>OU538801.1:6250000-7500000 GCA_912999815.1 Campaea margaritaria
GCTACGAACGAGCTACGACGCCTGCAGCCTCTACAAGATGGTGATTTCACGAGTATTTCGCCATATATAAGGAAAATACGAACCATATTAATAATGAATGCTGCTTGATACAAGTATATCTCCAGCATTCTCATATAATCACGAAAATGTATGTGTTCTAATTCTCCCTTCAGTTTATCTTTCTCGATCTCTGATTTTATAAGTCATTTTCCTTATATTTATTCTGGGTAAAACACCATAAAAAAGAAGTAAGACTTATTAGTCTTCCATGTTGTTGTTTGGGATTTTGTTTTTTTTGTCCTTATCAAATGTCTGTATACATAGAAATACAATATATATTTCATTTTTTAAACCAATAAAAGCATCAAGGACAATACACGCAAAGTATGATATTATTTTTTATTTTATCTAGGATCGAGTTAACTTAAGTCTCGGATAGAATCATCCCAGCATATTGTCCACAAGAACAACAGATATGTGCGCCATTTGTCGTACAACGCTTTACCGTCCCGACGACATTTTGACAAATATTAATGTTGCCGGTACGCCGGAGAAATAAAACATTATCTTGACCATTACACCCGTTTCAGAGAAAATAATAATATATCAAACTACGACAGAGAATGTATGTCTATATATTTAATGTATAACACAAGTCTACAATAATTTTGGTGCTGCCAAAACTAAAACTAATTTTAACTAGGTATATTCGATACGCTGATTTTAAATTATATAAACAATTTTAATGCTACGTGTAGTTTTCGAGAATGAAATGAAAACGTGATTATGAAACTGAGCGCAGTTTCAATGCGTTCTAATTTGAAAACAACTTATTGGGGCTAACTTAACAAAATTATAACATAAATGTGCATGCACCAAACAAAAAAATTGATTTTGTAGACCTGTGTAATTAATCTGCCTACTATGCAAAATGTTTCACAATAATGCCCGTAACAATCATAATACGTACATAGACGCCGATTCTTTATTGAGGTTCCTTGTATGTAAGGATTAGGAACTACGTAGGTTAAGAAAACGTATCGTGTTTATTAATTACTGCAAACGTACGCCACCCACCCTACTATCGAAAAATGTTTTTTTGCTGTCCATCCAAAGGTTGTCTGGAAGAAATAGCTTTCAGCGATAAGACCGCCCATTGTTGCCCTACCCTACCCTTGTTTACCTATTGTAATTTTTCCGTACTGTGTTTATTTTTGTTTCTGGTGTACAATAAAGAGTTTTTCTATTCTATTCTATTCTAATCTATTATGAATATTGAAAACCATGACGTCAATGACTTATTGTGGACTATTTCATACACGCGTAATTCCAGTGTCAAATTGTAAGTTCATACAAAAATGACATAGAAAAAAGCATGATCAGTTTTTACTTTTTACAAAATCCAATTTTCCGCGCCATTTCATTCATTTTTCTTTCATATGAACCTTCTTGCAATAAAAAACAAAAAAAAAAGAATTAGGGAAATAGGTCTAATCGCTTAGGCGTGATAACATGTCCAAGGCAAATAGGGATTAATTTATATATGTGTAAATAGATGATCATCATCAACCCATATCGTCCCACTGCTGAGCACGGGTCACCCCTCGCTTTCGTGAGGAGTATTAGGCCACAATTCTAATAATCCTATATTGGGATTTGAACTCACGACCTTCTCCTTAGAAGGCAGACGTTCTCTACGTACGATGGTACCTGATAATTCTGTCATATAAAAAAAACCCGAAAGATCATTTTGACAATCTACCTACACAGATTTCCATAAAACTAATCATCATCAACCCATAACGTCCCGCTGCTGGGCACGGGTCTCTCTTCACTTTCGTGAGGAGGGTTAGGCCATATTCCACCACGGGGGCCAAGTCCGGATTGGTGGATACCATACCTACCTCCGAAATAATTCTTGGGTAGGTATGTGGGTTTCCTCACGATGTTTTTCCTTCACCGAAAAGCGAGTGATAAAACTAATGCACGATGATAAATCGTCTAAAGAAAACGTGTGGCAACTTGAGAAAATAAGCAGTATTTCACTAGTCTCACAAGTAGGAAAGTCAGATCGTTTTGGATTGATATGTGAATAAATGATACAAATAATGGCCATAAGTTTCTTTCCGTTTTCATTATGAGAGAATATCCGAAAGTATTCGAAGGAAAATGAGGTTCGTAAGTGGACTAACAGTAATGGAAATGAATGGATGGCTGGTAATCCAGAATCGTGCGGTTGCTGAGAAGTTCCTAGTGAAATTAGAAATATAGCACACCTTTGCCAGATATTCATCAGCCAAGCCATCAAGCCATTCATCTGCCATTACTGTGTTCCGGTTTGAATGGAACTGTTTCCAGCGAGATTACTGGCATATGAGACTTTAGAGCCGATGTCTCAGGGTGACGAGCGTAGTGTGCAGTGCCGCGCAGGTTTATGCAATGCAAAGTTCTGGGTGGCGCTGTATCTGTTATGGGCAGGCGCAGCGCTTACCATCAGGTGAACTCCATGCTCGTCTCGCCTCGACGTCAAATAAAAAAAAACCTACCATGTTTTAAATATAAAACGTAAAAATACACGCAAATAAGCCGTAAATAAACACCGCAAAGATCACAACTTCGCAATTTGCATCACGTTTATTCCGCCGCCGCCGCTTCATTAGGTGACAATTATTATGAATTAAAACGGACGCGAAATGTATTTTATGAAAATGTGTCAGACTACAAATGAACGTAAATTAACGGACTCGGGGGTCTGGAAATTAAATTGTCGGTCAATGGGACATGCAAATGAGCTGTGCAATCACGGCGGCTTTTGTGCCGCTCCACCATTGTCACAGCGCACTTCTATAGTTTGTGTCAACATTTGGATAATTAATTCAACAAGTCATTTATTGGATTCAGAATATGCCCTGTACGCTCCCAAGCAGTTTCTTCGTACCTTAACTCAATACCCGCGCAGCTAGCATACTGTTGCATGGTGAATTTTGAATGAAATTGTTGAACTATAAAATTGCAATAAATATTAATAAAATACTATAAATATTTTTATTTAGTATATTTTACTATAATTAATTAAGGATACATTCCAACAATTTCTAGAATCATTGAGCTTAAGTATCTATTGTCAGCGACAAAACTTACTGATGAATTTTACTTCAACAAATTGAGAATTTGAGAGACGTTCAGCCATACTTGTCGCCAACTGTACCGTATTGATTTAGATGGGCCTTGAGATTGTAGGCTTCTTCGTTGAGCCTAAATTTTCTGGAGAACTGTAATACAGGGTATATTATTTGCATAAATAGAGAACTACTTTGGCATTCCATGACCATGTCAAAATAAAGTGAACCAAATTACATCACGTTATTTAACCGGATACAACCTACGTCTAGATTTCATACCCTTTTCATACTGTTTTTGCGGATTTGGCAGATCCGATTCTACCTATTCATTTTACTTTGCCGTGGTAAAGTTAAGTGTAAAATATACCTGGTGTAAATCAACTGTAGATATGTACTTTACGTGGCTTAGCCTTAAAAACTTTTTGGAATTAATATATTTTTCCTGACAAGCTTTTATAAAACACGTGTTTGATACTGCAAGTTGATCAAAATGAGTCCACACTACTATTAGTCACTGAGGAGTTCCACTGTCTACCTTCCATCTTCATCACATCACATGCAAAATTTCATCGCACTCGGTTGAGGGTAACTGCTTTAAATTTCATTATAATATAACATGTTTGAGCATTCCGTTTTTGTATTATTAACAGCACCACGCGCTGAAATAGCTTCCAAAAACCACAGGTTCATTTCAATATCAGCGAATATAGATTACTTTGGGGAAAACATCTAGAAAACTAGACCAGACTAGTAACAAGATATGTTAAGCTGTGGTCGTCCGGAGGGATCTTCGGGAAGCGCTGTGGAAATTGGAAAGGGACCTAATATGCTTCATGAGCCTCAACAGTTGCCTTCTGAGTCGCATAAAAACCCTAGTAGGATATTCAAATGCCCGAAGCTTTGCGGTAAGAGGTAATACTACTTGTATAGTCAAAGATGTTGATAACCAATGTCTAAATGCCTATAACATAACAGCTGACAAAAACAGTTGTCCTCACCATTTCAGAAATTGCATGTTTGTAAGATTAAAACTAGGGATCAAATTAATTGAATCTACCTCGATTTTGCTAACTTCATATCTTTAATTTGGAAAATATACCACCCTAAAATTTCTCATATGCAATTATTTTATCCCCAGTTCTTATAATATTCAAAACATATCACGAAAATAACAATCAAACGCGTAGCTATATTAGATGGTGATACAGTTAAATTTAATGAAAAGAAGATTTATTTGTTAAGAAAAAAAATGCGAAAATAACGCGACACAACGCTGAAATACTGCCTCTCACATGCAACGCAAAATTGGAAAAGTTTCAGTGCTTGCTTAGTTATTCTGCATTCTTTGTCTGACCCCGTTTCCGTGAGTCTAAGCTTTAAAGCTAGCTACTATTTACAATATGCGGTGTTTGAATTGAGCTCTTACAAATGAGTTTGCCCTAAAAATCAGGCGGCTATTTTGTTAGAGTTTTTTCAACCTATTTTAAAAGCCAACCGATCGTTCACATTAATTTATTAGCTAAAGGTGTCGACTATTTTATTCTTATTTCATTTGAAAAGAATAGAAGTTTCCACGTTGGGGATTTCCTCAGGCTCTTTGTTCTGTCTTAACGATGTAAATGAGGCACCCTTACCAGTTCATTGTAATTAACGAAGTGCCTATTTGTTCATTTGCTCCTATATACGTGTCTGATATTCGTAAGTAGTTCCGATGTTCCGAAATCGCGGCCCACATTAGAGTCCAATGCAGGCTCGGATAAGATATAGACGTGGAATCGTAGATTGCCATGCTATGGAGTACAGTTGGGCTGAAAATGCTTAGCTGGTAGTTTAGTATGCAAAAGTAAAAGTATTGCAAAACTATAGCTTAATAGCTCTGTCGCAGTTCACACCGAGTAGCTAACGACCTTAGATAACTATAAGCACAGAAAAGGTTGAAACCTCAGTTTCTAGAAAATCATTGGACTTAGAACAATTAAAACTTAAAAAAAAATACTTAGAGAACTTGAAGTTAGATAGGCTCTACATACTGTTTCTAACTTAAACTTGAATGGTAACATACGTAGGTAATACATTAATAAAGATTGCAATCGTTTGAATGACCATCCATGGTCGTAAAAGGGACTTTATGGGACAATAAAAACTTCAAAAGCGCTAACATGTGCACACACTAAAAGCCGTAAATCGAATCTGTAGAAATAAAAATATATGCATGTATATTGCCTGTCGGATATCAGACATCCTTTATTAAAATCTATTATGCGATGATGGCATTCAATACCAATTAGGGTCGGTGGCGAGTGTACTTTCACCGTGTCCAGATATATGGGCCCCGGTTCGTGGACGACGCGATAAGTCGATTTGATTGATGATCGTGATGGGGCCCCGCAATTCTGTGCGAGGCAGTAGTAGAACTTCAAATGTGTGATAAATTAGGGCTAATTTAACTCTTCTATTCGGCTGAGGACGTGCCCTGGGTGGTAACAAAGTCCGCTCTCCTAATCAACCTAAATCAATGTTCAAGATGAGCTCTCTGGCAAGGATTTACCTCTTCGAAATAATACCCCTGAGCTCGGGCTTCAATCATTTCCACTCATTGATTTACAGCTTTATACTCTTGCCACCTTGATATCAGCACCCTACAATAAGTTGATCAAATGAGAGACTTACTGAAAACATAATAGCTAGGATTTGCACGGAGTAGCATTTCCTGTCACATTATTTTCCTTCGCTCCCAAACGTCGCTTGCGAGCGAGAAAAGACTGTTTCAAAGCACCCACACCACGCATCAAAGTGAGCCTTTGTGAGTGACAGAATGAGATAGGAAGACGGATAAATGTTGTCCGTGCGGTCTAACCCTAATGAACTCTATTGAATTTTTGAGAGTTCCCTGTGATTTGGGATAGAGTAGAATGTTTTTTAGGTTGATAATGAAGAGTTTGGTGTCCCAAAAGTATATCTAAATAACAGTAATCTCTTGGACTCGTTTCTAACTTGGGACTAAATTTAACTGTTATTTAGTTCCGAGCTATTGTCGCGGCGCAGCAAAGCGACATGATTGATAAATTTTCCTTGGTTGTATGCCGAGATGATAATGCTTTAGTAACATAAATACGATTTGAACCTAGTTCTTATATTAGTTTCAGAAATTGCCAAAACTTAAACTCTGCTTTGATCAGTAGCGTGATGGTATAGACCCGCAGCAAGCTCTATTCCGACGCAAATACGGGAAAACCGTCAATATCAAACGAATAAATCTTGCTCGAAAAATGTTGATCTGCGATAGTATGGGTTGGGATTTTTATGGTTCGAGACTAACCATAAAATGCGTTTATACCTTGGTTTAAGTCTGTATAAGCCTTCTCGTCTATTGTTAATGGTTTCCAAGGAATATTCATCTACGGATTTCAATATTCTGTCAATGTAAGACGCAAGATAAGGTAAAGGATCAGTGCACACACATTTCGAATCAACGCTGTGCTGTCATTTTAGCTTCATCCCTCCCTACAGTACTTACTCCCTACATTACCTAATTCTTTAATCATCATCAAAATTGACTGCGATTTGAATACAATTTTCTTTAGTTCTGAACATTGATCATTTATGACCGCAAATTGCGCAAAATGTTTTTCTCATTGCGTTAATTTATTCAATAGGTACATGATTCCAATTATGAAATGCGGACGGAATAAACTTCGTTTGCATGTTATTAATGTCAATTTCCCGGCCGCTTCATTTGCCATATTGTCTGAAACCCTATAAAAAGGACGACAAAAGGACACTTTTTACGCATAAAAAAGGGCGCGAATGTAAAGGACAGTTTTATCTCCAAAGGTCGCTTTAAGAACGGACTTTTTATTTTAAGACTTGACTTTATAGCCGTAGAGTATGGTGGTTTATGAAGTAGGAATATAAAAATCATCTGGTGCAAAATTAGCACAACTTTAGCGTTCCTTTTGTTAAAGGGGTTGTTATTTAGACGACATTGTAGAATAGAATAGAATAGAAAATACTTTATTGTACATCAGTTCAGAAATACACAAGGTACATAAAGAAAAAAGGTATGTACTTTATATTAAAAAAAAAGTTAAGTCCAAAATTCATAAATTTTATGAGTACCTACCGTCAATTGTAGTATTTTACTAGTGTATTATAGTAGTACGTTCCGGGCTATGAGATATGGCTTCTGCCATAATGTATCGCTGATCATGTCTTAGTAGACATGATTAGCGATACATTAATTAATCAATGGTAGGTACAAATTATATAATTATAACTAAATGAGCAATAAGGAAACAAACTAGTATAAACTAAAGCAAAACAAACTATGGTATAATTTTCATAAATTTTATCTAACGACAATGCGGTCGTGCTTGAATGTGTAATGAGTGATGTGTAATAAAGAACACAGTTGTCCATAAAAATGTGTTTTACGACCGTTAATCATACCGCTACTTGAACTTACAACACATTAATTATTATAATTTCAGACATACTAATAAAATACAGCCTCATCAAAATAATTTCATTAGTTTACAAAATACTTCAAAGCTTTAGAAGCTTACAGTAAAGTAACTATAAAATTAACAAAGCTCATTTTGAAATATACACTTCTACAATAGAAGTTAACATTAAAATAACCGCACTGAAAGTGTTCATTAATATTCAGAAGTCGTTAACGGGATTATACCATTTTCAATTATCCGTATGTTTTCTGCTGAAAGTATCCCCTTTTGCGACTAGTTAAATACGTAGTAAAACTCGTGGTAGGGTTGTGAAATTCATTTATATCTGCCGTAGTTACAGTACCAATACCGAGTCTGGGTATTTATATGACCACTAGCTGTGCCCTGCCACGCTTCGCTGTGGCACATTCGCACATTCGCTGATATGTCACTGATGAAAAAAATACATAAAAACAATCCTTGATGCGGATTATATATCATGCTAAAATTTCAGCTCGATCGGTGCAGAACTTTTTGAGTTTTTGAAGCGTACACAAACCAACATAACATTTTTATATATATAGATAGATAGTCCTAGAAGTTTCCGACATTCTCTAGATACGGGAATTCCTAGACTTCCTAGTTAAGGGTCAGGATCTATGTTTCACATATGATTGTGATGCGTTATTTATTTTCATTGGGTAACTACATATTTTGCTATATTGTGAACGTGGCATGCACAAAATACTTCAGTCGATCATATTTTATCGTAAATACGTTTCTTTTTTACATGACACTTCACTAGCTACGCGCCGCGGTTTTATTCGCTTTGTCAATGACCACAGACACCATGCAATTTGGTGAGATAAATAGTACTCAATGTGCTATTCCAAGGATTACCCAATTTCATTAATATTTGTTTAGCCGTTTCAACGCTGATTGGTAACAAACACACACACAAACTTGCGCATTTATAATTAAATACAATTTTACGCTTACGGTCTGCTATATTTTAATAATCATTTTTATTTTATTTCGGGTAACTTAAGAAGCGGTGGCTGTTCTCCCACAAGGCTATAGTGGGAGAACGTCCGCCTTCCAATCAGAAGGTAGTGAGGTCAAATCCCAGTGCAGGGACGTACCAATATGTTTCTGTAAAACATATGTACGTAATTATCACACGCTTTTCGGTGAAGGAAAACAGCGTGAGGAAACCCGAGAATTATTTCGTAGGTAGATAGTGATCCACCAATTCGGATTTGGCCCCCATGGTGGATTATGGCCAACCCTCCTCACGAAAGTGAGGTTAGACCCGTGCTCAGCAGTGGGGGACGTTACGTTACGGGTTGATGATGATGATGATGAAGAAAATATGATAGTTACAAATAAAATAAAATCCAACACAATAAAATAATAATATATAAAATGCCGTAATAATACCTCCCACAGTACCACATGCGGCATAATAAGAATTACATGCCGTATCAAGAACAACACTAGCTCGGACTTTAATTACGTTTTAGGGTAAACCCGATTAAAATTTAAAACAGTGGTTTAGTTTGCGGTTACCTGTTAACGAGCTTAATTTGAAAGTTTAAAAGGTGGAGGTAAACAAACAAGCGTAATAAACGATAATGTTATTAGGTAGGTATAGTTAATGTTTTATATTATAGCTGTGGACCTATGGGAACAACCCTTCTAGCTGCACCCCGCGATTTCACCCATGTAACTCCCGTTTTCGCAGGAATTCTGCATCTTTTCTGGGATAAAACTTAGCCCGTAGCACTCGGACGTAATATAAATTACAAAAAAACACAATTAAAAAACAAGTAAGTTTCTTTTTGATCCGGATTCGTTCTTTCTTAGATGACCTATTATAAAAAAAAAAAAACTATTAAAACTCACCAAAAACTTTAGCTCTTTATAATATTATTGTAGACTAAATGTTACCTGTGACTTGATTCACGCTTTGTTTCAACTGAATCGGGGAGCGATACGTAAAACTCAAGACTCAAATAATTTATTGCAAGAGGCCAAAATAATGCACTTTTATAAATCAAATAATAAAAAATATATCAAATACGATTTACTAAACTGAGTAACTGGTTATTTGTTAGTTGAGTTTGAGAAAGGAAATTTCCCTTTCAAGTTACCATTTGAATCACCGTTCATGGCTGAATCGCGCACAGGAAAAGGAAACTCCGTATATCATATTAGAGCTTCGGAAATAAACCCGTTGGAGTTGATAGCACCAAGGAACTCTACGGTGATGTCATTTTTTTACGCCACTTAAGGTACAACATAAAATTTATCTAATCTAATGACAATATTATTACATCGTATTTAACAATGAACAATTATCCGATGCGACTTGCGCTCATCTATGGTCCACATTTATGGTATTATTTTAGAACAGTCTTAGAACAATAATAGATTCAACTCAATCAGTTGAACAATGCGTAAAAACAAACGCATTAAAGAAAATCAACCAAGCAAACTTTCATTACAGTCGACAAAAATAAAAGCATACAATAATTTATCCACGATTTTGCTTCTCATTGATATAAGTGGGGTCGTTCAACTAAAATGAGCGTGTCACATCTGTCCCCTTCCCATAAAAATTACTATGCACGCTCGACACCTGCGCTATTAATAGTTTACGCCCAACCACTTCTGATTACAGTATTCTTTGAATGAAATAAAAGATACCTAGGTATTTTTTTAAATTTTTATTTTACCTAGTAACAAAACGAGTATGACGTACACCTGATGGTAAGCGCTACACCTGCCTATAATAGTTACAGTGTCGCCCAGAACCTTGAATTACATAATCTTGGAACTGCACTGCGCTCGTCACCCTGAGACCTTGGATTTGAAGTGTCATACGCCCTGTAATTTCGATGGAAACTGTGCCCTTCAAATCGGAACACTATATTGTTTTCACACTACTGCTTGGCGGATGAATATCTGGCAAAGGCAGGTGCCGTATCTAGATAAACTTTTCAACAACGATTCAACACACACACACACGTACTTTACATATTAGCTAAAGGAAAAAAAATATTCAGGCGGTACTGAAAGATGTGCCAAGATATCGAAAATCCAATAAACTATTAATTAAACAGCCTTCAAATTAAAATGCCAGCAATCATTTACAGAACTGCTTAGCGGCAGAATCTGTAATGGGGCCAAGAGCAATATAATAAAAGCATTTGGTAAATATGTATGTATCTATGCAGAACCTTAGCTCTTTTTAAAAAACGGTGCCAGGTTCTAAACCCTTTCCTACACTCGAAAAGCATTCTGTCGGATCGCGATCATTATCCTCAGATTCTATGCCACAATACAGCCCCACTTTTATAAATCTTTTAAAGAGCTTCCTTGGAGAGACGAGAAAAATGTACGTATCGTGTTTTAATCGAATAAATTAGAATTTTATATCGATTTATGATTTTTATTAACAAAACAACGTCGTTTGTTTAATTACTGACAAACTATTTGTTTAAGTTTCTTGAAATGTTCACTAAATTATATGTAAGTACCTACTTATAAACAAAAAGTACAAGTTATATTTTTCCACCAGTTGTTGAATTCCGAATCGATTTTCCCATAATAAATAAAATAAGCATTCATAATTAGAGTCGTGTACGTAAAGATTATTCCATTTAAAAGCTACTCTACTATTCGAAATATTAAACTGAGAACCGATCTTAGCACATCTCTACTTCTCAGGCTCGATAGCTACCTATTCCGACATGCGGTGTTTGAGTATGGTGTACCGATACCGGGGATTTTCCACCCACCATTTGCATGTATATTATGTTCTTTAGCTTTTAAGTCTACAGGCAAGAGGTCTCAATGGCACGGTCGTCGTTTGTTCGCGGCTTACTTTGCACTTTTTCCCAATTTGTTAGTTCAAGTGGCTCTACAAGTTAAGCGGTACTGCGGTATTGGTATCATCGAAACCGCATCACTTTTAGTAAGCGAAAGAATGAATGCGAAGAAAACCTTCCAGCTGCTGCTGGAAGGTTTTCTGGAAATCTATTCGCACGTTAGGTTTTGTCCAACATTATTTCTTATTCTGAATTTTTTGAAATCCTTTTCCAATACGAATATCGGTGTAGCTTTCTGGAATATGTCAGGTTTTTTTCTATTGCTGCTGGTTACTTAAAATAGTTTAAGAATAAGACATTCATGCCAATAAATTAAAATACAGGCTTCAACCCAAGTTTTTTAACTATATTCGAACTGACTACCAAGCAGGCAGGCGTAAGACATTTCAGCCATCAAGTACAGAAACTTAAGCCAGCCTTTGTTAACTAACGAACGTTTAGAATCTGAATCATTGAAATTGAATATCGACTAGTGAAGCCCCAAGGGTAGTTGCGGCTGCAGATCACGTCGCTAACTATCTCCAATCAAGCGCCAGTTCAGGCTTACAGAACAAAAAATATTTCTTTTCAACCTCTGACTATTGTAAAAATTAAGGTGAAAAGTTTATTGGCGTAACCCTGCTATTGCATAGTACCATTTACATTACGTTCGGCATGCAAAAGATTTTTACAGTCATGAGTCTATTGCATTCTATAAGCTTCAAGCTCGCCTTTCTTAAAACAATTTTGCAAGCACCTTTGCCAACAAAGTCTAGCATTCAGGTATTCCAGACAACAGTAAAAGCAAAAAACCGCTTGTTCCATTTTACATATTTCACACTTACTTAATTGGTTTAGGGACGCCGACGCATCCAGTCTGGCATCCGAATATCCACGCTAACGACCGCCAAAATTGCCTTAATCCCTTTGCCATGGGGAAAAAAACCCTAATGCTAAGAGCAGAGAGCTGTAAAAATGTTTCATTCGGAAAAGCTGTAGCCACTTTTGTTTCATTCACAATACGTTTTGATGTGTTTTTTTTCTTATTCTTCCATTGGTTATGGCACTGCTTCAGATTTCATGCAGCGCATTTGCAAAGCTGAAATTTCGTTATGTTTTAGTTTTTTTTTATTTGTCTGAGTAACGAGACGAGCGAATCGTTAACTTGATGGTAACCCAGAACGTTGCATTTCCTAATCTTAACGCGGCATTGCACTGCGCTCGTCACCCTGAGACATCGGATCTAAAGACTCACATGCTCAGTAATGACGAAACTATCAATAAATTGTTGATAAATTTAAAGTACAAAAACATAAAACTTACCGAAAATCTTTTAAACACTTCATGTTGCTCCCAAAGCAAAGACTGGAAGTCTAAACAGTGAGTTTAATGTGCAACTTAAATGTAATTGGCAAATATATTGAAACTAACAGTACATGAAAAACTATTTTCCAAACATAACTTAACTAATAACTAATAAAATAAGGACATGGTTATTAATTATTAAATAAACATGCCAATTTGATTTACTACGTATAATACAAGGTACTACCCAAACCCCAACAACTACAAACTAAACCGCGGGGAAAGCAAAAGAAGGAAAGTGCTTGCTGGTGGGTTTGTTCTTGATAAACAGCCTAAGCTGGCGGTAAATATTGTGCTCGCCAACTATATTATGCGGACGGCAATAAAAGTTTACAGGGTTGGACTTAGTGGGTTCAGGAAGGACAATTATGTCTTTTTACGTTTTAAGCAGCATCTATCAGCTCGCTTTAGCGGTAAGAGGTCCATTGTAACACTAATTGTTAGTTTTTTAGATTTATTAACTACAAGTTTTTTGGTGTTTCAATAATGAGTTTGCCACTCTATTTATCATATAATATCTATACTTATCAAGCAGTAGTACAAAAGTCTGTACATTACACATAACATAAAAAATATGAACAAGAATGAAAGGAAAGAGAGATGAAATATTAAAAAAAAATGTGTATCTGTCCGTCTGTTTGTTTTGCATCACCTAATAACTAATACAGCGATTGCATTGAATTTATTGATAAAGCTATCGAAATGATTGCAACACGTTTTAAGTAAAAAAATACATAAAATACATAGATCGTTTCAAATCCATCCAGTTTTTTGTTTCGTTTTTTCAAATGTACGCAAGTCCAGAGCAGATGGGGTTTAGTTATATAAGCCTTCTTGACCTCTTTCCGTTTATTTTGTCATTGACCACCGATGGCAAACAGCCTTATGAAAAACTTCTCATAATATACCAAAATAACAGGCATTTATTTAGCTTTTTTTCCATTCACGAGAAATAATGTACCGTAATGGAATGTAAATAGAGATAAAGCTTTCACCTCCTCTCTCGTATGGCATTTATCTCTATTTTTTTATCCTCACAAATAATGATAAAATGTTTGGGACCTTTATTATCGAGTTAGTACGGTCCTGTGACTGCGTCCCTTCGTACTTTCCGTAGGGTTTTATTGAATTAGGATAATTTAGCGTTTGTTTGATGTTCCCATGGCGTTTCACGAATCCTTTTGGACGAGTTTTGAAAATGTACGTATGGGTTTAAGCAAGGCACTGGATTTTATTATATATATATATGCAATACATGCAATGTTTTTTACTGTCCATCCAAAGGTTGTCTAGGAGAAATCGCTTTCAGCGATAAGACCGCCCATTGTACTACACTTGTTCACCTATAGTAAATTTTCTGTACTGTTTTTTTTTTTTGGTGTATTATAAAGAGTTTTCTATTCTATTCTACATGGAAGAAAACTGAGCTCAAAAAGAGTTTAGAAACTACATGAGAAAAAAAAGTATATTTTGTATAATGGTATCCTATCATTCTTATATTTTTTAATATCATCATCATCATCATCATCAACCCATAACGTCCCACTGCTGGGTACGGGTCTCTCCTCATTTTCGTGAGGAGAGTAAGGCCATAATCCACCACGGGGGCCCAGTCCGGATTGGTGGGTATTTTTAATATACATAAACTTAATAAAACTTATGCATGAAGTTTCATTAAGTATGAAATAGTCCCGTGAGTCAAATCCGCATCTAACCTCGAAGGATTTGGTAGCTCAACGTTCAATTGCAATTATTCAGCTCAGTGAGTTTACGGTAAAATATTTACCGTCACAAGTTACTTAGTTACGTTACTTAGGTGCTTGTTCTTAAGATCCAATTGAAGTTTGTCTGTCATTTGATAAATTAAGAACATTATGGTTTTACTATAAAAGTTAATGTTATCAAATACCTAATGTGTTTATTCCCTTCACCGTAGCGCACGCAGTTCATACAAAGTATAGCATAATCATTTTTAAAGCACTTAACAACAAATTCAAAGAAGAAACCGTACATCGAAAAACAACAAGACGTAAAAATGTTTTCATCAGAATTAAGAAGAAAAAAATGTTGGCGAATAGTTTCATAGCTTCTATTTTTCTTATTAAAAATGCTATAATTTACAATGAAGACTGCATTCTACGAGTAACTTTCAAGTAGAACGCCGTTCCTATAAAAAAAACAACATCGTAATAAAATTCCATACTATGCCACGACGTCGACGGGAGGCAAAAGGCAGTGAAATCGGAACCAACGAAATATACCGTTTTAATTACCAAATTCTTCTGATCCATTCAACATCACTTCAATGGGACTTCGAACCGTAGTTACGGTTTTTCTTAACTCGTGAACTTATTTAGTATTCACTCTGCATAATGTAAACTGGATAAACTTGCCAAGTTCCGAACTAATTTCCACAATCCGAAAATTAGGGAACCTGGAGTACTACACATAATTAGACAAGATAGCTCGAGGCAAGTTGAGGGTAAAATGACTTAATACGTACGAGAAAAAAACTACACCATTATTCTTATTCCACATAAATAATGTGAGATTGTGATAATTAATATCACCTTATTAATTTTCGAAGCGGTGGTAGCCTAGTGGGAGAACGTCCGCCTTCCAATCAGAAGGTCGTGAGTTCAAATCTCAATGCGGGCACGTACCAATGTGTTTCTGTAAAACATATGTACGTAATTATCACTCGCTTTTCGGTGAAGGAAAACATCGTGAGGAAACCCACATACCTACCCGAGAATTATTTCGAAGGTAGGTACGTTATCCACCAATCCGGACTGGGCCTCCGTGGTGGATTATGGCCCACCCGTGCCCAGCAGTGGGACGGTATGGGTTGATGATGATTAATTTTCTATTAGTTGAAGAACCTATAAGTTTACTTTTGTAAACGGAACGTATCTTGGTACTCGTAATTAATCTTTGTGAACTTTGTCAGTGCATTGCAGAAGTAGTTCAGCAAGCAATGTTGAGAATGTTGACAGAGTACACCCTGTAGACATTCCCCGTAACATTATATTAGATCGCCAAGTTTGATATAACCCGAACAAGCTTTCCAAAGTTTTTAGCAGCCTCAATTAACGTGCATATTGATTAAATTGACCCAATTACCTCCAGCCTACGATTACATGTTACGTAACGGTAATTAAAAGTTGACGCTACACTGGTTCTCAACGGGAATCACCGGGACCAGTTCCAGACTATTCCTGGCTATTTAGGAGTTTGCTATAGTTCTGTTATAGTCTCGTCCACTTTCAGACTTACGGCGGCCTACCAGACTCATTATTCAACCGGACACTAAATACGTTTAGCGTGGTATTATATAATAGAATATTCCAATAGAATATTCCTTTGAACTAATTATGCTCGCTTTGTTTCTTCTTAAAATAAAGTGGCCAGTTTGACAAGTCATCTAAAGAAGCGACCAGGGGTTTTTTTTTGCACAGAGTGTTGAGCACTATGATATTGTAATCTTCTTTTTGTTTTTTTTTTACCTATTGTATTATTTATATCTTCATCAGGAAGGTACCATTCTATCATACTGTTTCTCCATCATGTTTCTGTCACAGACCAATCAGGACCAGCCCCCGTGGTGGATTATGGTCCAATCCTCAACCTCACCCAAACGAGAGGAAACCCGTGCTCAGCCAAGACGGGTTGATGATGATGATGATATTTTTGAGTGTTTGTTTTGGGGCGACTAGCGCCAATTCATTAAATATAGAATGAACGCAATTTACGCTACAATGTAGCTTACAATCTTGCGCGACGTCCGTTAACGAGTAAATATAAATTTAAGCAAATGTCAAAGGTGCCTGGTAATATTGAGTTGAACTGAGTTGAGCACTGAAGGTCGGTTATAACTTTTTTTTAAAATTATATTTAATTATCTATCTATAATAGAGTGTAGACTCTAGAGTAAGTGAAGAAATTCACAAGGTATGATCACATGGTTTGCATCCGGCCTATGGTGTATCAAATACATCTCTAGTTTCAAACTGCCTCGTTGTTAATTAGGCTCGGCACTGGGCGTATGCCCATTCTGCCTGGTTAACGGATGGCTGGCCATCGGTTAACCTGAGTTTACAGAATGTCAGTTTAGGCAAACAGGATAATAATT
Source organism: Campaea margaritaria (assembly GCA_912999815.1). Classification (NCBI taxonomy): domain Eukaryota; kingdom Metazoa; phylum Arthropoda; class Insecta; order Lepidoptera; family Geometridae; genus Campaea; species Campaea margaritaria. The sequence goes on from OU538801.1 coordinate 6,266,937, forward strand.
TAGTTTAATACTGATTTTCAAAGATAATTATGTTAATAATTGAAGGCGTAAAATTTAGGTTTTATCAACACCGTAATCTGTAACAAGTCGACTCTTTCGTTTTCAATTTAGTTTCGAAAGGTACTTAAGCGAAATAGTTTACCGAAACGTATACGAATAAAGCAAAAGTGCTGCATTTTAGAAATATTCCAAAGCTGTTTGTACGTCTAAAATTGTCACCCCTCTCCTTATTTCAAATATTGCTTTCCCGTACCTACAGTGAATAACTTTGTAGCAATAATTGCGACGAATTTTCTAGAACAGTGCGTCAAAATCGCTGGGAGAATAGCAGTTAACGGGGAGCAATATAACGTATAGCTAAATAATCAGTGGGAGTATAGCGTGCCAGTAGTTAATTGTTATTGCAATTGCGAGTATTTGACTTTATAGCTGTCGGTGTAACCCCTTATGTATGGTGTGCAGTGACTTCTAGGGTAATTTATGACAATTTAAATTTGCCATAATCGATTAACTTAACTGTTTTTTTATATTGTAAAAAGCTCTAGGCGTAGGCGACGTTGTAGGCGTATGACTACGATTAGATGTAGGTAATTTTTTTTTAATAAACTCCACTGTAATCTGTCAATTTGTTGTAGGTGGTGTCATCTTTTGTTTTTATATGTGTCGCAGACATAGCAGTCAGTAGCCGAGCTTGTTATCGTTTACAGTATGAAAATTTTACGAACAAAATAAAAGTACTATATTCGATACAATTACGAGCAAGCAATATAATATCATGTTTTCTTACTGATTTTGCTATTATAACTTGTACTTATTATATAATTTTTTTATTGTGCTTTATACTGTTGTTACGAATAATCGAACATAAACTGTAAGCACCTAGCAAAATATTCAATTTACGATTTAGGATTCTTTTATTACACCAAATCTATATTGGATAAACGTGAAAAAAGGAGCAGACGGCTCGCCATAAAATATATAAAAGAATAAATCGATATAGCTCTAAAAGCATTGGGGTGTCGACGAGAACACATTATAGCAAATACGTCATAAACTTTTGATGTGAAGCACTAAGCTTTGTAATAAGAAAAAAACTTGTTCAACTGGTCCATATAGTTGCGAAATTGCTAGTTATTGTGCTATAAAGTAGGCACGTTACTTGGATAGCTTCAGAGTTTTCATGAAACTAAACTAGTTAGAGAGTTGAAGTGCTTAGTCTTGAAATGTGCGACTATTAACTGAAATTGTGCTGTTCCGCCAGGTGTTACTTTGCATTTTTAACAACGTTATTACGAGCCCTTATTTGTATAACGGGCTGTAATTTATGTAATTAAGGGCTGTGTCATACTTATGGATACCATCTAGACGTGATATTAAAAATATAAAGTGTTTCATGAAATTATAATTTAATTTTTGGAGCCAATTCTCTCCGTGGAGGCACTGACTGCTGCTCGATTATGTATGTAAAATAATTTATGGGCACGTATATTGAACTCCAGACATTTACATTATGTATTGTTGAAATGGTAGAGCTTTTACTTTTATTTCGACTGGAAGTTGGTTACGTCGTAAAATAATTTTAAATTTAATGTATTCGATTTTTTTATTTTTATCATGTTCTACTACAGCATTTGACAATCAGTATCTCAAACTACAACTAACGGTGTCATTTTCTTAGAAGAGAGACAAAAGTTTTGCATGAACTCACCAGTGAAGTCATTTGTACTTTGCAAGTTCAACATTGGTAGACACTTTGTAGAACAAATTGAACGAACCCACATGTTCAAAATGAGACGAATTACAGTAACTTTCCGTTTTCCCGTGGGTGTCGTAACTTTAGGCTAAGTAGAATAGGGGATTCATGTGAACAGTGGCCGCAACGATATAAGCATTTCCCAATTGGCAGCTCTACATTCAGGAAATAGTAGTCTTCTCTTCGACTTATACAGTCCTTGGTAAGTATTTTTATTTTCATTTGGCCGAGTTGCGAGACAAGCAAGTCGTTCACCTGACGGTAAAAGCGCTACGCCTGCCGGTAACAGTTACAGTGCCACCTAGAACTTTGCATTGCATGGTCATGCGCGTCACTGCACAAGTAGGTACATATTCGGTGCCCATTTGCCTAGTACGCCCCAGTTTAGCGGGAAACCTGTCAGAGTCACCTGTGACCACTAAATCCTCTCAAATCCGCATTCAAAGTAGATTACACCGGAATTTCGGAGCTTTCTCGAAACATGCTGGGGTCCGGAATTTACCCAGTTGAACATCTTTGAAGTTTATGCGATTCAGACAGATGCTAGGTTTGGGATTGGTATTTTATATTACCTTCGAAGAGTGTAATGCAAGAACAAAATTATATATTGGATGTTATCAGATCCTACCTATGTATAACTGAATATATAATTTAAAATCTGTTGCTATTCTGAACGTCACGTAGTTTGAATTGCTCGAACTTTACTTTAAATTTCAACGCTCTCACTCGCTTCTCCTACACCCTACACATTCGTAAGCAAAATACTGACCTTAATTTTATTCAATTTGTAACTTCGAACCCGAAACTTTCGTGATGCATGACTCGAACAGTAATTTGACTTTTATTGCTTTCACTCTCCCGGATACTCCCTAAAAGGTTCGTTTCTGCGGGGAAATGAAAAAGGCAAGAATAATTTTCTATAGATTGCCGTGTAAGTGGTTTAGGATCAAAAGTCGCGTCATTGAAGAGAAAATGTTTTATTTACATTCCCGGGGTATATTTTGTAAATTGACGTTTTTGTGAGGAAATCTCGTTTCGGGGGTTGGTTAGACTGAATAAAATGTTGGTTCTATTCAACGTTGAGAAATCTTAGTTGATTTGATAGGATAGAGATACTTTATCAACATTACAAGGAAAACATTTAATGTAATTATTTATATACCATCGACGATATCATTAAAAAGGAATAAGAATGTATTGCGAACCTTGAATACATAATCTGTGAATAAAGATTATTTAATTGAATATTAAATACTTACTAACATTAATATTGCCTATTGTTTTTTAATATTGCCTATTGGTTTGGAGTTCCAGAAACCAGTAGAAAGTGTCAGGAAGACGGTTAACTACTTTCCGCTGGGATCGTAGCACGTGGACAGATGTAGTCTCTGCCTATCCCAATGGGAGAAAGGCTTGACTGTGTTTATGTATACAATTGAATTGATTATGTAACGAAACAAACCAACTCTCAATTTTCAGGCAATTGCGATCACTATAATAATCCGGAGGTAATTTTTTTTCATGTTTTTGCCTCTAGTTAATACATCATGTGAGAAGTTGCCTGTCTTTTCACTCCGAACATAAACATCGGGTAAGAGTAAGGGGCGCTTTTAGTAAGAAAGTCACATAAAGACCACAGATTTTAATAAAACGGTCTGTGAACAAAGCCAGACGTTTTGTTCACAGCCTTTGAGCATGGCACAATTTAAGCGCCAAGCGACATTTAGCAACTTGGGGAGTATAAATGAAACTGTCCAGTGAATGAAACTGCTCAGGCTGCCTTTATCAGGGAACTGTCATAGCGCATAACTGGTAGAGTTCTTGGCTTCCTACCAAGCTAGTATTGCCAGACCAGCATCTCAGAATTCCTTCTATTTATTATTTTTATTTCACTACTGATATACCTATGGACTGTTTAACTAATTCATTGATGGTAAACGTTACGGCTGTTAACGTTATTGCTTGAAAAAATTGCGGCATTAAAATTAGTGTTTTTTAACCACTTGCAGTTACATAAAACATCTATAAAGCAGAGATAACTGCAGTTTCCTTGGCGGCCAATCCATTACATATTGTAAACCTATAGAATAGTTACTCGTCCACCTTTCAGAATTTTAACTTTCCCCCCTCCAAAATCTGCTAATATCAAGCTCTACATGGAAACACTATGCCACAGAATACACAGCAGTTCAAAGCGAGGCTGTCGCTTTCCCGCTGGCCTCTCTAATTTTTCAAAACAACATGGCAGAGCTCCAAGATGAATAACACGTTATTCCGATAGTGAATACATTTTTAGATTTATGAACGCCGGTTGGAGTTAACTGGATTTAGTAAAAGTTGAATTCTAAATAGCCTTGAAGTATTTTGACGGAAATACAGGTTGCAGAGAAAAACGATTCCAACATGGCAGAAAGTTTTCCAATAAAATTTAAAAACGGGTATTTTTTTGCAATATTACGGATAATTAGGCACTCTACCTTTGTCAGCTTAGGTTAAGTTGAAAGGGTTTATTCTCAACAAAACCACACAACAAAGAACTCAACACGCAACTTGCTACAAATCACGTTCGCAACGTTTCAATATACGAAATGCAGCTGTTGCAATAGCCATTGAAATCGTTCAATAGTCGGTAAAAGTGGGAAAAGTTTGTAAAAAGCAGTTTATAACTGCTGAGCCGGAATCGAAGCGTCCGCGGCAGACGCGAACGAGCCGCGTCGACACTTCAGACAGTTAGCGCACTACTTCTATTGTAGCTGGGGGGGGGGGGGGGTGCATTAAATGAGTAGGCTGATTTGAAATAGCTGGCTTCAAAAGCTTTGAAAGTTGAAGCAAATGCTTCAGCTTAAATATGTTACGTAAAATAAAAAAAAAAAAAAAAAAAAAAGTAGAATAATAAAAAAAACACAAAATAAAAAAAATAATAAGAAAGAAAGAAATAAATAAAAAAGTAGAGTAATAGTAAAATATTTCATTTGGTATGTTTTTTTTAATGCACCTACATAACCTAACATATTTCAGCTATGATGCCTGCCTTAATGAAGTTCTAAGAGAAGCTTTAATGCTCAGGAATATTTGCTCAGCACCATCAGCGTAGTCGCCAATTCTTCTTTCTGTAACTTAAGGGCCTATACATAATTTACAATTAACATAACCTATGGCAAAACTTTAAACTGATAAACTATCACTCAAATACAAAATTTTACTCCAGTGGCTAAGGCACTTCATAAAGCAATTGTCAGTACATTAATTTAGATTAAAAGTTCACCAGCGTCAGCATATTATATTCTACTGCCGCTACTCGTCTTTCAAAGACGAAACAGTAAGAAACTTCGCATAAAGCTATTCCGGCAACATCTAATCAACGTAACTTTATAATTGCATGAGCTCGTTATAACAGAAGTACAGCTCTTTAAACTACGCCTTCAAGCAAACGGAATTTCCTTGTAAACTTGTAAGCACGCAGCGATGAAGCTCCACATACAGGCACGTGCATCTTACAGCAGTTTATTTCACTTATAAAGTTGGAGAGACTTACCAGTTTTAAGTAAACACCAAGTTCGTCTCAGTCTCAGTTACAAGTTTACTGGTGATAAACAAGTCTCGATGTAGGGTGGCCGTGAAGAGATAGTTATTCTCAGACAATTGGCAAAATGTATATTTTTAAAGATGATCAATGACGGCCTAGCTCAGCACCTCAGCGGCCTAACTCAGACCTGTGCTCAGCAGTGGGGTGATATAGATTGTTGATGGTGATGATGCTCAATGATTTGTAAAGTTTGGGTCATTTGAAATCTGACTAATAGCAGCTAAGTAGCGTACTTAGATGCCGTTTACAATTGAAAGCAGCATAAATCCTACAATGCATCTATGTAATGTTATCCTATTAGTCATATTGGGTTTGTAGGGTGTACTTAGTAAAAGAGTAGATGAAATGGGAGGCAATTATCAGTCTTAAATCGGCAACCAACACCAATAGCGATTTAAACCAGGCCTATTCATTAAAGTAAAAAAATAGAGATGTTCTGAAATCGTGGTCGCAGTAGTGCGTTAGAATACGAATAAAACTTTCACCCATGTATACTGTCACTATTAGCGTGAGACGCTTACGTAAAGTTTCAACAAAGAACTTTTCCAATTTGTTCGAACTATTGATTTTACACGTGTGAGGTAATACCGATAGGTAGCTTAAGTGATTTATATGTGGTGTTGAAATGAAAGCTTTTCCTACTAGAAATAAAAGCATTAATATAAATTTTTACATACATACATACATGCAGCTACGCCTTTTCCCCGTTGGGTTAGATAAAGACTACATCTTGCCACACACCACACACATATGGGTTTTTTTTAATTTACATTCATAACTTTCCTTTTCATCTTTACATCTTTCATTTTTATTTCATTTTTTTTTTTTTATTTTTTTTTTTGATCGATCAGCTGATTAATATTAATTTTTTTTTTTATTAATAAATAGGTTCGTATTTTACCACTATCTCACCTGATGTTAAGTGACAAGGCGGTCTACGATGGTGCACGCTCACCTAGAAGTACCTGTTCACTCGTGAGTTGAAGACTCCCAGGTTGTAACTAACTTTATTCATTACAGATACAGTTGCAAAGTAGTGAATGCAAATGGTATCTCATAAATAATAAATCAGCCAGTTTCTTCATAAATTCTAAATTAACAATACACTAAGCCTAGGCTGACTTTTGATTCTTAGACTACGATATAATGGTCCAAAATTCAAACTTCCTTGAAAAATTTAGGTACACGTTGCACGTCAAAGCTAAGCCACACTATCATTCTAACAACCTATTCCATTCACAAAAGCCTATTCGATGTGGATGAGCCCGGTTCACCATAAAAGAGTGGGACAAAAAAGCTCAGGCTTTTTTAACCCCCGTGATGCGTCAATGATGTTTGCTCTCCCTAAAAGCCTTCCCTACTATGGGCGTGGAACAATATAAATAGAAACAGTACGAAAGTCTTAGCTATTTAATTCAACGTTTAAAAAACGGATATCAGTGCTTTTTTACATAATAATTAGCATGTAATATGATGGTGCAAAGGCAATTGAGAAATGCGTGAGGCACGCGAAGTGGTATACTATTTTTTTTTTAGCCTCGCATATATGTTTGTTTGTATGTAACGGAATCTTTGAACGTAGTTTTCATTCATTTCAAAACGTCGGATCAAATTGAAGCTTTGCACACTTATCAAGGACCGATGACAATGAAATGAAATGTTGCACTGTGTGTAATGTGTGTACATATCCTGTTTATTTCGGTTGAACAAGGGCACAAACTCGTCAACTCAGGTATATTTAAGGTAATATGAGTTACTGTCAATATTGGTATTGCGACTGAAGGCTCCGGACGTATTTTGCGTCGAGCAAAAAGGGATGATGTAAAATCAGACAGGATCAACGGGTGGACGTGAAAGCACAAAGAGTGTAAGTGCATTTGGGAAAATTTGGTTATAGAAATTACACCCTTCCCATTGTGTTATGATGCCATGGATGTGAGCATGAAAGCACAATGGGTACATGTTGTTATTAACTGTCTTTAAATTAACCCAGCTCTCTACTGTTTAGTAAGATCCACACTTTATTTAATTCACTTTGTCGATCCTTCTCATTCTGCTAAGTTGGCACTTGTATGGCTATTTGCTGTTAAAATGTACTGTATGAATTCAATTTACAGAGTGCTAAAAGAGACAGAGGAAGAGAGAGACCATTCCCCCTCTCCCTTTTCTCTTATGCACTTCCAAGGACCAATTCTTCACGAACTAGGACTTCTATGTGTGGCTCTCGTAGTAAAATTTGTACTAAAATAATTTATCTTTACTGAAGGAAATTCGAAGAATAGAATGGAATAGAAGCAATGATAGCCTATTGGGAGAACGTCCACCGTCTAAGGAGAGGGTCGTGAGTTCAAACTCCAGTGCATGGGCGTACCAATGTGTTTCTTTTAAAACATGTGATCTTTATAATCACTCGCTTTTCGGTGAAGGAAAACATCGTGAACAAACCCTCATATCCGAGAATTTATGAGGTACGTGATCCACCAAGGTCATTATCAGGTAGGTTATGGCCAATTCTTCCGTACAAAATGAAGGGGAGACCCCGTGTTCAGCAGGGCTGTGGGTCGACATGGGTTGATGATGACGATAATTGATCTTAAAAACTTACTTATTTTAAACGTCATCACAGATAATTTAATTTTTTCTTCTATCTTATCTTGCGACATAAGATGAAGTGAGTTTTTTTGCAATTATCTTCAAAGAACTCAAATTTCGCCATAACTTTACACTCAAAATATTTTGATTATACTCGTGTCTCTGCATACTCTTCATATTGCAGACTTAACTTAACAAAATCTTGTTAACGCTGCTCAGAAAGCGTGTTGATTTTATAATAAAAACCATTTGTTAAATTAAATCTTACGTCGTGGAATTTTGAGCTGAAAATTAATTTGTCAAAATTTACATCTAGAGCTGAATTCTCTGATTACTCTTTACGGCAAATTAAGTTTTCTAGTTTTGATTATTCAAATATAAAGAAGTCTTTGATATCTGGATTATGGCAGTTATAGCTATTAGGGAATTTCAAATAATAGCCATAGGTGACTAGTATTAGCAAAATAAATTACTGTTAATAGAGAATTCAATCGACTATGCACAAAATATTTGTAACTTCTTTCTATTAATAATTGTTAAACTGTTTTGTATGAGATTAAGTACAATTTGATTGAATATTTATGAAACATAAGTTCACCATTTTCACCATGTCCGCTGTTATGCCATGTACTGGATTCTTCCGAACATTGACACGATGATGTGCCGCGAACATTTTCCGTAAAACATGTTCAGTAATCTATCGAGTGGAATGGCGCGCCGTTGTAGGTTTCCAGCTAATTGGTCTGCCATTGTGTGCTATACCATTTTTGATGGATTGATTTTGTGTGATTGAAAATGGATTCATGGAAAATGTGCTCCATTATAGATACACGGTATATACTCGTAACAGCCGTTAATGTCAACGTAATGGCATATTGGTATTTGATATACGACTGTAATAGTATAGAATAAGATAATTTTTATATTGAAAACTATATTATGCGGCACAAAAATAAATGAGGAACATTGAAAATAATGACATCCCCGTAGAGTTTCTTGGTACTATTTTCTCTGACGAGCGTATTTCCAAAGCTCTGGTAGTGTTTATGGAGCTTTCTTTTCCTGTGCGAAATTCAGCCATGAATCGTTACTTGAAAGGGAAATTTCCTTAAACAAACTCAAACCATAATCAGTGACTCATTAATAGTTTAGTTAATTATATTTTATTTTTCTCTATGTATATGAGGACTTAAGTGTTTTACTTGTAAAAGTGCATTATTTTTGCCTACTTGGAATATAAGATTTGAGGTATGAGTTTTGCTTAGCTTTTAGCTATTAGGTTATGAGCCAATTGCAGAGCGTGAGGTCGCGGTTTTGATTAATGCGGAGGGCAAAATATTCACGTAAACCGCAAGTGTTTGATCTTAGTCTGGGTGTTCGTAGCATCATGGTCTTCTTATGTATTCTTGTTCTCCAGTTGCCGACAGGGAGTCCTAATTAGAGGTCATTATCTATGTATGTGATCATTCTTTCTTTATTATTTTTGGCATGCGGACATAGCTTGCCATTTCATGTTCTTGGCACCATGCCTCATAGACACCCACCCTCTTTTGTTAGATTTTTAAGTTTTTAGTTTTAGTTAGTTTTCCTTTTATTTATTTTGTAATTTAAATTCTGTCAGTAAATATATATTTCATGTTTAAATTAATTTATTAAAACTAATCTTCTTTATTTAAATATCTTTAGATATTCAGGATCTTTTGTAGTTGTGGTGTGTTCTTAAGTGGTACGTCTAAGCAGGTTCTTATCGAAGGATGCATTTAATATTTATAGTCCATATCGGTTGGTCCTGCATACAACGACCAAATTTCGCCGAAGCCAGAGTTTTAAAACAGCTTAGTTTATGAACAATAGTTTGAAACAGGTGGTTTTGAGTTTACGGAGTGATAAACTAAATGTGCAGTTTAAAATACCTTTTGCTATAAAATGGTACAAAAGGTTTAAACCTTTAGGAGGTAAAGTTATAAACAATGCTTCTTTTTAATTTAACCTTTACAAGTAATATTAAAAAGAAATATATAATATATTTGAGACTTTCAAGAAACTATTTGAGTTGGAGCTCGGGGTACTTTTCGTAAAAGAAGTAGGTAAGTACCTACCTAATTGTGACATTATTTGACCAAAACGGCCTTCTTAAAACAACTTAATCAATGTTCGCGCTATGAGACATTCTTAAAACTGAAAGTGAACCTTTAGTTCATACTTTTTCTAGTCGCAAGTACGATTGAGGTAACACAAAAGTGTTGCCTCAATCATCTTTCATCGTCTATTGTAATTTTTGTGGTCTTTTTCTGGTTATTTTTAACCAAATGCTTTTGTAAAACGAGCGCACGTCATCACGAACATTTTAAATTTGAAACATACCTCCGAGACATTTTTGCCTCGGGGACTCCATTCACTTTTACAACGTAAAATTTTTCTAAGACGTCTTTTGCTACGGGATAAATTGTAAACAGCATGAAAATTTAAACGGGTGTCTCGCCCCTCGTTTCAATTACATCTCTATGCTCTCAGTTGATATAACCGGTGCCTTATTTTGGTTAAACGCCCTCTGTATTTACATAATTATTCTTGGAGTTATATAGCTGGCAGGATGGCGGGAGTAAAATTTTAAGTAACCTCTCTGCTCTGGCGTCTTTTCTAGGGCCTTGATCACCGCATTATTTATAAGACGAGCACTTTATGTAGGTTTAATTTGCCCTTTTTGTGGCTTAAAAGCTTCGCCGCGAAGTGTTTGAATAAAAACGTGCACGCATAACATACTTTGATGCTGTATCTATGTAGGTATTGTTACAAAAATATTCAACGCGTTACGATTACATACATAGAGCTTGACCCCTAACTAGGATTCCCAGTATCTAGGGAATCAGGAACTACGAGGACCGTGGTTCTACTAACACCCAGACTCAGAGCAAATACCTGTGGTTCACACAAATCTTTGTCCTATGCGGGAATCGGACCCGCAACCTCACGCTTCGCAGACGGCTCATCACCCACTACGCCAAGGAGGCCGTCAATATTATCTGTTGCTTTGATACAATAAAGTAATTTACCATTTCGGACTCATAATAGTGGTACCTTAGTTTGATAACGCAGTGCCTTCATCATCATCATCATCAACCCATAACGTCCCACTGATGGGCACGGGTCTCTCCTCATTTTCGTTAGGAGGGTTAGGCCATAACCCACCACGGATGCCCAGTCCGGATTGATGGATAACATATCTACCTCCGAAATAATTCTCGGGTAGTAATAGTAGTACGTAGTACCTTATTCATCATCAAATGAGACGCCAATTGTAATGGCCAAGCTATGTAATCTTGTATAACTATAGGTTTGTCCATATTTTATTCCATTTCATAAGATTTGAGGAAATCCGAACAATGATATAACACCGATTTATTGTCTATCGAATGTTATAGTAAATCTTCAGACGTAGATTTGTACTATATGAATTGACGAAAACTTTTTATTTGACACGACCCTTATCAAGGGCGTTTATTTATTCAAAAACACACCCTGTCAATTTCCCTTCACTCCTTATTCCATTACCATTTAAATCCAGATGGTGCCAACGCCAGCTTTACACGATCGACACGAGAGGGCCAATCGCTGAAGTTATCGTTACATAAAAAAAAATACAGGGTGTTTTCTAAGTGAAACTTATTATTCAGCCTTCAAAAAGGTTGCGTTTGATTATTCTACTAATCCTACCACTACAAAATATAATAAATGTTTTAATGTTGTTATGTTTTAATTGTGAGGATGGATGGATGGATGTTTGTTACTTTGTCAAGCAATAACTGCTGAACAGATTTGGATAAAAATTGGTTCACAGATTTAATCTCGAAAAAAAAATAACCCTCCCTGTGGAATAATACTCAACGCGAGTGAAACTGCGGGGTGCAGTTATATGATAAAAAAATACAAATTCGAAACTTTGTGATAAGATGATTTGCAATATGAAATCTGTTAAACCTTTTTCCCGGTTAGTTATATAATCCATAGGTACGAGCATAAAGTATGTCCTGAGAATATTCTAGCCGCGAATATATCCTATTTAAAAACCGGGATCTATGTATGTGATCTTAAAGCATATTTCCTTTACTTTAATTTTGAAGCTCCAATTCTGTGTAAAATTTATACAAAGTAAAAGAATAAAGTAATATCTAAAGACGTCTAACAAAAGGAAAATGATCGTATCTATAGGGATGTAAACGGAAGAAGCGTGGCACCTTCTGGTTAATAACGCTCCTCGCGTCTATCGGATCGCACGGTTCATTGCGATTTTATAATAGAAATCACTTTATTTGCCTCGTTGCTTCCTGCGGCTTCGCTCATATAAGATTATGAAGTAAATATGGGTAAAAAACTTGAAGTATTGCCATTGAGTATGTATATAGTATGCTACATAGTATTGTGTGAAACTAATTTTAGAAAATAAAAACATCGACAATGGGTCTTTATATGAAGTTGGTACTGAAGAAGGTGTGAGTGGTTCAATGTATTCTCGGAATCTAAGCGTTATAGGGATGCTGAGTACTATTTTTCTGCGAGTAGTACTGGAAACAAAGATCATTAAAATAAAATCTATCTTAAGAAGTCGTTGATGATGTAGAAATGTTAACATGAGCGTTCGCGTGTTTGTCTAAGTGTCTATTTAGGTGACTGTGTTGCGTGTTGATGGTCATAGCACTCATCACGGCTTCCCAGAGGAAGGACTTAAAGATATTTCGAAACTGGTCAGAATATTTTCTAGTTTTCAACCCGTGAGTTAAGCCATTTGATACATTTAAATATGTAAACCAGGTGAGGACACATCGGGTGAACTCTACCCACGAGCGCAGTATTTTACAAAAGCTACAGACGGACACCCAATTTCCTCTTTCACATTCTCTCCGGAGCACGTGTTAGCATTTTATTTTCCACCACGCTGCAGTCAGGGCGCGAAAGGCGCGTAATGAACGAACCACGCTCGACGGATAAATCACGTTTTTTCCGCTGCAGTGTGAAACTGCCTAGGTTACGAGTATTTATATATATTCACGGTCGATGGGAAGCGAAATTTAAGATGCTATCAGTTAGTGGGAAAGGGTAGGGTCGTCAACCCTACGTCATCAAGAGAAATGTGATCAATATGCAAGAGTAGGGACAAAAATTTATGTAAGAAACAGGGTTGATTGAACTTAACCTGGCGGGTTTGGTATAGGTTTCACATTTTCAATCTCTATGCCTACTTGTATATGTGTGACATGTAGATTTTCACTAACGTAAGGTTGACTACAAGATTAGGCGGTTTTTGACATTTGATTCTTGGATAATCAAGATTGAAATTGATAGGTAAAAATCAGCCTAGGAGTAAAATAGCGAAGTAATAATATAATTAATTAGTTTTAAGCGTTTGTACACAAATCAGAAACGGATTTATACACCAGTAAGTCTTGTAATAGTGTGTAATTCTGAAAATATATTCGTAATATGTAGATATACTGTGTGTGTATAATAAGGCACTTTCCTGGTTTAAAAAATAAAGTGGAGTAACCAGGTTATTGCGTCTCTTATCTTTGCTCCGTCACTTGAATGTTCCTCTGGAGTTGCCACTCGACGGATTTCCGGCAAAGCGGTGCCTTCCCCGATAGGGATAGTTTCAAACACGAGGCTTGGCTTCTATTTGACATTTGGCAACACTGATATTCTTTGAAAATTTAGTTTTTTTTTTTTGACGTACTAGGCTAGCGTTTAAAAGTAAAAGTTATCCAGGTGTAGGGACTTAAAAGTTATTTAAGCAACGAGGTTGCCTGTGGTGGGCAATCCAATTAAAACTTAAACTTAAAATAATTAGCATTACATTTTAATTGCTTGTATGGATGTTTATATCTGAAATAAAATTAGTCTTAGTAGGTAGTTATTTACGTTTAACATTTGCTTTGTGACAGCGTTTATCTAGAAGGTTAATAGTTTTGAACTAAATCAATTATGGACAACGAAGCATGTGCCCATAACTCGAAATATCGTAGCGGTCAAATAAAAATAGTTCCATTACCCATTGTATCCATTTCCGGAGATATAATTAAACGGTATTTGTGAACACGTAAGTTACATTAGTAAAGCAACAAATGGTCCTATTATTAATGTTCTTGACTTGTCTTCTATATTTTTATATGAGGTAAGTAAATTGCGTTTTAGTCGTAGGTCGGCTTTGAGTAAAAATTTGCTTACAATATCCGAATAAAGTTTTAGATAAGCAATTTTGGATATAGCATTGCTATAAAAGTATATTGTATAACACCTTGTTGTATTGTACATTTGTACATTGCTATACAGAGGGAAATATTCGCCTAAGCGAATAAGCTCTTTAAATAAAGATATTAAAAAATACTATTATAGCTTACTAGTTCCTTATTAGTTGGATAAGCTATTTTACAGCTGTCGAAGACGGATGTCTAGATGATGGGGGGTAGCGATGCCAATAAGCTGCCCAAGCAACGTAGGGATAAGTTAGTTCGAATGAATGTATAACAGGATGCAGCGTGGCGTGCGGCGTGTAGCGCGGCGCTGTCACTTTAATACAATTAAAAAGGCATTGTAATTGTAATTTACGATTGTATGAAAAGGGCGTCGAGTAACGTCATGCAGCGCGCCGCATACTGCACACCACCACCGCCTCTTTTGTCTTGCTTGCGCTAAGATAACCGAAAGTTTCATCTTTCAGATGTTTTAATTTTTTCTACTTTGTTAAATTGTTCTACTACGTTGGACCGTCCAACGTAGTAGTAGTACGTGATCGATTTAATATAATACGTATCACAAAAACCGTCACACATTGTAATATTACATTACTGACTAAATGCTACCTCAGCTGTACAGCGATTAAATTAATATAAATTACTGATGATTTAGGTGATAAAAAGCTTTCTGTTAGTTTACAGAATATTAAGATAATAGTTTCCCAAAGCTACCTTTTTGCATGGAAGAAGTTTAGCCTTCAACTTTTTCTGAAATTTACACATAGATCTCAAGCAACTTTTGTCCTCAAATCTAAAGTCTACAGCTGGCAAGTTACTGAGACGAAAAATACAATTTCAAACAAACTTGTGGCACGAATTTATGTAACTTTGTGACTGTTTTCGGACATCCATTTTGGCGAAATTGAAAACAATCTCGGATTTCAACATCGGAAAGTTTCACGTGACCTTGTTAGTCACAGTTGGCATCATCGTGACGGAGAACGAAATTACCATGAATTATTTAATAATATCAAGATCTTAAGGATTTCTACCTCTAGCATCTTTCTCTTTCTATCTAAAATAGTCAAAAAGAGAAGTCAAGTCAACAGTGGGAACGAAGTGATAATGCTTTTAGACCTATTCGTAAGCGTCACTGAAGAGCTGCGGCGCGCTAAATGTCACTCGATGCCTTTCATACAAAAAAATAAATATATATACAGTCAAATTGCAAACCTCGTCCTTTTTTGAAGTCGGTTAAAAAGTATCAAAGAGACAGCCCCTGCAGCACTGTCAAAATATGCACTTTATTTCAAAGTGACAGCGCCGCGTCTTTCAGCTGAGAAACCTCAACTTTTTAACACGTTCAGTGCTGAGAGCACAACTGTCGTGTTTTTCATAACTTGCCTCGAGCGCGGGAAAACACAACTGTTGTGTTTGTTGTATGGGAAACACTATGGCGTGTGCAGAGCCGCACCCGTGGCTAGACACGCAATTTGGCTCAGCAATGAAAGTGTTAAGTGTTAGGTCCTGCTTTATATTTAACTCTATCATTGTGATTAACTTTACATATAGAACTGCAATGAAAACTTGTGGTTGTATATTATTTTCATACAACGATACAACGCAACGGCAACGACTGAACGCATTTGGTATTAAATTTGGTAAATATGGTAAGTATTTTGTATCATCACCATCACCATCACAATAATCCACCGTTTATTATCTAATCAATGCGAGTGAAGCCGCAGGGCGCAACTAGTAGAAATATATAAGAGGTAAGAAATTAATTCAGCGTGGAAGCATATTTCAACAGCTCACGTTACTTAAATTCATTACTCAATTCATCACCTCTTAGGTTACCATTACGCAGATTCACGTAAACCATTAATTACTCTAAGATTTCTAATTGACTGGCGTTGTTTTACCCCGCCTAGGCACTCGGGCGAAATGCACTGCTTCGAAATTAATTTGCTTACTCTACGCTGTCTTATTTCGAAGCAAGCTCGGCAAGCTGAATGGGGCTTACCTATCAAAGGAAAGTCTCGTTTTTAAAAGTACGTCAAATGAGTTGTCATAAATTTACTAATTTAATGACTTCATTTATACAGGGTGTCCCACGGATATGCCACATGGAGGGAGTACCTTGAATATTGTAGATGGAACATTTTATTGAAACAAGACATTATTTTAATTTAAAAAACAATTCAAACTGCATTCATAGATATTTACACCCTGTATATAGAATGTACTAGCAGTGCCTCACGGTTTCGCCCCGATAACACTTATCTCAAAGAAACCGTAATTGTAACTCTGTCTGTCTGTTGCTCTTTCACGCCTAAACTACTGAACCGATTGAAATAAAATTTGGTACAGAGATAGTCTAGAGCCTAAGAAGGAATTTAGGGTACTTTTGAATGCGAAAAAAGGGTTTTAAGGCGTTGAAATAGGGGATAAAAGTATGCACGGCAATATGTAAGGTTTCGGCTAAACCACTGACCCATTTTAAAATTATTTCGCTAATGGAAAGCTACATTATCAGCGAGTAACATAGGCTATATTTTATTCCCGTATTCCCACAGGAACGGGAACTACGCGGGTGAAACTGCGGGGCGCAGCTAGTTATATATATTATTGAGATAGATATGCCGTAAGATCACGCTTAGAAAATGAGATTTATTCTGAATAAATTCAAATGAAACATGTATGGAAAATGTGGCTTTTGTATTTCACAGTCATTATTATTGAGGTATAAATCAAAAACTTGTATTGTAGTTACTGCTAAGTCTCTCACTGGTACCAATTCTAGACCTAGACATAAACTAAGCTAAAACTACATTTGACAGCTCTAGAGTTATTGGTAATGTTTCATTTTCATAAGACAATGATTTTCAACATAGTATCTTAATGTAAATACGAGAAGGTAAACGAACTTCAGATTGTTAAGATTGTTTTATCTATGGATGTGTAGACGTAACTACCTTCAAAATAATATTGTTACCTATATTTTTTCGGCCAGTACCGCACTATTATAAAAGTTTGAAATTTACTCGCATTAATAAAGATTTTGGAGCGGTTTTTTTTATTCATGGTTAAACTCACTGCTCAACAGATAAAAGACAAGCTTTTTTTAAATTTTCTTCATACATTTTGACTATTTGTTAGTCATCAAGTCATCAAACCTTCCATATAAGTTCACGTTTTTCTACAAATGAGGATTTACTTAATTATATCCAATAAAAATATACTGGGAAATTGCGCCAACACAATAGCTTTAATTGTAGACTAAAAAGTTAGTTTCACAGCTCCTTCCAGTAAGACACTTCTATAGATAGCGTGCCGCATTGAAAGCACCAGTTGCTACAGACGTTAGTTAATTTAATTTAATTACCTGCAGTTTTCAACTGTTTGAGGAACAATGAAACTTTGGAAACTCGTTGATTTTCCGCTAGTTGGTGTGAGTTTTAATTAGTTGTTTTAGGTTCGTTGTGGGCAAGGGTAGTTAAATTTAGAATTATATTATTTGCAAATCAAACTAACGATTCGAGAGTTGGTTGAAATTTTATTATTAATAACTAAAATCTGTACCTACTAAAGATGGAACAACAACTTTTACGAAAAATTGTTAGGTACTCTAGAACTTCTCGTGGATTTCCAAAATATAGGAGGTAGAAACTACTTTGTACTATTATGTAACTGTATAATGTTTTAAAAGGGTTTTTCTCCTAGGAAAATACACCGTTCCAAGAAGGATGGAGGTACAAAATTTCTAATGAGAAACCAAACATCAAGTCTGTCTCGCCGAACAAAGATAATTAGGTACAAATAAAAATATAAGTAGCCTAGTAAAGCTTCCGGTTTCTAATGCGATCAAGTCAAGCTACATTAACATTCTCCGAATATAGTCTTACCTCAGAATCTCCTATTAATGTATCATAGTATATCACGTATCTTCAAGTAACCACATAATCACGGGCGTGGTGTCGTATCTAGAATAATGATAGGGTACGCACGAGTCCAAATATTCTCAGAACAGCTTCTGGTAGCTAATCTTTGACGACGTGTTGGCACTTGGTAATACCTATTATCGGGTAAAATGATTATATTAAATTGATAACTCGTAGCAATCGCATACATAGATTCTGATCCGTAGGATTTCTCGTATATAGGGATTCAGGAATTACGTGGATCACACTTTCACGAGAACCCGGAGCCAGAGCAAATGCCTGTAGTGCAATTAATTTTATTTAGTTTGCCCTACATAAATGGAAATATTTTAAAGCAAAATATTTGTTATGAGAAGAAAAGCTGTAATTTTCATAGGTTTTGATAATAAATTTAAATTCATTGTCATATCTAATCGATGATTGAGTCGTGTTTTTACATATATCAAAGTTAATCTTTTAACAACAACCACATAAAAATGATGTACCATTTGTTTTAGTTTCATAGTTATTTCAGTTTTAATATTTCATGTCCATTGTACCAAAAGAGCGAAAGTAGAGCGACAGCTGTAGAGCTTTTGGGCTTTCGGTGTAGTTACAAAAAACAAAGGTCTCAAACTTTGATAAATCAAAACGGAAGACACGTTACACTTCTATATATTGCGGCTATAAAAATGCCTCAATATTAACATCATCTAACATAAAGATTTAACTAAACGTAAATTCTTTTGCACAGCTGCCACTTGGGTCTATTGGACCAAATATCTTTACTTCACCCCAGAAATGTCTGTAACGTACCTCAACTATGATTTATCAGACGTCTGAAACAAAAAGTCAGTTGACGTGACGAGGATGGAAAATTGTCCACTCAACGAGAAGGGAATATTGAATCAGTCTTTCAAATATTAATTTTTGTACTGGATTTATTCCATACCGAAGGACGATAAAGGCACAAAGTTTTTGTATTTCTAAGAGTCAATGAAATTTAATCAATACGCTTTCTGTTTAGGGAACAGATATAAATTATTGATGGCATAAGACTACGAGTAAGTATGCTTGAAATATTGTGTTTTTTTCTATTTATAGTGGGAATTTTACAAAGTGACTGAGACATCCACAATTAAGTTATCAGATGTCAACGAACCCCTGGTTTTTTTTCCATAGCTTTTTTCCAGGTCGTCACCCAAAGTGAGAGTTTATGGGCCACATCCTATCACAATGACTCAGTGTGTGTTTTTTGCTCCTAAATGAAATTCATTCAATGATACTACTGTACACACAAGCTACTAACTACGGACATACCGAACACAGTCCATCGATTTTCTACCAAAGCCCAGTTGAGGCTTATCTCCCGAACCCTGCTAATTCCGCAATAGTCCTCGATCTGTGATCGCATAAATCCCGGCTTTAGCCTTCGAGGGGACCATTTAAACATATCCGTGGCTTTTTTCTAATTTCCATCTGGACTGGCCTACATTAAACGACGGATTCGCAAACGGGTCACGTATGGATGGATATCTTTAGTGAGTTTCTTGTTAATAACGTCTTGAGCTGACCACTGCTCGATTGAGGTTGATGGATAAAGGTGCATATTTTTCTACCTTTTCATATGCTTTCAAAATTCAAGACGAGCTTCTTGTGAACTGCAAAAATTAATGCACTAAACTGTGTTTTAAATTGTCTTTAATGCCGTTATAAATTATAACTGTAGACAAAACTTTTGGTATATTAATATATACTTGGGGAAACATCTGTTTACTTCGTAATATGGCTACGGGGTTTGGCCAAACCTCTAATATCTCTGCCTTGGTAAGCTTTGGACACGGTAAGCATTAAAAGGCGTGTAGTCGGGTATTACCAGATACTAGAGACTTAAAATTAATTTTCCAGAGTCCATTCTACAGTGCAATGCCCCTCAAGAATAAGCAATTCCAAGTTGTGTGCGGCACTGCATTGGTTTATTGTTATTATGGGCATAACAATGTTCCCACCCTGCACCAGTTGAACGTCTTATGACTTAGTTGTTTGAATCTACTCATAATAATACTAATATCATAATTGGGTTAGCTCATTTTGAAGAATCAAAAGTAAAGGGAATTTTACATGCTTGACTAAGATTTAAATGTAAATCGGAGTTTATCGGTCTGTCTGTCCATCGATCTCATCGATTTTACATTAGTGGTCATGAACGGAGTAAAACTGATACGCAGTGTACAGAAGATAAGGAGATACGGTACGAAATCTAGAAGGTTAGTACATGTATCATGCGGTAGTGATTAATTGCAGGGGTACATTGAGGCTCAAGATGCGACCACTGGTGGTCGCCACCGGTAGCCGAGCCGAGTCACTGGACGCGACCACCATACACAGCCACTAGTGGGTATCCACAAAATAACGAGCGCAGACGACTTGTGTCTCGGACGTAGCCACTCGAACACTCAGTGTGCGCCGTTAACATACAAAATGTATGAAAAATCCGATCACAGCTTGTGGTGGGCACCGGTGGCCGCGTCTAGTGGCCCAATGTGCGCTCGCTCTAAAAAAGCACGTCCTTTGCGCCCGCAGCTTTGTAATTTCTATCTGGCTTAAATCTAACGATTATTTTGGCATCGCTAGTCGAGTCACGTTTAGATCTCTTTATTAACTCTGTTGGGTAACTCAATTTGGCGTTGAAGGGATGACGAGGTCTACGTACGTGTTACGGGTGCCTGTTGTGTTAGAAGGAATACACTGTGTAAGCCGTGTATTGGAACTGGGGACGAAGTTGAGGAAACAAAACATGTGGTATGTTTAGTTCTACAAATAATATCGTTCAATAATTTCTTATACGGTCAGGTTATCTGAAGTTTCAGGAACTAGAAAAATATTATAACTAAAAATGCAAATACGACGACCTGGAGTGTGGGCTGACTATGTAACGGAAGTCTCGAGGTACTAGACTTACATTAAAAAAGTATCTATGAAAGACCAGCAGAGGGTGTCAGGGGAAGTGTAGAGAGAGTTGGTGTACTGCGTTCTACTGGGATCGTAGCATGTGGAAAGATGTAGTCTCTGGCTATCCCAATGGGAGAAAGGCGTTATTGTATGTATGTATGTATGTATGTACTATCTATGAAATGAGGTATTTGTCTTACGAAGCCCTAAATATGCAAGGCACGACTCTACTTATTTTACATAATTATAGGTACCTAACTCGATTTTGAGTTTTACAATTATACAAACTAACTACTGTAAAATACCGATTAACTTATACGAGGAGGTCGTAAAACACCACTTAGAGCCTTTTAGGTAATGACCGCGCCTAGTCAGCTAGCTAGTCAGTTATTGGAAACGAAACTTCACTGAAAGTGATATTGGTTTGACCCAACTCGCTCTTGGAGTTGGTCCAAGCTCCCGAAGTGATTTAGCCGCTGCGTGCGCCGTACATTTTCTGGGTTGACAGGAGTGCATCCTCTTGGCATGAGGTTAAGCTCTGTAGACATGAAAGTTATGGTATTTAGACTGCTACTGCGAAATTGAACCTTATTTTAATTAGCATTAGAGTGAAGTGGAAGCAATAACACTTTGTTGTCAAAACTCACCTTTTGTTTTAATTGTAGGTTTAGTTCGAACCTTTATCTAGCTAATGGTGTGTCAAAACTTTAACTGTTTTGAGAACAATAGGTAAGTCTCGATCAAACACCTCATAACTTACACCTAAAGTTTTACGAGTATAAATTTTCCTGTTTGGTAAAATATGCTGTAGGAAGTTTATTCGTTTTGGTCGGCGATGGTTTCCTTGATAATGTAGGTATCATGTTTATTTTGGAGGGACTCTAATGTGTTCTACTGAAGTCAACAGCCGGATGACGTTTAAGTAATGTTTGCTCACACTAAAAGCTAGTCCGTGCAATGTATATTATATCTCCATATATGTTCATGTGGGGCTTAGAGGCGGACGGAAGTATGTGAGCTATATTTTATTTTATTTTTATTTTATTTATTTATTACACGATAAAATAATTATAACTTTACAGATGCGATCTAATGCGCTACAATTATTTATATATATATATGCGAGATGTAGGTGAATATACTAGTCATGATATCAATGTTGACAAGAGACAATCGAACGCATTACAGAGCCGCAAAAACATCGAAGTTACAAATGGCTCATAAGTTAATATAGATATGCCATAAAATAAGTTATTTGGCGACAAAAAAAAGCTACGTGATAATAAATATGCGAAACACAATTACGAGCTGAATCAGATCAGATGGTGATTTGGATCACCAATAAGAAATTAGATAGTATTTTAAAATTCGCGGCCAACTAAATGAAACCATTCAGCGCAACACATTGCTTCTCTCCACCTGGACGCGCCAATAATGATTTAGCTTGACATTACCTCACGGGTCAGTCTGGGCAACGCATCCCAGAAGAACACTCTTTTCGTAACGTGGAATCCGAACCGCCTTAGCCTACTATACTTATAATTTCAATCTGTGCTTTTGATCAAATGAACTGAAAAATCTATTCAAAATCCTGATTAATAATCCATTTACACAATTCCATTCGCAATAAGGTTCCAAGAAACATAAATGCACTTCGCTAATGGAAACATTGGACTGTTGTTTCATTATAAAATACCTATATTTTTCCCTGAATCAGGCACGGCTATAAATCGATTAGGCAGGTTGGCTTTCCACGGCATCCATACGTACTCTGCAAGATTGCTACGTAAAGCAAGTTTCGAGAGTTAGCGAGTTTTTGTTAAATAGTTAGTTAGGAAACTAAAATTGAGCTTAAAGGGTTAAGGCGGAGAATGCCCATTTTTTTAAAGGAAATATTTTGACATGGCAAAGACAATGCCTCATTTTTCAAAATAGCAATCTCTATAAATGTTCACGTCTCAAAATATCTCAAAGTCAGGGCCGTTATTTGAAATGACCATATAAACTCGTAACGCCCATATATTGAATTGTCAAAATAACGTGCGGGAAGCTAGCGCGTTACGAAAAGATTTAAGGTTCAAAATAAGTTTAAAGCGCATTACGACATCACGCATTTTTGGTAAGGAATCTCATGTGGTATAGCGAGTAAGGGCCAGACAGTATATAATTAGATAACATTAAAACTTTGACTAAAATTTAAGACATTTTTTATTAGGTATGTATAGCTCCGGACCCCCGTGGTGGATTATGGCCTAATCCTTCCCACGAAAGTGAAGGGAGATCCGTGCTTAGCAGTGGGACGATATGGGTTGATGATGATAGCTCTCGTGATGGTTGCCTCAGTACTTACCTCCCTAAAACGGCGAACCCTTTTAACTTCTACCAGACACCACATTTGGTTTCTCGCGTTTCAAATCGGGGCTCCGATGAAGCAAATTGAGCTCAAAGGTTTGTAAGAAATACATAAACTGAAGCAGGCATCGTCCTTCTTCGACTTGGCTGTATTCAATTTGTTAACGTTTCTTAGTGACTCTTTCAACGAGGTAAGTGAGACGGCCTTCGGTGCCTTTTACTTATTTTATGCTTTTACCTTGATGGTTTACAAAGTTGTGCTTAGGAGATTGAAAGGTGCTTTTAAGTGTAATTTTCTAGATTGATTCTGAAAATACTAGACGATTTATTTCTTTTATTAATTTAGGTAATCTAACAGCGAGACAATAATATACTAGTACTGCATAGTGCAGCGAGTGCAGTGCAGTGCCGCGCAGGATTATGCAATGCCGGGTCCTGGGTGGTGCTGTGACTGTTATGGGCAGGCGTAGCGCTTACCATCAGGTGAACGACTAGTTCGTCTCGTCACCCAGTCAAATAAAAAAAAAGTTATGTTCAAAATATTGTGAAAACAGGATTATAATTATTTTTCAATAATCTAATATGTAGTCGACAGTTTAACAATGATAAAATTATGGGGGGCAAGATGTGTAGCGAATAATATTATTATGTCACTTTATAAAAAGTCCTTATATACTACATCGGAAATACTTAAGCTAATGGTTGGAAAGGAATGAAGTAGACTCTTAAGAAAGTTAACCGACCCAGTGAGTCTAAATTATAAACCACCAACCCTTTTTTACTTTAACGTATTTAAGCGAACTACAAAGAAATTAATAAACTGCCACGACACAAAGGAAAACGTTACAGATTTTTATAATAAAGTTCTTTGCGTTCAAAATAGGTACTATTTAACATAATTCCTTTATTCAAAGAGAAATTAAACTGTTCCCAAGAGATAATCCTTGAAAGGGAGAGCCCGGTCCAGCGAGTAGAGTTGGCTGAAAATCGATACTTGGAAAATTATATTTGATTTAGATTATAATTTGGATATTTGGGTTAGTTTTAATCACAATTTATTTTATAGTATAAGAAAAAATTCGCTCTCATTTGTTAATGTTACTAGAAGAAAAATGTAATTATTATATATCATGCATAGTTATATATATTTTTTTTTGCATTTTTGCTACTAATAATAGAAGATGGATATATTTAGACGGGTGTGTACGTACGCTTTGTAGATTTTGACTTTCGCGAGCGTACGAGTATTTACCCTAAAACATTTTGTTCTTCTTCGTCTACGGTATAGGTTATTAGACCCAAGATTGTTTAAGTGTTTGTCGATTATCGATAAAAATATATTAGACATAGCAAGACACGGGCATCTCTAACTAATATTCATAGGCATTAATTAATTTTGTAGAGGCAAAGCTTATAAACCCACACGCCTTAGCTCCCGCGGATTATTTATGAACCCAAAGTGAGTCCTCCAGTTATCGTTAACGGTAAAAGTGGGATAAATAAAGAGAAACTGCCAACTTGTCCATTAGCGGGCTTTCCCGCTCGCCTCTAAACTTACCCGGAATCGGGAATAAAAAGAACTATAATTAAAAGAATAAAAAAAATTAACAACAAGCTTCTATTGTAAAAAATGGAGTATGAACATTTTGAGCTTCATGTTTCAAACCAAAATATTTTTTATCGAATTGTAAAAAATAATTTTAAAGACAAGCTTTTTAAAATAATAAGTAAAAGCTGAATGAAATGTGATTGGTGTTAGTCAATGAAGAGTTCCATTGTTTAACTTGTGGTCCTTATAGGGATAAGGACCAGTTCAGCTCACTGTCACCATAATAACTTATTTTCATCGGAACATGACTGACATGTACAATTTCAATTGCATTGAAGAACGGAAATTGGGTTAAAATTGACATACGACACTTAACAAACATACCTATATCCACAATAAGAACCAAAGTCTCTGGGTGACGACCGATGAATGTTCTGAGTGGCACTGTAGCTGTTATGGGCAGGCGTGGCGCTTACCATCAAATAAACGACAAGCTCGTCTCGATACTTAGTAAAATAAAATAAAAATATGTATAAGCTTGTAAAAATGTGTTACCCAAGAACACATTTCTCACGCTGTCAAAACTGTCAGGAAGGAAACAGCAATGTTCAAAGTGACAGGAACGAAACCATCCCCATGTTTGCGTAATGATATAATGTTCACAACTTTTCAAAATTTAATTAAGTTTACCCAAAGATCGGCCAAAATCAAAAATAATTTGCGTGGAAACGACGTTATTAAAAGTTTTTTTTACGAAGCTCCTGCCCCAATAAGAATTAAGGGTCAATCTTTTTCCTGAAAATAAAACTCTGTTTATAATATTTAAAATGTACTTTTTGAAACTAAGTAATAAGTTACCTAGTGAGATTTTGACATTCGCGCTATTATTAACTGAATTCTTATAAAATAAAAGTGGAAGTTTTTTATTCCGGAAAATTTTAGGTGGAAACGGTATAAGCACGTGCGATGTTCACTGTGGATATGTGATGATGGAACATCCACCAACCAGTACTGCCCCAGCATGGTAAATTATGGCCCACCTGACTCTGAGAGCAGCCCCATGTCTCAGCATAGCTGGTCATGATGACTTGCTTCCATCGGATCCGGTGGCCCTTTCTAAGTACCGGAGCCGATAGGAAAATAGTGCCATTGGTTCCGGCCACCCGGCTTTGCCACATAACATGGTGAATGGCATAAATCAAGCATCTTCCGCTCCGGTATCTATGATTCCAGTAGATTGTGGTGTTTTCATGGAAGTGTCAATATTGCAACCATCGCTAAAGTCAAGGCTAGTTACAAAACCTTGCCCCTTTGTACAGGTTTGAGTTAAGTAACATAAAAAAGGCCTGTCTAAACATAGGGAAATTACGGATGTAATCAATCAAGTGGATTCTCATAAATAACGTTCGGGCCGCGATCACGAACGCATGATAAGGGGCGGGCCGCACACGTCACTTCCCTTTACTTTGCTGTCATCTTGAGAGAAACGTACCTACCTACGTACTGGGAATTCGAGTATTTATGTGTGTGATTGTTTCCTCTTCACGCCAAAACGGCGAAACGGATTTTGATGAAATTTAGCATACATATACTTTAGGCCCTGGAATAGTTTATCGAATACTTTTTATCCCGTCAAAATTAACGGTTCCTGTGGGATAGTAGTTAACGCGAGGCGCACCTCATACATTCATACAATTAAATTGGTCAGTAGTTTCTTCGCAGATAGTGATTGAAAAGCAAATAAATTGTAGAATTTTGATATAACAAAGAGTAGAGCTGTTGGTTACGTATTGAGGGTTAGCTTAACAAATATAATTATAATGCATCAAATCTTTTTTTTATTTACATGTACCTACAACAAATCTTATCTGGCGGTTAATCAACATGCTCAGCATGCGTAACTACTTCTTTAACTATTACTAAATTCAGCACAATAGCACCTGATTATACTAAGCATTTAACGCGCGTCAAATAAGGTAAACATGAAAGTCAGAACAATGATGAACTAGAATAAGGAGATTAAGACTGTTGTCCAGATTAGGTCGCATTACGTTTTGTTGTGTCAATAATACACAATAGGGACCTCGGTACTCAGCCTGAGGGCAGGAAGGTGGTCAAGGTAACTTAACAATGGCGTTAAGTGGAGCCCTTGTGCTTAAAGTCGTTTGATCAGTCTCAATGAGTCCTTGGAGTCTCGGAAAAGCTTGAGATCAAACGTGGAACTTTTCTTATTAGGTAAGTACATTGCCATATTTTTTTCTTTTATTTCAAATGTAGGTATAATTCGTGGGTAAAAAGGTGTATGAGCAATTATGTTTTTTGAAGTTTTATTACTTTGACAGGTTTTTTATTCATTTTATTCATAGCCAATCATTAATATTTATCACTTTTATATCAAAATTTTTAAACTGTTTTTTTTTACGGCCTCTGTGGCGTAGTAGGTGATGAGTCGACTGCGGAGCGTGAGATTGCGGGTTCGACTCCCGCATAGGCCAAAACATTTTTTTTATTTACATCTGATGTAGATTTGGCATCATTTCTAATAACATATTAAGTAACAGTTGAACAGAAAATAATTAAAAAATAAATGCTGTTCTTAAAACTTCGATCAAGGACCTCCAAATCTTCTAGATCTAGGATAGGCTGCTAATTTAATATTATATAGTATTTGCTGCACTCTTAATCAGACATGTTTTTTCTTCACTATTATTGACGCGATTGATTTTACTATTCTGGATAGGTACTCAGTCAAATAAAAAAAATGTTTCACATCTACGGCACCTGGGTGTTCCATTATAAACTATGCAAGAAAATGATTGCACAATTATACAGTAGGTGTGGGCAAATGGGTCGCCTAACAATTTCCATAAGCTCCATACAGTCCAAGGCTTGATTATGCAAACTTCATTACATTGATGTGTTTACTTGGAAGACTTGAACCATTTCCTACAATGACTATGTTGATACAGTGAATAAGATCAATAAAATACGTGTTGGTTTGCTCTATGGTTTTCAAGCTGAGTGGGATAGACATACACCTAACTTAACGCGTTGACTGCTGAACCGGTTTTTACATTTTGGCAACTTTACGGACCATGTGTGTTTTCCAGCAATGGCGTGCCGTCTGTGTAAGCCGCACTGTAGTAGCGCCGCGTTAAACACACACGTCTGTATTTCGGCATAGAGCCGACACGTGAGCAGCGGTAACACAACGAGTGTGTTTTCCTGCACCTGCGTAAAGTATTCTGTAAGTAAAGTAGTCTGTGTTTTCAGCAGTGGACGTGTTAAGGTTTGGCTGGGGTATATAGTAGTTAGCTGCTTACATCACATTAAAATTAATGAAACGTTTGCTATGCAGTTATCTCACTGACGATAAGGTACCAGTATTTTATGAAGGTTAGGGTGTTCACAAGTGACATTTTCGTGAGACGTCGCGTAGTTGCGACATGGTTAAGTGCCTAAGGAAATTAAATAATTGGCTTTTTGGTACTGCAATGTGATTAATTTGCTAGTACATATTGTGATAAAGTATGATCGTAGCTTCCATTAATGTTTAATAGTTCCAACAACTAGAGTACCCCACCTACAAAGACGAGCCACAGAAAATCATATTCCCAGAACTCCACCCGATTCCCGAAACTAGTACCATCCATGTAACTGTATCGTCGTTACATTGACAAACAATAGAGCTAATTCTAAGTTCCACGGCCAACTTTGTCGTTTTCACTTTATAAAGTTGTAACGGAGCTCATTGTGCGTAGTTACACACACACACATCTACACAGCTACACCTATTCCCTCAACTGCACGCAAACTCACACGCGCATTTTCTTACTTTGTCTTAGTCTCAAATGTATTATATAGACATAAAAATCCTTACGGAGGGCGGCGGTTCCTGTGATACTACTTAACTACTTCAGGCACCAACGATCCATCAAAAACTTAACAGTCCTTATTCTAAGTGCATTGTAAATTAGATCTCATTTACGTATGGTAACCTTAAGTGATCGCAATTAACAATTTATATGATTATTAGTTTTCAGTGGAATGGAGTGCATGAAAATGGGCTCCCCGAGAGGTGTTAATTCTATTCGGTACATAGATGGTGACAACACGCGGCGCACCCAGGTCTGTCAGCACCTAGGTGCTGCTAGACAAATCCTTTCCCCACGACGGCTCATAACGGTCCTTATCATGTTTCGAACGAACCATCGACACGAAGAAAAAGAAGTGGAATGAGGAAAATTAAAGCGAATTTTGAACAAAGTACAAGGTAACGTAGGACCTCATATTTTATGAACGCTCATGAGTTTTGTTTTGAAAGTCCGGTAAGGTAGAATATAGTTCATTTAAAATGCGCTGAAAAGGAAAACATTGGTGGAAAGTGGTTCAGGGAAATCAAAAGTTTTTTATAAAATTTTTAAACTAACTACTGTCTTAACTAAGTGAATAGTGTATATATGTAACTCGATATCATTTTGCTGGTTTAATTGCTTTGTATTGTTGATATATCAAGGTTTAAAGAAGAATGGGGTTGGTCAATATTTCAGCACATTCATGGTATTCAAGTTTACTTTAAGTCTTTTTTTTAGAAAACAAAGTTTTTGCTTAGGATTAATCAGTTTTTAATCATATGAACGAAAAAACTCATTGAAAATACCATTTAATGCTTCAAAAATCAGACGGTATGCCAAGGTCCTTATACTTTATGAGTTCTAATTCTCAGTCCTCAGAAGCTTTAAGTAACAATACTGAACTAGCTTTGAAACAGGCATTCACGTACAAATTCCTTTGAAGAACGTCATGTTAGTAATTTCACGTTTCAAATTAAACAAGAACCTTGACGCTTAAAATAGGGACCAGCCATTAAAAGCAATGATAATTTGAGCTTTCTTCTTTTACAGTAAGGTGTATATTTGTAAAAAGTTTCGCTTTTATATTTTATTACCTGGTTGTACTTGTTTAAATCCTACTATTTTTAATAGTATTACGGATTCAGCTGAGAGCCTGCACAATATCAAGGTTAACATAGTTTATGCAGTATTTCTTAGTCTAACCCCCTTACATATAAACAGTTATCGAATGTCACTTAGTACTGCGCAGTGCAAAATTGTATTGAGCCATTTTATTAAACGTCAGATAACTTTTCACGAATAAAGGGGGTAAAAGTTTTAAAAGAGTTTAAACGAAACTGACAATGTATTTAATTTTGAATCGCACATTGCATTGTCACTCGTCCGTTTTAAATATTTAATTAAAATTTATCTGTCAGACATTATAATTGATCGCGGCGGCTCCAAAAATTCCTGTAGCAAATCAATATGACCATTCCTTTTACGACTGACTTGCCAAAATTAATAAAAATGTTTCTATTATACACAAAAACAAATATTTGTTTTCATTTAATGAAAGGATTTGAGTTGAAAAATAAAATTCAATGGCAAAGCCGCCGGCAAAACGTTCCAAATAAATAACTGGAAACTTTTTCAATTTCATCCCTCGATCCACAAATTGTGTTTTGCGTCTGAGTAAATCGAGAAATGAATAACAAACGGCTTCTTTATTAATCAAGGAAGGAAATATATGTGTTGCATTTGGATGGTGTTAGCTAAAATTGGTTCTGGGGTGCATTAGGAAGATAATTTCTCGCCATGAGTTCAGCTCGTATATTATAATATGGCGTAACACTGTATAGAGTACGTAACCCCATTAAAAAAACCAATGCAAGGTAGCTTTGGGCCATTGCATAAACACAATATTTATTTAATGAGTACCAATGATTTAAAGAAATTACTATTAGAACCGCATTTTATATTTTAAGTAAAACATCCAACCAATAACATCCAAAAAAATAAGCATAATTTAATCAAAAATTAATTACTTCATAATCAGTAGGCACAGTTAAAATCAACATTCACGATAATTTGACAGCCTCAGCTTTTCAAAAGCCTTTATGTCTCTATTCAATATTTAGCGCTGACATCACTTGATTAATAATTCGATTCGTAGCGAATCGCTCGATCATTCATAATCGATAATCAGAAACCGAAACAATACATGTTTAATCGAACAAGCGACACTTCAACGATGTCCAGTGCTGCATATTCAGCAGCTATTAATTCAATTTCATCGGAATTCAGTCAGTGAGAGAGGGCGAGTCACTTTTCAGTGAACAATTTGTGAATCTTTGTTTGCGCTAAATGTACTTGAAATGGTTTCCAGAGGTAATATTTAAGAAGTCATACGCATGGGATAAAATTGTGAGGTGCACTAACTATATTTTTTTTATGTTGAGTGAGTTCTATGAAAAAGTTACATTTAATTACTCATATTTAATCTATAGCATACTAGTATATTATTGGGGAAAAAAGGTTATTGAGTGGCGACCACGCACCGGAAGACGTAGCGTTGGACACAAGATGGACCGACGACCTAGTGCGAGTCGCGGGGAGCCGCTCGATGCAAACAGTTAGCAACCGCTCTATGGGGGAGGCCTATGTTCAGCAGTGAACGTCTTCCAGCTGATGATGATGATAATTATGATATAATTATTAAAGTTTTTTTACTTTTGTGGCAATTTAACCGAAGTTTACCTCTTTCCATAGAATAACAAATAGCTAGGCGCTACCGAGGTTTCTCAATCTTCTCCAGTCGACCGTAAAACATTGTTTCAAATACCAAATACTTATAGAAAACGTACCTGTGTATTTCTATTTATCGTCTAAGGTATACGTAGATACTTTATTGCTCATCAAAATACTATCATCGACAGATTACGCCTAATTATACTTTTAAAACGCGAGGTCACTCGGTGACATGAAGTCGTTAATTTATTAGAAAGAAAAATATAGAGCCCACGTTTGATATAGGTTTCACCTATAATTAAGGTCGATTTTGTATGGAAATGGTGGTGTTAAAAGTCAAATTAAGTATGGTCTTAATAACGATGGATATTAATTAATGATCCCTATAGCTACCTCTGTTGCTCGAACTATATATTCCCTTGGGTGTCGCACGGTCCGTTTAAACCACTGGTTATTTTTTATTTCTCATATTTTTTTGATGATGTTACATCGGACCAGTATCTTACTTACTGTAAGTTCCAGAAGTAAACATTTTGAATATTTCGAATAACCACGTGCTGGGTGGTTGATTATTGTGGGTTAGATTCTCTTAAGGCGCGCTTTCTGCGTGTGTTTTGGTCTACACAGTACATATTTTGTTGATATACACTTTTCGTCATGAAAACATCGAAACACTGCATTTTCATTCACAAAATAAGTGTATAGAATCAATGTTTGGTGTAGTGTATAGACCAAAATACACGCAGGATACACGCCTTTAGGCAAACGATATTTTTCTTTTATGATATCGTCAATTTAGGTCATATACTTAGAATAATTATACTCGTTCATTCTAACAATCCCTGCGGTGGCGCCAGTGATCAATTGAGGTTGTCGTTTGTTTTTTTTTCGATGATTATATTAAAAACTGTCGGTGTGTTCGTACGATCGTAAGTTTATAAGTGTTTGGATATTTTACACACGTTTGTACAAAAGTAGCCTTCAGATGCCGTCCGCGGACATAATACATTTGTTGTATGATGAATGGTTTCGCCAAGTCGGAATGATGCGGGTCTTTCCTTATTTGTGTTCCGCGAAGCCGGCGACCTAAAAACCTAAATAGTATGAAACCGACTATTGAATATTCTATGTGCTTAGCATGTGAATATTAATGATCATGATGGAAGATTGTATCGAATGAATAAAATATGACTATACATAGATTTCGGCTTAGGATTAATTACGGTCAGTAAAATGTGTGTATATAGGAGGATATATGAGTTATTCGTATCCGTATGTGTGTGCGTAATGTGTTTGTGTGGTCTGTCTGTTTGTTTGTCTATTTGGTACAAAATTTGCTGACGTATTTTTCGAAGAAATAAGAGACTTAAAACTTAGATATATCTCAGAACTGGCAATGATAATACATTACTTCGTTTTAAAAATATGGTATCACATAATATTTGTAAGTACACTTAAAAATGTATTTTTAATATACACTTGTTTCTATATTAATAAATAATAGAGTATGCAGTAAAATAGAGTCCGTAAAAAAAACAAAAATGACGAAATAATTGAAAATTCACATTCTATCCTATTTGATTTTTCTAGGTTGAATTTTGTAAAGTAATCGTTCAGTTTTAGTTATACAAAAAAAATTTACATTTGTAGGTATTGTTTTTATACCTATTCTCTCTCATACAACAGTATGAGGATAAATATTGAAAGGATTGTTGGATTCTAGGTAAATAGACAATGCCTCACGAAACGTCCTGCCGTAGTTTTCCCGTTTGCATTTTGTTACAATCCGGTTAAAGACTCACCCACACCACACGAATTCTTCTCGTATTCACTTTGCAATATATCCCCTGATACCAGGTATAGTGAAATGAATAATATAAAATTCCCATCTGGCCGGGCCGGGTAGGCGCAGCGGATGCCTGAATATTTAACAACGTCCGATCTGCATCGGCTATGAGACACATTGACAGCGGTTATCTTGCCTAATACGGTCTCTCTGTTGGATTATATAAGCGGCAACGCAGTGGCATAGTCTAATTAATATTTTACTTAAATCTGTTGAATAAATCGTTCAGTGAATCTGTTGTGTCTGAAATATTATGCGATCACGCAATGGCAGCGATCCTCCGCGGTAAGAATTATCCGAGATTATTAAGTAATTTTTTATGGGATAAAAAGTACCCTTGTTCTATTTCAGAACATAACGTATCTGTATACTAAATTTCATCTAAGACTGTTGAGCCGTTTTGGCGTGACGAGGGAACAAATACATACACACAAACACAAACTGAAACACACAGACACAAACACACACTTTCGAATTTACAATATTATTAAGATTTCATTTCGGGACCTAAAGAATCCTTGTTTGAAACTTACTTAAATGCATGCAGCCGCTTCAACGCTGACTGATAAGAAAGGTATGCTAATTTGCGTGTGGGTACACGCAAACTTAATTAATAATATACGTACTGGGTTGGTAAGACTATGAAAATGATACATACAAATTTAACACATTGAGTAAAAATAACTATTACAAAAGGACTTGAGCATATACCTAAGAGCGATGTTCGGTGCTAGACACTATCGCACAGTTATTTAAATCAGATTTCTACATAGATTAATGCTTGATCGAAGCTAAATTAAATGCTTGCACTGTTATCACTGAAATTGATTGAAACCATAATAGAGTTGTGATAATTAATTCACAATGTATGGAATTTCATTACGATCGGGGGCTTTTGTATGATAATGGAATAACTGCTATCTATAATGGTGTATTGAGTCGTGTATTCCAATGCCGCAAATCATTATAGGTAACGGCTAACTATCCATGGTGTACTGCAAATGATAGTGTTGCGGTGGCAATTTAAGTTGCAATGGTGGCATACTACCACAAGTAATTCATAACGTAGGATCACAACACGCGTGGCACGTAATTGTAAAAGTTTTAGTTATGTCAAAAATATAGAAAGTTACAAAAATAGAGATAGATCCTTAGATGATTTAGGCATCTAGACAAGATAGATGAAGAAGGATTGATGAAACAGGATTATGGATTTAGTATGAATGGACCAGACTGTAGGGGTCGAGGTAGGAAATCGAGGAACTATAGAAAGGCCAAGTATGAACATAACCGGCTAAGTTTGAAATGAAAATAACCGGCGAGAATGTATGAAAGGACTCAAAAAAGTGGAAGAAAGGAAAGAGATGCGTCAGGATCGTAGCATGTAGAAAGATGTAGTCCCTGCCTACCCCAATGGGAAAATGGCGTAACTATATAATATATGATCTATGTATGACTGTACATATATAAAGAAGATTATTTACTGAACATCCATTGAACTGTGATACCAATTAAAGCTGAGTAGAGAGCATACATTGTTCAATCATGTTGGTCAATAATCCTATAACACAAACTGTGTTATCGGAATAAATACAAGCGAACTGCTTTAAGCAGACACAACATCTGGGTCGAGGATCACTTAAAGGTCCATTATTATTCTAAGCAAAAAACCTTCATAACTCGATGTCATAGAGGAAAAAATTCACATATACTTTTTACGGAGCTGAACCCACGTAATTTTATTTCTCGTTGCTTAACATGCGACCGCTCTTATGTTCCATTTAAAATGATATTTTTGCGTTTCCTTTGGATAAAGCTGGTCATACCTAAGCAACTCTAACTGCAAAACGGCGGCAAATAAACCGTGACAGACGTTGATCGTTTTTTTTCTCCATTTCACTCCAGATACGTCGTCTTGTAGTAATCACGCGTGGTGCGTCATACTATAAAATAAAACAAAAGAATGCCGGACGCGTGCAGTCTCACTGGTCGCGCATGTAAGCGCGTAGCTTGGAAGGTTATTTTTACATTTCTCTTGGATAATGAATGTGGAAACAACCCCGCTGCTTGACCGGCAAACCGTGAGTTTTCATTCATATTCAGAAAGCTTCTTTGAGCCAAGTTTTTCAGCTAGGTAAATGGGAATACCGGTCTGGAATTTAAAGCTATTCATGAATATCATTTAAAAGTTTCCCTCGCGGTTTTGCTTGAGAATCAAAGGAAAAAGTGAATGTGCCGTACTTCAATTGCTTTTGAGTTGTGACGCTGTTACAGGAAAACAAAGAGAAAACGTTTTTCTGGTTCAATTACATGATAATTCAGCCAAAACAGTACACCTTCCTGCTCAATAGTTGAAACAACGATCCTAAAGAAAAAAAAAACATTAAACTGTATCACTTGTACTATATTTGTATGGGTTTAGTCAATAGATACTTTACTTAGAAGCCAACTTTTAGAGTGATAAAGTACCTGAAGAAGAAAAACCTACTATTGATTGTAAAGGTTTAAACTAGCGCAATAGCAGCCACCGACGAACCATTCAAAGAAGCTATCACTTTTAAAAATCCATATCTGGTTACCCCAAAAAATATCATATCATCATCATCAACCTATATTATCTCACTGCTGAGAACGGGTCTCCCCTCGCTTTCGTGAGAAGGGTTAGGCCTTAACCCACCACGGGGGCCCGGTCTGGATTGGTGGATAACATACCTCCTCTGAAATAATTATCGGGTAGGTTGGGTTCTTCACCGAAAAGCGAGTGATAATTACGTACATATGTTTTACAAGAACACATTGGCACGTGCCCGCACTGGGATTGAACTCACGACCTTCTTCTTGGAAAGCGAGGTTCTCCCACTAGGCTCCGCCGCCAATATCATATAAATCCAACTAATAATTTAAATGTGAAAGTGTGTTTGTTAGTTTGTCCTTCTTCCTTACAGAAATGGAACGGATTGTTATGATTTTAGCATTGAAATAGATAAACCGCTGAAGATTTTCATACGCTACTTTTAATCCCAAGAAAATGTAAGCTTTTTGTGGGTTGGAACAGTCAATGCAGGGCGCAGCTAGGTATGCCTCGAGACGGCGCGCGCGGTGTTCCCGCGCGCCACACTCACAAAGATAGACGGAGTGGATCACTCCTCTCCACTCCTGTCAACGGGATGGGGTCCTCCCATGGGGACCAACGCTGTCGGGGCCGCGGAAGTCCACTCTCGCACCCGTAGCCCCGACAACAAAGGCGTCCCGGTGGAACACCCTGGGG
The DNA here is from genome assembly GCA_912999815.1 of Campaea margaritaria. Classification (NCBI taxonomy): domain Eukaryota; kingdom Metazoa; phylum Arthropoda; class Insecta; order Lepidoptera; family Geometridae; genus Campaea; species Campaea margaritaria. Next base: position 6,303,569 of record OU538801.1, read on the forward strand.
TTTAGTGGGTATACCCGTCAGACTAGCTGGCGGGGGAGTCCCACATAACCACCCGGCCCTCACCCGGGTCTGGTGGTATGCGTAATGCATTCCCCAGGTAAAAAAAAAGGGCGCAGCTAGGTAAGTCCTAATAATTTAAATAATCATCAGTTTTTATAAAAACTTCCTCTAATAACGTAGACCAATAACTTACGCACCTATGTAACAGAACATCAGCGCTATTATAAAAGTGATGCCGCTCCCAGGAATCAGCCTAAGGGCGTTAAAAGCTGTATTTTATACCGCTTCTATTGAGTTACTATGAGTCGGCGTATTTGCTCTGTAATTACTTTAAGTATAGACTTTGTCAAAAAAACATGGCCATAATTTCAGTGGCGACACGATTGTTATCGGGGACGCCTCTATGGCTGAATTACAGCTCATTTACACTATGTCAGGAGTTGAACTGACGGAACTGCGATGTTTATATTAAGTTTTTATTTCCATCTTTAATAATGTTAGTCAAGTTAGTAAAAAATGGTTAGTTTAGTATTAATTTTAGTTTATGATTTTTGAATTAAGTGTGAATTTGAGAAATAATGTTATATTCTGGCTTATTATATGTTTTTCTTTTAACGATGATGTGTAACAAAAACTCTACTATCTATCTGTTCTATTATTGTAACATATGTCTACGAGTTTAATTCCATTATTGAATTAGGTAGTATTTATCCATCATTATATATAGTCTGAATGTGTATGGCTAAAAATGAAATAAAACCTTGAACCACGGACCGCTCACCGTATTAAGACATCGACTCACACTACGTAATCTTATTTTTAAATTAAACCTCCGTGGAAATGTTTCAAACTTTTCAAAGGCTTGCAAAACGCCTAACAGTTTTATCTCTAGCTCTAGAAACATTTTAAAAATCTCCACACAATGGCTACACAAAAGTGCAAAGAAAACCTGTACAAAGAGATCTGAAAGCAGCTTGAATACAGCTTTGGACTGCAAATTACAACAGCACGACCACAATGATAATAAACAGAGCGAAGACTTCTACACTCTTAAATTAAATCGGATCAACCTCACTAACACACGTCCTTAAATAATTAAGTTATTTTAGCTGCGCGCAAAATATGTGGTGAAGATGCAATGGTTTAGTTAGACCTCGTATTGATTAATCTAGAAACCACGCGACGACGCGACGATCAGTATGTACCAAATACTAATTGAGCAATGTAATTGATCAACTCAACAAACGTAGCCTCAAATTCCAGATACTTTCTACATTAATTCGTGAGTGGGATAAACGGAGGTCCTATGCGTTGAGCCGTCGGCGGCCTACGGTCTACGGCAGTTCGTACCGGCATACCGTAGCAAGCGGACGTCCGTAGCGCTTCGTAGCGAAACTGCTACGCCGACGCGTTATGTACGAGTCACAAACAAAGTGCGTCCTAACACGTAAACAAATAGTGATATGAGTTGTGCGTCCCCGAGAGTAGTATCCCGACTCACTCTCCTCATATTAACTTTCCTAGTGTCGTGCACGTTTATTGCCAGCGTCGTTTGGTTACTGCGAACGAGGGCCACCGCCGGACAATATGAAAATTATTACTTGTCGAGAATTAATATAAGCGCCGTTAAAAGCGACGTGAATAATAACACCGAACCCGTCTCGGATCATTACAAAGACTTGATTAAAATAGAGATAGCGATGAGGCGGGTGGAAGAGAACAGTCGGAGATTAAAAGAGTACACCAAGTCGTTGTTGTGGGACAACAAAGACAAGTCTCTGTGGTGTGTTTTGTTTAAGGACGGCGAGAGGTCGGGTAAGCCCGAACGAGGGAAAAATAGGAATATGGTGGATGAAGAGTACATACGGTCGTTGAGGGAGCAAAAAATGCGAGAAGCGTTGATACATTTGAGGCATCACGGGACGCATCACCGGCGAAGACCCGACGTGCTTCCGAATATGCCCTATATCAAATAAAAATAAGTGGTTTTTGCGTGAAATTAGATTGGGGCTCCGACGATAACACACAGGTAGCCACGAAATTGCTATTAGGGGACCATTTGTTACGCAGGAAAGTGACAACCGTAGTGCGAGCAGCTTACATTTGTGTTTCACAATTATATGATAATTTGGTTTGATAACGCAACCGATGTAATCTACGGTCACGCGAAAGAGTTGTGTTGAATGTTGAACTAAATGTTAATGTGAATAATAATTTACTTTAAACAACCAAATCGAAAAACTATATGAAAAAAGTACAGAAAGGATTGTAGAAGAAGCAATTTCAAGCAAAAATATTTTTCTAAAGGCTAATGGGATGAACTAAACTGGACAGGCAAAACCTTAATTCGACGGAGGCGAGAGAAGAGCAAATATTTTTATACAAGAACAAACACGTTTATGAAATGGAAATTGTGAGGGAAAACTGAAGGAAATATAAATTGAAACATAATAGAATTTCGTGTAATCTACCGCCAAGCTGTCCACTTCAGATAGGCTGTTGTGACTGAATTGTTCTTTGTCTACCTATTAGTTAGACTAAACATCGAATTGTGGTTTCAAACTGTGTATTAGAATAGTACTTTTTGCTATTATGTTAAACAATTTGCTAAAATCTTTGAATATGTAAACATGAAATATGTATTTTGGAAGACTCGTAAATGTGTTTTAACACTTTCACTGCTGAGCCGATTTGCTTGTCTAGCTACGGGTGCGGCTCTGCATACTCCATAGTGTTTTCCCATACAACAAACACAACAGTTGTGTTTTCCCGCATTCACGGCCAGTTATGAAAAACACAACAGTTGTGTTATCAGCACTGAATTTAATTTAGTTATAGTCAAGCGATTCTAGTATGAATATATTATTTTAAAAACTTTTCTGTCATAGTTTAGTGAAATACTATTGACTCTGTTATTTTTAGAATATTAGTAGCCGTGATGGCAAGAGTTGAAAGTCGGTAAAATTGGGTTTCGCTTTATTCAGTCGTTCAAAGCTGTTTTGCTCTGAAAAGGAAAAAGATAAATAAAATTTTCCGCAGTCCCAATCTAAATTTAATTGCGAAGTAAAGGGAGTTGTTAATATTGTAGCAATGTAAATATTTTGTACGAGAAGTTACATGTAATTAATGTACCCTATGTGTAAATACAAATTATATTAAACTTGTAAATGTATATATAGTACTTGTGATGAATAATTATGTTGACTAAGACAATATTGTTCGAATATTATGAACTGGCTATCATGGAAGTAAAATTAATTTTCTGTTTCTTGACTCTATAATAGTCTTACTGTAGTAGCTTGGATAACGAAACATAAGTATTGGAATGTTACTGCAATATTTGTTAACTGATTGGTTGGTTTTATTACTGGCCATATGAGACTTTAAAACCGGTGTCTAAAGGTGACAGTGGTGCAGTGCAGTGCCGCACAAGATTTTGTAATTAAAAGTTCTAGCTGGCACTGTAACTGTTATGGGCAGGTGTGGCGCTTATCATCAGTTGAACGACTTGCTCGCATCGTCACTTAGTAACATAAAAAAAAAACAAAAACATTGTAAACAATTTGTGGAAAATTTGCCGTTCGCTCATATTTTTGTACACAATCAATCAGACATTGACAGTAATTTTATATTAGCTGTATGGCAATAACAGATCTTTATTATATTGTCAATATTTTTTTCAGTAATATATCAGTGATATTATTTATGTGCAAGCCAGTACGAAGCCGTTATAACTTGAAGGGATGACTTCAATAGAGACCTGCGGGGCTATGCAGCACGGTGCGGATCAGCTTGAGTTCGTTTCATTTTGACGTTTGATTGCCACGGGACTCGTCATTCGCAATGAAATAACGAGTCCCGTGGCAATCAAACGTCAAAATGAAACGAACTCGAGCTGATCCGCACCGTGTTGCACAGCCCCGCTATATTACAGTATTATTTGAATTAATTTTGTAAATTACTATTAATCTATTATATTAATATACGTTACTGTAATCTCAAATAGTCATGTGTCATAATTATTAATTTTACACTTAACATATTTAAAGTTAAAAAAAAATCTACCTATAATACTTGTGTTATGTTTCAAAACGCATCGAATACCCATTTAACACTTAAAATTGTTCTATCGAAATACGAAAAGAATGTATATTGATTAAATGCTTTTGAAGAACATTTTCTTTCTTTTACCATTCCAATAGGTCATTTGTATCGGGTATGTTCACAAGGCTCAGCTGTCTTTTTCCCACAATTTTCCTGGCGTTTGAAAAAATAAGTATACAGAGTGTTAAATTACGAAAATGAATAGGTTATGACATGATTGTACAATTAATTGCAGGTGAATGTCCTGCTACAATCCTATACTAAGTTACACTTCCGTGTTATTTCGTGAGGGGAGCGTTTTATGTTTGAACTTTGTTAAGGTTCTGTGGTCAAAGTCTATACCTCTGTAATTATAAACGAGAACTGAGAAGAGATCTCAATACTGAGGTCCTAGCACACAAAACAAATGATATGGATAACAAATTAATGGCAGACCCATTCAAAAGTTATGTTATGTCTGAATATTTTTTACAAAGGCCTACCTTTAAGCCATGCAGATTGCTCGCCATGCCGCAAACCATCAAAATGAAGAAACATTGTAATCTTAGCCAAGGAAAACGTTGAACTGAAGGATCCACCTGGAAAATCATATTTCAACTACAATAGTAAGAGTGCTCAACTGAGAAAAGACATCAAAATAATGTCTATATCATTTCATCATCTTCAACCCATAACGTCCCACTGCTAGGCACGGGTCTCTCCTCACTTTCTATAATTTCCTTAAATATTTAAAGTAATTAATGTTGAAATTGTGACCCTTCGTATAGCTAGAGTGATTTATCAGTGTCAAGTTCCATTCGTTTCTACACTGTTTCGAAAGAAAAATAGCTAATGTAAGTACTCCATTCGCTTTCGGTCATGTTGATCATTAGCACTACGTAGGTACTTAATTTCTGATTCTATACATACTCGTAGTAGGACTTTTAGCTAAGGTTAAGGCTATACGAGCTAAGTTTTTGCTTGCTATATACGCTACGCATACGTCTATATGGGCTATAGAGGTTAAGCGGTGGTAGCTGAGTAGGAGCACGTCTGCCTTCCAAGGAGAAGATTGTGAGTTCAAATCCCAATGCGGCCACTCACCAATGTGTATGTGTAAAAAAGCATATGTACGTAATTATCACTCGCTTTTCGGCGAAGGGAAACATCGTGAGGAAACTCATTCACCCACCCAAGAATTATTAAGGAACTAGGTTTGTTATCCACCAACCCCGACTGGACCCCCGTGGTGGATTATCGCCTAGCCTCATAAAAGCCAGGAGAGACCCGTGCTCGGCAGTGGGACGATATGGGTTGCTGATGAAGGCTATACATGTACATTGTAAAATGACAATGTAAAGACGAGAATTTTTTTTTTAAGCTGTAGGACATGCCGTAGGACAGCTTTGTAATATTGTCCCAAAAAAGAAAAAAAATCAGGATGGTTGAATGATGATTGTGTGTCAGGGTGACGAGCGCAGTGCAGTGCCGCAACTGATTCTGGGTGGCACTGTAGCTGCAGGCGTGGCGCTTACCATTAGGTGAAATAATTGCTCGTCTCGTTACTTAGTAACATAAAAAAAATCTTGGATAGTAGCAATAATAAAATAAACAAAAACGATGCATTGATTTTTATTTTTTCTAGCGCTGAAATTAAGCTGTAAAGTTGTTTCGAAGTCAAAGTTCAATAAATGCATATTAGGAGTATAGGATATTTTATTACGGCCATAAAAATGTTCTCCGGTTTCAGTTAAGCCTTAAACAGCATTTACTTCCACCGTATAGGGTTAAAATTAATGTCTACCATAATATGCGTGGTTAGAATAACGACGCCTCAGTACTTACGGTCGTAAAGGCATTTCGGCGCCTCGCTCGCGCCAAATTCTTGTGCGATCTTACATGTAGAAATATGTCCTGGAGAGGAAATGAAGCATATATTAAAGCTACGAAATAGCTTGTGAATGCTAACTGCTTATTGGGCGGGATGTTTCACTCCTGCCTATCGCGGCCCTGTTCAAAGTTTCAGATTTTATCGTAAAATGTATGAAGGAAAGTCGTAAACAGATCATCAAAAGAATCGCTATGAAAAGTCTTTTTATGATTGTTAATTTTTTGAAACTATAATTTCAAATTTTAATTGTTATCAGAATACTTTTAATGAAATGCTTGAAATTTCGTAATTTGAATTAATGTCGATGACTTTTTGTAATATCAGAGCTAGGGAGGATAAAAAGTCCCTTTTCCAGGATTACGATCAGATACATTATAATAACTATACCCTAAAAGGGTCAATTTATCAACCAATAATGGCCAGCATTAGGGATATCCATTCCCAAGTCCAAACGTACGGGGTAAAGGGCAATGGCTCAGTAAAATCGTAATAAAATAATAAGCATTTTCGGCCGTCGAGTACGCATTAACCCTAAAAGAGATTACCAAAAGGAAATGGAACGAACGAACAGCGCGGAATTTTCGCAAGATTGTTATAGTCCTAATCTTTTTTTACAGGAAGTTGGCGATGGTAATCGCAACTTGGCAACTTTGAAATAATTATCAGGATTTACTTGAAAATGGTACAAATTGATATTTGCTATAGTCCTTTATCCAATTGAAAATATGTCATTGTATTTAGTTTAAAACATATATTATGTACGTACACTCGCTATTTGGCGAAGGATTACATCGTGAGGACATTTACATGCACGACAATTATTCCAGATGTATGTGATCCACCAAACTGGATCGGGCCTTGTGTTGGATTATGGCCTAATCCTCCTAATGAAAGTGAGGTGAGACCCCTGCACAGCAGTGGGTGGACGTGGGTTGTGGATGATGATGATTTAATTGAAGTTTCCAGTGGTGAAAATAAGCGCACAAAGCTACACTAGCATAAATAAGCTAAAATAAATAATAGCTATAATTGGATATATTGGCATCTTTCTATCATGCGAACTCATTCACTAACGGCTGATTTTTTTTTAACCTAGCAATGAGACGAGCTAGCCGTCGAACTGACGGTAAGCGCCACGACAGTCTAGAATAGGACTATCGTATACTGACCGTGTGTTGATACTAACGTATAGTTTATTAAAACACAACTACTGAAACTCTTTGCGTTGAATAAAGTTTTGCCGCAGAGAACCGCGTCCTCTGCAGCTCCGTTTATAACTGTAAATCTAAATCTAAGCTCGTGTTTATTGCTTAAGTCAAGTAAATATTTTTATTTTAAAATCTGATACTTAAGCTCTTCTTATTTACGTGTAAATATATTTTTTTCTTAATTTAGAAAAAACGATTTATTTCTGCCTAAAATCTTACTCTGTTCTGCAAAAAGTTTCACGAAATTCAAGATCGCGTTCAAACATTCTGCCACCGAACTTAATTAAGTACAAACAGTTACAATTCGTAGTCGAGAAGCAAACAGTTCTTCATAAATAATGTGCCGTTGACATATTAAACATAACACACTAACATTACTGTGTTCCGGTTTGAAGGGAATTGTTTCAACCGAAATTACTGGGCATATGAGACTTGAGATGATGAGACTAGAGCCGATGTCGTCTATGACGAGCGCAGTGCAGCGCCGCGCAATATTATGCAATGCAAGGTTCCGGGCGGCACTGTAACTGTTATGGGCAGGCGTAGCGCTAACAATCAGTTGAACGACTTGTTCGTCTCGTCACTCAGTTATATAAAAAAAAATCTGATCAGATGAACTCTTCATTAATTAACAGTAGAATCATTGTGTTTGGGCTCAATTCTGTCTTCTTGTTACTTTGACTCACAATTAAATAATAGCGTACAATGCAATAGATAGCAAAAATTAATGAATGCGTAATTGATTATTATGTGACAGATATTGATTATCATTAAGGCGACCCTACACCTAAGTGCTTTGGGTATTTTATCTTCGTTTGCTTACATACAATTTGGGCGTAGATATTCGAAGTTGTAATGGTATGTACCTCTAAAAGCAGTTTGATGCATGGTAAGAGTTAATTTGAACACAATTTGTTTTGGGAACATTAAACACTAATGTATAATTTAGGTTGTTCAACTGTTTAAGTACTTAGTGGTAAGTTGTGTTTGTTTTATACACATAGCAGTCCTATTATGTAGCTACACAAAAAGTTTATAACAATTATATAATTATCTATTCTATGTGCATTTGCAATGTTTTATTTTACTGTATTTTTTACAATCCCAAGAGATATAGTGACATTCAACAGTGGGGAGTAACTTTTAAAGTGAAAATTATATAACTCTTGTATAACTTTACTTATTCCCGAGAGCGCCATGTATAAAGTTTAAACAAAAGAAAACAAAACACTCCATGTACATTACATTATGCATGTGAGACACGAGATCTATTGGACTATTTCGAAGGAAAATGTGTTTTATTCAGCAAGCGGTTACTTTCAAGAAATGATTGATTACCTAGTATATTGGGTATTAAATTAAGCTTACTTAAAGGCACCCTTCGATCACAGATCACATTAAATACTTTACTTTAGATGCATTTAATAATAAAAAAGTAATTTTGAAGGTGACTTGATGAAACTGTCAAAGAAACCTGACGCTTTCAAAGGCGAAGTCATTAGTGAAAATGTGAGAAAATTATCGATGACCTGCCCCGGCTCGCTCTGGGAGGTCAAGTTTTTTACAAGACTTTATTTTTAACTAACTGTGTTTTTTAATAGAATACATATAAGTTTTAAGTCATATCTGGCTCGTCAATTTTGACTTTACTCCTGTTAATTGAAGTTTTGCATGTCCGTCAAGTTCCGATGACAATACAATATTTTGACAGCAAGCTGATCTGCGGGGCTATGTAGCACAGTGCGGATCAGCTCGAGTTCGTTTCATTTTGGCGTTTGATTGCCACGGGACTCATCATTTCAATACGAATATTTCGCTGACGATAGAGATAAACGGAAGACAACGGCACTCCATATTAGATGGATGGTGGTAGGGCTCATTTTCATGAGCTTACAGTTGCAAATTCGTAATTTATTAAAGTTTATCTTGAGTAATATATTTATAGCCAAAAGCATTCTTAAATATTTCGATATTCTACCTTCATCCTGCCCTCACCAGATTTTACGTCACGTTAATGTTCAATGACGTTTTTTTTTAATTATTTTTATTGGGGCGGCCTATACCATGGCGTTACAGAATACCTAGTAATACCAACTTATGCATACATTCACATATTCCTTATTATAATTTATCGTTAAATACAAAATATTTTGGAGTTACATGTTAGTTGTCAGATATTGTATGCTAATTCTTCTTTAGTCTTGGTTTATGATTCTTTCTTTTGGAATAAATAAAAAAGGTACTAGATAGGCTTCCTTTATATACATATAGCATTAAAACTATGTTTTGTAACAGTAATAAAATAATGGATAAATAAATAAAATATTTCCGAGTTTAGAAAGATTTCATTTAAATTTTGTAAATCTTTTCTAAGCTCTCAAAAGCTTTTGTTTCTGTTTCAGAACATAAATAAAAACAAATGTTTCTAGAATTTTCAATCCTTTTTGTCTAGTCATAAAGAAGCTGTAGTAATTATAGAAATGTTTTAGGTAAAACCAAGGCTAACTCATTTATGCATTGGATTATTTTTATGAAAAGAAACACGATATTTACTAGTAAATAAGAGTTTAAAGGTGTAATAGCAAAGATATCGAATAAACGAAAACTATGAAATAATTCTATAGTAAAAAATAATGGTTATGAGAAGCTGCGCTCGAAACAATAAAGTTCTACGATCGTTTTGATAAAACAATATTTAATTGTTTATTGTTATGTGCACGAAGAGATTATATTGGGGGACGCGTTGTTGTTTTTTAGTGTAAAATGCGAATCCAGTGTCGAATCGAATGACTGTGGTGAGGTTATTCGAAACGTGCAGACCTATTGTTGACGCTATAATTCCTATTAACGCTATAAACAAGGCTGGCGGCAAAAAAATGCAGTACAAACGGCACACTTTGGGTGGACCAGTGTCAATGTCGAATACAGAACACTTAAGATAATGATGATGAAACTATAAAATATCCACATTCCTAAGGTGTTTATGATGTGAGCAGTTTGTCACTAAATTTTAAGGGTTGGTGAACGATAAATGCCTTTTAAGCGCTAGGGTAAAATATCTAACCAGTCAGTTCTCACTTTCACGTCGTGAAGAATATCATGTAGTTATTTTACGAGCCCTTTATCACAAAATAGATATCTCCCCTTCAGAACTATTTTAGCTCGACGTTATCTCAAATATACACTCAATAACAAAAATTACTGAAGAAATCGAATCTTTGTATTGACTATTTCATGTAAAATACAAAAATGGTAAATTAGTCATTAGTATCAACGATGAATTAAAAAAAAATATAATTATTGTAATACATTTTTATTTATATTGGGTGAGTTAAGGTAAGTTTGAGTTGGGATATGTATAGCTACTTTTGTCGTCGACTGTACCCAACAGTATAATATCTACTTCCGAAAATATCCTCGATGGTTCAAAACGTTGCGTCTTCAGAACGGATGAGACCTAACAGGTAATAACCGCAAACTCGGCTATAACATTAAGATTAGGCACGTTCAAAGCACTCGTTATAACAAATAATAACTCTGTATAACGCTAGTGAGAACGTTATATTTATAGTGTTTATCTCAGGTGCACCTTTCCAAATTGCTAGTGAGATGGTGCCTTCCTGTCCCAAATACGACTGTCAGACCCTTATCAAGCCTTAATTATACATTACCGTCGTTTTCATTTCGTTTCGTCGTCGCTCTGATATTGCGGTAGGATTTCTTTAGTGACGATTTTTACATCACTATAGCGGTGCAGGTACATGTAGATAGATAGAGAAACTCTTACACTCACACACACTCACTCACTCTACTTATTCTTCTCTCTTTTCCCCTCTCTTTTCTCTTTCTCTTGACATACGCAATTGGAAGCGATTTAGAAGCTTCCTTATTTAATGTGAAACTGAATAGTTTACTGTAATGGAACTAACTCCAACAGCAGAATTGGTCTAATATTTTTCGGAATTTATTAGTTCTAGCAAATAGAAAAGCTGTTTAGAATTTAAAGTTTACGTAATATCTGTCGAACTAAAACCTAGTATTATGTGTTTGAAACAAGTTAAAAACATGTGAGATGGCGACACGAAGCGCCGATGGAAATAAAAACTTGAAATCGTAAAGTTTGCTAGGAATCTGCGTTTTCTCAAGAAATATTATTCATTTTCTCGTAAAATATTATGAGTTTTTCCTAGTTTTTGCGAAAACAGACGATTCTTTCCGTAATTTTGAAAGTCGTAGAAAATGCTGTAACTTTTTATGGTTAGTATAATATTATTGAGGTCCTAAAACTGGACTTGTGTTTTCATTTACATTACATCTGTGAAATAAGGTAAATAAAATAACAAAGGTCTTTATTATTATTGTGCATCGTATACTACGAGATGTCATAATTTTATATCAACACGTTACAGGTATATAAAGTTATGTTTATTCATAAAGGTTTTATAACCAAACTAAAAATACTGTTTTAGAACTAAAAAAAAACGTAATATAACAAACGCAGTGAAATAATTTCATTGTTAGCGCCAAAGATGTCCAAATAATAATTATTTCAATTAAAAAAATTACTTATCATAAATGCACCATAAAACTATAATACTAAGCCGTATTTTGTGAACTTTAAGTGGGACCTTTTCAAATAAATAAACCATATTTGAAATATGTTAAGTAATTGTAAAGAACTGTTGTAAGCATAACCAAAAGTTCTGTACAATTGCTTTTTAATATAAAGCACAAAAAAGAACTGTCCAGTGGAGACTTCCTTTTTTTAAAGTATTTTATTGAGTTTTCAATCTGACCAAAGAAAGCTGTTTTAAATTCCATGTTTTAATAGTCTAGAACAAGACAAGCTCCTTGGTTAATTTTATTCTGATGTTAATTAGACATGAAATTTATTAAGTCAGATGGTAGATAATAGGCTAAATTAGAGCTAAATTAGGCTACCCTAATAAATACATCCAAGCAATTAGTCACCGAATCCTAATTGGAAAATGAAAGTTGACTTCGCCGCCCGTGTTAGTAATTCCCAAGACACTATATCGGTTTAATTTGCGCCCTACTATGGTATTCTCGATTAGATGTCATTCACGCCGAGTAGGGTTTTAATAAGTTAAATGTAGCTGATATATTATTAAAAACCATGCAAAGGCGTTTCACATAATGATAAGCCATGAAACAAGTTTGTATCATTTAACTGTAATATATATATTTTTGACTATGCTAGATTTAAAATTAAATGTTACTCACCAATAATTTAATATAAGCTATCGAGTTAAACTCGCTTGAGATTTTGAGCAGATTTTTAATTTATATATCTACAATTACATTACATTAATTATAATTATTGCTTGTGAATTAGAAGATGACTTTGGCAGTCGATTTAATAGGATCCGCGATGATTTCGGATGTTTTGTGGTATTTTTAAGTACTCCTTGTATATTTTGTATTTGTGTATTGAACTATAATTAACAAAAACACAACCAATCTCAATTTTTTTGTTATTTTGATTCCTGTTGCAGTTCGTAGAAATAGTATCGGGATAATTAAAATTGAAATCCAAATAAATCGACTTGATTTACTTTTTTGAAAAGAATATTTGCAATGAATATTTAAAATTTATTTCCGATTTCAATATTTTTAACTTCACCAACCCGTTTCATATACACACATCCCATTAAACAACATACATCTTTTTACCCTAATCGACCTCTACTATCGAAACCCATAGAACCGAAAAATGATACCCCCATGGGAAATTCTGGAGACGCGCAGTCGTCGGGTCCTCCCAGATTGCAGCTATTACTTCTAACGCCCCTCTGTTTACCGACAGATAGTTATACTCATGGTAAAACCCTCCCTAAATTATTAGCCGCAACCCATGATGGGAAAAGGAAGATGTGTTGTAACTATGTGTTCGAAAAAGTAGTATTCGTAGAAATCAACTTAGAGCAGAATCAGAATCAGAATCATATTTGTTGCTTAAACTGTGAATACAGAGATGGTAAATTGTGTATAATCCATTTCGGATGTACAATATTGTAAGAACTTATTACAAAAAAACAATACTTTCTTAAATTTAAAAAATATCATAACATTTTTAATGATATTAAAAATGGGTAAGTAATTTTTACAAACATTCTTTTCAAGAGCAAATATATGCAAGCTACTCATTTAATCCTCTAAGAAGTACCCAATTAACAGATAAAAACAAAAGATATTTGAATATCAGTTTGACTAAAGAATTAAAAAAAATATATCTGTCTTAAGAAATAACTAACTACAAAATACGTTAATGAGATCTAACATTAGAATTTGGTTTGGTCTGTTAAATACTTTAAACTTATGGGTGAACGTTGTCTGTATAAAAAAGAAGTGTCTTCACTTCTATTCACCTTCACAGCGTTATCTCACGCACTTTCATCTCAGGTGTAAAGGTGGTACACCCCACGTGAGAGATCTCTCGGGAATCGGGCCGAAATTGGAGTTTAGAAGAAAAGTGAGCACGTTGGCTGCCTTTGAATTAGGTGCTATCACACGTGGTGGAGACACTCTTATTTTGTTGATGGGGGAAACTGGGCCCACGCTTTTATAAGTTTTTATGAGAGCCCGTACCTTGCTCATATTGGGAATTAAAGAGACGTATAAAACTTGTCGAAGAAATTATAGTGTCTAATGTAGAGGGTATTAAGTTAGTGTCAATTATGATCTAGCTATTTGGATGAACAAATCAGCGCTTTAATTTGTCGGTCTTATAATACCACAAACATGCTGACTATGGTGCCAAGTGGTAGTTTTTTATGTTATATGACTGAGCAAAGAGACAAGCAAGTCATTCACCTGATGGTAAACGCTGCGCTTGCTCATAACAGTTACAGTGCCACCCAGAACTTTTTATTTTATGTTTATTATTTGATTGAGTGACGAGACGAGCAAGTTGTTCACCTGATGGTAAGCTACGCTTGCTCATAACATTCACAACATTACCCTAAACTCTGCATTGCATACGTATGTAATTTCACTGGACACAGTGCCCTTCAAACCAGAATAGAGTATTGTTTTCACATTACTGCTTTGCAGATGAATATCTGGCAAAGGTGTATGATGAATCATTTTGGGCCTGGAACATCTAATAAGTTGTCAAAACTGGTCAAGGGTACTTACACATTAATTATCTTTAAGTTAAATAATTATAAGATTACCATATAATTATATATTAGAATCTATTTGACCAATAATTATACTATAATAGTTTCAAATTAACGATTATTGCATTGCAATAGGCGTTATTGCTGGAGCAGCATAGATACTGATGTGTTTACATCACACAGTGTTGAAAGTCACTTTACAAAATGTTTCAACTTTGTAAAAATGCTTTATCAGTTTGTAGCCAGTCATTTTCTTGGAAAATCTAGTGCGCAATTGAAAATTGAAAGCTCGGCTTAATAAATTTTCAACTAAAAGCTGCAAAATATAAACTCACGTCGCTTAAACAATACGCAGAAAAACTATTATACCTACCCAGGAACATTTTGCTGGATTTGCATTAAAATATGTCCACAATAATACATGCGGCATAATAAAATGAAATTATCCACATTCTGTGAATACTTTAATACCCGAGGAATGTACGATAGGTGATATTAACATTTTTGCGAACGCGTATCCGTGCATTACGAAATGCCAGTGACATCATGTTATGCGGATTTGGGTAACATGTTTTAATAAAAAACCGGCCAAGTGCGAGTCGGTCTTGCGCACGAAGGATTCCGTACTTGTTTGTATGGGAGTCCCCCTTATATATTAATTTTATTTTAATTTAATTATTTATTTTTAGGGTGAATATATAACTAAATGTCCTGTAAATATTTCAAGTGTCTAACTGTTGCCGTTATCAATATCGAGTAATACAATCACGTTTGTTGTATGGGAGCCCATTTAAACAATTATTTTATTCAGTTTTTTAGTAATTATTGTTATAGCAGCAACAGAAATACATCATCTGTGAAAATTTCAACTGTATAACTATCACGGTTCACGAGATACAGCCTGGTGACAGGCGGACAGACAGTCAGACAGCGGAGTCTTAGTAATAGAGTCCCGTTCTACCCTTTGGGTACGGAACCCTAAAAATAAAGAAATTGTTTGTGTGCGTTTTTTACGTGTAGATAATTCTTCAACTATGATGACAGTGTTATATTTCAATTCTCCACAGCTCTACCATTTTCCCTACTACAATGAAATGCATAAAATTCCTATTTAAAACGAAGGTCTTTGACTAAATTGAGTTATTTAGAAATGCCCAAGTGCACAATTTCAAAGCTATAATCTTGCATTCTTTGCCAAACAGCCGGCGCCCGTCTACGCTCGTGTGAATTTCACGATATTCTCAAGTGTCATTCATGCTAAATGAGGCGCAAGGACGCGGGCGAAAGCCAGTTAAGCACACGGAATATTGCGTTTAAGCTTCGTGAACACCTAAGCGAGATGCGTGAATGCAATATGCGTCTATCCCGGCACGGACGCCTTTTGCCTTTTCTTTCATCCCACTGTACATCTCCTGACGCAGACGTGGTATTTTAAAATAGCTTGTATTTGATCGATAATATTATTTTTTGTATGAAATAAGCTGATATATGAATGTATAAAAGAAGGGACTTCTGAAAGTGGAAGAAGCAAAAGAGGTGTGTCAGGATCGTAGCATGTGGAAATATGTAGTCTCTGCCTGCCCCGACGGGAAAAAGGCGTGACTGTATGTAGGTATGTATGAAAGAATCACGGGCTTCCTTAATCTCAGATTTATTCAAAATCTTATGCCAATGTATTTTTGTAGTAGTAGGGCTCGTCTGAAAGAGTCCGCCAAGCAGTAGAGTGCAAATATTACTATGTTCTGGTTTGAAGGCGACTGTTTTCAGTAAAATTACTGGGCAAATGATACCTTAGAACCGATGTCTCAGGGCGACGAGCACAGTGCAGTGCCGCACAAGATTTTGTAATGAAAAATTCTGGGTGACTGTAGCTGTTTTAGGGAGGCGTGGCGCTTACTATCAATTGAACGACTTGCTCGTCTTGTTACATAGTAAAATAAAAAAACATAATGATTTTCAAGAACTCGCCCACATATTGCAGTCACGGATTGCGAATAGCTTTGTCCGTAGCTTTACCCACCCACATATCTATGAAACGCTATGAAACTGCTTTTATTTGTTATTTACCAGTAAAGATTCAATGGATTGTAAAGAATGCAATGGCGGTAAAACACTCGGCAATGGTTCCGGTGCAATATTTACTTTTGGAATGAAATCCACAGTGAATGTGTCTGGCTGGACCGTAAACGGAGGTTTTACGGTTCCATAGGCGCGTATGAATTTTAAACCTATATTAACGGAAAATATTAAATTGAAGGATTTTATCTGATTTTCACTACAGTTAACAATATTAAAATACTGGATGAACAAGCTGGAACTGGTGTGTAAAATGTATGTTTTAAAGGAAAGATACTGATCAATTTACGTGGTAAAAATCATGTAATTCCAATATTAAACAAGTAGATATAGGAGAACAGTTAATATAAGAATGGTATCTAAAAATCCCCTATTAAATATTTTCAAATTCTATTGTTTTAATGAGCTAGTTTTTCGACTTTATAAACCACTTTGACAACTCTTTGAAAATCGGTTTAGCATTTTTGACGTAACGCGGATACAAAAAGACACCATTTAAAAAAAATGTTTATTCTTGTTTAGTAGACTCACATCATAATTTTATATGTCCATTAATGTTTTGTCTATACCTATAATAAAATAAAGCAAAAAGAAAAGTCTTTGTATATGTATTGTAGTTAGTTAAGAATAAATAATACCCAACGTACCATAAACCATAAACAATCATGATTTACTGTTCACGGTCTCCAAACTTGGTTAAAAATTACAGATCGGTTAAAACCTTTACAAGCAGGATGTGTGTTATGAACGCGTTAAACCGCGTTTAATGCGAACATTCGAAAATGTTACATTCAGCGCGGAAACAAATTAATTTATCTCGAAAATGCGGATTTCCCGCAATGTGTCGTGTTTTTTATTAGCTGGGTCAGCTTTGCGTATTCTGTTTTTAGTGGGGGAAAATGCGAGTGAAAATATTTTAATGTTGCGTAATGGCATTATTGATGCGCATAATATATTATAATACCTACTATTAGGAATAAATATGACAGTGTGAACTTTCGCGAATTGAATTAATGTGTGTGATTGATGAGAAGACACAAGTTTATTCATGGCCACAGTATATGCAACTTAATAGAAACGATGTTTCGATCGCTAAAATGTATTAGTATGTGGTTGAAGTCTGTTACTTTTTACTCCAATCGAAAAGTTCGTATGAAAAAAAAAGACAAGAAACATTTAAGAATAGAACTAAACTCAAAAGCGATCTAAAGAACCTTGTTACTAGACTAACAAGCCTATTGTAGAGTCACAAACCGTTTCAAGCCCAAACACTTGTCAGTTCCCAGAGGGGCAACAAAGCATCACTCCCGAATGTCAACTCCCCATTGTACCAAAGTATCAACCTAACAAAAATGAACAGTCCCTAATATAAATTATCCAGCCAGCGAAAGATTAATGACTTTCAAATTTCTTAGAGGATGTGGACCCGATGAAGTCATTTTTCCAAAGTCCACTGCCAGAAAATGACACCAAGATTGATGCTTGTTGGCTCTTAGGACGGTCAAGCGTGAACTTGTGATAAGAAAAAAGTGCTTTACAAAGTTGGTTTAGTTAATTTTTCTAAGGCCTAATCGATAGATTGAAAAGTTTTTCATCTCTAAAGTCCGTTCAACGTTTATTGCGTTGAAACAAATTTTACCGTTTAAGAAGTACTCAGATCGTGTATTCATAAGTTTTTTGATAAAAAGATGTATTTTTGGCAATTTTTAAGCAAGTATGAATTCGGAACTGAATTTGACAGTCATGCACAATTCAACGAGAATTGAATAACCTTAGCAAAGACCCATTCATACTGACATACACACAGTAAATAAAATATAATGGAATTACCAGAAATCCAAGACATTAAACGATATTTTGTATAGATATTTGACAATTATGTCCCTGATTACTCATATAAGTCAATAAACACTGAGATCATGACTTTAACGGTATTTAAACCGAATTGAGCATTTCGGTCCATAAGTGCTGAATATCTCCCCAAACGGATCTACGGTTATTGCGTATTAAAAAAAATAAGGCATCAATCACGTACATAGATCCTGCTTTACATTATCATTTACATTGGTTGCCCGATCTAGCTCCAAAAACGAAAAAACTATATGAAATTTAAATTTCCCACCACAAGCGAAACGAACCACCTTAACCAACGTAATTCCCAAAACCTGTTATTTGCTTTTCCGCTTTATATTTTTATTCTGTCACAATATTATGTAGAAATATTCGAAGACATGTCATCTCTGATTCCTCATGACAAAGCAGAACACCAAAATAACCCGGGGTTTTACTAATCCGACGTAAAAAAATTCGCGACATCCCATCGTGAAGGATCGCTCGTATTCAATCAACCCTTTCGATGGTGATAAATGGATGACGTCACTCGGCTGATGGATGCGCCCTTTCATACAGAAATGTAGAGTGAATTTGTGGGGCGCGGAACGGGAAAAAAATCTTAAATTGGCGATAAAAGCCATGCCTAACAGAACGACCAAAATTTTATGAAACATTGTTAAGTAGTAGATATTATATATCCTTGTAATTTATGTATGATCAAACAATAAAAAAAAATGCGTGCAGTTCAGACGCGATAGTAGAAAAAGGAATGTATTCCATCTCATTCCCTCGCTCGTTAAATCCTCGGTTATGTGTGGGTTTCTTTCAAATGTCTCCCTTTGTTTTATCGAATTTCAAATCACAACAGGGATAAAAAAGTTTCTAATCAAAACAACTTCGTGAGAGCTCACGTTACAGATAAACGAACAGATATAGATTCCGCATTTTATTACACAAATGAAGGTAGATAGCGAAGATAAATATTTTAAGAGCCGCCGAAGTGCTAGCCGATACTTCGTTAACAATAAACATTGTTTAAGGGGAGATCGGACTAAACTGCCCGTAAATCAGCTTGATAAACATTTTATAGGGCCATTTCGCAAAATAAGCATCTGTATAGCATAATTAAAGCGGTATTTAGTGAGGTGCGGGGCAATAAAATTGTGAATATTTAAGTAGTTTGCCGGCTATTCATTTTACTATCTTCATCCCACGATTTGTGGGCGTTACACCCAAATAATACTGCGTGAAAATGTTGACTTCAGAGTGAAACTAAAATCGTTCTGATAGCACCTTCTTGAGAGCAAATAACTTAAATATCGCGCATGTTATGTATTTACATGTAGTTTGCTCTATTTGACATAGATAGATAGATAAACTCTTTATTGAAACACCACAGAACAAAGAAAACTTAAAAACTAGAACAAATCAAATTTTACAATTAGTGTCACAATGGGCGGTCTTATCGCTCAGAGCGATCTATTCCAGACAACCACGCACGGAGAGGAGTAATTAGGACATCGGACGGACATAATCTGCATTTTAGTTTTTCCTGAGTTTACATTTTTTTTTTTTCAAACGGCAGCTACACGAATGAAATAGCAAAGCTTTATTCTTTATTCATGTATATTCGTCATCTTCTTTCAGAAAGGGACGACGATATAATTTTATAAACTCCACCTTTTTTACTTTTAGGATAAAGACACGAACCAATTCAGGCTTTATCGTTTCATCGTCTAAGCAACTAGGCTGCATGCAGTTGTTTGCTTGGTTTCATTATAATGCTACAAAATATAAAAGATATGATTATATTACAAAATACAGAACACACTTTGTTTTTGTTTACGTCTCTACACTGTTTTCGAACCAAACGTTTCATTTTCCGTTCAAATTTATTCCTATCACAACTTAAAACACTCGCGAAGTAAAAAAAAAAGAAAATTAAAGAAGAACATTTGCTGATCCGGACGCCTAATCAAGATACGCGGAACAGTTTTAATTAAGCGGAAATATTTAAATTAACAAAGTAACAAAACAGCAATTAAAATTCACCCCAGTTTACTCGGCTTAACCCTATCAACACGGAATTGTACAATAAATATCTTTGAAGGCGCCCTTAACTTGGTAATTGCACTTTTTGGAGTAACAAGAGAATGCAATTTCGCTACTTCGTTGCGCAGATTATAAAACTGACGGCGAGAAAACATTGTTCCGAAAAAAATATACAGGAAGTCCAGCGTTAAAAGCCTTTTGCAGTGTTGTTAAATATAATTAGCAAGTTTAATATGGTAAGTGTGTAGTCGTATTTGCATCTCTATAACATAATCTTTAATGTGAATTTTTAGTTTGTGGCCAGCGACACTTGTTATGAAGCAAGTATTTAAGGCGATCTTAGTGAACACATTTTCCTTAAATATATTTAATAATTTTGAACGTTACTTTTGAAACTGTATTAATTGTATTGTACTGTATTAATTAATTGTATTTATTGCGCCTCGCGGCTTAACCCGCGTTAACCCTATTTTCGAGCTTTTCAGCTGTTTTCAACGACAAGGAACCAGGTACGTTGGTGTCCACTGTAAGGTTTTCTATTTCTGTATACTTTTTCATATCTTTCTGTTTCTTAACCCTTGATCTCTTTTACTCGAGTCCTTGCGTGCCACTATTTATTTCTTATTCTTTACTTTTATTCGTTTATTAATTCTAAATTCTTATGTCTCTATTTTTATATTGTTTGTAAACATTACTGAAAGATGTCTAATTTTACTAATGTCATTTATAATCTTATTTCTAAATTCTGTTGTATTCTCGTACAATTCAATAATTTTGTATACAGTTTTAGTTTTAATTTATCTTATTGTATCAGGCAGCTTTTAACCTTATCTTTCTTAATTTTTCAAATATTAAAATTGCAGAATTACTTATTGACAGTTTTGGAAGTGATGCCTGAAAAAACGGCTGACAGTGGAGTCGAGTTCGAGTTCTGGTCTGGCTTTGGTCTGAGCCTCTAAAACCTTGAAAATTGAATGAAGAAGTCCTCAAGCACTTTTAAATCTTTACCTAATTGTGAGTCCTGAAGAAGTCTTGAAGCTTAAAACATCGGAGCCCTATAACCCTCCGGTGAAGGCCGCTCTCCACGAGCGCCTCCCCGACTTTGGACACCAGCTTTCTGCCGCAGACCTCGCCTGCCCTAGCCTGGGGTCATTCTTCATAAGTATCCTCATGAAGAACATTACGTATTTATCGTCTTAACAGTGCTACATTCTAGACCGACTATTTCTAACCATTTATTTCTAAAGACAACTTCCTGTTAATTATCGCGTGTGACTACTTTTACTCTTTCTATCATCAAAGACTTTAATCCTTAATTCTAATTTCTTATTTTAATATATATATTTTAAGCTGTCTCCTTTGTTTTTCCTCCTTTTGGGTCCTTCTCATAGGGATAGGGAGGTAGCCCTTGATAACGTGTACTTTACACTCTTTTGCCAAAATTGGTAAAGGGGTGTAACGTTACACCACGTGACCCACACCCTAGGGGCGTGAAAAACCTATAAAAACCCATCCAGGACATTCCAGGATCAAAATTCACCAACCAACAGTACAGTTACAGTACAGTTACAGTACAATTACAGTACAGTTGGTGTACAGTTCAGTACACCAACGTTCGCATTTATAATATTAGTAAGGTGAGATATAAGTAAGCATTTCCCCTGATTATTTTTAGTAATACTGTTAATTAAGGATCTTTGTGAGATAAACAAGAGGTAATTAATCCTACTATTTAGACGTCTTTGATGGTAGAACGTATTTAATTACTTACAGAAATCGACTCAATGGGAATTGGCAGAAACGTATTGGATAGAAAATTAAATGGTGTTTCGTAACGTAACAGATAAATAAAATAGGTATGTACTAACAATGTTCAGTAGGTAAAAGTACTGTTTACGGTATAGTTGGATTTGGAGAAGTTTTTTGTTCAGTATTTCCTTACTTCTACCTATTATTAGTGACAAATCTATGTTTTATCCCCGGGTACGAGAACACGTGGATGAAGCCGCCAGGCGTAGCTAATTAATGTTTGTACTACTAATTGTCTGTATATAATAATAATAGATTTGAACAGATAATATTAATTATTTGCAAATTTATCTAAGTTACCAGCGTTTATCACCAGAAATCTTTATTTAAAACATTTAACACAAAAGATTTGAATATAAAATATAATAAGGAAAACATTTATAATAGTATCCAAAACAAACATGAAACACAAAAAAACACCAAAGCTCTGAACGAAACACCAACTTAATTATTTTAATGAAGTACATTCTTACCAGTGAATATATAAGCCAGACTACCAAAGGAAGAAAATTTCTTAGTCAATCGCCGCACCAATCATTTTTATATCAAGAAAACAGTTTATTATCTAAAACAAACACAAAAAACACCTAATTTCTTAACGGAACACCAACGCCATTATTCTTATTACATTCTTGTCAGCGCACATCAACCAGACAACCAATGGTCGAGCTAATTTCTTAGTAAATCTCCGCACCCATCGTATACCGTTCATAGCAGCTGACGTTGATTTGTTTCTCTGTTGTCCAATAGAGGTGGTAAATCGTAATTACTGCTTGACGTAGGTCTGACGGCGTATAGAGGCCCCCAGACGGTTTTCATTTGTTGAATAATCCCTGAACACTGCGACCTTAATATTGGTGAGTCAAATAGTAGTCCCCGGTGTGTTATAATAAACTGCTTGCTACTGGAATTGTAGTATAGTGTTTCATTTTAGAGTTACGTACAGTATATTTCAAAGACACAATGTAGTTCATATAAGAACACGCAAGTGCTGTTTCGCAGTCCATTGTTTTTCATCCGTAACTGTGTTAATAATTATAGTGAAAATTGAGGAATATTTATTAAAACATATAATTAATTTAGTTAGGTTTGGTGCAACAAAGTTTGTAATATATTTTACACATCTTACAGTCTTTTGTTGGGTTTATATAATACTATTCAATAATTAGGTTCTCCTTATGGACTATACTAAATATTTTAAAAGTAATAAACTCATATTGTACCGACTAAAGTATACGTTTAATCAAGTTTAAATAAAAATTAACCCCACTTTCATGTTATAAGCATTGAACTATTTAACTATCAATATGCAGCAAAGGTAATTTTCATGTCCAAGCCTTGAACGTAATAACAAAATGTACCAACAATTTTCGCCAAACACTGTGATGCGAAAATTGTCGAGTGTCACTTAATTAAAGGCACGTAAACACAACACGCACGGAATCCGAGCCTCGAATCACGAAGGCTTTGTCGGCAGCGAAATTAGGAGCTAGTTTATATTCTGAGCTAGGCACAGATCTGAGCTTTGAGTACACCGTGATTTTACTAAAGTGTACCTACCTACCTAATTACGATTAATGATAATGATTAGGTCTACTTTTTCCAGGTAAGTATCGGTAATTTTAGTAGCTGAGATAAAAGCCCAGAAATCACGATTAAATTTCTAAACGTTGTGCGCAGATCTATGTTTTTGGTACCCCAAAAACGTACGTATACGTTTAGTAGAAACGAATCTGGAACTGTTTTAAATTTCAGAGTAATGTACGAATATCATACTAAAATTTTATAAAATATGTCCTATACTAACAAGTAAAGAAATAAAATGTATACAGATATATCTGAGCGCCTGGTTAAAGCAACACGTGACCTAAATGCTGGTCTATCATGCCCAAAAATTAAGCATTGCCATACAACTTGGCAATGCTGGCAGCATTTTGGGAACGTTAAAAACTGGAAGCGGTTTATTAGATTAGAGTAGCTTTCCTGTTAGGTTATTAATCTAGCTCTTCTTTAATTTTAATTTAATAAAATAACTTGTCGTAAAATATTATATGCAAATAAATAAAAACGACTTAGGTCCGACGTTAGTAAGAAGTAACAAAGAAGGCACCTATACATCATAGGTAGTAGAGTTTCTAAGAAGTAGTAGCAGCTATCGATTTCCAACAGCAGTCAAAAAGGAGACGTGAAAACAGAACGAATTATTTTATATAGTCGCGTTCTCATAAAAGTTGAAAGAGTTTCTCCAAAAATCACACATAAAACAATCACTTGATCTTTCACTCTCTTTGATCACTGATCGTACAATTGGGTTTAAGAAAATTGGCACAAACAAATAGAACCATTCAATTCTAACATAAGCGTTCCTTGAAACAGTGTTGACATGCCCCACAACACCCTACAATGTCATTTTCTTAGAAACGCTCAACGCTTTTCCGAAAAGCACTCTTTGTGGAACCCAATTGTGGGAGCTTTCAACGAAATCTCAGCCTTATATGAACTAGTATGAGTCCATTTTATAATAAACTTCTATTATGTGCGTACAATCACGAAAATGTTTTCACATAGGCTTATGTCAAAGTTTTAGTGCTCTATTTGTGCAGGTTTAAGGGTTAAAATAACATGGTTGGTAACGAGATTATGATCCATATCGAGTTGAAATAAGTACGAAGTTACAGTGACTGTTTATCCCCAACGCTCTTCACTTATATTATAAATTTGAGTAGTATAGATTTGAATTTACAGATTCACAAATATTAACGATTTATATGCACAATTCAAATTATTAAAAGACAGATATACGTGATAAGCGCCTCTCCTCTTAAGGGTGTAGGAGTCGACTCCTAGGTCTTACTTCTCTTAAATCAAATCTGTGTTCAAATATGACAACTCTACTATTAGAAACAAATATCGAGATAAGTTTTTAACTTTGACTTTGTCATTTGTTTTACTGTTTGAAAGTGCATATACCACGCCTATGTAGTGTACTAGCAAACGTTAGGTTTTCATTCCAAGTAAAGTGTTTGTTCAACTGTCCCTATCTATATAGGTCGGGGGAAACTGGAACGCGCAGTTGAAATAATAGATTTTATTTCTTACTCTCGGTTTGTTGAATGTGTACCTTTATTTCTGATAGCGAAACACTCTGGTGTGTACTTTAATTACTCTATTAGTTTACTAAGAAAACTATTTGTACACCAACATTGTTTTCTATTTCTGTAAGTATTCTCATCGCTGCCCTGATAGTATGAAGCAGATTTAATTTCAGATTATGTCTGTCAGACCATGAAAATGCAATACCTCCTATGAGTTACTTATTAAAAAACAACACAATTTACAATTTTGAAAAAGAATACAAATCCTAATTTGAATATTTGATTTAGAACTTAACTGATGTCATTAATATTTAACTTCTGAAATTATAAGAAAATTTAGTTTTCTAGAATTTCTTAACGTAATTTTTTTTAATTTATATTACTAATTCTGATATCTAACTAACTTATTTCACACTAATAACCTAACCTAAGTAACCTAGTTGAGACTAATTAAATTTATCAAACTGTTTTAAGAAAACTTTGTGAACATTATGAGTTTTCCAAGAGCTACTTATATTAACTAATTATAAAGAAGGTTTAACACTTACAAAGCCTGTTACTTCAACAGTAGAGTTTCGGCTAATTACTTGTGACCCTTTTTGAACTATTGGTTCTTGGACCGTAGTTAGATCTAAACCAGAGTTATTCTGGACCTTAATTCACATTCCTAAAAAAAATCAAAATCTAAATTTGAGGTTATGTATCTTGTCTATATAGAAAGCTTTGTCTAATTACTCATTGTATGAGCATTTTCTGTATCATTCAGAAAATAAATGTTTACCAACCCTAGTTAGACCAAAGCCTACGAGTTCATTATTGGTCATAATTCCGATAGATCGCTTCCGGAATAGTGACGTTTCGTACTCTTGATTCAATACAAAACGGCACAAATCGAATACCAATCCAATTTCAATTCAATTTCAATTTTTTTCAAAGGTAATCCCGTAGGTCGTAATATAATAGAATTTCTAAAATTACCAATTAAAATTAGAGTTCTGAATGAATTTAACTTTGTGGTAGCAAACCAATCACGTTCGCTTACCTAAACAAATAACCCTATGCATCAGATTAATCCATTCAAGTATTAACTAAAGGATACCAAACTTGGCCGTAAATAGAACTTAGTTCAAACTAAAGCTATTTTATATTAATTCAGTGTTGCGGTTCCATTTTCGGTTTAATTGAACTTGCCTACATTATTAAGTATGTCCCTCAATGTACGATGATTTTCGTTAAATCGATTCACTAGGGTCGTTCCGCTGGGCCACGGGGATCGCTCAATTGTTTGAATCGTTCAGCGTGGTTTAATTATGTATGGTAGAGCGCTGAACATGATTGATTAATTTCTAAGTGGATACGTAAAGGTTTGTTAACACTAATAACACTGCTATAAACTATTGTACCAGACTGCTTTGAGAGTAGCGGTAACTTAATTGTAACTAAAAGCATGGTATCCACTAGGCTACCATATGAGTAGATTTGTAATCCGCAACATGTTGCACGTTGTTGCACTACAAAGCGAAGCTTTAATTCGTAGTTAGCTTGATACAGTCTACTTATAACACCTGTAGAACTTCAAGCATGTATGTAGAATCATCGAGCAAACTAATATAATTTTTAACCCATAAAATATACCTTTCTTTAATGAAATAATAGGATATTTTAAAAGAGAAAAGCTCTCTACTCATAATTAGCTATTCAGGTTGTACCTTTCGCTTATAGCGGAAAATTCAAATTTTGAGCAGATTTTTGGGTTTTTGACGCTAAAGCTTATCGCGAATTCCAACAATATTATTAACAATAGTTGTTACGAATCTTAGATATAAATTACGTTTTCTTTTTAATTTATGAAGTTTTATTTATTTTAATTATTCTAAAGTAAGTTGAAGCTTGAAGCAATATGAATACGAAAATTAATACGTAAACCTAATCGTAACCGGTATAAAACTTTGATACTTTTATACTTTCGCAATCCCCCTATAGTTATAAATACTCATCAGATTGGAGCTTGTATTCTCTGTGGTCGGCTCTGAATAGGCTCTTTTATTAGCCTATTGGGGGTATTTAGTTCTTCACATATAAATAACGGTTAATCGCTATTGTTGAAGGGTTATTTATGTGTATGGACGTTAGGAATGTGTATTGTCTACATTCATGCATGGGAAACTAAGGTAGGTAGTAACTATTGTATTATCTGTGTGGGTGGCTTAGTGGACAATTTAATATTGGATTGTATTCAATGTTCATAGCAAAATGTTCACTGAACTAATACAGATCTTGAAATGCTCAAGTATATGCGATAGAACGTGGTATTGTTTACAGTTTTCACTGTTTCTGTTTAATCTTAAAACTAACAATAGGACCCTTTTATAAATATTAAGTATAGATTGATATTCTCCGTAATTTGAATGGGTAGGGGAGGTAAGCCCAAAGTGGGTAAGCTAAAGTAGTCGTTTAATGATTTATGTATGAATTTGACTTTTTTTTTCGTGTGTGACATAGGCTGTTAGTAACCCAGAAAATGCAGAGTACTTCCGGGGAAACTAGAATTACGCGGCTAAAGCCGCATGGCGCAGCTTAGCAGTAGTATAAAATCGATATTTTATATATTAATTTGGTTAAATAGAAGTGTCTATCTAGACGGTATTAATTTACACTTCCAGAACCTCCCATCTATTTGTGATGCCTATTTTAAGTTTTAATAAACTAGACACCTACCTTAAACTGGCAACTGGATACCTTTGAGCGTCAAAGCAAATCAATTTATCTACCGGTGTCAGCACACTTCTCTGTGCCAAAGTGAACTCTCGTGTAGATAGATAGGTAAATGCCAGTTGCAGAGAGCTAGAGCTTACACTGAACTAGGTACGAGGACTTTCCTGAACATGAATAGAGTTTCCAATTTGGTGACTGCCTTCTTAGCATCGTTGGTGATAAAAGCTCTGAAGCGACTTCAGTTTTCTTTAGCCCAGAATCTGACTTGAGCAACGATTATTATTAGTACCTGGATGACCGAGCTTTGCTCGGTAGTATTATTATTCGCAAATAGATGTCAGGAAGAGTCATATTTTTCAGTTTAAATTTGGACTACTCAAACGCCTCCAACGCTTTGTTATTTTTCTTCAAAATTTATGTTTAATTTGATATAACACGAATAAAATGACATTTTCTAAAAATGATTCCTAGCTAGATCGATTTATCGCCCCCGAAACCCCCTATATACTAAATTTTATGAAAATCGTTGGAGCCGATTCCGCGATTCCAATTATACATATATATACAAGAATTGCTCATTTAAAGATATAAGATTATATTTTTTTTGGTGTACATACAATAAAGAGTTTTCTATTGTATTCTATTCTATTCTATTCTACTCGTATATACATTATATCTAGTTGAATCCAACAAGTAGGAACGAGCTATTGATAAAAAACTGTTTATAGGCGGCGCGCATTGGTATAAGTTACCATGCTTTGGAAACTGTCTTCTAATGTCGATATATAATAGAACAATGTAAAATTGAAAACAAAGTCACCAGTAACAGTAATAAGACTGCATTTTCGTGCATTGACTTGACTTGATTTGACTGCATTTCGATGTGTATTAGTGTGTTACCTTTTTTCCTTCCTTCCTTATTATTTGTGTCCCATTCCGACCCGTCAAACTTGCGACATCATTCGTTTGGTAAACGTCATGGCGTGTGACAGTCGAGCGTAACCGAAAAGTGTGATGATTGCTATAGAATTTCTCCCACACATCTATATTACAAAAAGGTTTCACTTAAAAAAAAAACAATATCTAGTTTAATAAAGCTAAAATTGTAAAGCAACAGTAACAATAGATCACGTTCAAATCTCTACTCCAACCCGCTCCCAGCTTAGAAAAGCGTTCGATTTTAATTTTGGTACACGTTTTGCTCCAGACATTATTTCAAACCCACAGTACAATCACAGTAGGTACATAACAGACATGTGACAAAAGTCCGCGGACACAGGCTCCGCTACAAACACTCTAATGCTACTTGGTTCTGCAATAGCTAGTGGTCGGAAACTGTTGAAACAGTAGCACGGACAAAGCGACCGCCTATTGTTTGTGAACTGGGAATTTCACCTATCACATTCACCTACTGAGTTAAAAGGACAGTAAGCAATCTCTACCCAACACGGTTCTACGGCAAGCCTGTGTCTTATGCGATGCGAATGCTTTGAATCGCATCGAATTATTGCAGCATTCATGATTATGCTCTGACGCCTTCAAGGCTCTCCCTGAAGCCCTTTATTAGGACATGAAAATTATAGCTTTTAAAAGTAAGTCCTATAAACCCTAAATTACAAATTTAAATCATATTATGACTTGATCTAGTGCGTTTCGGACCACGTTCCGTTGTTTATAATGTTTTACCAAAAAGTCTCTCTTCTCCTGAAAACGCGTATGTTTAATGACGTATCTGAAGATTGCGTACTGAACATAAAATTTAGATGCTATGCCTTCCACCTGTGTCATATGAAATAATGTGTTACTCGCTGGTTTATTTTGAGGACAATACGCATACACAACACACAGTACTTTGCGATATTGTCACGAATTCAGCGGTTGAAATAATGCAGCCTTACATTATTTCCGTCCCTCGCTTCACGTACACAAAACGATTTTGAGTGACTTTATCAGTGCGTGGGTGAATTAATATATGTGGCTATTGGAAAAATCGTTATTCGTGAAATAAGGTCGGAGTTTTTACCCTATTTTCTTATTATGCAGATGTAGATAAAGGATATACTACATTTTCAATATACGCGTCGAGTCTGGTTGAGAGTAGTATATTCCAACCAAACTAAAAGTGTAGCAGGTACAAAAATTTTCCAATTAAAAAAAGTATGATAAATTATTTACAGCAGTAATTTTCTAGACTCTTGAATGGTTATAATATTATAATTGGATTATGATTTAGAGTGATTTTCATATAACGTTTTCTCAAATAGAATTCTTGTAAATAGTAATCTACTTTGTACAGTGTTGAAACGTCTTCCAGTCCTGCGGGGGCGGTAAACTACAGAGATTTATTTCACAGCGACAGACCACGACGTAAAATTTTTACATTCGTAATAAAATACAATTTTAACTTTTTACTGTAGAAAGTCAGAGCTTTTAAAATGTTGAGAGCATTCCTTGAAGTCTAAATTCTAATTAAAATTTAATTGCTACCTTGGAAATGGAATATTCAGAGACACTAGATAACAAACATTCCCCAAATTCGAAATTATCTTTACGTAACATACTCATACTTTGCGTAGAATATCAAAAATAAGGGTTGAGTCCATCTGTTTGTACGGAATTGCATTGTCCGTAGTTCCATCTCTGTTTGTCAGTCAGAAACGTCGTTAGTCAGAGCGAGATTCAATAAAAAGAGGCCGCATTTTGAAATATGATCGCGTGCAGCTGAATTTTTCATTTTACCTCGCTCTAACAAATGAAACTTTCGAGCGACAAAAAGAGACAGAAATAATGGAAAATTGGATTCCATGCGACCCTCTAATGAACTACAAAGAGTCCACTTACCTATAAGTGATTGCAAGCCAATGTAAAGCCACAGAAGACATTTAACATGTAAAGTAGTACTAGGAGTAGAAGCAGAATGGACTCTCTCCACCCGCGCTAATCGCTTTCCTGTACCTCTACCCGCAATTGGGAAGGCAATTGGGAGGCTGTCAATATTATAAGGCCAACAGTATTAGACAAACGGGTAACTATGAATCTTCATATTAACGGGTTGTCTTTTGTTTCGGTCGCGTATGTTTGAGCAGGTACTAACACACGCATTTGGAGCGTGTACAAACGTCATTTATATGTAGGTGTGAGTTGTGAAATCGACTTTCGTAAGGAGTGTCCGAGTGTGATAAGAGTTTCTTCGTTTCACTTGATCAATTCGTCCTTTCAACCGATCCCTGTGAATAAATTTACCTGTGGTCTAGACCATCCGAACTTTACTAATGCGAAATTTGAATAACATTGTTATCTGGTGTCTGCTAACTTCTACAATTGGGCGACTGTGTGTGATTGTGTGCGTTTCAATTGTATTATTTAATCCGAAGTGGCGGCAATTGTTGAGGCGAACCAAATTATTCGGCTTCAGTTTAATGTGGCGTAAAAGTAACTTTACTTAATACAGCAATAGTATAATATTAAGTTAAAAGTAGACTTTAGTGACGGGCGCGACGACCTGTTTAAATATTTGTCAGATTGCGCATGAGGGTTTTCTTTCACAAAAGAAAAAAAATAGTACGCACAACATTTACGTATTTTTTCTTATGAACGTTGATGACGCGGAGGACTATTTTTGGCGCGGGTCTTTATCAACAAGTTATGACATCTTCACTTTCGCATTTTTGCGGCTTCTTTAGTACGCGTGGATTATTATATTCCAAGGTTGTAAGTAGCTTCAAAATCCGTTCAGCAGTTATAGTGTTAACTAACATACTTACGCGTGTATTATAATTATTATACACAATAAAAGAGGTGGCGTGATGATTATTCAATATTCAAGCAGATTGAATAAAAAATTGGTTCTTTGTAAAGTTTGTTTACGGAGGACATTTTAACGTGACAACGTCATAACAAAACATTGATAAAATGATTGCATACTTTTATAAATCAAATCGAATCATTATTTAATAATAAAAGAATAAATACCGGACTTGAAATTATACTAGTAATCAGATTTTTAAATTACAAAAATAATTAACCTATCAAGGAAAGAAGAGAGATAGATGCGTACAATGAGCGTAACGGGACTATCGGGACAATGTGTCAACATTTTCGTGCATGCAGCCGGCGTTCATCGATTTTTAGACGTTGTCACGGTAAAAGGCCGGAGAGTGACATAGAGTACTTTAACCTCAAAAAATATACGGTTCCTATAGGCCGATATTAAATGCGGGTAAACCACCTAGCATCTACATATGTGAAAAAATTGCATCGTGAACATAGTCGTAGGCAATCGCTACCACACAATATGCAAATACTTTGCAACCTGTTTTGCTATGCTCATCATACGCAGTTCTCTACAAAGGAAATAGTTAACGAATATTTGACATACCAGCTTACTGCAGAGAATTTGACGCAGTCAACCACATAATACGTTAACAATTTAGTACCTTGTCAGTTGAGTATTTTGTCTCATTTCTTCGGCAACTAGGTACAAAAGCGTTAACCATCTTATTACGATAAAGTAATAGATAGATGACATATTTCGTGTTGTTGAATGCACGGGAACCGTGATGCTGTGAATGTTGATTATGCCAATTAGCAATTTATGGAGTAATTTGAAACGATATTATCTCATTAATAAACTGGTAATGGGCACATTATGTAGCGTATTTATCTTTTTAAGTATTCATATAAACGTTATTTTAATATATTAATTTGCAGTCATATATTATTACTACAGTGTCTACTGAAGCTTTATGGTGTTCAATAAAGAATTTTTGTATTGTACTATTTGACAGTGTTTTTTTTTGTTTAATTTTTTGAACTCCATTGGCCCAGAGAATTAGAAATTGTCACACGAAAACAATTTACCCATTTACCTACTCAATTATCAAAACAATAAAAATATGTTGTGACGAGGGCAGTGCAGTGCCGCGCAGGATTATGCTATGCGGGGTTCTGGATGGTACTGTGATTCTTATAGGCAGGCGTAGCGCTTACCGTCAGGTGAACGACATGCTCGTCTCGTCACTCAGTTAGATAAAAAAAATGTCGTCCATGTCAGCTTCAAACAATCTGTTAGGTTCTCGGGATAATGCAATAGACGAAAAGACGCATGAGCGCGCGGTTCTCCAAAAAAACTGCCTAGAAACTGACATACAAATATGCAACATAATTTACCTATAGTTAGTATTCTGTATTTTGTTTATTTTTGTTGTGAAATAAAGAGTTGTCTATTTTATTCCATTTTAATCTACAGATTCGTCGGTGCTGTTTAAGTTTCGCATAAATAGGAATTCACACGAAAGTGTTCAACCTGAAACTAAAAGGAAGCGTAACCCGCTATCTCCATTATTAAATGTTGCAGTACTGAGTAAATTGTCAGTATTTACACAAAAACCTTTGAGCACCCGAAGAGCCATATTTTATTCGTCGGGTTCCGGGGGAAAAACACAGGAGCCGTTATGAGGAGTGTTGTCCGTCTGCGGCGTTGTTTACTTGTTTGTGTCTGCGTCGTTTCCGTCTATGTTGGCATGGTTTATGTTCTGATAGATTTAATGAGAATATTCCCGTCAAATGAAACAGCTTACGTTTTCATGATGCATAATTTATTTCGTTTAATCATTAGTTAAGTATGGTATAATCAAATGAGTCCCGGTCATATTTGAAATTGTATTAATAGAGTCATTACTCTATTAATAAATCATGTAGCAATTAAAGTTAAGGGTGGAACTGTAACTGTAATAGGCAGTCGTAGCACTTACCATCAGTTGAACGACTTGCTCATAATTATTTAAAATATAACTTACTTTAAATCAGGACATTAAAAAATTACATACAAAAATGACAAAAAAAAAGACATCCAAATCAATCAACATGATTTAAATGACATCATTATCTGTCCCTCAATGAATCCTGTTGATTCATGTTGTTGTTGTAAAATCTATTAATAGATTTGGAATCAACTGTTGATTAGAGAGGAAGAGATTAGGCAGTTATGTAATTTTGAATAATTATTATTATTATTATTATTTAATACTTTATTGCACAGATTAACTAACTAGTACAAATGGCGGACTTAACGCTAAGAGCATTTTCTACCAGTCAACCACCCATATAATTCAGATTAAACTGTATATATAATTATGATAAGACTTAAATTCGTTAAACACCGGCCATAGTTTTTGAAACTTTCATGATCATTACTTTTGATGTTAACTGTGCAAGTCACATTAAAAAGTACACGTAATTGAGTCATGTAAAGAATCATAGAATTATTCAAACACTATCTGAGAACAGCAGTTTTGAATTGAAAATCCTCCTGGGAGGCGCGGAAATTTATTCGCACCTGAGGCATGTTACGAACTTGTAAAATCACAGCGTGTTTTCATTGAATAGGTAACTGAGCATATTGAATAACTCGAGTTCCATATTCAGAGTGTATTTGAAATGTGATTTGAAAAATGCTTAGCGCGTTGCGATACTTTGTTTACCTCGACTTTGAGCTTAACCGGGCGCGTATACAAACGTTTTTTTTTTTTTGATAATAATAACAATGTGTCAAAATCACATGAAATCCTATTGTATAGATGCTGGAAGTAAATTTTATTTGATACCTTTGTTTACGCGCTGCTTCTGATAAAACTCTAAATGTCCATATCCTGGCGGCATTACCTCGTTAAATTACAATGCTGATATGATGTGATGAAGGAATGAAACCTACTAGTGCCTTTGTTTCCCGAAAAAATTTTTTTGGAGTTTTTCAGTTATGTCTACATTATTTACCATCAGGCCAGACTTTGTTCAAATGCTTGCCTATCACGCAAGAAAAAATTTTGGTTATTTGGCCTCAAATTAGATATAGTTGAGATATATCTATTGTGAATCGGAATAGAGTAATATCAGATATCAGCACTCAAAACAGAAACATAATCACAATGTCTCTCAATTCTCAAAGGATTTCCCTATCACCCAATATCCGAGAAGGTGTCTTACGCAGAATGTACGCGAGGTCCCCAACACTACTGAGATTTGTTTTCACCGTGTGTGAAGGAATCACGTGCGGTGTCACCTTAAGAAGATCAGACTTGGTTTATCATATTTGTACTGGATACGCTAAGCATGTTTTATTCAGAACAACCACGTCTGGTATGCAGGTGATCCCTACAGCGTAAGGTTTCCTTTTATTTTATTGTATTTCTTTGTTCCTTCTGGCGTTAGAGGGCTTCTGTTTACAATTTGTGGCTGGGATTCCCGGAAGAGCGAAACATTGTTTATTTTAATTCTAAAAGCGTTTTTTTTTATAAATTAGGGTGGTATGTTTGTTACGTTAGTATCAAACTATGTGGGAATTTTCATAGCTCTATGTTTCGGAGGGCATTCTTATCCATTGACAGCAGTCGTAAAACAACGTCAGACGCCTTTGGGTGGCCTGAAAAAATCTAATTCCATAGTCTGGGACTACAAACACACAATTATTTCAGTTCTTTTGATACTACAATATCTTTAAATTAATGAGTGCATTATTTATTTGATTTAAGCAGTTACGCGT
This sequence comes from Campaea margaritaria, assembly GCA_912999815.1. NCBI lineage: Eukaryota > Metazoa > Arthropoda > Insecta > Lepidoptera > Geometridae > Campaea > Campaea margaritaria. The sequence goes on from OU538801.1 coordinate 6,339,013, forward strand.
ATCCCATACCGTCGTCGCCATGAAACGTCCGTACCTGAAATTCTAACTTGAGATAAATTTAAATAATATTATAAATTAGGGCAAATGTTTTGCCGCAACGACAGTGCGGAGTTTCTATCAATACACTTACATTATTGCAGTTCTACCTGCATTCTGGTATCACAAATCACAGTGTACGAAGAGACAATGCTCCGGAAGCGCCACAACTCGTACATCGAAAACAGAATCATGTATCAATCGGCTCGACTATTCTCTTACTTGGCCCGAAATCGGAACATACCACCGACAAAACCCTAAACCCTCCACGAGAACTCTATCTCGTAGCAACAAGAGCGACTTTTCAACTTCTCCGTGGTAAACCTTATTTTTGTAGTTGGAATGCAAAGTGGCACTTGAATTTGGTATCCATTTATGTCACAGCGGTAGTTGTTACGTACAAATTGACGCATTTAGACGCATTTAGACGTTATCGCTTATCATTTAAAGCTGAAATTGGCAGAATAATTGACGAGCAACGGACATTTTCTTTCCCTTAGGACTTGGGTACATAGATACGTCAACCGTGAAATAAAAAGATAAACTAAGGTTTGAAGGAGTGGAGTGAATTGAAATTCAAATGACTATATTTCTCAGCATGGCTAATGTGCTTAAGAAGTAGGTTGTTCGTGTTGCTATCAGATTGACTCGTTATTCAACTGTCTGTGGAGAGTTATCGCGCCTCCACCTGGCTCCATGTATCATGTATCAAATACTAGCAATATTAACTTCTCAGAGCTATAGTAGGTTCCGGAAAATTATTAGAACTCACAAGTCACGTGATACGAAGTGTCTTTAGTACCAAGAATTCTGTGAAGGAATTAATAAACAGCTAGTCGTCTAATCAATACTCAAAACTCAGTCCTGGGAAATGTTTCAAATTGTTGCTGTTAATATTCAAGGAATCTAGCCGTAGATTTCTAGGATCTTAGCTGCAAAAATTTGTTCACTTTGTAGATAAATAAGTTTTAGCGTTTCTTGGACATGTTTGATAATTGCATCAGATTGTGTCTGCGCCATACATGCGTTTAAATTAGTTGAAATAGTGATAAAGTTTAATTCTTCACCATGCAATTGAAAAAAAAAACAATAGTAGCACCACTGAAAAACTGTCACTAAAGGATTTCAATCTGCATCACAATGTTTCGCAGTTCATCACTAACCCTTTCTATTGTCGCAACTAAAATTAAACCAAATCTAATAATTCAAACATTTATTAGGTTTCCTCGGTTTCCTGCATTGAAGTTCATTGAACAATACGAGAATTCTAGTAGTTTCCGTTGACAAGACGGAATTGCAAACATTCGTTAGGTATTCCTTTGTTCCGCGCGTCACAGCCGGCTTTGTGCTACGAAGTGCTACGACTGCTACGCCACATTAGAACACTGTTTCTAATAATGTAACATTAAAAAAGAACTAAGTGGTATTTTTTTACATAATTATGCATGAATGTTAGCGTATCCGAATATTTTTAATTCAGCTTCTAATTTCGCTCATGCAAAAATAGCGTAATATGTACCTACCTATGATAAAAATAGAATATGAACATGAAAAACTCTAGCAGCATTAAAATTAACGTGAAATATTGCTTTAAGCGCTTTTTTGTGATGTAATAAGTATGTCAAGCGCAGACCGACCCCGCGTTATGTATGGCCGAGAGAATACTGGAGTTCTCTTTCCCAGGGTATTTTATTTTTATTAGATTCTGCCTGAATATTTATTAGCAATTAAATAGTGTGTAGTGTAAGAAGAAATTTATTTTACTTTATCTTTACTCAACTCTTCTTTATAACACAACAATAAAAAAATAGGACATATCCCTATTATACATACATCTCGGGTGTTTTTATTCCAAATTTCTGATTCACAGAAAATTGTATTTTTCTTTGATAGATACGAAGGACTTTTTATCTACTCTACTTTATATCTAGCCTAATAAATTGCCGCAATATGGTTTCATCATATCACGGTCTCGAAATTGAAGTTGTGCTCCATAAAAGCAATAATGTTTGATAATAGTAAATTTAGTAGGTATATAGAAGAGGTAAGTTTTATTCGTAGCATCCTTTTCGATAAATTGCCTTAAGCAATCGTTTCCTAAGCTCCGGAATCCTTTTAAAGATAGGCAATTAGTTAAATACCCGATCGAAGCGATTTAAACGCTCGCTTTCCCAAAATCGAGGCTTTTAGGTCTGTTTAATTCCAAAGGTTTGGAGCTACTTTTCGCCTCCAGCCTGATTAATCTTGGCGATGTACCATTTTCCTTTTAATCGCTGATCAATTTACAAACTTTGGTTAGTACTTTAATAAGCTCGCCTTGTAGGGGTTATAACACAGAGATAAAATTTAAACAGCGTTATTTTTCTGTTCTGGATAAATTCATAGCGGCCTTTGTAGATTAATATCTTAGTTTCTATAATATTTAAGGCAAAGTAAGTCTAGAATACAGTGTGGCTTAATAAAATCTACAAAATAGTAGGATGTAGTCATCAGGGATGAAACAAAATATGCCCGGTTACTCCAACCCGGTTTATTTTTAATCCGACATCTGGAACTGAAATTAAGGACCTGCAAAGCGTCATTCCATCCCTTTGCTAACGGGAATTCATGGTGGCATTTCGCATAAAATATTTGATTTTTCCTTTTCGTAGTAGTTCTGAAGAGGATGTTTTTTTTTTAATTATGAATGTACCTAATTCCTTTATGACTTCAATTCTTAACTACAATTAAGGATTTCCGGAACAAAAGCCGATAAAGCCACCTTTTATTTTTTTACAGAAAACAGAAAAAAAAACGATTTACATGTGAATACTTTTATTTTTTGCTAACCTTAAATTATATGGCATATAAATAAAATAAAAACAAATATCAAAACTTTAAATTGGTATTCAAAATACATGTATTTATCAGTTATTTAATACGTTTTAACAGATTTACTGCAACCTGAGTAAAGCGTGTAGAAAAAATTTGATAGTTAAAAAAATTTTTCGTTAGCAAAATAGGTTTACTTATCGGCTTTTGTTCCGAAACTCCTCAAAAGCTACATAACGACCAAAAAAATAGCAAACAAAATTTATGAATTTATTTATATAATATAAATTACTTTCACATACAATCTCGTTTTCACCTACAACGCAAATGAGGGCTTCACAAACAGAAGGAAGCCTATTGCAGCTTGAATGTGAAATGGAACTAGTCTGTCTGTAGCGAAACATTTGTGATACAGACAAATTGCTTTCTGTGTTCGAGTTTGCGTTACATTATGATGGGACAGGTAGGTAAGGGGATGTTCATCGAGCTGTATTAGCGCGTACAATGTCGCCACAGCCCGGATTGTACTTAAGGGGGACTCATGTTGTGAATTAGTCCACAATTTGGATTCCTTTATACATACATGACCTTACATGATGAACAGAGTGGAGAACAGCGTGATAAGGGAATGGTGTGGAATGGTAGAAGGTGTAGTAACAAAAATAGAGAATAGGATGTATAGATGGTTTGGATATCTGGAGAAGATGGATGAAGGAAGATTGACGAAACAGATTTATGGGTTTAGTTTGAATGGGCCAGCCGGCAGGGGTAGACGAAGGCAAACGTATCTCGATTAAGTCGAGGATGTACTGAAGAAAGGCTAATTCAAAATTAACTAAAACCGGCGAGCATGTATGAAAGGACTTATGAAAGTGGAAGAAGTGAAAGAGGCGTATCAGTATCGTGGCATGTGGATAGATGTATTATATGATGTATTATTGGTTCTAACATCACACTGATTAAATGCGTTTTATTACTTAACTTACCACCTCTTTTTATTTATTTTAATCAATAGAGTTAACTCTAGCATAATTATAATTAGAGTTGTAATACACGAAGTGCTGTGTTTAAATATTAACAAGCACTTAACTAATGACGTGTACATATAATGTATCGCCTTCTCATGTCAATCGTTATCGTGATCAGTCAACATCAATATTCATGCCCTGTTTGGATATCACTCATTCGAGACCAGAATGTATTATCTCATGTTCAACGCATTGCCGAGATAGCACGTTTTTGTTGCAAATGATTGTTAGATACAAGGAATCCTAGTTAGCGGTCAGGATCTATGTGGATCTATGATCGTGAATTTAATTAAATATTTTATAAATATCTGTTTATAAACAATAATAGTTGATACGGTATAAATAACCATTTACATCAATTAGCAGGTATAATTACAATGGCAATCTAAAATCATAATCCAAAGAACAATAAAAAAATATATTTTTATATACTTAAAATCATTGTCCTACAAATAACGTACATTGACGAGTATGCTACATACAGAATGGACACTCTCCACCCCCCGCAATCTGCTTCCCCGCACCGGTCTAGTCATTGTTCCGGTTTGGAGGGCACTATTTTCAGCGAAATTACTAGGCATTTGAGACTTTAGAACAAATGTCTGTGGATAACGACCGCAGTGCAGTGTCACGCAAGTTAATGCAATGCAAAGTTCTGGGTAGCACTGTAACTGTTATGGGCGGGCGTAGCGCTTATTGTCAGGAGAACGACTTACTAGTTTCGTTATGTTGTCAGTAAAAAGATAAAAAATAACTAGTTGAATGTTCTACTAGTTCCGTTAAGTTATGCTCATTGTTGTTTGGTTGTTTGGCTTTGATGCTTAAGTGATGACATCAAGGTCTAAAATCAAAGAGCAAGTTATTATGTTTCTGAAATATAAAGCGGAAGCGCATAACTTTAACTGTAGGACTGTTAGCCAATGATAATTGCATTTTACAGTTCACAAGTTCTCGTATTTGTAATCAATAATGTGTTTGTTTGGGCTGTTTCTTTGTTTGGGCTGAACTGTGCATTATCTGGTTTGTTATTATTGTATTCTTATTTATTTGTTTCAACAATAATTTTATTTTACAAAAATACTTATAGCATTTCGTAAATAAATATACCTAACAATAAATCACAAATGAAATAAATGGTTTCTGCGAAAAAGATATACTGAGTAGAACTTATTCAACAGTAACGTAATAGAGCTGTCAGAATTCCAGTTTTTGTTAAAGAGTTGAATTTGAGCCAAGTTGCTATCTGCAGTGTACACGAGCCCAGCGGGCATGTAGTTAATGTGATTCCACTGCATCACTATGATATTGTTAATTTACTATCGTTACAAGAGTGATTTATCTCGTGCCTTCAATACCTACTAAAAATATGGACAAACTTGCTGAAATTGATGTCCACGAATATTTATAAAAAATAATGAAACAACAGAAACCCGACTGCGAACAATACCAAAACGTTGAATGCAGTCGTTTGACTGCGATGCTCACGACTGTAGCACTGATTAGCATATTTACTCCAATTTAGTCAGTATCGAGTGTTAATAATTAACGAGATTCATTTATTTTTAAAATAGTAGGTGGTACAGTCAAAGTCACGATTCAGGAAAGTGGTGGGTGCTTTACTGAAACATCATCTTGGGAGTTTTGGAGACAACACGAAATGGCATGTTTATTGGGTTTGTATCATTTGCCCACTCTCGTATAGTAGTGTCGACAGATCTAGGCCATCGTGAACACAGGCCTTCGGAAAGTTTGCGCAATTGCGCATGCACAGTCACGAAGATGTGTATTAGTGTGCCTTGCCTTTTTCTCAGTAGGTGGGAAATAGAGGGAATGCCAGGCGACAAACCCTAACTGTCCAAATCCTAACTCGCTTCCAAAATACGAATAATTTTATGCTTTCTGCGGCTAACTTCACGATGGCCAAGTTAAATCGACACTATTGACACACACACATTGATTGTACACGTTGACGAATAATTAATGGTTGACATTCCACCAATATTAAAATACAAGTTTGTGGAAAAAAACAACGTCACATTTTCGGTTTCCCGCTTAAATTTCTATAAATCAATTAGTTCTCCAAGATCCCAAATTTATAGTATGACCGTGTTCATCAGTCATAAACCCGAACCCCTCTAAACCCATGTTTCCTGGACGTGACACTGACGTATCAGTGACATCGTGTATCAACTCAAGACAGTGAATTTGTCACGTCAAACACAGATGATTGATAAAATGGATGACCCGTTTGAATTGATGGCCTTAACTGTAGATCATAAAGAGTTTATGCATGAGGTTGTAGTTGGAGGAATTTAGTTTAAGGGAAATGTCCTTGTTTAAACTCAAACTATAATTAGTTAATCATTAGTTTAGTAGATCATATTTGAGTTATTTTTCTTGGTTTGACTTGCAATAAATGATCTGTGTTTTGGTTTCGTATGAAGTTTAAGATTATATAAATAAATAAATATTAATATTTATCTGAAATTATTTCTTGATTTATAGCAGTGTAACCAAACAAATTTGCAATACTGGAAAGAGAGATATTTTTTTTTAATATTTTGTATGATCTGGATTATTAACGGAGTCAATAAAATGCATGGTCTTGAAATCACTGTCCTATACAAGTCCGAAAGACTGCAAGAATCATGTTAAGCGATGTATGGCATTCCTTTGAGATCCAGTGGGTCTTTGTGACTACGGAAATAGGTTAACAAGGCTGTCAAAGCGATGAAAATATTCAAATAGAAACACTCGTGCCTTCGTAGAGGCAAGCTATGCGAAGTCAAAGCAAACATTCGTTAGAGATCCGTCTCGTCTTTGTCAAACGTGACCAGATTGTTACAACACGAAAAGTAGGCCTGGAGTATGCAGTACTATGTATATTCTGTCCAAGCACAGAATTCATAGCAATTCAGAGCAACAAGAATTCATAGCAATAAGGGTGTTTGTTTTGACGCTCTCCGTAACATAAGTCGTTATGTATGTGATCGTGATACGTTATGAAATGCGGGTTTCATTCTTGCACAGGGAAAATATTTGTGTATTAGAATTTATTTGTTTGGAAGCCAGTTTGTAGGATCATTGATCATCGTAACTTCTAATTACACACGGATTTTAGTTATACGGAATCCTAGTTAGGGGTCTCCATGTAAGTTTGTTTTTCCTGAAAATGGTTAGGCAAGTGCGTTATACTTTTGGAAATATCTTTCTAAGCAGAACGTAAAAAAAATACTGGTGAATATGTACGGAAATCTTGATAGAATTTTGATTTACCGATGCAATAGTTGCAGATGGAGGGGTGTGTAGGGTTGACTATGGCGAGAATGGCTTGATGGTTTTATTACTCCGTTAGCCTCTGGGCTATAATTAAAATAGTATTTGTTAAAAAAAGAAATGTTCCTTGATAACACAGAACCTGCTCAGATTTGATTTGACTAATTAATTAAAAATGATTGAGAAAAATTTCAAACTTTTCGTACCCACATATATTATGTATGTACCTTCATCAAAAACCTTTATCACCCCACTGCACGCATCTCCTATCACTTTCGTGGAGAGGGTTAGGCCATAATCCACCACGGGGGCCCAGTCTGGATTGGTGGATGGGGTGGGATGTGGGTTTCCTCACAATGTTTTCCTCCATCGAAAAGCGAGTGATAATTACTTACGTGCTTTTTACATAAACACGTAGTACGTGCCCGCATTGGAATTTGAAATCGCGACCTCCTCCATGGAAGGCAGACATTGTCCCACTAGGCTACGACATTACTGGCATGCAATTTACTTACAATTTCACTAAATATCCAGTTCACTGGTTTGCTAAAGTCATAGAGTTGCAGTATCCACTTTGTTTTACGGTATAAGACAGCTACTACTGGAGTTTAGTGCATCTCGTATAAATAGAAACTTGTTGCATGGGCACAATGCAAAATGTGGGTAAACAGGACTGAACCGAGGATTATGATTTTGGGGCTGCTTACTAGGTACCTATTTATAGTCAGGGTTGAATTGGAAGTCCCCTAGCTGACGCTGTCAAGCTCGACTAGAGCTATTAGGTGATCTGTGGTACTACAGTATACAGCAAACTTAATGTCCAGTGATTTTGCTGGAATCGGGACATCTTCACTGACTTTTGTCCTGACTAAACTTTTTGCGTACCTTCTCAGTGAAAGTGCTACTGAAAAATAGAAAGTTTTTTTCCAATTCGTCTGCGAAGGTTAGGTCTATTTCAAATTCTGCTGCACATTCAGAGTTCTTGTGAATTTGTTGTTAATTTCTTGTAAATGAATGCCTCATGGACAGTGGACACCCTCTTTTGGTAGATTTGTAAATTTAAGTTTCAGTTAGTTTTCCATTTTATTTAATTATATTGTTATATTGTTATGTGTCAATTGCTAGTTACTTCATCTTTATCCTTTTATATGATTCACATTATTTTCGTCTATTTATATTAATGCTACTACGAGTACGTTGTTTTATTTTAGACGATATGCCTAAAATACATACTGACCTGTGTTCAGTCAAGAAGGCTAGAAGGTAACTGCACGTTATTGCATTCGAAACAGTGTACGCGAGCATTTTCCACTGAGAGTTCCTCTATTTTCACATCACATAGTTTTCTGTGCTTCACTGATTTAGAGGTACAGTCAGCACCAGCAGCAGGTGATGTTACGATTCTGTGAATCATACTTCATGGTATCCACGTTTTGAGCAAGATTCTAAAACTAAAAAAAACTTGCGTAATTGTAACAGGCATTGCATAATATATTTACTTTGTTGTTTGCTGATGGTGATTTCTCATCATCTTCATAAGTTTGGATTCCTCCATCGTACGTGGCATGCAATAGTCAGGTCCATTGTTCGCTACCACTACACCAAGGACTTTGGTCTGCGAGTTCTCTATAGAAGTTTTAAAAGTGGCAAATCAGGAAGCGGTGGTCAGGACCGCACAAATGACACTAACTTTGTATGTGATGGTGACACTCTAGCTGAAGTGGACGTGAACTACTGTTAACGAGGACAAAATGTAAGAGCAAAATACGGAAACAGTGGTAATGTTCTTACATAATGGTTATAGATTAAACACTACAACATGACACTATAACATAGAATAGAATAGAATAGAAAACACTTTTTTATACACAAAAAAAAAACCGTACAGAAAATTTAAAATAGGTAAACAAGGGTAGTATAATGGGTGGTCTTACCTCAATATAAAAAAAAAAGATTAATGATGAAATGATGAGGATTGAATTTAAACTTCTTATGTTTTTAATGAAACACAATTTTCCAAACAAGCTTTTACGTATAAAATAGGTATTTTCAAGGTCACAAATATCACCAGTCTATTGTAATCATTGATAAGTTATATTGTCTAGCACCCGTCTCTATAATCAGATCAACTTGCTGTCACAATAACATTGTACTATCATTGGAACATGACAGGAATGCAAAATTTCAACTACGTTGAACAACGGAAATTGGGTTGAAATTGCCTTGCTAGATTTGACCTCAACGTATTAACCACACAAAATCTTATCTACTAATAAAAATTGTGAACAACCTAGACAACGTCACGCAATACTTTGCCTTACTTGTATCTATGTCGTAGGTATTAGGACCCAAAGTTGCTTACTTGCGCCCTACGGCTTCTTCCATGTGGATGTTTCTTTGTTTTTTCAGGACGTTATCATTTATCTATGACCCCTTGAGAGTCACAGACATTTACTACAAAATAAGTAATTTCATATAATTATACTATGTGAAATAAAAGTTCCAATTACGAGTTTAGAGGTAACAAACAGACAAACACACTTATACACATTCTATCGCATGTCAGATTAGTTTTACCTACCTACGTTTTATATATCAGCTGTACTAATATTTTACATTTGAATAAAATATATAAGTAGGCTCAATACAATTTTTTGGACATTTTTTGGGCCTACATAACAATGTCCGTGAAATTTATCTTTATTTTTTGATAATCTTTGAATATGAATATCGACGTTGAAGTCTTGAAAACGTGTAATAATATGTGGTATATAAAACTTAAATATAATGTAATCTGAGAAATGTTAAGACGATGGACTATATATATTTGTAGACAGAATACCAACTTTAATATTTACACAGACAATGCTTTCAATCAGATGATGCTTTATTTATTTACAACGATCACTATAGAACCTGCCCATAATTAGGATTCCCTTTGTCTAGGGAATCAGAATATACGAGGATCATGGTCCCATGAAAACCCAACATCAGAGCAAAGACCTGTAGATTACGAAATTTTCACAAGCCATTTCGCTTGAACAAATCGTACTAACCTATTTTTTTACACATATTTCTTCGGAGGACGTTTGCAATCTTTAATTATTTTTTTGGTTTCAATGTCACTTAAGTTTAGACACTGTCTGTTTTATGTATATAATATTAAAATTACCTGGGGTAAAAATAATTTTCCATTAACGTAGGTCTCCAGGTAACAAAGAGGCTTAATAACGTAGCAACGAGAATGGCTATTCAGTCACACAAATTAGACGTATTTTTTAATAAAGGTTTTTAGAGGCTTATTCTTATCAAGTCTGTATTACAAGCAAAAGTCCCGAGAAATTAGGTCTCGGTTCAATAGAGATTTTATAACGATCTCGAGTGAATTTAGTTTTATAGGTAGGTACTCAAGCAATTATTGCTATAGCGGCACTATAGTTATGGAAGCGATATCGGATGATTATGAATAAACAATTTTAAAACACCTTAATAGCCGATATATCGCATTATCAGACGTTTTAACTAATGAACGCTATAAAAGTTTTATAAGCATTTTTTATGAATAAGACCGTTAATCTCTAACTGGTATTCGTTTTAGATGATTAGTTAAAGTACAATTATTGACTTTTAGCATCCGATCTCTGCCAGGTTTGAGTCTGAATTGATCGTTTCTGTGTGTTTCAGTTTCAATTCTGTATTCCCTGTCTCTTTCTAGCTTTCTACTATTACATTTTTAGAGAAAAACCTTTTCTAATTCGACCTAATTGTATTTACCCTGGACTATACACGTATGTTAGCCAAAAAAAAAAGATAAAAAACATAGTGAGGAAACATACATACCTACTCGAGAATTATTTCGAAGTATGTTATTCACCAATCCTGACCGGGCCCCCATGGTATGGCCCAACCCTCCTCATGAAATGAGGAACCGTGCTCAGCAGTGGGCTAATATGGGTTGTTGATGATGATGATGATATGTTAGCCGTCTTTAAGATATAAAGTTTTTTAATACCGTTTCTTTCTTATCCTAAATCGGTGTCGGTGGCGTCATTAATCTAATTAATTCTAAAAAAAGATGCTGTTCAATTGCCATCGTTTATTTTTTCTACCGTTTAATTACTTAATTAAAATCACCTTGCTTAAATTATATTTCGCTGGCGATCGGAGTCTCTTAATTAATAGGTTTCTTCGTAGCCTCATAATAATCTCGGGGGATACGATTGATCATTCCCGCGGGAATCGCCTTAATTTAATTATGGAGTTGCGAGTCCGTCCCAGATCGAATTTAACCTTGGATTATATAAAAGTGAGGGGAAAAATTAATTATGTTGAGGAGAAATAATAACAGATTTAGTGGTTACTTAAACATTTAAAGCTTTGTGATTTTCTGGTATAAACATGGAAGTTCAAAGACGTAAGTAAATACGGAGATTACGGTTGATAGGGGACAATGACAGAAAGATACGGCGTCATTTTCGAGGCTACCAGGATTCTTGAGGAAAACACTTTTCTGTAGTTTGAATAGGATGCATCACGTTTCAGGAACGACGCAGCTATGCTCAATGGTACAGTAGGAGCAGTCTACCAAATTCGCAACCACGCATCAACGCATCCTAGTTAGAGCACCGACATCATGTCATGTCTATACTGGTAGTGGGAGACCTCTTCTGCAAGAGACCGCCCGGGGAAGTACTACACCTTTGTCAGATTTTCATCCGCCAAGCAGTACTGTGCTAACATTGCTCTGATCAAGTTTGAAGGGCACTGTTTCCAGCGAAATTACTGGGCATACAGCGACTTTAGACCCGATGTCTCAGGGCGACGAGCGCAGTGACTACACTGCGCTCGTCGCCCTGAGACATCATCTTGCGAGGCACTAGCCTCGCAAGATTATGCAATGCAAAGTTCTGTGTGGCACTGCAACTGTTATGGGCAGGCGGAGCGCTTGCCATCAGGTGAACCACTTGCTCGTCTCGTCACTCGTTCAAATAAAAAAAAGACGTGTTTTTTTAATTAATAACAATACCCACCTGATATTACTAAACATTTCCATGCTTTTGAAAACTTTCAGAACAGTATCTAACAAAATGAAGGTATGCTGTTAAAATTTTCCTAAGAAAAGGAACGGACGCAGCCCGAAATTTAGAGATTCCCAAGCAAGGCTCCAACGGAACCAAATTTAATTTTGTCAGACGTTATAACAATTGCGGGTACGTAATAAGAACAAACTGTTGCCTATAAACCGGCGAAGGTGTACTCGAAATTAATTTCGGCAGAATTAATTCCGGCGGAACGAGGAGACGTCAAGTGAAGCCACCAGGATGTGTGAAGCAGTGAGGTTAAGGAAGACAGTACGAGGATATTGTTTTTGTAAAGTAAACTGCGGTCAGTTAATTAACTTTGGTGTGTCTGCAAGCTGTAGTTCATAAATATTCGTTTGTAAGCTCTATGATTAAATGATCTTTCATGGTATATGATATCGATGGTGATGATAAAAAAGGAAATTTCAACAACGGTGATGTTGGCCTTCTAAGTAATTTTAAACGCGCAACATTGTTCCTTTTTATGTAAAATAATGATTGTCAGGTTCAGTTACTTTTGAGGTTGACCTTACCAACTTGGAACTGTTTTTTTATGTAGGTAGTAAGTACCTAGCTATAATGTATGATTGTTTAAGTTAGAATCTAATGAGAAGTAGGCACCTGCACTGCCAACGATTGGTTCAGTAGATTGTTTATGTGATGCAAAAATTAACAGACAGCCATTCAGTTTTCGAAAATGTTATTTTTTCTTTAGTAGCTTATTTCAAGTCTCCTATATTATTTTTAATATATCTTCAAAGATCTTTGTCCATTACTGCTAGACATCTATTTATTACTGTTTGAGACCTATTCCCAAGTGCACAATACCTAGTAACCGAAAATAAAAGCAAACCAAGGGTAAAAATCGCTTCAATCCCCCAGCTTGTCGTAAACCAGACGCTTGCGCTCGAGTTTTCTGCTTTATTTTGTGGAAATATTATTATTCAATTTCTCAATGGAAGTAAATGGAAAGCTCTTTAAATTAGCATTGAACACATATTTAGTTTTTATCTCATAAATGCACAATTTAAACAATGATCTGCCATTGCTGTATCAAAAAATTCTAGGCAATAAATATGACTGCTTTCTCAGAATATTTTGTTTTCTTGGTAAATTCCATGTTGATATCAACATCGGCAAAGTTGTGTATTCAAGTTTTTTGAGTATTCGCTACATATATTCAGGTTTATTGAGGTAAAATTATGGTTAAATGAGGTAAACAGCTTTATATTAGACGGGCTGCTGTTAACCGCATCTTTATTCAACCTATATATCGACTTTTGTCTTTTGTGGCTTTATAATAAGCATAAATTATTAATTAACGGTCTATATTACTAGGTACCTATTTTTATTTTCATAAATAGTAAGCTTTCTTTTTAAAACGAAATAAATACTGTGTTCGCGCCACTTACATTGGCACTCATAATACCTTCCTACCTTCCTATTCCTATCATTTCTTGGCGACTATCTCTGTCGCTCATATCGTGGTATCCACGAGAAAACTGCTTGCCGCCGCAAGTAGTCTGCGATCGACCCTCGTCCTTCGCGGCTGCCGCTCTCGCCGAATCCAAAGTACTGGATCTGCTGCTCCTCTGTGGTGGTCCACGTGAATTCGACGCGCAAATATAAACAAAACCCGCTATAAACCCGCCGCGTAAACGCTCCTTGCCGACACGCACCAACCGCCTAAAATACAGTCCACTACATCGAACGTCATAACATCCTGAAGGAACAAGCAGCTTGGAGACGGACCCGAACCGAGGTGATTGCAGTTGCATGGAGACCAGGTTAGTCGCCAAGTTCCTTTGTACTACTCTTCTACCAGCCATCCTTCCCCCGCCATTGGAGGCGCGCTCAGCCTATACAGCTTAGCTGCCGCGCTAACATATTGTTGGTCCTTCGAGCCGGATCTTCTTTGGTCCTCCCGCTATTCTCTGGCCCCTCTTAGGCCTCATATAGTCCTCTTTATAACCGCCCGCAATTTTATATTGGTATTTTTACCAACGATAATTTCCTATAATTATCGTGTTCCCGCCCGCAATTACAGTTCAGATAGTACCCTGTACTATCCTACTACGCTCTTATATACTTATTTCGTGTATTCCGCATTCCTAAATAGTAAAAATAACGATTTTTCCGTAATTCTTAATTTTTATTAAAAAGTGAAGGTATTCCTAACGACCACCCGTGCGTCTCCACGTGGGTATTCAATACGCCGCGCGCGCGGCAGGTAAATGCTGTAGGCAGTTGCAGTAAATTAGGAATTTCATACCTTATCTAGTTTTTTATACTTTGTTAAGATGGCTATGGCTACTCGTTCAAAAGACAAAGATAGTGAAGTATACGAGGACGCAAAAGCGCTCGATACGTTACAGATCGAACGTTTGACCTTGATAGGTAAACGTGACATTATATTTTCCCGCTTACAAGATATTTTTAACCGATCTTTAAAGGCTTTCACTGATGATACTGAGAAAGATTTATTTCTATGTGGAATGATCTCGTTAGACCGTTTACGCTCCGATTTCAATGAAATTGTGAACAAATTAAATGTCACCGAGTTGAGTCTCAACGCTTCGTACACGGTTAACTACCAATCTATAAACGTCTTCGAAGATATGTTTTGCCGTTGTCAGTTTGTTTATAATAAACTTAACCCGCCTTTAAAAACCGCTGATTTCAATGTTGCCCCGCAACGTAAATCTATCAGAATTCCTGAACTCGATTTGATGGTCTTCAATGGAGATCCGATGACCTGGAGGATATTTTATGAGTCATTCAAACGCACGATTCACGAAAATCCCGATCTCACTGATCACGAACGCGTCCAATATTTAATTAATAAATTGTCAGGCCGGGCCCTTGCAGTTTGTTCTGGTATCGTACCTAACGGTGATAATTATTCGATCATATGGCAGACGCTCGTCGATAAGTATAACGACAAACGTAACCTAGCCTCCGCTTATCTTGATCAAATGCTTGATTTTAAATCTTTTAACACCGCGACGAATAAAAACTTAGAATTATTCCTAGATAAATTCTGCACGGCTGTGTCAAGTTTGAGGTCTCTCAAGCTCGATAACATGTCTGATTTTATTTTACTATCGCTCGCTTTGAAGAAAATAGATTCAAGTACTGCACGGTCGTTTGAAATGCACATGCGAGGTAAATCTATGCCTACATACAATGAACTTTTAAAATTCATCCGCGAACAAAGCAAAATATTGGAACGCACTACGACCGATTCTCTTAGCCGCAGTGATAACAGGCCGCGTACTGCAAGGTCTACGCAGTCTTTTGCAGCATCATGCGTCACTCACTGTCCGCTTTGCAAACAAGCCGATCACGCTAACTTATATAGATGCCCTGCATTTGATAAGCTTTCTATCGACGACAGGTACACTTTTGTAAAACAAAGCAAAGGTTGCACTAATTGTCTAAGCACTACGCATATAAATACTGCTTGCAATTCTAAATTTAATTGCCGTTATTGTGGATGTAAACATCATTCTATGTTATGCCGCAAAGTATCATCTTCCCGTGAAGACAATCGCCCGTACCCTAGCGCTCCGTCACAGGCGCACGCGCCGCCTCCGCGCGCGCGAACTGGCAACTTCTCCGCCGCCGGGGATCACATGCCGCCTTCGGCATCGCCGCCGCCCGTCGCGGGCTCCGCTAGCGCTCAGCTGACGAACTTACCTACAACTGCTTATCAGTCATCACAACAACAGGTGTCGCTGTGTAATATACGCCCCGCTTCGCAGCCTAATGACACTACTTGTTTACTGGGAACCGTACAAGTTTATGCTACGGATTTAAATGGTCGCCGCCATGTAGTACGCGCCTTAATTGATTCGGCTTCCCAAAGTAACTTTTTAACTTCAAAATGTTGCGCTAAATTAAATTTAAAATGCAATAAGGTGACGAACACCGTTGTTAAAGGGATAGGTTCCGCATCTAACCCAATCAAGGGAGCAGTTTCTGCTACTTTATCTTCCCGCCTAAATGATAATTTTATTGCAATTGACGCCTATGTTATCGACCGCATAACAGACAATTTACCGGCAGTGAAAATTGACGTATCCTGCCTTTCATACCTGAACTGCCTGCCTCTGGCAGACGACAGTTTCGCTTCGCCTTCCGAGATCGACATACTTATAGGCGCGCCGCTCTTTTCTGAAATATTGCTATCAGGCCGCGCCGCTGGTCCGCCTGGTACTCCAACCGCTTTTGAAACCATTTTTGGTTTTATCGTAATCGGGACCGCTCCCGTTACTCCCGCTCATGTTACTCCCGCTCATGTTACGCCCGCTCATATTGAAACCGTTGTTTCTATCACTGACCCCTTGGTTGAAGATAGATGCCGCTCTCATATTTCCCTCTGTACCTTTACGGAAGGACCACGTTTAGATAATCTTGTCCAACGCTTCTGGCAGCTTGAAGAGGTGCAATGCACGCCGACTTTGAGCCCAGACGCTATAGAATGTGAACGCATTTTTACAAATAACGTTTCCCGCGATCCTACGGGACGCTATTCTGTAGCGTCACCTTTCTCCCGCGATCCCGCGACCTCTCTGGGTAATTCTGACCCTATCGCTAAAAAACGCTTCATGTATCTCGAACGTGAGCTCGCCGCGACACCTGCTCTGCGCTTAGAGTACGATGCTATAATCAAAGAGTACATTCAGAAGGGTTACATTTCACTGATTGACAATGATAGTCCTTTTACTGGATATTACGTGCCACACCACGCCATTGCGAGACTACAAAAAACAACAACTCGATGGCGTATGGTGATGGACGCCGGTGCTGAAACTGACTCAGGCCTCTCCTTGAATCAAGTTTTATATACCGGGGATAATTTACAAAACGATCTTTTTACAATCCTCTTGGATTTCCGCCACTATCCAATCGCTTTTACATCCGATATTAAACAGATGTACCTACAAATTTTGATAAATAAGGACCACCGCAAATATCAAAAATTCCTGTATCGATTCGATCCCGTTTTTCCGCTTGATACCTACCAATTCAACCGCGTTTGTTTTGGTCTACGTAGCAGTCCGTTCCTTGCGATGCGAGTGTTGCGACAGCTGTGCGCCGCCGACGGTGCCCGCTTCCCACTCGCAGCATCTCTTATCAGCGACAACACATACATGGACGACGTGTGCTACTCCATGCCTACTCTGTCTGCTTGTTTACAACTCAGAGACGATCTCCGCGAGTTGCTCAAGGCCGGGGGCTTCGATCTCGTCAAATGGGCTAGTAACTCACCCGCGCTCCTTGACTCCCTTCCCGTCTCTGCGTTAACGGAATGCGTTAAAAATGCGAAAAATGCGTTAACGGATCTTTTAAATTCCGACGAATATAATAAGTCTATCTCAGATGAGTTATCAGCTAATCGCATACACTGGAAATTCAATCCACCGCGAAGTCCTCACTTCGGGGGGAATTATGAAATATATGTGAAAGCGTTTAAAAGTCATCTTCATAAAACGATCGGTTCACAGTTACTCACCTATGAAAAAATGTTAACCGTACTCACACAGATAGAATGCGTTATCAATTCTCGTCCTATAACGTTATTGAGCGAAGATCCGTCTGAGCCGACCGCGCTGAGTGCTTCACATTTCTTAATGACCGCACCGCTGAAGCATTTGCCCGCTTGCACGGTTCCCGATGAACCTGGACACTTATTGAAACGGTACGCTTTATTGGATCCAATGGTACAATCATTTTCCAAACGGTGGAAGTTGGAATATCTTCACTTACTTCAATCTAGAGGAAAATGGAATACACCTTCGAATCCCATTACAATAGGTTCTATTGTTCTTATTATCACTGATAATATTCCCCCGCTATCCTGGCCTCTCGGCGTCGTCGTGGCCACTCATGTCGGCGGCGATGGCATCTGTCGAATAGCGTCAGTAAAAACGGCGACCGGCGTCTACCAGAGACCCGTCGTCCGTTTATGTATCTTACCTACCCAATAATTTAACCCCTTGCTCCCCGGTCAACCGCTATGTTATATTTAACCCGTTGACGGCTTAAGAGTTTAACTCTTATTTTTATATTTTTATTTCCCGCTTTCTTTTAAAAACCAATGGTTTTTAGGCCGGGGGCAAATGTTCGCGCCACTTACATTGGCACTCATAATACCTTCCTACCTTCCTATTCCTATCATTTCTTGGCGACTATCTCTGTCGCTCATATCGTGGTATCCACGAGAAAACTGCTTGCCGCCGCAAGTAGTCTGCGATCGACCCTCGTCCTTCGCGGCTGCCGCTCTCGCCGAATCCAAAGTACTGGATCTGCTGCTCCTCTGTGGTGGTCCACGTGAATTCGACGCGCAAATATAAACAAAACCCGCTATAAACCCGCCGCGTAAACGCTCCTTGCCGACACGCACCAACCGCCTAAAATACAGTCCACTACATCGAACGTCATAACATCCTGAAGGAACAAGCAGCTTGGAGACGGACCCGAACCGAGGTGATTGCAGTTGCATGGAGACCAGGTTAGTCGCCAAGTTCCTTTGTACTACTCTTCTACCAGCCATCCTTCCCCCGCCATTGGAGGCGCGCTCAGCCTATACAGCTTAGCTGCCGCGCTAACATACTGGTTGAGTCTCCTTTTCCGAAACTGGCGTCCAATTACCAGCAGCTTGTGAGATTGACCGTGACCTATACGACCTACTGTCTAAGAACTCGTGACCTACATATTTTATCACGTACTTTTGCCCGCTGTTGTTTATTTGTCAACAACTTTTCAATGTGCTTCACCTACTTGCGTTTTGATCAGAGCTGAAGTTTACTGCAAGGTTCCAAAAACTAGCCGTCTTATTTATAGAAAAATTTAACTTCTGTCAAACAATGTATAGTTCTCGCTCTTAAGAAGGCCAAAACCAAGCAAGCAATAGTGTGCTAACATTACTGTGTTCCGGTTTGAAGGGCATTGTTTCCAGCGAAATTACTGGGCATATGAGAGAGCCGATAGCCGATGTATCAGGGTGACGAGCGCAGTGCAGTGCCGCGCAGTATTATGCAATGCAGGGTTCTGGGTGGTGCTGCACTGTTATGGGCAGCCGTAGCGCTTACCATGAGGTGAACGACTTGCTCGTCTCGTCACTCAATCAAATAAAAAAAAAAACAAGGTAAAATAAATATCAAAAGCTTAAAACATTCTTGAAATAACCTCTCCTTAAATAAATTAAGACCTTAGGGTTTTCTCTTTGCTTTGTTCTTTATTCGTCTATGAAGAAACACAACTGACCCGATTTTATATCGTTTACAGAACCTTGTGATACATCAGATAATTACAAACGGTTTAACATTTGTAATTCTAAATACAAAGTATTGTGTAGAAAATTACAGAGCTCTGAAAATTTGCAAGCGGACGCTAAAGTAATAAATTTCATGCTCTCATAATTCAGTGACATGATTTACGGAACGATTTTCAGCGACACAAAATGGTTTTTGTACAATATGCCAATTAAACGTGACTCTTTGTAAATTTATTTAATGAATATCTGTGGAAATCGCGTACCTACTGATATATAAAATTGTGTATGTTTGTACTTATATGCCTATATCATGTATCTGCAGGGGAAAGGCGTAATTATTTTGTGTCGATTTCGGCTAAAACCACCGTTAATATTTTTTTATTTGTAAACTGATAATAATGTTTGTTTTAAAAAAATATTTCATTACGAACTTTATCCATTTTAAAGTCAATAATTTACAACTACAATATGTTTGTTATTTGAAAAGTTTTTACAAACTTTTCATCAATTATTTAATTATTATTAATTTATTATTGATTATTATTATTTATTATTTATCTTAAGACGAAATTACGTCATAGTAATATTATCACCTCACGAAACTGGGGGGAGGGAGATCCATGCTCAGCAGTGGGCTGATACGGGTTGATGACTATTAAGACAAGATTTCAGGCATTTTTTGGTAAATATTTAACTTACATTAACAATTTTTTTACCTCTCCATGGCGATCTTATTACAAAACTGCAAAAATCCTGGCTACCATTCACCGACTTCAAAACCCTTTATCAAGAACAAAGATCAGCAAGTTGTAAAAACTCAAACATAAGCTCTACCTCCTACTTATATCGAAAAATTCCTTACAAGCCCTAAATCCTGTAATATTCATATCCACATTTATTTATTTAGGCTGGTTCTTCTTAAAATATATTTCGTTCAGTTTTGCTTTAACACCATCTTTGTACTTGTGAGGCAAAAAAAATAAGAGAACAGACAAAAGTCAGACTAATACTATATCAAGAATAGGTATATCAAGATTAGATTATGTGTGTGTGATTATTGTTTGTGAACACACAAACAATAAACACAGTACACATAACAATGTGTACTGTGTTTATTGTTTTTAGATACTCTTTATTGTTGTACAATAGAGAGTTTTTTATTCTATTCTATTCTATCAGATCATAATAAAATGGACAATTGCTTAATAGTTAGGTATACCTATTAATTACTTACCTACTATACTATCATCTGTACATAAGTAATTATGTGGCCCGAGATGGTAATCATGCTAATCTTAGATTGAGATTCATTCTCAAGGACTTTTGCATAAACAAACACCTCATAAGTACAACGAAAAAAACCCTTAAAATTGAAGCTAACTCTTCTCTTTCTTTGACTCCCGATATGTTGTTACAATACCCGTAAAGGTACAAAATATTTGTTATTCAAAACAATATATAAAACGAGAAAAACGGAATGGTTCCACAAATGAAGTCTGAAGGAAGAACGAATAGTTTTCAAAGGAATATTTTGCTTTGTCCCGGTTGCTATTTCCGATATTTCCTACAGCTAAAGTTTAATGGCTTGTACGAGATCGATTCCAACACCTATATATTTTTATTTCAGCGACTACACAGTTTGATTTTAGAGTTGAACATAAAAAGTAATATTTAGGGATATGTGGTTCAGCTCTCAGCTATCAAAATTGTGCGCAATGCTATTACTTCTGTATTATTTCTCTAAAGGTTTTTTTTTAAATTAAATTAGGATTTACCACTTTTTATTGGTAACTTGTGATTACGTACTTACCTCAGTTCTTATATAAACCACATCCAGTCTTTAAATAAATTGCGATGATCCAAGGAAATACAAATAGGAAATAAAAATCGTATTTTCCTAAAACCCAATCAATAAAAATTATGAAAAGTGAAGGAAACAGCAGTGACTTAAAATAAGCAACAGTATTTTCAATTTGCAATTTTAATTTAAAAGCTCAAACAAAATTATCCGAAATATGCCCATTAGTGAACATGTAAAATTCGGATCCATTACGCTCAAGGACACTAAAGGAACAAATTTAGAAAAAAAAATTAATTTCCTTGAAAAAGTCGCAGCAATTCAGCACTTAATTAAAGTCAACGAGAGGCACCTTTAATTTTTCAATTAAGATGCTTTGCCGGACGTTTTCCAAAGATAATTAAATTAGAAAATCAATGAAGCAATTTATTTTATACGGCAAATCTCGTGCGACTTTAAACGCTATCTGAAGAATTAACTAGGTTAGATTGTTTATTATCCAGGCAAAATGTAGTAGGTATATTATATTTCCTTTAGTTTGACCTCATTCGATTTTTCGAAGAGATGTTTCGTCAGTGCTGGTCTGCGATTCAGGAAAAGGAAAACTCCAAAACCATACCTGGAATGAAGTTTTAGTTAGACGATACATAGATCAATGCAGGGCGGACTGCGGCGCGCCCCGCAGCTCTGTCAAAATGTACAAAAAGTATCAAAGTGACGCCGCCGCCCCGGGGGGCTACCACGTACTTATTCTTATTCCATGCAGTTCATGTTAAGGCCTTAAACTGAACGGCCTAGATTGGCACCACACACTCGTAAATGACAAACGTGACGGGACGTTACTCAAAATTAGACTGCAGGGAATGAGAGAGAAAGATAATGAGATGGAGCTATATAAACTCCCATAAATGCAAACAAATTGTTCCAATCTCTTTGGACAAATGTCTGTGGTCGACTTATGAACGCTGAACGATATTGGCGGTGACAGTTAGCAGGGCAGTTCAATTTAAGGATTTAAACTGGATGACTTTAACTGTTCGTGGTGAGGCCCCTGATTTGATTTGTCAGTAGGGTCCTACGCAAAACATGTGGCAACTGTATCGTATTAAAGCTTTTCTGCAAGAAATCATCTGGGATGGTAGGCACCAGACTTATACGAGATATTCAACCAACAAGCCGTAGTGGGATTTGGTCTAGAAGGTACTGTTTCCAGCGAAATTACTGAGTATGAGGATTAAGAACTAATGTGTGTTTGACAGGCGCAGTGCAGTGCTATTATAATATAGTTCTGAGGGGCACTGCAACGGTTATGAGCAGGCGTGGCGCTTACCATGAGGTTACCGACATGCTCCTACCACTACTATGGTAGGAATATTGTTTAAAGAAAGATAGTACAAGAAGTTATGTGAAAAAGTCGAAGTAAATTAAACAACATGCAATTTCAGTTACTACTTGGAAGTTTAATAAACGCAAAAGTTAACTAAATAGGTAAAAGGTAAAGTCAACTTAGGTAACTCATTGGTTCTTTTTCTTCCTTGTTTTTATTCTGTGGATGGCAGGGAGTCGTAGACACATTTGAAGGTAGGCCCTTGTTTACGAACGACAGACGCCGATGGACTATTTGTTACAACTAGGAAGATATGCTCTTTATAGCAATTTTTGTAGGTACATAATAAAGAAAAATCACTTCATAATTTCACTGAAATTCATTTCATCACCCTTAATAACAATTGAAAGTCAATTTACATTATTTTTCCTCCGTTTCTTTATTCTTTTTGATCTTCGTTGGCTAAAAGAATTAGGCTCTCGCTCACTGTAGGTGTATCCAACAAAGGAAGATTTTCTACCTCACCTGAAAAATGAGAAAACGGAATGAATTATTATTAGATTTTGAGCAAGTTTGTAGTTTAATAGAAGTCCTTATAAAGTTATAAGGACTTCTATTAAGCTACTACTATTATTGCAGTGCCACCTAGAATTTTTGTTATAACATTGGCTGCACTGTACTACGCTCTTCATCGTGTTTAAGTCTCATACGCTTAGTAATTTCGTTGGAAATATTATTCTTCATAAACAGTTGTCTTTGTTTGGTCAAACAACTCACAAAAAGTAAAGAATCTAAAAGGTCCTAACCCTACCGTCTAAAAATATCATTTTATTTGTGACTGCAGCGCCTGGTGAATACGCCCACTGTATGTTATGTATTGTTTCTAAAGTACAAAGTAAATGAGAGAAAATTTAATTTTAGCAGGTAAAAAAGCTGAATATGATGCGAAGTCTGATAGTCAGCGATATGACGACAGCTCAAAGTTATTTGACAGCCTAAAACGCTTCGTGATCCGGCGAGGACGTGTAGTAAGACTTGAACCTAATTTGAAAACCACAATAATTATTTGTATCTACACAGTTTTGTGACAACAAACGTATTCTATTATATTCAAAGAGGAATAAATTAAAGAGCAATGTCCTTACCAATTCTAACAATAAAGTTCATTGCTTCGTCCTCGTCCAGCATTGAGAAGACGTTTTCAACTGGAATGTAGACGTTCTGAGTATGTTCTAGGAAATCTGCATCCTTTTCGCATTTACAAGGGCGTCTGCAATGAAAAACGTTAAAAATCTGAATAAATAAAAATAAAAATTAAATAAATAAACAAAAACTTGATTATGAGATAGTGTGAGCCCTATAGAAGGACTTAGAATACATTTGATCGCGATAAACTGTAAGTACGCCTTGCGGAGAACGTTCGCTTGAGTTTCGAACATCTTCGATAAGCCGGCACGAGTGTAGGTAGAAAAATAAGGACGTAGGTAGGTATGTATGTTTGCTATTCACGAAGTTCAGCGAACCCATATTTTATTATTTTAATAACGTTACAAGCTTACATTTAAGTATCTAACAGGCTCACATAGTAGAGCCATGAAGTTGGAAATTTACTTTCAAAATTACAGCCTGTACGAGCTTGGAAAGTAACGAGCGAAGATACATATATATTCAAAAATAATAACGCACTCCGAGAAAAACAACGTAAACGTCCAAAACTTTTTCCAAATTGCACAATAAAATTTGTGTGCTCCCTGGAGAAATAAATATTTTCAACAAAGTTCGTAAGTGAAATGGCATCATTTACAAGCGGGTGAAACGCGCTAAAAATATCTCGGCGAATACAGACAGCTTGCATTTAAAGCTTGCGATATGATATCGTTGTCGTATCGCGCATTTTTTTTTTAGAATTTGTCGAAGTGCTGTTCTGTGTGTTTGTGGTTATTTCGGAGGTAGGTATTTTATCCACCAATCCGGACCGGGCCCCAGTGGTCAATTATGGTCTAACCCTCCTCACGAAAGTGAGGGAGACCCGTGCTCAGCAATGGACGATATGGGTTGATACCCATATCGTCCCATTCCCATTCGTCAGATCATCATCATCAGATGATGATGTGGAAGCACTGTCTTCGAATTCAATAAAGGTTTGAAGGACTGTTTCCCTATGACGAATAACTGAATAAATGATAAAACATATTATAATAATTGCTAAGATGAAAAGAAAAGTAAATTTAAATTGAAGCGTTGGAAATACGCTTGCAAATTTAAAATTACTAACGCTGAACCAACGCCGAAACAATTAGGAAACATCTACATTTATGTTTCCTCAATTATCTGTGTTCGATAATATTTTTGAAAGCATCATCGGACCAATTTATGCAACTCCAGATTATAATGTCAGATTGCCAACACGTAACCAAAATGATGGCTTCTTTGTTGCCCAAAGATTAAGCATTTCCATATCGTGGCAATGCTGCCTGCATTTTGAAAACGTTATCAACTGATAGCGGCTTTTCAGACTAGTGTATGGTTTATTTGTAGAACATCAACCAATTATTTTATCAATTCACATCCTTTAGAATAAATTACTGGTATGCTGTCAAAGCAAATTTATTCTCGAATTTTATTATATTAACTAGAACAAAAATTAATTCAGAATAAAGAAAATGTCTGATCGAAATGTCTAAAAACTTTCTATTGAAGTTCTCACATGGGTACTTGTATAAGGATATGTTACCTGTAAACAATCCTTTTGCTGGGTAAATTGGGCAGGAACAAATCGATTTCGAAGTAATAGCGCTCCGCATCGTCATCATTTACGAGTACAGTCCACATCATTCGGCCTGGAATGGAAAAGGAAAACAATTAGGCGCGGATAAAAAACCCAACTTTTTGAAAATTTTGCATTCTTTGTCGAATGCAGGGTTACGAAAAGAGTTTCACAGACGCGGCGCTAGTTTCTATATATTTGAAAACGGAAAATTTGGAAAGGGTTTTAACGTTAGCTAGTAATATCTAGTATCAGCAGTAGCAGTAGTCTTTTACCGCCGCTCGGGACCTCTTTTGTGGACTCTATATTTTTTTCAGAAAGTAGTACTTTTTTTAACGGATTAAAGAGATAGAGTAGTGTCATTACAGATGGCTCATATTTCTTTGAAACAGGTTGCATTGGTAATAATATACGTCTTGATATCCCAGAATATTGTACTACAACTGCGCCGATAATCATTTATATAAAATAGTTATTATTAGTTTTTATAATATAGTATACCCTCCCCACAAAAAGTGAGGAGAGACCCGTGCCCAGCAGTGGGACGTTATGGGTTGATGATGATGAGTTATTATAAGTAGACCGAAGCGTTTCGAATCACTTTCAAATCGCGGTCCTCTGAGAAGCGTCGCCCAGGCTGACTCTTGAGATAAAGTCCAGCTTAATCATTCTCGGCGCGTCCAGGTGGGTAGGAGCAATGTGTTAAGCTGGTTAGTCTCATTTAGTTAGCCGCGGATATTGAAACATGACCGAATTTCTTTTTGGTAATCCAATTCACCTCGGTTTAATATAAACGAAAAATACTCACCACCTCTCTTATCATAAATCTGGTACACGTTAAACACCTTGTCGTAGCACCTGAGCAGGAAATAGTTTAGCACTGGTTCCGTCTTCTTAGCATCCCATCGGTCTTTAACCGTGATGAAAGGCAGGTCGGTGACTCTATCCTTGTGGCTAACGAAGCAGTGGTCCATCCATTCACCCGCACGGCCTTCCCACTTGCACTCCCCTGGGAATGGTAATTTGATGCTTTAGACTATCTTTCATATATCTGAAGGGACGTTTCAGTTATGGGATTCGTACCTGCAACTACGTGGTACACGTTTTTACTTTACTAATGTTTGCGCTAACATGTACCAAAATATCTGAAAATCATCTCCAAACTCTTATACAGTTAGTAAATGGCTGGTATATTATTGTCCTAGTCTTTAGTAGAATGTTTTCACGAATTACATAGATTCCTACTAAAGCGAGTAACGTTCATACGTTTCAACTAAATAACTCTACTAAAGACTTGAATAATGTAAACCCGCTATAAGATTTATCTACTCTTGAAAATCATACTAGCCGATTATTTTTTAGAGCTTAGTTGCTTATCAACTGTGGAGACAACATACTATTTAATTTAAGTGGAGATTACTTTAATTACTGTAAAAAACGCAGTGTAACATAGTAATAGTGAAAATCGTAGGAATAGAAATATATTACGTATCATAATATTATCATTAAAACGGGATAATATTATCTACCATAGTTATTCTCCCATTTTATTTTTTTATCAAAACAAACATTGTTATGTAAAACATTTGTTATGAATAATAATATGTTATGTAAAAGGGATATAACACATAACATGTTGTGTTTGTTTTGGTAAAGAAATAATTCATTGAATCGTTTCGAGCTTTATTTACATAGAAAAACTTAAAGATCTACAAGGCTTTTGGTGGAGGAGAAAGTGTCTATCATCCTGTCTGCATTGCTACGCTGAATAGTAATGCTGATTCTTTTAGGTAAATGAAACAGATGCCATTTTGAATTTGTACATCGCGCTCAAACACTCTGTTTTATGCTTTATTTTAAGCTTTTAGCAACAAGTAGCGTTTTTTTACACTACCTACGTATCGAAACGAACAGATCGTACACCTTCATTCTTTTTAGGCCACAGACAAAATGCTTGTCAATAATAATTATGATTTAATGTGTACAACTGTACAGCAATAAATATAACCTAGGATAATAAGGGTATTTTCTTGTTCAATCAATAAATTTATTTTGATGTATAAACTTGTGATAAATTTTATTTCAATTTAAGACGATTAAATAGATTAAAAGATACAAACATAGATAATTCAATTATGGTTGTAGTGATTCACTGTAATTATTGATTAGCTGTTGATTTTATCAGTTATACAATCTTGAAATAATAGATAGTAAGGTAAGAAGCAGTAAAACTTTACTTAGATAATTTTTTTCAAAAAATTTGCAGCTCGATTTGTCTTACATCCCCTCAATTTCGTGAGGATGATTAGGCCATCGTCCACCACAAGGGTCTGAATTGCTGAATCACATTCCTCCTAATAATTTTCGGATACGTGGGTTTCTTTGCGATATTTTCACTCACCGAAAAGCAAGCGGTAATTCCGTACTTAATATATTTTTACAATAAACGTAACGGTACGTGCCCGTACTGGGATACGAACTCACAACCCCCTTCTTGGAAAGCAGACATTCTCCCCACTAAGCTATCACCGCATGGCATATCATGCCTCGAACATTGACAATACATTAGGTTTCGATGAATATAGAGTTCTGGGTGATACAGCAACTGTTATGGGCAGGCGTGGGGCTTACCATCACGTGTACGACATGCTCGTCTCATTACTCAGTAGGTATCATAAAAAATAGTTAAATATAGAATGTCATTATCATCAGCCGAAAGACGTCCACTGCTGAACATGGGCCTCCCCCAAAGAACGCCACAACGAGCGGTTGCTAGAAGTTTGCATCCTGCGGTTCCCCGCGAAGTATAGAATGTACTTACCATAAACTCTAGCCATGAAGCAGTTGATGAGCCTATATTGGCAGTGTGGGGTATGTTTCTCGAGCATGGGCATTGTGGCATGCTTGGGGCATCCCGCGTTTGTGCATGGGAACATCACTTTGTTAGCTAATGACTCTAGCACCGCGGGCCGAATGAGGGAGAACTCTTTCTGGAATATATAAATTAAAAATGTTATTTTATTGTTTGCGAAACATAATATTGGAGATAAGTTCACAACAAATAATCAATGATAAACATGTTGCAATGTAAAAAAAAAAAAAAAATAAGCCGTGCTGGTTTCTACCTTAAAGCTTTAGGAAAAGGGTCACCAAGCTGTTTCCAAGATGTTACGGCAGCAATTCCTGAGATCCAGACTGTCTTAGACAGAAAAATAAAATGTGATGCTCACAGATCATCATCGTTTGGCGCACTACTAGCGCCTACTAGTTTTTTTTGGCTTCTGTAAGCTCATTCATAAATTCCCACATTTTGTCATGTATAAGCGCGATCAGAACTGACCTGGCAAACATGACACTGAAAGCTCTTCTGGAAGCAAGGTCCGCAGACGCTGTGTCCATCCACACATAGGTGGATCGGCGGCTTCATGTACTTTGAACACCTCGTGCATGTCAGGTCTTTGATCAAGCTCTCGTAGTGGTCAGTTTCTAGCAGCGTGCTTAAAACTACTGAAAAGAGAGAAACGTGTTTAATAGATATAGTTGAGATGATATCAGTATTGGCTACTTACACTGGAGCTTTGTAAACTAACCGTACCTACTTGAAGTTTTCACTCTAACGCTAATGGTAAGTGGATTCCTCTATATTTTCACCCGTAAAACTCCCATCGTGCCACGAGGCGTATCGCCAACAACTTGATGGACTCTAGTTAGGTAATAGTTAAACTATAATTAGTTGGTTCGTTGAATCTGGCGTTACTCTAAGGAAATCCATGTTTAAAATTATGTGAAAAAAAAAAACAAAGTTTTAATGGCGCCAATGTTGTCAGACGATTTAAAAGTGACTGAGGACGTAATCTATATGCATAATGTTTTTCAGACTATTTAGCTAGTTAAGAAGGTAATCAAATTTCTGTCTAAGGCCACGTAGGTGATGGCTTTTTATCTCACTTGGATTAATAAGCAATCCGTGTCAAAAGTTATTTCAGTTCGACAAATGACACGTTTCTTTGGAAAGTTAATGCAACTTTGCACAGAAACACCGTTTTGTTCATAGAAAGTTGTTATCAGAACAAGTCCGCGCTAAATACTAAAAGATTTTGTTCGTAAAGAGAGCACGCTTGTTACTTATGTAAATTACAAAACTTCTAATGGAAGTATTTTAATCATAAGCAAGGAAAATTATAATCGCGTACTTGAGTATTCATTTGTGAAAGAAACATTTACGCGGTCTAACCAAAGGACCATGCAGACTCATTACCCCCCTCTGCCAAAGTTATATGATCGACTGTTCGTTTAACGGTATGTAACTCGCGATCTCCGACCATTTTAATCGGTCTTTTATTTCTCTCAATCACTAGTGTAATATGGCTTTCTCGTTCCCTCGCGCCTCTGCCTAAACGAACAGAATTTATGTTTGCAGATTCAGATGCGTGCCGGGTCCATAGAGTTCATGTAAAACGTCTTTGAACAAGCATAGCGTTGAGTTTCTCCATTGTGAACCGAACACCAATCATGATGCTTTATGTATTGTTAAAAGAAAAACGATTTTCACACCTGCTTCCATGCATTCCGTATGATTTTCCTTACTAGAGATGTGGTAAAACTGGCCGAATTCAACAGGCTTAACTCAGAAGAGTCAAGAAGTTTATCGAATATGAATAATGCGACGCGTCAATTGCTTATTTATTTCTTTTAGATCTATCTTGTATCAAACGCTGTACTTATGTGATTTTAATATTTTTCGATGGTGTGTACACTTTACACGAAGGGCAACTTGATGAATCAAACTAAAGAATGGTCGAAATAAAACCAGAGATAAACTTTTTGACAACCAATTCGATTATTTATTCGCTAATTAATCATATTTTAATACGAGCAGCAAAGATACGAGGGTGGCAAAGTTGATGATCGGATATAGCACATCTAAATCTATAAAATTCAGATCTAGAAAATTATTTTTTGTTTGGAAGAAGTAGTCCCATTGTCACCAAGTCAGGATATAATGAGGGGAATCCCATCAAAAACGAGGGAAACACAAAAAAAAAATTTTTAGCCACGAACAGTGACCGTTGACCAGTGAATTCGTATGTAATGTATACCTAAACTAAACACTACAATACTAAATACTTATGAAGGTGCCTATAATATTCACTCAAAATGGAAAAAAAAATAAAAACAAAGGCAACCGACTTAAACAACCGCAAAAAGGCACTCCATACACTAAAAGGCAAACTTCAGACCGATAAATAGGTAGCATGATTATACCAATAATAGTTTTATTTTATTCTGTTGTTAGTCTATGGTAGTGCCTTCTTGTGCGTTTTAAAGTCGGTTGTATATTTTTTTTAATTTGTTTATTTAGGACCGAACGTTTGTATCAACTAATTAAGTATTCTGTATTGGTTACATTATTGTGTCGATGAAACGATTGACCTTAAAAGGTTTAATTTAGAAAACAATTTTATAATAAATAGAATAGCTAAATATTACCTAAATATTTTATGAATAGGAGTAAATTTATGTATAGTGTTTATCTACGAGTATCTCTCAAGAGCAAGAAGTTCAAGGAGACGTTTTTTATGTTAGAATTATTCACTTCCTTTGTATCATTCGAGAAAATGTCACATTGTATCAAAGCGCTTTAATTTTTAATACTGCTTTATAATGCTTGCTCCTAATACTCTTAAACCGTGTACTTATTTAAATTTTTACTTACGAAATATTAAAACGTGCTCGCCAAAGAAATTCGATGGTCATTGTTAAAGGAGTTTTTGTACTCGATATTAAAAATTCCCGTTCTAAGAATGGTGTTCCCTGAATTCAGATTTTCACTTTATTAAGAATTTTCTTACTCAAAGCGTTTGAACTATGTCTAATTAGTTTTGACCCTGACATGAACTGATTGTCCTCGAGTAATAGCGTTTCTTGACCTTTCATTTTATTAGAAGCGTTTTCATGCGAAGAACAGTAAGTACTGTAGCTAGTTTTATCGATCGTTTGTTCTAATGTGGATTTTCTTACCGAAACTAAAGTGTAATCTGTGGTTATAGCACCAATACTGCGGCTGTATGGGGTAGAAGACAACAGGTGTTCGGCAGAACAACGCCAACCAACATTCCAGTTTTCTTTGTTCAATATATTATTGGCAATGCTACTATTTTGACTATGGAGATGAGATTAAGTGGTTTTAGAAAAAAAATGGCTACTCAAAGTACGGTTATAATTATATCGAGGCAAAAGGGCAGTAATTTTACCAATAGCAAAACATTTTCTTAATATTTTCTTATTTTTCACGCAGTATCTTAAAGGTTTACTGTGCCTTGTAAAAATATTACTCACAAGAGTGCGGCTAAAATAAAATAAATAAAAAATCTGAATATAGATGAAAACAGAAAGTGACGAAGTGAGAACTTTAACTTTTGCGGTCCCATGCGGCAGATTCAAAATCACTTTTGTGCCATTGGGACCCCGGTTTCAGTACCTCGTGGTATCCAATGCTGCATAAAAAAAAAAGCTAACAAGACTAAAAATAATCAAAACAAACAAATCAATCACGTGCTAACCGCGAAATGCTATACAAAATGTTACCAAGAACTTCAATCAACAGAAACACCGTCAAAAATCGGTACCACAACACAAGATCCGCCACGCACCAATAACAAAATCAGATCTACAAATAACACAAAATATCACACTAATAATGACTAACTTTTTCTCCCAACCGGCGACGCAGTAGACGACATACTGAAATAACACTAGACGTTCACACAAAACGAAGTACACCCGTACACTTAACATTGAACATGTTCAACAGTCTTCGATTGGTACTCGATGGAGAGCGATTATAATGTAATCGTAGAGCCATTTTCAGTGATAAGACTGAACGATATCTGTAGAGGTAGTTTGAGGTGGAGTTAGTTGGCGACAGTATGCGGCGCGTCTATTTCTGTGACAAGGTCGCGGTAAGGGCCGCGGCTGACCGGTAGAGTAGCTAGGCACCCAGTTGTACGAGAAAATAGTCGGTTCTCGGCTTTACAGTAAAATGTTACCTTTTCTGCTGTTCATAGTTAGACTTAGACGGTCTTCTTATTCTTGTGTGGTTTTTTTATATGTACGAGTACCTACGCGTTCGTTGCAGTGTGCAGTTTTTTTTAAATCAAATGGTTTCTTTCTTTCTTGGTTCTACTTCCACTACCGATATTTCTATAACTGCGTCTTTGTCAATTTCTAAATATCTCTGCTGTACATCTTTCTCAAAACTGTCGAAAATTTCCAACAGATAGTGTTTTTAATGTCTGTCTAAAAGAGTAACTGCTTTTTTTATTTCTCTAACTCTAATTCCACATTTCAACGAAAAGCTCTCGTTGGCATACGATCGGGCAAACGCAACGTCTTCTGTGACACACTATTGGATAAATGACATGGTGTTATGTCAGTAAACACTAACATTTCAACGTTTCCGTGTTTTGAAGGGCACGTTCAATCGCCGGCCTCGCTTGTTATCGATTGATAGCAGTGCAATCAGCTGACAAACACCAGAAAACGTCACTGTCTCATTCGAGACATCGAGAACACATTGCCATGTCTCTAACTTTAATTACACCCATACTTGAATCTATAGTTTACTTTACGGGGATGATTTTCAATCGTAAAATTATAATACTCTATTAGCTGATATGAAACTAAAACGATGATAAATTAATATTACAAACACTCCATCAAAAATATACTATGGATGGCGGACTAATTACGAATCAACAAACGCAAACGTCACGACAACACAAATTAGAAAAGACTTCATTTGGGGCGTGACGCATTTTCAGTCATGTTACAGTTCGTTCTTTTGACCACGAGTTTTGCTTACTAATTATTTAAGATACTAGGCATATGCGACTTTAAGACCGATGTCTCAGCGTGACGAGCGCAGTGCAGTGCCGCGCAAGATTAATGCCATGCGAAGTTCTGGGTGGCACTGTAACTGTTATAGGCAGGCATAGCGCTTATAATCAAGTGAACGACATGCTTGTCAAGTAATTCAGACTAATAAAAAAAAATATACGGCTTTTTGCTGAACTGATGTCCAAAAAAGACCATAGCTGCCACAGTGATCTTACAATCTATCAATTAAATAGGAGGTGGTGCCCAGGCACAAGGCGCACTCTTGGGGGCGCAGAAACCAGAAAGCGCACACAAGAGCGCTTTATAGTATCAAACTGGGCGCATAAAAGCTATGGCACTGCTCTTATATGCCGATAATTCATAAGTTGGCGGTTCCCTGCACACAGAAAAGGGGCGAAAAATTTTTATACAACTTATATGTAAGGTTCCACGCTCTTTTTTACTGAACACGATATTTTACATATTGGACAAATATATTGTCACTAAAAAGATCAGAAACATTTTTTGTTTACCGTTATCACACAAGACCTAATAAGTCTCCAATAAGCCGTCTGATTTATTTGTTAAGAGTTAACCTTACCCACTAGTTTCATAGCTGCAAATTAGATATTTAAAAATATAATACTTACAGGTATTTATCGATCCAGACATTCGGTTGCCGTTTTTAATATCCATCACTCCAGAAAACTGTGTCAAATATTTTTATTTTTTTAATTATATGAAACTGAATCTTAATACAAATACTTTATCGAGACAAAAACCACCCTTTGCAGTCACATTATTGTTTCATAATGAGCAAGACTGTACGTTTAATGCGTATTGATCAAATTCCGATAAGCGATAATCGTCTCAGATACCTAATCGGTATCTCGGAAAGTACCGCAGTGCATTTGCGTAAACCATTATCAGGTGATTATTTATAGTTATATATGTATAGGGTGCGGGAAATCATTGCAGCAAACTGAAATGAAAATTCAATTAGTGACGCTTATATAGGAACCATCAATGCGATGTAATGGAATCAGTGCCTGAAACTAAAATTACTGGGAGCTTTGCGAGTTCAAACCTAAGGCAATTTATCCGGGAAACCTTAGTCCTAACTATTGGTTATAAGTGGGTATATATTGCCTCAAGCTCGGTGCTGGTTGGTACAATTTTTTTTTACTATTTTTTATATCCTGCCAAGGAATCTCTGTATCTAAGAAATAAAGAACTACAAGAACCGTGGTCCCAAAAACATACAGATTAAAAGGAAAAACTGGTTTACAGGCAAACGAGTATGAAGATTGCCGATTCGATTCCCGCACACTGAAAACAAATGAGCCAGAGGTTCTCGAGGTTTCTGACTTCTAAGATAGAGGGAATCTTAGATAGGGATCTATACACGAATGTAATCGTGACGCCTTAAAAAATTTACTAAGAAATAATCGATTGAAATTCGTAATAAACAAACAAAACTGTAACAGAACAAAAAAAATATATATAAAAAAAAAGAAAAAATACAAATTTTATTTTAAATATACTTTTCTCTGCTCTCTCTTTTTGCCACACCACCACCATTTCAGTTACACATCCAGGATGACTGGTAGAAAATGCTACTTAGCATAAAGCACTCCTTGTACTCCATTTGTGTGCTAAAGAATAAATAAATAAATAAACAAACAAAATGGGAATTATAACAACGTACTCGTTGCGATAAAGAAAAGAGTGTATTCAGAGTGTATTGTTACGGTTGAAGCAAAATTGGTACCTACTCCCCAAGCATTAATACAAAGCTAGAATTTTAATAGCACTGCTCTTGCGCCAAACATAAACTGGAGTGTTTATTAGTAAGATTAAGGCAAGTGCACTAACATTCAGATATGCAGAAATGGTGCAGTAGTAGGTATCCTTCTTTCAAGGCAATGTTCGTACATTAGTTTTTCCAACTATTGTTGAATTAAAATATGAAAAGCTTCATCGGGTTCAACTTTTATAAAATACTTACTTGGCACTTAAGTTGATTACATGAGCTTAAATACCGTCAGTTAGTGTAGTTAGTCACCAAAGGTACCCGTTGGCTACCTTCCGTTTCATCATCAGAGGATTAGCTCGCTATCAGCATAATTGCTATTGTAATCGAAACTTGACAGACATGCAATATTTCAACTCAATTGAACCATGGAAACTGGATCAAAACTGACATGTACTCGTAAGTTTTGCTACAAATACACCTAATAACTAATCCAGTTAAAATAAAGCTTACAAATAGGGATGGATAAAATATGATAGTTGACAATCGAGCTTTTTAACCATTTAAGTCCACCAAAATCATGAAGGATTCATCGGTACATAAGCGTGTGGATCGAACGGTACATGTACAGATGTACCTACGGATGAATCCATTCAAAAACTTTGGATACGTGAAGTTTGTTCTTTTGAAATATAACTTTTGTAAGCGTACGCAATTCGGTCTCTATTGTCCCAGGAACATTGATTGGAATGTTATCAGCAGTCGTGTAAATAAGTGAACTGAGTTATGTTTAACATGTCTTTATTACGACTATGTTGACTTGTATGTGTGTATGTTATGTATGGATGATGCAAGCTGCGTTTGGAAACAAATCGAAGAAAACGTTTAAAAAATAGATAGAAGAATCACGAACGTCTCATTTTTGGTTTCGTATCAAGCTCAAGTTTTGATGTTTTCTTTATTCTTAGGCTATTATTAAGTGCCTATATTTCGTTGACCGGAACTAAATAATTTACCATCAATAACATACAAGTAGGTACCTACTCATATGTCAATTTGGTGTATGTACTTATATTTATTTTGAGATAGACGGCCTAAAAAAACAACTTTTTTCACTATTAACTGAACGCCGATTCAAAAGAAGAAGCCGTCACAACGAAGAAACCTTCGTAAAAAATATGTAAAAAGCTTTACAAAAAATGACTGCAAAATGACAAAGTGAGAGACTGCGCAGTGATCAACGGGATTTGAGAGATGACAATAACTCATCGTTTGGGTCCCTTCCAAAGCCCTCATTAAAATGCCGCTCCCCGGGGACATCATAAAAATATCCCTATATTATAGTAACTCAAAATGTGCTTTGTTACGGAGGGACATGAAGTTTTTGAATGGACTTTGTTTCCTTTGTCTGAGATACGGAATGGAGCAATTGATTTTCTGCATACTTTTTGGCCTTTGTTGTTGGCAGTGTGATGTTTCGATTTCGTGTGATTTTTAACTGATTTCCCAAAAGGACGAGATTTTTTGAAGAAAAACCTCTGTCATTTTAAAACGATTTGGAAAAATCCTTTTTTTATTTGTCCCATACATATTCGTCAGAATAAAAAAAAAGTATTAGTTTCTACTACTTACTCGGAGGGTACCGATGCTTAGTTAAGTTCAAACTATATTCAATTAAAACAGTAAGACAGCATTTTGGCAGCTATTAAAACTGACTAGAACTTAGGAGAAATTTCAAATTTATAAGAAAACAAAGTCAGAAGTTTTCGAACGGTCTTGAGCAGTCAACGCTAACATCTTCGGTATCGCGCTTTGTTCCTTTTGTAATTCCATTCTCAGGTAGTTAGCAAGTTTTCCATTTTGGAACTTGAAAGTTTACAAATCATTTCTCTCGGAATAATATTTAAAGTCTTAAAAAGTTTTGTCTGGCATTAAAGTGCTCCCAGTTTTATGACAGACGAATTTTGCCAGAAGAAATTTGCATCGCGACGTTTAGGTCTGTAATATATTCAAATTTTATAATACTTTTTTAAATAAATCAATTTTAAATAAATTTCCGAGTTTTCGGAAACAGAAAATATAACATTGTTGATTTTGTATTTTTTGTCAACCTTCTTCCGCTAGAGGTGGTGTTATGTGACCGTCTGTTTCTTCGTGTGTTAATGTAGAATTTTGGTTATTCCGTCTTTTCTCCTTAACTTCCAAGGAATGTTCGGTAATGTATATACCACTTGACTAAATCGCGATGTTGACTGCAACTTGACCACATGCTGAAACTTGTGAAAATAATAAAAATGTTAACCAGTAGGTAGGATTTGAAAGATGGCTATAGAAATCCATTCTAATCTAAAAACCAAAAACACATGACACACACATTCCAGTTTTAATAAAAAAGAACATAATACAACGACTATCGAAAATATAAATGAGCCTTGAATCAAAACAGCACATTAACATATTTCACTGCCACTGCTGAACCTGCCACCGCCTAGCTGTTAGTAGTTATGTACCTTCAATTTTGATGCAGCAAAGGACTCGTACCAATAAACATAATCTTAATTAAACAAACTAGCCACCACAACTTTGTTTAATCATCTATTAATATAACTATTTGATTATTTAAGATCGTGCCAAAGTCCCATTTAACGGTATCCGTTAACCAAACAAACAGACAACAACGCTTAGCAACAACAAACATTTAATGATCACTAAACGCTTGTTCCGTTTCATAAACAACTCTAAAACGTGTTACTGTTATCACTTTATAATTGTATAATTATCGTTTTAAGCTAAACACAAAGTTAGCAAATGTTTTATGGTAGGTAGCTCAATAACTGTTTATCTAATTCTCATTAAAAGTTACTGTTTAGTTATACTAAATGAGACAGTTCGTGTAAAAAACTAAAATTATTTTCGAAATCGTGTGTAGGCTTGAGGAAATAATAAGGACCTATGCAAACAATACTATTTTATTATATTTAATGGGCGCATAAAGCGGTGGTAGCCTAGTGGGAGAACGTCTGCCTTGCAATCAGAAGGTCGTGAGTTCAAATCCCAGTGCAGGCACGTACCAATGTGTTTCTGTAAAACATATGTACGTAATTATCACTCGTTTTTCGGTGGAGGAAAACATCGTGAGGAAACCCACATATACCCACATATATATAATTATTTCGGAGGTAGGTATGTTATCCACCAATCCGGACTGGGCCCCCGTGGTGGATTATGGCCTAATCCTCCTCACGAAAGTGAGGAGAGACCCGTGCCCAGCAGTGGGACGTTATGGGTTGATGATGAATGGGCGCATCGTGTTTAAAGAAATGTGCACACATTTACACGATTAATTCTCCATCGCCATGCCTATAACTTGGGGGAATTGGCTTATTCAATGGTGGAATGCCATCACCGAACAACCAGACATACGGCGATCTACTAACCATACATGGTGGACGTTCTACGTTTACGCACGAAGAGATTTGTCTCTTCATTTATTATGCGTTCTGCAAAGGAGTGGAACTCCTTCCCAGAGTCTGTTTCCTGATTGTTATAAAACCTGTTATATCCTGTTATAAAACTCTGACATCGGCCTCGGTGTCTTCCTTGCCGTTGGTGTCTTTATTGAAATCTATGACGTTATAAGTTTCGGTGTCTCTATTGGCTTCGGCGCCTGCGTCTTGGTTTGGGTCGGCGTTGACGTCTCCGTTTTGGGGAATGATGGTAACAATCTCAGTGGCTCATAAAAATTTAAAGTTAACAGCTACTTTGAATAGCCGTAAATGACCAGTCCACCAAACTATCTCTATCTGATCTAACCTAAATTAGCATCTCAAATACTTAGGAGTTATCAAAAATTTGCTAAGCACTTGACGAATCCATAGCACCAATTGAGCAATATGATCCAGCTCCGAAACCGTAGTAACTACCTCGAAAATCAGAAGTGAGTTTCACAATTCTACCGTATTATCTTCCGTCCTCACCTGTGCATCTCTTAAACGCGTACCATCGTTCATTTCGCGTCTCAGTACCATATATTACTCGTACAATATATTATATATACTATACATTGTTATCTGGAGTGTGCATGCCAGAAATGTCGCAGGGATATATTGCGCTCTACATCAAGCGGTGACGACATTCGTGACACTAAAATGTTGGGATGTATTTTAGGAGTGCAAGAGGGGAAATAAAAATGCTCGAAAATGTTTAGTAGGTACTCGACTAGTTTATAATAGTATACAAAAAGGTTTATTCTGTTTTCTAATAGG
The DNA here is from genome assembly GCA_912999815.1 of Campaea margaritaria. NCBI lineage: Eukaryota > Metazoa > Arthropoda > Insecta > Lepidoptera > Geometridae > Campaea > Campaea margaritaria. The sequence goes on from OU538801.1 coordinate 6,378,315, forward strand.
TACCTATTTATGAAAGGACATAAAGGCTGTATACATTGATAAAATCGACGCTAGAAAGCGTAAACGCTGTAACCTTGAAACGCAAAATTGTTCACCAGAGCCAAAAAACTTTTTTTTTGTTGAAAAAATCATAACTCAATATCTACTCGACCTAAAAACGTAAATTTTGGAATTTGGTGTGTTTCATACAAAGCTACAATACTGCTACCTTGGTTATATCCTAAAGTTCATAGGGGACGTTGAAATGTGGGTTACAGCGTTTGTTTCCAAATATGTAAAAAAAGTATTTTCGGGTCGGTCAAAGGGTTACAGCGTTTACGCTTTCAAGCGTTGAAATAATAAAAACAAGTGAACAAGAATATCACTGGTTTGATAGTTGTGTCTCTCTATCAGGCTGTTTTTACGCATCACCTGAAAAATAGTAAACTGATGGCTTTGCGATCTTCACTGTTTGGTAGAATGGTGTTTTGACTGAGTTAACACGTTCACCGCTGGAAACACTAGTGTGGTGTTTTTCATAACTTGCCACGAGTGTGGGAACACTAAAACACTACGGTGTGTGCACATTGTCTGCAAGAGTCCCCACAGTTTGCAAACATTAGCAGTAGGTAGGCAGGCAGGCTTGCCTAGACAGATAGCCGTCATGTTTTTGTGAATAAATATTTCCATTTTTCATTTTTTTTCAATGTTTGCATATTCTGGCGGGCTCTTGTAAAATAACACTACTTGTGCCTAACGGAGACTTCACTCTGGGTTTGATTCTGAAGTTTTCCTTCTCTTAGACGTGTCACAAAACGTTGATGAAGGCCATCTCTCTTTGTTGGAGTTATTTGTCGTTTTCTATAAGAATGTTTACTCATTGGGAATTTGATATAGCATACCCAAATATGTTTACTTCGACTTAACCAAACAGTGAAGTTATCGAACTTGCGAGTCTGGCCATTGTTTACTTTATTATGAGTGAGCATAATAAATGCGCTGTATAATTATTGACTTATTATTATCACATTAGGTCGGCGCTTAAATATCTTCATAACAAGTAATAATACCTACTATTATTAATAATAATGAGTGTCCAAATGTAGTAAACAGCATGATTTCTGTCCTTCGCTTGATTAACGTTTACTTAATGATTGTGTTGTGAAATATTATCACGAGACTAGAACGTGACCCGGTTTATACATGATTTAACGGAGTAGGTTTTCACATTCAACTGTTTTTTTGTGTATGTCGTATTATGTATGTTAGAATAAGAAAAAAAAACAAAAACACACCTATAAAAAGAGTCCACTACTTTCCTGCTACCTCTTTGACAGGCTCCGTGCTTTCTGATGAGCTGACTACCAAACGTAAACCTGCAGTTTTGATTACTGCGCAGGGGAAATATTAGAAGGAACTTTTTTTTTATTAGACAGAGTGACGAGACGATCATGTTATTCACCTGATGGTAAGCACTACGCCTGCGCGTAACAGTCACACTCACACTCGCACTGCACTGCGCTCGTCACCACGAGATATCGGCTCTAAAGTCTCATATGCCCAGTAATTACAAACAATGCCCTTCAAACCGGAACACAGTAATGCTTGCACACTACTGCTTGGCGGATGAATATCTGGCAAAGGAGTTAGTAGAACTTCCCCAGGCGGCATCTTGCAGAAGAGGCCTGCCACTACTATACTGTGTATATATGGATATCTGTCTGTGGCATGGTAGCTCCCAAAAGAATGAAGCGATTTTGATTTAGTATTTTTTTAGGTTGCGTTATCCAGAGCGTTTTAACTATGTTTCTAAAAAATCTGTTCAGCCGTTTGGAGAACATCTTTTTAGTGAATGAAAGGATGTGAGAAACTACCTCCTGCCCCTGTTTCTCTCGCCAAACGATTTAGTGCTGTTATTAAATTTTGTGAAAAACTTTATTGTACACCAGCTTACAAAATACACCGCCTACTTACAGATTTCGATGAGTTTCAAGCTGCCGAAATATATAGAGTTAATTTATGCCTATGGAACCGGTTGGTGATGCCAATTATTGCCAATAGGTACACTTTGAAAGATGTAACCAACAACAAGTTTTGGTGCTATGATAAATGATAGTAGTTAGATAGATAGATAGATAGATAGATAAACTCTTTATTGAAACACCACAGAACAAAGAAAACTTAAAACTAGAACAAAACAAATTTTACAATTAGTGTCACAATGGGCGGTCTTATCGCTCAGAGCGATCTCTTCCAGACAACCATGCACGGAGAGGAGTAATTAAGACATCGGACGGTGGCTTTCTTTATATACATAGAATAAATAAATAGATACATATACACAAAATAAACTTAAATACATAGTAAAGTAATAGATATACTTAATATATACCCTAATATAATAAACATACATACTAATACAAAATATATTATATACCTACTATTAATAAACATACATACCTACGAATACAAATGTATAATATGCAGCAACTAGACAATTAATTCAGAAGATAATAGGATTTGACACGAATTTTAAAAGCATTTAGCGAAGTTGTGCGCTTTATGTCCACAGGCAGCTCATTCCACAGTCGTACGGCTTCAACTGTAAAAGAACAATTGTAAAATTTGCTTTAATTTGTTAGGTACCTATTAAAATTATTTTGATATCACGCTTACAAAACGGATGATTTTTCAAATTATTATATTAGGTATATTTTTGAACGGATTATTTTTAAAATGTACAAAAGTTACAATAACAATTTTGTTTCTGTAAGATGTATAGTTACATATCTCCCGTCTTTCGCTATTTGGGCCATTTTTGCGCAAACAAACAATACTGTCGTTATCTTGTATGTTATTATTACGCACTCACATGTTTTTTTTGTAAGTAGGACTTTACGCTGAACGTATAATGACCAGTCCAATTTTTTTCACGTTTGTTTGGCAAACAAGCTGACTACGCCCCGTCTGATGGTAAACGGTGACCGCTACCTATGGAACCCACACACCTGCAACACTCAGGGCGTTGTGCATGGGCTGCCTATTCTCTAGAGCTCTTTTCACACTCCTCTTGAAGAGCTCCATATTAAACTAATATTTATTTTATATTTACGATTGCTTAAGAGTAGTGGGAGGCCTCTTCTGCCAGAGACCGCCACACTTTTGTCAGATATTAATTCGCCAAGCAGCAATAATTATTGTGTTCCGCTTTGAAGGGCACTGTTTACAGCGAAATTACTGGGCATATGAGACTAGAGCCGACGTCTCAGGATGACCAGCGCAGTGCAGTGCCGCGCAGGATTATGCAATGCAGGTATGATACATGATAATTTAATTTAAAGTAAGTAAGAGTCTAAAGTTAAATAATTAATTAATTTTACTGTATTTTATTTTGGCCCTTGTGGTGGATTATGGCCTAATCCTCCTCACGAAAGTGGCAGTAGACCAGTGCTCCGCAGTGGGACGATATGGGTTGTTGTTGATGATGATTGTATTTAACTAAAAAAAACAAAGAGTTAACTAAAAAACCAAGAAAAGCCATTTACAAGCCTCCACGCATAGTGTGAAAGTGTAATAAACAGATGTCATAAAAGTCTATATAGAAAAATAGACAAGAAAGTATTAAGCGTACAAAGTTAAACATGATATTAATAGATATTATTCTTATCTATAACAATTAGAGCAAGGCGTTTCTCGTGCATCACAAACGAATCTCTAAAAGCGTCCTTATCAAAATTCTATAAATATCAAATCGTTACAGACTTGTCTTGACTTGGGGCCCTCCAAGTTGTTGTTTTGAACTTATGTTGTACTATAGTCACTGTTGACACAGGTTATCGGACGTATTTATTGTGGCATCGCCTGTGCCGTACTCTAGACGGAAGCTTTAGTCTCTCTCTGACGGTCAAGCGACAACGTCCAGATAAAATGTTGCGATCACTTATAAAACTACATTGGATATTGTCAGCATTATTTCTACTGACACATGTCCGCGGAGAGCCGTTAACATTGGATTCGGTGGTGACAGACAAGTGCAGTAGAGCGCTGTCTAACTTCATTTTCGCAATCTGCACGGGCATGGTCCCCGTGAGTGATATGCCGTCTGAAAATTTGTCGCAACTCCGAGGGAAGAGAGCAGCGATATTTCCAAGGGAAAGAATAAAAAGGCAAATCGTCGACGAGTGTTGTTTGCGTCCTTGTTCTATAGCTCAGCTGATTGCATATTGCCCTGATACCTGGTGATTATGTGATGAATTGGAGACTTTCTCAATGATGAGAGTGTTTTGACTGATAACGCGCCTCGCGAATGTGGTGGAGTCTCAACAAGATTCAGTGATTGTGTTTGAAAAGATAACAAATCTATCTATGTAATGTGTGGGTTTATTGTTGAATACCCCGACGACCTCGTGTGTATTTTCCTCGATCGTTGGATCAAGTGAAGTGATCTCATTAGTTTTTCCATTCGAGGGTGGAAATTGTTATGTTTATAAATAATCTTATTTTCTAACTGGTACATATTTATTTCAGTTAGGTTTAAAATTGTAATTTTAAAGGCGTTTTATTATTATTAATAGCTTCGCGTTTGACCACTATCTCACATGATGTTAAGGGACAATGCGGTCTACAATGGTGCGCGTTTACCTAGAAGTAACCTATTCACTCGTGACTTGAAGAATCCCAGGCTGTAACTATTGGGAAATAAAGATTAATCAAGACTTGGCCAGAAAAAGTATTGAATTATTATATACTAACTGATACCCGCGACTGCGTTCGCGCTTTGTTCGAAGACAGTCTCAGTAAATTTCATAGCCCAAAACTTAATTTCTACCATTGGATTTAATTATCAGATTTTAGCAACATGTAACAAATTTTAAATTAGATATTATACTACCTCACAGATTACACTAAATTTCAATAAATATAGTAGGTAGTTTTTACGAACAGACATACAGATATAACTATGCGATGGGGTCTCAGAAACAGCTGTAGTTCGAGACGGACAGATAATTTCTTTAATTTATTTTGTATACATAATATCGGGTATTTACTATGTTATTATAGGTGTAATATTAAAATTAATGTATGAATAATGATACCCAGAGATTATACATGCATGAATAAATAAATTCACAATGAAATTTCGACAAATATCGTTATTGTTTATAGATCAAGTATAACATTCCGTCCTTTGTAAAAACCTCTGTAATAATAAATAACAAGGTTACAACTATAATATTAAGCTGTTTAAAAATAAATAATGATATCAATGGTTAACTATTTTAATTTTTAACGTCTGCAATATAATTTGTTTTATTTTAAGATACTTTGTACAAAAAAATATTATATATAGCTCAAAACGTAGTAATTTATATATATATATATATATATAGATAAAATATAGTTCAATAAAATACAAATAATATGACTAACAAGCTTTCTAATTATTGAAGGTTAATTTATTTATTTTAGTAGTGTTATTCGAAGAGATCATTTATCTATACAATTTATACCTTTTTAAATAAATTATAGTATAATAGCTTGTATCAAAATATTGTAAGGGACTGAAGAAGAATTGACGATTAATAATTAAATATATTATAATAATTTACTTACCGGTTAAAATATTTTTATTAATATTGTAATCTTCTGAATTTCTTTTATTATTTGTCCAATCCTTCCTTCAATACTATATTGATTTCGGCTATTATTTAAGCGCCATAAAAATAATTTCTATTGTAAACATGTAAATTAATTGGTATAACAAGAATGTATATACCACATTTAAAGGGGCCATTTTGTTGCATTGTTTACCTATTATTTTTCTTATATAAACTCAATATTAAACTGTACACAACAACAAAATAATAAATTATTTAATAAACTTCACTCCCCTTTTATTAAATACTCACTCATTTTATTCAATTAATAACCTCACAAATTGACAATCAACAATTGAAACCATTCTAAAGCTTACAGCTCTAGAGATAAAGATGTAATTTGCACACGAAGCCATCACAATCACACTACATCCACATTGCTACTATTGCTGGAAAGAGAAAATTTCCACTCCACGAGGCAATTTCTAAAAGCTTTAATTATAGATAGCATTAACTTATAATTACAGATAATTCAGTAATTACAACATATCAATTACTTAACGCTAAGTATGTTACACGAACCAATTCAAGATAAATAAACTGCTGAACCAGAATTTATCTTTGTTGCTTGGTAACCTAATTTGTTTACAGTATTATGTATAAAAGTTACATGTGAGTTCGATTAATTGGGACATTATTTGACAAGCATGTTGATAAAATTATATTTCGATGACATTATTGATATAATATTGTGAGCTCTCAATATTCATGGCCATACAGTAAATACTAGCGTCCTACACGAGCCTAGTAAACAAGCTAGTACTGACTGATTCTGGGTTTATGAAAGACTAGCAGCGTCTCGCGGTTCCACCGGCGTTAACAATTACCCCACAAAAACCGTCAATTTGAAAAATTCCGGGATATAAAGTATTCTATGTTATATTCCTGGACCTAAAGTAACTTTAAAAAAAATTTAATATACACTCTTTGATCTATTGTGAAGTAAACTGGAAATTATTTTACAGGAGAAATACTACACTATTTTCTATTCCAGGACCTAAAATATCCTTGTACCGTTATGGAGAGGTGTAGCGCTTACCACTACTTGAACGACTTGCTCGTCTCGTCAATTAGTCAAATAAAAATAAAACTGGATTTCATCGAAATCCGTTGAGACATTTCAGCATGAAGAGAGGACAAACACTTACACAAACATTGGAATTTATAATATTAGTGAGATGGTTAACTAGATCAACGCTAAGCCGAAACATAGTCAATGATCTTTAAAATAATGATGCAAGGTAGAAGCCAATAGATTGTCTTTCAATGGAAGAAGCCGACGCTTAGGCTCCAGTAGCCAAAATAAGGATTAGAAAGCTGAAGTGGCAGCGAGCTGAATGACCAATAACCATTGGGGTAGACGTGTTCGAATGGAGGCCACGTTTCGGCAAAAGTAGTGTAGAGCGCCCTTCGGAAAGGTGAAGCAGCGATATACGCTAGCCTGGCAACAGTTAGAAAATAGCTCAATACCATAGATAATTACAATAAACAAAGTAACCTGACTGATTATTTTATGCCTATGACAGAATAGAATGAAGGATGACTGACACTATCGTGGGGGAATTTCCCGAGTCAATACTTTAGAACTACGGCTAGTTATGCCAATTCTTCTGTCAGGACAAGTTGTAAGCGAATACTTAAATTGTTCATGATGGGATCAGCCGTTTGTCATTTTATGCATCATGAGTGAGAACCAACATATGTTAAGATGACAAATTCTTATCTAGGAGCTTCTTTAATAGTTGCACTAATTGGTACACGTTCTCTATCGTGTCATGACTTCATGAGATATGCCAAATCAAAGGTCACGCGTGTTTGCCTTTACTTATATCAGTTGCAAGCTACATTGTATTATTTTACCTGTTCATCTAGCTGTATGTTTGTGAAGTACGGCAAACGTAATGTTTAGACACATTCTTCTTATTTCCAGTTTTATGCAATGTCAATGTGAATATTGCCACTTATACGATGCCAAATGTAATCATAAATGACTGTACTTAGAATTTTTGTCTCTATGTCAGTAAGTTGATCCCGAATAAGCTTCGAAACGGCTCAACGGATTTCAATGATACGTGGCATATAGATACTTGTCTTAGATTAGAACTTGGATTTTGTATATCCCGTAAAAATTAGTTTTCAAAATAAAGAAAGAATAATTCTAATTTATCCGATCACTTGCTGTATTCTTTGAATATTCCTTAATGATAAATAATTCATATGTTTCATTATTTTTATCTTGTCTCATCTCGGCATTGGAAAAAATATTCTTTGTCAATCTGTCGATCACTCACGATCTCCGTTTGTAATTGTAATACTTCGAAAATAGCTTCATGCAAGATTTATATTGTAATATCTCACGTCTGTATTTCTTGAACAACAAAATGTGGGTGTCTTAAGTCTAGAGTAATAGATACCTGTATCTTCTACTTACTACCAGGTAATATTGTGGTGAAATACTTGCCTTACAGTCATGCATAAGGTATATAATTATGATTTATGTGTAGTATTAAAAAAAAAGATGTAAAAGTTAATAAGTTTGTAAAGAATCATATGGTTGAGATTCCTCCAATCCGCACTAAGCGATTTGCATCCATATGTTTGATTAAAACAGCGAAGGAATGAAATACCTTACCAGCGTCGTTGTTTTTCGATAACTATAATCTGGAACTATTCAAGTCGAGACTGAATAGGTATCTTCTAGGCAAGAATGTTCCACCGCCTACCGCGTCGACACTTTCCATCAGGTTAGACTGCAGTCATATGGTTCCCTGTACTGCAATAATAAAAAATAATAAAGATAAAGGGTTTAGGAAGTATAAAACTAGAGGCCAGAAGTAAACAGTAACCAGGTAGTAGAGTAGGGATGGGAAAATAAGTATTAGCCGAACAGTTACCTAATAATTTGATTATAATATCTGGTCTTACCAAATTATACGATGTTCAAGAATCCAAAGTGGCTAGTCCGATGTAAACCGTAGACTTTTGACTTTGGAAAAAGCCTCACCCTATCATGTTATACAAAGAGAGTGATGATAATGATAATTATCATGCAATCACAGCGCCATTCTACTGTGGGATGAAAATATTTTACCCATTACAGTTGTTTTCCAATATAAATACCTACTCGTAAATCGTTGCTGGGGGAAAACGTCTAATCAATCAGTCGATATTGAGATCAAATGTCTCTCAGACAATATCGCAGCTGTCTTATGTTGGGAGCGTCCTACATTTCGTGAAAGTCGGCCGTGCTCAGGGTTGTCTGGTCCCTTGTTTCGAACGATCTGTCAACTGATTCAGCGAACTAGTCTTTATTCATAAGTCGTCAATTTTGCTTGCAAAAAGATTTGGTTTGTCGCGGGCATTGCGGTTTAACACGTTGACTGCTGAAAAACACACTTTTGTGTTTTTATAAAGTTACGCGCGTGCGGGAAAACACACCTGTTGTGTTAGCGCAGTTTAAGTGCCCGCTGTGCAGCGAAACACAGACGTGGGTGTTTAACGCGGTGCTACTACAGTGTGGCTCACACAGATGGCACGCCATTGCTGGAAAACACACATGGTCTGTAACGGTGGCCAAATGATGCTAATGCATCGCTAACCCTATGCAGTATCTGGGTCATACATCGTTCAGTCTAATCGCAGTTTAATTTGATTTGCACGCAGAATGGCCGCCCGATAAAACGCTTAGCAGACGCTGCTAGGATTTATCATGGTGTTGACCATACAACTGTTATTAAACAGGATAAAGCAGCTATAGCAAATGCGTGGGAAGTTAATATCCAGGCTGTAGGTACGAGTGTACGAGTAATTATTGCAAAGATGTGTAGAAGCTGAGAACGTAATGAGATATTGTCTTCTCCACCCACATGCAGTTCTACCCACTTCATATCCACGTGGAATATCTATCCTGAATAAGAAAGCAATGAGATATAGAGCGTTCACTGTGACACTAATTATTAAAATTGTTTTGTTCTAGTTTTTAGGTTTTCTTTGTTCTGTGGTGTTTCCATAAAGAGTTTGCCTGGGTATCTATCTAGGCTAACTGTTATCCACTAGTTTGTCCGCGGTGGTATTTTTTATGTCGATATTATAAGATAGTTGCCCAAAGCCCGGTGATCTATAAAGGCACGTAAATATATTTTCATCGATAGCTCGGTCTCTAGTGTGATTTCGATCGTATACCATTGCTTAAATCAGATTCTAAGAGTTTCCAAACAGTGAAAACAGCATTGCAATTGGTTCAGTGGTTGTTACCTTATCATGAATTTAAAAAAGTTTTACTTTTTTATTATGTAGTTTCAGTCCTCGGTGGAAATTTGGTAATCAGAATCAAAGCACTGACTATTTCATAACCATAATCATATAAGCTAAGAAGTTTTTTTTAAAGTTAGTCATGGACAACTCTACCGCTTTATAATATCATTGTCTACAGTAAATTCGTAAGGACTAATATGTATAATGTATACTAACTATCCCTATAGGTACTGGAAATTGGTCACAGTAGGTACGGATAACTCCAGGAAAAAGGGCTCTTATAAATCTTCGGCCTAACTTAATAAAGTCCCCGTTGACGGTTTTATCTCGCTTGTGACCGTAGCCGGAGTTTTTTGAATAAAGTGGTATCGTATTTTAGGTAAATTCGAGTCGTTATTTAGGTAGGAAATCTGATCCCGGCAAAGTAAGAATTACGATACGGTTTATACTTGCTTGTACCAAAGATGAAGGATTCGAAGCTTATAACAATATTTTGACAAGATGGAAATCTGGGACATTGAGACAAGGCCAGAATCTTGTTGGAACATAGTGGTGAAAGGGTTATGTAATTTTTTTTTATTTGACTGAGTAACGAGACGAGCAAGTCATCCATCTGATCGTAAGTGCTACATATAGTATAATCGTCATCAACTCTTGTCCACAGCACGCCACTATCTAGAATGAAATACGTAGACTACACAAAATTCATTCGAGATCCAAGAAGATTCAGCAATATCAGAAAATATTAAACACCTACCAGATATTTCTGCTTCCCAGTTTTCTCTGTATATCACAATTTCTGCACCAGCCGAATCGAATTCAAATGCAATCACAGTATCGCGTTTTCGATTTACGATTGTGACGATTCGATGCGATATTTGAATGTATGCCCGAGGCTAGATACAGGCATTTCATATCAAATTTGACAGGATAGAAAACTGAGGCGAGGGTTCATTACGAATTGTACGCGTAGCAGAACCCGATCAAAACAATAGTCGTAGGAAAAAGTAAGAAAATTTTCATTTTCCGGATGGTAAGAAGCACTACGGCTCATTGATTACAGTGCCCACCTAGTGTTTAAAAGACTCTACGGCACTGCATTGCAATCGCCTAGCTTTGCGACCTACTTGCAGTGAACTGCAGATCAAACCGAGGCTAATAATTTACTTATACAAAATAACTGGAAAAACAAGAAACGTCGCAATTATTCAAATATCAAAGCACATTTCACATAAATCTTCAATAAATAATGATTTTCCTTAGCTTGACGCGCCATAGGAAAATGCAGAGTTAATTGGCGAAATAATAGGCGTCGGCGCTGAACACTTGACGCCTGAATAATTGTTCTAGCAATTTGCTATGCAAAGTAGTGGAACTTAGTCGTAACTCACGTTGCAATCTAGCCACGCTGCCAACTGAAGACATTATTATTTGGTATATTATATTTATTTATAGAACCAACAATGGATTTAAAAAATGCAATGATAACCTAACAATAAAGGCTAGTCTAGTTTAACAAAGCGCTACCGGTAGGCAAAACTCTCAAAATGCTGGCAGCATTAGTATGTGGCTATGTAATTATTAAATACCATAGGTTCTTGAACGCTAATTCAAGAACCATTTGATACCATTTGCTTCCGTGTAAAGACTTAAGGCGGAACTAGTTAAAACAAAACGTTTGAGTGTAGAATAAAAATGTGCTAATCAAAAATTAACTGAATGTAATGGTTTTGAATTGCCTATTAAGATCACGTTGTGTTAGAAAATGTCGAACGAGGTGTATATACAGACTGACACCCCATATCGAGTCTCGTTTATTACGTGTTTAGAAAAAAAAAACAATATAGGTACTTTAGAAATATTGCAGCAGGTTCCAGATGTACGAATATCTTCTACAATATTTTTAGTAATAATTTCAACAATAGCTTCTAACTTTTCTTGTCATTATCTTAACAGATTATTATATTAAAACTGAGAAACTCATTTTACAATGCTTCTTGTATTAATCAGAGCGAAAATACTTTAATTCCGTCTCTGCAGCACCAACAAAAAACTAAAACACCGCTTTCCGACAGGAGATGAATGCAACGCTCTCAACTATAGACCGTGATGAAAAAAAAAAAGCTAAAACAAAATGAGAAAGAAGAAATTCTGTAGATACAATACCAAGATTGAAATTATGCGGCGACTGCAAAACAAATAGGAACGTGAAACTGGAATGAGAATCTTTTCTGAGTGAAGGGGAGAACAAATTAGTGCTATTCATTCGGAGAGACTATAATCTGCGTTGGACATATTGCAAATGAAGCGTGGGGGTAATGAGGCTGCGTCTGTAGTAATGCACCAGAGCGATATAATGAGTCGATTTACAATTATCATCTCAACCGTGATACGTTCACGCGTCCTTGTTTCATTTGATAAAGTTAGGTCCTATTCTTGGACGGCGAAGAAATGAGGTAAATTTACCTCTACTTGAGTTACCGAATCCCGAGTTGATAAGTAATTTGAAATTAAATTGAGTTATCATTTATTTTGTGGTTTAGCAATGGTTACTATTTCTCTCGGGTCCTTCATTGTTCTGTCTGCTTGATGTTTGTGTAATTTGAAAAATATTTATTTAGGCACTAAAATCATCCTGGAGTTTTAAAACTGGATGTTAGCCGCTCCACTTCTAAGGGTTCACGAATTTCCAACAAATGTTTCATCTGTGGGCTCTGTGGCAAACGTTTTGTATATAATTTTCAAACATCTTATTCTACCATTACAATTGTAGGCGCCGCAGCAATTTATTCAAGAATGGCTTTATAACATAATATTCTAACATTGACAACCGACATCCGACAAAGACTAAGGAAACCAATTATTCCCGGGAACGTTTGCGCATTACTCCTTCACTGCCTAATTACGTTCAGAGAGAAATGGCGGATTTTCTCTTTGACTCATATTCGCTTTGATGTCACTTCCATACATTACTGGCTCGTTTATTAGCTGCTGGTTAAAGCTTTGCTGTTTTTGACCAAACAAAAGTGCTAATTCCTAATATGACTTGAGGAATTATGTACCGTGAGGAATTATGTCGTGTGAGGAATTATGTCGTGTACTTGAGGAATTATATCGTGTAGATTGAGGAATTATATCCTGTACTTGAGGAGATCGTGAGGAATTATGTCGTGTAGACTGAGGAATTATGTCGTGTACTTGAGGAATTATGTCGTGTAGACTGAGGAATTATATCGTGTACTTGAGGAAACCGTGAGGAATTATGTCGTGTAGACTGAGGAATTATGTCGTGTACTTGAGGAAACCGTGAGGAATTATGTCGTGTAGACTGAGGAATTATATCGTGCACTTGAGGAGACCGTGAGTAATTATGTCGTGGACTTGAGGAGACTGTGAGGAATTATGTCGTGTAAAAACATCGGTTCTAAATTCTCATATGCCCATCTTATTATTATGAATAATACTAAGTAAAAAGCCTGGCAACATACTTAAAAAAAAAACTAAATACTAATAATTAATACTTAATAATTTATTACTTTAAAAATACTATAACATACATATAATATATGTCGCCGCGAGGACGAATCGGGAGCTTTCGGGAATCTCCGGCATTTATCAAAGATACTTCGATTTATCTTTAAGATTAACGATAACGATAATCAATTTGTAACCTTTAATAATGTTAAACCTTAACATCCATTTTAATAGCGTTTTGTCAATTTACAATCTCTAAGTTAATTTATCAAGCTAAAAGAGTTATGTTTGAGTATATCCGCCGCCGCAATGATAAATCAGGCACCTACGTCATCGAGTCGAAAAGACTCGATTAAGTTAAGATTTGTTTTTGAATATCAGTAATCTGTATGCTTGAATGACATCAAATCTAAGAGTAAATTCTAATTGCGTTGTATCCAGTTAAAACCTTCAAAATGATTACCTAACTTAAAATAGTTCTCAGTTCGATCGTTTCCTATCGTCATTTCAAAGTAAGTTTATTCCTATTTAAAATTATGATTGCTGTAATGCTTATTTACTACCCGTACTAGGCTTCATAATCTTAGTAATGCTTATTAAAAGCTTCTGCTTAGTAATTGCTAATTCAATAAGCTAGTTCTGATAGTTTGAAGCCGCCATGAGCGCCATCTATCTTCATATCTTGTAAGTCGCTACCATCTTATTGGTTGGCGCAAAAAATGGTGGCCGGGAACTATCGGAGCTAGTTTCTTGACGGCACTTTGAGTTGGATTCTCGGTGCGAAAACGTTGTGAGTAAATCCTTGCTAATTAATTCAATAAAATAATTATAATGTTCAGTGATTCATCTGCTTTTATTTCAAACTAAATTCTAGGGTGTGTTTTGTTAGCCTTGTGAGTAAAGTTAACAACTAGGTAGACATTTACATTGCAATAGCAAAGCCGGTGGTCAGCAGGCCAGCGGTTTTGCACTTTTTTAAAAAGGGGTGGTCTACCATTATCACGATATCAGAAGTGGGATGGAATTCAACGATCCTTTTCTGTCCGTTCATAATAATTTTTCAGGTTACCCTAATCACACCCCCGAGAGCAGCGGATGGGCTCCAGGATGGATGCCCCTGAGCCGAACCATGCAGCGCTGGTGCCCCAGCGAGTACAAACGTGTCTACGACATGCGAAGCGACGAGCGGACCTGCCATGGCCCCGATTGCAGCACCACCGGCAATGTTACTACAATCTGGTAATGTACCCCCAGATTTTTTTTTTCTCAAATATGATGACGATGATGCAGCATATGAGTGATCGGTTATTAATGCAACAAACATCCGTCGATAAAGTCAAGATTACGGACGTATTTCTGCCTTCGTACGACCCGGACGGTAACGTCGGAGTTCGGGAGTGGTGCAATCACATATCTACAGCTAAAAGCACGTATAACCTCACCGACTACGACATCCGGATGAAAGTAACCGGCTTGCTAAAGGGTCGTGCCAAAATATGGGCTGATAATTGGTTAGTCACGACATCAAGCTGTGGAGGCGGTGATTGGAACGGTGAGTGACGAGCGTCTCCGTATTGAATTAATGAATGCCAGAGCTATCTCAGTGCCCGAATTGATAACTGTTGCCTCTTCTATTCGCGTGAAGCGCCCGATTCAAAGTAATAACAACCAGCCGACCGATAAAAGTTCCACGATGTCATCCGCTACAATGCCTAGGCCGGTTAGTGATAAGATTTGTTCATTCTGTTCAAAACCAGGTCACACGTTTGACACCTGCTATCGTCGCGAAGAACGGGTAGTTTCTAACGTGAATTCGGTCTCTAACGATAGATCCAGTTTGAATACGATGCGTATTTGCGTTGGTGACAAAATTCTAGATACTGTGTTTGATAGCGGTGCGGAATGCTCTGTGATGCGAGAGTCTGTCGCAAACAGATTGCCCGGGCAAAGACGTCAGGCCATTCAATATTTACGTGGAATAGGTCCTTTTCCTGTTGTTTCAACAAGTACCCTCACTGCGATCTGCATCATTGACAATATAAATGTTGAAATCATGTTCCATGTCCTGTCAGACTACGAAATGACGTCAGACGTGTTAATTGGTGCGAACTTACTTCACGAGACCGGTCTCAGTGTTATAGTAACAAAAAATAGTGCAACTTTGTTATCTCAGCCCCGCGTCTTGCACGTGCGATCGAACTGCCCTTTGTTTGAGAACATTAACCACGACTTGACGAACACATCTGAAATTGACGAACTGATGATTTTGCTTAACAAGTACTCGCATGTTTTTACCCGCGGTTTTGCTAAGTCTCGCGTCAACACTGGTGAATTGGAGATTCGATTAAAGAACCCAGACAAATATGTTGAGCGAAGGCCTTATAGATTGAGCCCGGTCGAGCGCGAGAAAGTTAAACAGATCGTCAGTGAGTTAATTGAGAATAACATTGTCCGTGAAAGTAAATCGCCATATCCTAGTCCAATTATTTTAGTTAAAAAGAAAAACGGCGACGATCGCATGTGTGTAGATTATCGAGAGTTAAATGCCAACACTGTACGCGACCATTTTCCGCTTCCACTGATCGCGGATCAAATTGACCAACTGGCAGGCGGGCGGTTCTATTCGACGCTTGACATGGCATCCGGCTTTAACCAAATACCGATTTCTGAACACAGTATTGAGAAAACAGCCTTTGTAACACCTGACGGGTTGTATGAGTATCTCACGATGCCATTTGGTCTCTGCAACGCACCTTCCGTGTACCAGAGATGCATAAATCGCGCCCTAGGGCCCTTGTTGAACGCAGGTAGTGCAAATAGTGACGCTGATAATAATAATAATAATAACGACGGTGTAGCGCAGGTTTAAATTGATGATGTCATCAGTAAGTGCCGTAATTTTACTAGTGGATTGGCATACTTGGAGCGAATTCTGATTGCGTTATGCGAGTCAGGTTTCTCGATAAATATTGAAAAATGACTCTTTTTCAAGCACTCTATTGAGTACCTCGGTAATGTAGTAGAAAACGGTCAGGTTCGTCCAAGTCCCAAAAAAAGTCGAGGCCCTTTTAAAAGCTCCCGTGCCGACTACAGTTAAACAGGTGCGTCAATTTAACGGGCTTGCGAGTTACTTTCGCCGTTTCATTCCTAATTTCGCCCGAACTATGGTTCCCCTGTACGATCTTACTAAACAAAGCACTGGGTGGCAATGGACTCATGTTCATGAGGAGGCACGTCAAAAGATTATCCATCATCTCACCTCTGCGCCTGTCCTTACTATATTCCAAGAAGGAGAGGCTATAGAGCTATACACTGACGCCAGCAGTCTCGGATTTGGTGCGATTCTCGTCCAAGTCATCAACGGCAGACAACATGTGATCGCTTACTTCAGCATGCGCACCACGGACACAGAAAGTAGGTACCATAGTTACGAACTGGAGACATTGGCCGTAGTGCGAGCGATCAAGCACTTTCGTCACTTTGTCTACGGACGTAAGTTCAAAGTGATCACAGATTGCAACGCCTTGAAGGCTTCCAAACATAAGAAAGGCCTGCTACCTCGCATACATAGATGGTGGGCGTATTTACAAAATTTTGACTTCGAAATAGAATACAGGAAGGGCGAGCGGATGCAGCATGCCGACTTTCTCAGTCGGAATCCAGATCCATTGACGGTCAATACCATGACAAACAATCTCGATTTGAAATTTAGCGTGCCTTATGAAGTTTACAGAGTCCTAGAGAACGACCGCTACCTCGTCAAGAAGGTGGTGGGCCACCATGGGCGGCCCCGCAAAGTCGCGCACGATCAACTGCGGCGCGCCCCTCAGCCGGGAGACGTAGCCCAGGCGGCCGTGTCGCCTCAAGATCACCATCAAGCTGCTCTACCCCCGGTGACGCTACAAGCGGTTGACGACACTGATGGTGACGTCGCCGCCACTGAATAACACAACATACATTGCGCATCACTACTATAACAATCATGGTGAGCACGTTTCATTCTACTCTGCTACACCATTCATACACTAAAACACACACACTCATGTTTACACAAAATATAAAAAGCTTATTGACGCGTGGAGTAGTTCAATAAAGCTCTCAAAATCGAATTATTAATGCATATTGGCGCGTGGAGTAGACCAATATAGCAAACAAAAGATGCACATTGGCGGTACGTGGAGGACCGTCAATGGCCAAATATAAAAATCCTTCCTAATCCCCTGTGTACCACGGTGTAGTATAGCCGCCCAGAGCACAGCATCGGCCTGCCCTTAAATCCCTTAGAGCCCCTGCCTTGTGCAGCATCGACCTTTCACCTACCAAATCCTGCCCTACATAACTACACATCACACATCCATTTACCTATCTTTGAGAAGGGTAAAATAATATTTTCATTTTGTGGGTAAGACTGTACAAACCATTTACTTTCCTGGTATCCCTTCCCATTTCTGTCATTTTCAGAGCCTCTGTGGACCACGGTCATAATACTTAAGGCCCAGACCACAGCATCGACCTAGTCCCATTTCCTTTAGAGCCTCTGTGGACCACGGCGTACAAGACCGCCCAGACCACAGCATCAATTCCCAGTGAGCTATTATTAAATAACATTCCTTTCAGAGCCTCTGTGGACCACGGTCATAATACTTAAGGCCCAGACCACAGCATCGACCTAGTCCCATTTCCTTTAGAGCCTCTGTGGACCACGGCGTACAAGACCGCCCAGACCACAGCATCAATTCCCAGTGAGCTATTATTAAATAACATTCCTTTCAGAGCCTCTGTGGACCACGGTCATAATACTTAAGGCCCAGACCACAGCATCGACCTAGTCCCATTTCCTTTAGAGCCTCTGTGGACCACGGCGTACAAGACCGCCCAGACCACAGCATCATCCCTGTCTACGAGTACCTATATAAAGTAATGCAATTATGCGTGGAGCATTTGCATTAACATAATAACAAAACTACTTCTGCAAAATGCGTGGAGTGTTTGCATCAAGCAAATCATCAACTCAGCTCATTCCTACGTACAGCACTGCAAATCAATTTTATCTATTCCTTAGCAAGACAATGAATGCTTTGAATACATGTGATAATCACTTCATAAACATTGCTTATGGAAATATTTTATGGTACTAAAAAGTTGGCTGATAACTTTGTCATTACCTTAACACTAACAAATACCGACAATGATGTCCGAGTATTATTCTCAATACAACGTTATAACAGGCGGAAAATAAGCGATCGTAAAACTTAGTTATCAGCTAGCGTACCGGTGTACGGATGCCTAGCTCAAATGAAAACTTTAAATTCCAGAAACCGCGGCAGGTGCAGAGCACGCACCGCCTCGCAGAATGGCCGTGTCGCCGCGAGGACGAATCGGGAGCTTTCGGGAATCTCCGGCATTTATCAAAGATACTTCGATTTATCTTTAAGATTAACGATAACGATAATCAATTTGTAACCTTTAATAATGTTAAACCTTAACATCCATTTTAATAGCGTTTTGTCAATTTACAATCTCTAAGTTAATTTATCAAGCTAAAAGAGTTATGTTTGAGTATATCCGCCGCCGCAATGATAAATCAGGCACCTACGTCATCGAGTCGAAAAGACTCGATTAAGTTAAGATTTGTTTTTGAATATCAGTAATCTGTATGCTTGAATGACATCAAATCTAAGAGTAAATTCTAATTGCGTTGTATCCAGTTAAAACCTTCAAAATGATTACCTAACTTAAAATAGTTCTCAGTTCGATCGTTTCCTATCGTCATTTCAAAGTAAGTTTATTCCTATTTAAAATTATGATTGCTGTAATGCTTATTTACTACCCGTACTAGGCTTCATAATCTTAGTAATGCTTATTAAAAGCTTCTGCTTAGTAATTGCTAATTCAATAAGCTAGTTCTGATAGTTTGAAGCCGCCATGAGCGCCATCTATCTTCATATCTTGTAAGTCGCTACCATCTTATTGGTTGGCGCAAAAAATGGTGGCCGGGAACTATCGGAGCTAGTTTCTTGACGGCACTTTGAGTTGGATTCTCGGTGCGAAAACGTTGTGAGTAAATCCTTGCTAATTAATTCAATAAAATAATTATAATGTTCAGTGATTCATCTGCTTTTATTTCAAACTAAATTCTAGGGTGTGTTTTGTTAGCCTTGTGAGTAAAGTTAACAACTAGGTAGACATTTACATTGCAATAGCAAAGCCGGTGGTCAGCAGGCCAGCGGTTTTGCACTTTTTTAAAAAGGGGTGGTCTACCCTTATCACGATATATACATATTCTCATCGATATGTATATTTACGTATAAGTAATAAAAACATAAACAAAGTCGTGAAAGTCTGAGTGGCATCTTAAACATTCTGAAAGTAGATAAACTTTTAATGGATTTATCGGATTATCTTGTCCTTTGCCCTGAGTACCAAAAAACAAACCTTTTAAATATTTATGTTCAAAGAAATTTGTTTATCCCTTCTTTACTTGGATTTATAGGAGATATGGGCCTCGTCAACGTTGGTCCACAACCCGATTAGGAGAAAGAAAACTCAAATAAAAAAATCAAAACAAAAGTGAAGTCTTCATTCTTCATTGTAAGCACAAGTCCTATTCGAAATAATTGTGGCAGTTTGTTTTTAAGCAGAGTATCTATCAGATACTCCTCCGATAAACAGTTGTGTTGGCCCGGTCTGAAAGGCACTGCTTCCAGCAAAATCAATGGACACATGATACAAGATGTCTCAGTATGACGAGCTCAGTGCAGTTCCGTAAAATGTTTTGCTGTATAAACAAACACTACTTTGCTGTATAAACAAACACTGATTTGCAGATCTAATACGTGCTTTGTTGTTGAAAATAATAATGTGTAAAAGAAAAGGTTCTTGTGTGGCAGCCCCTAGGGCAATTTAGGAAAGTTTTTCGTCTGCCACCACCACATACCCTGTAACAAGCAATTTCATTTTTCGCAAAAAAATAAAAGTTTATGCAATATTGCTTCATATATACATATTTATATTCGTTCTACGAGCTCGCTTAGGGGCTAACATTATTGGTATCGATATAACACGAGGCATCCCGCATGTCATTTCGCTGCCTCCAGGCGCAAGAAATTGCATGAAATACATCCTATGACACACAGCCATTATATTCTGATCTTCCCTGCCTTTCATATTCCAACGAAAGCTTCTATAGACAGGAGGAGTTGGAAGTTAGATGAGGTACCAATGAACGCTGGTTAGTGCCATGCATGTGTGCTTGGAACATCCCTGTAGGGCGTATTGGACGCAATCTGCGATACCTGACGTGGCTGGGAATTTCATTATAGTCTATTGACTGCTCATGACGAACGCCTAGATTGAAGTGTGATTCCAAATGTTTACTGCAAATACGGTGCATTGTTTACTGAATTGAAAGACCCCGTGTGTTCCTGCTCTGAGTTTCTATTTTCTGCATTTGTGTTTTCTGGAAAGCCGTTTTAGCGTGAATTGAAACTAGTTCTTTCTAAATCTTTTTAGTATTTATGCGGGATTTGTATTATAAATTTAAGAAGTCAGCTTTCTACCTAAGCCCGCTGTCTTATACCGGTGAGCCGCTTTGATACTATTAACCAAAATGACAATTAGTTTTTTTTTTTTATGAAAACCGTAACTTATTCAAAAACTGTAAGTGTATATTGATCAAAAAATACAATTAATCCGAGCTTTGGTCGGTTTCTACTGGTTCGATTTAGATATGATGTATACTTACCAATGTACATAATAGCCAATTATACTGTCATCCTACGGCTAACATTACCAGGATCGCCTACAGCAATCACATCACGTACAATCACATGTCCAAGAAGACAAACTAATTAACTACCAATCAAGCCGATCCTAGTAATGGAAACGGAATTTCAGCACACACACACTCTTACACACTATGCTTATTTCTATTAAGTTTAATATAAACAATCTCCAAGACCATTTTCAAACAGGTACACTTTCACATGCGGAATTTTTGAAGGAAATAACTAGGAAAAGCTATTGTGTGTTTATCTCAAATGGAAACAAGAAAGCCAGTTATTAAACAGAAAAATCAAAAAGCTACTTCTACGTAGCTATCTTTGCTACGTTACACACGTAGCAACCAACCAACCAACTAGATAGTAGCTAGGTTTCTATGAGCTGATAATAAAATAATCAATAACACGTACCAACCTAATGATACATGTTTAATATGTTGTTAATAATTTGACCTTCTTCAATGTATATTATTTTCTACAGAGTAGAAAGGCTGACGAAAATCTAAAGCAGAACTTTATACAACTTTTCCCTAACTTATAATTGCGAAAAGTATCCCATTTAATCCACACCCACTTCACATTCGAAATCCATTCACTAAGAAGTTAGTTCTCATCAATACGGACTGATACTGTAGGAAGGAATTAGAAACTCTGTAATAGAGATGAGAGAGCCCGACATGTTATTTTTAGTAAATTGTTTCGATTATTCCAAAATCTCGATGATCATCGATGATTTTCTGTCGCAGTGGAGTTTAACTGAATGAACCGAGTTGTTATTATTTTTAAATATCCGAAAGGAAATAATCGCGTAATTACTGGGCATATGAGACTTTAGAACCGATGTTTCAGGGTGACGAGCGCAGTGCAGTGCCGCGCAGGATTATGCAATGCAGAGTTATGGGTATTTCTGTGACTGATAAGGGCAGGCGTAGCGCTTACCATCAGGTGAACACCTTGCTCGTCTCATCACTCAGTCAAATAAAAAAAATTCGCAGGCAGTGCAGGTGGTTTTGGCGCGGCAGGACTGTGATTCCATTCGAGAAAAACGCAGCGACGGGTTAAGCAACTCGGAACAATCGAAGAATATCTCGAATGGTTCAGTCGGGAAGTAAACCGATGTATATAGACTCGATTGTAATTTCGCACCGAATGCGAATCTTTCGATTGTCTTAACTTCTCGAACTTGCTCATCGCAACCCTCTAACGGAATTATTAGAGGTTCTTTGAAACTCGGGAGTCGGAAACACTGTATTCGAGCTTTTGCCTTTACTCGTAGTAACAAAGGATGTTAATCAAACTTGAAAGGGCGTAAAAAGAGCATCATTTTAATTAAGCATTAGGAAACCTTATACTTGTTTTAGAAGGCCGATGGTATTATATTAACAACCTGCTTCGCCCCGCGGTTATACCCGCATTCAGTATTATCCCACAGGAACCATTTTGTTTTCGGGATGAAATGAATCCTATCCATCGATGGATATATGCTACACATTAGTACCACTCACTCGCAATCCCACGGCAATGTGGGCTCTAACTATTACCACAGCTAATAATCCAATGAACAGAAAATGCGAGGAGCACAAACGTGTTTGTTTCTCAATAAATTACCTGAATCGATAAAGTATCTGTAATCTGAGAGTTTTAATCTCGAGAGTGAATATTATATGTAAGTATGTTACTCGAAATTTTTCACAATAGTAGACAGCCTCGTCAAATCATACAACGACGATCAAAAACCTGCCTATTTAACAATAAAAGAAAGAGTACGGCACGGTGCCCTTAAGCCGCGGGGTTAGCTGAAACAAAATCAACGAACCGTATTCAGGGCAAAAATCTCAACAACAGTTAACACTTTGAATTCAGTTAAGCGAAGACACAATTTACAACTCTTTGCCAGATGGAGAGGAAACTTTGCACTCCGACTTCCTTTAGAGAGTCGTAATGACCCAAGTTTCGTGTTTTTCTTGTCACGGTCCACTTCACCCCAATTTACCACTAGTGTCCTTTGTTTTTGTCCAGAATGTATAAAATAATTTACTGAAACTTTGGCACGTTTTGGCAGTAGGCTAGGAAAGTTAAGTCACTTAACGTAAACTGGGATTTATGGGCTTTCTCGGTGAACGAAAAATATTTTTTGTAGTGGCCCTGTTTCGACTAGCTCACATACTTGTTGTATTTTTTTTTTGTGAAATAAAATAAACGTGCATTAGTGGACTAATGTGCAGTTATAATGAACCGCCAAACTTCATTTCAAGACTCTTTATTACCCAGAGCATTTTAAGCTAATTCTCGAGAGTATTTTGAGCTTGAAAAAACTTATAAAACAGATATACATGAAAAATAAAACTGAAATAAATGTACATCATAAATAAATATATACATTTATATCCTTGCGCTTACATTAAAGTTTATTAATATATTTTTTTTATCGAAGTGTGGGCATCTACCAATGTGTTTCTTGTAAACATAAAAATATATAAGTAATTATCTGTCGCTTTTCGTTGAAGGAAAACATCGTGAGGAAACCCACATACCTACCTGAGAATTATTTCGGAGGTAGGTATGTTATCCACCAATCCGGACCGGGCCTTCGTGGGGGATTAAGGCCTAATACTAATGTCGTAAGTGAGGGCAATACTCACGTAAGTGAGGGGAGATCTGTGCTCAGCAGTGGCCTAATATGGGTTGATGATGATGATTTTTTAACATACTTATCCGCTCTCTCTTATTCGCACATTCGCTGATATGCTACTGATGAAAAAAATAGATAAAAACAATCCTTGATGCGGATTATATATCATGCTAAAATTTCAGCTCGATCGGTGCAGAACTTTTTGAGTTTTTGAAGCGTACACAAACCAACATAAAATTTTTATATATAAAGACTAGCTGTGCCCTGCCACGCTTCGCTGTGGCACATTCACATTCGCTGATATGTCAATGATGAAAAAATAGATAAAAACAATCATTTATGCGGATTATATATATCATGCTAAAATTGCAGCTCGATCGGTGCAGTACTTTTTGAGTTTTTGAAGCCTACAAAAACCAACATAACATTTTTTTATATATAGATTTTCTATTCTATACTATTCTATACGTTCAAATTATCTCGTGGCTTTGGTAATTTCCGAATAAGCTGTTCTGATGCTATATTTCAGGAATGAAAAAATGTAAGTCACAATTTTGTTGCCAATAATACACACACCGGAAGTTAGTTGCTTGAGATCCCCTCGTACACACTCAACTACCTCCCGAAACTTCTCAAAAGGGGTTAGGTAAAGAATAACACAAAAATTATTCATGCATGTCCCGAAGTTAAGCCGAGGGTCTGTCTGACCACACAGTCCGTGGACGGGGGTCTGATTTATTCCAATTCAGGCGTCAAGTGGGACTTTTGAACTTGGTCGCTTTTACCGTTGTTTGTGGGGGGAAATTACGTTTCGCACTTTGTTTTTCAAGTTGATTTTATTCGAGGATCTTTGGGTGTAGCAGCCTTTTGGGGCTATTTAAATATATGAGTTTCAATTTAGATTTACGTACTTTTTACTAGGACTGGTAATATCAAGTATAATTTAAAAAAAATGTACAGCTAAATTTGTACAGAACAGAACAATAGACAAAGAAGAAACCGAGCTATCAAAAATGTGGTAAAAAGTAACATCATTCTTACTTCCCGTGGATATAGTTAGAAAACATAGTGGCTTAAAGTCACAAACTTAGACAAAGTAAAACTTTCAGAATTGCAGTTCCAAAGGCTCTTTTTAACAAGATTTATAAATGCACTATTTCACCGATTCACAAAGCCGTCAAAATAACAAACCGTGAGTTGTGCTACTGCTTAAATTAATTATTCTGTGACGCGGTACCTTTTCAGGGGCTTACGAGATAATCCTTTCAGCTATTGAATGGATACAATAAGTCTCTCTCACTCCCTAATTACAGTGGGTCTCCGATATTGAAATTAAGTAGCGTTTATCTCATAATCAGACGAGCTCTCGTACTCTATTATGACAAGGATAATGCGGTTTTTGTTATAAAAGGAATTTGTTCGCGCCACTTACATTGGCACTCATAATACCTTCCTACCTTCCTATTCCTATCATTTTCTTGGCGACTATCTCTGTCGCTCATATCGTGGTATCCACGAGAAAACTGCTTGCCGCCGCAAGTAGTCTGCGATCGACCCTCGTCCTTCGCGGCTGCCGCTCTCGCCGAATCCAAAGTACTGGATCTGCTGCTCCTCTGTGGTGGTCCACGTGAATTCGACGCGCAAATATAAACAAAACCCGCTATAAACCCGCCGCGTAAACGCTCCTTGCCGACACGCACCAACCGCCAAAAATACAGTCCACTACATCGAACGTCATAACATCCTGAAGGAACAAGCAGCTTGGAGACGGACCCGAACCGAGGTGATTGCAGTTGCATGGAGACCAGGTTAGTCGCCAAGTTCCTTTGTACTACTCTTCTACCAGCCATCCTTCCCCCGCCATTGGAGGCGCGCTCAGCCTATACAGCTTAGCTGCCGCGCTAACATATTGTTGGTCCTCCGCCGCCGGATCTTCTTTGGTCCTCCCGCTATTCTCTGGCCCCTCTTAGGCCTCATATAGTCCTCTTTATAACCGCCCGCAATTTTATATTGGTATTTTTACCAACGATAATTTCCTATAATTATCGTGTTCCCGCCCGCAATTACAGTTCAGATAGTACCCTGTACTATCCTACTACGCTCTTATATACTTATTTCGTGTATTCCGCATTCCTAAATAGTAAAAATAACGATTTTTCCGTAATTCTTAATTTTTATTAAAAAGTGAAGGTATTCCTAACGACCGCCCGTGCGTCTCCACGTGGGTATTCAATACGCCGCGCGCGCGGCAGGTAAATGCTGTAGGCAGTTGCAGTAAATTAGGAATTTCATACTTTATCTAGTTTTTTATACTTTGTTAAGATGGCTATGGCTACTCGTTCAAAAGACAAAGATAGTGAAGTATACGAGGACGCAAAAGCGCTCGATACGTTACAGATCGAACGTTTGACCTTGATAGGTAAACGTGACATTATATTTTCTCGCTTACAAGATATTTTTAACCGATCTTTAAAGGCTTTCACTGATGATACTGAGAAAGATTTATTTCTATGTGGAATGATCTCGTTAGACCGCTTACGCTCCGATTTCAATGAAATTGTGAACAAATTAAATGTCACCGAGTTGACTCTCAACGCTTCGTACACGGTAAACTACCAATCTATAAACGTCTTCGAAGATATGTTTTGCCGTTGTCAGTTTGTTTATAATAAACTTAACCCGCCTTTAAAAACCGCTGATTTCAATGTTGCCCCGCAACGTAAATCCATCAGAATTCCTGAACTCGATTTGATGGTCTTCAATGGAGATCCGATGACCTGGAGAATATTTTATGAGTCATTCAAACGCACGATTCACGAAAATCCCGATCTCACTGATCACGAACGCGTCCAATATTTAATTAATAAATTGTCAGGCCGGGCCCTTGCAGTTTGTTCTGGTATCGTACCTAACGGTGATAATTATCCGATCATATGGCAGACGCTCGTCGATAGGTATAACGACAAACGTAACCTAGCCTCCGCTTATCTTGATCAAATGCTTGATTTTAAATCTTTTAACACCGCGACGAATAAAAACTTAGAATTATTCCTAGATAAATTCTGCACGGCTGTGTCAAGTTTGAAGTCTCTCCAGCTCGATAACATGTCTGATTTTATTTTACTATCGCTCGCTTTGAAGAAAATAGATTCAAGTACTGCACGGTCGTTTGAAATGCACATGCGAGGTAAATCTATGCCTATATACAATGAACTTTTAAAATTCATCCGCGAACAAAGCAAAATATTGGAACGCACTACGACCGATTCTCTTAGCCGCAGTGATAACAGGCCGGGTACTGCAAGGTCTACGCAGTCTTTTGCAGCATCATGCGTCACTCACTGTCCGCTTTGCAAACAAGCCGATCACGCTAACTTATATAGATGCCCTGCATTTGATAAGCTTTCTATCGACGACAGGTACACTTTTGTAAAACAAAGCAAAGGTTGCACTAATTGTCTAAGCACTACGCATATAAATACCGCTTGCAATTCTAAATTTAATTGCCGTTATTGTGGATGTAAACATCATTCTATGTTATGCCGCAAAGTATCATCTTCCCGTGAAGACAATCGCCCGTACCCTAGCGCTTCGTCACAGGCGCACGCGCCGCCTCCGCGCGCGCGAACTGGCAACTTCTCCGCCGCCGGGGATCACATGCCGCCTTCGGCATCGCCGCCGCCCGTCGCGGGCTCCGCTAGCGCTCAGCTGACGAACTTACCTACAACTGCTTATCAGTCATCACAACAACAGGTGTCGCTGTGTAATATACGCCCCGCTTCGCAGCCTAATGACACTACTTGTTTACTGGGAACCGTACAAGTTTATGCTACGGATTTAAATGGTCGCCGCCATGTAGTACGCGCCTTAATTGGTTCGGCTTCCCAAAGTAACTTTTTAACTTCAAAATGTTGCGCTAAATTAAATTTAAAATGCAATAAGGTGACGAACACCGTTGTTAAA
Organism: Campaea margaritaria; assembly: GCA_912999815.1. NCBI lineage: Eukaryota > Metazoa > Arthropoda > Insecta > Lepidoptera > Geometridae > Campaea > Campaea margaritaria. Next base: position 6,406,055 of record OU538801.1, read on the forward strand.
GGGATAGGTTCCGCATCTAACCCAATCAAGGGAGCAGTTTCTGCTACTTTATCTTCCCGCCTAAATGATAATTTTATTGCAATTGACGCCTATGTTATCGACCGCATAACAGACAATTTACCGGCAGTGAAAATTGACGTATCCTGCCTTTCATACCTGAACTGCCTGCCTCTGGCAGACGACAGTTTCGCTTCGCCTTCCGAGATCGACATACTTATAGGCGCGCCGCTCTTTTCTGAAATATTGCTATCAGGCCGCGCCGCTGGTCCGCCTGGTACTCCAACCGCTTTTGAAACCATTTTTGGTTTTATCGTAATCGGGACCGCTCCCGTTACTCCCGCTCATGTTACTCCCGCTCATGTTACGCCCGCTCATATTGAAACCGTTGTTTCTATCACTGACCCCTTGGTTGAAGATAGATGCCGCTCTCATATTTCCCTCTGTACCTTTACGGAAGGACCACGTTTAGATAATCTTGTCCAACGCTTCTGGCAGCTTGAAGAGGTGCAATGCACGCCGACTTTGAGCCCAGACGCTATAGAATGTGAACGCATTTTTACAAATAACGTTTCCCGCGATCCTACGGGACGCTATTCTGTAGCGTCACCTTTCTCCCGCGATCCCGCGACCGCTCTGGGTAATTCTTACCCTATCGCTAAAAAACGCTTCATGTATCTCGAACGTAAGCTCGCCGCGACACCTGCTCTGCGCTTAGAGTACGATGCTATAATCAAAGAGTACATTCAGAAGGGTTACATTTCACTGATCGACAATGATAGTCCTTTTACTGGATATTACGTGCCACACCACGACATTGCGAGACTACAAAAAACAACAACTCGATGGCGTATGGTGATGGACGCCAGTGCTGAAACTGACTCAGGCCTCTCCTTGAATCAAGTTTTATATACCGGGGATGATTTACAAAACGATCTTTTTACAATCCTCTTGGATTTCCGCCTCTACCCAATCGCTTTTACATCCGATATTAAACAGATGTACCTACAAATTTTGATAAATAGGGACCACCGCAAATATCAAAAATTCCTGTATCGATTCGATCCCGTTTTTCCGCTTGATACCTACCAATTCAACCGCGTTTGTTTTGGTCTACGTAGCAGTCCGTTCCTTGCAATGCGAGTGTTGCGACAGCTGTGCGCCGCCGACGGTGCCCGCTTCCCACTCGCAGCATCTCTTATCAGCGACAACACATACATGGACGACGTGTGCTACTCCATGCCTACTCTGTCTGCTTGTTTACAACTCAGAGACGATCTCCGCGAGTTGCTCAAGGCCGGGGGCTTCGATCTCGTCAAATGGGCTAGTTACTCACCCGCGCTCCTTGACTCCCTTCCCGTCTCTGCGTTAACGGAATGCGTTAAAAATGCGAAAAATGCGTTAACGGATCTTTTAAATTCCGACGAATATAATAAGTCTATCTCAGATGAGTTATCAGCTAATCGCATACACTGGAAATTCAATCCACCGCGAAGTCCTCACTTCGGGGGGAATTATGAAATATATGTGAAAGCGTTTAAAAGTCATCTTCATAAAACGATCGGTTCACAGTTACTCACCTATGAAAAAATGTTAACCGTACTCACACAGATAGAATGCGTTATCAATTCTCGTCCTATAACGTTATTGAGCGAAGATCCGTCTGAGCCGACCGCGCTGAGTGCTTCACATTTCTTAATGACCGCACCGCTGAAGCATTTACCCGCTTGCACGGTTCCCGATGAACCTGGACACTTATTGAAACGGTACGCTTTATTGGATCAAATGGTACAATCATTTTCCAAACGGTGGAAGTTGGAATATCTTCACTTACTTCAATCTAGAGGAAAATGGAATACACCTTCGAATCCCATTACAATAGGTTCTATTGTTCTTATTATCACTGATAATATTCCCCCGCTATCCTGGCCTCTCGGCGTCGTCGTGGCCACTCATGTCGGCGGCGATGGCATCTGTCGAGTAGCGTCAGTAAAAACGGCGACCGGCGTCTACCAGAGACCCGTCGTCCGTTTATGTATCTTACCTACCCAATAATTTAACCCCTTGCTCCCCGGTCAACCGCTATGTTATATTTAACCCGTTGACTGCTTAAGAGTTTAACTCTTATTTTTATTTTTTATTTCCCGCTTTCTTTTAAAAACCAATGGTTTTTAGGCCGGGGGCAAATGTTCGCGCCACTTACATTGGCACTCATAATACCTTCCTACCTTCCTATTCCTATCATTTTCTTGGCGACTATCTCTGTCGCTCATATCGTGGTATCCACGAGAAAACTGCTTGCCGCCGCAAGTAGTCTGCGATCGACCCTCGTCCTTCGCGGCTGCCGCTCTCGCCGAATCCAAAGTACTGGATCTGCTGCTCCTCTGTGGTGGTCCACGTGAATTCGACGCGCAAATATAAACAAAACCCGCTATAAACCCGCCGCGTAAACGCTCCTTGCCGACACGCACCAACCGCCAAAAATACAGTCCACTACATCGAACGTCATAACATCCTGAAGGAACAAGCAGCTTGGAGACGGACCCGAACCGAGGTGATTGCAGTTGCATGGAGACCAGGTTAGTCGCCAAGTTCCTTTGTACTACTCTTCTACCAGCCATCCTTCCCCCGCCATTGGAGGCGCGCTCAGCCTATACAGCTTAGCTGCCGCGCTAACAGAATTTTTAATTATTCTTATCTTAGATTTTCAAAAAGCCTTGTTGAAGCTCACCAATGCTGAAACTTCGTAAGAATTATATGACATTGAGTTTAGAATATCTTCTATAAATATTAGATGACGATTAATTGAGAATGATACAAGGCGAATAACTATATTACATACAAGCAGGCGTGGTTGTGGTGTAGTTTTTGGGCAGGCGTGTCGCTTACCATCAGGTGAACGACTCGCTCGCCGTTTTACTCAATGAAATAAAAAAAAAAAAACATAAAATTTAAAGCCTAGTAAGTAACAAAGCACAATTTTTATCATCCAAAGAACACCAGTAAAATATTGCAAACTTTTACATAACAGCCATAATTTGTAACACTGCTCAACTGAAACGTAATCTGTTACTTTTTCTAGAGACAGTGACATTAACAGCCACAGTAGATCTTCCTGAGAGTAGACACTAACACACAGTTACTTAGGTGTATCCACCCTAATGGACTAAACCAGAGAACTATAAATTCCAACGCCCCTTTCTAAAGGATAATCGCACAGACAACTCTGTAGCAAATGGGAATTTAGAGCTCCCTTGGAGCAGGCCTAATTGACAAAACATACTCGATTGAGCGCTTGCTTTAACGTGAGCGAGTAGCGAGTAGAAATGTACACGACTGAACGGAGCGAGTTTTAATAATCTCGCTCCAAGGAAAGGTCAACTCTAGTTCATTCTTAAGGAGGTCACCCTTGGCTACCTTCTGCAGCGTTACGTTACCGCCCTCTTATAACTTAAGTTTACTTGTGAATATGGTTATGGTTGTAGCATAGAATAAATAATGAGTTCTGCTTAATTATGTAATTAGGTATTATGTTTTTGATAAAAATGTACACGATTCAAAGAAGTTCACTTACAATAAACAATGTCAGCAGTTTGTCGCCATACCGCTGACAGTGAGGCAAGCTACCCCTTGCCCCTTCAAACTCGAAGCACGAATGAAAAGGGAGCGAGTTTTGCACGCAAATTAATATGCTGCCATAAAACTGATGGGGGTGCGGTCAGGCTGACCAGTTTTAGGACCCCGATTGATGAATGACTACGTCCGACACGCTATAAATAAATACGTACCTTCATTAGGCTACGTATTCTATGTTACGTGTTCGCATAAAGCGTTTGAAATTGACCGAAAATATTTCTGATTTCGTTAAAGGAAAACTACTTTGTCAATCTGTTATAACTAGCAAGTGATAGGTAATTAATGTACTGGAATATCGGGAAAAAGTGATCATTTTGGATTGTCTTTGAGCTAGGTAGGCGAAAGACCTTTTCGTCCAGGCAAATTAGACATTTCATCTGAAATAGAAGTCCGTGTAGTACTGGAATTAGTACAGTTATAGGTGTTCTGACAAATGCAAATGAATGTATGTAACGCAGCAATGTCAAAACTAGCTATTTCTATATTACGGATGTTGCTCTACTCAACATTCATTCTTTTAGTAAATTTTCATACTCAAAACATAATCATAATAAACTCAAATCATTTATTGTAAATAGGCAAAATATTGCACTTTTACACGTCAAAAATAATATCTTATACATAATATGTATAGAAAAACAAAAAATAAGTCTAAATATGATCAACGAAACTAATGATTATTAACTAATTATGGTTTGAGTTTATAAATGATATTTCCCTTTCAAGTGGTGACTCATGCCTGAATCTCGCATAGGAAAAGGAAACTCCATTGACTATACCAGTGCTTCGGAAATACGCCTAACCATAGGTACGAAATTTTACAAGAAGGATATGACATAATAATATTATGGTAGACAAATCACTACAATCAACTACTTTTGTGGAGACAAGAGCCTTCTCAAATGTTGTTACCAAATGTTTTTTACTGTCCATCCAAAGGTTGTCTGGAAGAAATCGCTTTCAGCGATAAGACCGCCCATTGTACTACCCTTGTTTACCTATTGTAATTCTTCTGTACTGTGTTTATTTTTGTTTCTGGTGTACAATAAAGAGTTTTTCTATTCTATTCTATTCTTCCCGTGAGAGGTTTTAATAAATAGATCCCTATTCTAATAAAATTACGGCACATCTTGCTCAGTGTGGCTACCTAATACTATCACCACCATGTCAACTAACACATGTCATCTAACAATGACATAAAAGAATAGTGACAATGTAAATAGAGATCTTTATATTTACACCGGCACCTTTAGTTCAAACTCCGAGCAAAAGAGAACATAATTGTATTACCTCCAATAAGAACCCAGCAAAAAGTTCACGTACAATGTCAACGAACGACTTAATGCGAAAAGTCGCTATCGGTACTGTACGGCAATCGATACCTACCTACATTATCGCTTAGGGAGAGCAATCAGTGCTTTGGAGTAAGGTGTAAGCAAAAAAACGTTATATATATGTATAATAGTTTCGTTGGTTGGGCCTAAGTCTAGAATTCGTCCATGATCTTCACTCTACTGCTAGTTTTTACCTTAAAAATAAACGTAGTACACGTAAAGACAAGCGAAGCTTCAGAATATCCACCAACTTCTTTGTCCTGCCCCCCTGAAACATTTTGCTATTAGATAAAGCAGACTAAACTAAAAGACGAAAGCGAAACAGTCCAGCAACTCTTAAACTATCTGCTATCGACTCCTCGGTAAACTTGTAAAGAGTTTTATAGAGGATTCCGTTAAATATTTTATGGGCTCAGTGTCCGCCAAAAATCAATTTAAGGCGTTAAAAAGAAAGGGTCTCTTATCTATAGCTTGCAGCTGTGCTGAAACAACAGTTCCGATGGACCAGGGATCTATTGCCTTTGCAAAATTGGGATTGTTTCACTGTTTAGATTGTCTTTTGTTTTCATTTTAACGGCCGGAAGTTCGCAACGTTATTTCAGAAGTGTTATGGGTTATGTTTTTATTTTTATGAAATCGCTTTTTATTCCTGTGAATAATGTTTCGCACTGCAGACGAGCAAATGAAAACATTAAATAATAATAACATGCCATGATCATAATTATACTCGTAGGAGCCTAGATTTGTTGATCCCTAACTGCGATTCTTTGTAACTAGGGAATCAAAAACTACGAAGACCCATAATGCAAACACCCAGACTCAGAACATCAAAAGCATCTGAATATTTGTGAAAGCATAGTCATAGAGCTTATCTTCTGTGGTGCAACCTGATAGTAATCGCCTTTTCCTCCTGTAACAATTGCATGCTACACAGAACTTTATATTGCAAATTCCTTCCGCAGCACAGCACTGTATTCATTATCTACAGATGTCGCTTTTTATATCGGTAATACACTGCTGCGTATGGCAATTCACAAACTAGAGCATTCATGTAATGTTTGAACATTGTTACTGCTTGACGATATTCGATTCTATGGCGAATTCTACTGCTTTTTCTATCCTATATGGTTGATCATCATCATCATAATATATCTGCCCCCTGCTGAACACGAATTCATCTCACTACCGTGAGGACAATTAGATCGTATCCACCACGGGGCCCTGGAGGCGTACCATGACATCTTATAGCGATTCAATTGAAGACCTAAACTAAACCGCGTCGCATAATGGTACCGTGACGTCTTATTTTTTATGTTGCTGCTACATTCAACCTAAACTGGATCCAGTTTAGGTTGAAAATGGCAGCAAAATAAATTGAGTCACTAACAAGCCGTTTTTAACCTAAACTAGATCAAGTTTAGGTTAAAAATTAAGACGTCACGGTACGATTATGTGACGCAGTTCAGTTTAGGTCTTCAATTGAATCGCTATAAGATGTCATGGTAGGCCTCCTGGTCAGATTAGTCGATCACATTCCAAAATACTTCATAATGAATACTGATACAATTAGGTATAATTGATACTTTAGGTTTTAAGATAACATAAAGGATACAATGTAATATCATCTTCATAAACAGCTTATCATCATAGTCGACTCGGGTGAAGCCATTGTGATTATAATGATTTGTGTGTTTAGCCTGAGTCAAATATTATTTTCCTTATTTTAAATCTGTGATTTAGGTTAGAAATAGTCAAAATATCAACTCTCAGTCAGTAAGGTCGTCCAGCCAAGTCACAGTAAAGGTCACAATTCAGTAAACTAGAAAAACACAATAATAGGTACACTTTTTTTTGTCACATCAGGTGACGAAAAACAAGTTAAATCGACGAAATCACTGAAAATGTAAGTAAGTAACGCATTACGATCACATACATAGATCCAGACCCCAAAATAGGATGTTCTGTATCTAAAGTACCAGGAACTACGAAGACCATGGTCTTAAAACACCTAGACTTAGAGTAAATACTCATGGTTTACAAAAATTTATTTTGTCTATGTTCAATGAAGAGAAAACAGACCGTTTTAAAACTAACTAAGCGTACACCTAAATGATGTTACAATAGACTAGGACTCCCCCGCCGCACTTACGCACACCTACCTACAGCATAAACATTGAGTACGAAAATATTCAAAAGGTATTTTGAGGGTAAAAGTTGGGGTGAAAGGCTGTTTGACTTTGCTATTCGCATAAACAAAACGTGTAAAGTTACGATCGGTGTTTATATTAAAATGGAAGTAAAATTAAAGGATCGCCAAATAAACTTTAACCTTATGGTCAAAACAAATAAGCTATATAGTTCAAAATTTGTTGAAATCAAAAATTTTGTAGCAATATAGCTCATCCCGCGTTGCATAACCATTTTGGCTGCAGATACGTAGATACAGTGTAGCTGATAGCATGTCACTGTAAAATCAAAAAGTTTATATTTTGTCATATCTAACGCAAATATTCTTTCTTACATCCATGAGGAAAGCCGTCCGGGAAATTCGTAGGGTGCGACGCACCGGCGTGTTTTCACTCCCGCCAGTGTCGTTCGCGCCAACGCCGCGAGAGGGCGCCACACGCGTTCCGCTGCGCGCCACGTGACTTGTTGCTTGAAGCGCTTACCGATACAACACAAACAAAACATGCATCCCGATGCAACGTGACTCGATTATGACATTCAGAAATTCAAGCGCTTGACATGAATTTTATCACAAAACCTCTCTACAATCACGCGAAACTTTTCATGCTGTTGAGTTTCGCACTCGCAATTATACTAACCGGGGTATTTTTGCGTTTAAACAACAATACAACCGAAGCGGACGAAACTCAGGACGTTGAATACGACTCTATGATAAATGTGAACGGCACGGAGCCCCGCAAAACGAGAAGAAAAGAATACTTGTACCGGCTTTTGACAAATACGACCCGTTCCCTCATACAAATGGAAATAAAAGCTAGGAGACTGGAGGAAAATATGCGTAGGATTAAGGAGAAGACTGCAGATTTATTGTGGAAGAACAAGGACAAAGCTTTGTGGCATATTCTGTTCAAGAACATAAGCAGGCACATTTCTATCCGGCACGAGTTCCACCAACATGCGAGCCTGAGGCGGATTATGCAGGACAGTCACGGCCACGTACATAATCGACGAAGAAAAGTTTTTCTATCACGATAAAATAAGACTTTCGAATAGTTTTAAAGTAGTGTGTATACGTTTCGAGACTTTATATTCTGAACTGACAATAAAAGTACATTTAAGTGGCATTTTGTTGGAGGAAGAAGGTGCAAGGGGCTTGTCTTACAAAGCACGTAAGTACCATATGTTTGTCTTATTTCCTTGGATACTATATTGTTGGGTATTTTCTTCTTCCGGAGGTCTTAACGACGTACGTTTGCGGAATGATAGTTTGCTCACACGTTTCTCGCAGGTAATTGGGAAAATGTGATTTGGTTTGGTTGTTTTTCTCATTGTTGCTTGATTAATTGGGTTTTTCCTCGCGATTGCGTTGACGGGTTTTAAGCATCAGTGTTAATTAATGCACTGTTTATAATATATTGAGTCTAGAATCAGTAATACCAGAAATTATATCGATTGGGCTACTGGATTGTAAAGATATTTAACGAATGGGGTTATTCAAATTTACTACTAGGCGAGAAAATATCTGTTGTAGTATTTACAAATATTTTAAAAGGATTATTTACAAGTGAGTTATTCAAACAAGGCTGTTGATTTTTTATGGCATCAGTGCTTACTATTTTATTTCAGCTTATTTTTAGATTATCTGTTGTGATACCGTTTATTTGAATGGTTTCGTAAACTATGAGCTCAAATTAATTAATTTAAAACACTGCCATTTAAATGTTATTTATTACCTTTACGTTTTTAATTTTCATAATTATAATATTTACTTGTATGTCTTGAAGTGCATTAAAGAGTTGATGTCTTATCTTATTATATTTATTAATTTATATTTATTTGCCGGCATGGTAAATTATAGACCATCACCTCTCTCTCTGGGGAAACTGTATCCCAGCAGTGGCAACGAAACTAATCGATGATGATGATGCTAAATAATGACGATAAAGTTTCAATATTCACTTTTTTTAACCGAATTCAAAGAAGGAGGAGATTCACAATTCTTCTGGTTTTTTTGTATGTTTACTCCGATTATACTCCGCCAATGATGAATTGATTTTGATGATTATTTTTTATTTGGTGGGTCATTAGGAATAATACATTGAAATGAATATGAGAAATTGGAACTTTTATTCGAATTCTTAAATAATAAGAAAAAGTCACAAAACACAAAGCAAATTACAATATCATTATCAGCATCGGTCATGTCACAAAAGACCGATAACAATTCTTGGCACGACCGTCAGGGAGGACGTCCGTTGAGTACGTACGTACATATTATAATGATAGATACCTAGGTATTATCAACTACGATGTTGACTGAAGTACCGATAGCAATATAGACTTAACAGAAAAAGTTGCACGAAAGTAATTCTGAATATTTTTCTACATTGAGAGTGGTTTTTGTCTAAATACGATAAACAGGAGGCCTACCATGACGTCTTATAGCGATTCAGTTCAGGGCCTAAACCGAGCCGCGTTGCATAATCGTACCGTGACGTATTATTTTTTATGTTGCTGCCATTTCAACCTAAACTGGATATAGGTTAGGTTGAAAATGGCTTATTGGCGACTCAATTAAGGTTGCTACCATTTTCAACCATAACTGGATCCAGTTTAGGTTGAAAATGGCAGCAACATTAAAAATAAGACGTCACGGTACGATTATGCGACGCGGCTCAGTTTAGGTCCTGAACTGAATCGCTATAAGACGTCATGGTAGGCCTCCAGTAAGTTCACAAGTTCTGGTGGCACAGTATTTGATATGGGCAGGCGTACCGCTTACCATCAAGTGGACGACTTTCACGTCCGTCACTCAGTTAAATAAAAAAAAAACCCACCTAGACAACCACATTATAGAACTTGCCGGACATACTGTGAAACGAACGCGTGGCGAGACGTATAAGTTTTTTTTGGTACGACGCAATCCGTTTCGCTTTCGCATTTCTATGCGACATGACTCAAGCGACTTAGTACATTACAAATTAAAAACACCTTACCATGCGTTCGCTTTGCTGTTTTAGCACCAACTTATTCGCAAAATCGGTGTACCTGTATGTAATTAATTTAAACCCCATTATTATAAAACAACAAAATTTAAGTCTACAAAATAAAGCATCATCTTCAATAGAAAAAAAATATAATGTTTAGTATTTAGTATTGTGTTAAAACTAAACAATATAGTAGTAATTTTTTTGTTGGCCTTACCAACCGGTTAACTACATGCACGTCGACTCCGATAAAACGAGATAGATATACCGGCACAGTTTGTTTACATCGACTTTTACATTACATACGTGTCCACTGCGACAAGCAGACGATTGATTCTGTTTTATATTGTGCAAATTCGACTCGAGATGTCTTGCTGTAAGTAATGTCTGCCTATAATGTAAAAGGGAGTGAGGAATGGTCATAGATTTTAGTTTTGTGGATGCGAATGTTTAAATTAGTTTAGATTGCCACGTTATAGACACTTTATTAACGTTTAACGGAGGAACTGTTATAAGCATGATTGGTATTGATTTCATTATGGCTATTTTTAGAACTCTTTGATTGTCTTGTCACAATTTAATGTTATTTTGTCTAGTCATAACAAATCGTAGTTCAGTAAAGTTCTTGTACCTACCTATCTACTAAATTTAGTGGTAAAACGTTGCTCTTTGACCTTGAAGATTGACGCGTTAACTTATTGAAAACAAAATACGCATAGCTAATGCCTTTACTTACCTACTACATTATGGACCGAACACTATCGATGCCAGATTGAAACGATAAAAAATTGATGTAATTTCAAACCGTTAAAATAATACAAAGAAAAGATGCAATTTCAATTATTATATCTTATCCTAAATAGCACAAAAATGCTTAATGTGACTTTCCCCACATCTCCCCCAATCAATTATGTTCTCCCAATCATTCAACATCCTAAGTAAACATCGTGATTACACCCCAGTCAACAAATACCGAATCGAAATATCCCGAAAAATCATAGCTTTTTGAATCATCTAATTTTCGGACCGGATTACCGGAGGAACTGCCACCTTTAATAAATCTCAGATAGGCATCGAAATGTTATTTTTCCGTTGCACAAATGAGGGTTTAGGGTGGGACCGTCCCCTCGCGATTTCGTAATCACGTCAGGTAACGCTTGCATATAAATTACCCCTTTGTATGGGGTAATATCATCAGTAGGCTATTGTTTGCTCTGTGTTTATCTATATTGTTATTTTTACGCTCTGTTGAGCACATGGTTGGTGGATTATGGCCTGATTAAAGTTGGTATTATTAATTTTACTTATTCTCTTCTGTTTTTAAAAGAATAAAATATGTTGCGGCGAAAAGTACTTAATAAACATAATGTGTAACAGTGTAACAATTATGCAACTCAACCTAACGTGCTTCGAGCTCAAATATATATGAGAAAAATAAAGAACTAACTAACTTAAGAACTCGTTCTTCGAGAACTTGGTAATCAAGAAGATAATAAACGTTTTCCTAACAAAAAAAGTTCAAAAGTAAGTTGCATTCCTATATCGTTCAATCTCCATCACTTCCTTTACTTTATGATTCCTGTTAAATCCACCGGTGCGATTAATATTCTGCGAAGTTCTTTAAAGATTTTTCTTCGCTCAAAAAGGAGTTTTATCTAAACATTGAGATTAAAATCACTAGGGTTTGAGGGACCTCGTTTAAGACGTTGCCTTTGAAGTCTCGCCTGAGGGCACGAATGATAAATTGCCGCCCGCTTGATGCTTCTGACACTTTTTTTCCACTATGTGACCTTTCACTGGTACCTTTATTTCGCTTATCAGGCGACACGGACGAATAAGTTTCATATAGAGCTGACAAATAGGGATACGGGCGAGAAACGTGCAGCGGAATTTTATGATTTGATTTCGGATATAAGTTGGCAGAATTGACCTTTTTATGTTTCACAGTTCATCAGTGATGACGAGGGACGTAGGTTAGATAAAATATGACAGGAATTTTATATATTTTTGCATAAGCTTCTACTCCGTGTGAACGCGACCTTTTTATTGGGTGAAATATGGTTTGACTGCTCCTTTATAATAAATATTTTCTTTACATCAAATAGTGAGCAGTTTGTGTAAAAAGATGAGCAAATAAATCATAAATAAACCAGCCAATGTTCTAAAAATAGACTCCTCAAAAACCGCATTAACCATAGATCCATTATTTCAAACTTTTACCAAGAAAGCCCGATTCCAAAACAATGAACTATGTCTCTGATGTTGATTAGATACTTCTAATCAAGGCTGTTAGGAGGAAAAGCGGGAAAACTTTTCGATTTCCTTTTAAATGGAATTTCTTTTCAGGCAAAGGCGGACCGGGATACGCTTCCCCTATGGAAGCATTCAGGAATGGCCCGAGAGAGGAACTTTTGTACGTGGTCTGCGTTCAACCAGATCAGACAAAGCAGGACTATCTAGCTACTGTCGATGTGGATCCTAAATCTGCCACGTATACTCAGGTTCGTGAGATTTATAATAGTATTCGAAATTGATTGACAAACTAGTTTTTTCATTCCATCATAAAAATAACTGAAGTCTTTAGTTTAGATAACTTCACTGTAATTTAACTTACTTCTCTAAAATACTTACCCGCATCGAACAATCATTTAGTAACAACCCTGTGAAAAAACCTAAACCAAGCAGTGAAAACGTAATTGTTCTGAACATTTATACGAATTTATTAGGGACAGACAACTCAAGCTAACAAACAGCTTGTGATTAAGAGAAACACAGTCACAGAAGTAAGAAGATTGATGACGGTGAGAACTGCCATTGTCGCTTCATTTCGACAACCGTTTCTTGATTTAGATCTTACCGACAACCGATCTTTGAGTTCTCACTGAGAGTTTCACTATATTTATACGACAATACAAAAAGTTTACGATTTAAACTTTTAAATGCACTTTTAAGTAAAGATAAACAAGTGCAGACGCGTGGGTGACGAGATATCGAATTATCACTATGAGAGAGTCATTTACTGATTAAAGCGCTAAAATACAACAAAAGTGACAATCAAAACAAGTGTGTTATTGTTTATAATAACATGTCATCAATATTGTACCATACGATAAGTTTTATTTTCGATGCATAGATTACTTGAAGTAATAGACGCGATATAGGAATGTAATAATAGCTGGAAGATACGTACCTATCTTCTAATAAATAGATGTGTATCTACCTAATCTACCATGAACCTCCCCAATAATTTGATTCAGAATGTCGTCAAGAAAAATAATAAGACTTTCCTAACGGACCACCGTTTCACAAAAAGGTAATTTTGGTCCGAACAAATGTACGCAATTACGCACTAGTTTCGTATTATGGTGGGTACAGACCAACCGAACATAAGCGAGCGAATGGTCACCAATTGGTGGCCACCGAACGGTACAGTACACGCTCGTTTTCGCTGTTGTGTCCACACCAAACGAACGCATGCAGAGTTCGGCGAATCACGCCGAACTAGTGATGTGTCGTTACCATACGGATTAATAACCAAACTATCAAAACCGTGCGATTATTGTAGTAGGTAACAACTATACGATAATAGTGGATTGTACCACAAGGGAACAAAATAATGTAATTACGGCGAGAGCGATTTTTGAATCCAGAGCGAAGCGAAGGATTCTATAGTAGAAGTCAAAGTACTTCGCTCGAGCTTAAATAATTTTGCTACCGTGTGGTACACGATACTTTTCATCCCAAGCTATGAGAAAATATTCATCATACGAGAAAAATCTTTTGACGTGACAACGTCTAATAAATCGATGAACGCCGGTATGCAGCCGAAAAAGTTGACACATTGTCCCGTTACGCTCATTGTACGCTTGTGCCGCATCTATCTCTCTTCTCTTCTTGACAGGTTAATTATTCTTGCATTTTAGAAATTTGAGTACTTTAATTTAATTTAATAAAAAGTAACAAAAAGAAAACAAAATTTTAATACCATCATACGAAAAAAAAAATAAAAAAATATAAATATATAATAAAAAAAAAGTGAATAATATTTTAGAAAACAAAATAAAAGAAAAGCAAATAAAATATTTATTTATAATTAATTTTTATTTTTTTTGGCAATAAATTTCCTTTTTATTGATTCATTCATTTATATTATTACCACTCTTTATTGAAAAAACTCTAAAAATGAAGTGCCCGGGAATGACCCACTTTGCTCGCACTTATTCAGAAGCAAAATGTCTCTTTTCGAATACATGGGATTAAAACTTTCTTTCGTGTTTTTCAATTAGTCGTGACATTTAACATATATTGCATTAATTTGCTTGAACAAATGAAGACAACTGTTTATTTGAGTTGTCAAATTCAACTGAACATATTATTGTAGCCTATGGAGTATAGCCCTCCTACTCGCACGCATCAAAACGCTCTATCTGGCTTATTCACTTTCTCCAGCTACGTTGACAACTTCAAGTAGATACTTTATAGTTAGCGGCGATTTATTATAGCGTTCTGACAACAACTATGGTTTCTTATCGTAGGTACATATCAAGTGAGTGAACAAAAGTGAAAAATTATCGTTTTGAAAAATAGATAAGGTAGTAATGCTTTAGTTGAATAACGACTTGTTGTTTCACATCACTAGCTGCTACTAGGTATAATATCCATCGTCTATGCCTGTTTGAGATCAATGTTAGTCATCGTAGTTCACATGCCACCCGCTAGATGGCTCCGTCAAATGAGCCGTCCCGCCTACCTAAGGTCGTTTTAAGTAGCGTTCAAGATAATTGTAAAGTGCGTTCATAAACCTTCGTATTAGAAAATACAAATTATTTTCTCAAGTAAACGGAGTATTATTTTGGGGGATACCAGGGCGACAACATAAGATAGATTACGTGGTCAAGTAGGGGCACTTGACCACGTAATCTATCTTATGTTTGATGCGTATGAATTATTGATTTGATTACATACACAATGAATATTAAAGTCAGTCATTTGTAATTAACAAATGAAAACAAACCTTTTATATTTAGGCTACCTAGATACTATGGATAGTAGAGCCATGCATGCTAGATGCGAATAGAATAACTAATCAAAAAGTTCGTCAATCAAAAACATCAAAAATTCTGGTGGTTTACATTTTCCCTAAACTAATCCTTATGTACCTCCTAAACGCGTGGACCGATTTACATGATTCAAATGAATAAAATAATTTTAGACCTATTCCTTTCATTTGACACCAAAATCATTAAGATATCACCACAAACAAAAAATCGTATTTTCAGGTTGCTCTCGTAATTATATAGGTAACTATTACAATAATTATTATAATATCCCACTGCCACAGCCTAAGTTTCTGCTTATACAGCTCTATGACCATCAGCAGTTTTGAGTTAGGCCATTCCATAGAGTTTATAGTTAACTGAGATTTATTATAGCGTTGTGATACCAACTATGGTTTCGTTTCGTACATAACAAGTGAAAAAGTGAAATATATCGTTTTGAAAAATAGATAGTAATGACTTGAATAACGACTGATTTTTGATTCACATCACTAGCTGCTACTAGTCACACCGTTGCAGTGGGTACAGACCAACCGAACATAAGCGAACGAATGGCCATCAATTGGTGGCCACCGATCGATACCGTACTCGCTCACTTTCGCTGTTGTGTCCACACCAAACGAACGCATGCAGAGTTGGGCGAACCACGGCGAACTAGTGATGTGTCGTTACCATACGGCTTAATAACCAAACGATTTGAAACGATTATTATAGTCGGTAACTATACGTTATTAAACTTTTCTTCGTGTACACCTATCATGATATTTATATTGCATTTCTGCGATTGCTAGAACAAATCAAGACCGCTGTTTATTCCAGTTGTCAAATTCAACTGAACTAGTGAAATTTTATATTTAGGCTACCTAGATACTAGGGATAGTAGAGCCATACATGCTAAATGTGAATAGAATAACTAATCAAAAAGTTCGTCAAACAAAAACATCAAAAATTCTGGTGGTTTACATTTTCCTTAAACTAATCCATATGTATCTCCTAAACGCGTGGACCGATTTACACAATTCAAATGGATAAAATGGTTTTAGACCTATTCCTTTTATTTGACATCAAAATCATTAAGATATCGCCACAAACAAAAATCGTATTTTCAGGTTGCTCTCGTAATTATATAGGTACCTATTATAATAATTATTATATCTCACTGCCACAGCCTAGATTTCTGCTTATACAGCTCTATGAGTCTACAGTTTTGAGTTAGGCCATTCCATAGAGTTTATAGTAAACTGAGATTTATTATAGCGTTGTGATATCAGAATCAGAATCAGAATATTTTTATTGTATAAATTGTGTACATTATGCTGTTGTTATTACAATAAGAAGTTTCAACAATTTGCCCATTTCGGGCGCACAATAATTAACTTACTTATACACTAGATAAAATTGGAAAACAAAACAATTAACCATATTTTAAATAAATTGTTAGGAATTTAAAAAAGTAGTTATTAAATAGAAAAGTATTCTTTTAAATTATAAAAACTTTGCGTTAGCAACCAAAATTTTAACTTTTTGTTGAAATCTGGTCCACTTTGCATCTTAACGTCAAGAGGTAGATTGTTATGAACTTTAATAGCTGTGAAGTAAGAGCTCTTATGATACAACGTGTTATTGGCCTGAAGTATTTAAATATTATGCTTGTATTTGGTCCTTAGAATTTCGGATCGGTTGGATTTTGTTTTATAAAAGTACTCGTAATTGCTTTCGACAAATATACTAATTTGATAGATATAAATACAAGTAAGTGTAAGGAAGTTATTCTCTATGAAAACATTACGAAGTGTTTCAGTACTATTTAAATTAAATATACATCTTAGACATCTTTTTTGAAGTAGAAAAGTAGTTTCTACTTCTACAGAATTACCCCAAAATATAATCCCATAGCTTAAAAGAGGATAAACGTAATCATAATACGTGTTTATAGCAATTTTTTTTGATGATACGTTTTTTAGTATTGAAACAGCATATATGTATTGAGAAAGTTTTGTGTTAAATTTAGAAATGTGAGATTTCCAATGTAATTTGTGTCTATAGTAACTCCAATAAAATTGGTTTCTGTAACAATATCGACTTTTGTTTTTTTAACAAGAACATTTAACGGTAATGATTTTTGTCTATAATTTCTAAATTCTATTAATTTCGTTTTATCAACATTTACATTTAGATTTAAATTTTCTAACCAGCTCACAACTGCTTCGATAGATTTGTTAATTTCTATTTCAAACTCATTCGGACTTAGGTTTAATTTACTCATGTAAATAGTTGCATCGTCAGCAAATATAACACACAAATGTTTGATAACAACTATGGTTCCGTTTCGTACATTAACAAGTGAGTGAAAAAGTGAAAGATATCGTTTTGAAAAATTGATAGTAATGCTTTATTTGAATAACGACTGGTTGTTTTTTCACATCACTAGCTGCTACTAGTCATTTGTAATTAACAAATGAAAACAAACTTTTAATATTTAGGTTACCTAGATGCTATGGATAGTAGAGCCATACATGCTAGATAGGTACTAATTATTATTAAAAAGTTCGTAAAACAATAACATAAAAAAATCTGGTGATTTATATTTCCTCCAAATTAATCCTTAAGTATCTCCTAAACGCGTGTACCGATATACATGATTCAAATGGATAAAATGGTTTTAGACCTAGTCCTTTGATTTGACACCAAAATCATTAAGATATCTCAACAAACAAAAAAGCGTATTTTCAAGTTGCTCTCGTAATTATTATATTATATCCCACTGACTAGGCCCTGTAACCTAGGTTTCTGCTTTTATACATCAGCATCTATCATTTATGAGCATCAGCAGTTTTGAGTTAGGCCATTCCATCGCGATCGTAGTATAAAAATCTAAATTATTGTGAACACGACACGTCCGTTCAGTGCAACCGTCGCGACAGAATGAGCATTCGCCTGTCCGTACACACCGCGCTCGTTCGTACGTTCCATTTTTCTTTGATGTACCGACAACCGGTCGGAGCACGGCCGCAGGCAAGCGAGGGCTAGCGGAAGCCACCGTTTGGTTTCGCTCGCTTTCGCCAGGACGTCCACACCAGTATTTTGTATTCGCTCGGTGGCATTCACTCGCGCGTGCTCGCTTGGTCTGTACCCAGCAGGAGCACGGCCGAAGGCAAGCCAGGGCTAGCGAAAGCCACCGTTTGGGTTCGCTCGCTCTCGCCAGGACGTCCACACTAGTTTTTGCATTCGTTCTGAGGCATTCGCTCCCTTATGTTCGCTTGGTCTGTACCCAGCATTAGCTAACAAAACCTTTAGTGCGGAAGGTGCTACCCAATTTACTTACTAAAAGTTGGTCTCTAATCGCTACGATAGACAGCGTGCAGACGACAGTTTCGACGTACAGTTGGTTAAAAATGTATTTTATCGATCCTTTTCACAGTCATCAACTCAAAATGTTTAACTCACCAACAGCGAGCTTACGCTTGAACTAAATTCTGACCCGATTACGATTTTGACATTATTTACTGAGTTATACATCCTAAGGCAAAAGGCAAATCAACGCAGCGCGGCGTGCGGCGCGCTGTGCTTTTCCGTTTTACGCCTAAGAAACGTCACGATTCCAATATCAATCAAATTTCAATTTCGTTAAACATTAACTCGAGTTCTCTCTAGAATATTTTTATATTACTGTGTTCCGTAATCAAGGGCACTGTTTCCAGCGAAATTACTGGGCATATGAGACCATCAAGTGAGACTGCGGTCAAATGCGTTCCAAGTAGCAATTAAAAAAAAATGCCGTGTAATTAAAATAGACGAAAGCTCTCGCACTATAATAGTCATTTAGTCGTGCTATGTTGGCCGGCAATAGCGTTCCGTAATCCTCTAGGATTCAGGGTTCTGCGAAGAAGTATTATTGTGTACTTTGCCATTGCAATATCGTCCGAGGAGAATTAACAAGAATGCAATATATCGTCGGAAAGGATTGCTTGGGAGTGAGTTACGTACGACAACAAGGGCTTCGAATAGGTTTATTCGTTATCTTATTAGAATCAGTACGAGTTTTATAGCATAGCATAGAAAATACGCAAATAGTAATAAAAAAGCTGGTATTTAATGAAGAGGACATTTTAATAGCTATTCCATGTTATAAGTGTAAAATAATATTGACCTCATACACAATATTAACCCTCAAATTATTTATGTACACTTACAAACACTTACAGGCCCCTCCACACGCAAACATAAATACACTCTCACCAAAATTACACTCTCTTACACCCAATCCTAAATTATTATATTACATACAACATAGAGATTGTAAAAATAATTAGGCGGTCTTCTTTTTCTTTTCAATTACTTAAAATGGTGTGACTTAATAAATGCAAGTGGTTAAGTTTTGAATGTCATTGAAGCGAGGTTATAATAGTTACTCTTAACAGAACGTCCACTCTGATTATAATACTTAAAGTAGGTATATTGCTTATGAATGAGAGACGCCATTTTTCTCTATACTGTGCAGTTTCATTTCACAGCTCAACTAAAAGATATTAAGACTATTTAATTTTTTGTCTATGTTCGCGCCACTTACATTGGCACTCATAATACCTTCCTACCTTCCTATTCCTATCATTTCTTGGCGACTATCTCTGTCGCTCATATCGTGGTATCCACGAGAAAACTGCTTGCCGCCGCAAGTAGTCTGCGATCGACCCTCGTCCTTCGCGGCTGCCGCTCTCGCCGAATCCAAAGTACTGGATCTGCTGCTCCTCTGTGGTGGTCCACGTGAATTCGACGCGAAAATATAAACAAAACCCGCTATAAACCCGCCGCGTAAACGCTCCTTGCCGACACGCACCAACCGCCAAAAATACAGTCCACTACATCGAACGTCATAACATCCTGAAGGAACAAGCAGCTTGGAGACGGACCCGAACCGAGGTGATTGCAGTTGCATGGAGACCAGGTTAGTCGCCAAGTTCCTTTGTACTACTCTTCTACCAGCCATCCTTCCCCCGCCATTGGAGGCGCGCTCAGCCTATACAGCTTAGCTGCCGCGCTAACAGTCTATAAGATATATATGTATCTGATTATTTATTATTTTTATCAATATATAAATATTTATTTATTTATTATTATTTTTTATTATTTTAGTTTCGTTTTTTTTACTTTTTTATGTAGCACATAACCTTCACATTTCAGTTCCTAGTAATTATGGCAAACCTGGCCATAATTCATAATTTCTGTTTTATTTCTGGTTCATAATTTGTAAGACAAAATAGAAATAACTTCGACTAAATTAACAAGCGGAATGCAATATATTGTTGGCCAGGATTTATTACTATGAGATACGAAAGGATAGATTCCAAAGGGGTTGGTGACGTAGCGATGGGCGAGTCCGAGATGTTTTAATCGATTATAGTTCGATTGTTTGAACATCTCGATTTTATCTCATACCTAATCGAGTTTAAGTGAATTCGAGGTGTTTTTAAACATCCAAAAATAAATAATCGCGATTGGTGGACCACCCACTGCGATTATTTCGAGTTTCGACCGCGCTCGATATGACACGAGTGAGAAAGAGCCAGTATAAACGCAGCGGCGAGTCACTCGACTCGGAACAATCGCAAAAGATCCCAATGGTTCAGTCGGCGAGCGAGATGTTTAAAAACTCGATTGTAATTTTGCACCGAATGCTATTTATTCGATTGTCTATACGTCTCGAAATCACCCACCGCTAGTTTGGAGGAATACTTTTACGGGTTTCTGAGTCACGTAGCAAGAGTTCGCGTCTACTGTTATTGGATGCTTTTAGAATTGAATCTACATTCCTTTCCGTTAGCGAAGTGTATCTTTCGAGTGACGAAATTTTAATGAGTAGATTAAAGGTATTCTCGCAGAATTGGATAGTTACTGAATTTAATACAGTTGTTAGGTAATCTTTTTACTTCGCTTTTTTGTTGGTGTCAATGTGTAAACTATTTTGTATTGAGCTAGGTTTTGGTTTTATGATTTTATCAGGCGGTTGTTTGCAGCTTTATTACATAAATAATAGGATACATTTTATTTTAAATATTGTAATGACAAATAAAAAAAAAGTAATTTATCATATCTGTATATTATATTGTCATCAGGTTATCCATCGCACCTATACAGGCAGTTCGGGAGACGAGCTTCACCATAGTGGATGGAACGTATGTTCCAGTTGCCACGCCAACGAAGACTTGAAGAGGAATTTACTTATTTTGCCGGCTTTGCAATCCAGTAACGTCTTCGTGGTTGACGTCGGCACTGACCCAAGAAAGCCACGATTGCATAAGGTAAGAAATGATAACCATCCAGCCCTATACCTATTGACAATATTGTGTTGCTGTCCACGTAGAAGAAAGGTCAACAGCTGCACGACGAGGCTTGGTTTGATCTTCTCGATCTTAGGACAGCTATACGCCATAACAGATATCCTGATTCATCTACGGATAACTCGACTAAAGCTCACATCTGCATCTGTGGTCGAGCTGGTCGTTCCCGTGTTGTTCTGTATAGCCATCTGTATAGACAGTGTCTTTCACAGATTACAGACGCTGTTTAAATCGTCTGCAACAGACATATAAAGCCATGATTGTAATGAATGCTGTGTACGTAGGTGAAGCAACGGAGCGCACTGTGTGTTCATTGTAAAGTCATCTACCAAAAATTAGTGCCACTTCTGTGCGTGACTAATCACAGACACTACACAAGCGCATTGTCGCAGTATATAGTATATAATAATTTAGTACTAAAAATAGAATGGACACTCCACCCCGCATGATCCGCTTCCCCGCACCTCTAGCCGCAATCGGGAGGGCAATCGGGAGGCAGTCAATATACACGCATAAATGTAGGTTAGTATGAACGCACGTTCATACTAGCGGGTTATCTTTTGTTTTAGTCTATAAGAACATCATTTTATGTGTGGGTTGTTAAATTAGCTTTTGTACGAAGTGTCCGGAGTATAACATATTGTAAATGTGTGTAAACCTGTTCGTGTTTTCATCTACATACTACCTAAAAACCTCTACACAAAACATTGTCATTTTAGACAAACTATGAAAATTTCAAATATTTTCAAAAACTTTGTAAAATGTTACAATGTTTTGTTTAGTGTATAGACCAAAACATGGCTAACTTGAAACATTTTCTTTATAACTCACTCCTAATAGTCCTACCTCTATAAATTGGAAACTCTGCTTCGCTTCTGGCACTAACTTATAATCCTGGCTGTATCGTAAAACTGTTTTTATGTCAACAGAACAAAACTTTTTTAATTCCTAGTTTTTATGATCCGTATTTAGAGCTTGCTACAAATTCTTTTCAATACGGTGACTTTATTTTATAGAGCGACTTGTTAAATATCGTAAGTTTTGCATCTGAGTTTTCTTTTTAACTCTTTTGAGGATTGAATAAAGTGTTGTTACACTGTTCTTTTAAGTTACTTTTTAAAGTATAAACGACCATTGGTATCAGTATCGGGTTGAAATATGAAAGTACGATACGATATTATTGGCGATGGATACTGTAAAAATAAATTACAGTTGTCTTGAGTTTATATTTATACGTAACCCGATTCTGCTTCTGGGTTCCGCAATTGCCTTGGTCTGTCTGAACCTTCAAATACTAAAAAAAGACATAGTACGTTTTTGATTGAAATATCTTCTATTTACATATACCCCGTTTTCCTATCAAAAGTGGTGCTTTGATGAACATCCAGCCGAAATTCCATTAAAACTCAATGATTATCTTAACGATAATTTCCTTTGCGAATGTTTTGAACTCCCTATTGAAAGCTTGAGCTGGTTAGCAGATCTTTTCAATTGGCCTTGTTTCTTCGTAGTTCAATATTGTTCGAAGAGGCTCGCTTGTCTCTTAATCTAGATGGCATTAGGTTGATACGATAGAAATGAATGAAAAAGGATTAAGGATTCTCATTAAAGTTTTTGGTACAATCGAGTTCACAACCTTTTAGAATTTGTATATTGATTTTATATAGATATTTTAGTAATCCGTTCATTCATTCGTTTGTTTTCGTTATTATCACTTGGTTTTCGGTGAAGGAAAAAAAGAGGGAACGTAAGGAAACCTAAGTATCTACCCGATAATAATTAGGAGGTATGTTATCCACCAATCCGGACAGGGTCCCCGTGGTGGATTATTACCTAACCCTCCTCACCAAACTGAGAAGGAGACCTGTGCTCAGCATTGGGTTGATGATATTTTAATATTCCTTAATCTCGGAATAACCATTTGGATGACTCACGACATAGATTTACGATTAATCTTCAATGCAAGTGTTTCAACATTAGACTTATAAACGGGTTTTGATTTATTGGTTATTACAGTTATTGAAGGTCCTGTCCTTAAATTTTCAATTATCGTCACCACTATTACAGAGGTTATCCACATTACTAGCAATTAAACAAATATATTCTAAAGTAAGTACCTACCTACACCACCATCACCACCACCACCACCACCAGTACGCCTTTACTATCCATCCAAAGGTTGTCTGGAAGAAATCGCTTTCAGCGATAAGACCGCCCATTGTACTACCCTTGTTTACCTATTGTAATTCTTCTGTACTGTGATTATTTTTGTTTCTGGTTTACAATAAAGAGTTTTTCTATTCTATTCTATTCTATTCTATTCTAAACAGATTTCTATCGATCTCCTCATAATGATTGCCAAAGCGTCGCATAGTTTACAAGTGAAATTTTCTCACTCGCAAACTTCGAGCGAATCTGTCGTCGAACTTGGAGCATTCCAGCTCATACCAGACGAGTTTGTGAACTCGTTATATTGGCTGTTAGTCCTCAAATCGTTCCCCTTTACCAAGCATTTCTACTCTTCGTACTAAATACGAACTAAGGTTCAAAACTTCAAGTCAACTTTGAAAAGTTTCAGCAAACTAAAGCAATGAATCGGCAAGTTCTGAACTTAAAATGAAAATATCACTAATGGGCTTGACAAGAAGAGAGCTGAGTAGAATAGAAAACAAAAGGCTTAATTGTAAACCAGTGAAGAAAAGAAACAGTAATTTGAAGCTAGAACAAAGTGGAGAGGAAGAATCAAAAGATTAAGCTGTTCCCTCTACTATGTGGAATACACAGCCAGACATAGAGAGAAATATAAACATTCTAGTTTTATCGATTGGTCTGACATTTGAACAATATCTGGCACGATGGTAAGTGACGATGTGGTTGAAAACGGGAAACACGTTAAGCCAAACTAGGGCTCCAAAACCAAGGACAAGCCATTGAAAAAGTACTCCCTGAGTGGAACATCCCGTAAGTTTATTTGAGGGTGGTAGCTAGTCAGGTGGACATTAGCGCTTTACCAGATCTGCCACCAAGGACATAGTTTGCTAACTGCGTCCGGTTTCGTGTGTGGCCAGAGACAATTGCAAATTCCGGTTGCCATTTTCTACTTCTGAGTAATATTTATCTACTCCCCGTAAAACTCACGTTTCTATCAGAACTTGCTTGAGTACCTACCTACTCCCTTCACCAAGACTTAAAAAAAAAGGTTAACTAGCCTCCCGGGTTTGAAGTGTACTTCCTACTAATATTATATATGTGAAAGTTTGTGGGGATGGATCGATGTTTGTTACTCTTTCATCCAAAAACTATTATACCTGGATTACGAGATAGAATACTTTTTATCCCGTAAAAGCTAACGGTCCCTGTGGTATAATACCCATTGCGGGTGAAACCGCGGGGCAGCTAGTAATATATAAAATAGCGCTATTGAACACATTGCGGTGTTTTCTTTTCCTACATAAAAAATGTTCGACGATCGAATTTGAAATGAACGCCATTTGCGCCGATCGCCAAAAACACAATAACCATTTCACGCCCAACTCTAAGCGTCCGATTCCCCCTCTTATCACAATTTCACATCATCAGGTAATAGAGACAGAGATGAGGTCATTCAACTGTTGCCTCCCGTAAATGCTCGTGACAGGGAAAATCATTACTGCCACAGACTGCCACTATCGGCAGCAACCGGGGAGCATGCTCGCTTGTTGAAAATTCTACAGGAAAATATTTACTAGCTATTTTACTTTGTCGGTCATTCTGGCCGTCGCGTCGTGTGTGTATGATGTGGCGGTATATTCTTAATTTATGTTCAAGACAATTTCAAACCATTGGCTATTGATATTCTCTAAAAGACTTTTTTCTATATTCTTTATTGTACACATCAAGCATATATACTGATAACTTAATATTAAATTAATAAATTTTTTCTTACTGTTTCTAGAAAATAATCGGCTTCGAAATTCATAAGTGCCCATGTCTATAAATTACACAACACTAACATATTTATTAAATTTATCAAATCGGAGGGTAGCGAGAAGTAGCATTAATATACTAGCTGCGCCCCACGGCTTTATCCGTGTCATTGACTACGAAGCCAGGCTTTATAAACTTTGATCCGTGTTGACTTCGATAATAAGCTGTAATTGTGATGAAATTATTCTGTACTAGCAGCGCCCGCGGTTTCACCTGCGTCCACTATTATCCCACAGGAACCGTTAATTTTTACTGGATGAAAAGTATTCTATGTTCTATTCCAGGACCTAAAGTATCTCTGTACTAAATTTCATCAAAATCCGTCCAGCCGTTTAGTTTGCAGAGAAGACTTTTGCCTTTGTAATAATATGTGAGACTAGCTGCGCTCCGCGGTTAAACTCGCGTAGTCCCCGTTTTGTCCCACGGGAACATACTATCGGGATAAAAAGTACCCTATTACCCAATCCTGGTTATAAACTATCTGTGCACCAATTTTCATTCGAATCCGTTCCGTAGTTTTTGCGTGAAAGAGGAACAAACATCCACCCGTTCTCACAAACCTTCGCATTATAATATTATAGTACCAGTAGGATGTGAGATTATTTGAGTTAATACCTAATCGCTTTTTCAGCGCTGAGTGCTATCAAATAAACACCCAACATACGAATTAATAATATCCGTAAAAGGTCAGACTGGATCAGTAGATTCACTGAAAGAATCATGAATCATGAATCATTGTATGACTTTTGCGTTATTTTATATTTTTTTGACAGGTAATCGACGGTGCCGAGATGAGGTCAGTGAACTGTAGCTTCCCCCACACGACCCACTGTCTCGCATCTGGCGAAATCATGATCTCCACTATGGGTGATAAGGACGAAAACGGGAAGGGTGACTTCGTGCTCATCGACTCGAAGACTTTGAAAGTGACAGGTTGGCAAATGTGTTTTATGCGGGCGCAATTAACTTTGGGGAAAACATGTTTTGATCGATGGTAAAAAAAATCTCAGTTGTTGTTGTTGGATGTTTTCGATGACATTTTATGTCGCTTGAAAATGGAATTCGCGTGGTCAAAGATAATATCACTGAGCTAGAATTTATTCAAATTCATTGGCAAACGGCAAGACATAGGTCTATGATAATTATCTTCTTTACTTATATTATTGGAACGAAGTTCCTTATTGTACTCGTATTTTGGAGCAACGACACTATCATATCATTGACTTGATGGTAAATGCCAAGCCTGCCCAAAACATTTACAGTACCACCCAGAAATTAGTATCGCAAAATCGTATTTTTACACAGATATTATATAATCCCATTTATTTTAAATCTCAATTTAAAGTTGCAAGTATCTCTTTAAAGTACCAAACTAAAATGTATTTCACCCCATGATAAAAGTTGTAGGTACTGTTGCAAAATACCGTTGCCAAACATAACTATAACCAAAGGACTTTTTAGTATAAATCGATCAGATTTCACTACTTCCCCTTCAATTGTAGCGCTTAAAAACCAATTACTTCCTAGGGACCTGGACGAAGGGTGAGAAATTGGCGAAATTCGGTTACGACTTCTGGTACCAGCCATATCACGACGTGATGTTTGCATCGGAATGGGGAACCCCCAAGTACTTCAAATCGTGAGTCATTTTCTGTTATAATGAAATCAAATAGGATGGGAGTGACGGAATAGTTTTTTTACTTATAGTAACTGCCGTCTAATAATAATAAAAACTAAATAAATATGTACGTTTCTTAGGCAAATGTCGTACTGAGTACCAAAACATCACTTTCCAATCATTAGATACTTTAAAAGACATCCGATAATCTTAAAATATTATTTTAAGCTTGTCCTAAATAAAAAAAAATTGCAGTTTTAAAAATGATAATAAGCACGTAATTTCCATTAGCGTATCCTTAGTAACATTAACATATCTCAATCTAAGATTATAATACTATAGCCATTTCTTAGTTCTTACATTGTACCCATAATATTGTTGACAATTAATCTTTTTTGTTTTTTAAAAAATGCATTCGTAGTAAAATAAGCCCGTTGCTCTCAGACAAAATTAAATTTCCTTCTATTTCGCTTCAAAAGTTTATGTTCAATTGAGTGTGTATTTTGACTTGGGTCTCTAGAGATTTTATGAGATACTCGTATTTTGTTCTCGTCTGTCCATAAATCACGATTATCATTATTGAGACTGTTAATGGAAATGTGATTTTTGTAAGCGATTGGTATTATGTTAAATATATTTCTACAAAAAAATATATCAGTAATCAGTGCCTGCGACCTTTTACGATCTCGTTTTGATTTCATTGGCACTGTGTTTTCCGTCGTTACTTTGTAACGATAATCTTTTTTGGTTTTGTATGACAAGTGCAAAAAGTTTATAAAATGACACCGGCACGGACTAGATGACTGGTAGAGAATTAAGTCCTCTTTGTAAATCAAATTTGTGTGCTAAAGTAAATAAAAAAAATGTATGTACTCTCATGGAACAATGATTTAGGCCAGTTGCCATAGGACCCGTTCGTGGCATAGTAATTTTAACCGATCTCCAAAGTTAAACGACGTCCCTAGCGGCACACACAAGGATGGGTGACCCTTCAGTAGCATTATATCAGAGCGCTACCGCGGTACGGTGAGCACGCTAAGTCGTCGTAAACGGTTGATTGATTAATAGCAGTCGTTAAGCCATATCGCCTATAGGCGGCCTACCAAACCCTGAAACCAAAGGACGCGTCTACTTCAATCGAAATGAGTCGATCGATGGGATATTTTCTATAGTAAATTTAAAGTTTGAATCCGTTGGACAATTAATTACTTCTCAAATAATTGCCAATGCGAAAAAGTAATTTGAATCTATGTACGCATCTCTATACGTATACCTTTTTAAACACCCCGTATAACATTTAAGCATTGTATTCAGCATAATTTTAAGCAAGTTTTTAAAATACCTAGCAACACTACCAAGCTCAGGCAAATATTGAGTTGGGAATTTAGAACGATAATTACCGACTTTATTCGCTTTAATACAATTTGGTTTAATTAAGACTTAGATTATACCTGTGAGAATAACTTTAATAAATGAGAACTCTCAAAGATAATAACTTAGGTAATAAAGGCAAAGTTGAATGCATAAATAGGTCTTTATGTTGAAACCGTGTCAAATTGAAATTGTTTAGCATCGTTTCGAAGAAGTAATGGTTTTGTCAAATGTTTTACTGTGATTAAGTTCTACACAGTTCAAGGAAGATGAAAATTGTTGTTGACTTCATTTTGACCTTTGACTATTTACAGGTGTTCTTAAACGAAGCGAATTGATCAAATAAATGGTTATTTAGGTAAACATAATTTTAAGATGGGAATATTGAGCCGTTTGATGAGTTTATTTAAGTATAACTTATTTTAGACGAATTCGAATAACATGGTAAACATCCCGTTTTCAATGATTATAATGTTGAATTTAAACGATCCAAAAATATTAGTGTCTAATATTTAAAAAAAATGTTGCCATAAATAGCCTGAAAATATTAAAAAAAATAGCAGCCACTAATTCCAAATCAAATTCGTATCAGTATTTAACGTTTCCCATTTCTTTACACAGAGGTTTTCATCCGGAAGATATACCAAACAAAGACCGGTACGGTACCAAACTGAACGTGTACAGATGGTCAACCCACGAGCTTCAACAAGTCATAGATTTAGGTCAGGAGGGATGTGCCCCTTTGGAGATCCGGTTTCTGCATGATCCGAAATCCGCGCAAGGATTTGTCGGGTGCGCTGTAGAGGCCAACGTCTACAGGTAAGGGATTTGTAAGGATTTCGCTACTTGGCGGCTTTTGTTCAGTCCTATAGCTGTTGTTTATAGATAGGTTTCCTAAGTACTATCAACACGTCTATCCTTTACTGTCTTAGGTTTTGTAACTTTGTTGTATAATACGATAATATGGATTAGGTCAAGTCATTAGGTCCAAGGTGGTGGAAATTCATTTAAATTGTGTGTACAGTATCAGCTTGGTATTAATATGTAAAGTTAGTACAAATATTGTATCCGTGTTGTGATGCAACATATTTTATGATAATTAGCAAAAAGTAAAAACAAGTAATGTGCTTAGAAGGTTTACATAGGTTTACGTTTACGGTATGTGGTTTTCCTCACCATGTTTTCCTTCATAAATTACGTACATAAGTTGTATAAGAAATGTTTCTTAAACAACTTATGTACGCTATGTATGTTGCTTATGTATGTTGTGTAACTTATGTTATGTGTAACTTACGTAAAATAATTATGTAATTATTGTACGTGCCCGAACAGGGAATTGAACGCACGACTTTCTTCTTAGTAACGGACGTTTCAACCAATATTTTTGATTTCATAAATTGATTTGACTTATTATTTAGACGCCAAGCCTAAAACTAAGATACATAATGAAACATTTCTTGAAATTAATACGAATACATAATTAATTACTATCCTAATAAAACCGAATGGACAGCTTAGATTCCCAATTCCGTATATTTGATCAGGCTTATGGAATCGAAATGAAAAACTGTACAAAACAACTTAACAGATTACATCACAACTTATTTATACAGATTCTACAAAGCGGCAGACGACTCCTGGAAAGTCGATAAAGTCATAGACATACCAACGAAAAAAGTTATCAAAGACGGCGAAGAGTCTGAGATCAACG
This sequence comes from Campaea margaritaria, assembly GCA_912999815.1. Classification (NCBI taxonomy): domain Eukaryota; kingdom Metazoa; phylum Arthropoda; class Insecta; order Lepidoptera; family Geometridae; genus Campaea; species Campaea margaritaria. The sequence goes on from OU538801.1 coordinate 6,436,257, forward strand.
GTAACTTCTTGTTTGTTTTTTACTTAGCGTAGTTTATCCTGGGTGGCCAGTAACTTATTTCAGAGTGAAATAAATGTTTCGTGGGACTCCTTGCTGGAGCCGGTGTTTTTCGATAGTTATAACCTGGAAATCATCAAGGCACTAGTGAATAGGTTATTTCTAGGTAAGCGTGCACCATCGTCGAAGGCATCATGTGTTTACACGGTGTGTAGTACAATGCTTTGCGTTGTTGCAAATAAATGTTTCCCTTTTTTTCTTTACATCTTTCTTTCTCTATTTAATAATAGCTGCACCCGCGGTTTCACTCGCGTTTTTAATATCCCACAGAATCTTTGAATGATTTTACTGGATATAAAGTATTCTATGGGTCAATCCACGTAATAAACTATCTAAATGTGTTAAATGTGTTAAATTTCGTCTAAAACCGCTGTCAGCCGTTTTTGCGTGATTGAGTAACAAACATACAAACATTCATATTTATAATAAGGATTCAGTAGTAGGATAATAAGGCAATATAGAAAATATGCAGATTTTAAATAACACTATACTTTCAGGTTTAATATCTGACATCATTCTCTCTCTCGACGACAAATACCTGTACTTTTCATGCTGGCTCCACGGAGATGTGAGACAATATGATATTTCCGATCCTGCTAACCCAAAGCTGACTGGCCAAGTATTCCTTGGAGGTCAAATAGCCAGCTATAACCTGGAAGTCGTTGAAGATAAAGAATTGAAGGTAAGAAACGACGGCCAATGAAGGCGGGATGGATAATTTTCGATACCAAACTGAAGATTTTTAAATGAAACCAACAATACTTATAAAAAAAACAACCTACGCGCATTCTACACGCAGGAGATAGGCCTTCACTTGAACTTTTAGTTTTTTATGCGTTGGAATATTGTGCGGCTATAGTGTTTAATCAACTTCACAAAAGGAAGAGGTTCTCAATTCGACCGTATGTTTTTTTTTGTTTGAATAGTTGCAACAGTGTCCAAAGACAAGACAATACAATTTCACTCAGTGAAAAATTCATCAAACCCTTCATTAACAGCGATTCACGAATCCCCAGTCCGTTATCAATTAAATACACCATTCTTTCCAGAAACAATACATTCTCCTCCAACATAATTTATTGTAATGGTTAAATTACCGATCAGTGACTCCACAGAATCGCGATTTGGCTTCGTCATTCCTTTCATTTCAGTTTTTGCCCTCTGTTCTCTAAATTACTTCGCCGACGTTTCTGCCATTTGTAAAATGTTATGAGCGCCGATGTGTCTTTGAAACTTTTTGTATGTGGATTTTGTGGTTGAAACTTTTCGCTTACGTATTAGAGACAATGTTTTTATGTATATTTGAATATAATAATACTGATTTTAATGATAGCTCTAAATGACTAAGAGATAGTAGAGTAGTTTTGTTGTATTTCTTATTTTTATGGATTGAAATATTGAGATGCGCTTAAGTGATGACAAGGTAACGATGGTGCCACATATTTCGAAACATTTTGTTCAATTTGTTTTCTTATGAATCGCTTCTATGGTTGCCAGTGTTGACTTATATTATATTATATTATGTTATATAAACTCCAGAAAAAATGCATTTCACTAGCCAATGTCAAATCTCAGCAATTCATGAATCGTATTAACACGTTCAGTTCTGAGAACACAACTGTTGTGTTTGTTGTATGGGAAAACACTATGGAGTGTGCAGAGCCGCACTCGTGGCTAGACAAGCAAATAGGCTCAGCAGTGAAAGTGTTAATTCAAATTATTTCAATACGTATCACAAAGTGTTTTTTTTTTTTGTTTCCTAATTACCTCTATGTGAAAAAATTGTAATCAATATCTAACTTACCTTTAGCATCATTATGATTTTTATGTTTTTGTTAGGTTTTATTAACAAGCATTTCAACCAAAGCGTATTCATAACTGACATAATTTTATTTCGTTACCTGAATTGAAACGAAATATGAATAATGCAAATATGAAATTGGCGCTCGGTGGTTCTTTTTAATACTGTTTATTCTTGGAACTGACTTTCCATTGACTTTTTTTACATAATACATAAGAGCCAGCGTGCAAGCTGTAGATAACATTTTGTTTCGTAATAAATGTGTTGAAGCTACAGCTTTTTTGATCGCTGATTGGAAAGGCAATTTCGGACAGCAATTAAACGTAATTTCAAACCCATCAATACTTCTCATAAACCTTGACAGTTCCTGTTTTATTTTAGGAGCCAAGCGAACAACTGACCGTCAAAGGAAAGTTGTTGCAAGGGGGACCTCAGATGTTGCAGCTTTCTTTGGATGGAAAACGACTCTACGTTTCTTCGTCTCTATACTCTCCTTGGGATAAGCAGTTCTATCCAAAGATGACGAACGAGGTTGGTGGACTTGAGCTCTTAAATCCTAATAGATTAATTGTATAATAAAGATAGTGGATAATTTTTACTTGCAAACTTACTTGCTTCATTTGTTTTACCAATATTCGGGGATCGAATAATATTGGAATTGGATTCACTTAATATTTTATTTTTAGGGTTTGGTTTCGTTCAATTTATGTACTCAGCTAGTGTCAAATGAAAGTTTTTTTTTTCTAAAATCTTGTCAAAATGTGAATTTCCAAGTTAGTAGTCTAGGATGTCACAATTTAGTAAAGTTATGCTTAACTTAAAGTTCTGTAGTCTTGGAGAGAACACGAAGTGACACGTTTTTGTATATATTTGCCTACGCTCACGCTAATCTTCCATCAAAATTAAACATTATGAGACGAAAAAATATAAGTTAGTTAAATAAAAACACATTTTCGTTTTCACGTTAAAAATATTGGGTCGCATTGCAATTGTGTGATTTAATACTGTGACTCAGTACAAAAAGTTACAAACCGAATCGGAAATTTGTTCGAGGGTAAGTTCTCAGCTCGAATTTAATATTAAGTTCCCAAAACAATATATTACGAAATTTACTATATATTACGTAGGCAGACCACCAAAAATTTCACCCATAACCTACTTTATTAAACATAACATAGTTCAAGAATGTGGGCTGTAGACAAAGTATTTTATTAGCTTCACCCACCTCAGTCCCTTGGCTTGAGCTATAATAAACAGCCCTTATGCCCTATATCAGAACCTTTTATCTTATTTATACCAATATCTACTTTGCTTACGTAAAATAAGGTTTTTAGATAGCCGTAAATAAGAAATTTATATGCATAGATTTTTTTTATAATATTGCGTTACAGTGTTGTTTCGGGGTCACATTTTTATGTGAATAAATTCTATGGAAAAACTGTATGAGAGGGAGGATATTTTTGATTAAGTTTGTATGGTGTGGTAGCTAACAAGAGTGTGGGAAAACAGACAGATAGGTTGACGGACAACGTAGTGTTCCTATAAGGGTTCCTATTTTTATTTTGAGACACGGAACTCTAAAAAGTAATCTGTAATTCTAGTCTAGTCTAGGGGAAATTGTCTACGTTTAAATTGAAATACTCTAATACCCTTTTGGAATGATATCATAAGGACGCATGATGTCAAAAAAATATTTAATTAAATATAAAAACAATTATCAAACTTAAAAAAAACGCTAGTGCGTCCATTTTCATTATAACAATACCTCTTTAGTTCACCCCAGTATGTTGTAGTCTCTGGTTAACTTAGGGAGGTCGCCCACCACGACTTTTTGCAGCGATTCAGTAGAGATATAATTGCAGACGATCGCGAGATAGTCGCGATGCTATCGTTGGCCATATATACCTACTGCATTGAAACAATCGCGCGTTGTACTCGTAAATATGACAAACGGCCAAAAGTAGCGATGCATACACGCATTAACACGTTCACTGCTGAAAACACATCTGTCGTGTTTTTCATAACTTGCCACGAGTACGGCAAAACACAACTGTTGTTTGTTGTATCGGAAAACACTATGGCGCGTGCAGAGCGTGGCTAGACAAGCAAACGGCTCAACAGTCAAAGTGTTAATGAAACGCGCTACTGAACCGCTGCAAAAAGTAGCCGTGAGTGACCTCCCTTATTCCCATAATACTCGTATTTTTCTTCTCTACTGAGAAACTTCTCAGCATAACTCGCAAAGTTATTTTTCTTAGCACTGAGACCTACGTCACCTGGATACTTATAAAATATTCATGAGAACTCCAAGCATATTTTGTAATACAAATAGGTACGGAGTAATTTTAAATTGTTCTTGTACAGGAATATTCTGAGTTTATGAGTAGCTCCATTTGGAATTTTAATGGCTCAGACTGTCTGTGTAATGTAATAACTGTAGAAGAAGAATCTACTTTGTGTTTTATACCAGAGGTCGTTATTGAATAGTGCTTGTTATTAAAATACTACGAAATGTTTAACGAAACAAAACCGCGAATTCTTTAGCTTATAGTTATTTATTAAAAATTATGAAAATGCGACAGCTTACCCACTGTAGAAAATAGTTGCGCCACTTATATGTCATTAATTAATGCTTCTTAACAACATACATGGCCTAATCCTCTTCACAAAAGTGTGGGGAGATCTGTGCTTAGATGCGTCCGTGGGTGCATATGGGTTGATGTTGATGATAATATTAAACTCAAAAAATTTAGTTACAATCAACTATAGAAACAATTATTTTTACTCACGTTACCGATGCGTGTAACTACCGTATAAAAAACTAATTGTTCGTTCCATTTCAGGGTGGCTGGATAGTAAAGTTGGACGTAGACACGGCAGGCGGTGGCATGAAGTTAGACCCGGATTTCCTGGTGGACTTCGGGACCGAACCGGAAGGCCCCGTCCTGGCACACGAAATGAGGTAAAAATCAAGGAGTATACAAATACAACGAAATAAAATGTGAATCTTGCAGTGGTATGCGCGCGGTGGGGAGAATATTGGGATTTCGCTTCTTCATCGTCGTCGTATCGGTGGTTAAAAAAAGGGGGGAAAACTTTAAATATTTTCAAATCAGTATTTTGCCGTTGCCACCCAAATATGGAGGAGTATATCCAGAATATATTTCATTATAATCATCCAATGTACAAGTGTATGAGGACCGCGGGCACAAAAATAACTGCATTATTCCAGAGCACCGCAATCACACAAGCCATATTGGACCTACCATAGATCGAAATATGAAAGAAATCAGTTATAAAAGGTACAGGAGGAATATCATACTAATTAATGTAAAACCAGTACAGCTTGCTTTAGTCACACTCCTATTAGTGAGGCAATAGTAATAAAAGCGAATCTTCATTTGACATTGCGTGGGACAGAAGATGAGAAGAATGTGCCGTTGGAGCGTAACAATCTGCAGAAGGAACATGAAGCTGTTTTAAAAAATATACATACTCGTATAGCGCCAAGTAACCGTACGCGGCCTAATTATTTTTAGCTTTATCCAGCATTTCCACCACACATTCTTTGTTGCGTAGAATGAGAAATTGTCAACGATTTTTCATTCTGACTGTACCTTAAACATGACAGTAACTTAAACTTGACAACACAGTTGCATGCACATTGCATGGTTCAGTTACTCCCAAAATTTTCTGTCCAAATAATAAAATATGAAAATATGTTCCCTACATTGTCCGGTACGTGAGCAAGATCTTGTATCTTTGCTCTGGACATAGCTAAGCGACCGGCACGACAGCCAAGTGATCGCCTGCAGGGATATTTTTCACGCCAATAAATTCCGAATGCTGATGTTACATTGGTATACATAATAGCAGTAGAAAATATTTAAATAACAATGCAAGCAAAATCACAAGAGCTTCAAGATTACATTGAGCTAATTTAAATTTTACACCAATCGTTTTTAGTTCACCACCACTCACGTTGCTTAGGCCACACAATGCTAATCAAATTCACCACTGAAATATTAAACTACTTTTAAAATTGGGTGTGAATTTGATTGGCGTCAGAACAGGGGGCCTACTCTCACCTATTAGTTAGCGGCTCAGTTTAGGCTCAGTTCAACTTAGGTTCCTAAACTGCACCGCATAATTTCGTACCATGACCTACACCTAAACAAAATCGTTATTGGATCGTTAACAATAAGAATGAATGAAAGAATTGAACGATAGTTTCTCACGTCTACTATGACGTCACTCTGTTGGAAAGAGAAAACACTATATCAACATCCTTTGCTAACTTCGTTTAGCCGTGTTTCTTTCTTTTGGTTGCGTTCAGAAATAAATCAAAAAATGTTTCGGAAAATTACGCTTATTTTCATGTTGCATATTTTGTCATTTGTGTGAAGACACAACACCTAAGTAATTTAATTAAGTATTTAGATGTATGTATCAATAATGTTTATTGATTTATTATTAATTTAAGATCATTTTTAAATTAAATTACGAGTATAATATTGTGGTCCTAGAATTGATATTTTTTTAGAACGTTCCTTTTATATTTTCGACATTTGACATTTGATTAATGAGTGACGGACGGATGAATGTTCTTCGACTCTAATTAGAAAATACAGCACGAAAGAGTTCGTATATTGAAAATACGCGCGCTTTTGTGCTGATTTTTATAAAATACTATTTTCGATTTCTTTTTATGTGGTTTATAAATTCACTACAATGGCGTCAGTAATTCTGACTAATATTTTGCATATTATATAAAAACCTTATTTCTTAAGTAGGTACTTATACGCATGAATCTATACTCCAAAATTCCCAAGCTTACGTCTCAAGTGTTAGCGGCTATTTTAAGTGGTTTTCTTTATATTATACAGTGAAACTTCTCGTCAACGAGTAAGCTACGAGCAACTTAAACACCTTTGGGATTTCATAAATAGGCACAACGAGATTGCAACGTACTATAATAAAATCACGCAAGCCAGGGAATACTCTCGCCGGCTGTGGGAATCGGTAGCCCTAAGTTTAAACTCCCAAGGCGACAGTGCATACACAAATACACACACTTAATTATTATGATTTTTACACTGAAATCAAAATAATCCCAACTTCCCTACTTATATTATAAATGCGAAAGTAACTGTCGGTCGTTTTGTCTGTCTGCTACGCTTTCACGCCAAAACTACTGAACTGATTTAAATAAAATTTGGTACAGCCTAGACTCTAGAGCCTGAGAAAGGACATAAGCTACTTTTTAATGCGAGAAAAGGGTTGTAAAGTGTTGAAATAGGGGATGAAAGTTAGTATGGAAGTTTCTTCATATTTTAAGCTAGAAGCTGGAAACTTATATTTGTGCTTTTGATTAGATATAAATAAAAGTGTCATTCAAATTTTGTAAAAAAATTATTCACAAGGTAAAATAGCAATAGGGGAAGAAAGTTTGTATATAAGGTTTCGGCTAAACCACTGCACCGATTTTTAAAATTATTTATCTAATGGAAAACTACATTATGAGCGAGTAATAAAGGCTATATTTTATACCCGTATTCCCACTGGAAGAGGAACTACCCGGGTGAAACCGCGGGGCCGCCGCTATTAAGATATATAACCAAAAAGGCTCAACTTTGGTTGTGAAAATATTAACTTTTATTGAGACGCTAATTTTGACAGCTAATAGGATCAGTATAGGTTCAAATAGGTTTTAAATATAGCTCATGGTACGAAAAGAATGAACGAAATCATGACTTGCGATCCAGTTTAGGTTCAAAATGGCGGAAACCTAAACTGAGTCGCTAATAAGACGTCATGGTACGATTATGCGACGCAGTTCAGTTTAGGTCCTAAACTGAATCGCTATAAGACGTCATGGTAGGCCTCCAGTGTTAGTTAGACCCCTAACTAGGATTCCCTGTATCTAGTGAACCTGGAACTACGAGGGCCACGATCTTACAAATACCGTCCGCGTAGTCGATACGATAACCCTAGTCACTGTCGCTTCATTCTGCAACCGCGACCGGTACGAATGGTGGCTACGGTTGCCGGGCGGCTGCCGCCACTGTCTTTCACTAGTTTATAGTCGCTCCAGTCGCATAGGTGTGTGTAAATGTTTATATCGCCATATTATTTTCAGATACCCCGGCGGAGACTGCACTTCAGACATTTGGTTGGCTGAAGACTAGAACATAACTCGACGGGGAGTGAAGCTAGTGCCAATATTTTTGTATGCATGTAAAATTATACCTAGATATTTAATTGTATGAAATTGTAATGGACTATTCACGTGTTCAGTATCTGTAGCTATGACTTTGATCAATGAAAAAGAACTTATTATTTTTACGACATACAATTCTTATGTGTTATTCCCAGACCTCCATTATATTATTAACACCACGTCCGCTTGTTTTATTTAGGTATACAATGTAATTCTCAGTACATCCAAATAACAATATACAGTATACACAGTGAAAGTTATTGATTCTGAACATGTGAAGTTTGATGTCGTATCATAATAATAATTATCATGTAATAGCTTCTTAAACTATTTATAAGAAAAACAGTTGTAATCATTAATTGAAATGTATACCAATTGCGTATTTTGTACAAAATTATAAGCGATATAAAATTAATGAAATAAAATTACTTACACAATAATATTTTTGTTATTATTTTATTAATGTTCATGCAATAAAGTAAGATTCAATGCGCACTAAAACTATACAAGCAGGCACTAAAATTAAATCAATCTATTTATGAATATAAACCAGCATAAGGTGACCGCCGTCAGTTTCGTTATCATTTTAAAATCTATTATTATGCTAAAGTTTGTGTCTAGAATCGATGAGAGTTTCCTATTATTAATAAACCCTGGACCTGGGAGTCTTCAGTGAATAGGTTACTTCTAGGTAAGCGTGCACCATCGTAGACCGCATTGTCACTTATCATCAGGTGAGTTAGTGGTCAAACGCGAACCTAATTATTAATAATTAAAAAAAAACAGAACTACAAAGCTTCCTCGAATCCGCATCGTTCTACAGCGTGGTATCTAATAGCCCAAACTAACTTTCTGACAGAAATCTTGACCACCTAGAAGTGAGAACGAGAATTATTAAATAGAATTAAATGGCAACGTCCCCAGGCCTCTACTGCCATGTCTGAAACGAGCTAAAATTTTGAGATACGTGAATAATTTGAGACACATTTAACATTTAATTACGCAAAATACGGGAACACATGGGGCGGTAGTTACGAAGTTCCGCAAAATAGTGGTCGATTTAGCAACTTTTCAGCGTAATTATAGTTGGAATGCTGTTGGTTACGCTTTATGCTCTATTTTCGTTGCTGAATTGGTGCGTAAATATTTAGGTGAAATAATAGTGGAGCTTTTAGCTCAGGTGGAGGTGGGCCGGTGACTTGGCGAGGAGAAATTATTCCAGATGGACGAGAGCGGTTACAGAATGGTGACCCAGAGAGGCGAAGAGACCAGAAGCAGACCACCAGCCAGATGGATCGACGACATCCTCAGAGTTCAGGGTAGAACGTGGATGAGGTCAGCACAGGACCAGCAGGAGTGGTATGCTAAGGAATAGGCCTCCAGTAGTGAATTGATACGGACGGATATAATGATAGTGGAAAAGAGATGAAGCCATAGAGAGGACTTCACCAATAAGTTTAATTACAATATCAAGAGTGCAGTCAGCAGTGGTCAAACACTAAACTATATAAAAAAAAACCGAACACAAATCGTAATGGTAAACATCTTGTTTGACGTTTTTAGTAATGGTGAAATGGTTAATTCAGTATGTTTACCGTTATTATGTACATCGGCAGTTAAGGGGCGGTAATCTATGTGCTTTGCAATCTACATTGTTTAAGTTTAGACGAGGGGGAAAAGTTTACAGTTTAATGACCACCATCGCTGCACTAGCATTGAGTTATTAGGTTGGCTATACGTTGACGCGATGCAACGATACAACGGAAATTGGCCACTAGCATGCATTATGCCGAAACATTAAGCATCGGCTATCACATACACCGACTACATAATATACTTACCTATTTGTAAATCACAGAAACCCACACCGGAAACCAAATCTATTTTGGCAGGCCTCATATTGGCTTATACACGCTAAATATTCAACCAAATTACAAATTCAAAATCATTTGTGGTTGAATTTGACCAATCATTGATGCCAATCGGGTTAATCGAGGCTTGATATTTAATATTTCAGCAACTGCCTGAATTGTCTAGCTTATTAACTGAAAACGTTTATATTATGGACTATTATTACTAAAATTCGGTGCGGTGAGCAGTAAAAATTTGTATTTTGAATAGGTGTTGAATTACTATTTATTCTACTATGAAATAAAAAAGCGTGAGAAATACCAATGTGTTAGAGTGTAACGTATTATCACGAAGATTTAAAAATCCAATGTCTTGGCGATTTACTCGTCTTGACACTCAATTTAATAAAAAAAGATGTATCCAGCATTAAAGAGGTTACTCCATCAATCGCGCGATCGTCGATTGATACCATCGATGTGATTGGTGTGGTTTCGTAGCTTCGGCTGATAGAGTAACTCTCGATCGATGTCGACTGATCTTATTCTACTATCGATTGACGATCGATTGATTGGTGTTCCTTTTTATCATGTGTCAAAATAAAACACAAACATTCATCAGTATGTACATGTTTGTCGACACAAACATATAAGGCGAAATTTATAATGATCTTGGAAGGTCTTCCCTAAGGCATGTAAACATGTATACACACAGGGAAGAAATGTTAAAGTATTAAAACATGTGAAGGCGTCCTTAAAATCTCGTGTTTGCTTGTTGAGACAAAAACGTGCCAAGTTGTTTTCGAGCTTCGAGCAATCATTTACACAGCGTAAATGATTGCTCGAAAACAATTTGTTAGATGTGAATTTTGTAAATACATACCAAATTTGAAGGATATGTCGTAGACCGATGAGATAGAATCGTTCATACTTATGTTTTTTAACAGAAATTTCTTAGGGCACCTCATAGTCATAGTTGGTATTAATCAACGTAATTATATTTTTGGATTATAGATCTCGACTCATCCCGTCTTTCTGGTAAAAGGCCTGAGTCTCAGCATTGAGAACGTAGCAGTATGGTGATGACACTGATGACAAAACTTCCGCAATAAAATAGAGGAAAACGCGGTCATCGCCATAGCTGCAAGGTACAGCTGCCTCACACTTTAAACACGTAATAGAATACTTAGAACCACATTTTACTTCTTTACTGAAATTAAGTAGGTATAGCCATGTATAGCTCCAAACTAAAGCAATATGTTAACTGTTACCACAATATGATATTTATGTGGGTCTATAAAATAAATTGCCAAGTTTATCTCGACCTCAGCCAACCAAGTGCGCAAGCTCGAAACATTTTATATTAACTGCTCTATGTGGCAGTTTTAATATCGGAAATAATTTAGAATTTCCTGAACATCTCGATTTGGATAATGTAATATTTTATGATGCGGCGACTTGATAAAATTAAAAGAAGTATCTCTATTTGTTTTTAGCTTTTTCCCTATAAATGTTATTAGTTATACGGTATATCGGATACAGAGTATTTGATAGAACACGTAATTAGTACACACCTTGGGAGCACCATTGTCATCATCATCAACCCATATCGGTCCACTACTGGCTGAACACGGGTGAGGTGTTCACTATTAATATACAATAATATGTTTATTCTATAGTAAGTAAATAAATTATGACGTCACATAAAAGTATAGGCAGATACTCGAATCCTCGTGCTCTTACCAAACACACTAGTAAGAGCACGTGGAAACGGTTCCAGAATGAACGAATTATAACAATTTTTTAGTGAAATTAATGATTTTGTTTCATTTTGAAATGCCATTGGATTGTGAAGCGCAGAAGTTACGGCTCGGCCATCATCGCTCAATTAGGCATTTCATCAGCATCATCATCATCATCGGCTTGGAGATGTCCACTGTTGAAATAGGCCTCCCATATAGAACGCCACAATTAGGTATTCATCATCAGTTAATTAGCCTATAGCATCTGTAACGTAACGATTATTTCCTATTATAACTTTAATCTAAATACTTTCTCCGACGTAAAAAAGACCATTAGCATGTTCGAAGTACAGGGGCCTAATCCAGACGGGGATCGATGTAAATGAGACGAAATAGAGATTGCTTTCAAGGTAATGAAAGGAGCTCAAAAGGGTCCCGAATGTCCGAGACGTTATGTGAGCCGTTACCATTACCGGACTTAAGAAAAAGTTGTATTCTTTGGATTTGGAAATGCGTTTATTTTTACTGGATTTTTTCTTAACTTAAGATGAGAAAAAAATCCATCCTGCGGTTTTTCATCAGAGGGCACGCGATGGCCTAATGTGCCCTCCGATGCGCGGAGCGATGATAAAAATCCTTGTATTTACACTTAACACGTTCACTGCTGAAAACACAGACGTTGTGTTTCTTATAACTCTACGCGGGTGCGGGAAAACACACCTGTTGTGTTAGCGCAGCTTACGTACCGGCTGTGCGGCGAAACAGACGTGTGTTTTGAAGTTGGCGCTGCTACAGTTCGGCTCACACAGACGGCACACCATTACTGGAAAACACACGCGGTCCGTAGCGGTGTCCGAATGTAAAAACCGGTTCAGCAGTCAACGGGTTAAGTTACGTATGCAAAACTAAGTACCTAGTTCTCAATACTTACTGTTATGTTAAAATTAACTCTTGGGACATAATAACGAAGCAAACATCTGGATTTAGCAATCAAGTTACACAAACAACAACAAATTTAAACTTACAGAACTCGAAATAAGACAATCCGTCCGTAGATTCGTTTTGTTTTGTTATCGCTCTGAAACTAAAGAAATTGAGTTATGAAACTGAGGAAAGATTTATAGTGACGCCGTATGGCGCACTGAGATCGTATTTATATAAGTAATATCAGTGTTAAGGTGAGTTTCCACATACAAGACTAGGTATTTAAATACTGAATTAAATTCGGGTTTTTCCATACTTCACCATAAATTCTAACCATTTCTTAATATAGGATACTTAAAAACCAATTTTATCGAAATTTATATTGGACTGAACGAACAAAGTGAAAGAGGTGTGTCAGGATCGTAGCATGTGGAAAGGTATAGTCTACACCTACCCCAACGGGAAAAAGGCATGACTTTATGTATGTACTTTGATTATTGAACACCAGGCTTTATTGTATAATAGAATTTTACATTTTCTGTTTGATTTATAATGATTAATTCTACAGAATTACGGATAAAAATCTACATTCAAAGGATTTATACGAGTTTCTTTTTAAATAACGCAAATATGAAAATATTGATGACGAAAATGGAATGTTGTTTATTTATTTTATCGTAGCTTTTGCAATACCAGCGGTAAAATTTTAAATAAAATTGAAAAATATTTTAGTTAGTGCAAAAAATACATATAAGTACAACATCTATAGAAGTCATCTGCAAATCCATGAACAAAAAATAATTTTTAAATTCCGCTGGTTCTGTATTTTTTTTTGTTTACCCTGAGTTTACCCACCATTAGAATAGAATAGACAATACTTTATTGTACACCAGTTCACACAAGGTACGTAAAGAATAGAACTTATTGAAATAGATATTGCACAATGGGTAGACTTATCGCTAAAAGCGATCTCTCACAGTTAAACCACGATCAACGTAAAGTTAACTATTGTTTAACTACGTCTTGTAAAGTTTAGGTAAAGTCCAGCCTAAATACACATTTCAGCTCATTCGCACATTGTGTGAAATATTTTACTCAACGGTAATTCATTGAAACGTAATAACGCCATGGTTACTGTTCCATAATTAACAATTCAAATAGCCAACCCTATCCATTCACACCATTCACCGAAACACATAACCTATCTACAGGGAACATTCCTCCCCCTTTAAAGCCCCGAAATTGCGTCGGAAGGCCTTGATCCTGGACATTAGGAGGGGTATAACTCCCGGAAACGTCCCATATTGTCCATAAGACGTTGTCTTGCTTACTTTGTGTAGTTTGTTACTTAAACGGACCGCAAAAATGGCGGTTTCGGTAGAATTCAGTAATTAAGAAGGTATTTATTTTGTTCCTTTAAATCCAGATGAAGGGATGATGTTTGTTCATCATCATCAGCAATCACTTTTGTAACCACAAAGCTACTTTAACTACTATATCTTATGCCGTTTGAAACTCAATTCGGACCTGCACTAATGACCTTTTTTAATTTATCAGTATGTTCGAGTTTCTATAGATCCGTGCTTCAAAGTGCGCATTTTCGGTTATTATGGGCTGGTGGCAGTCGTTAGGCTATATCAGAAGCCCTGGGATGGCCTGATAAATTTTGATATCTTACAAACAAACAGATAGACTCGATGATTCACAATCCACAACGTTTGTTCAGTGAGTGTTTCACGATATCACACTGATTAAATTCAATTTTTTCTGGTCTCTCTTCACTTTTGTGAGTAGGAAGAGGATATAATCCACCACGGGGGTCCGGATTCATCATCATCAACCCATAACGTCCCACTGCTGGGCACGGGTCTCTCCTCACATTCGTGAAGAGGGTTAGGCAATAATCCACCACGGGGGCCCAGTCTGGATTGGTGGATAACATACCTACCTCCGAAATAATTCTCGGGTAGGTATGTGGGTTTCCTCAAGATGTTTTCCTTCACCGAAAAGCGAGTGATGACATGACTTACATATATTTTACAAGAAACACATTGGTACGTGCCTGCACTGGGATTTGGTCTTGCGACCCTCTCCTTGGAAGGTGGGCGTTCTTCCACTAGGCTATCATCACTATTTTCCTGGATAATTTAGCTTCTATATTTATTATTTTTAATTTGTATTGTATATATATATAAATTAAATCATCCTACAGATGTTGTGGCTAAAAGTGTATATAGATCACGTGTAGCAAACCATCCATCTCGCAATATGTTCTCTCTTATTACAGGTTTCGTAATTTGATCCTCTGAAATATTAACTTGTGCGACAAAAGATAAATGGTGTACCTTTTCGCTCGTCACACCAATTTGTGTAAGCTGTCTCAATTATGTAGCGATTATGTTGACAATTTGTTGAAGTGATTTTAAAGTGCTCAAGTTTGTGGTATTTGGTAATTGTGTGGTACATTTTGGGACATATAAACCAAACATTATATGATAATAAAATGATAACAGGATACTATTTAGCTATTTCTTGGAAATGCAGTTTTTCACTAGATACCTATGTCCTATTTCACTTTTTCCATAATATTACTGCTGGTCTAAGTTTTGGATAGTTTAATACAATTTGGATATATTCAAAATCCTATCTTGCTTTGCTGGCATGAAAAAAAACATATTATTATATAGAAAGACTTTTAAACTAGGAGGTACAAAATAACAAGAGAATAGGTAAGTACATATTTCGTAGAGGTAACAATAGAATGAGGTTCAGATCTTATGTAGTTTGAATTACTTACGTGGCTTTTTATCTTCATGATACTCTGAAAAGTTTAGTGAAACTTCAAAACATCCTCACCCAGTTAAGCTACTTTAATTTCTACGTCAAAGAATTTCAGTATAGAGTCAGTTCCATTATTTGTGGCGGTTACGATGTCTTGTATCTCAATCTATAGTTTCCGAAGGGTGGTTAACAATGGAAGAGGTGTATTGAATGTGGCGTTCTATACTGTAGCAATCTGCAACAAAGCGGTTGAAAAGACGTTATAAGTCTGCTGTCATTTATAGGGTTTGATAGGTTCCTGTTTTTATTCACTGAATATAATATTAGGATTGACACAAAGGAGGTTATTATTTGGGAGTAAAAGTAAACAGAATTTCTCTGAATAGGTATACTTAGAACTTTTATTTGTTATAATATAATAGGTACTATTAATGTGGTTCGTGTCTCTTATGGCGGGAAAATTAAAACAGTTTTTGGAACTAGACCGCATAAGTAATGTAAAAGACGATATAATTCGTGATAACTATAGTTTTTAACGTTATTATGCGGATTAGTCAAACGAACCGAGTGTTTAATGACTTATTTGAGTAATTGGAGGCATAATCTGCCAATAATTATGTATGGTTTTGCGGATTCCATTTGTAAAACTCGTTATCACTAATTTAGGTTCCGTTGAATTGAAAAATAAAGCGTTATTAAACTCGCTTAACTTTTATTTTTTGGATAAAAATCTCATATTTTAAAATAACATACTTCTTTCAAGTTAGTTTTCGGAATCCTTCACCGACAAACAGTCCTCAATATTCCTGCTCTTTCTTTTGGCCCTGTGTCCCGCCATTTTCCGCCCGTCAGGCTACTAAACCAAAGACAAATCTAGACCAAAAAGTTGTGACCCTAAAGAGGTATTAAGTGAACTACTTAGTTAAATTGATATCTATTTATTCTAATAAATTTACAAACCCTACCACATTGTAATTAACAATATAGTGGCCTAGCTACAAAAACGAAATAACTTAAATCTCCCCCCATTAGCAAAACGTACCACCCTGAGTGTGTATATAGAATATTATTTATTTTGAATAAATTAATGTAGTTATACGACATATTTTATTCCCTTAAAGTTTTTGCAATCATTGAAGTCCAACCGGCCAGTCCTAGTACGTGGATCAAAATATTCAAATTCTATTTTCTAACATTTTTCCAGTTCCCAGTAGAAGCGTCAGTCGGTTTTGCATTTTAAACTACCCACGGCACATTTCAATCAAAGCGCTACAAAATTTTTGGGCCTTTTTTATTAGAGTTCCGATGCGCAAGTAAAACGAGACACATTACATTCAGCCTGGTTTTGTATGTCACAGCCTACCGGAGTTAAACTTTATAACTCAGAGTTAGCATAGTTAAAGTTAAGTGTGGCGCAGTGCAGGCTTTCAAAATTCAATTCTGTTACTGTGGTACGGAACACTCATTTGTTGAGGTCCGACTCGCACTTAGCCTTTTTTAGTCTACAAGTTTATTTGGTACATTTTTCTTTCGGATAGGTATGTCAACGTTATATTGTACCCGGTGATGGAAAAAAGTAAATCATGCTTTCTAGACATGTTTTAGGCCATATTATAATAAGTAATATCTATACTAATATTATTATAATGAAGTAAAATTTGTGAGTTTGTGAGGGGTATTTAGTCTCTGGATGGTTCCTCCCAGATTTAGGATTTTCTAAGAATTTATTAGTAATAACCTAAAGACTCATTTTACAAATCGTAACTGGTGATTATTGGTAGATAATTAAAAAAATCTACAAGCATTTCGATGATCGATTAATGCTCAATCGACGGCAAATCGATTTGGCGTAGCACACAATGATCGACGTCGAACAGTCAATAAATAAATAATCGATGTTAACCTATAAGATTGTTTTTGACAATCGAGTGATTGAAGCGTTATATCCTTAGCTCCTATACGTAAATGAATAATATTAAAAAGTCGAATCGAAAAGTATGAAAGAATAAGCGAACAACGTAGATATAAAAATTCTCCCTCGCCCCACTAATTAACTCAATATACCATCTTACCCTCAAAACCGTTAATACACCCATTCCTATAAATTGATGGCTCGTAAACGTCCACGGTGAAGACTAAATGTGTTTTCAATAGCTTCAGTACGTACTAACTGTTAACCAATCTATGTCTCAGTCGGCGAATTGACCGGATAAACGCAGATTAAATTACTGTGATAGGCAGAATACAAAGAAATTTATTTTTGCTTAAAAAATCTTACTTATTTGAATGTTGGAGCTTTCTTTTAATTGGAATAGAGAGGTTCTTTTGTTTTTATCACATTAGGAATATGAATTTTAATTTCTAATTAGGACAGCCGTATCTCGGTCATCGGGAATTTATATGAGAACCATTATGATATCACAAACACTCAAATACTCAGAGCGCGGTTCACACAAATATTGGCCCTATGTGGGAAGCGAACACGCAACTTCACGTTTCGCAGCCAGCTCATCACTAAATACGCCACGGAAGCTGTCAAACTATAAAATAAATTTATATATAAAAAACTAATTTGGAAGGGAGATGCATACACTAAAAGCGGGTCAAAACCGTGGCAGCTACATATCATCATATATTTTATTATGTATCATGTATTTTGGCGGAAAGAGTCAAATTATAATGTTGGGCATGCTCATAAAAATTAATTCCTACACTATCCAAAAAGAAATTCAATACTTCTTCCATATTGGGATGTCTAGAATGGGACTAGCTCGAAGGACCAAAATTCTTTAAAAAGCGTTCTTTTTTCCCACCCTTTCTACACATAATATACCAAGTTGACTTGTAAGTAATTCGGACTAGAAAGGACCAATCAACTAAATGGCTGCGACTCTGGGATGGAATAAACAAAAGTCTCCATTCACCTAAGCAGGGGGAACAGGAACTCAATATCATTTAGTCCTGGCCGGAATTATTAAGCAGGGCAAGGATTTGAAGGCGCGAATTGAATACACGACACAGATTAGCAATCAGTCACTATAATATAGATGTCACAGAATAGCAAACATTTAGTAAACACTAGTGACGGGTGAGTCCGAGATGTTTCCACAATCGAAAGTATCGAATTCGGTGCAAAGTCTTAGCTTGTTTTCTTTCGCTGATGAAGAAGGAATTGCAGTTGGTGGCACCCACCGCAATTATTACCTTTCAGCTGTTAGAAAACTATTCGAAGTCACGTAAAATCCACTGCGAGAGAAAATCAACGAGAACTATCGAGATGTTTCAACAATCGAAACAAACGGCTATACCATCTCGGAGTCGCTCATCTCTAATAAACATTGGTCTCGTGTCACAGATTAGTGATCAGTTTAGTGAAGGTGTCACAGATTAGAGATTAGTTAGTACATAAACAGCGTTTTCGTGTCTGCGGAATGGAACACAAATTGAGATGTCGTGTCGACGTCGTCACGATATTGTAGGTTCGCGCTAACGCGGACTGTATTATATCAGATTTTGGCAGAGATAGACAAGTGGAGCATAAGTTATATGAAGAATGATTATAGAATCGATCTTAAAAACGTTTTGTTTATTCCAGCGCAGTGTTGGGTCTGAAATAATTATGTAAAAAATAGTTGCTGAATATTTTCTACGCAAGATTTTAGGATTTCGAAGTTTTAAATTCGAACTTCTAATTTCAAGTTTGTTGTTATTGGAAATTCTGTGAAGTTTGTTACTGACAGTACACACAGGTATATAACATATATAGAAACCTAAAACATGCATCCCGTAACTTTTAAATCATTATCTGCCTATAACTACAACGCAAAGAAAGATATAGGGTTTATTAGTCTGTGCCAATACGTTCTCAGCCTAGAACTCGAGCCAATTAAACATTAACCGCTAATAAGACCCAAACGTCACCTTTTATGCATCTTTAAAACACAACAAAACTTTTGAACCCTTTCCATTCGCTCTCGTCGCAATTACCTCCAACGTTTCTCCGGGAAACGCTCACCTAACCTTATTTCGGTAACGGGGTATAAAACAAATTAGTTGTTTACGAAATTTTTCGGTAAAGGGATTTAATGAATTTTTTAAACGGGTTCCGGCCGGTATCGCGCCGACAACTTTAATTAAAACCTCTAGGAGCGTGAAAACGACGATGTCAAAATAACTGGAGGAAAACCCGTTTTTATTTTAGTTTCGAGTAGAGCTGCTAACAGCTGTTGTGTGACGGTACGGCTCGACACCCGGAGTTTTGGAACTGTTTCTGTTCCAGCGACATTTTAATATCCGAATGTTGATAGAGGAACTCATTTCGATGATTTTTTGGTATATTTTTTTTATTTATCCGGATCTGGCCCCCGTGGTGGATTATGGCTTTACCCTTCTCACGAAAGTGAGGGGAGACCCGTGCTCAGCAGTGGGACGTTATGGGTTGATAATGATGATGATGATTTATTATAGATTGCTCTATTTTCTTTTTTATGTAGTGAGAAAATCTAACGTGTCTAAACGTTCAAACGTAGAGATCATGGTCATACACGGAAAAAATGACTGTTGTTCGTAGCAAATGTGATACGCTCCTGTCTACGTTTAAATTGATTCACTCTTTACATCCGTTATAATATCCAAGAGGTAAACGCTAGCCTACCCTTTATATAAAAGTCCTAAAGGTCAGAAGGATTGTACATTATTAAAGTTTCGAATCAAAATGGAGACTTGATAAACAACTGAACACGAGTTTAAAATGTTTTAAATGGTTTCTGGTGAATTTTTCGCATTACGTTTAAAATACTGATAGCATAGAATTTAAACCATAAATGTATTTATTATAAATTAAAACGGAACGGGCAGAAGTTGATAAAAACTGTTGATGCGTCGGCAAAGAATAAAAAGCAATAATAAAAAAGTTGTAATATGTTCCAAAACGTGCCTATTTACGATGAGATTTGACACTGGATCCTATCAGACATCTTCCAGGAATCAGCAAAATGAAGGAATTCCATCCGAACCCGACGAGACGTAATCTAACGTGATTATGCAGTAATCGAACCGACGAATTGAGTCGAGACGGTGCCAAAAGTGGTTTGGTAATGCTGTGTTCACGCGGTCCAATTTCAGAAGATGATATCGGTGAAGATTTTTGGAAAGAAATTTCGTTTGTGGCTGTAAATGCCTGGATTTTTGGTTTGATTGTTATAAGTCTCTATTCTCATTTCTCAGATTCCAGTATTCGAATTTTGAATAGCTAAAGGTAACACCGGCGTAGGCACTCGTATTGACCTAAAAAGATTCAAGGCTGTCTTTGCAATTCACAATCCAACGGCACCAGGTCCAAAGTCTTCCTCTTGCACCAATCCATCCAATCCAATACCATCGCTGAAGTCAAGCAATAATCACGAAGAAACTGGCATGTGCCAGAATAGTCAAACTCAAGGATTAACACCTTCCAACCACTACTGGGCCAGTGTGTATTAGGGCTCCACGCTGGCCCAGTCACTCTTTCCCTCTCTCTATATCTCTCTGTGTGTGCGAATGCATGCGTGTGTGTGTGCGTTTGTTTGTATAAGAGAAGGGATGGGTATCGACAGTGTAAATATTGTGTTAACTTTAATTTTCTTTAATATATTATTGAATACTTAGTACACTAAACAAATACTTATAAAGAGCGTGTCAGCATCCAAATTGAATGCCAAACCAGATCGTCTGGAGTTGACTTAATGCAAATGTAGGCTCTCAAGGATTCCCTTTGCTGTTCGAGACGGTAATGCACCTGCATTAGAGATATAACCGCAACCGCAGTAGGTACGTGGCAGTAGGTAAACCCGAAGCATGTAATAATGCCACTAAATTTAGTTAAAACAAAAGAATCCGCAGCTACAAGTTAATAATCTTTTAATCTTGGCAGGTCTCACACGGGGTATGGTCACCCTGACCTAAGATATAATATGTAATGATTTTGTATACTAAAATCGTTGGAATTACTTAGCGTAGTGTGATTGCCAATCTGGACAAGGGTTAAATCTGAAATTACAATTTATGCCTATGTGGGGGATGTGTGTGTGTGTGTGTCTTTGTGTTTCATATGATATAAATACTAATACTTTTATTTATAATAATATTACTCAATAGCATCAAATTGGATGTCTTAACTATTGGTAATACTAACGGTATTGATTTTTTTAAAACAATTTTTTCTAATTATATTTCAGGATATAGATAGGTTCCTTACTAGCCTCGGACGCTCTGTGACTTTACATACTAGACCCAAATGCTACCAGTTTAAATACTCTCTTCCACTTAATGCTGCCAGTAAAAACGAGCAATTTCCCCCTTTTTACGAGAACTTTAAGATGGGAATGAAAGCCAACTAAAATTGATGTAGTTTAGAAGTTAAGTGGACGCTTCAAGTTAAAATATTATATTGTCATCACTAATGATCTGCAGCCTTACTTATTAAAATACTTAATGATAACTAATTAGTAAGACAGTATGTAGTAATTATATAACACGATGTAATATATAATAATATAGAATAGAATAGAATAGAAAACTCTTTATTGTACACCAGAAACAAAAAAAACACATTACAGAAAAATTAAAAAAGGTAAACAAGGGTAGTACAATGCACGGTCTTATCGCTGAAAGCGATTTCTTCCAGACAACATTTGGATGGACGGTAAAAAACATTTTTCGATAGTAGGGTGGGTGGCGTACTTACAGTATTTAATAAACACAATACATTTAATATTTTAAATGTAAAGCAGTAGTGAATGCGTACCTAATTAATCTTTTAAAGTTATGTTTCAAGTAGGTAAAGGGGGATTAAAAAGATCATGTAACACAAATGCGCCGTTCGGTAGACCAGAAACATAATACCTACACCCTTTGTTAATTAGCCTAGCCTGCATCGTGGGATTAACTGTCCCCTTTTAATCATGAGATGAGAGAGAATTTTGAGCCAGGCAATTATGTGCCTATTAAGTATTAATATTCGCAACATTTCAACAAGGGTAAAACGATTTTACTCTTATCTGATCGCATACCCCTTTCTAAATAATGAAAGTGTTGCTTACTTTCCTGTTGAATTATTCAAAAAGTATTAAAACGGAAGTTATCCGCTCGACTTTATTCCCTTAATATTTAATTTGAAAATAAGTTAGGAATACGTATGAAATCACTGTGTGTCTTAATAATAATAAGTACTGCTGCAAATTAATTATAATAATCTATCTGAATACCAATTAAAAGCCTACATGTTTGGTTTTGTAATTAGGAATGCACTAAAGATATTTTTTTAATACAACCCGTAACGAAAATGGGAAATAAAACTGAACAAAAACGAAATAAAAAATGGTGAAAATGAAATGGTCTGTCAAAGTCACTAAAGACAACGTTACAGTGTCAAAATCACCAGCAACGTCGCCAGCGCAATTAAGTTCGACATTACATAGTTACTTCGTAAATGGTTGATTCAGTCCTAAGTATAGCAAGATTGTTTGACTGAAAAACCACATGAAAGCTTTTGCTACGAGGAAGCACGGAAGTGAAGGAAAGACTTGAAAATTGAACGGAAATAGTTAAACGGAAATGAGTTCATTCTCATTCTTGGAGGAACCCCCGAGGTTGTAGCTGCTTGTTATCTGATACGGCTGGGAACGTTTTACTGTTGAGTGCAGATTTAAGTATAGAAATAAGTTGAAACTGTGGTTTCTTTACGATTTCTATTGATATTTTGCTTTAAGTTACTTGCTAATTGGTCGATCAATGTTGACATTTTTTACGCGTCACGATACTGATATAGATCCGGATCCCTAACTAAGATTCCCTGTATCTAGGGAATTATAAACTCCGAGGCCATGGTCCTGCAAACACCTACACTCAGAGCAAATACTTGTGGTTCACACAAATATTTGCCCTGTGCGGGAATCGAACCCGCAACCTCACACTTCGCAGTCGGCTCATCACCCACTACTCCACGGAGGGCGTTATGTTGATTTACTTTAACTAATTGTCCATTATTTCTTAGGAAGGTTTTCGCTAGAGAAGCTACGAGAAATGTTAGGTTAACCTAAGCCGCGATTAACTCAAATGTTTACCTTTATATGACTGAGTAAAGAGACAGGGGCAGGTCGTTTACTTGAAAGTAAGCGCCATGCCTGTTCATAACTAAACAGTTGTAGAACCTTGCATTGCAATATCTTGCGAGACTCTGCGCTCGTCACCTTGAGACTTATCCTATTTTTACGTAATCGTGTTTGCTGGAAACACTGTCATATTGTAAACTGCTTATATCCAAAGACCTGTAATCAAACTATAAGGAGTTATTTATTTTCTTACTGATAACATGTGAAGTTTGTTTCAAATTTTAAAGTTCATCAAAATTTTACACAGCGGCGAATTTCTTGGATTTATTTTGCTGAACCCATGTTTTTAAATAATCGTGTGGTTTCGTGGCACATGACCCCATCTCATATTACGACAGAATAAACGGTTTTAACCACAGCGTTTCAGAAATCCCTTTTAAAAAGCCAGACAAAGCCAGTTTACCTCCCAAGCCTCACAATACAAGTCAAATATGAACTGTACCCTTGATTAACATCCTGTTGGTATGTAAATACAGGGTTGCGAGGCCCCCTCCAGGGCGTTGTTTCGAAAATTGACGTAAAACAGAGGAGGGTAATGAGGATTCGAAGAGACGGATGGGGTCCTAGTGATGTTATGGAGCAATTATCGGGAGGTTCACATGACAACCCTATTATGGTTCACTTATGGGTTATCAGGGCGATGGAATGAGATAGTTTGGGTGAAATTGACTGGCAGTGTTTAAACTAAAATGGCTGTCGATGTTGATTATTGGGTAGGTGATGTAACTGATGTAGCTATTAGGGCATTAACTGCAATACGCGTGCGCTCTCGCGGTGTCATACAATGTGCTGTGTCGCGGGGACAGGCGCGAGCGTCTTTTATATGAAACCGCGAGGCCCCCTGTCTAACGCAATTTCGGATCTTAGGGCTTGATCAGAGTTAAAAACGAAAATAGATACGTCTGTGGCTGTACTCCCTAAAAAAGTTTCAGGGGTTGCGGCTAAAATCAAATAAGTAGGTAGTTATTTCATTCATTGTCCGTTCAATGGTTTCCAATCTTATCTATAACCATTCAAAAACCACCCCAATACTTTAATTTTAGAAGAAGATAGCTCATATTTCAGTTGACCGATATCATCTGAAGGGGCCCAAATAAAATGGACCCGGAAGAATCTTATCAATTCCAGATTAAAATTCCACCCTTTATATTTGAGAGTCAATAGATTGAAATGAAAGCCTCGAATCAAAGGATTTCTATTTGTATTATTTTAATAAATACCGGTATCAGTTTGATTCACTTTGACGTGAAAATACGTTTTGAGCAGATTTTATTGCTTTTAACATAAACTTACAAACTCAAACACAAATCAATTCGTGCAAGTAGGCAAAAACAATGCACTTTACACGTCAAAACTACACTTAAGTTGTATATAAGTACATATAGAAAAATAAATCAAATAAGATCTACTAAACTCATAATGAATTTTTAAGCTCAACCCCGCACTATGAATAATATTCAGAAAACGACATTTTTTCTTCTTCATTAAGCTTATGTTGAAGATTCGAGCTGTTTGTCGAAGAGCTAGTGTCGTCTTTGGATGTTAGTTTGTCAGGCCACCCATGGGTCTTTGACATGTCTTAACGACAGCTATTAATAGATAACAACCACCCTCCCTCTGAAGCTCGTAGCGATGCAAATCTGCACATAATTTATAAGAATAAATCGACTCCAAGGATGGAATCCGCAGTCGTAGAATTACAAAGCGTAAAAGTTAAGCCACGATCTTTCACAATCAAATTGAAAATAGTTTTTAGTAACTTTGAGTGTGAATAATTTAATCAATAATCAACGGTTCTACATTAATATTCGATGTCGAAAAGATCTAAGAATAAAAGACACACCTGAAAGTGTAACTAGGGGACTACACACAGATATTCGCCCTCAATTTAAAACAGCGTCGTGAATTATTCAAGTGTCACCCCCTCAGAAGGGTTGATTATCCCTCGTGCGGATCAGGAAGTGAGAGAGAGCTAGCTTTGAGGTTTCTTGTGCAAAGTGGGGTAGGCGTAACTGGCATTTTCATTCTTGAAGATTTAGGTGTAACATCCAAGGGAATAGTGCATGAAAGGTTTCAGACACAAATTTCATTAAGTAGTTTTTTTTTAATCGAAAAAAATCTTTTACACGTATCAAGCAAGTCCAAACACCATCAGTTTAATGTTCGTCGCTGACTAGTCCTCTATTTTACATCTCTATCATGAGATCAGCTCGCTCTTACTATAACATTTTATTGTTAATGGAGCTTGACAGGCATGCAAAATATCAACTCAAATGATCCACGGAAACTGGGTCAAAATTGACTTGCAAGTTACATAGCACACAAGCACATTATGACATATACTCATACTAACGTCACGTTTTTCTCCCGTATGGGTAGGCAGAGACTACATGTATCCACATGCTACGACCCTGACGCACCTCTTTCGCTTCTTCCACTTTTATAAGTCCTTTCATACATACTCGCCGGTCATATGAACTTTTGACGCAGTAAAATTATTCTGAAAAAAAAAAAAATTTTTTTGAATTAAGCATTCGGCTTGATTCGCTGTTTTGTTTAATTAAGGACAGGTCTTAAAGTTTCATTGAGTCAAAGGACATTACAGTCATCGATTTAAATATTTTCAGTATTTCAATCAGTACCCGATAACCAATACCTTTTCCCCGATCATGACAGCGTGCGGTCTTGGTCTATAATGCTCGCTTGATTGAAATAGCGAAATTGGCCCCATTACAGTTACCGTACGATATCATAGCCACTACGATATGATAGCCACTACGATATTTCCGCCGTTTGTTGGATATACGATATATCTTGATTGCCGATATTGTTCCGAGATGGTTAATGCTTCATTTGTGTTGAAGATAATTCCGTAACGCTAGAGGCAGATGTGACATGGAACCGTAGCTACAAATACGTAATAGTAGCCGTAGGTGAGGTAATTTTATGATTATTATAGGTTACTTAGTAAAATATGTAGTATACCAACATATATACCGTTTTAACTGCATAACATCCTAGAATATTTCAGAGACGTGCTCAACATACACACACACACATACACACAGTCACAGACACATACATGTCATGTCATATCAATATGTGCATGTGTGCGCTTTACCTGCTAAATTAAAACAACCGGACAAACAACACTAAAACGTGGACCCCATGTGTTCAAAAATGATGTGTGGATATTATGTTCCGAGTATATTATACTCGCTCTAAAATTTTGGAGTGGCAATTTGATGCAAGAGTGTGTTCTTCTTGTATCCATGCGAATTAGAACCTTAATTGTACTAGTGTGAAAACTGGTAATTAGAGTATAAAAATTGGGCGTACGAAGTGGGACGTAGCCCTCTGACGTGGCTGACGCGATCGATGGATAGCAGTTACTAAACCACGTTAGAGGCCCTTGCGTGGCCTTACAAACTTTGACTCTAGATCGTTAAATAAAAATACAAAAGTAAATATTCCTCTTTCAACCTTGCAGTTTATTTTCGGTATAAAAAGTGAAAGATTAAAATTCCTTTAGCACCTTGCTAATGGCAGACACTTTAATACCCTAAAAGACTATTAAAGAAGCACTTTGTTGGTACTTAAAAAATAAAAACACTAAGACACAATGGAAATTTTACAAAATCAAGCACTTAACATTTCAAGCTCATAATCTCAAGAGAAATTAAGTCTTTGAGCTACATTTTCTTTTGATAATTTTTGTATTGACGGAAAAAAATTGTAACGTGTGTAAAAATATACTTTTTTTGATTGGTCTTTACTAACCAGACTAAGGTTTATCGTCACCACTAACGTTCCTACTGCTGGGCACCTGGTCTTCTCCCGTAGAGAGAAGATTGGCCATAATCCACCACGTTGGCCCAGTATGGGTCGGTGAATGTCATAAACAGATTAATTCACAAAATGTATATCTTCGTAAAAATATTTTAATTAAAAACACGATGCTGATGAGATTTAGCAAAATATAATTATGCTTCTTTGTATTTTTATTTTTACGAGGTACACTTTAAGAGAATTAATTTTCTGTACATAAAGCAATTAGCGTGATATTAAAAATATAACGAATGTTGTCACCTACAGAAACGTGTTTTAGAGGACAATCAATTTAAATTTAAATTATAATTAGTAATGAAGTAACATAAAAACATATAAACTAGAAGCAACAGTATATACTTGTGTAATATAATTAATATAGTTTTAAGTGAGTAGTTGAAAAAAAAGAAGGATTTAGGCCAAAAATAAAAACACAACATAACTCAATTTATATATTTATCAATTATTATCGTAATTAGATTGTACAAGGAGCGGTATCATAGCTAAAACGATTATATTTTAATCCACCTGCTGTTATACTGAAACCTACTATCTTCACTATAAATTATACAAAAGTCACAACTAGTTTGTCTCTCTATCTCTGTCTATCTCTCGCGCATGTACACATATCTTATTATTTTATTTATAGTCATCATCATCATCAACCCATAAAGTCCCACTGCTGGGCACGGGTCTTGGGTATTTATAGTAATACATTTTAATTTTTGTAATATGAATAAATACAATATATTTCGTTTCATCTTTAACCCAGCATAATCATTGGTTAGCCGCGTATCTTCAAATGTTTGACCAACGCTAGATCTCGTTAAATTTCCGCTAGTCTTGAGGTCAATTTAAGTTTTTACGTCAACTTTATGCTTAATATTCCAATATGTATATTGCTGAATTGGCGAGCGCTCTCTAACCCCAGTCTGACTCTGACCTAAAAAGTTTTGTGTTTGAATATAAATAAGCCCAAGTACCCTCGTCAAGATAAGACAGACACGCGCCTTAAACAGCTTTTTTTATATTAATATATTGAATAATATTTTTTCCTTCGATATCTTTGCAGTATTCTATTTGATTTTATGTCTAAAGAACTTGGAAGTATACGATACGATACAGACTATATCTGCATACTTATTTAGCCACAATTCACTATAATGTGAACCAAAGTAAAATCTCTGTTAATTTAAACTTACCATAATAATTTATGAATAACACCTAGTTAAAGTTTCTTTTAAATATTAGCGTACTCCACCCTTAACTTAACGTTTCCTTTTAAAGCCAGGTAACATTAGACAACATTCTCTAACGATAAACAATGGATACCCATTCCTTTACGTCTTCGGAACTACAAAATTATACCTACACAAACAAACGCTGACAGAGAATTTCATTCCAACGGTACTTAGGTTTCCTTACCTCGAGACTTAGTATCACAGTTTATTCCCTGAAGGCAGGGGTGACTATCTTACGACGATATAACAGCCTCGGTGTATAATAAAACAGTAAATCTGCGTACCCTGTCATGGGGAAAACAGTAAAGTTAAACCCCTAACTGTCGATGGGAGCGGCTAAGCACTTTAACTCCCCATCTGCGGATGCATCGCTGCCCGTTTTCTATACACCACGGTAGATGCGTCTCCAACATCCTTCATTCCGTATAAAAACCGCCGATATGGGTGCTTTAGTCGGAGGTACGGCGCGAGTGTAGCCGAATAGCGTCTAGCGGATAGAAAAGCGTTTTTAACCCTCTCGCTGTTTCGAGCTCAAACATCAATTCATAGACGAAAATATAATTTGGGTTTGACCGTAAGATGTGCAATGGACACTGGCGTCTCACAATTTGTTTTAGATAGAATTAGTTTTATATTTTTCTAGCTGCACCCAGTGGCTTTACCGGGTATTGACTATTATGATATTCTGTGGACGATGATAAAAAGTATTTCATGTGTTAGTTCATCCAAAATTATTAGCAAAAAGAAACCTAATGGCTTAGTGTGTCTTGTCTATGTATAAAATTAAATTTGTAACAAACATACACACACACATTATGTATTCGAAGAAACAATAGCTAGGTCAAATTTCTAACACCCATGATAATTAATAATTTGGTATCAAAATATTTTCCCAAGCACTTTATGAATTTCTTTGTTAGAATATTTTTGCACAAGATATCGCGCGACTGCTCCTTGTTTTTTTTTTTACTGTTAGGATTGGTACACACGGTAGAACCGTAAAGCAAGTATATATTTTTTTTACAAAATGGGTTACAAACTTACTTACCTTACTTTTCCTTTTTACTTATAAGTCTTGGAGTGCAATAAAGAGTTGCTATCTTATCTTATCTTATCTTAACATAACCATACAATAACATAACATAACCTTACATTATTCTCAGTAAAGAACGTTATTAATGTACCTACAAAGGGTCGTTAAATACAATACAGTCGTGATTGGTGTAAGTAATAAAATATTGCTTTATCCAACTTAATGTTATGCCCAAATACTCACGACCACATCACTAAAGGTGGTACGTTTCACTTTAAGCGGGAAATTTAATTTCTAACATTTTTTTCGTGTTTAGATCTAGACCAGGTAACCATAGTAAATTATAATTGAATTCGCAATTATTGTTAACTATATTTTTTAGCGATATTTGACATATATGCTCCTGATTACTCAAAAAGGTCGGTAAACACGCAATCATCAGTTTAACCGTTTATTGAATTATATGAGCAATCCAGGGCATTAGTGCTAGATACCTCCCCAAAATAAAGTAATGAATGATCTACGGTGGTTGCGAATTACACTCTCATTACCTAGAATGGGTAAGTATTCTAGTTCCAAAAACGAAAAAACGGTTTGACTTTTAAATTTCCCGCCATGAACGAAACGAACCAGCTTAACACCAGGTGAGATAAGTAATAGGTAATCAAATTAGTAACCTTTGAAGGATGTAAAAAATACATAACCCAATATAAAAACGAGTGTGCTTTATTTAGAGCACACGACTGAAGTAAAACTTCTTTAGCTTCATCTTTATGTATATTGTATATAACTGGCTATGAGAGATAGAGAGAAAAAAAATGTGTGCTTGCACCTTTCTCTCTTGCCCCTACAGTAATATACGAAACGTAACTCTTTCTCTCTCTTTCTTTCTTCACTAACTTATATCTCCCTCTCAACTTCCGTTCGCCTCGCTCGATCACACTTTTCGTAACGCTCTCGTCATGCATTCGCCAGCTTACTCGTCAAGTCGAACGTGCGTAAAGAAGTTTTACTTCAAAAATGTTACATAACGATCCATAAAATAGGCCAAAAACAAAGCACTTTGTTGCCAGCCTTTTGTTAAACTTGCATAAATATCCATTACAATTCCCCTCAGATTACACGAAGCTTCACATTTTAGCTCACTTTTACCTACCATTTACCCTTCCATCCGAAGTGAATAGAAAAATGACGGTTCAATACAGCGTAGAAAGGCCACACCTATTTTGCGCCGAAGGCTATAACCGCCAACAATTGCTTTGTGTTGCTCTCAAAAGAAAAATAGTAGACCCCTAGATTGCTTTCAAACCCTTGAGGTTGTCTGATGGGCCGGTTATTTACATCCTATCGGAAAAAAGTTTCGTTCTTTTATTTAGCCAACTAGGGGACGCGGGGAAAATGTGTTTCACTTATTTATTAAACACTCTTGTTTTTTCCGCCTCTGGGTTTTCGAATTGTGGTTTGTTGATCCTACTTCGTGGGAAAAGGAAACTTGAATGGTATTAGGAAGGTTTAGCTCTGGCCGCATTCTTGGGGAATAAAATGAGGAATATTGATTGATTAAACATAGTACGGTGTGTTCGCAGCTGCGGATTAGTAATCTGTAAGTTTATGAAAGATAAAGAAGAGTTACTACTAAAATAATATATTTCTGTGAATAAAAATGAATATAGTTTTATACGGAATACAATATTGTATGATAAAAGTGGAAGAAAATAAATTAATATTTAATATTATTAATACCCTTACCCTTGTTTACCTATTGTAATTCTTCTGTACTGTGTTTATTTTTGTTTCTGGTGTACAATAAAGAGTTTTTCTATTCTATTCTATTAATAGTTGATTCTGTTTGAGCCCGTGTTGTTACAAGAATGAGTGTCATTATTTTTATTGATTTCAATCTTTAGTAGACAAGTCAAAGCCTATGAAAAATCATTGTACCCATTGACTATAAAATCTTTGATTGTACCTATTCGTTTTTGTTTAGTCTTTTTTTTTTAACTAGATTATGCTACTATTCTATGATAATACTTTTTTTTATTACGCCGTGGATACATCTTAATGTTGGGATTAGATACTATGAGTTGCGATTTGCGTTTTGAAGGGCCCAGCTCAAAAATGTAGCATTACGTCCAAATACGCAGGGTTAGTATTACGTCACACCACCAGTCAACCGTCACCCTTAACCTTGGCCTTATTTAATATTGATGGGTACATTTCACATATGCACGCATTGCGTGTAAAAAAACATCGCAGCATAAACTCACGAGATAAAAACAAAATAAGCAATAAAGCGGTTTAATAAGCACACATTTACGCGGGACATCTTTTCTGTTCGGGATCAGTGATATTTACTTTACGAGGGAGTAGTAAAGGGCAAATTTCATCGGGTTTTTGGTGCTTAACAGGGTTTATAGTGTCCACGAGGTCAGAACAACGACTACGAGGACGCTTGGACAGTTGTAAAAAGAAAGATGAGATGACAAACAAGTTTAGTGCCGCGTGGACGGAATAAGGATCGTGGAAAATAGGCTACTTACGGGTTTCTTATTTGTTGGTCGCTCAGGATTTTCGGTTGCGTAAGAAATGGAATTGATATCGGCATTGAGGGTCTCTGAAACCCTCTATACACGTGTTTCAAAGCGAATAGTTTTTCTAACGTCCTTTCAATGAAACCATAAAAAAAGTTACGAAACGAAACGACAAAACGAACGACGTACGTTGGTATGAAAGTGAGGGGAGACCCGTACTCAGCAGTGGGCGATATAGGTTGTTTGATGATGATGATGACGATAAAAAAAAAGGTAAGGTCAGGGGCCTTAGAGCGCCCAGACGAATTCTAACAACAGCTCCAACTCACTCTACTATCAACAACAAGGCAACAAGCAACTTTAACTGTTTTCAGATTTAAACATTATTCATATGCTAGTTAAAGTGATACCGTCTTATTATCGTTGAAGGTCTAAACCTTAGTTTGCACCTAAACCTGGCTTTAGACCCGGATTAGAGAAAACATGGTATTCGCGTCACAAGTTTAAGCCAAAAACTTGGTTTTTCTCTAAACCAGGCAATCACCTAGTTTGACAGTGGTTTAAATTCACTGTATTTTTTGAAGTTTGATTTGACGTTAGTAAGTAAGCAAGTAGGGTAAACTACCCTGTTGTTGGCACCCTACTAATTTATTGGCATCTTACACTATTTTAACTATAATAAGATTATCAGATTACAAAACATATTTTTTCAAATAGGCAAACGTCAGTAATATTATGCTCATTCAACCTTTACCTTTAACCTTTTTATGTCCTTCAACGATAATAAGACGGATAGAGTTTGTAGTTGTTACAGATTCCTCCATTACGAAACTCTGGAAAATAAAAGAAAATCGGTGAAATTGTACGTTGTCAAATTGCCCTTTTTGTAAGCAAAGTAAGCGTGTATTCTCAGACAGTCAGTCAATTTTCCCACGGATCTAGACATTCATATATAAATTCGAGGAGCTTTCTTCTTCAAAAAATTGAGATCGAGTTAAACGGGGCTTTAATAGCTCGGTTCAACTCTTTTTTTGGTTAGATTTTTTGTATTAAAATTTCTGAAGAATCTTGTTTATTAGCGAAATGCGATAGTAGAGTTTGAAAGTGGGGAGTTTATTTTTCCTTTTATGGGTTCAGTTTTAATTAAGTCCGTCTCAACGAGTACCGCTTTGTTAGACATTCTGCTTAGAGCAGTGGTGTGCAAGCATTTTTTTCTGGTTCAGAAAGCTTAGAATCATTAAACTACTAACCGACTACTGGTCAGGTGTGAACCATAGAGTAATTATAGCACAGATTAAATAATAGTATACCAATAGAGCCCTAGCACTGCAACTCCAAAGGTGTCGGCAAAGGCTGTAAAACTGTGATCCAGTTTGAAAGCAAAATGGTTCGAGAGAAATTACTAGGCCAAATTTTCCTAGTAATTTCGTCACCCAAAGACATTTAATGTCTCAGGGTAACAACCGCATTACAGTGCCATGCGAGAATATGCAATTCAACATTTTGGATGGCAGTGTGATCGTTATGAAAAAGCGTCGCGCTTACCATCTGTACTGATCACTTCATCATTTTGCTTTTATCAATAAATGTCAAGTTTCAAGGTACTATTTGTCGTAGTTGACATGAAAATCAGCAGTGGCAGAGGGACAGGTGGAGACCAGAGAGCATCTATACCTTTTTTTACCTGACTGAGCGACGCAAAGGAAGGTATTGTTTTGTTTTCCTTACATAGTACAAAGTATTACTGGTTTGTTTCATAAATGGTTGGTAATTATTTTTGTCCAGTTACCGGTAAGCATTGAACTTTCCTTTTAAAGGGCTTTATCCGCTTCGAAAAAAAATATGACGTAATTTCCTCGAATTTAGACTAGCTTTGAGCAAAGTTTACTTTTTCCGCCCATTGGGAATTGGGCTGAATAATTTCGTAGGCCTATGCTTAAGTTTTGAGGCCGTTTAATGAAATTAAAAAATTCAGAGCCATTTGGTACTCTCAGTGGGATTTCGGGAAAATGGGATAAATAAAACACACACTGAATAATTTACTAAAAGCGGCCGTTTGCAAGTAAATGGAGCGTAGTAATCTGGAATGTACAATGATTTAAAGAAAAAAAAAATTGAATATAAACAATTATATTCACTATTCATACAATATTACTCGTACCATAGTGTAGGTCAAGCTGGAGCAAATAAGGACTTCTTGTCTAGAACTATTTAGTATCTAAGAAAGTTAATATAAAGAAAAAAGAAGAAAGATTTAGTTTAAAAGTTTCATACTCATACCGATATCAAAATTATTTTTTTTATTTCAAATATATATTCAACACAGTTACAGTACAATGAAATAGCTTCCTCTTTGGAAATCTTGGTCTGCTCCAAATAAGAACCAAAGACGCAGCCGCAGAGAAAAGCGTCCAATTTAGCTTTCCTACAAAATGTGAACAAAAATGGAATTCCACCCAACTCAAATAACATAACTGACGCACGAAAATTTTCAAGCAGCACTTGAAACAAAATTGTATCTCTATTGAGTTAAACGTGATGCTCAATGCTCACTAGTGATTCAGATCGTAATGTTGTTACTACCGAAGTAGTCACTTCACGCACACAGATGTGTACATTTTTTATGGCAATGTGTTAGTTTTATGAAGTTTGTAACAAAACCGCAACAATGTGTTTTTTTTCTATGTCAGTGCTACGTATGCTAACCACCACATTCGTGTAATAATAATCTAGATTAAAGTGGAAATGAACTTAGTTCCAAAATCGAGACTTTGTGCTCGTTTAAACGTTTTATCAATAAAATGTATAATTTTTTATTATTGAAACAAGCGGTGTACGGATAAGCACTAATATCGTTGGAATGTACTTTAATCCGTTATGATTTTAGATATATATGGTGCAGATATTTTGGTTTATAAAACACACGAGTTCATGTACTGCTAAGTTGTATACTGTAGTCACGAGGCATATTGCAGACTGGGTTGCCATAGCGACGGAGGCACTTAGACAAGGGGTGCCTCTGATATGAACTGCACCATTTGAATTTCAAGTGCTATGCAAAGTGAATCCGATCCGAGAACCATTGAGATCGCTTTAATGTGCTTTAGTAAACATGAGTATTACTGTTTCACTCAATAAGGCATTGCAGTGCATCTCTGATAAGATACCTAGGTGAGTAACCTTACGATAAAGACAGTCCTGAATTTGAAAATTTTTAGTTGATTTTTTCTTATTATTGATGTTGGCAAGAATAATAGTTTCCAGACAAAAGGAACGTGTTCATAAAATTCGACATCGAATAAAAAACGCCTCTTTCATTGTCCTTATTAGGTACCCTCAAATTGACAGTGAGAGGGTTGTTTTTTTTTAATTAATTAACTTTACAGTGTTTGTTAATTTAGCCAATATAAAGCATTAGCGGTGGTAGCCTAGTGGGAGAACGTCCGCCTTCCAAGGAGCAAGACGTGAGTTCAAATCCCAGTGCGGGCACGTACCAATATGTTTCTGTAAAAACATATTATTATGTACGTAATTATCAGTCGCTTTTCGGTGAAAGAAAACATCGGAGGAAACCTACCTCAGAATTATTTCGGAGGTAGGTATGTTATGGTCTATCCGTAGACCCGTGATCGATACAGTGGGACAATATGGGTAAATGATGAAGTAATAACGTTTTTTTGTTTAAAACAGCCATTGTCAGTACCCTCTTTAAGCTGCAGTTAAAGCAACGTCACGATTTTTTTTATGATGTAGATTCGTAGTTTCTAGAAAGTTCCTGGGCAGTTTTGGAAACGTTCCAATATTACACGTTTCTTTGTTAGTATCATTGCCGACACTAATGTTACAGTTATAGACTAAATACTCATTATGTCTTTATAAAAATCAAAACTCCATTCGCATAATATCATCCTTTAGAATACTACATCAAAATTCCAACTAGTTGAAACTGTCGAGAAGAACATAAAAGTGGAAACACAATGCAAATTCTACTAATTGATCATTACAGAGGCAAGCACTACAAACAATCGAAAGAGGATCGATTTCCATTGAAAACTGATGGTTGAATACCGGCCAAGTACAGTTGGAGACAGAATTGTCAATAGTACTCAGACTGGAGAAGAAGCAATGGGAATAGATAATAAGAAAAGTCAAGATCTCTTCGGTATTTACTCAGAAATAGCTCATAAAAACATGTGGTTTTCGTTATTCGAGATTTACTAAAAGCAATTCTTTTGTCATTGTATTGATCAGACACGCAATTGACCGCTTTTTTCTATCTCTGAGGCTAATATCTAGCTAGACCGTGTGTTGGCAAGAGGTTAAGTGGTACACATGTTTCGAAGAAAAAAATGATAAATAAATACTAAAAAACTCATAAAATCCTGA
Organism: Campaea margaritaria; assembly: GCA_912999815.1. NCBI lineage: Eukaryota > Metazoa > Arthropoda > Insecta > Lepidoptera > Geometridae > Campaea > Campaea margaritaria. The sequence continues at coordinate 6,472,798 of OU538801.1, forward strand.
CCGCAAAAAAGTATTCAAAGTATCAAGTATTTATGAAGGTCACGGTCCTAAAATCACCCAGGCTAGCCCTGTAAGGCCTGTAAGGCCTGTAAGGAATATTTGCCCTGCGCAAGAATTGAATGTTCAACCACGCTTCGCTTTCGGTTGATCACCGACTTAGTCCACAGAGACCTCCCAATGATCGAAGATCTATTAAACGTGGTCCATAATTAAACTCAAAATGTTAAACAGCTCAAACTTATGTCGTCAGTAACTTCGATAGGGAATCATTAGATACCATGGGATATACAACTGTTTGTAATAGTGACCGCCTTACAGTTTAGTTTGTATTGAACTTAAAGCAAACTGAGGTAAAGTTGAGGCTATTCTCTTCTATCTTATCTATCTATCTTATTCAAATATTATACATGAAAAAGTTTGTGTGTGTTCGTATGTTTGTCCTCTGCTTACGCCGAAACGGCTGAACGGTTATGGATTAAATTTAGTACATATTTTAAGTCCTGGAATAGAACATAGGATACTTTTTATCTTGTAAAAAATAACGGTTCCTGTGGAATAATAGTAAACGCGGGTGAAACCGCGGGGCGCAGCTAGTATAACTATAAGTTTACTTTGTCTTGAGCACTTTCGGAGAAGTAGCACAGAGTTATCGAAAGTGTTTGAGAAGACGCCCAAAGTAAATTGATTACTTATGAATAGGCCTACCTACTTATAGTGGCAAAAGTCAAATAAGTAACTTAGTACAATTCATTACCGAGACAGGGTCAGGTCGCACCACAATTCCAATGTTAGCTTTAAAACACAGTCATAATGGACGGAGCAAAAGGTGAGACCTCCTTGTGTTCTATGCTACCCTGGTATTACTGTCTGGTATAATAATCTTACGAGTTCTGTATTCGATTGACCATGACAATAAATTAATGACAATGAATATTAAAGGCCTAGTGAGAAATGAACGTGATCCCGATAACAATCACGTTTAATGGAAAATCAGTACGACATCGAGTCAGAGCAGAATTGGAATCAATTAACAAGAACCAATTTGCTCGAAGTTGGACGATGCAATTAGAGCTCGACTGGGACAAGACAGGCCCCTGATGGCTCATTTTGGACAATACTTGTCGCCTCTATTGTCATGTTGATAAGGCTATTAATGGAGATAATGACGATTCACCTTTGCCCGTGGAAACCGGAATACATGATTTGCAAGTTTTGCTCAATCGCTTCAGACTATAGAGGCTGGAGGAAGCCGGTTTAAGACAAAGGAGTGTACGAGGGCACCCTTCTTAATTCGGAATCATTATTGGCAAATAAATGTTTAGATAGGTACTTGTGATAAAGGTCAACGAGATGGATCTATTGATATTAAATAAACAAGGACGGTGGTCATCATGAATGTTTATTCTCATTTATTTGCTTTTGTTAGCGAGGCTTAAGAATGAAAATACATTGTTAATGCACCACGACAAAGCCATAGGTTATTAGTTTAGCAATTTAAGTGTTAGCATGTGTTAAACCTTATTAGCAGTTTCTATTTTGTATTTCTTTTTTTTTTTCTTTTTTCAAGGTTTTACATTTATTTAATCTAGTGGACGAGCGATGGCTTCACAATAAGGGTCTGCCCCCACTCTTTCTACATAATTCTTTCCATTATAAACAAACTCTGTGAACGACACCCTTAAATGTACCGTAAACCCTAGCGAATTCCCAATTCTTTGAGTTGCTACAGAAGTGCACAGTGCTTGGCAGATCCGGGGTACTTTATTAGTCACTTTTCTTGGTTTCATGTGGGAATACTTCGGTCCTAAGTCTTGAAGATTAATGTGCGATACAGGGCCTTCTTTTAGTTTCTTTCCAAGCTCTAGCGACGCCTTGCTGAGCAGGAAACCAAGTTTTCGTTTTCGGTGATCGCGGAGTGTAGCCAGGAACATCAATTCTAAGCTGCAATCGACCCCGTACCTGAAATTAACAATATAATTTAATTTAATTTAATTTAATATTGATTTTTGTATATTATATCTGTCACACTAGAAAAAAAGGACAGCTGATCTGATGATGGTCATAGAAGGTATGTCTATCTTCTATGACCATCATCAGATCAGCTGTCCTTCAGCGGAACTCTTCAGTGACTAACCGAAGATCGATGGTCTCATTTTGATTAGCATTCAGTATCGAATACACACGTAGTTTATAAAAGTGACAATGGAAACATTTTTTTTTAACAAAAAAGTTTTAGTTTCATAATTTCTTTAATGCCAGACAAGGCCTTATCGAAGTTAACCAACGTTTTCTGGCAGGATATTTATTTATTATACATATATAGAAAAGTTATTGTTAAAAATAGACTTTGCCAGAAGAGCTATTAAAAAATTGCTTCATAAATGTATAATAATATCTTGTATATGTCTTTATTGTATAATAATATGTTTGATGCAAATAAATAAAAAATAAATAATTTCAAACACGTATTCGGTACCGCAAGCTAATCAAAAGTAGTCCAAACACCATCAATCTACTGTTAGTCATCGAGAAGTTCCGTTGTCTCTACCTTCTGTTTTTATCATCAAATCGCCTTGCTGTTACCATAACATTGTATTGTCATCGGAACTTAAGAGGCGTGCTACATTTCAGCTCGATTCAACAAAGGGAACATTGTCAAAATTAACTTGCAAGATTCCACCCGAACACACATAGTTACATAATTATATACACACTCGTACATTCATCATCAACCCATAACGTCCCACTGCTGGGCACGGGTCTCTCCTCACTTTCGTGAGGAGGGGTTAGGCCATAATCCACCACGGGAGCCCAGTCCGGATTGGTGGATAACATACCTATCTCCGAAATAATTCTCGGATAGGTATGTAGCTTTCCTCACGATGTTTTCCTTCACCGAAAAGCGAGTGATAATTACGCACATATGTTTTACAGAAACACATTGGTATGTGCCCGCATTGGGATTTGAACTCACGACCTTCTGATTGGAAGGCGGACGTTCTCCCACTAGGCTACCACCGCTTACTCGTACATTGCAAGTTATAAAAGCTTCTAATAAAGTAAATCTGTACCTATACTAAATTATTATTTACCTTAATAACTTGTACTCGAGTTATACCTACTAAATACAATATTCGTAGTGCATGTTTACTTTCCTTCATGGTAACAACACATCAATAGCAGTTTGATATACTATTATATCTCCAAATGACTAATGAGTTGTGATAACTGCCGAACCCAAACTGTTCCAAACCTATGTTGAACTTTAGCCTTGATATCCAACCTTGTAGATATTCCTACATCTTGCTTGTAAACATACCACATAATTTTAGTCCCTTATGACCATTAATATAAGTAGATACCGATAGAATGACATAAGAAGTAACCAATGTTCTATGCCAGGACCTAATGTATCTGAATACTAAATGTTGTAGTATTTGTATACTAATGTATTTTTAACGTGAAAAGGGAACAAACACACAACGACACACAAACACACACACACACAACACACAAACGAAACCTCCTAGCTCATCATCAACCCATAACGTCCCACTGCTGGGCACGGGTCTCTCCTCACTTTCGTGAGGGGGTTAGGGTCCCACCACGGGGGCCCAGTCCGGTGGATAACATACCTACCTCCGAAACAATTCTCGGGTAGGTATGTGGGTTCCCTCACGATGTTTTCCTTCACCGAAAAGCGAGTGATAATTACGTACATATGTTTTACAGAAACACATTGATGAGTGCCCGCACTGGGATTTGAACTCACGACCTTCTGATTGGAAGGCGCACGTTCTCCCACTAGGCTACCACCGCTTCTCTACTACTACTTCGTAGCTACTGAACATGAATGTAATTTTATGAAAATGGTTTTGTACATTTGTCTTTGTTTTGCAGCACGTAAAAGCTACCAAACCGATTGCAATACAATTCATCGTTTGATTGCTTCGTATGATTAAAGACCTATACACCGACGACCTATAAATCCGACGACTAGTAACCTGGCTTATAAAAACCGTAACTGTTGTGTAGGCGGCGCGCGCTGGTATAAACCACTGATATTTTATAGGAAACTCACAATCCTAACTATAATTTGGTACAAAACCGTCACAATCCTAACTGTTTGTTTGTTAGTTTGTTCCGCTTTTACGCCTAAACCATGAAAGTAATTTAAAAAATTCTTTCACCAATGGAAGGCTACATTATCAGCGAGTAACATGGGGTAATTTATCTCCGTATTCCCACGGGAATGAGTACTACGCGAGTGAAACTGCGGGGCGCAGCTAGTAATAAATAAATACCACCGTAAACCAAGTGGCGGATGATATACAACGATACATAGCTGTCCAGTATACCATTGTATATTTATACATGTAGTACTGTTTATCGCAGTATATGTCACGTAATGTTGTCATGCACTTTGCGTCCGCGAAACGTGATTCATAGCTCTAATGTAGGCTACAACTGAGATTAGTGGTTACAATGCAGGCACATGGAGTGATTTGCCTAACATAGTATCAATAGGAATAGTCTGGATATCCATCTCCATATCCGTAACTATCGGATATCCGAATTAATTAATAAACCTCTGTCTAGTCGAAGCTGAAATAAAATGAAGTGGTTTCAGATATCAAGGTTATTTCTGGGGTATTTTATCTACCAATCCGGACTTAAAGCGGTGGTAGCCTAGTGGGAGAACGTCCGCCTTCCAATCAGAAGGTCGTGAGTTCAAATCCCAGTGCAGGCACGTACCGATGTGTTTCTGTAAAACATATGTACGTAATTATCACTCGCTTTTCGGTGAAGGAAAACATCGTGAGGAAACCCACATACCTACCCGAGAATTATTTCGGAGGTACGTATGTTATCCACCAATCAGGACTGGGCCTTCGTGGTGGATTATGGCCTTACCCTCCTCACGAAAGTGAGGAGAGACCCGTGCCCAGCAGTGGGACGTTATGGGTTGATGATGATGATGATGATGAATCCGGACTTAGCCTCGTGGTAGGTTATGTTCTAATCCTCCTCACGAAGGTAAGATGAGATCCATGCTCAGCAGTAGGCGATTATAGGTGGGTTGTAATTCATTTAAAAGGTGAATCAAAAGCTCATATACCTATTACGATCTGAAAATATCAGACATACGATTGAATGAAAATATCCGATATCCATATCCGTAACTAAAATTCCGTATCAACCCCAGTACTATGTACCTACATTGTACGTAGATTTAGTACCCGTAGTTTCATTGTTAACGTCGATGATAAGGTTATGGTAAAATCAGGAATGGCCTTAGTTTGAAGATAATTTGTAACTAGTTGGTACCTCAACCTATAATATGCAGTAGCCCTGAGTAGTAGTATTAGTTACCCTGAGAAAGAATCAAACCAACCTCACATTTCGCTGTCGGCTCATCAACAACCTACGTCACGGAGGCTGTCGAAAATGTACAACCTACGTCACGGAGGCTGTCGAAAATGTACAACCTACGTCACGGAGGCTGTCGAAAATGTTTATAAAACGGATTTGAAGAGATATGTTAACGTCTATGTCGGTTTCTTTTCAGTTGTTTTCTTCACTAGCGAAGGTCGAAGCTAGCACTTGAATTCATGCATCATTCTCTGCACCATTTTTTTTCAGACAGATTTGTCCTTGTTTGCTCTTATGGCATCAGGCGTTGCAGGAGTCCATCGCGTGGGTGATAGACAGACGCGAGGACTTTCATCGTTGACCTTACGCACCACCACTTTTATAAGTTAATGTTGTCAATAGTCTTGGTTTCTAAAATGTGCCTAGTGGAAGAACGTCCGTTTTCCAAGGAGAGGCTTGTGAGTTCAAATCCAAGTGCCCGCACTTGGATTTGAACTCACAAGCCTCTCCGTACCAATGTCTTTCTTGTAAAACATTTGCAAGTAATAATCACTCGCTTTCCGGTAAAGGAAAATATTGTGAGGAAACCCAGATATCTACCCGAAAATTATTTCGGAGCTAGGGATGTTATCCACCAATCCGGACCGGCCCCGGTAGATTATGGCCTAAACCTCCTCACTAAACTGAGGGAGACCCGAGCTCATCCACTGCTGAGCACAGGTCTCCCGATTGGGTCCCGAGCCGATATCGTTTGATGATGATGATGATGATGTATTTTAATGGAGATATTATAAGTCTTCTTACTTTTCAAAGAAATTGCATTTGCCATCTAATTCAGCCATGAACTGGATCAGCGCTTTTGAGGAAGGTTGAGTGCAGCGCTCTTCTGCAAATACGTCGAAGAAAGTCTTTTCAGTGGAATCCGTTGTAGATACCTGGAAAAAAATGAGATTATTTATATTTCTCTAGAACATTTCAAGGAAATTAATTCATAGAGCCCTCTTCTGCAAATATTTCGCAGAAAGGCTATTAAGTGGAATCCGTTGAAGATACCTGGAAAAATGTAGATCTGTATAAAAATTCAAAAGAATTGAATTCAGACAAAACTGACAAGTCTTTTCACGACCACGGCCAACGAGACTTGATCGGAAGGTCGCGGTTTGCCAAAATATATTGCACAAAGAGACCGGTTTTGTTGTAAACATTATTGTGTTTTCTTTTAAAACGTTCATTCAAGACGTACGGAAACACGACATCCGTATATGGTTGACATACCGTATGGTTGACGTACGGTATGGTTGACATACCGTATATGGTTGGTCCGTTCCGCACGAAGCGAAGGAATGGAACACCTTACTATGTTTCCCGAAAACTATAATCTGAAAGTCTTTAAGTCAAGAGCGAATAGGTATCTTCTAGGCGAGCATGCTCCATGCGACCGTGTCGACACTTATCATCAGGTGAGACTGCGGTCAAATGCTTGTCTATTATGCAATAAAAAAAACTCGATTGTATTTTGCACCAAATGCGTTTTGGATTGGCTAATCGTCTTGGACTCACCCACCCCTAGTACCCACGATATCAAGAAAACTTACTTGTAATTTGTTGAAACAAGCCGCCGCCACTTCTCCAGTGCTGATTTCCACGGCAATCACTGAAACGCCATCTAGAGCGGCATCAGCGCAAAGCTCTAACAACTCTTCGGAAGCTATCGGATTGATGTTCACCTCTGTTCCGATGCACACTGTCTCGTCTTTGCAGAATCCTTCTTTTATTACCTGAAACAGTGAGATAAAAGTAAGATTAATCCACCGATTCCTTTCAAGGTAGCTCGGTTACTTTCAATATTGGTATCAATCGCTACCACATGAAAGTTGGGTTCTGCCTAAACTTGGTAAATGCTTAGATAAAGTGTTGATTTTAGTCTCAAATATCTTGCTAACAAGCTAGAGTTTGTGGAATAAACTACTAGTAATACTAGTAAAATGATGAGTTATACAATTTACCATCGACATAGCCTCCACACGGCCTAACGAATTGAAGAAAAACATCTGACTGTTTCAAAAAGGTCCCTTATTTACTTCCATGCTCATTCTTTATTGTGTTGTGTTTCACCGTATATTCCACAATATGATCACAGTGCTGTTATAGGTACTTAAACTGCTTACGTTCAATGCACCGGGGATCGTAGCTGCCGTCAGAGATTCTATTCTGTATTTACCTGAAATGAAATACAGATTTTTGCCAGTGAGAAAAATAGATTTCAATTGTACAAAAATTGCTTATTGTACAATGCTCTTTTATTTAATTTTTTTAATAACCTATACTGGCTCACTGCTGGGAAAAGGTCTCCCCCATCTCCTTCCACATGTTGCGATTGTTTGCCACGACGGACCAACTTGGTTCGTATGTATCAAGATCGTCACGCCAGCGTTTTCTTGGCCTGCCCCGGCGCCTTCGCCCTTTTTCAGGCATCATAATTAATTAATTCATAAATTAATTCTTATAATTGTTATCGCTCTAAATAATACTTATTAAGACACTTAAGAATTTAAAAATTTATATATTGATGTAACATTTGTAACCTTATCATTATCATCTAGACAGATAAGATTATACTAATAATACGAGTAAGTTCGTCTGATTAATTTTATCATTACGTATATATTTTTTTACATAATCTGTAAGTATATGGATGTCTGTGTGCTTGTTGTCACTTTGAGATGACTTAATTTAGTTAAGGACGTCTTGCTCTTCACACAATAAAAGTAAAAACAGGCAATTATTATTAGTTAGTGACAAAAAGCTGACTAAAAAAAGCAGTGTCAATGTAGTCAACGACGGTAAACACGCTAAACCTAGAACCCGATTTGCTAAGTGTCTGTTTATAACTTGAGGGTTTTCTGGGCAATGAACCTGTGCACACCAAGCCACCTATAAATAAATTAAAAAAATATATATTAAACGTCACGCACGATCACAAACAAAATGTAGAAACAGAAGAGAGTAGAGTTTTTTTTTTTTTTAAAAGATCAAAGGATAACATTATATTAATATATGTGTCTATATCAAAACAGACTTCGTAGTGTTTTTTTACTTGTTTTCACCTTAAAATATTCAGTCGTCATACCATTAAGAAAGTATAATATAAAAACTCTTAAAAGTTTCTAACACTTACCGCATTCAGTCCTACACCATTCCATGTCTAAAGTTGAAGCTACAAAAAAATCGAACAAAACTATTAAAATTTAAACTTCTTCGTTGCGTGCGCTCACGACTTCACCAGAATCAAAACTGCCGGCACTTGTTTTGAAAGCGTCGTGTAACCGGTTGTTGATTATACTTCAATTATCATTATAAGTGTGTGGGGACAACTTGTGTGCAGTCACGATCGGTACAACAGTAGATAATGTCTACATGTTTTACTTAATGGTAGCTGGACCCGGCAATTTCACCCGCATAATTCGCATTTTCTCGCCGGAATTTTACATTTTTCCACGATAAAGCAGCCTTATAGCACTGAAAGATCATGCAGCTTCATATTACTGAAAAAAAAAGTATTAGTATGTTCGGAGATTACGTCCTGCAACCGGTTGGTTAACCTTACATCTTTTTGTCATTAGTTTAAGTAGTGATATAATTACGAATACTACTCGAAAAAGACCTCCTTGCCGTAACTTTATGGTGAACCGATTTCAAAAAGCGACGATGTAGACTCAATTCCCCTACAGAGCAAATATTTCTGTCAACCACAAGTATTTGCTCAGAATTTGGGTGTTTGTGAGACCATGGCCTTTACAGTTCTTGATTCCTTAGACACCGGGGATCCTTTTCAAGGGTCAGAATTTATGTAATATGATCGTGACGCGTTATTAATATCCGTCTAGCAACTTTCCTAAAGAAATAGTTGCCTATATTAGTTATAGTAGGCTGTTTATGTTGCAGGCCCTTACTGTTATGAATATTTTAAGTACCTACGTCAGCGTTCAGAATGGTCATTCAACTAAATTGAAGGATGGACCCAATCGTGTCAATGTGACCTTTGTATTTATTCACGCGAAATTGTGATTTAGGTACATAATATTATATTGTATTCAAAGAAAATACAATGAAAAAATTAACTTTACAGTTAAGATCTCATGATAAGATATTCCACATATGTCTAGTATTATTTATTTTATCATTTGAACTTACTTCCAAAATAAATTTAGCATAGGTATCCACTGTCTAACCTTTAATAAGGGTATTATAAGGCAGGCTGTTAATATATCATCAGATGTTCAGTCTTTTTCATATATACCAAACTAATTTGTTACGTTCGAGTTAGTGTGAGGTAGAGTATAATGTACAGTTTACGTGTCCTAATAATCCTACTAGTAGTATATTGCCAGTTAAAATTTTATCTAAAATGTAAATATAAATTTACAAGCCAATAAAATTGTGAAACGTCGCTCTTAAGACAGTCAAATTGTCGTCAGAACATCAAACTGCTCGTCACGGCTATTCTAAACGAGGCACATAAAACAAAGCGGGACGAACGGAGAATTTTAAACACCACTTTCCATCTAAATGCTCGTCAAGGCAACTTCATTCTACGATAAGACATGAGCTGGAAAAGAAAACAATTTGTTTCGCCGTTAACATACGAAGAAATAAAGCGTACGATAATGATTTTTACTCGGTTATCTGTTTTGGTCTTCCTGAGATTTGATTTTGCACGTTTACATTACCTACGCTACGAAAACTAACTTAAAAAAGGGAAGGCGCAACGTGTTATACAAAAATGAAGCGCTAAAGTTATGCCGGTCCGCTCACAGGCACAAGACTTGTGCACACACCATGTTATGCAGATCAATATATCAGTAAAACTAGTGACTTCACGCACGATGGGCCCTTTACTGCATTTTTCTCCTTATGGGGAAATAACATATGTGTCACAGACCGACCACCCTTAGGTACGCAAACACTCGCTGCTACCATTGCTATGCTTCAATTTCATATTTGGCTAAATTGGCGTCCTATTTTAGTTTCATTTGTAATTGTGTATGTACACACACACATCAAAGTTTACGTAATAGTACGGTGTTGAAATTTGTTTCTAACTGATGTTTTGCTTATCTCACTTTCTACGAAAAATTATCTGGTTTTGACGGAAGTTAACAAAAAGCCATGTACAGCGCCGCTCTGAGAGGCCCCGGGCACTGCTACTTTTCTCTATAAAGTAAATTAGCTTAAACCTATTACAGAAAACGTCCATTCACAAAGACGTCTAGAGTCCTAGAGTCTATCTAGAAGGACATTTAAATCAATTACCAGAATCAATTCGATTTCTTAGCTCTCGAAACGAATTCCTTTCCAACTATACTTTCAAAGGGGGACAGACTTGCGAATAAATTCGCGAACTCGATTCACAAAATGTTAAAAAGTATATTTCTCGTATTCAGACAAAACGCTATCGATTTTTATGCGCAATATTATATCCCAATATTCATGGTTCAAGACACATCTTCACCAACACCTAGGCAAGTCACTTTGTGGGAGTGTTGCCGGCACCCGTAAGCAAATTTCGAACGGTAGATTGCCTGAAGAGAGACGGTTTTCGATATAAAACGACAGTTTCGAAAATGACCTCGTTACATGGCTAAAGAAATACTAATATCTAATATTACTGCACAGGGCTCAAGCTATTGCTAGCTAATTTCAATCAAAGATTTTGGATTATTGGTGGATCATCGCAAGCCATCGTCTAGCTGTGTTCTAAGTATGCCATTTGCCTTACATTGTTTGCTCTTTACTTTTTTTTGCTTAAATTTAGAATAGAATAGAAAATCCTTTATTGTATACTAGTTCAGAAACAGAGAATACTTTGTGGTTTTGGAACAAAACTCATAAAAGTTTATTGAATGAAACTCTGATATGGATGTTCCAGATAATTAATATTGAACCTTGTACATAACAATAGTTATCTGCGTATCCGATGCATGACATTAACTTTGAGCCATGGTTGCATGCGTTACGTTTTACCATGCATGGCATAACAATCACTGTTGCACGCACTTATCGATAACAACCGATACCGCTTGATAGCAGTTGTTATGCCACATCAGAGGCTCTTAGGCCGTCTGAAAAACTCTGTCACCAGAGCCTACTTCAATTATTTTCGACAAACAACAACAGAGTAAATAAATTTAATCAGTAAGCACGCGATTTTATAATAATGGCCGTGTGTCACACTTGACATTTTTTCTTTCCAGAATACCAGATGGATCAGTTAGGTATTTTTGTTTTCAGAAACATTAATATTCTATATGCTTTTAGTCCGCCTATTTTTAGGGGTAAAAGTATCGGAAATTATTATATTATTTATTGCAAATGGGAATTCTGTTAATATATTAGACGATTGCCTTCCTCTTTCAGAATTTCGCAAAAGGGCCTACTGTTGTATTATCTTCTGCCTACTATTCCCATATTATTATTAATATTCCCTATCCTTTTTTTCCACCAAGGGCGATTATGACACTTTTCAAAAAAGGGCTCGCTCCCCCCTTCCAAAAAAATGGCCCCACCGAAGTGCCGTCCAGTATGACTGTGTTTAGAATATACGATAAATGTATGAGTATCAGTGCGGCATGGCATAGTAGTACACGAGGACGCCTTATTTCTTCTATCATCCAGTATGACTACTATGTTTTAGACCTATCATATTTATACCAGAAATACCAGGGTAGCATAAACACAAGAAACACACAAGGTACACAAGAAACAGCTACGAATAGTGCTAGTATCCTTTTTTAATCGACTTCAAAAACGGAGGAGGTACTATGTTCGTCTGTAATAGTCTGTATATTTTTGTTTCGTATAATGTTCATCGATATTTTCATTACAGAAATTATGGATAGGACGTAGATAGTTTATAACATACCTTAAACCACCGCCATAAAGTTTCAGTTAAATATTAAATGGAATAGACTTATCACAACACAAGATTTCAGAGAGCGTTAAAATATGCAAATACAGCTTGAATTTATACGAATGATATGCCCAATTACTCGCTCTTAGCTCCGGTTAAAGTGTTGCGAAAATGTTGCCTTAAAAGCTTATTTTCCAAATGGAATATTTGAAAAAACGCCGGACGCGAGTCCTCGAAACATTTAGAAGTGACTGGAAGCTAATTTTGTTGAACTGTCTTTGTATTCGCATTCCTTTTTCGCTGTCTTGAGTACAGCCTCCTTGGCACGTTTCTGAGATCTCGGAGCCATTTAAAAATTCTTTCTAATCTTTTGCGAAAATGCCATGACAAAGGCTTTTCGGTAAATACTCTAAATATTGCGCTTCTTACGTACTTCTGTAAGTGAGCCTGAATATTTTGTAGTAAATCAGAAGTGAGCACGCACAGTTGTTAGGTTGAGGGGTTGATATTATACCATAGACACGTAGGTATTGTAGTAGATTAGATTATAGACAATATAGACGTTGAAGGAGGTCTAGGTGAATAGAGACACTGCAGTTATCACAATTGGAGGTAATAACGGAGTGGTGGCCAAGAGGAGCGCAACGCCTGCGAGGCAGACCACCAGCTCGATGGTCGGATGACATCGCAAAGCACGTCGGGATTGAATGGATGAGACTGGCACAGGACCGGAACAAATGGCGTGAAACAGAGGAGGCCTATACCCAGCAGTGGGTGGATACGGGCTGAATAGATAGAGATAGATAGTTATCACACCCTCAACTCATGCTGTCTATTGCTTTGCGCGATCTCTTCTTTACCGAGGAGCCAAGCTAAGGCTATAACAATTTCTTACCATACTTTTGTTCACAACATTTATTACATCACACTAAAAGATCGTGGAATAAAACTCCACCACCATTTATTTAATTTGCCGATAATAGTAATATTGTTGAATAAACAATAATGATGCACCGATTAGTGATGTATTAGTGATGTGAAAGCCTTTCAGACTGTTAATGGATAGTAAAATTAACCCAACACATGTACAGAATGGCCATGGACATTAATTCATAGAGACACGATAGTGACGCATGTGTCTAGCCGGTTCGATCCCGTAACGTGAATCTGTTGACGCCCTAACTTTGAATTTCAGGTAGATTAGAGGAGTCACCACCAGACCAGACCTTTGCCAGATATTCATCCGCCAAGCAGTATTGTGCAAACATTACTGTGTTTCAATAAGAAGGGCAGTGTTCCCAGTGAAATTACTGGGCATATGATACTTTAGAACGGATGTCTCAGGGTGACGAGCGCAGTACAGTGCCGCCCAATATTTTGTAATGGAAAGTTCTGGCTGCTGTTACGGGCAGGCGTGGCGCTTACCATCAGGTGAAAGACTTTCTCGTCTCACTTCTACGTAGTAACATAAAGAAAACCTCTTTTTCACTCGACAACGTTAATAAAAATTATGATTAATGATTTTTCCGGTATGTGTGTATGTATGTAGGTTCATCTGTTCCCTCGTAATTACTTATTAGTAACCGTATCATGTTATCTTATTTCATATATTATTTTCAGGTAAGTACACCAAAGAAAAAAGCACTCGGAACTCAGGAAAAAAGTCATTTTCCCGTTTATTACCATTTACATACGCCTCTTTAGGATTTATTCGATGCCATTCTCAATTTTCTAGTCTAAAAAACATCAAATGAGACTGACAATGTTAACATCCTGGTGGTCATAAAACTTCGATTCTACCCCTAAACCTTATCGACACAGAATTGAAAGTTCTGTAGCTGCTGTTACGGTTATAAGACAGTTCGGTTCCGAGGTCGACTCTCGAGACAGTAGGCTCTCAGACTTGGTAGCGGTCTAGGGATTAATGTGGCATGTCTAAAACCCAGCACGCACCTAGCTGATGTATTCCTTTGTCATTTCGTGGAATACACTGTCAAAAGACGACGCTAGGAAGATGTTTGAAAATATTGCTAAAAAAGAAATACGCCTTAATGTTCCGTTGAACATACATTTATGTTATGTTTTAGCATTTTGAACGTTGAAGATGATTTAGCTGATATAACAGACTTTTATGATCTCACAAGTACACATTCAAACTAATTAAAGCTAATCAATATTCATTGTTTCAGAATAAATGGAACTAAAAATGTATTAACACACCAGACAGTATTATAGCAAACCAATTTTAGAATAGCAAATTGAGTTAATGAAAATCAGTAATTGAATGTTATTGTGTTAACTTTGTTTTTAACGAACTTTGCTCATTAATGAATAGATAGCAATCTCATTTAAAGTTGTGTTTTGTTTCATTCCAAAAGAGTAAACAAACCGCCGTTTTGTGTTTTCAGCCAGCACAATAACGTTTAATTAAGCTGAATAATTAAGGAACCAATGACCACTTGATACGGTTATTTTTTCGTGTGGAACGAAAAGAAAAACTGGGTCAAATGTGCAAATAAAGTCAGTTCGGCAAGCAGGTCAATCTCACTAATAATTATAAATGCGAAAGTTTGTGCGTTTGTGTGTTTGTCCTGTCATCACGACTAAACGGCTGAATGGACTTACATGAAATCCTTACTTAACCCTTTCAGGACCAGAAGGTTATGAAACTTTTTGCTATAATTTTAGTTGTTTAATTATAAATGCGAAAGTAACTCTGTCTGTCTGTCTGTTGCTCTTTCACGCCTAAACTACTGAACCGATTGAACTGAAATTTGGTACAGAGATAGTCTGGAGCCTAAGAAAGGACATAGTTTAATTTAAGGACATTTAATGCGAAAAAAGCATTTTAAGGGTTTGAAATAGGGGATGTAAGTTTGTATGGAAGTTTCGTCATTTTTGAAGCTAGAAGCTTGAAATTTACTTTTTAGGCTTTTGATTAGATATAAATAAATTTGGCATTCAAAGTTTGTAAAAATTTTACCCTTGATGGAGTAAAGTAAAAATAGGGGATGAAAGTTTGTATGGAAATATGTAAGGTTTCGGCTAAACCACTGCAACGATTTAAAAGATTATTTCACTAATGGAAAGCTACATTGACAGCGAGTAACATAGGCTATATTTTATCCCCGGGAACAGGAACTACGCGGGTGAAACCGCGGGGCGCAGCTAGTTTAGTATATAGATACTTTAGGTCCTGGAATAGAACATAAGATACTTTTTTCCGTCAAAATTAACGGTGGAATAATGGTCAATGCGGGTAATACCGCGGACCGCTGCTAGGTTTGTATAAAGTAGACTGGGATCTTTGCATCAAGCTACATTTTAGACAATTTGTTAACATTTGTTGGACTAATAAGTAAATAGAATCAAACGTAACTAAATTCTATACATAATCACCCGCTGATATTTTCACTTTTCAAAAAATTATTGTCTGATAATAAAGCTACGTATTCACTAGGGGGCAAATTATATCGCCGGCCATCGCGTGGAAATGAAGTCTTGCAACTTTAATAATCCCTATTAAATAAGCAGCTTAACATGGCTCTAGGTGTAAGTATGATTATTTTGTAATAAAAACATTGTAAGAAATTGATTTCTATCTTTATCTATCAATGACCTCTTTCAGGTGTTTTAGTGCTTCATCTAGAGCTGCACAAACTTCTTGGGTACTTAGAGGTCTTTCTTCAAACGAAGCAGTTCTGCTCCTCACCTGTGGAAAAAAGGTATGGAATGTACTTCTATGAAACCAGGGTGTATTAAGTCTTTAGAGGCTTGCCATCGCAAGAAAACTGTGCCTACTCTTAAACATTTTTTACGGATTCCTAAAAGATGTGGTTCCCAATTCGACCGTCTATTTTTGGATATATTTTTCGTATATGCCTCACATTATCTCTTATATTATTTACTTATTATATTTTATTTGATTGTGAACCCGCATTTGTGAATAGGGCAAATACCCACTTATGTGAACCACAGGTATTTGTTCTGAGTCCGAGTGCTTATGGTACCATGTTCTTCGAACTCTTGGCGGAATCTTGAGCATGAAACCTGACTGATACCTCACTAAGTGACGCGATCTAAGTGTGTTTATTTTTCGATTTGAAGTCAGTTTTTAACTTATTGTTGAACATAATTTGAAGGTTGATGTAATCTTTCATATCCATCTTTTGTCTTCGAATGGAACTCACATGCGACTTGTGGAGTATGCTCTGCGTCAGCGGGCAGAAGACGTCAGGGTTCAGAGAGTCAGTGCGAGACTTCCCAGTGAGATAACTCATAGGGATCCCGATTAAAAGCACGGAGATTGCCCCAGCAAAGGGACAATACGTGAACGCAATCCGGAAGAGAGACTGGAGTGGTTTCGTTGGCAGATGATTTCTGGAAAGAAATTCGCAAATGATTACTGATGTACGAATAAGGCCTAAGTTCCAAGTTCTTCAGAGCCGATGTCTCAGGGTGACGAGCGCAGTGCAGTACCGCGCAGGATTATGCAATGCATGGTTCTGGGTGGTGCTGCGACTGTTATGGGCAGCCGTAGCGCTTACCATCAGGTGAACGACTTGCTCGTCTAATCACTCAGTCAAATAAAAAAAAAAGTTCACAGATCAGTATCATCTCCTGTAAGCTTTACTCGACACATATATCTAAATAAAAAGCTATTTCAAATCTAATAATTCTGATTAGATTAAAAATGTAATTGCGTACGTGGAAGACTTTGTACGTAAATATTTCCATGTCAAAAGATTTCAGTACTTTTTATGTGACTCTAAAAGTTTGTACACGCTAAGAAATAAACTAAATCTTGTATCCAAAATAATGCTCAGTTTTAATCTCGATTTAAGTCTAAATTTGAGTGTCGATTTCTGTGGAGAGGTCTATGTCTCCACTGAGATTTACACTGAAAGTCTTCCTCTAATACAAGTTCCTTATAGTGTGGTATGCGTACGTTGTAATTTAATTCCATTGAAGTTTGCCTACTTTAGGATTGTAACGTCCCTACCGAGCCACCAATAGCTTTAACTTGTTCCCCTGTGTGTCATAGTTAAACCAATTTTGAGATGGGAAACTTCTGTTTGTTCCCAAAGTTCCCAAACCGCACTATAATTAGGTTACAGTTTACGCGTCATTTCTAGTCCCGAGTCAAGAAAAAATGTCTTAGGAAAGTCATAAAACTGGTAGAATCGAGTATACATAATAGTAATATTGGGGAAAGTTTTAATAAGGGCGAGTGATCTAAGGATGGGAATAAAAGTGCTTGAAGCCGATATCGCCGAAGTTACGTAGGAAGATTAAAACTTAGGTAGAGGGGATCTAACCGAGTGTGAACTCATTGAGGTTGTAATAAAAAATGTTTCTGGAGTCGTAAAATCGAGGATATGGCTGTAAGAATTGCAGGGGAATATGTATGAAGGCTGTATAAGTAGGCACGAGTGGGGGATGAATGTTATATTTTATGGGCGACCGGTTAGCTTACTTGCCATGTTTGTACAGTCGGTTCTATTATGAAGAATATATCCCCAGAGGGCCCATGAAAATGTAATAAGAACTAAACAAAGGCTGTGGTAGCCTGAACGTCTGCCTTCCAAGGAGAAGGTCGTGAGTTCAAAACCCAGTACGTGCATGTCCCAATTTCTTGTAAAACATTATGTACGTAATTATCACTCGCTTTTCGGTGAAGGAAAACATCGTGAGGAAACCCATATACCTATCCGAGAATTATTTTGGAGCTAGGTAGTTATGGTATCCACCAATCTGGACCGGGCCGCTGTGGTGGATTAATCTTCCTCGACGAAAGTGATAACTCAGCAGTGGACCGATATGAATTGATGACGATGATGGTGATGAAATATATTTTGTCATCACTTTGGTAACATTGCATGATTAGATTGTGATTTCAAATTATTTATTTTAAACAACAAATATAATTTATGTAATGAAATTAGAAAGCATCGCCTATTGCCCCTGAAATTACATATTTTTCAGCGTCGTAAATTATGCTTGTATTGTGAATGCAATTTGAATCTAAATTGGAGATTCAAATCCCATAACCCTTAAGGAAACCTTTTCCCTATTTACTTTATAGCCGAACATAAAGCCTCTTGCACATTTTGATGGTAAGCGGTCACGTGGCTGTACGTAGATACCTTAAAATTTTTGGCCTAGAGTGCCAAGAGTGATATCACCTTATTGAGCGTGACGCCTTTTTAAGGCTGCATAGACTCTGATATAAAATTCAGTTTTTTCTTTTAATTTAAATTAAAGCCAGTATTCTAGGCTGCTGCTTTAAAAATACTTGCTACTATAAAATCTAACTTGTGACCTTTATAATAGTCATCACATGCCTGTAAAAAATCGGCGCAATACTGCAATTCAAACGTATTGAGAAATAACTGGAAAGGTCTCGCGATGAAAAGAAGATGGAGTTCAAAAGATCGACAAAAAGGAGATTTCTGGTAGGTTCTAGTGTATTCTCATCCACAAGAATATTTAAATTCACATAGAGAATTCGCCGAGATCAAACTAGTCTCACTTTAACTAGTGCTAGTATAATGCTTTGATCAAAGTTTCGAAAGCACTTACTAGTGGAGTAGTTAAGTTAGGTTTAGAATGTAATCGGCGTTGCTGCGAGTGAGGTAACAATGTTGAATAACTCATCTCTTGTCTTGATGGAGATTATTGAATTTTACTAAACTGGTCATGAGATTCGAAATTAGTTCAGTAGACAACGTCTAAAACATGACGGTTTATGATGTACATTCCGCCAGCGTTTCACCACGATCTCACCAGATGAGAAGCGATGTGGCCGAAGATTAGCACAACCACGTTTGTCTAGATTCCTAGAAAATAGCTAATCACTATTTGACTTAATCACGCCTGGGGTGTATCATAGGATTTGTGTTTTATTTTATTTACTGAGTGAGACGAGCAAGTTGTTCACCTGATGGTAAGCTCTTCGCCTGCCCATAACAGTTACTTACAGAACTTTGCATTGCATAATCCTGCACGGCACTGCACTGCGCTTGTCACAATGAGACCTCGGCTCTAAAGTCTCACAGGCCCTGTAGTTTCGCTGGAAACAGTGCATTTCAAACCGGAACACAGTAATTTTTTTCTAATAAAGAACTCTCTAGCAGCTGTAGTGTAACTTATTCTAAGAACTGATCGGCCGACCAAATCAAATACTCACTGCGATAAATTTTGTCAAGTATGAATGCATTTGTATCATCACTATAATATTACTTTTTGTTATCTTTGTGTTGCTCCTCTCCATGCATGGTTGTCTGGGATAGATTGCTCTCAGCCTTACCGCCCTTTTGTGACACTAATAATTGTTAAACTTGTTTTGTTCTAGTTTTTAAGTTTTCTTTGTTCTGTGGTGTTTCAATAAAGAGTTTATCTATTTATCTGTCTAATGTATGAAAGTTTTTTTCGACAACTATGGGAAGTAGACTTCAGAAGGTCGACGAACACAGTGTGAGTTGGAGCGATTCCCATAATATCGATGATAAAAACTGGGTAAATACTGTAGTCATTGCTCTCTGAAGTAGGTACATTTCTTCAGAAAACTCACTGGAGAATTATACGAGTAGATAAGATATAATAACCTAATTAGGTAGCTGTGAAATTCAATACTCACCCCGCATTAGGAATCACCGTGGTAACGTTCCTGAATGGATGTGTAAAGTTTCCTTTTCCACAACCTGAAGATGCCAAGGGCTTCCCTTGAAAGGTCAATGCTCCCGTGGCGAGAGCATTTTGCGCGCCAATCAAGAGCCACCCACAAAGAATTAGGCTTAGAAGACAACCACTTAATGCACCCTAGAAAGTTTATGAAAATTAATTAACTTTGTAAAACTTTAGGTCCATTCTCCGTAAATAATCTTGAAATGGAAATAATTCATTTTAGCGCCATCTACCCACGACTAATGGCAAAACTAAAATAGTTTAGAATAGCGTCATCTAGCGGTTTATGAGTGAACCACGTAAAAGTATTGGTCACTGGCATCAAATCGTAACGTAGACAAGTGACTATGATAGTTCCATTACTTTTTATTAGATGGCGTTGAATTAAATTAATATCGAGAATCAAGGAAGTGTTACGAAGAGGTGGGTACTGAGATGTTACTAATTATTAATTTAAACAGAGATATAATAAATTATTTGAATCTATGATTCTAAATTCTTACAGAACAATTAGCCCTGGAGAAGACGATGCCTAAAGTGAAGAGTCCAAGCAGCGTTCCAGCAGTAACACCTGTTATCCCAGAAGCTACATGCTGCAGACGATCCAGGTCTTTGGAAAACCACACCACGCTGCCAGTGTAAAGGCCAACGAGCACGCAGAGAAACTAAAACAATTTTGAAAATTGTTGTACTGGCCTGGGTGGCGCTCAAAACTTTCGTACTATTCGTCAAAAAAATAATTTTATTGCAAATAAAAATCGAATATTGATGTTTCAAGCGATGCTGTACGTACGAACTTTCGCTTATAATCCGATATTATAACCTAACGTGTATCTAGGCCTTGCACATGGATTTCGACAGCTAGAACAGAAAAGATTAATAAACTTTTTACTGCGCACCAAAATGGGACTAAAACAATTAAATAATGCAAACAAAAGCTAGAGGCAAAAAACCGGCCAAGTGCGAGTTGGAATCGCGCACATTATTGCTCTTACTAAAGAACAAACTTAACTTTGCCGTTCGATCCTTAAACACGGCTATTGCACCAACCGCAAATAATAAGTTTGTTATGATTATTTCTCGTTTTTTTGTTATTCAACAAACTTTTTCTTTATATAATATGCCATAAGACATTGCTTACTGCCAAAATTCATGATGCTGGGTCGATATAGGGCCCTATAGGTTTTGATTCCCCGGTGAAATCATAAAATGTGCGAAAATATGCTACATAAACGGTCCATATCTTTTGATCACGTTGGCTTAAAAAGTTGGATTTTCTTACAGCTGAAAGAGGCCTTAAAATCGCGTATTTGATATACATTCCAACTTAATACTGGGTGGACAGACTGACAACAAAGTGAACGTATAAGGGTTCCTTTTTCCTTTTTTGAGGTTACGGAACCCTAAAATTACTCTAATGTTATTGCAAATTGTATTAGCATAGTAGATATGACGCAATGTAAAGCAATTGTAAAGCCGGAATTGTAGTTTCTTGAACTCCTAATTACCTAACAAGTCCTAGTAAACACTGTGGTGCTGTGTGTGAAAGATAAGATATTTAAAAATTATGGTAGGAACTTACTTTCATAATCCTACAGCAAGTGAGCTCAGTCGAATTTTGAGCCATCCAAGGTCTTATGAACTCTTCAAACAAAACGCCCGATATTGAATTTATCAGAGACGCCATGCATCTGCAACAATCAATATCTACACGGTAAAATAAGAAAACGACACTTGTGAAATTTTTCTTGGAGAAAGGAGTAGAAAACTTTGTAAAACTCACCCGGTGGTTGCACTGAATATGGATATTATGAAAATGCCGCATATGCCGGGAAACATAGTTGATAGATTGTTGAGGAAGTGTGGAACTAACTGAAAACGGAAATAATTTTAGTTACTCTATAGATCTTCTTTGGAGCCTGAAGCGGTTTTTGAAAATAGGAAACTGGCTTGTATCGGTGATATTGTCCACGTTGACTTTAAAATAGAGAACAAATCTTAGTAAAACTTGATTCTGAGCGTCTCAAAAATAAATATTATCAGTTTTATAGATTTCTAACAACAAAAAAATTAAGAATTGGACTTATAGAGATGGATCGGGTTATCAGTTTGGTGTAGCCACGGGTCCTAGTAAGTCGTATCCAAATCCACCAAGAAAAAAAAAGAACTAATATAAACGAATGGGATGAGTAGAAACTTATGAATACTTTTTCTGAAAAGTTGTTGACGTCTTTAATTCTGCAACATTATCGACTATGGAACCTAGCTTAAACAAAATTGAATGCGATCAAATTTTTCTTACTTGTTCATGCTTCTTTATTTGTCCTGTCAAGAGAGGATCACAGCCAGCGAACCAAGCATACAAAGCTAGTCCAAGGAAGCAAGAGAGCAGCTTCATTAGGATCACCCCAGCACATGACAGCGCCAGGCATAGCCTTGCTTTCTTTATAGTGGGTACTGCTAAAAGCTTCTGTAGACTCGACTGGCTAAGTGCAATCTTCCATAACCAGTTTGTACTTAGAGCCAATGTTACGGCAAAGAATGAGGTGTGATGCGCGAGCTCGGGGTCTGGACTGAAAAAATAATAGTATAAGTATTAGGATCTTCTCGTTTAGTATCGATGTTTGAAACTTTGAACAATAGTGTTTTGTGAGTTGTTTTGATTCAAACATTTTGGTGATTATGATCAGCTAGATTGCAATATTACAGTTTAGGAGTCTATCGGGTGATGCTGTTCAGGGTGCCCTAGACGTTTTTAGAATCATAAGGAATTAAGTTGTCATCAATTTATTAAAAGGTGATGCTTAATTGAAACCCCTCTTGCTTTGATAAGCCACACATCCTAACCTACTCCTATTATTATCTATATTATATAAAAATGTTATGTTGGTTTGTGTACGCTTCAAAAACTCAAAAAGCTCTGCACCGATCGAGCTGAAATTTTAGCATGATATATAATCCGCATCAAGGATTGTTTTTTGTCTATTTTTTGTGCGAATGTGCCACAGAGAAGCGTGGCAGGCTACAGCTAGTAACGTTATAAATTAGAAAGTTTGTGAGGATGGATGAATAGATGTTTGTTACACTTTCAGGCAAAAATTACTGAACGGATTTGGTTAAAATTTCTCACACAGATAGTTTATTACCTGGATTACTACATAGGATACTTCTTATCCCACAAAATTAACGGTTCCCATGGGATAATACTTAAGGCGGGTGAAACCGCGGAGCGCAGCTTTAAATCTTAAGTAAAAGCGAGTTGAAATTCCAAGAAGTTAAGTTTATATCTTACTCGTACAACACCAGCCTTCCTCCATCACTAGCGATCTCCCACATCCGCTTGAATCCCATAGGAAGCAGTGCCAAGCCGCTCGGCAATGCCGTGCCAGCCATTGCCAGGAATGTAGTTCCGATGCCGATGGCAACGATAGCTCTCAAACCCCCGACTGCACTGAATGTGGCACATACCACGCAGATTACTGCAGTTATACGACCGGCTAGTAGGTTAGTTACTGAAATTAATTTTCAAATATTCTCTATTATTTTCTGTGGTACTGAACTATTGTAAATTATTACATTAAGTATGTTCATTTATATATTAACTGGCGACCATTGCCTAGCACTGGGAATTACTTTGCACACTAACATATTTTGACACCCTCACTATAATTATTACTTTATATATATATATATATATATATATATAAAAATGTTATGTTGGTTTGTGTACGCTTCAAAAACTCAAAAAGTTCTGCACGGATCGAGCTGAAATTTTAGTATGATATATAATCCGCATTAAGGATTGTTTTTATCTATTTTTTTCATCAGTGACATATCAGCGAATGTGCGAATGTGGCACAGCGAAGCGTGGCAGCTAGTAATTAATAAATATTGTGATTTATCAAAATTCTTTCGTTTGGTTTTCTGTGCCAAATAAAAGTATTTGTGTTTCATAAAAATTAATTTGCAAATATAACTAAATGAAAATGATTAGATGCACATAATCAAAAACAATGGGCCTACGTCATCAAACGCTATCAGTTATGCTCATTTGACTAAAGTGAGATATAATAAACTAAATATTTGACTATATCATCAAGGCAATCAAATATCATAAAAAGGGCACATAGTATACTCCAACATAATATTAACGCGTCACGATCACATAGATACACAAGTACATAGATCCTGACCCCCGAGTAGGATTCCCTGTATGTAGGAAACCAGAAATTACGAGGATCATGGTCCTACAAATACCCAGACTCAGAGCAAATACTTCCGGACACACACACACAAAGATCAAAAAAACATTCCAAAGAAATATCAATTCTAGCGTATATCATACTGGACTAATGACTGCATTAGACTGCATCTTGTTGTCCGATGGTGGTTCATATGAACTGTCATAGGAACCACCATCGGACAACAAGATGTACGGAAACTGGGCA
Organism: Campaea margaritaria; assembly: GCA_912999815.1. Lineage (NCBI taxonomy): Eukaryota > Metazoa > Arthropoda > Insecta > Lepidoptera > Geometridae > Campaea > Campaea margaritaria. The sequence goes on from OU538801.1 coordinate 6,497,215, forward strand.
TCCGTCCGATTTGGGTCTATCGAACAATGAAGGAATTGAAACACCCTGTCCACCAGTCAATATACTAGTATCTTTATTTCTTGATAACTGTTATGTAGAAGTGGCAATTGAATATTTATAACTTAGGTAAGTCAGCAACCGCGTTGTCACTTACCACTAGATGAGAGTGCGGTCAAATTAGTGGCAAAGAGTTTACTTAGCGCTTATCAAAAAAAAAAAGAAAAAAAAAAAACTTAGGAAAAACAGTAAAGAAAAACTTGGAAAACTTAGGTTTAGACCTTCAACCATAATAAGACGGTTTTTATGTTTCATTATTTAGATAGATACGTACCCAATCTAAAGGCCATCATTGGTACATACGGCACTATAGGCAAAATCATCAGTTTGCTGACTACAAACAACACTGCTGCTATCGTCCGCGTGGGCTTTGAAAATCTTATTTCCAAATACTCGAAACTGGATGACAATTGCAGCTTATGGAACACTGAAATATACAAAAGGTTTGTAAATTCACCGAATTACATAAACATGCTCGGCCTAAGTTTTGTTTGCTCAATCTCCTATGCAAAAGAAAGATAAGGCTTTTAATGAAATGCTCCTTATGAATCTGATGATTTTGATAGTAAATAGTACTTATGCAGAAATGGTCGAAACCGAATTATGATTCTTGAATACCATAACATGCGAGTCCTCATATCAGAAATAATTCTACCTACCTACGTACATTCGGATTTACCTTATTTTTCATAACTTATAAATATAAGCAATTCGAACACATAGTATAAAAGTTGTGTTTATAATTATAGAGATATGGAATTCGAAATCACCAGCTCATAAAGTCTCAGTACCTAGACCTCAGCAGAATGTCGATTTATTATTAAAGGCTTGAAAAATATTTGTTTCTATTGACATGGTTTAAAACTTTCTTCTATATATCTCTAGATTTCTATAGTAACTTTAGAAAAAACATTTAAGGTAGTTGGTTTGAAAACGTCTTTACAACTGAACCTGGTAAAACTTACCTGGTAAATAAATGACAGCCGTTAAGAAAGTGACGATTATTAGAGATAGCGCAGAAGCCCAGTACTGTGTCCCTCTCAAGTATATTTCCACCGGTACGCCGAGTAATGTGATACTAGTTAAATGGCTGCAAAGAAAATAACTTTACTTCGATAGCGTAAAGTTTAGGGCCCACATTTCTAAATGAGAGTGGTTTATTGAAGAGTTCCAAACACCAGTCAGATAACTCCTTGCTTTTAGGGCTTGTGTAACCAACTCAATCAGTGAACGGACTTAATATGCTCGAAGCTGTTTCCAATTTGTGTCGAAGTCCTGTCTAACAATTTGCTGTTCTTGGCTTTCATGAAGGAGTAAGGAACAACAACGGTTTTCCCTCGTTGTCCGAGAGAAAAGAAAGTTCTAGTTTAGATTTTAATGTTCTTGATATCAGTGGGTATCAAGAAGCCACTTTACCTAAGATAATGTTTCTTCTTATAAGGCGGTTACTTGCGTGTATACATTGATGATATCGTCATCTATTGAGAAGTACCACCTTTGCCAGATATTCATCCGCCAAGCAGTAGGGAGTAAATATTACTGTGCTTCGGTTTGAAGGGCATTGTTTCCAGCTAAATTACTGGGCATATAAGACTTTAGAACGGATGTCTGCGGGTGACGAGCGCAGTGCAGTGCCGCGCAGGATTATACAATTGAAAGTTCTGGGTGGCACTGTAACTGTTATGGGCAGGCGTAGCGCTTACCATTAGGTGAACGACTGGCTCGTCTCGTCACTCAGTCAATTAAAGAAAAAATCTCAGCCACAGCTACTTACAAGCATCTAAAGTAGACAAACACCAAACATTCTTAGAATAATTAAGTCTTGTTTGATCCCCCCTGTTTTTTTGACTAGACTGTCTAAAGCTTTATTTAAGTTACTTTCAAATAAAAATAAACTTACCTCGATATCAAAGCTAGAGTAATAGATATCACAGACATATTTTTACCGCCAAATAAAAAGCCGGATACAGTATTATACCTCGTATTAACCACATTAAAGTATAGTATAATCCCTACAATCACACTCAAAACTATACCGAAAAGGCAGTACTCAGCGATATTAAAATAAATAGGAGACATTATAACGCTGTAATATTTCTTATATACGAATTATACAAGACGTGTTTCTAGCGATATGTGGTAACAAATGACGGTTTGATAAAGTGATGTTTCTCTCAACAATTATGAAAGAGATACAGGTAACACAGATAAAAATGGATTTGTATTCAATCTTTCGGCAAACATTTACGCGCACTGTATGGAATATTATTTGTGCAGCAGGCGACTGAGTGCTGTTTTATTTGTCTAGCTTTAGATACGTTATTAGTAGATAGGTACTTAGCTAGTAACTTCGTAGCTTTTTTCTTTGGTATTAGTCGCTATCAACCATAAGGTGACATGCCGTCTACGTTGTATTTTAAATGCATCGCATTAGTGTGAAATGAATGTAAGAAAAGAACATGTTGAAACTTTTAGCTTTTAGCTTTAGCTGTGTGCGGTACATATCAATTATCTATCACAGTGAGTACATTAACCCTTGGTTTACTGGATATTAGAATATAAGTTACCCTCGTTAGTATTATAAATCATGTTTTGAGTCAATTTCGGCCTGTTTCTTATCAACCTATTGTGTCACTTTCTCATTCTTACGCTTCGTTTTAGCCGGGATTGGTTTTTTGTCAACTTCTATCTTTTTTTTTACCGCTACATATCCCAACCCCACTTCACGAGCTAGGTATAATATAATTATTTCTAGGTCATAGCCATATTCTTGACCAAACAGAAAATCGATGAATTTTTTGACCATATATTTCTTCATAGTAAAATATATCTCAGAATATAATGAATGAATTCATGTTCAATCAATATTTTTATACATATACATTTAGCGTTTGGCATATTAGAGCCATCTAGCGTATTTTAGTAACACTCCTTGATAGTGAAACATCCACACAACCAAGTGGATCTCACTAACAGTTTTGCCGCGAGTTATAATCGAGGTAGTACCGATCGTTTTTGATAGATGGCTCTACATAAAGTTTTTAAATCCTATTGCTATGCCTAGAATGAGACTGATCCTCAAGAACTATTGCTAGAACGAAATTGACTAGGCCATTGACTTTATGCTTAGGTGTTATTTACTATGGTGGATCCTTATGTCGTACCGCAAAGTTTTTAACGAGATTTTAAGTGGGTTGGTATAATTATAACATTGGCCGAAAATAGATTTGAACTGAATTCAGACATGTTGTTAGAAATACCTACCCTTTGTCATACCGTTATCATCCTTATTATCACAGTATTATCTGGGTAATCTTAACACTTTAGTATGATCTTCCTACTGTCTGAACTCAAATAATGGGTTAACTAATAATGCGTCACACAATTAACTTAATTACACATAGGTGCATATCGACGCTAGAAAGCGTAAACGCTGTAACCCTTTGACCGACCCGAAAATACTTTTTTACATATTTGGAAACAAACCCACACTTCAACGTCCCCTAGGAACTTTAGGATATAACCAAGGTAGCAGTATTGTAGCTTTGTATGTAACACACCAAATATCCAAAATTTACGTTTTTAGGTCGAGTAGATATTGAGTTATGATTTTTTTTCAATAAAAAAAAAGGTTGGTGAACAATTTTGCGTTTCAAGGTTACAGCGTTTACGCTTTCTAGCGTCGATATACTAATTACATAAGTCCTGACTCCTAATTAAGATTTCCTAATTATATCTATAAAATCAGGAACTACGAACATCATTTTATCTACTACTAATCAAAATCTATACCCTAGAGATTGGTCTATTTCAGTAGGTACTGAAATAGACCAATCTCTCAAATCCTTAAGTAAAATCACGCTCTACTTAGATGTCGATGTTTTACGATTATCAAAAGACATTAATATCGCTATTTACTATGTTATAAACACACTGATACAGATAAAAGATGTGCGAACATTCAGCCATCTCAGCGCCTACCTAATGTATTTTGATAACAGCCATCTTGTTATCTACAGTTTTCTTTACAATGATATACGGAGTGTATCCACCACCCATTCCCATAATTTAAGCCCGAAAAATCAGCATCCAAAGTAATCCCGCGACAATCGTAAAAACTAGGCAAAAACTGTATTTACGGTGCCCACTGGGACAGGTGTGAGGGCAATATTCTAATGTGGGCCCGCCATCCATAATAATATAGAACCACCCTTTTACGCGGCGCTGGATGACATGTGGGCTAGGTATAACTCACGAGGAAGGTTCTGCTTGTACCTATCGGGTTTGGTTATATTATATATAGTTGAGTAATAAATCTTAGACATTATTTATTGGTAATATTAATTGCAAGTGACTTTTCAATTAGAATAAATAATAAAATACATTAACATGTCAGGATCACATACATAAACCCTGACCCCTAACTAGGAGTGGTGGACTTACTAACACTCAGACTTATAACATATACCTATTAGAAATTAAATGAAATATTATGAAGTGCCTAATTATGAAGCGGTGGTAGCCTAGTGGGAGAACGTCCGCCTTCAGAAACAGAAGGAGCAGAGCAGAAGGTCGTGAGTTCAAATCCCAGTGCAGGCACGTACCAATGTGTTTCTTGTAAAAACATGTACGTAATTATCATTCGCTTTTCGGTGAAGGAAAACATCGTGAGGAAACCCACATACCTACCCGAGAATTATTTCGAAGGTAGGTATGTGATCCACCAATCCGGATCTGGCCCCCGTGGTGGATTATGGCCTAATCATCCTCACGAAAGTGAAGGGAGACCCGTGCCCAGCAGTGGGACGTTATGGGTTGTTGATGAATTATGAAAATTTACTTAGGAGCAAAACAGCATTAGATGCATTGTAACAGTCAATATTTTGGGACTTTTGATCTTCGTCATGACTTTAATAAAAAGTGTGCAATCACCCAGCGCTGGGTAAGTCTCAGAACGCCCAATTTCGAAAATGGCATTATTATAATTAAGACTAAATATTTCTCAATATTACTATCAACATCGACCAATGCCTTGTGTGAGTTTAGAAATTATGGCCTCCCTTTTCATACATCATACATTTTTTGATTAAATACTTAGACACAGTAGTTAAAAGTTAGAAGAATACATAAAGGCAAGCCTAATTAAATGTTAAATATATATTCTGTTAGCTTTCAAACGTCAATTAAAGCTAGGTTTCTAACACACAGCAACATTGCCACTAACTTTCAGTGAGAAAAACATAGGTACAAAGAAAAGCACCTCAATTGATTTACAACTTTAACACATTTCGGCCGAATCCATTTGCAATACTCCCGCAACTATTACAAATAAAAGGAATTCCTCGTACAAAAGGGAAAACCTGCAGAAATAAAAAATATAATAATTCAAAATGGCGTCTGGCCACTTAATAACTGGCTGACACCATTGGGAAATATAATTTAATTTTTCTGTATCGCGGTCTCGTTTTTACTTACGGGAAAATGTATCGATGTCTCAGTTTCGCATTTTCTTAGTTGTGTTCCGGGAAAGTTGGAGGTCCTGTGTCACCCAGTGTTCTGGTCGAGATATATTTGTGATATTGTGTATTAGATGATTTGTGTATTCGAATGTACGTGGTAAGAATTTATCGCGCTATTACATTCCGGTAATATCGGATCGGGGAAAGAATGTTTGGTGGTGTTAAGATTTTTGTAGGTATGTTGAATGAAGCAGCAATTTCATGAGGTAGTTAGGTTTCTTTGATTTGTTGTTTGTCATATAATAGTAAGTCAAATTAAATGCCAATATTTGCTTTAAGTTATATTTTTCAAATACGTCCTTATTTCTTACTGGAACTAACATTTTCATTCAGAAAAACTAATAGGGATTTAACGAGAGTGGGAGGCAATATCCACTACGCTGGCTTACTTTGGGTTGGTGGATAAGACCTTTACAATTTAGGTTGTAGAGGTGCCCTTTCTCTATTCTAACACCTAGTTTTAACAAAATCTGACCATGTAAAGATATTTCTCACAGTTGGATCGACTAATCCGCAGCATCTAAAAGAAGTTCACAGCAAAGAATTTTCAATTTAAATCTAATGCAAAACTTAAAGTAGACTTTGTTGCAATGCAATATACCGTAAGCTCACGAAAACCATGAGCCTTTTGCATTTTCTCGAGCACAAAGTGGAAATTAGGAAGGGGAGGCGAGAACAAAGGCCTCTCGAGCCTTCGCATGATTGCACCTTCGTGGACGGAATTCGGGTGCCAAGTGGCAACTATAAGTATCTGAGGCATCTGGAGTTACCTGGTTCTGTAAAATTTCTGCATCTAGAGTTCAAAAAACTAGGTAGGGACGAATGGTAGATAATTTAACACGTTCGCTGCATTATGAGGTTGAATAAGCCACATGCGTGAGTTTTCGCAGGCGCGGCAGGCAAAATCGCTTTCTTTCGCTCTATGTGGGGGTTCTGTTAACTTTTCAATGAGTATAACAGACACAAAAATATATTTATTTTATTCAATACTAAAAAGCAATTATTGGCACATTTAGGCTATATTGGTGTATTTCAGAAACAAAATTTTATGAGGCCGGAAAGGTCTCATACGCACTGCAATGAAGTTCAACTTTGCCTATAAAAGAACTCATATGCACTGGCTGAAAGTCCATGAAAAATGGCTCCTCAGCCAACGTGTTAGGTAATCTGTGGTAGTAGTCAGAGTTACTGTTTCAGTTACTTTTGCTGATATGTGATTCAAATAATTAGCTAATCGTGTAGCTGCTTTTGTCCATCTGCCATCGTTTCTCCTAGCTAAGTGTCCTGCCTTAACGATTTACGTATTAAGAGTTACTGATCGTATAATCTGCGATAACATTTACTTAACATTTCTAAACTTCCAGATCATTCCACTACGCAAAATTTTAGTGTGTAAAGCTGAATTGTATCTTAGGACTTAAGACACTTTTAAGGAATCAGATAACATTGAACATGTACTAAATATCGGTCATGGTTTTTGAACTTATCTGACCATCATTTACTTTTGACGTTGACTGTACAATCTATCACTCAACACATGCACCTATATAATACATACAACGTCTCCAATTTCCAAGAGAGAAAAGAACCAGTTGGATTTATCATTGCGCACCAATTTGTATAACTTTTCATACGGTCACCCCACACGAAGCATCCCAAAAGCGTCCAAGGAACGGCAGTTTAATCAAACGTTAAGGGTTGAAGCTTAAAATAATCTGAGTAGGAGTTACAGCGGGCCCCGGGCGTATGATAAACCGGCGATAACCGGGTATGGGGACGAATGAATTGCTCGCTTCGAGCTACGTTTTTTGCGTGCGGCTGTAGTTTTCTGAGTGCGATTCTGAAGTCATTCGCTTTTTATTTTGAACACGCATTAGATAGTTCCCTTATCTGACGTAGCTGTGAATAGGCTAGCTGATCGATGGTGGAGCTGAGATGTTCCGTATCATGGCAATATGGACCTGTAGAGAACCTTGGTTGGTAACAAACAGAATTTTCATTGACTTCCCCAAAAATATGAATGGTTTCGAATTCTCACGACACCAAATAGCAATTCAGTGCGCTCATAATAATATTTTATTATTTTTATTCAGATTTTACACATCATAATGGGAATACTGTAAAGCTCGCTCGTTTTTTTTAGTTAAATACGCTGGTATTCTCATCATCTCAGTCCGCATAAACCCACACTGTTGGGTACACACACACACACACCCACACTCGTAGGCCTCATCTCCTTCACGCCACTTATTCCGGTCCTGTACCAGTCCTATGCTGGTGTCATGATATTATCATATAACAATTATAAGGCAAGCTGCTATAATTCAGATTCCGCTAATAATGTTTTTGAAATAACTGTTACGTAGCTTAAAGTTTACGTAAAGGCTGCATTTATTTTCCTATAATCGATAAACAAATACCGTATCCGGGTAATTGTATTCTTCTTTTTTTATGTTTTCTTGAATAACACTCGCAAAAATATCGATCAATCCAAGAATACTATGAACCTCCGTTCATTTAACGGGGACACGTTATCGGGGGATGGTTTCTTTGGTTTAACGGCATGTTATTTTCCTTTGTGAGAGCGTCATTAACATAAATTTTACGCTCTCCCAGATAATCTTGGACTGCTGCCCGGCCCTCATATTAGCCCTTTCTGGAATTTACTGGATATTACGTATGTAGAACTAGGAAGTTGTGAAATATTTCATAATGGGGGGAGGAGTGCGTGAATACATTAGGACCTAAAAACACTTTTTGTGAAGGATCGAATGTCAGCTCGAATTTTAAACAGAGATTCAGTAGCGTGTTATGTCGTTGCTGTATCGCGTCTGTAGCGATGCAAAATCGTACTTACTATACGTGGGCTAAGGTATACGTCCAGCGACAGCATCGCGACTGTATCGCGCTTGTTTTGCGATTGTATCGCAACTGAATCGCTGGAAGAAGTCGTAATGGGCGACATCCCTAACAACGCTATTGGTTTCATAGGTTCATCATCGTCCTTGTCACATAACAGAAGAAATACTAGATATCCACACCAATACCATCGATTTTCTTTGATACATCATAAGCAAATAAGTTGATTACCGGAAGATTTAATAATGACGAATTCCGAAGCATAAAATCAAAAAGAGCTATTTATATTAAAAGCTTTACTAGTCCTAGCAGTTTCCTATCGCATCGCCACTCTATATCACATCAGGTAAAAGTTCAGAATATAAATAAATAACATACAAATGAGGTAAACCGAACTCTACGTTATCCGAAGCTCATTCCCATCTTCATTTCATCTGAATTAGAAGCAATACCACGTCTCTAGCAGGCCTTAGAAACGGGTGCGGATAGAAAAATTGCCCTTACACCACGACACCAGAATATATTATGTAATCGCACTCCAGTTTTGTATGTGAGGTGTGGTATTGACAGATATGTATCTAGGATTGCGTAGGGCTTCACTCGAAATCTATGGTTTTACTAGAACGAATTGCAGGCCAATTTCTTAATCGCATTTGGTGATAAAATGGCCGATTCTCACCGATTTCATATAGACAATTGGCCACTGAAATGGTTTTATCTACTAAGATGCCATCCATTCTAGTTTTAGTTCTTTATCGTTAAGCGTGCTTTATGCCAATAGCAAGGTTCCTCAATTTCCCACAATTTCTTCCAATTTCATGTTCAGTATTTTTTTAATACAAGGTTAGTAAAATAAAATATTGCTGTTGGTTATTATTAATATAGCCTGCAGTTGCATAATGTTCGTTTATTTAATTTTGTTTTCGTTTCTAACCAACAGGCTTTGACCTGTTTGTTATAATATTATGTACTACGCTCACATAAGATTTCATAATCCGTAAATCACTAATATTGTCTAATCACGAGCAGCGGCGCCTTGCCCCTTACCTGAGTACACCCACGGCTACAGGATAAATGTGTTGGTTTTGCGACGCCTTACGTCGAACACTGATAAATGGCACTCCCTAATATTTTGTTCTGAAAATTGCTAAATAAATTCAATTGGGGCCGGGTAGGGTAGTGTTAAGTTTCAATAGGCTTATGAGAGGTGTACGTGGATGTGTTCTGGAATAAAAGATTCAAGGTAGGAAACGAGGACTTTTCTTTAAAAAAAACCATCTGTGTTTATAGGTATAAGTCTGATGGCGGACGCCATGGTGATACCAAATGCATCAACAGGTATATATAGGTAGATAGATAGATAGATAGATAAATTCTTTATTGAAACACTACAGAACATAGAAAACAGGGATTTGAGTGTGTGTGTGTGTGTGATGTGTCAGAGGTATGTAGTAGTACATACTATGCGTCTTCAGTGCTTCGGGTATACTTATGTGCATAGCTACCACTAATAAGCTATCGGGTTAGCCTTCGTCATTTTGGTACTAACTCACCTTAAAAGTGGGTTAATTGATCAAATTGTAACATGGGACTAATAATTTTATGGCATAATTTAGGGTCTCAACATTTTGTATATGTAAACTTTCACATTTAACTTCTTTTCTTCGCGAAAAAGTAAAATAGAAAAAGGAAATAGTAGAAATTAAAAATACACCTATTTGTCCAAACTAAGATTCAACAGAATATTCCTATTCGCATTACGAAAACTAACAAAAACAATACTACCAGTCGCTCTACCTTTTAGCGTCAAAAGTGTGAGAAGATGGGTAAACAAATCCTCCTATTTCCATCACATTTACTCTAGCCTGTGACGTCAGCTTTCACCCTTAGGGAGCTCGTGCACTTTCTCATCGACCAGAAGATAGATTAGACCATTTTCGCATTACCTTGCAACTATACCACCGTACAGACACTCGTAGCACCCACTATACCATATACAATGGTCTACTTGAGTACAAATCAGGTAAAATCTTACTAATTTACATTTTCATGTTTTTTTTCTGGACTAAATCATTGATATTATAAGCTTACTATGCTTTAACTTTGCAACTGCTGGGACATAAGTATTTTATAATAGAGAGAGCTTCCGTGCTTTGAAAATCATGGCCAGTTGTGGTTGTTATGCAATGATAGCAGCTATTCCAGAGGTCTTTCAGGAAAACTTTTGACTTCAAAGAACCCCACTATATCATTCGAGATCGATCAAAGAGAAAGAGAGGGTATGTGTCATATTTCATAACGCTGGACTAAATACACTTCATGGATGATCTTGAATTTTGAGATTCCAGAAGACACTGTTTTTTTATGAATTTAACATACCTTCCGTTGTTTCAGGAGCGGTTTAAGATACTTACATTTTATCTCCAACTTATATCAGACCAAATTTTGGTCTGAAATGTGTGCAAACATCCTCAAAGAACACGCATGTAATTTCTTTTGTCGATAGTCACACCCTATCGATATCGAATTGTCGGCACTAGTGCGAGAGCCAATTTTTCCATAATATCATTAGCATCTCTTCCAATACACGTTCTCGATGGAAATGGAAAAGGTAAAGTGATACGTCACATAAGTATTACGTATGGTTGTATCTTGGGAGTAGATTGAACATCATGTTTAGTGGGGAAGGTGCTTTTGAGATGAAAGTGTTGTAAATGTAAATTGTCAAGAACTAGTCATAAAAATAATGGATACATTTGTAATTTAAAAAAATTACAAATTTAAACAAAGTATTTTGAGACTGAGATGCATTTGCATGAGAGACTGAGATATTGATTCAATAGTATAAGCTTACGTGATTCGTAAAACAAACAGATAAACATACCATTTTCAAATCTTTTACATAATAATTGTTAAGCAGTTTTTTTTTGCGTCACGATTTTAGTATATCCTCGCTCCTAACTAGGATTCCCTGTACCTATCTATAGAATTAAGAACTACGAGGACCGTAATTTACACATATCTTTGCCCTGTGCGGGAATCGAAACCGCAACTTCACGCTTCACAGTCGACTCATCACCCACTACGCCACGGAGGCCGTCTCCCTGTCTATTATTTTTTTTTTATTTTTCTCATATTTACAGACCTATGTCCACTACTGTTTTATAATATGCAAGTATAGATTATTTCACTACAGTAGCCCTTTCTAACAAAACAGACATTCCGATACATAAATCAGGGCGTCCCGTGCCCACTCGCAGGATCAAACCTATATATCAGACTAATGCTGATATGATATGTTAAATAAATATTCAGCAGGATATTGGGTAGCGTCGGCAGATGAAAATGAATGGCCGTGTTAAACAGAATCGAATGGGTTAGAAAAAAAGGGGGTGGTTTGTATAGTTCATTAACTTTAAGATAGATTTTCAACACCCAACGCAAAACGAGTATAGTTAAATATAGACATATGTATTTGAAAGAAATAAATAAAATTAATTTACTAACACAGAACCACATGTAAACAATTGGAAAATTGTTACAAATTAATTCCAAGGCAGTATGATGCTGGTTGCTAACTACCAGTACTACCTACCTGTCTTCCGCTGTGACTCACGAGTGACATCACGGCATGGACATACCGCTAGAACACAATAAAACAATAAATTTTATTATATTCTTAAGCGTTGTCCCAGAAAAGCAATCATGATTATATTCAAGGATTAGTGGTCTTAAAGGAAACCAGTGCGTTAAGCTTGTCTAAGCAACTCTTGAAGAGCTGCCCCTTGCAGGTTAATTGACTAACTATATATAAAACAAATGAAAAACGCCCGCAGATCACTAAAGGCGTTACTCTTTTATTTATTTGTACAGTTATTTTGCGAAGAACTTTAGTTCAGATTATGTGTCAGAACCCAGACATATTGCCTACATCTGTATTTCTAACCGAATTCCTTGAAAATCCTGGAACCTCGCATCCAATATTCACATGGAAACTATCAACACAAGTGTAGGGCACATATCTCGCGACGAATTTTCTAATCGCGTCCGCGCGGGATGGGAAAACATCATATTTCACCGGCGGCGGGGGGTGGTACGGGCAGAGGAGGATCTAGGACAGCAGGAAGGGCCACATTTGTACCATAGCCTAATAAAGTTTTGTAGCCTTTGCACTGTGGTTGTATTATGAAGGTGACATACCTTCATATCGCAATATTTTGAATGTTTACTAAAATATAATTTAATATATATTAATATTACTATTATTTAATAAATAATGTTTACTTAAATATTTTATAAGAAAAGCTGATCATTTATTATCGAACAGTTTTTTGTATGGATGTCTTAAGATGATGGGTGCATTCAAATAGTGTTGTTGTTGTTTATTTAGTGTCAATATATTTATGAACAATAATATGTAATGCATTGTTTATATCTTTTTATTTTTGTTAGGTTGATTGATTTTAACGTTAAAATTCATTATTTGTTTATTCTTAAAGGAAAAATGAATGGTGAGAAAACAGTAACTTACTCGTATATTAGTTAAAGTATAATAACACATCACTTCGGGTAAAACAATAATTTACCTTCTACGCCCCGAGAGTAAGCCTCAAGCCATCCCTGTACTTAGGAGTCCAACGGGTCGTGGGGGTTGGAGATGAGTTTTTTACGCATTATTGCTACACACGGTACAAAATTGAACCCCTACCTCGTGTACTAATAAATTCTAATTTCGATTATTTGTGACGGCCTATTTGCACCAGTTGATTAGGTTCTGTGATCATGAGAAATGTATTTATTTTGAAATATGTTCTAAATATTGTATCTGAATTGAAATATTCATGTTTGTACTGCCTACCTTAACACTTTCAGTGCTAAGAACACAACTGTCGTGTTTTTTACAACTTGCCGCGAGTGCGGTAAAACACAACTGTTGTGTTTGTTGTATGGGAAAACACTATGGAGCGTGCAGAGCCGCACCCGTGGCTAGACAAGCAAACCGGCTCAGCAGTCAAAGTGTTAATTGAAATATCTTTTAAAATCAAAATCAAACACCTGTTAGGGTTTGTAAATTTGTAACAATTAATCGATATCAATGAACTAAATAGTTACTTTATACCTCTTTATGCTGACAACTTTTTGGTTGAGATCTTTTTGGTTGAGTAGTCGGACCTTAGTCGGACGAAAAGAAAAAGGGAAAAAAGGAGGAATGTATGTCAGTGCGGCATTCGAAAATTGGAATCGAGCGAACGACTTTGTTATTTAAAAAGAATATATGATTGTCTTGAGAAAAAGAAATAAAAACAGTGAACGTGTTAAGTAATGTTTTATCTTTTAATAAACTTACTCCGACGGGGCCTAGAATAGAGATATCTAGTCTTACACACCATATTCATCTACCATTAGTCACTGAGGAGCTACTAGGTCTATACTCCGTCTCCAACATCGGATTAGCTCGTTGTATCTGCCATAATTATAATATTATACTCTCATCAGAAATCGACAAGCATGCAAAATTTCAACTCAATCGAACAACAGAAACAAGATGCAAATTGACTTATAAGATTTGATAAGCAACCTTAACTAACATAGAATAGAATAGAATAGAAAAACTCTTTATTGTACACCAGAAACAAAATTAAACACAGTACAGAAAAATTACAATAGGTAAACAAGGGTAGTACAATGGGCGGTCTTACATAGTACCTATACTTAAATAAAAGCTTGTTAAACATTTCGGAAGAGGTGGTAGCCTAGTGCGAGAACGTCCGCCTTCCAATCAGAAGGTCGTGAGTTCAAATCCCACTGGATCAGGCACGTACCAATGTGTTTCTGTAAAACATATGTACGTAATTGTCACTCGCTTATCGGTAAAAAAAAAACATCGTGAGAAGACCAACATACCTACCCGAGAATTATTTCGGAGATATATTTATTTATATATTATAATTTTTTTTTTTTTTTTTTTTCGGTATGTTGTCCACCAATCCGGACCGGGCCTTCGTGGTGGATTATGGCCTAACTCTCCTCACAAAAGTGAGGGGAGATCCGTGCTCAGCAGTGGGACTTTATGGGTTGATGATGATGATGATGATGAAACATTTATAAAAATATAACTATCTTTTATTTGTATATTTATATTTAGCCTATTAGTCTGGAGTTCTAGAAACCAGTAGAGGATGTCAGTGATTTGGTGTACTGTTTTCCGCTGGGATCGTTGCATCTGGGAAGATATAGTCTCTGCCTATCCCATCGGTAGAAAGGCGTGACTGTATGTATGTTTATCTATAATTAATATTTTATTAAAAAAGAGCAATACTTACCTATTTCAATGATATAAAGCAGTTTATTTGTCCACGTGAACTTTATTCGGATGTATCTAAGTAAAGACACGGCATTTTAGAGATATTTTAACAATCAATAAAAAAAATTACGAAAAAATACTGTTCGTTTTGATTCATTGACAATGTAACGTCTAACTTTGTAAATCCCTTCACACGACATTTTTAACTGCTCGAATTTATGAATAAACCATCAGCTCTTAGACTGTAAATAGTTGCTCACTAGAGCAAATGTTGGCATATTTAAAATACCTAGTCTAGGAGATAGTGTCGTTTCTAATACGCGACTTCATTTCAGAGGCACGAGCCCCTGATCGAACGAAAACATTGTTGTGTGTCCCGGTTTCAAAGAGATAGAGTTTTCTAGAAGTTTTTCTTAAATCCTATACATACATTGTACATACTCAGCCTTGAAATAGCTTTGATGACATTTGGTATATATTTTGTCAGTTCAGTACTGTAGGTCCTCATCCTCCGGTCTTCAG
Source organism: Campaea margaritaria (assembly GCA_912999815.1). NCBI lineage: Eukaryota > Metazoa > Arthropoda > Insecta > Lepidoptera > Geometridae > Campaea > Campaea margaritaria. Next base: position 6,512,476 of record OU538801.1, read on the forward strand.
CTGCGCGGTGCTGTCCCTTTTTCACTATGACAACGCAGACTTGTAACGCGTCCACGTTATGTTAAGTTCGTGTAATCCGCCAATGTCGAATTTCATAATAGTTACCAGGCGCGTTACACGCTCGTTTCAAACTGTCCAAATAAAGCTAGCGCGCAATACTCTTTTTTAATTATACGTCCTCATGCGTTTACGAAGTTTAAGTTTATAGCGCGTTATGACATCTCGCGTTATTGGCAAGGAATCTCCTGCGGCATAGTGAATAAGGGCCCTGTAAGTAAATATATCATTATGAAAGTCTGAGTCTGATGATAGTGGATACAAACATACACTTGTAATTTCAAGCTATGTGTGGAGTTACGTCGCTTCTGTACGTATTCCGAAACTGGTGGCAGACACAGCGAGATTTTATAAGTGCCGTCTTGGAGCCCATGTTAAAAAAGATGTTTGACTTTGAGACCAAGTAAAGTCAACGTTAAGCCACGCCAGAAGCCCTTTGACAAGATATGACACCAGAGGTCGGCACTATCTCATTCCACAACCAAACAACATTTTAAACTTCAAGTGTTCACTTCCAGTCACTTAAATATGCACGTTTTATGACGTGCAGACGCAAAGGTGTATTTTTATTAATAAAGCGCTTACGAGACGCTACTTCGACTATGGAAGCTTTTAAACGACACCCCTGGAAGTTAGCTTTTTGAATGTGAAAATTTAAGAAGCTCTAAATTGCCGAGGTGTATGCTTCTGCAGATCTCTTGCAAGCAACTTACATCAGAATTTACGAGGATTATAATGATGTATGTACATTCATATTAAATAGTACTGCCTTTCAACTACACTTAGGTATAAAAAATATTACACATTAGTGTGTTCCAGTTTGAAGGGCACTGTTTCCAGCGAAATAACTGGGCATATGAGACTTTAGAGCCGATGTCCCAGGGTGACGAGCGAAGTGCAGTGCCGCGCAGGATAGGTGAACGACATGCTCGTCTCGTCACTCAGTCAAATAAAAAAAAAGGCTCATGAAGACCTACGTTAATTTTTTGAGTTAATAAACCATGATGTAGGTGGCAGTATGCAAAGCAGTACAGCTGATACCCATACATCTACTCCGCTATTAGTCTCTGTCAAGGATCTATGTCGAAAAATTGAGATGGCATTTTAAAATTCGATTTAGACCATTTTTCTTCTTCTACTCTATCGTCAAATCAACGTGATGCCGCAATGCCAGCAAATAAAATAATAATAAAATGTTTCCTCTTGTGTCTCACATCCAAAACAGCTGAAATAAATCAATAGATACCACATCCACTATTTCCTAGTCTCCTACTTTAACGGCATACGGACCTAAAGGGGAGTGTCCACTGTCCGGTCGACGTTGATGTATCATGTCGGATCAGCGAGCGGGCGTCTGTCCACCGCCTAATCTCCATACATTACGTGGATATAGCTCAAATAAATGGTACTTGAGACTTAAGTTTTGACAATGGGGTTTGTTTCGGAATAGCGGCGAGGAAACACGGAAACTGTGTTGAAAGGTGGACAGTGAAGATGACTGAATATTTTTATAGAAATGACTGCCGTTTACATGTTATTTCATACTTTCTGTCTGTAATTGAGAATTTCAACATATTAGTGTCATTTCATTTATCAAAAAAGACTGGCACTTACTTTAAAATTTTGTTTGTGGTAGGTAGGTTTAATATGACCCAAAAAAATAAAATAATTATCGTCGAATTATTATTTGGTTATACAAAATCATCGATAGACCTATGGCAATGACCTGTCTTGAAATGTAGTATGAAATAATGCGGCATAAAATCGCAGAATCGATATCTTCTCCAAATTTCTACTACCGTCGATCTCATTATTACAACCTCCCACCAGACTATAAACGAAAATCGAAAGTTCTCAAACTACTAAATCAAAAATCGATAACCTAATCGATGATAGGTATATATTAAAACCCAGCCAAGTATTCACCCTCATCATTGTCATCAACCCATATCGGCCAACTGCTAAGCACGGGTCTCCCCTCACTTTCGTAAGGACTACCTCAAAAAATATTTTCGGATTGGTATGTGGGTTTCCTCTCGATGATTTTCTTTACCGAAATCGAGTAATAATTACGTAGGTACTTATTTTTCACTCACCCTAGTTTTATCCATCTCATTTGCGTAGTTCAGAAGCAGCAAACTGTCACAAGTAACAACCGGCTCGGGAGAAACGTATGGAGATTAATTTGCACCACTCGACCCCCCAGCTGACCGTCCCGGACCACCTCCACCCCTGAGAAAGAACGATATGGATATCCCACGAGCGTGGGAGAACTTGAAAAGGACATTGGCAATTGGAATGTAAGACTAGGTGAATGTACAATAGCTTATTATAAATTCATCTGCACTGTGATGTCTATGACTGACAGCTTGTGTTGTACTGTGTGAAGATTGCTTGTGTAGGCATATGAGTTGAATACCGAGCAAATGTAGGTATGCGTATCGCAAGGTCCCGATTGCATTCAACTCGCGCGCCTTCTGTAGCTATCGTGTAATGGCGTAGGCACCGTGTTTTGTTTTTCATATTTTCTATTTTTATAACATAGGGTAGGCTAGTGGGACAACGTCCGTCTTTCAAGTAGAGGGTCGTGAGTTAAAATTCCAGTGTGGGCATGTATTACTGTTTGTCGTATACATAATAATAATATGTAGGTACCTAATTAATTATCACTCGCATTTCAGTGAAGGAAAATCATCCTGAGGAAACGAGTTTTACAACTTAACTCAATTAGTTAATAAGATAATCATTGAACTGATCTGAACTGTTGAACAATATTGTATTTTGTACAACTGTACATAGCTCCGGTTGTTGATAAAATTTGATATTTTGTGGCAGGTCCACACTAAGATAGCGGTTCAACAAACGAACAACCCCATCCGTTGCTCCCCTGTAGCCTTCCGTAGGTATATAAGGACTTGAGGAACGTTATAGGAGTAATTTAGCTTGAACTATGCGTCTTGGCCGATTTTATGGACATTATCAAAAATTATTATGTACTTGTTTTTTTAAACCTTTTTCAGTGTATAATCCCTTCTAAATTGTAATAAGAAGGGCTGATTTTTTTCAATGTATAATACATGTGTTTTCGTAGGTGTGTGTTGTGTGTATGTGTGTTTTGTTTGTTGTATTTTTGACATTGGATATTGGAGAAAATCATCACTTGTTTTCAGGTTTCTAGCTATGTGTTGATTACTTACTAGTTACAAAACTATTTCATATATGGAAAAGTTACGTCCTGCGGCTTTACCCACCATTTCAGTTACACCTCTAGGATGACTGGTAGAAAATGCTACTTAGTACTCCTTGTACTCCATTTCTGTGCTAAAGAATATATAAATAAATAAATAAATAATAGTTTTTGAATTTCTAATATACAACTGCTTCCACATTTCAATTATTGTAGGTACGTAAATAAACTGTATATACGTAATTATCACTCGCTTTTCGGTAAAGGAAAACATCGTGAAGAAACCCACATACCTACACGAGAATTATTTCCGAGGTAGGTATGTAATCCACCAATCCAGGCTGTGCTCCCCTGGTGGATTATGGCCTAACTTTCCTCACGAAAGTGAGGGGAGACTCGTGCTTAGCAGTGGAACGATATGTGTTGATGATAAAAAAAGAATTTACAATCTTAAAACATGGTACCCTGGTAGGCCGTATTCGTATAAACGTCTAATATAGTTTTATAGCTGAAATTACAAAAATATGTATTATAAACAAACACTATTAAGGTCCACATTCAAGCATCAAACCCCTTTCCTAAGTAAGTCTGAAGTCCGAAGATAAGACGAACTATTAACAAGGACATCAGCTGAATTCCAAGTAGGTAGAGTCGCAGAGTGGACGCCGTTTAATGAATATTTGATATTGTTGCGAATGTTACCCGTTGGGAATCAATTTTCCCCGTTTGCTTACTAAATTTGATTAAAACTCTTTACTTTCCCCGTATTTTTCTTTATTTCAGAAATCCTATTATTTATAAAAAGTTGTAGATAGATATAAACTCTTTATTAGAACACCAAAAAACAATAATTTAAAAATTAGTGCCACAATAGGCAGTCTTATTGTTTAGAGCGATCTCTTCCAGACAACCATGCATGAAGAGGAGTAATGAGAAAAGAACGAGACTGAGTTATCTGATGATTAAGCTTTCAAGAAGTTTTTCGTTTACTCTAAGTTTCGCAAAGTTACACTAGATTGTAGCAACTACGTATTTGATACCTAACATTACCTAAATTATACTGTAAATACTAATTACTAAATTACAAGCAAACAAAAGGAAAACTTATTACATTGTACCCATAAAAATTCTGAAGAAACACACCTTTAACTAAGAATTTCTCATCATAAGGCCTACACAAATGTAAATATCTAATAAAACTTCCATCACTACCCCGAAACCTTCAAAGCTTAACCTATTTGAAGCGAATTACGTCTAATCCAATATTTGTTCCAGAAGAAAGAGGCATAAGAAAAAAAAAAATTCACCCCAATTAACGTGCGACCCGGCTCTAAGAGAAAAACGAAATTGCTACGTAAAAAGTCGTAACTCAATTACTAAGATGAACCGCTGTCGCAATAAGGCGTTCGTTAGTAGAGACTAAAGTTGGAGCATGCGCCATGACCTGAGGTCGATAATGAGAGGGACCTCTCGCTCTGAAGCCTGAACATCACACATCCTCACAATTTAACGTTTACGTATTTACATACGCTACCACATATGCATATTCACCCTGTCACACCGTCGCGCGCACGCACACTTACAACCTTTCCTCTTGTACTTACGACACTACACACATATGTGGAAACGAGATTTTCCGTCGGATCTCGGAATTTGTTTAACGCAAGTAATGGCGTTCTTACATTGACATTAGTTTGTCGAATGAAATTTATGCGAGTTGAATGTTTAGTTGAATAAGGGGTTAAGTTTATGGCACGGTATTGTTGTAACTTTATCGGTAGTTCTGGTTGCTTATCCCACCAGTCCCGACTAGTTTATGCGATAAATCGACTAATGTATGGAAACTGATGAAATTTATGTCTCTGTGAATAGACGTGGACAGTAGCTATCCTCTTAGAAATATTATTGGCTTTGAGTATTTGTATTAACAAAGATAATAATAGAGTCTACGGATGAAGAAAAAACCCTCTTACCGTACAATGAAATTGCAGGTTTTCAATTGTTGATAACAAAACTTCGTCAAGGACACCTAGGCACTTCTTATGTACCTACCTGCCAAAGTATATATTATAAATAACTTATTGCAATTTTTTTCACTATACAAACTCACGTGAGATTCCTTAATTACAGAACTCCATGTAGAAAAAGCAAGTGGCAAAATGAAAGAGCTAAATCAAGTTCTTTTTTTTTTTTTTTTTTTTTCATTCTTTAAAACATAGTCATTATTTCACTAGTGTTGGAGTATAGTAACGTAATTATTGGCTGTGGTGAAGTTATCAGAAAATTAACCACGGTGTAAATGGCAGCCACTGATACTCCACAGAAGCAAAACTATCGCTCGATACATACCGCTTAATATCTCTAAAAGGAACAACTCAATAAATGCATTACCTAATTCAATTCGAAACGAATCTATATTTTCATAAATTCGTGGAAGAAATAACACGAAACAGTTCAAAACTTTCCTAGGGACCATAACTCTCCAACGTCTCACGTCGCAATATAATTAAAATCACGACTGGTCCGCGGTCCACTCGCCCTGAAAGAAAGTGCCCCCTTCCCCAGTCTACCCCTGGGGGAAAGGGGGCGGCGGGGACAGCGATTCACATTAATATTCCCCACTTTTATCTCTATATGCAAACTGGCAGCTAGAAGTTCTCTCGCTCATTGTGGCCGCTTGATTCTTAGGTTGCTTTCTCACGATGCTTGTAATATCGTACAAGCTTCCTAACGTTTACTTTGCACTAGGAATATTGTAACTGACTTCAATGACAAATTAACATTAGAAATTTAAGAACTCTAGTAGGTGTACCTTATCTGAAATGATTGACATCCTTAAACTATACCTAGTGTCGTTAGTAGCGCGGGTTGTAGCGTTCTATAGGAAATAATAAAATGGAATGCAGAGTTATTTTCTGGCGAGATTTCTGATAATATTACACTGTACAATCACATAAACATTTCATCGTTTTTAAGAACTAAATGAACGCACTATTTTATCGTGCGATATTGTTTCCTAGGCACGGCGTGTACACAGCCTTATAAGTTTCTCCAGTTTTCCCCTCAGTGAATGATTGTGCTGTTTCAATGGTAGGAAAGTTTTTGTTCAGTTGAAAAGTCCGTTCTAGATTTCTTATGAAAATACGGCCTTAGTTTTCTTGTTCCGATGAGACCGAAGTTTCTTTTGTATTGCAGATGAAATGAATTCTTAAGACTGTGCTGATTGGTCAGCGAATACTTTTCACTTGCGTTATTGTTTTCATGGAAACCTAGAAATGTAATATCTGACTGTCATTTGTTCCGGGTATTTTGATTGTTCACTTGCAGTGGCAGTGGCGCTCATTTGTTTTTTCACATATTTTACTTACTTATAATTAGTTATCTACTGTGTTTTGCATACAAAGGACTTTCTTTGTATTTTTTTTTACTTTCTTTGTACCCTAACGTATTATAACATTGACAAATAAGAGAAAGCTATTATAATTTTGATAATACATAAAGAACTTTATGATAATGAACTCAAGTAATAAATAGCTCGATTCTCCAATTAAATCCCCACCTAGCCTACCGTGAAAAATAAATTGCCCAAGACATTTAAAACAGTACGCCCATAGAGCCACATTGATTGCTCCAGCAAATGAGGCCTTCACGCCAAGAAATTTCAATTAAATTGCTGAGAGAAATTCTTCCGCTCGAATAACGCTCTTAAATACAAAATCCCATTGGTCATCTCGAGTTCTAATTACGAATAATCAAGCGTCCTGATTGGACGGCGGCTTCCCCCCTTCTGTTTGTTCTCGGCGAGGGGCGTGGCATCTCACTCGCTCTTTTAATTAGTGCAAGGAGTAAATTGTTCGTGTGAGAGAGAGTAGTTTTGTTACTCCCCTCTCTCATTGGATGCTGGGTAGCGGGGTGGTGGGAAGATAGTGTTACGTAGCTAATGTAAGGAAAACACGTACGGCGGGCTTCGAAGGGAAATGGTGAGGTTGACGTTTTCAAAGTTGATAGTTGTTGGCTGAAGCACTTTTCTTTTACAAACTATATCTGCTATAAATACAAAGGCCGATATTGATGTAAACACTTTTTGATACCTGGAACATTATATGACGGTATAGGTGAAAGGAATTTCGTTGGTCTTATCAACCAAACTTTTTTCTGAGAAGATAATGAAATGACCCCAATTTACTGAATATTTTCGTACTAGATTGTATTATTCTTGTCACTCCCTATGCCCGTGACTCCCAAAGACTACGCTTTCACAAACGAACTGAAGATCTCTAACGAACTTCCTCATTACCATCACAAAAAAACAAATAAAACTCAAAACCTTACTGTATCATCGACGCCCGTTCCTTTTTTATTGCATTCACCTCACCCCCACTTTCCCCCACCCCCACAAAGCAGCATTTCCAAGCCATTTAATATTAATGTGCATTTTCGCGAGAGGAGATTCGTATAAAGCCCCACTACACTATTTAATCAGTACACAAGCTTTATATAAACCTCTTGGTACGACACACGCACACTTATACCCGTTTACACGAATTGACAATAAACTAGACATGTGTTAGTTCTTAGTTACATGTAAGTACGGTATTGCTTTGGAAATACCTGTTAAAGCACTGTACGTTGAAATAAAAAAATAAAGAGAAATATTTACCAGCGCAGATGATTTGGTGAGGTTTTGCATTTTCGAGAGAAAATCCAAGTCTCACATAATAAAGAAAGCGTACTTTCTGTATGATTTCATCTTTGTTCCCCGATTAATAAGTGTCAGTAATATGGATCCAACAGGATCATCGAAAGAATAAAAACGAAGCACTCCAAGAATAATATTGTTATTTTTTAAACAATAGATACAATTAATGTTAGTTTCCGAAAACGCTTAATCCTTGTTACTGTTTCACAAACTATACTGTGGTACAAAGCCCCAGCCTGCGATACAGGAGGAAGTGGGGCCAGAATGGACAATGCGCTTAAATTTTAATTATGCAAGTGCCTAGGAAAATTGTTACTTTTATGGCTGCTGTGACTGGAATGGGAATTAGGTTCCATTAAATTATGGTTAGTTACGTTCTACCTATCTTAGTAAAGTTTTTTAATAAGCGCATTATTCAACCTTCCATCCATAATTGTGTACAAAAAATGTACGGGACTGACTGAGGGTTAAGTCCTCAGATATTCTTGTACAGCTTTATAAAAATTATATTATTTTTGTAAATATTTCGTTAGATGATTATTGGTTGTAAGTATTAATTAATGATATTGGTTTTAAGTAAGTAGGTACATACTTACTTTGTAGAAGAAAAAACTAAATCCAGTAACCAGAAATATGAATTTCGGAAACCATTCTAGATGCGAAAGTATTTACATATTGAATACACATGATTTTATAGTATAATCCAATGTAAAAACAATGTAACGGTTGAAACAAATTACAGTTGTTAACATTAAAAACTAAGTACAGTTCGTCTTTTCTCTCTGAAATTCAAACGCAAACTTTGCCACCAGCAAGTCAAATCACCCTTTCCATTTTGCACCCACATCCCCCCATGCAGACTTGCAGAGACGGTAACCGGCCTTACCAAGGATTTATTACTCCTAGTTAAAAGCAGTTCCTAAGGCCAATAGTTCCAAACAACGATTTCCAATAGATAAAGCTCCAAGACAGATTTCAAATACATTAGGTGACGCCTTCAGATGGAAGGGGTGAAACTATTAAAAATTCCTCAGAAGCGCTCCCTGTATTCGGAGAGTTGAGTGCATGACACATTTATTAGAATTGTGTATATCTGAGATTGTTGGTTCGGTTTGTTGTGATGTGTCGAGATTTTTACATTCAGTTTAGGTAGTACTACCTACCTACCAAATTTTATTTTATTTTGATAGAATACGTTTGTCATTTGTTCTACATGGAATAAAATTAAAAAAGGATGTTTCTCTAAATTCTATTGGTAGCATATGAAGAACCTAACTTAGAAGACCTAATCCCTGAGATAATCTTTACCGTAAAAAGGTATGTTAGTGTTATTTTAGGACCTAAAGTATCTGATAATGTTTACAAAATTTCATCAAAATCCGTTCAGTTGTTGCGGCATGAAGAGAGGACAAACACGTATGTATATACGCACTCACAAACTTTCGCATTTTTAGTGGAATACAAGTAGCGAGCCTCTTTACACTATTGCCTATTCTGTGTCGGTAGCGAGGGGCGACAATGGCGAAAATGTTGTAACGTAATTCCTATTTTACAAATGGTCCACGATTTATACGACACCTCCCTGATTATTCCGCGCAGAACAATAAATTACCTGAGTTTGGCCGTTACCGGATTTTATTTTTGGATTTATTATGGTAATTTTTGGAATATTGCGAATTGTGATGAAAGAGGGATTGGGGGCTCTTAATTAAAAAATAAGTAACAACGTTTGGATTTAGCTGCGATCATAAATTTAAATACTATGCTCATGTTTTTTTTGTTATTGTATTTTGTTACAAAATATCAGTCATTATTTTATCATCATCACAGGGAACCATCAGGCGAACGCCTTCGTCGTCTCGTTAATAAGTAACATAAAAAAGATAATTTATTGCTGTCATAGCATTTTCCAGGCCAATTTTCGGACTTATTACATGCTTTTGCAGGACTCTATGTCGAGGAACTCTACACATAGAGCAAATTAAAAAAGTGAATGAGTTTGATGCAAATGTAGAGTACTATAATTATTTGCTTGTACCTTCTCAAAAGCTCCATGACCTCGTTAACAGAATTTGTTTTTTTTTTTTTTTCGGCCTGTTCTTTGCAGTGGTTACTTGAAGCTTTAGGTTTATTACAGCTTCTATTTGTAACCTTTTTAGACCTATCATCTATATATATATGTATCTAGCAAAGGTACTGATCCACAGGATCCGAAATAGAGATATACTTTTTTTTTTTTTAAATTTGCAGAATAGGTAAGCATTTGACCGCAGTCTCACCTGATGATAAGTGTCGACACGGTCGAGGATGGAGCATGCTCGCCTAGAAGATACCCATTCACTCTCGACTTGAAGACATTTTTAATAATCGTATCACAATCATAAAACTGATTCCTTTTCTGAAATGTATTATGGTCTTTGCTGCAAACCTACACAATATTGTAATTTTATATGGACAGATCATTGATTAATCCGGAAATCAACTTGATGAAAACCCTGTCCTCTACCCATGACTATTTTAATTTCCACATTTTTTACCCACACTTCGGAGCCCACCGTAATTCAAGTCCATTGGAGCAGACTTCCTCCAATTAACATAAGCGTTTAACATACACAAATAGATGTGATGATAAGATAGGAATGTAAGCTATCCATTACTGCAATTAACACTTGGTTCTATAAATTAGAGAAGCAGTGTAGTGTGACGGGCCCGCCTTCTGTGTCGAACTCTTGATTGTATCGAGAGAGTCTTGTTATTGATTGGCGATTGTTTTGACAACATGAGTAATTAATGTGCTTCTTAAAGGAAGGAGTTTATCTCATCCGCGTGATTAAGGTTGTCAGAACTAGATTATTGTTAACTGTGCCCCGCAGTTTGGCCCGCGTTGGCTAACTGGCATCGGAAATCAAATGGAATTACGATAAACGTAGTTAAAACGTAAATAATTAAAAAAAATAACGCGTCACCATCACATGCATAGATTCTAACCTTTAACTAGGATTTCCTGTATCTATAGAATCAGGAAGTACTAGGACCATGACAGACAAACACGCAGACTCAGAGCAAGTACTTGTGGTTCACACAAATTTTCGCCCTGTGCGGGAATCGAACCCGCAACCTCACGCTTTGCGGTCGGATCATCACCCACTACGCCACTAAAGCCGTCTAATCGTACCGTCTGCAACCTATAAATTCCGAAGCAATATCAACATTTCTAAAGGGAACGCCACACAGACACCTGATGAAAGCTTCTGATGTTTATCTAATAGTAAACTAAACGACTATTATACGGCAATTAACCGCTCGCGCTCGTTAATGTGATGCACCCTTATGCTAATTGTAACTATCTGTTAAAGCCTCCTTGTTATCTATTAGTTACAGTTGCGCTTGCATAAATTAACAAGGTTTTATAGCTACCGTATGTCAACTTGAATTTATACAAAAAAATAAAGGAAAGGCGATTTCAATAAATATTATAGACAGGTGATTTCGGCCAGAATAAGCGGTAAGAATATTCATATCTAAATAACAAACATACATACTAACAAACACAACAACAAAAATAAACACAACACAACAAAAACCAACACAAACATTATTAGATAGATAGATAGATAGATAAACTCTTTATTGAAACACCACAGAACAAAGAAAACTTAAAAACTAGAACAAAACAAATTTTACAATTAGTGTCACAATGGGCGGTCTTATCGCTCAGAGCGATCTCTTCCAGACAACCATGCACGGAGAGGAGTAATTATGACATCGGACGGTGGCTTTTCATTAGTATTATAAAACGCTTATTTTTGTAATTATTAGTACATAATGTATGTTTTGATATTTTGACACTGATGTCAACCGACTCAACCCTATTTCTGCTCTCTATCTTGTTTATCTAGAGGTTGTCTGGCGGAGATCGCTTTAAGCGATAAGACCGCTCATTGTACCTAGTATTATTTTATGTTTTTTTGTTATCTCTGTTTTATATATCTTGGTGTCAATAAAGACACTACTGGGCATATGAAACTTTAGAGCCGATGTTTCAGGGTGACGAGCGCAGAGCAGTACCGCGCAGGATTATGCAATGCAAAGTTCTGGGTGGCACTTTAACTGTTATAGGCAGGCGTAGCGCTTACCATCGGGTGAACAAATCCTCGTCTCGTCACTCAGCCAAATAAAAAAAAAACATTTTGAGTTCTGTATGTGAAGTTCCTAATACTTTAAGCAATTGTTTTTAAATATGATACATAAATAAGTATTAATTATGCGATCACATCATGTTAATGCTAAGGTCGTAAATTATGTATACCTGTTTTCGGAAAAAAAAACTGAACCCTGAAAATTGATGGTCGACCATATTATTTCAAAGGCATGTTTTGACCTAATTTAAGCGAGCAGGAAAATTCCACCAATACATTAATCACTTCGTAATACGGCGGCGAAACAACAGGAAAATTCATCACAGCCCGATTCCAAAGTCAAATCCGCCTCGCTGGCCCATTACTCAGTTTATGTTAACCTTTACTACCAATATCGACAAGAATGCAACCAAATTTTATGACAAAAGAAGGATTAATAGTTGACAGGAAGACCTTTCGCTCGCATAAATATCTCATTAGCTCAAGATTTATTACTTAAAATAGTCACGGAACTGTAAAAAAGTTTGGGGAATAACGAATCTGATAATTACTTGTCAACATGCGATTGTCTATTTGGGAATGGGGGTTAGGTTAATTCGCGTTTTTTACTTGCCGTAATATATCATTTTGTTAATGACGAGTAAATGAAGAGTGAACACGATAGGGATTCACAATTTGTGAAGTTTAGTTATAAATGACTGCTGAGCTTAAGAATTATTTCGTGCTATTATTTAAGTTTAGTTAAGCTTATATTTGTAACTAGTGGACCCGGCAGACTTAGTCCTGCCCTGAAAATAAAAAAATCTAGAACCCGATTACTGAGACACCTATCGGGTACAATTTTGTTTTCCAAACCATCCAGGAACCCGTTGAAATATATACAAAATTTCGCCCAAATCGGTCAAGCCGTTTAGGAGGAGTCACGTACATAATAATTATATAAATTAAAAAGGCAACACCTGAAGAAGTCTTAAACTTTAATCAAAATAATACTCGTAACTCAAATAATTTCTTGTAAATAGGCAATAATATTGCACTTTTACAAGTCAAAAATTTAAATCTTTAATTATTACATAATAATACATATTAAAAAATATATCTAATCATCTAATCGAAAAACTTGCCCCATTATTCTACTTACCAACATAATTTACCGTTTGGGATAAAAAATAAATAAATATCATAATCATAATACCTAACTACCATATCACCAGAGACATAGTGACCATATAGTGTGGAAGCTGCTTTCATACAAGTAGGATTAGGCCTACGGAATAAGTAAATTGAAACAAAAGGGCGCAGCTGTTCAAAAAGTATGGCCACTAATAAAAATACCATTAAAATTCGTCGGTCGATTATATCGATAAGTAAATACTCGATACAGGAAAGGTGACATTCGGTGAACATAAAAGTCTCAAGGAATCGCTAAGCGTACCGATAATTTATCGACAGTTTGACCTCGCTTCATTTACATTAAACAAATTGTTAATTTTTTGATAGCTATCGTCCGGAACAGATGGTTAAAAACTGACAAACTTTCGACCTACCCAATATGAGCTCACTCCCGTTCTTTTAGGACACAATATTGTTTGCCAGAATCAGGGATTCAGGAAAGTGTTTTTTTATGTTTACGTGGTAATAATTGGAGATGGTAAGCATGGCATGTGCCGCGGTTATGGGACAGGTTGACCACATGTTGCAATCTGCTAGGTATTTTATCGTTTGCTTTAGTTAATTATTTGGAAGGCGTCAGGTGGCTTGTTGACGCTTCTTGCGTCTAAAGTATATCCTCTTTTTTTGGAAGCGTTGCTTGGGACATTTTGAGATTTTTGGACGTGATAGATATTGTTGTCATATATTTTTTTTAGCTGAGCGTATTGCTAACGAAATTAGCTGTATGATGTAATAAAATAACATAATTTGTACTGCTTGATAATAAAACAAAACTTTACAGTGTACATATAACATGGAAGAGTTTAGATTAGAGGTTATAAATATAGAATAGAATAGAAAAACTCTTTATTGTACACCAGAAACAAAAATAAACACAGTACAGAAGAATTACAATAGGTAAACAAGGGTAGTACAATGGGCGGTCTTATATCTGAAAGCGATTTCTTCCAGACAACCTATAGTTAACTTTTAAAAGGATATGACGTATTGCTTTTTGCTAGTTGTCAAGGTTTTGAATTAATCAAACCATTATGCAAATGTGCAAAATACCATTAACATTAAATCTTTTCAACGATATTAAAACGAGTAGGTGTTAAAAGTACTAAAATTATATGCACGTAATTTAAAAAAAGTGGTTTTAGCATAAAAATGATTATACACATCGTAAACAACGGCAATATGTAAGTCGCATGTGTTCCAGACTGAACCGCGACATTTATTCGAGTTTGCCATTACCACTCTCCTCCAAAACTGCTATTAACATAAAACGAAAAGAGAAACTACTTTCAAACTCAATATCAGGATCTTTTGTGTGGCAAATCTACGCCAGCCTCCGCTGCCATCCGTTAACACATTGATTATACATCAAGGAAAATAAAAAGGAAATAGTGGCACGAAAAAACCCGTAACGATTTCAATCGGACAAAACGTTTTGCGTTTTTATAGAGGGAATCGGCGACTATCCCGCTCCCAAACAGATTATTTCTCATTTGATTTATGGCCCTGAATCTTCCAGAGATATTATGTTTTGGTCATCCATTCGATTCCTATTTGAATGCTGAGCGCCGAATGGGGTGGCTTGAGACGGGGTGGCACTCTGTACTATATTAATCTCAAATCCATTTGTTGTAATCTACGACTGAATTTAGAATTTTTCGCCTAGAAATAAGGTTGGTTTTAGTTTTATTGTGTAGAACAGTTAGGTCGGTTCAAAGATTAGAGACCGATAGAGGTGAGAGATGAAACAGTAGCGTCGTATTCATTTCGCCGATGTGTATTTCTGTCCCATTCGCACTCCCTGCGGAGGCTGGGGTCCTAGTATGTATCAGATTTGGGTTTTATGGTTTTATTGCTTATTCTTTTTAGATTTTCAGCGGCGAAGGCATATCATTTTGTTTTTAATGGGAGATATAAATAACGAAAGCCAGCCAGAGACTTAGTAATGGCTCAGATGGGGAGAAATGCGGAAGTGAGCACTATTTGATGCCTTGTAATAAGGAGCATTCAGGATTATAGATATATATTGTATAACCCTTCTGCATGCAAAATGGGCTTATATTCTACATAGTTGGGTTTGAGATATAACTTGAATCTTGGATAATATATTGCATCGTTTTAAAGTTGTTTAAATCTTTATTGATCGAAACTTTTTTTTTTTAAATTATAATTTTTGTACCTTGAACTTTTTATTCTTTACGTTGCGAATAAAGCTCAGTAAAATAAAGAAGAATTAGTCTCTTGACTGTTAGCTTACTGGCTTGTATTATAAAATAGACCTCTTTGACTATTAAAAGAAGTCAGTTATCTTTAGAGAAGATAAATAAATACCAAAGTAAACTATAAAGAATGGAACACGATCGCATACCTACCTGCATAGATACTGGGCCCTTAGGTATGCGCATGAGATTTCTTCCCGAAAACGCGTGATTTCATAATGCGCTTGAAACTTATTTTGAGCCTAATTTTTTTTTAAATGCTCTGGATTCGCGCTCGTTATTTTGACAGTTCAATTGACAGTTCAAAATGAGCGCTTTACGAGTCTAGTCTAGTCATAGCGAATAACGGCCACTATCCCTATCTAGAACCTATACTCTGTATCAGATACTACGAGAATCATGATTCCACAAACACCCAGACTCATAGCTACTGTGGTTCACACAATTTTTTGCCATGTGCCGCAACTCTGATAATAAAATAAAATAAAATTTAATATGCTTCCAAAGCTGCTCCAAACGCTAAACACAAGATATTTTTCAAATTATTGTTGTATTCAAATCCGTCGACTGCGGTGTTCCCTCATAATAAATACACCACAGAACCAATATGTTACTGTTATGCCTGGAGAACGAGTGAAACTTAGACAGAGTTGCAGGGTCCAGAATTCCAGATAAGTTATACTAAGTATATAGTAAATCGGCTCCGAAACAGCTGAACGAATTTTGAAGAAATTCCATTATTCCTGGACCCTTAAGTGGTCCTAAAAATTTTACCTACGAGTTAAGGTGCGCGGCGCATCTAGTTCTGAATACCGAAGTACGTCAGTAAATGTTTTGAACTAAATTATGCTACTCATCCAAAATATACTTTTCTAGAATAGGCAGGTTTCAAGTTCATACCTTGAACGTAAAAGTAGCCGATCAAGAACGTTCATCAATAACACATTCTGAGCCTGAATCTATTAAACTTTCCTTATGACTATGAAACTTTGGTCATAGATTAACTTTTTAGAAGAAATTCCCGCTCAATTTCTCAGAAGTGATTTTAAAGAGGGGTGGTGTGGTTGAGTAGGTATTTTGCAGCGAAATATTTTGTCGTCGGTTTCCCACAGCTGGCGTAGGTCCAGTCGCCTGATGACAGTTTATGAATATTTTTGGCAAAATTCGCCGCTTTTCTATTCGAAGAACGTTCCGTACTCGACTTTTTCGTACAAATTACCGATTTACGTATCGGTCCAACAGTTTTGTTGTCCGATTGATAAAGTTTCTCTTCTCTGCGTAGGTAGTTATGCTACTAACTCTGTGATATCAAACATTTTTTTTTTCTATGCTTATCATAAATCCGTGCATGCTATAAATTCACCGTCTAGATATTTTAAATGGACACAACCTTAGATTTCCAGATTGATTACAGAGGAATTACAGGCAAACTTTAGTGCCAGTTCTAGCCGCTCACCCCTAGATGTCGCTACATGTCGCCGCGGTCAAGTCGCCATTAATGCTGCCCTTCGCCGCATGGGGCGCCACGATCGCCCATTGTTCCCCTACGACCATCACTCGAGCTTCGATAACGCATAAATCCGACGGAATTTCCAATCTTTTGTTTTATCTCCGTAACGTATGGACACCGCGAAGTGAGTCCGTATGATCTCCCTATGCTTGTTTTGTATTTATTAATGAAATATGTCGCTTGCCGCACAACACAGTCTCATTTTATTATTTTAGTTACCATTTGTTATCACGATTTTATCTGCTGTATAGAAGACGATTCGAAATGTAAATTATGAAGGTATTGTTCGGGTCACATTTCTTTAGAGTTGGACAATAGGAGCATATAATTTTTGCTTTCGGTAATAAATTTTGGAATAACAAACGTAGGTTCAAACGGTCCGCTCTTGGGGAATTTGTCATCAGAACTTTCATTTCGTGCTTAAATTTAAAAGGGTGTCTTTAATCCATCGATATTAGAGTTAAGTAAACGTTTGCTGTCTTTTCCTCGAACGCCTCTCGAAGTGTAGAGGGGTAGGAACTAATGAACCGGTGGAAACTGCCGTCGTTTATTAGGGAACTTCGTCATTGGAAATCTTTTGCAGGTTTTATGTTATATTTTAGCACCGATTTTAAATTTAGAATGATGCAATTACTTATAAAGTCTCTCGACATTAATAATAAATTAACTGACACACTTTCAGAATAAAAATAATCGGCGATATTAATCTTTGGTTGGATACAAATATTGATAACTTTTTGGCATACATTTTATATTTCATCGTTTGGTGATTAAATACTTGGGTGCTTACTTAATATAAACTTGGAGCTTAGCCAAGTTACTTGTCAAAATATTAAAAATACGGAGTTTCTTCTTCTTTCGGAGAAAGAATTCCAACATTTCTCAAAGTATGTACCGAATCCAAGTAATTATATGTGTTAAATTAGGCGTTGCGTTTAACCCATGAATCATCATGACCTATGTTGACGTTTGTTGAAATTGAGATTTACACTAATTCCCCTAAAAGGTCGTCGTGCAAGCGGTACAAGCTTAGGCGGAGTTTAAATTGTGTCAATTCTAGATTAAGTGATTCCGTACAAGCCGCCCTTAGCATTGGGTCCCGTAGAAATATTAATATTTAGTTACTTACTAACCATCTATCAGCCAGCTTTTAACCAGAGGTGTTAATAACTAACCCTTCGATAAATGAGCCCGGTCAAAATTGTCTACTCTAAATATGATGTAATAAAAATATGCAAGCATTAACAATTCTAGTTTGAGATACAACGAGACTTTGGCATGATACTTTAACATGTTAAAATCCTAACTAATAGCAGAACAGCCCACTAGCATTCGTCACGCGTCCCCTGTCAACCCTTCGGCGGACGCGCGTGGGTCAAAAGGTCCAGCTTACAAATGAACGTAATAATTGTGCCAAATACAAATGAATGCAATAATTGTCCGCGCTTGTCCCTGGTGTGAACTGCAAGAACAGAATGGCATAGAGAGTTATAGACATGCTAAATATTTTAGTAAAAAATATTTATAAAAAAAATTTACTAAAAAGCATTTAGCTGGTTGTAGATTAATTGCAGCTAAGTCAAAAATGTTAACTAAAAGTAGAAGTTAATAATTATTTGGTAATAGACGCTATTTCATAATGTACATTATAGCGATGTTTCATAGATTAGACATCTTTAAAATGCAATTAAATTATCTACGTAGTTTTCCAATTCATTCCCAATTATAATACAAAGACAAAATATGCCACTGCAAAAGATCAACGTAAAATGAAAGTCTGTTTCCTGGATATCACAAAACCACAATTCTATCAGCCACACAACAAAACCTAGACCAAATTTCCTAAACTATGAGAAATATAGGATATGTATTATGTATTCCCACAATAAGATTTGATACTATTAAAACAAGTCATCCGAAATCTGTTCCGGGCCCTAACGCTAACAAGGAGGGTCGCATAATCGGAGAAACAAATCTGGCTACTGGTGCTGAATGCAAATGATGATGATTAATTTGTTCTTCACAAATGACAAGAAGGGTTAAAAGCCAAGGGGGTGTAATTCTGGCACTTGCACGGAGAATTTTGGGTATTCAAATGTACAGTTTAATTTCGTCTGTTGGCCTTTGTGATACGATGGGAGTTTGATGGAGTGCGCGGATATTTCCGGGTTAAGTTGTATTAATTACAATTGTTAGGATTTGGGCAAGGTTGTTAAGGAATGCGGTGCTTTTGTCTTTGATCCGTATCCTGGGGTTGCTTTGCTAATTTTGATTGAATGTGGTTGATTGGAATCGTAAAGTTACGTAACAAAATCGAAATTAAGTTAGAAATTTTATAGGATTCATTGCAAAAGTTTGTCTTTTAGCCGTATTAATGTTGTTGCTTATTTTATTAGCTTAATTTTTCAGGTTATACATTTTCTAATCTTCGTTGTAAACGTAAATGATAAATATTCGTATGAATATCACCTGACGCTATTCCTTTAAATATTTATAAGATATTCTCAGAAAAAGCAATCCTTTCAACCAAAGACTAATAACGAGTCTAATATCAATAAAAGGTCTCCAAAATACGATTTCCACGACAAAGCAAAAGGGATCCACTATCGCCGAGTCAACACTATCGAGTGACACTCTTTAATATAATGTGCTAGGTATCGCCTCGCCTCCGTTTTACATACGCAGATACATACTTCTATTATTGGAAATTGATTTTGTCTGTAACGCCAGTCTCGAGGCAGATAGGGTTATTGAAATAAGGGAAATGTTTGTGTATAATGTACAGACGTTAGAATCCAATCATACTGGGTGTCTGCTTTCAATAAATTGAAACCACATGTACTTTCTTACTTTCTTATGGTTAATGATGAGTTTTGTTTAGCGTTTTTTTGTAAATTTTAACAATGAAAAATCAAATGAACTAGGTTGATTTGTTTAGGCAGCCAGCTTTATTATCGACAACTACAAAATTTTGGAGGTTCGTTAGTGATCCTCCTCCTAAATCATTCCCTAATTGTTGAAGATTACAATTGTGACTCCTTCTAACTATGCCCAACATTTGTTTTCACCAACTTCGATATTCAGCTTTGTACCAAGAATGTAATTATGTCACTTTGCAAATTGTTTTGACACGTGATCAGATTTATACTTAGTAAGTACTTACATATGAAGGGAAATGTCCTTATTCAAAGTCAAACCATAATTAGATAAAGCATTGCTTTAGTAGATCATATTTTGACTTAATTTTGTTTTTTTTTACTATGTATTAATTAGAGATTAAAATATTTTACTTGTCAATGTGCCATATTTTTGCCCATAAACAATAAATGATTTGAGTTTTGAGTTTTTCATATAACTTTATGTAAATTATCATACCTATATAAGCTATCGAGATAAACACAAGAACTTTGCAATAAGCCAACACTTAAAAACTACGAAAGTACAGTCTACCATCAAATGTGTCTCAAATGACATTTCCTTTTCCTCATATCCAAGCGCTAAAACTTATTACAGAAATTGCAAATTCGCTACAATATCGGATAGTCGATCGGGGTCGAATCGACCCTAGCCGAATGTTTTTAAGAATATTGCAAATGTCTCCCGCGAACCGCTGACGGGCCCGGCTAAAGGATTACGGGAGCTTTTAGATCGTGTGGAGGAATCCGTTTTCAATTTCTTTGTTAGCATTTTGATGTGTTTAATAGAGGTTAGATTTGGAGTGGAAATATTGGATTCTCGTTTGACAATTACCTATAGTGTCTGTCTATTTGTTAACACGACTTTCAACCTTGCTGCTAAAGTAAAATATTTGGCAAAACATTTTACCAATCAATCTTTACGTTGGGTTCTACATTTGGTGATCATTGCAGCCTGACTATCCGTTCATTGATTATCCAGGCTGTTCCCATTCATCATCATCATCAACTCATATCGTACCACTGCTGAGCACGGGTCTCCCCTCACTTTCGTGAGGAGTTACTGTTTCCATTAAGCGATGAATTTTCTTGAGCCGTGACTAGGGTTCCGTACTAAAGTAACTGTAAGATCTATAGTCATGATATACCTATCAACGTACAAAATATGGAAACCGTTCAATAAAGGTATATGAATATACCTATAGCATCGGAGCGAGCTAAACAAAGCAAGTTTAAAGCACAAGCGGAGTCAGATAGAGGCGGTAGACAGCAAAGTATCTAGCCACAAAGAAATCATGGAATTTCTTTGAACCCTCAGCCAAGAGTTTTATTAGACTGGACAAGTTTTTTCACAAAGCGTTAAAACGTAAGCAACATTATGGAGATCACCTCACATCCTCTATGTGGGTGGACACGTCCCAGCTACAGATGTGTGTTGAAAGATTACTTCATTACTTAGAAAAACTAAATAAAACTGTATCTAGGATGAGCACATGTGGCAATTAAGATAAAGCATGCCCAGATCTCCTCAAAAAATAAGGTGTTTCGACAAAACATCCAGTTGTTGCTACTAGTAATTTAGATAAACTGAAGATAGTTGCAATTTGCAGAACAAGTTAATGTCTATGGTTAAGATAACTGAATATTTTGAGTTCTTGAAACAGATATCCGTTGAATTTTTCATTGTAATTATAAAATCTAATTGAATAGGTAATCCTCAAAAACAAACCAATCAACCATGTAGGTACAAGCGCAGCTAGTTAACCGCTCATTGTGGCGTTCTACGGGGGAAGGCTATGTTCAACAGTAGACGTCTTCCGGCTGATGATGAATTATCAAATAATTAAACCTGACTTAGGTCAGAATACAAAACGATAGTGGTGGTAACTTATGCGCTTCAAAACTTATAATCATCGGATTCGGAACCTCTTCTGACAGATTTCTCATTTTCATGTCACTTCAGAAGGTCATGGGCGGCTTCAAAAACTGCCAACTAAGCCGACATTATCTCATTGCACAATTCTGGAATGATTGTGTCAGACTTGTGTATAGCTTTTCTTATAGTTGGTATTTCAATACATGTCACTTCTCTTTCTAGTTTTTTTATACTTTTGTTAGTTCATTTAAACTAGAACACGTGCATTCCGTCACAATTAGTCCATGTGCCACGTGCGCTTAGATGAAGAACACGACCGCCTTTTTATCTTTTTGATAAGCATCTACTTAATTTTAGAAGAACCATTTGTTAAGGCGTGCTAACAGTTAACTACCTTCTTAATAATAGGGGCGTGCTTGTTACCGGTTCTGTAATTTTTAGAGAGAAATATTTTTGAAGTAAAACTTCTTTACGCACGCTTGACTTGGGGAGTAAGCTGGTGAATGCGTTACGAAAAATGTGATCGGGCGAGGCGAATGGAAGTTGAGAGGGAAATAATAAATAATAAGAATAAACAATAATAAATTCTATTTAATGAAAAAAAAACCGAGCTACAGAAGCTTTACTTCAGTCGTGTGGTCTAAAGCACACCTGTTTTCTTTACATATTATTATGTATCTAAATAGATGCATTTCAAACTATAAATAAATATGCCTTCGCTAGTCACTAAAGGGTATTAACTCGTGTTAGTATGAAATACAGAGCGACGTTAGTATATCTGATTGTCTGTTTACTTAAAGCTTTGATCCAGTCCCTGTTGTTTAATTGAGTTTAATTTTTTCACGCAGGTCAATGACATTACAATATTTGTACTTTTTTTTTGTTGCACTTATAAAGTAGAAAAGTAGACTATTCCGATTTAATATGCCTATATTTTTTGAATAGTCAACCCAGACCTGTCGTTTTGTTCAGGTCTTGCATTGTTTATTGCACTGCCCTGTTAGAATATTTAATATTCTACGATACGAGTCATCATTTCGTAGAAAGATGGACATACATAATGCTGTTTTTCTTGGTAATAAAACTTATAAATTAAGCACAGTTGTGATGATTGTGCTTCACGCACAATTGTCTTGTTTTAGCGGTGGTGTGTCACACATGTGAACAATATTTTGTTTTCTTTCGTACAAACAGACCGTGCGACACTGTAGGGATTAATATTTGGAGTGTAGCTCTCGCCATTGTTTTTAGTATCATTGTTAATGTTAACACGAATGTTCTTAATGACGTTTATTGTTGAGATGAGAACGATAATTTTTGTGGGAAGCTTTTGTTTGAGATTGTTAACCCTTTCTTGGTTGGTACATTCAAGAACTGAAGTCGTTTAAAATGTATATCCAACTTTCAATTTGGCTGTACGAAGGTAGAATACTCTTTGCTAATGTTCAAAGACTATTGACTCTCACTGTAGGTACATTATACAGTGCCATTTTCTTAAGAAGCTTGCATTGTACATAAAGTGGGTGTTTTTGGATTAATGATGATTATAATTATATGACTATTATTATTATTATTTTATGACTAATTAGCATAAGTTCTGCTGTTGGTCTTCCAAATGAATAAATAAAAATAAAAATAAAATATATAATAAAGTATTAAAGTTAGCTGACCTGTTTGATTTTTTCTCTTTGTTTTTTCTTTAGCAGTGTGCGCATACGGTTCATGCGCATGAAGTCAGCCAAATAACCCAGTGCTATAATAATATTGTGCAGATAGTCACTCTAATTGAACAGACAGTAGTTAGTTCCCAGTGTAACAGGAGCCGAATTTGCGTATTCATAACTGTAAGATGACATCAAGTTACACCGTCGTGTAATAACACTATCTATTTGTACTGTGTGTAAATGTCTTTAATATTATACATTTTTTTTTATTTGACTGAGTGACGAGCAAGACGTTCTTCTGATGGTAAGCGCTATGCCTGCCCATAACAGTCACAGCACCACCCAGAACACTGCACTGCATTTATTTTGCATATTATATTTTTTTTATTTATTTATTATATTTCACAAAATATATTGACTCTATTTCATTTTAAATCGTACACAGAACTTATATACAATCTAATTATAAAAAAAGACTTTGCATTTGACTATGATGCTAAATAGTACATGGAAGTCTTCAAGACACGAGTGAATAGGTTATTTCTAGGTAAGCGTGCACTATCGTAGACCACATTGTCACTTAACACCAGGTGCGATAGTCTATATTTCTACTGCAAAATGCCGAATGCTAGAAAATGCACAGCTCTACGCAGTTACACTAAAGTGTAACCCGCGGCCACTTTAATGAGTTGCGTCGGGCGGGCGGGTGTTCACAGAGCGTATTCATCCGTATTCATATTCATTAGGGCGCGAAGGGCTCGCCTGATTGCACAAAGAGCCGACTAATTCGCCACCGCGAGTCAGTCCGAGCGAGTTTAATACATTTATGCGCGCTTCGGTGTAACGAGATGCCGACTTTTGATGCTAATAGGGAGGATAGTTGGGAAATTTGATTTGCGTAGCTTGTGGCTTGAGTTTAATTTTAGATGGGAATACTCAATTTATTTAAAAGTGTGTACTGATTGTCTATTCCATTTTGTTTATTTTTTTAATGTAAAATAGAGTATCTATCTACCTTACTATATATGTCATCGTTTTAAAATATAAGATAAGGGTTGGATAATATTTAAATAAGAATTCATAGCTTTTATAATACCTAATTGGGATCTCAATATAAAAACTTTTTTAATAAAGTTCGCGCAATTTCTATTCTATACGCATTATCAAACCAGATTTGTTGTCAAGCAGTCTACACTAACAAACACCCCCTAAACATCTATCTAAAACTGCATATCGACGGCACGAAACAATTTCCCAAAAACAAAACACTTCCGTCAGGTGGCTCTAAAAAGCCTAAAACATTGCTCATCAAAACCCAACTCAAAATTCAAAATGCACTAAAACAGTAGTATACCATCGATTCAATGTGCTCAGCGAGCACGCTCGGTTACGGGCGGGCCCGCTTAATTATTGAATTAGCATTTAAATTATTTCGGTAACCGTTCATTTGTAACTAATACAAATAGCGAGACGCATGAATAATGTTGGTGGTACGAGATTAGGGAAAGAGCGATGCGGCAGATAGCTAAATTTGAAATGATAGTGAGCACAGTAACTGAGCTCACGTCAAATCAAGAGCTTGAAGATTAGCTCAATGCTCGTTTTCATTATAGATATTCACCATTGTTGTGAAGGGTTTGTAGTGATGGATCATGCGGTTTGATCATCGGTCATAGCAACCGATGAACGTATACGTCATTTCGCGTGACTTTTGACAAGATTATATTGCATAGATCGATAAAACTTCGATAAAAAGAGTAAGAAGGATATATAAATTAAACTATAACTATTTGTTTCAGGACTTCAGCTGACCTGGTTTCATTGTTTCAAATTGAAATGAGTTTGAAAGTCAATGGAATAAAATAGACGT
Organism: Campaea margaritaria; assembly: GCA_912999815.1. Lineage (NCBI taxonomy): Eukaryota > Metazoa > Arthropoda > Insecta > Lepidoptera > Geometridae > Campaea > Campaea margaritaria. The sequence continues at coordinate 6,537,782 of OU538801.1, forward strand.
AAGGTGACAAGGAGCTGGGTGACAAGAAAAATACCATGGAGGTTTATTAAGTAATGTCGCAACGACGGGGCTTCTCGTTGAATCTACACTTTATTCGAAAAAAATTTGAAGGTGGAAACTTCAATGCATTCAAACATATGAGTTATTTATGGTTTTTTTTATGCTTTGTAATTTACAAAGAAAGACAACTTGTACAGTTTTTTTTTCTTATAATTTTTACCTTTTTAGTATTGTACTGGGTATCTCTCTCCATAGGCAGTTGCGTCGATTTTACCGCATCCAAGAATCCAATTTCTTCCATCGATGCTTAAAGCCCATGACGCACGTATAAGTGCCGCCTTGCTGACGCGAATATTAAGTACTTCTATACTATTACCAACTTTACTAAAGGCTTAATAACTTCACAAATACGTGTTTATATAAAAAATAAAGGTTTTACATCTTTATAGATGTAATGTTATTAAGCTACTGCCTGGGAAAGAGTGTACGTGGAAGTCGGCTTAATAGTTCTCAAATGGTAGTTTGTATTAAAATTATTTAGTTGTATGGTCGATTGTGTCTGTTTCTTGTTAGCTTTTGATTTAATTTAATATAATTATGTTTATAAGAACTGAGGTAATAAAGTTAAGAGTTATAAACATAAAATTCCAATGGATTGTTTAGGTAGATATCATACATAAAATTTTGTATGGCTATTGGTTAATAATACAAAAATGGAATATGCAAACTATATAATTTTTACTTCTTGTTTTTTTTTTATTTTTTTCGGAACATGGCAATTGCAATAGCATCGAAATATCAAGTAAGTACTCATAGCAAACAATACAAGGTGTACCCCGTTACTAATATTAACTCTTATTCTAAAGCTAAGAGTACCAAAAGTATTTAGAATTACTAGAAATCATCTTAGCATTTCAGTGAGACAAATTCTCTACTATATGCGTCTAAACTACAGCAATAGAGAAAACTAAAGCTAGTCCTTAACACGTGGACTGCTGAAAACACACGTTTGTGATTTTTATAATTTTACGACAAGCACAAACAAGTCAGGCATGCGTACTAGCACTGCTGTATTGTCAATTTTATCACAACAATTGTGTGCTCCCGCACAGCTGATTGAATTAAGTTACGACACCTCGCCAGTGCTAGTAAACACACGTTTGTGATTTTTATAATTTTACGACAAGCACAAACAAGTCAGGCATGCGTACTAGCACTGCTGTATTGTCAATTTTATCACAACAATTGTGTGCTCCCGCACAGCTGATTGAATTAAGTTACGACACCTCGCCAGTGCTAGTAAACACACGTTGAGTGAAGATAAGGAAAAGTGACAAAAAAAGACCCGGTTCAGCAGCCAACGTGTTAAGGGATTGCCACCCCCATATTTCCGTATTTGGTAACTTCATAATTACAAGCAATCGTTTATCTCTTACAAAGAGGCGTTACTCATTCAGTCAGACTCTTTGGTAGATAAGAGTTTAATGGGTCGATTCGAATTAATGAACAACATGATTGTCTATTACAAAATCTGTACCGCTTCCTACCTCGCCTTAACTAGGCAAAGTACAGCCATCATAATAAACCGACGGCATGTCACAGATCGTCACGAAGCATTAATATCAGTGTTTCGACGGTACGAATCGTTAGTTTCGTTGTTTATTGGTTCATCGGTGCACGAACCTCAGACACTTTGGCTGTTACTTCAACTAGGGCTTTTGAGCGTTTGTCGTGGCCACGTTTAATGATATGATGATTTAGGATGTGGACAAACTAATAGATCAACATTTAAAAATAACCAAGTTGCAAGAAAACTGGTCATAGATAAACAGTTATCATTTTATCAAGGAGTTTTATGTCCTTCGAGCACCCACGGTGAATGTTACGTACTTGTCGTACACATCAGAATTGTACCTTCTCAATACTCATGTAATAAAGTGTTAAAGTGTATGATGTGGCTGTGCTATTTATATAAATAAATATATAAAGTAGTTTTTGAATTAGACTTATCGGTTCAGCAGTAGGTAGGTAAGCTAAAGGTGGGTAAAGGTAAAATAAAACTAAGGTAAGTAGACTGCTCACGGGGGGATTTAGTGAGTTTGAGTCCCACACACCTCCCTATAGATGGGGATAAAGAGACCTCATTTCTCCACCTCAAAAAAACGTAGGCTGTGTAAGCGCTAGAAATAATTCTATTTAAAAAAAATACAAACGGAACAAAAGCAAAGAGTTTGACACCATCATCACCTCATTCATCTACTTGAATATAGTTTTCCGTAAAGGAAGTATCGTCTAATTCTATCGATTAGAAATAAAGCATCTAAACTTTTAATAAGTTTATATGGCAGATGACGAAAGTGAATATGAATAACTGACTTCTAATCAAATCTGTTCCATCGTCCACTGTATTGCCAATTAATATTAGGTGACATAGAGGTCATATTGCAGACAAAAATAAATTAAAAAGAGAACAGTTTTGGTGCTGACAGAAAACACAGACAAAACCTAGTTTAGAAATTCTACCCACTTAAAGTTCTGCTCACTTAATTTATTTCATAGAACAAAAGCAATCTATTTAATCTTAAAGTTATCTCATTATAACTTTATCCCTTTGGCTTTAATCTACCCATACAAAGAACAAAGGATTCCACGCATTTCAATTAAGGTTTAAGCCACCGCAGATTAACACACATGTGAGCAGTTAGGCGGCTGCAAAGTTCTTCATAAAGAGGGTGGGGTGTTGAGAAACCAAATTACAACCACTGTGCAGGGTTCAAACTTGCACTGTAGGACTGTTTTAGCGCTCTACTAACTGAATTAACCATGGTTCCATTGAAGACGCGCTTTCATCTTTTTTGACTGAGTAACAAAACGAGCTTGTCCTGATGATAAGCGCTACGCCTGCTCATAATAGTTACAGTGCCACCCAGAACTTTGCATTGCATAATACTGTGCGCTACTACAATACTGAGCTCGTCACCCTGAGACATCGGCTCTAAAGTATCATATGCCCAGTAATTTCACTTCCCTTCAAACCAGAACACAGTGATATTTGCAGATTACTGCTTGGCGGATAATATTTTTTGGCATATTCAACTATAAATCTAGAACTTTTTCATGTGTTAAGGTGTGATATTGGTGAAATATTTAGCTATTTTTGATAACCTAAGGACTCTACATTTAGACCATTTTTAACAAAACTTGAATTATATTATGTCACTGTTAATAATACTTAGCACTGACTAAATACACAACCAGAGCTAAGCTAAAAAAAACTCTAAACAAAAAAGCAGAAAGTTAGGTTTTACGTATTCAGAAATACTTAATGACCAAGCATGACAACAGATGGCACCACGATCCACAAAACCGCGTGACATCACAACCTTAACAATGTTGTATGTTGTCCCTCAATTATTTAAGTACATGATAATATTTTCCGTGCGAAAAAAGGTTTGCAGCAATAATTTTTAATGCATTCTCGGAGGCAAAGGCGCGGCCGCGTGGGCCGAATCACAATTAGGTCTGTACTTAAAATACACCTTAATCCGACATTCTTGGGCACCTTTGCGTGTTTTTAGTATACTGTTTTTTTAATAGCGAAATCATTGTCATCTTATGCCTGTTACACACGAGGGCAAAGCTGTGAAGCAGAGTTTACAATAAGCCTCTCATTAAACGCTGTAAGTTATGATAAGTCAACTGTTTCCAATGCTTTTCTGTAATTGTACCGGAAAACTCATCAAAGCACGGTGTCTACTCAATCTACGTACTTTGTAGTATTATGGTATCATATTAATTGACAAGCATTATTTTTTTCCGTTTCTCGCTCTCTGTCCTTCACATTTCCATAATCAACTTTAAGTCAAGAAGTCTCACAAATTGGTAAGTAAAACCACCCAACGCCAGCGTAGAAGCGCTGTTCCCTCTGTCGAGGGATAAAGGGATACGCAGATCCGATGGCTACCTTTCCGTACTGGAGAGAAACCGCGAAGAAGCAGACGATTAGATTTCTTTACAAATTATATCTTTCTTAATGAAAATACACGCCTCAACCCTAGAGGTAGGGCTCTCAACAACTTGTAAGTGGTAAACGTCACGTGCGATGTCTTTACCGTGCCGCGTATAATGAAATAATTCTCAAAGATGCGCCCGCGCACTGATCTGTAAAGATAACAAGGGAACGTGTTATGGCCCTTTGTGTTAAAAATAAAGTAGCTACGAAACAAAAATCAAGGGTATTATGTTTCATTAAAACAACGAGTTTGTTACGCAACTGTTTTTTAAATTGTTTTTATTAGAAGATTTACAAAGGTTGTTCTTATTCCTACTGTAAGATTGGTGTAATTAAAAACAAGACAGTCGAATTGAGACACATAGTGACACTAACAAAAGTAACAAGAGACACGCACACATTCATACATCGTTTTAATGAATGAGAGGCAACGCCTTGACCTTAATCAAGTTGTCATAAATGTAAGATATTATTAAACAATATTAAATTAAGAAAAAAGATACTCATACCGACTTACACGAATAAATAATCAAGAGGAGTTAAATCAACGCGCTTCATTGTTCCTATAAAAAGTTGAGGTGACCAATGCTTTTGTATGAAATTGGGTGCCGATGAGGTTATATTAAGAAAAAAGATTGACCAAGGAGGTTTAACCACAGAATAGATAGTGTTTAACCGAATAAAAAGCAATGTAGTAGTACGGTTTGACTAGACGGTAGTGGAGAATAAGATAAATATAGGTAACCCATAAATCATCTCACTTTACCTTACCAAACTAATAATAACCACATTAATGGTTAAAACCTTAAAGCTAAATTAAACGGAGTCAATAAAGGAGTACAAGCAATACGCTTTGAAATCACAAATCAAGTTGTAAGCTTTCTTGAAAACGTGGGCGTGCTGGTTGCTTCCAACCATCTCGAGACACACAGGTATTTACATCGGTAAGCTAAAGTTACGACTTCTTCAGGGGCAAATGTTCCATGACATTTGTCGCTAGAGATGTCAGGTGACGTCGGATGACATTGGGCGATGTCGACTGACGTCACCAGACATCTTGTCTCGCGACGCTTATCGACCATATTAACTATTTAAACGAGGCCGAAAAACGTCACCAGACAAAATGTCTGCCGACTACAGTTGCCATTGCCCAACGTGGTTCAATATCTCTAGCGACGTTGCCCGGGACTTTTGTCCCCTAATAATTATTACGAGGTTTAATGGACCAGTTAACCCAATTATTATTATTACAAATGTGTTATCTTAAAAACCTTATAAACTAGCTAAGCTTCTCCTGATACCGACGAAGTTTATAAGTTTCGTACACCTGGTATAATAAAGTTGGATAAAAAGCCTTAAGCTTTTAGTAACATCTGATACTTAATACAAATAAATATGATTCTGATTCTGATTCTGACTTAATACACTTAATACTTCTCGATAGATAAAAACCAATAAAAACTTACACTTTAAAGTGAATAGAAAGTGTAGAATATATTTCATAAATAATATTTGCAGGTATTACGCAAACAAAAAAAAATAAACGAATAACAGTTAACAGTTTGAAACAATAATATAATTAAATTAAATAATTAAAATTAATTAATTAATTGATTTAATTTACTATAATTTTTTTCATTCCACTTCGATCACTTTAATAATAATTCACGTACGGTGTTTACGCAATTAATAAACTCTGATTTTTTAAATTGGTATGATTTCAAAATTTTACCTAATTATTTTTTAAAAAAAATTATTTGCAACAATCCGCATGATTACGTAGAGATGGAGTGGAATAGAAAAGTCTTACACCAAAAATAAACACAGCACAGAAGAAAATATGAAGATACCTACTTGTTCACTTAACATATCATCCGTGTGACAACGTGTTACAACCAGCTTAGAACTGTCAAAATAGCTAAAATATTCTCCGTTTTATTAACACCGGACTACAATCGGTGGGTAAGAGTGGGATTCCTTACTTCCCTGGTTTATTGAACGTTTGAAGGCGCGTGGGCTTGGTCTTCTAGGTGGTCTAATGGATTTAGAGCAATAATTATTGTTTGTGACTGGAAGGAAAGAAACAAAACAAATTTTTTTACACAAAAATATTTAGATCCTTTAAGTTTACGTTATTTTGATTAATCATGTACTTTTTTTTTGCATTTGATTAAAGAAAATCAAAACTGTAATTTATTGTACGAGTAAGCAGGCAAAACTAAAAAAACGGTGGTAGCCTAGTGGGACAACGTCCGCCTTCCAAGCAGAAGGTCGTGAGTTCAAATCCCAGTGCAGGCACGTACCAATGTGTTTCTTGTAAAACATATGTACGTAATTATCACTCGCTTTTCGGTGAAGGAAAACTTCGTGAGGAAACACACATACCTACCCGAGAATTATTTCGGAGGTAGGTATGTGATCCACCAATCCGGATCTGGCCCCCGTGGTGAATTATGGCCTAATCCTCCTCACGAAAGTGAGGGGAGACCCGTGCCCAGCAGTGGGACGTTATGGGTTGTTGATGAGGCAAAACTAATGCACTTTTACAAGTCAAACACTTATTAAGTCTCCTATACACGGAGAAATATAAATGATAAATCAAATAGGTATGATGTACTAAAATAATGAATAACGGTTGTCCCTAGTTACCTAGCTATCTCATTCGTTCCTAGTATAACGATCAATCATCATCATCAACAACCCATAATGTCCCACTGCTGGGCACGGGTCTCCCCTCACTTTCATGAGGAGGATTAGGCCATAATCCACCACGGGGGCCAGATCCGGATTGACGGATCACATACCTACCTCCGAAATAATTCTCGGGTAGGTACATGGGTTTCCTCACGATGTTTTTCCTTCACCGAAAAGCGAGTGATAATTACGTACATATGTTTTACAAGAAACACATTGGTACTTGCCTGCACTGGGATTTGAACGATCAATATGAATGATAAATTAAAACAGTTCTTCTCTATTGTAAACGTCATTCCACTTATGAAATAGATGCTTATGATCACTTCAACAATAGATATCTTTAATTATTCCATCTGTTAGAACCAGTGGCCAATTATTAGCGGTTTGTACCAATTATAGTCTGTGTCAACTGCTTGCTATCCTTGGATAGTTATTAAGCATGCCAATAGATTATTGATTGGTGCTGATTGTGCGTGCGTGTGTGAGCGTGCGTATGCGTGCCAGTGTGCGTTTGTGGGGTCGTTTGCATGAATCTGTTACGGGTTTTAATGGACAATCTCGCCTAATTTTGTGTAGAGTAGTGTGTGATTTGGCGACTATTTCTTTTAATTAGATATAATTTGTTTTTAGATAGTCTAGTATTTGCTTACTTACTGTATTATTTTCAAACCTAAAGTAAGCTTTATGCAAAGCACTTTATTTTATAAGCGTTTATTTATCTTGCAATATGTGTATGTGTATATGTAAGTATATACATTTGTATGTGTGTAAGTTTGGGTCAAGTCCCGTTGTTGAATTGAGATGAAATTTGGCCTTTATGCATTTAGCCTGTTCAATTCCAACCACAATACAATATTATGGTAGCAGCGAACTGATCTGATGATAGAGACGGAAGGTAGACAACGGAACTCCTCAGTGATTAGCAGTAGATTGATGGTATCTGGACTCGTTTTGATCAGCTTGCAGTAACAATTACGTCATTTATAAAAGCTTATCTGAAAAAAGTTTTTTTTACCTAAAACTTCCTGTTTATCTCCATACAACTTACCTATACCTTACAGGAATGTTGAATGATATATTCCAGCAAATTAACATCAACACAGTTATTGAATATTTTCAAAATACAATTCCTAGGTAACGCATTCTAGGCCGAGCATGTTTGCCAGCTTCGACCAAATAGGTGCGATAATGGTCAACTAGTCTAACAAGCTAGTCTATAAAGTAGTCTAAAAACTTCAATTACAAGACAATCTCGTCAGACGCAATATAAAAATAATTTATCGGCTCATATTCGTCCGTCTGTTTGTCTACATGATTTTGAGGACCATCGAATGGATCTCGATCCGGTTAATTCTTTTATTTGTGTAGCTAAAAGCGACAACATGGACTTACGGACTGTAAGCGCATAAGCCGGTACGATAGCATAAATAAATGAATTATATACTCCTAGCTAAAAAAAACAATGACAAAGACGTATTTGAATGTATCACTACTCTGTGCAATTAGTGCTCTTTGACCAACTTCTTTTTTCAGTCCTCTGGAAGGAATTTACATAATTTAGACTTTATGTAGAGTCAATAAAGCTGAAGTAATTTTAAGAGACTGTTGATAATTTTCTTGTTATCATGCTAGTCAGCAAGTGCTTCAAATTGTGGATAATTGATCGCCAATGAGTTCGACTCACATGACTGTGACAATTAATGAACGTTGCCGTAAATGTGTCAATTGTTCTGATATTTGTTAATCATATACCTATCATATATTAGGAAAAATACTGTAATTAGGTGTAGGAAGATTTTGTGTTACAGCTACAATCTTCGACTAGGACAGAACTTTTTATTTTTTGTATACACTGATTGGCTGGTTGATACAACGCTCTATTTAGATATTTTATTAAAAAAAATGAACCGAAAACTGTTGAAAATCTATTAACAATCATTGTCGTTTCTTTATTTTGTAGTACATTAATAGCTAATATTGTGGGCTAAGTATGAAGGCTATATATAATTATATCGACTTAAAGACGTAAAGGATCTGTAACAAATTTAGGCACTGTTGATTACTTCTCGCGTTGATTTATCGGCAAAAAGATTTAGAAAGATAAAAATATCTTATCCAAATTATTCGAAAAATATCGTGTTTTTAGACTTTTATAAAACCCACAAACCTAATAAAATTCTGACATAAAAAATGTAATTCTAATTTCGCTACAGTTTAGCTTCACCGTAAAGGCATGTAATCGTTGCCATAACGTCCGGCAGTTTAATACCTACACCTTAAGTAATGAAACCCTGGCTTATGTTTATTATATTATTTTACGCCGAAGAAATTACTAATGTTATGAAAACATGCCTTTTTCGGACGCCCCATCAATTTAGATTAGTGAGGTAATAGCCCCGTAATAGTCCTTGGTTAATGTAGATCGCCCCCGAACAAAATCTATGGAAAAGTTAAGTTATAAGAAAATTTCAAGCCTGTTATGAGTTGCCGTGACGTCAGTGTGCAGGAAGAATCGGTCTTGATACTTTTGGCAAGATTTTAATGACATTGAAATTATATAATTATGGTCTCTAACATTAGTATAATCAATGGCAATGGGAAAATATTGTCATTAGTAACGGGATAATTACCATGTATATATATTATATAATAATATGATCATGATCTTTAGATAATTCAGTTTAAATTAAACAAACTTTGTGGAATCTGTTCACCGTTCACAAGACTCTGATATAACTATGTGTAAGTGACGATCTCTTTGAGCATCTCAAAGTGTTTCCGAACAGAATTACTGTGGGTAACGCATAGGAATAAATCAAATTACAATAAGATGATTTGAAGAATTAATTAGCTTAGATGAGGTCAAAGAAATTATTATTTTCTATGATTTTCAAATTCAACTCTTTATAATTATGTGGAAACTGCTTTATAATTATGTGGCAGGCTTCTGTAGACAGGTTATCATAATGTCACCAGTACCGTATAGGAAGTTATAGCCATGATCTGTGATTTAAGGAGTTTATTGATAACGAATTTTAAATTTTTTAAACCTATCTGAAGGAAAGAAAAAAATCTGGAAATATTGGCACAAAGCATCAAAACTGTTCGATCTCAATACCTTAATCATGCAATGAAGGTAATATGGGCGAAGCTAATTTCTGTATGGTCGGTCCATCGATATGCGGTTAATAAATTAGACCACCCCCTAGTTACTTAGCCTTTAAGGTGAACGATTTCTCATTACTTAAATACAGTCTAAGTTTCCAGATATTAGCAAAAATCAAAAGAAAAGGATTGAACCAAATGTTAAACGATGCTATACAAGATCGTTAGTGACAAAACAAAAGAATAATTATGAGATTAGCTAACCTAAAAGACTTCCTTAATTTAAGGATAGTTATTGAAATTAAAGTTCTCAAATTCTTTTTTTGATTTTTGAGAAAAGGTCAATTGAGGATTTACGCAAGAAGGTCAATTATTCACGCAACTAATTTTTTTTTAACTTGTCTCATCCCACTGCTGGGCAAAGGTCTCACTCAAGACGCAACTCATATTAAATAAAAAAATATCTCTCTCTCTTCTCTTATGAATAATATAATATATTTTATTTCTACATGTTGAAGCTAAAAGTGGGAAAATGCCCAAACTATCAAGTAATGCAATATTATGGAAATCAGAAATTGTACTTAAGACAACTCCAGTATACTTTACAGCCCTTGAAAACCTGTCATAAAATGTTAATCATCAACTTTCCAACTATAAAAACTAATACTTTTGTCTTGCGTCGCAACACCGATAAGAAAATCTGTTCGCGTGCCGCCCCATCATTACGCTATTGTCATAAGGGCTGATAGTTTCACAAGAATCATACAATATGATAATAAAATCGACCTTTAAGTCACAGTACTTTTTACAGACAGTACTGAAGATTGGAACTCACAACACAACACCAGTCTGATATCACTCCTCAGTACCCTGATTAATATGACAAAATGCAGATGAATCTATTACTGGATTTAAAATATGAACCAAGAAGAATCTTAACTCAAGTAGGTAATAAATTTATTGAACACATATCCAATTAATTATCTTTGGAAATCTTTTAAGCTCGAAACATTACCTTGATCAGGTGTTGCAACATTTAGAAATACCACTCAACTATAACTACAAATCTGAAGATGAGAGTAAGTGAAGACTACTTGTGGATGTAATTGGAAGCAGTCACGATCCTCAAAAGTGAGAGAACGTTTGCGAAAGGAATGACCTTATCTTACCGAGCATTCTATGGAGGATTCAGAAGAATATTGAATGCCTAGAAACAAACTTCAGTGCCAGAGCGTATCATGAACAGAATAACCGGAGACGTATGAGTATACCTTAAGAGTATAGAAAATGTACCAATATTTATAGAAGCAAGCTACTGTCTTGTAGGAAATTTAAGTCTTTAAATAATCATTATTTCCATGCAGTCCATAACTACAAACTAATCAATGTCGTATTAAGAATTATTTCCTATGTCGTTTGTGAATGCCTAACCAGAATCATTATGGCCATTTTGTAATTGGTACCTACTTATGGCAATTTTTTATTTTCTTGTCTAAGTGGTCTTTTATGGACATAATGGTAGGCAGTTCTCAAGCTCACATGGCGTGCATACTTTGTATGAATAATCAAACAAATTGATAGCATTCATTTTACCTTTGTCTATAAACGGTTACACGTTATGAGAACAGCAACAATATGCTCTTTATTTTCGTTGCAGATTTGAAATTGAAATCCTACCTTTTTTATGCTTTCTGCTAGAGGCAAACGCACTTTCAGCCTCTAGGCCTCAGCTAGGAGGTATCTTAAAGGTCCCACCTAAAATTATAAACTCTTGAGGTGGGTAAAATAAACTTACACTTCTTTTAATATAGGCCATCGTCCACCACGCTGGGCTACTGCGGGTTAGTGGATGTCACATCAAATCAAAGAATGGGTGGTGTTATCAGTTCATTGGAGTGGAGTATCTTCTAGAGATACCTATTCACTCTTGACTTGACGACTTACAGGTTATAGTTATCGCGAAACAAAGCTGGTAAGTTGCTCCATTCCTTCGCTACTGGTTGTTGTGTTGTGTTAAGTTTATATTATGTTAATCATGCTACAATCCATGTTAAGATAAGCTTCGAAAAAGTTCATCTTCATTCCATGCCCATATTGTCATAAACCACAAATCAAATTTTCATATTTCTTCAAACACCACAAAATGGAATCACAATTTTAACTGCATACATGCCCCCATAAATGTGGTGGCGCAAATCTTCCGGCTAGATGCACACGGTTTCATTTGGCATAACTGCGTAACCATTAAAAATGGCATGCTTGGTAAAGTCAAGTGAATGGTTGCGTAAGTGAAATAACCTCATTCGTATAGGTAATTTAAAAGCACAATGGTAGAAAAGGATAGGAATAACTAATACGACGTTTAAAAAAATCAGTTGACATTGCAAAAAATTCAAAAAACTTTGTTTAACACTCTTGTAAGAAAAAGAAAAAAAGAGTGAAAAAAAGAACTCATCCGTAATACGCATCTGCACAAGGTGTGGACACACTTGTTACTATAGCTAAATTATTATTGTTTAAATTATTTGTGACACATGTATAAGGCCTTATACCTATCTTTACTGGACTAATAAGGGGTAAGTAAAGAATTCATGAATGCACAAAAATGTGCATAACAGCTCAGTGTAGACTCGGCCGTTGAAAGACTATGAGCCTATTTACGTGAAATTGCACAATTTCCTTCACCCGTTAAACGATTTGCAAATGCCGATTTCGCATACATCATAATTCTTTGGTACACAATAAAATTGCAATTCACTACTTAATACCAATTTCCGTGTGTTTGTTCGGTTAGAAAGACAACTCGAAAGTGGAAGAAAATGATGGCTATTTCGAAGAAGGTTTTGTTAAACTGCTTTGGTTTTAGAACTACTTTGCTGTATTCTGCAGCGTTATAGTGAATGACGATGAGGTTTATGTACATACAATTTTGTCCAAAGGTGAAATAGAAAGTTTCTATTGCACTTTCTATGCCGTCATTTGTTTTGCGTAGAAAGAAACCCTTCACACATTTTAACCTTTCAACACCCAAAACTATAAAGATTATTTAATCACACAGAACCCTGACACAGGAGACATATCAACCGTGCCTAATAGGAAGCATTAAGTAAGAGACACGAAACTAAGCCCCACTAAAAAAAGTTGAAAAACTAACGACCCGAAATCACGCATCAGAAACTCGGGCGAATTAAAAGTTGCCAGTAATAAACAATAAAAAATGCCTCGAACAACCTCTTTTGATACAAGTTTCGGTAATCACGAGCTCAGTAAATAGGTTAGAATACAAGGTTTCTGTACTTTTATTAGTGAAATGACGATGGAAAGTTCTGACGAAGTAATGGTACAGAAATTGAGTGCCCGTTTGAAAAATAGCATGGGAGTTTTATTAAGCTGAGCGTTTATATCAGGAAAAGTGATTGCTTTGGACTAAAGCTCATTATGAGAATTAAACATGAAAATAACAATGACAAATCTAGTAGAAATAAGGTCACCTATAGATAACTACCGTGTCCACCTCAAACCGATTAATCTCTTTAATAAATAAATAGAAAAAGTAATAAGGCTTTGAATTTCCAAACGACGTGAAATTTAATGTCAAATAACTTCTCAACTGGAAACTGGAACCTTACCAAAACTTTTGAAACGCCCGTGAAATTATTATTGTAATTGATTTTTTTTTCTACACCAATAATAACACAGCCTTAATAAGTAAAAATTGCAATATAGCCACGTAATATAGTTTTCTTCAATGGAATAAAACTATTCTTCTAAGCTAAGTAGTAAAAATAATTCCTATCTCCTTTTGATACATTACTTACGCCAGCCAGTAGGCAGTTGCTAACAAAACGGCCTTGTAAATGCAAATCGATTTTGCATTCAAATGATGATTCGACACAGGCGTACGGGCGAATTTCTATTCGCTCCGAGAAACCTCCTTTATCTAATAAATGCTTGATTTGGAGCCATTTGCAGCATGGAATCAGTTGAGACTAGAATGGCCTTAATATTCTATGATCCAAAAAAACTTACAATATTTTATATTTTCTCATATTGCTCTCTATAATCATTACCACACTCTCCATCTATAACATCAATTCTGTGTGATAACATAAAGAATTCTCAACTATAAAATACCAATTTTTATTATTCAAATGTAGAGCGCTAATAAGTGTATCATTAACCAAGGCCAGACAAGTATTTGTCGATGTTTTCACTGTTCTTTTATATTGACAACATATTAAAATCCATAATTTGGAGAACACACCGTTGCAGTAAGCCCGGAAATACATGACAGGTGACGTTTAATTTGTACAAACGGTTTAACGACAACGCAATACCACAGAAGCTCAATTAAATAAGAAACGGACTGGAATAAAGAAATAATCATCTGATGCTAAGCATTTTTATTTTATGGAGTGGTAGGTCTCTTCTGCAAGACTCCGCCTGGGGAAGTACTTTGGCAGATATTCATCCGCCAGGCAGTAGTATGCAAACATTACTGTGTTCCGGTTTGAAGGGCACTGTTTCCAGCGAAACTACTGGGCATATGAGACTTTAGAGCCGATGTCACAGGGTGACCAGCGCAGTGCAGTGGCACACATGATTTTGTAATGCAAAGTTCTGGGTGGCACTGTAACTGTTATGACCATAACAGTAAGACCCCAGTTCACCTGATGGTAAGCCAAAAAAAAAGATTGAAAATCACCAGTAAAATAATGATTTTTGAAACATTTTTTTAGATATTACAGGACAACTTTACAAGGTTCCGTTCAGCAAAGTAATCTGTGTTTCCTATTCACTACATTATTTTCACGTACCAAGTAATGCATTAGATAAGCAGCGCAGTGACTACAAATGCTTCGCTTATTATAATTGACAGATATTTTAACTCGGCGCGTGAACATTTACATAATTATAATGTGCCAAAGGTTTTAGACAGAAGTGCAAATTACAGTTGCAATGCTTAACGATTGCACGACGTAACCGCGAGGCTGTGTTTTATCTTAAGCTGACTGTTAGCGCATTTGCCTTATGAACACTAGAGTCTGTATCCTCATTAAATTATAGTTAATTTCATAGATTTAAATAGATATTGGTTAGTTTTGACCTCTTTGCTTATTATATAAACGTGTCTAAGCGCTGTTTAAAATATCTAAGATGGTATTGAGTGAATGAAAGTGTTCGGTTCGTTAGTTGAGGAAGAGGAGCCTTGAAGTCTCGATATGAGAAATGTAGAAAATATGCAAAAGCATGCATTGTAACGCTACTTAAGGTGATTCGTTTCGCTTATGACGGTAAATTTAAATTTCAAACAGTTTTATGTGTTTAATATCTATTGTAAACAAAAATGGAATTGGCGATATTTTTAAATTATTTTGCCCATTATTTCAGATAGATATTTATTTACCATTCTACTACTGTCGCAAATTTAATTATTATTTAAATTAGTTTCCTGTTCAAGCACAACACTAAAATACTGCTAAAAATTTAAATTTCCCGCTATAAGCAAAACGTACCACCTTTGTTCGGAAAGCTTTTGATTTTGATATTTTATAACTTGAAAACGTCATCATCAAGATGAACTTATTTATAAATAAATTTCATTTAAAATAATGCAGTAATTTTTCTGTAAATCGTTTTTGGTTCTGTGAATTATTTTTCTATTCGAGCCTAAACTTACAGGATGGAGTATAGTGTGACCTTGTAAATACAATTTCAATCATTCTTACATACACCAGGTGAAGGAAAAACTGTTCCACCACACGGTAATAAAATAGATATGGAACGGAAATCATATCGTGATTGCTACTTAAAAATGGAATGGCGAACGTTGCAGGAAATCAAATTGAAACTGTATATGCCGGTGCTGAAATGTCGTTCCAAAGCGACATGCTGAACCTTGGGATATGTTTAAACATATGCTAGTTTAGATTGAATATGTGAAAGAAGTATGAAACTTCAGTACTTGAAAGTCTATTCTATGCCGTCAAATGTGCGTTGTTAGACTAAGGGTTTTTAACCAATCATCAACATTAAACAGTTTTCCTAGCGGTACACACTTGTATGGGGCGCGTAATAAGTCAAAATTTCTAAAAAATATTTGGATATGTTTAAATTGCTCTCTCAGTCACTCATTTGAAAGTTACATATTTTTGACAGCCTCTATGATGAAACTAAGTGATGAGCCGACTGCAAAGTGTGATGCAGGTTTGATTCCCACACAAAGTAAATATTTACGTGACCCACACACACCCACCCACAGGTCATTGCTATGTAAAAAACTGGGTGTTCGCTCCGATGTGATTTTTATTTCATTTAAAAAGTGGTGTTCTAATAAAAGTATAACCTAAAAGAAATACATATACCTATTTTATTACGATCAATTACTAATCTTTAACTCAACCATAAATAAAAAATGAACTAGGTAATTCTGCCACCAAAACAACTAAAGAATCTAGACCCACTTAAGCCCAGCTGCATTTACATACCTAAATGCAGTACCGAACGGCCGAAGACCTCTGAAATTACCCATCCAATTGGCTGGGAATATGAATGGGGAATTGGACGGAGGCACCCACACGCCGCTTTATGCCCTTATGTTCCATGCACAATGCTTAACCCTTTGGTGAAAGAGCGAGGTTATGCTAGACCAACACATAATAATTATTTTAATTTTTGAGAAATTGGTGAGAATTGGCCATCTTGTCGGGTCGCGAGTTCTATTCTTTATGTACCTTGTGTATTTCTGGACTTGTATTCAATAAAGTGTTTTATATATTAAATTACTCTATTCTTGTCACTCAGCGAGATTAAAATCATCAATCAATCGCCGAGACATCAAAAATTTGTTTCTTAATATATTTTGATGAAGCTGGAAACTGTAAATATGATATGGGAATGGTATTATTATGACATGGGAATGTGAATTGTCAATTGGACGTCAAATGCACCCACACATATTACGGTGGTCCAAGCATTCGAATTCCAAGTACAATGCTTACCATAAAGCTGCTCTTCGACGTTGCGACAGTAGTAATAATTATTGGATCAAATAAAAAATATGTAAGGAATATTATCTTACGTATAACTAATAAATCTTGAGCCATACATTTTTTATGATTTACATTATAATAGTTAGTAGGGCAATATTTTTATGCATGGACATAAATTACCCCATTTCCGTTTCAGGGTTGCGAAAATTCCATGAATGCAAAATAAGGAGCTAACATTGTCTTTGTTCGTGTTGTCTTTGATTGAGATTTGCTACAAATTTTTTATTAACTTTGAATCCGATACACATTTAAAGACTCTGGAAAGTGAATTAGTAAACCGTCTCTGTTTACTCGCGGTGTTATTATACAATTCAGGATTTTTCGTCGAGCCTACTCCCATACATTATGGAAACTTACATCGTAACTACAGAACAGTAACTTCAAACAACAATAAAAATACAACAGTTATCAAACTACAATAATAATTACGGAAAAGACACAAAAGTGACACCACGGTGCGCAACAATAACAAAACGCGGCCGCGTGGTAAAACTGGCTAACTTTTAAAACGTTATATGGGCGGCAATAAAACGTTCGTTCCCGTACGAGCACAATACTTGCAGAAATATTTTTGAATACGGAATTAGGTTTGCCAAAAGCGCGGGGAGCAGATAAGGCAGAAAAAAAAACAAATTTGTAACGGGTAAAGTTTTTGGAGGCGGAATGTCTCCCTTGGGTGCTGAATCTTCGTCGGCGTGGCTCGTAAAACGCGGGACGTGGGCAAGCGGGCAAATTTGTCCTGAGAGCGACCTATGACGTTTTGATGGAACGCTCCCTGACTGATTTGACGCACCCTAGATTCATATTCATAACGATACCTTCGTAGGACGCCGGCATATTTCACCCGAAACCAATCTACGTTTTGGGACGTGACAAACTTGCCCCAGAAAAGCTTTCATTAATACATAACTCCACCTAAATCTGACCAAAAACTATCCAACTAAAGCAAGTAGGTACTGTAACAAGCATAAATAAAACATTCGTACATATTAAAAATAGAAACTCAAAATACGAATGCCCCTTGCATTATGACCGGCATCAAAAGAATGGCACCCGTGTCTAAGCTATCTTGTAGGAATTTTAAATTGGACGAATCGCTCAAATGTAAATGGTTTTCCTTTATACCCCATCCTCCGGGCTGGCCACCCCCGTCTATTGCGCGCCTAGAGGCGACTGGCATACCAACACACACGCACACATATCAGAGAGGGCCTACGCCGTATTTCACCATTGGATTTAGATCTTCTCGTTTGCATACGTCATCGGCATAGTCGCCCAATTTGCATACAGTCGCGGGAGGTGAAACGGGTCTACGTACAGTGGCATTGTTAAGCTGACTCCACACACATAGAGCTCCCGCACGCCCACATCTCATCTCATCGTACTACTACTCCTAGTAATGCGAGTGTGAATACGTAAATACGCGGCGAAATCGCGAGTTCAAAAACGCGAAACGCAATATGTCTTCATAGTGAGAGGTGTAGGGAATCTTTTAAGGGACTCCCCAACAAAGGAGTGAACGACGTTATCAGCTAAGGAAATCTCGTGTTTTGATGTGTTCTCGAAATGCGTGGGCGATGTTAATGTTACATAGATACATTTACCTACGACTAGTTAAACCATTTTGCACTTTCGTATTTTACATGTTGTAAGAGGTTATAGACCTTAACTAAGCGCCTATATTTACATACATACTATAATGTGTTATAACTTTGAGTTCACCTATAACTCTAGTTGAAGTTTTAGAAATTAATCATTGTTTGTAGCCTTACCCGTTAAATTTAAAAACTTTCCAACGTAACATGATCGCATTGTTCAGATATCTGTTAACTGATATTTTTACCATTATAATATTTTTTAATGTATTTTATTTGAAAATCTCCATTTTCAACAATTTGGCACTGATGCAAGCCCTATAAAATAGTCAAGGCTAAACAAATCGAATGCGTACATGGTAAATATTTCCTTTCACAAGTTTATTATCATAGAAAATAAACATTACTAGATTTGCCCCGCGGTTTCAGATGCGTGTAAAATTAATGATCCTTCGAGTATATTCAAGAACTAGGTAAATCCTTTTACGTCATTAACAGTATCCTAGGTTTTATTCTAGGACATAAAGTATATACATATAATTTTATCCAAATTCGTGTAGAAAATCTTTTACCCTTAATTTCATAAATGTAGGGTTATGTTTTAATATTTTTTCTTTGTTTGTTACTCAGTACGCAAGACGTACTAGTTCGTATTACCTTATTAGAGATAAGTAGGTACTTATGAGGATTAGATTTAGATATATTTAAGTTTTTACATCATTAAGGAAAATACTACATGCATTTGAGCCGAACCTTCCTCCACATACTTATCAAGAAAGGTAAAGACTTGATTCGTGGAAGACATAGAAAGGCCGTAAAAGGCTTAATGTGTGGGATTGGCTAATTAATTAGAAAAGTAGTTTTATCGGTACCCCGCCTTACTTGTGATAAGGTTGATAGAGCCGTGGTGGGTAATGGAGGGTTATTAGAAAAAGTAGAACCTCTTTGTTGGTGTGCTCAATTTTTTATCCGGAAAATTGAACGGGTATTGATTTAACCCGTTTCATGTAAAAAAAAAAAGATTTTCGTGTCTACTGAACTAAAAAGTTGTAAAATATGTACAAGCTATATAATTATAACAATAAGCTGCATCCCGCGTTTACTAGTATCCCACTGGAACCGTCAAATTTTTACGGGTTAAAGAGTATTCTATGTTCCATTCCAGGACCTAAACTATGTGTATTCTAAATATCATCAAAATCAATTCAGACGTTTTGACGTGAAGCTAGGATAAATATACAATCACACAAAAGCACAGACGACGCATTAATAATAATAGTAAAATTTAGATGTAAGTAAAGCGGTACGTACGAGTATAATTTTAAACTAGTCTACGAATATTTTTATAGTCGTATCCATACGTATATCATTGATTTTTTAAATCTAATAATCTATTTTATTAACATGTTAGGTAGATACTGCAAGTAAAGCAATTTTGATAAAATTTATATGGGACCACCTCTTAATAATAATTGTGAACTATCAAAAAAATAGAAAAATTCATAAAATTGACGGAGTAATCGCGTAACAAACATACAAAAAAATATACAGAACCGCTTCTTTATTTGAAGTCACTTAAAATACTATGGCCTCACAAAATTTCACGCTACAAAAGGGTTAGTTCTGCTACTCAACAAGAGATGGCTCTGCCCGTTCTTCAAAAGCTATTCGTCTGAATAATAATTCACAATATTATATTAAAGTAACAATGTTCAAAATAACTTGTACTCAGAATTAAATAAGTAGCAAAATAACGGTATCTGAATACTTTTCTCATTATATTTTATAGGAGAATGTTATTTTCCTTTTCTACTTGGAAGCGGAAAACTCTTCAGTTTTAATGAACAAAGTTCATTCAGCGCACTTTTCCATTTAAAACTTTCATATTGATTCTGAAGTTTTTAATAATAAAGGACCTTATTTGAGAATAATGATTGCGATTATTTTTTTACTTGTGTATTGTTTGAACCTTATTTAAGTTATATTTGTGTTTCATGTTGAAGTTTACTGAATATTATGAACACTACATATATAATTAGGAGGTGGGTACTGATTCACATTCATATTCACGACCTAATTTCGTTTATTAATTGTAAATTATCCTCAAGCCATCATCAGCCAGAAGACGTCCACTGCTGAACATTGGCCTTCCCAATAGAACTCCAAAACGCTGTTACTCGCTGTTTGCATCCAGCGGCTCCCCGCCACTCACACCAGGTCGTCGCTTCACCTTGTGGGTCGCTTACTGCGTCTTTCGGTTCGTGGTCGCCACTCGAGAATCAATCCTCAGGTAATATTCAGCAAAGAATAAAATACTCATCTATTGTTTTATTTTTAGTTCCGTACATCTTTGTTACCCTTGTTTACCTATTGTAAATTTTCCGTACTGTTTTTTTTTTTTTGGTGTACAAGAGTTTTCTGCTATTCTATTCTATCCTTTACGTAATTACATAGTTTTCCATACATCAGTCAAAATAATTTGCTTTAAACAATTGTCCCTTTATTATCAACTAGCTGTGCCCTGCCACGCTTCGCTGTGGCCCATTCGCACATTCGCTGATATGTCACTGATGAAAAAAATAGATAAAAACAATCCTTGATGCGGATTATATATCATGCTAAAATTTCAGCTCGATCGGTGCAGAACTTTTTGAGTTTTTGAAGCGTACACAAACCAACATAACGTTTTTATATATTAGATTTATATAACCAGTAGCAAGCAGTTACTCCAAATTTAATGCCGGATAAAGGTATCTTTACGTAACTCTTCAATAACTGCATCGAGACAGAAATCACGTCGCGAATCCTCAACTTTTCCCTAACTGCCTCAACTATCTCCCAGGAAGTGGTGGGAAGGCATTAAATTAATTTAATGGGTTTTGTGTTTGTCACATCGGGAGTTTTCTGGAGATTTGTGGTCCTCTCTAACGAGGGATTAATAAGTGCCTTAGGGATGGGGTACTGTTTTAATTCGATTTCTTTTGGGAAATGAGAGGCAATTTTTTTAGAAAAGCTATTTTATATTTTTATCATCGAATTGAGAATTTAGGGAATCCAAATATTAAAAAGTAAGTATGTTATTTTATAACGTGCATAGTGGGTAATTCCACAAGCTAGAGGGCAATATTCGATATCGAATTAGTTACTACCGTTTTACGAAGTTGACATAAGAAATTAAAAATATTATTTATGTAGTTGTAGGTATATTGCAAATTCTATGCAATGGATATGCAAATCATCGCAATAATGTGACGAGAATAAAATTACCAAGAGATGGCGCTAGTAGTGTTAAACTCAAGTACAGCAATACTATTTCCCGATTTCCAGCGATGAATACAATTTTACCTTTTACATATTTATCTGGATCGATTAACTAAGAGCTCAGCAAAAAAGATGTATTATACTAACCGACTAATCTAACCCATGGATTTTTAGTATATCCGCAGTATTTTCTGTGTGTGTGTGTGTGTTTGTTAATAAAATATAGTATGATACCTTAGGCCCCGGAAAAATACATAGGGTACGTAAATATATGGAAAACCATCGTCCGTCCTCCTAGTTACTCCTCTCTATGCGTGTTTGTATGGGAGAGATCGCCCTGAGCGATAAGACCGCCCAATATGACACTAATTGCTAATTCTTTTTTGTTTTAATTTTTAAGTTTTCTTTGTTCGGTGGTGTTTCAATAAAAAGTTTACTTATATATCTATCTATAGAGTAGTTTTTATCCTGCAAAATTTACGGTTGCTGTGGGATAATAGTCAAGGCGGGTGAAACCGTGGGACGCAGCCAGTAGTATAAAACGTGTTTCAACACAACCGCATTGAAATACATTAAATATGACTCACAATAATTTCATCTCTCGACTCCTTGAGTCACTTCATCTCTTTCACACTCCTTGTTTCCAACAACACGGTCAATTTATCACCATTTGAATAAATTCAATATGTACATTGAATTGTATGTAATTAATGGTTTTATTCGTTTAGCACTTAAAACGTTTTAAGGGTAAGGTGTCCAAACATTCACAGTCTCTCTCTTTACAATGGGAAAGAGGGAGAGCAAAGATATGGAAAGAACACCCGCTGGTTGAGATCATTAATATTGATTTGTGGTCAATCAAAGTTCTAGTGGATTTCACTTTTAATGGTTTTTTTTTTCGTGCCTTTCGCCGTTGAGATTTAAGGGCTTATCTTTATTAACGTTTCTCTTAAATATTGCTTTAAATGACCAAGGTCTACCGCTGTATGTCGTGATGCATGGACGGCTAGCAGAAATTTGAAGATCAAACATCCCAATCTATATGTGTAGTGAACTTCGAAAGTGCAAAAATTCGATGCACAAGCGCGTAATTAATAATATATGCATAAAAGTCCAGATGAGGGCCGGCGTCGCGCTTGCCATCTGGTGAATAACCACTTATTTCAAAACCCAGTTTATACAAAAAACATTGGAGTTACACAAAAGTCACCATCAAAATCAAGACAAGAACAATCTTAACCCAAACAGAAACCACTCATGTTAACACGGGTCAAGTTTTTAGCGACTTTGCCTATACCCCAGAATTTATAGCAGAGCTGGTCTAGACATAAACCACCACGAACTATACATGGATGTACAGTCAACGTTCTAAAATATCAGACTCCACTTTCACACCCCGACAAACGCAACGGCGAAATCATTATAGATTCAGCAAAACAGAAATCGTAAGTTGAATAAATAACTAAAGCAAATAAGCCACGGATTGCATTCGCAATGACTCCAATAATCCATCAATTGAAGAATGAACAACTGGAAGGTCAAAGGAAACTGCAACTCATAATTCCATCGATTTTGCTTCATTACTCATCTTCAAATAGTCTGCACCCTATAATATCTCGGCTTGAACTATTATAAGGGCTTTAAGTGAAATGAGAAATTATGTTGCATTAAAATTGTAATAATGTGTTATAAAATACTGAAGAAATGTTCATTACTATTAACAACAATACGCTCTCGCCATTAATATACTACTTTAGAGAGTCCTCATTATATTATTTACATCAACAACGCTTTTCACATCTCACACAATATATAAATAATCAAGTGATTTAAATTTCCCTATCGGTTTATATTCTTCCCTACTTTGGACTTATTTCTTCTTGATTTTTTCGCATCTCCAACGAGATCGATAAATGTATATTTTGTGGGTGTGTGTGTCGTCTAAATATCCAAAACAAAATTAAAGAGATCCATAACACAATTAACAGAATTGTCAGTACAAAAAAAACATACACGATCCAACCAGTCACGTGTTTGTGCTAAAATCATTAACCCCTTTGATAATTTCAAGTGCGTCAACAACTATCCTCTTTTTGTCCTCAGCGGGCCGTAGCCCATCGCCTCAGGTATACTGATCACAGCAAGCCTCTTCCACACTTTCATTAATTATACCAAGTTAGATAAGACACTGCATTCATAATGACTCTCTGACTGGGGCCATTGCTCATCGACGTGTGACTGCATACCTCTTGCTTTTATTTGTCGAGAGCAATCATTAAGCTCATGTTCAAGTGGATACTTGGCACGACGCAAAATCGAAGCAACTTGTACCATTGAAGGGTGTTGTAACAGCAACAAACTGCTTATAACATGTTTAAGCATTTTATCGGAAAATTTTAGAAGTATCTCATTATCATCATCGTCAGCCCATATCGTCCCACTGGTGAACACGGGTTTCCCCTAACTTTCGTGAGGAGCGTTAGGCCATAATCCACCACGGGGTCCCGGTCCAGATTGGTTAGAAATATCTACTAAAATCAAAACTTAATGCTGCAAAGATGTGGGATCAATTTCATTCCGTTGCAAGGGAACCATGAATATGTTACATACTCATCTTTGAAAAATTTGCTAACCAGTAAGCGGTGGTAGCCTAGTGGGAGAACGTCCGCTTTCCAAGCAGAAGGTCGTGAGTTCAAATCCCAGTGCAGGCACGTACCAATGTGTTTCTTGTAAAACATATGTACGTAATTATCACTCGCTTTTCGGTGAAGGAAAACATCATGAGGAAACCCACATACCTACCCGAGAATTATTTCGGAGGTAGGTATGTGATCCACCAATCCGGATCTGGCCCCCGTGGTGGCTTATGGCCTAATCCTCCTCACGAAAGTAAGGGGAGACCCGTGCCCAGCAGTGGGACGTTATGGGTTGTTGATGATGTTGAGTGGGATGATGAAGACAGTTGAAAAAATAACACGAGTAAAATTACATTATAATAATCGATTTCCTAAAAGCTTAGAAGCGAACTATTGAAACAAAAGAAAAGTGATAGGTATAGTTAAAATTGGTGACGCACTACATCATAAATTATGTGGTCTCGTTTACTTTCTGTCAGTTCGGTTCTTCTATTCTATGTCGTTTTTCATCCGCGACAAAATGTATGAGTGGCTTGTCATTAGTTGGTCCTTCGTGGCAATGTGTACGCAATGGTAGTCTTGTTTTTCTAATCGCCACGGTTCAAAGTGCTGGAGACTATGCTAAATCTTTTTACAGTTTTGGAGTAAACAAAAAAATTTGACGTTTTTGTGTTTGTATCATTTTCTCACACTTGAACATTTTTACGAATTGTGTTTTTACAAACTAGTCTAAATTCTAATTTAGTCCTGTCAAATAATTTGTTGTCACTTTTCAACCTTAAGAAAACGGCAAAGATGGCAATAACTTACAAGCTGTCAAACTAGGTTTTGGTTTAGTTTGAGCCAACAGAATTGGTAGCATTATCCCATTAATTAATATTACACATTAACACACAAACACACATAGCACAAATTGAGTTAAAAACACGAAACGTATTTACTGCAAAGAAAAACAATTGAATAATAAAAAACAATTAGAGTAAATACCTTAAAATGACCTAAAACAAAACCTACACTAATCTATTAAACCGCTACCAGTTGGCAACGTTCCCAAAATGATGGCAGCATTGCCACGTTGTAACACAAAATTTGGGTCAGCATTTTGGTCACATGTTGCTTTGCCCAGACGCACAGATAGGTCTTTATAAATTGCATGCACTCCTGGTCCTCGCGGCCCTAGCGTCTCGGCCCCAAATTGTTCACATAATATGTACCCACTGTCGAAGGTACAATACACAAAACATCGATTTCTCGCGGAACTTCTCATCTTTTATTTCTAGGTTTTCTCCGAAGTCTTAAGAGCTGCTCAACCTTTCGCAACGTCAGTTTCGCAATTTCAAGTCTCACCGCTCTTGGTATGCCAGTCTTAAATCATTAACGTGACATTTTGAGAGCTACTGGAACAATAGCCATAGACGCCAGTTTGTTATCACTTTGATATAATTAATGGTGGTTTAGAAGCAGTGATGTAATTGGGTGTTTTGCGTTTGTTTTGAAAAGACTGAAGTCTTAACAAAGGATTTAGTTAAGCAGTCCATCAAAATGTGCTGCAAATGTTTTGTGCCTCGTTGACTTTGTAATTAAAACCTGTCACTACAGATCAAGAAGGCAATGTTACTGTAGACACGATAATTATATTATGTTGCTAAGACAAATAATTGAATTCTTGATATAAAAAGATATTTTAACACAAATATTAGTAAGCAGGTACAGACTTCAAAAACCTGATAGCTTTATATACTGTAGAAGACACGAACACTTACACAAACAGAAAGTTACAGATGTAACAGAACAAACTAATAATTAAAAAAATACACAGCGATAAAATAAAAATAGAGATAATTAGGAGTATGCCACAGAAAAATATAAAACCACATAGTATTCCAGCAATATCAGGATCGAAAATGAAATTGAAGTAATTTCGTACTGAATTGATAAGTAAATTCAAATCTGCAAGTAAAATGCACCGTAGGAAACTATATTCGATCTCGCCGCAAATCTACTATTTAACATGTAAAAACCTACTAACTGTTGTTTAAATACGCACGTGATGCTAATTCACAGTAATTGCCCAGTTTCATGGTCGTTTGTATCAATAAAAGTTATTTAAAACCAAATTGATTGCAATACGATGTTCTGAATTAGTCTTCATTCGGGGCTGTTGGATGAAATATTGATTTGTGTCTTTTCAAAATGAATATTAACCTCACTAATTTAGAACAATTTCAGTATGTTATTGCTATCGAAAATATCATAATGAGGAAAACTACCCACACTTCGATGAGGCAGTCTGGTCGCATTTTTTTTCGATCGTCAATAAATATTGATAAATGGCCTCATCTCAAAACACCTTTTATTATTTATCAGATAAAGTCATCTGCAACCGACGCAGGTACAATTTAAGCACACGATTAATCATAATATTTTGTTCGGCTACGATTGACAGCAAAAATTAATTAACATTCCTTGTAAAAAAAACATAAAAAGAATCAGGTGTCTCCGTGTAGGTTACGCCTACGTTCATTCAATTTATTTTGTGCGCGGGCAAAGACTATGTAAGTGCACAGAAGTAACAATAGGTAAGAGGCTCAAGTTGTTGAACTAGAATTTGGACTAATAATTATTATTCAAAATAAAAAATAAAAATGAAAAAAAATATGCATTGATTCCCTTTCTATGTCACTTTTTGTGTGTTTTTTTTTTAATTTTTAAGCGAATTGAATTCTGATAATAATATTTATTTAGTATAAATTATTATTATAAAGTGGATTAGTATGAAATGCTAATATTATTATAAATATGAAAGTTTGTGTAATTGTCCTCTCTTCATGCCGAAACAGCTTAACGGATTTTGATTAAATTGAATATACAAATACTTTTACTGTGGCAAAACGTAGCAAAGATACTGACAAGAAATTATTCAAAGTCGATTAATAAATATTTGTAAGCTCACAAACATTGTTAATTAATTATTTGACTTCGTGGATTATTCACGATAACGACATTACAAAAAGTTTGATTCGGCATAGGTACCAAAATCAAAATAAAACCATAGATAACCGAAATAATATATATCACATAGCTACTCATTACAAAAGTCTCACAGAAACTTTAGGCAAAAGTTTTAAACGCCACCTTCCCATTCTCTAACACACGACGTAAGTCCCAATGCATCTGTTATCTACAACAAGTTCGGTAGCCGATCGGTCGTTCGCCCGTTAGTAATTTGACAGCCCGGATGACAGATTACAACGAGCCACAGAGACCACCAAGAAAATTGTCGCTTCGCTCCATCAAGCGATACATTTTTGTTTATGAGACAACGCTCTTGCTTAATTGGAGCTTCTGGATTTTCCTTTTCTTTGACCTTATTGGTTTTGTTAGATTTCGTGGAATTATTTATTAATTAAAACACTTTATTGTTTTTAAATTTAAATTTAGCTTGTTTTAAAACTTGAATTTGCTTGTTTATTAATTATGTAGGGTTAGATAGAATTATACTTTGATATATAATTTATTATTTTTTCGCAGTTTTTTAAAATTTTAGGTAGGTTACCAAAGAAACTAAAATCCATACCTACTAAATTGACAACTTGTCACTAGCTGTTCACTTGTTTTGTTCACTAAACCGTCCACAAAGCTTTCGAGCCTAATTTAGTAGCAAATAGACAACCCCAAAGACAACCTGCCCAATGTATCTTATGGACCTTGAAAAAATAAAAACTATGGGAAGTTTTCTGTTTCACTCACTCTCGTATACGGTGTATTACTAGATTTGAATAAGAGAGCTGTTAGACAGTTGTTGCCTTTTATTTTCCTTCTACGGCTTGTTCTTATTCTAAGGTTGCTTCTTAGCGTAGGGTCCCTTTAATAAGAGATTTATATACATATGTGCGTCACTATTGCATTACTAATGACGTCACAAAAATTTAGAGAAACGTTTATAAATAAAACTTCTATGACTTTTTTTTTAAACTAAGTCCAAGCTTTTAATTTAAATTTCACATACCTTTAACACTTTACCAAGAACTGAACACCAACTCTAGATAGAACGAAGCGGGCGGTCTTTCGACAAATACAATAAAATGAGCGTTTGTCTAATTTCACAATACATTTCATATAAACGGTTGGTATTTAAATATAAATCGACAGAAACACAATGGTGTAATCGATAATTGAATTCAGTACTGATGAACTTTACACCAACCGACCTCATAGACGTGACAGATTAGAATGGAATCTGAACAGGGAAATGTATAGAGCTGATACAACTATAAAAGTATCCAACAATTTTATTGGGCATTTGAAATCTCTTTGTTAGGCAAACGTTTAATTAACTGGTTAATTATAAAACTTAAACAAGTCTAGTGATAACTTTTGTGCTCAAGATTAGTTTGATCCTAACACACAACTTTAGAACCAATGTCTCAGGGTGACGAGCGCAGTGCAGTGCCGCAACAGATTCTGTTCGGCACTGTAGCTGTTATGGGCAGGCGTGGCACTTACTATCAGGTGAACGACTTGCTCGTCTCGTAACATAAAAATATAAAAAAAAAAATTACGTTATTTTGTATTTTATACGTATTTAACCAAGAAGAATTGTCTTTTCAGTATCAATACTTTGATATCATACATTTGGTTTCACTGCTGTTAGCACAGATTTTCCTTTGCTTTTGGCAATGTCTTTTCTCTTCTTTATACTCCAGTATTGATTTTTTCAACAATTTTTATGTATTAAAACTTTCATCATCGTAAATACGTTGCAACTGCTCTGTATCGATATCAGTATCGGATTAGGCAAGTCACTGCCTGTCGTCATACTTAATGCCAATTAAAAGATTTCGAATTGTGAATCTTTGTTTGCCTCCGAGTAATGTAGGCCGCCATACGACAGGACTATGATTTGAGAATGTTTTTTTTATATAAGTAGAGGACCCTCCACGATGTGAGCTTGATTGTTATTGACAAGTGGACTGGCTAGCATAAACGAGGCTTCAAATATGGGTTTGATTATTATCAAACCCATATTTGAAGCCTCTTTCAGAGTACATTAATGAAGTGCTTCACTTCACTGATAACATAATGTTGCATACTACGTCTGATAAATAATTTCATTGTTAAACTAGGATTGAAGTTGATAAGTTTAAGACCAAGAGCCCTTAGAATATTTAAAGACCAGAATACCTCTCGAAGCAACAAGTGACATAACATAAATGATCCTTTATTATGTATTGCGATACCACGTGGCAATGATGCCATGGTAGCCTTTTGGAAACTTTGTCTGTGGTGTGTTAATTTTATAACAAATTATTTTTATCCATTTTTTGGTCATATACAATAAATTGATAACTGTTATAATTTTAAAAATATTAATTTTTTATTCGCAATTAACTCTACTCTCTCTATTTTTCTGTACTGTGTTTATTTTTGTTTCTGGTGTACAATAAAGAGTTTTCTATTCTATTCTATTCTACGTGTGTCGTTTGCAATATTAAAAAATGTATCTCACTGGATTCTTGACAAAACGGAACGCGTTTAGGCTCAGTCTCTGATGATGCAAGAATATCATCAAAGGCCTCATTATAACCTACAAAATCAATCAGGCTAGCTAGACCTTCCTAGAACGCATTAAGATTGACACCCCAGATCAGAGAGACGGACTGATTACTTAAAAAAAACCACTTTATCCCAAAAAACCGATCAATAAAACTGAAGTACCGTCACAGTATTATTTTCGGAGCATGCGTAGGCTAATTGCAATTTAAAAATAAATGATTCGCATTAGAAGATACAAGTTGTAAGAGATAATGATATTAATATTGACGTCAGAATGGCATTCCAGTGACGCAAATCAAGAAGCTTCACGGCTCAACAGGATTTACTCATTAATTTATTAATAAGGTATTTTTGGCGAATTGCCGGAATAATGTTTGTACTGATTACTAGAATTTTTATGAGCGTGAATTACTTTTACGCTTTTTTACTGAGAAAATAATCAAGAATTTTTGTTAGGTGCCTAGTTATGTTATTTGTGATACAACTAGCATAAGCTCAGTGTCCATTTTTCCTGTTTATTCGTGGATGCTGTTCATTTATTAGCAATTATATGTTCGTTGTGACCTTTCGGCATGGTATCAGTTGATTAATTCCTTAGCAAAAATCTTAACAACAATCGTAAAACTTAATAAAGATCTAAAAAAACAATAACATATAATTAGTTACTCCGGTGACCTTTTTTCATAAATAGTAACTCTTTTTAGTGCATATTTTTTGTAAAGGCTAACACAGACTCACGACTATTCACGGGTAGAATTGTATAGTATCTGGACGTTGGTGTATCAAATAACTGAGAGGAATGGTTTGCGCCATCGATTCTGACTCCTATTAATATGTGACTATTATAAAATGATACTAAATACCATTGGAGTTATTAGTCGTGGAGGAACATCACGATCGTATCTTAGTTTATAAATTGGTCAACGGGAAATTTAAAGTGAGAGAACACAAGATTTGTAACATAGTATGATATCACTCATTGGTATCACTAACTGACAATTGTTACTAGATTATGTTGCTAACTAACATTCTAATAAAAAAACCAAATGGAACAGTTTGTTCTCTTGAATGTTGAACGATTCATCATCAACCCATAACCTCCCACTGCTGGGCACGGGTCTCTCCTCACGTTCGTGAGGAGGGTTAGGCCATATTCCACCACGGGGGCCAAGTCCGGATTGGTGGATAACATACCTACCTCCGAAATAATTCTCGGGTAGGTATGTGGGTTTCCTCACGATGGGTGTGGGTTTCACTTGATGTTTTCCTTGTACGATTACATTGGCTTAAATACTGCAAAATCTAGTGTTTTTTTTTTAATTATTGGCTGTCTACTTCAGTTTCTTTTTGATCAAATAATACAACTATTGAATTGTTTTTCGTTTATTAAGTAGTGAGTTTGGGTTGCCTTATAGGGCCAGTTATTTAATCCTTAGTGAAACTAAGAAATGGTTAAAATTTATGGAAATAGTACGACTATAATATAGATTTCCCCTTAGATATGCAAAAACTTTTAGAAGAAAGACGTCAATTATATTCAAACCCAACGCTGAACGAGTGAGTTAGTATCATAATTTTAGTGTTATACAGGACTCGACAGCTCAGCAGTTACTTCGTAGCCGTGAACACAGTGTAGTCATACCTTTAACTGCCGCCATATTTCGTTACAATACTGATTAGAACCTTCATAAACAAATTAATGCTTAATTAGTAATTTGGTTGCCAATAACTATTTTACGGCAATTGTCGTAAAACAGTTAATTGACACGATTTACCTGTTTCGATTGAATTAGTCTGGTTTGACTTTGTGTATTTTATCGCAATATTTGACTTTCAAATGAGTTTTTCGTAAATTAATTACTTTGGAATCAGCGTCAAAACTGTTAATTACAATAAAATATACATAGAATTGATACCTATCAGTGACTGTTATTTATTCTATCATGCATTTAAAAGTGTTTTAAATTTTTACAACAATAACGAATGTAGCTGAACGTTGCATATCTTATAGTTTGTGGCGTTACACAGTTATACATACGAGTGTATTAGTCATTAATATTTACATGGTTATTGCATACAGCTCCGTTTTGACCACTAACTAACTAGGATGGAGCAATGACCAAAAATCAGTTTTGTCCTCCGATATTAGATAGAAAGAAAGAAAAAACATTTATTCTGACACAACAGCGAACAACGTACTTATTTAGAGACAAGACAAGAAAATGAAAAAACACGATGAACATAATAGTGTACGCAGATAGCCGGCGCGCAGTGATGTCAGACAAGGCCTGAGCTCAGCATAATGCTGTGGTCAAACCACAACGCTGATTTTCAGTTCTTGCCTTTGGTGACACACGGACTTAAAAAAGACTTCAAAAAATGACATATTATATATAATATATTTAGGGCATTTTAAATAATAAACGATAAGAAGGGCCATATTAAGGGCCATTTCGGTCTAACTACCGATTCTGGCTACCATGAAAGTTAAATATCAACTTATTAAGTCGGTTAACATTAAAGTCAACATTTCATTATGTATATTAACGACAAGAAATTGTTTTATATTTATACTTATGGTCTCACCGGCTAAGTTTGGCAGTAGATTACGATTAATTATAATGATGTCGTAAGTCTAATTATTTTTGTCTCTCGGTCTCTCTTTGGAAAGCTTCAGTCCCAACAGACTGATCACGACAAATGAGTAACTCCAAGCCTAATTGTTACGATTCTCACATTAGCTAATTAGTAATGTTCTCAAGCAAAAGCTAGCCTACTTAGCGTTTGCAAGCATTCATTAACAACTCATTTCTGGCCATTCATTAATTTTCAAACACCGAGTTCCCACGGTCTCGAATGAAAGGAGTCCATTAGCTAAATATTAAGCTTTATTTAGGTGTTTAGCTACTGTCCTGTCTAAAGTTAATAAATCATTTTGTCAGCGACCAGAGTGGTAATTATTGCAATTAAGGTTAAGCTACGATTAGCTGGTTCTTTTGTTCTACGTGGGAATTTAAATTAAGGCGTGTGTGGGTGTTTTCCTGAGTTGAGTTAGTTTGGAAGTAATGTGACAAAAATAGTCTAGTCTATATTTCAAAACCCGATTCCGAATTTGTACACTGGTGCACATTATTAAAGTTACATTTTTTAACGAAAGAAAAAAGTCGGTCATAGACACACATACGTAATTAAAATATGGCTGGTATTTTTTTTTTTCTATTTTTGTTTTGGCACCTATGCGAACATTTTATAGCAACCATTAATTAGTTTGGAATACATTCCAATACCCTGTATTCGTAACCGCATTAGCTTATTCACCTCTAGAATATAGATTTTCAAGACAAATAGTTATGTAAGTTTTTGTAAAATAATTGGTTTTCAAGACAAGCTTTTCATAAATACGCACCTTATTATTTGGTGCTTATTCTAAACTAATCAAAATGAACTCGAACACCACTAATCTACTGTTAGTCACCAAGGAGTTCCATTTTCTATCTATCAGCAGGCTGTCACCTCAACATTGTATTGCTTATTAATCTATTGAACAGCGGAAACTGGGTCAAAATTGACTTGAACAAAACCAACATTCATCCATAGCTACTAACATACTAGTTAACACAGTGAATAACATTAAAGCTTGTAAAAAAGACTAAGCATTGCCATCATAATCATCATCATCAACCCATATCGGCCCACTGCTGAGCACGGGTCTCCCCACACTTTCGGGAGAAGCATTAGGCTATATAAACCACGGGGGCCCAGCCCGGATTGGTGGCAATTGGTTTCATTCAACGTGGCAATGCTGCCAACTTGGCAATGTGTTTGTTTATTCAAATATAATGTAATAAAATAGATAAGTAGGTACTCGAAAATGTTGTTTCTATGGACAAAGTATATTGACGGCATAGTTACTTACGTCAGGCACTTAACAAAGAGTGCTGTATTTTTTACATAATGCTTCTAATATATTTGACACGATATTAGCAATATAAATTAGCGATCTTTATGGTTAATGGATCATATGACTACGTGGCCACTTTTCACGTGGCTGGAGCCTAATTAATTCACTAAATAAGTTACGTTAGTTAATAATTGCAATGACTAATAAAAATATCGAAAGTTATGCTCAGTACGTACCTATTATTAGTAAAGTGTTGACTAAATTTGTTAACGTTAATGTTAAAAATAACCTGGCCGTTTATTTATCCTATTAGGTGGGTAGGTACATATTTTCACACCTTTTTTATTTTGATAAATCCGTGTAAAACCACCTTTACATCCATATGTTGAATAGTGAAAATAGCATAATATATCGATTGATAACAAAGATATAGGGAATACAAAGTATTCATAAAGGTTGTTTGGATGAGATTGCTCTTACCTCTAAGACCGCTTATTCTATTTATCGTGTTCATTGAACAAATTGTCAGTAGTATAAGAAAATGTACCTATTTATTTGCCACATCTAAAATTTATTACAACCACACAGATTATGAATTTAATAGAATTATTATCATCAGTATTTATTAATATTTATTTTCCCAAACAGTTAAGTAGGTAATCAACTTTTGGAAATATGCGAAATGTTTTCTGCAAATTCCGAATACCTACTTTCTAAAAATATTAAAAATAACCGCTGTCGATCGATACTGATCGCGATACCTCACTTTGTTTAAAAAGTTAAAGGCACATAACATCTTCATGAAATTAAAATCATTAACCATTTCTGCATTCACCGTCGTCTTTGTAAACTCATCGAAGAAGAATATAGGCAAAACATTAATTCCCGTAATTTATTCCATAAACATTGTTGAAAAATCCAAGTCATATTTCAAATTGTTAATAATGAGCTTGGTACCTGACGTTTCGAGATCGCGCTAAGACTTCGATCTAAAGAGGCTGCATTTGCATAAAATCATTAGTAAGCACAATGGTGTGCGGGCAGGGACACGGGGCGAGACACCTCACAAATGCTCTTTAAATAATCTCACCTAAGACCATACTTTACCAGTAAACAGCATCCATTGCTGCTACAAACCTAGCTTGACGTGATGAGAAGGAGGCCCAACAGCAATGGTTGCAAAGGCAAAGGAATATAACCTCTCGCAAGGATAGGGCCTCGAGCCGCCTCTCGAATATGATTTATCATCGTTCATTAGGCGAGTTTGTCCGCAGCGACAACAGATGGAGCTGATAGCACTTGGCAGGGTGGCCGGCTTGTTATTATTTTTATTACCAGATTCAAAGAATAATACTTGAGGAATGCATCTCTTAATGAACTTCAACCCTTTTTGGGTTCGACATGATGGATAGAATTAATGTCGCCTCCATTGTTGATTGGGGACAGTTATAATGGTTTGGGACGGGTCTACCTTGATTGTGTTGCGTTGATTCAAATATCGATATAATTGAAACAGATTTCGTAGAAGGATCTTAATGGATGTTTGTGCTAGTTGAAGATAAATTGATACCCATATTTGCAGTTGCATTGTGCATTGTAAAGTGTCTGTGTATATCCTGTTAGCTCTACTATATGACTCGTTTTTTATTTTAACTAACATTCGTATCCATTTGTGTAATAGGTGTCTCTACCAAGACGCCTATCTATAGTCCAGAAAGGTCAATTTTCAAGAAAATACCAGTAACGGGTCGATTTTGTCTATGCACAAAAATCTATCTCTAAATCCAAAATAAGTTCAATAATTATTTCTAGTTTCAACACAGGCTCTAGAAAAATTGTAGTCTGTCTCAGCTAGTCTATAGAGAATTTGTAGAGTCCGACTCTCGAATATATTTGTAGAGTTTGACTCTATAAATTTTCTAGATTCAACTTCTCTATAAAACTGATTGTTTTACTTTTAGAAAAGATTTGATTCTGCCTTAGTTAAGGTCTAGGTAACTTCTCGTGTTTTTAATTTTCAACTCTGTTCTGTATTACAGCCTCTTACTCTTACCTTACTAACTGATCCCTAATCTGCGGCTCAGCTAGTAACATTTCTCAAACAGCGCATTTAACGCCGTCGTCGGTCGTGTCCAACTCGTAATTAAAGGTCTTCGACGATTTGCATTTCTGAGAGCTCGTTGAGCAAATCAAAAAAAGCGTATCACTTTTTTATTTATTTCTTGCTGTTAATTAGCATATTCTGTTTTGAAATGTGACGGTTGGCATGCTTCATGCTACTCAGCGGTGGGTCGTGTTGAGATTTTTGTAGGATTTTCAATGTGTGGATACGTCCAGCATCAATTTGTTCAATGCAAGATTTTAAATGAAAAGTGCAAATGGAAAACAACTGAAGAATGAATGAAACGAATAAAGTGAACACCGTTTTCGATTATAAAACTAATTGAAGAAGGGTTGATGAAACACTAAATTGATAAGGTTCAAGACTAAATTCTCAAATGACTTTAGTGAATAATTATTTATGATTTTTAATTGATCCAGCGCGCTTGATTGCTATACGTCTATTTTGCTAACACCACAATGAGACAACCATTTGTTTGACCTTTTTAGAGCTTTACTAACGAATTCATTTGCAACCAAGCTCACAATCTTCCCGCCAGATAGCCTGACGGTGCTCACTAAGCCCCAAGGTGTTCCACCGGGACGCCTTTTGTCGGGGCTACGGTTACGTAGAACGTCTTCCGCAGCCCCAACGACGTTGGTCCTCCGAGGAGGAGCCCAGCCCGTTGATAGTAGTGAGAGGACTCCACTCCATCTATCAGTTAGAGGTGCGCGGGAACACCGCGCGCGCCGCCTCGAGGACCCTTATCCACACTAAGCCAACCACCCAATCGCGATAGCTTTACTTTTGTGTCTCCCTTTTAATTAATTTGGATCACGAAGTCGCCACTTCGCGCGGCACGACGCGATGTTACATGTAGACTGACACACATCAAAATGCCATCACTGTTTGGGCACCTTTGGGTATCTTTGGACACCTTTGGACTCCTTCAGTTTATCGGTAATCGCTACTGCTGCTCTTTTGACCGCTATTGTTTTGAATGCAACTGGATTAGTTCGCAAGCTTTAATGGGGTTAGTTCATTAGCATACCTGAGATTGCGATGATTTTTTATACAACTGGATCATGCTTTATGATATTGTTTGACCTAGATTGAAAGAGCGATATGAGACTTTTGAACAATTTTTTGTTAGGAACATTATCGAAGATCAAGGTTAGTGATCGTATGCCCACAACAATCCCAAAAACAACACTACAAAAATTCAAGAAAAGGACCCTTAAAAATAAAAATAAAAATATATGTATAATAATATGTACAAAATAAATAATATGTTTTTTTTTTCAGGATATAAACTATCTGTACACCAAATTTCAGTGCCGCAACCGATTCTGAGTGGCACTGTAACTGTTATGGGCCTGGCGTGTCTCTTACCATCACGTTATCGACGTGCTTGTCTCGTTACTCTAAAAGTGGAGGTAATTTAACTTATCTTAGCTAATTTATACTAATGTCAACGAAACGTTTAACCGACGACATTCATATAGATTACTGATCGACTCATTAAACATAGGTAGGTTTATATTTCACCCGACTAGTTTTTGGCCCAAATCTAGTCCGCTTCGCTTCTAACGAGAAGCAAACACAATGTGATTGTTCACATTCATTGAATAGACTCACAATGCACGTTTGACATAAATGATCAACTAATTGGAACGTTGCAACATCACTTGCTGAAACCGTGATCCGATCGTGTGATACCCTGGATTCGCACGTTGTGGAAGGCTTCATTAGTAATTTCACATATTACAGTTCTTACGCTAATATGAAGAAAGAGAGCGGCATTACACCTAATTATTATTTTTAAATGACTGATTGACGAAGTCAGCAAGTAGTTCACCTGATGCTAAACGCTTCGCCTGCCGATAACAGTTACAGTGCCACCCAGAACTTTGCATTCTCTAATCCTGCACGGCACTGGACTGCGCTCGTCACTTTGAGACATCGCCTCTAAAGTCTCACATGCCCTGTAATTCTGCTGGGAACAATGCCCTTCAAACCGGAACACAGTAATGTTTGGACACAGTAATGTTTTTCTAATATATAACTCTCTAGCTGTAGTGTAACTTATTCTATGGACTGATCGGCCGATCAAATCACTGCGATAAATTTAGTCAAGTATGAATGCATTTGTATCATTACTACCTCTTCATGCATGGTTGTCTGGAACAGATCGCTCTCAGCGATATTACCGCCCATTGTGACATTAATTGTTAAACTTGATTTGGTTTACTTCTAAAGTTTTCTTTGTTCTGTGGTGTTTCAATAAAGAGTTTATCCATCTATCTATCTATCTATCTACCTATTACCCCGAGGCCTAAATTCAAGAAATTACCGAACAATAAACTTACAAAAAAATATTGACAATCAAGCATCGAAGGTTTATCACAACAACAAGACAATTGAAGCCTAATAAAAAAATTGTAAGTGTTAAAAAAAGATAAGTAACTGAATCGAGCATTATTGAATATTCGTCGCGTGATCCCGTATTTAACCAGTGCGATTCAATAGATCCAATCATTGATATAACGATTAACATAGTACACTCCCATCGCACTAAGCCAGGCGGGATGGTGCCACACAATAGCACCGAATGCC
The DNA here is from genome assembly GCA_912999815.1 of Campaea margaritaria. Taxonomy (NCBI): domain Eukaryota; kingdom Metazoa; phylum Arthropoda; class Insecta; order Lepidoptera; family Geometridae; genus Campaea; species Campaea margaritaria. The sequence goes on from OU538801.1 coordinate 6,576,314, forward strand.
ACAACACCATCAAACAATTTCAAAATCTGATCCTATGCATAACGAATGGACTTGATAAATAGTTTGAATTAACCGATTTAATGCGGGTCAACCACAACACGGTGACGAGGCTGAATCTCGTCGAGGAGCTAGAGATGTTACGGGTAGGAAGATTGCCGGAAAACGAATTTCCGGATAAACTTTCCGTCCGAATTGGAAAACACATTTACTAATCAATAGTTTAAGTCATATGAAACGTACTCAAGATTTCAGGAAAGTTCAAATATGAAAATTAATAAATTATTCAGATTTTAGCCTATTGAACCGTTTAGCGGTGCAGTCGGTGCAGAAGTATTAAAGTGTTGTGAAAAAAAGCATACACATAATTATGTTTCTTAAATGTTAATTTCCTGTTCTGTATCTTATTTCTTTTAGTACTCAGGGCCGTAGAAAATAGCATAACGTTGTAGATATTATTCTCCTGTCACTGAATTTATAGATACTGACGGCGCTATCGGCTAGCCGGTAAAAAAGTGTCCGGGTGCCACATTTGCCTGTGATCACAACTCAACTCGTAATGATAATTGAACTGGCAAACACCCAGTCTGGACTATCGGCACAATCTATTGAGAGCCCACTTGGAAACTATATGACTTGCGCTATTGTAGTACCATTGTTTTTTTTCTTTGTCTTCCGACACAATCTTTAGCGTTCTGATTAGTTCAGAGCTTTACCGCTGTTTATATTGTTTCAAGTAACAGTCCGTTATATTGAATTAGGAAAAGCTTGTGTTGAGTAATCGGTGAGGTCACTTGGGTAACATCCTCATTTCTTAAGTGTTTGGATTTGGTATTTACCCATGTACCAGTTTTATGATGCAAATTTTCCTTACCGCGTGCTTGTATGGTAAGAGAATGTTAATTGTAAGGAAGAATGTTGCATCTTGGCCGTAGAATATTTATTTTAGACAGTGATTCTTTTGTTTTAGTGTCAGAATATTTAATTTTCTTTGCGATTACGATTTGTTTTTTTTTTTGCATAGTACTGAGAGTTCAATAACGCGAAAGTCAATTTTGAAACAAAGTTAAGGCATGATTTCATCAATAGTATAATGATGTAAAAAATATTATCTAAAAATAAACTAACAAAAAATAGTGACATATCCCCCGCCGTCATCTGAGACGTTAAGCTTAATTGAATATTGTTTAGTAAAATGAAACAATAAGGGTTATTTTAATATAGATTAACGACCAATGACTTGACACCCCGAACCTAAGTCTATGGTTCTACTTATGGTTTCCTCCTACTTTCTTATTAGTACCAAAACGTATTGAATTTTGGACTTTATGTCGATAAGCTTAATGTCGCTAAGCTAGACTGTATTTCCAGTAAGTTTGTAGAAATTAAAGATGTTTACTGCATCAATATTCGTTTGAAATGTATGTGTGCCAGCTTTTATGCGTTATCAATATTAAAGGTTAGTGTCTTATGATAGAATATTTTTTATGTATACACATTTAACTAGGATTTTCTATTTATTCCTAGCCCTAACTGACAAATCTTGTACAGTCAACATAAAAACCGGTATAAAACCTGCATTAAAATTATTTTCTATTTAAGCTGATGTTTGTTACTTTTTACGGCGAAACTACTGAACGAAATAAGATAAAATTTGGCACACAGATAGTTTATTACCTAGATCAACATAGAGTTTTTTTTTATCTCATATAATAATACTATAATATTTAATAATACTTAACGCGGGTGAAACCGCTGGACGCAGCTAGTAAATCATAAACATGCAGCCAGTAAAGGCATGACGAAATTTGTGGCAATCACTCGTGGCTTAAAAAGGATTCATTTATTTACTCTGTCATTATTTAATTTCATTGTTGCAAATTGCGTTTTGTAAACTTCTTTGTAAAGGTTAATTTGCCTGACACTCCAGATTGTCTTTAGATTAAAAAGAATTTAAGGCTCGTATTAATGCAAGTCAACACTTCAGAAGGGCAATAAAATTGTATGTTGATTTTTAAATGCTTTTTAATAAGGAAAAGAGTTATCGTTGTGGAGACATTTCAAAGCTCAAAATATGAGAAAATCTTTTCATATGAAAGTTGACCTAACCCGTTGGCAATGACTACACAGTTATTCAGGAAGAACCTCTTTAATCTTTGATAATAAATTCAATTTAAATTTTGGCAAAAAGAAGTAGCTTAATAGGTGGTACTGTTCGACTGTACTCATTGATTTAGAAACTTCCATTCAAGACAATCATTAATTCTCAATCAGATTTCGCAGCCCACATACAGCTGATTGCCACAAATTAAGGGAATGCGGATCCGATCGCTCCCAATGTAGATTGTGTTAATTGTTTCGACATTATGAGAAATACTGGTGTCAATGAGAGGTCAATTAGAGATGTGATTAGTGATTCGTATGATCAGGCCAGAACAGAATGAGATTTTGTAATGATGGAACTTAAGAAGACTTGTTTGGAAATAAGAAGTTTAAATATCAAGACGTTGATAAACCAGAATTGGGGTAAAATAAATATGTGATTATGAGCAAAAATATTGTCCAGCAAAAGATATCGACACGTGGTTACGACAGTTTTTTCTTGACCACGGTCAATGTAATTTGACTGAATATTCGAGGTTTGTTTGTTTGTTTGCTGTGCACGTATACTCGTTTTTTATCTAATATGTAACATATAATAAATTTGATTCACTTTTAACTTGAGAGTTCCGTTTGCTACGGCGTATTGGTAAAACAAAAAACGCAGTTGAAAATGCCCACGACCGATTTTATATTCAATCTTATAGTACATACATGAATTTACCTATTAAGAAATCCGCAAAGTACCTAGAGGAATTTGAGAAGTTACCTGTATGAGAAACATGAATTTCTTTATCAAATCAAAACACAACATCTTCAAAATCATCAATAAAGTGATTGATCATGCCGTAACATCTTTATTTGTTTAAAATTAAGTCCATCCAAAAATAACACTTATAAGTTTGATATCAATGGACAGAGAGGCATTGTACGGAACGCCTACATTTTTATTAAGTGGTCTCTAAGTGTCTTTAATAAAACGAATTGTCCTCGAACCTTTATGTAACTGTGTTACATGAGTACTGGTAGTGATGGTTCCGTAGATAATACTAACTAAATAATAAATTAATGTAAACCTTATAATTTAAAATTCAGGAAGAGTTATTGATAAAAGTTGAATCACTACTTCTAGCCTGATGTTAGTTGAAGAATGACAAATAATTTATAGAAAAAAACTTTACTATACTCAGCCACCAATGATTCAGGTAATTTCATAACATACCTGCGGATTTTCATCGCTTCATGCTTATTGGGCACGTTTGCCAGGTGTCCTACAGTATCGATTAATATACTTTTCGACGATTAGCAAGGTCAAGTTAAAGCCCTTTAAGCGTAAGACAGATCAACGGAAATACCAACGATCGCACCGTCGTTCGACACATTTTTGAATGAAAAAGGTATCGAGTGATTTCATGCAGCCTGCCGCATGCCACACCACTTCAGTGTGGCTTGCCGCTTAGGTGGCCTGACAAACTCCAATACTAAAGTATTGGAGTTTGTCAGGCCGGGTCTACCTCATTCGCCATATCCACGGCAAACCAACAAATTTTAATATTTATGTTTTGCAGTTTAATGTTCGCCACTGCTAGCATTAGCCAAATGCTTAGCACTTTCTTTATCTGTCTTATGGAACCCTAAAACTGGTGTGGTGGTATTGTGAAGGTGCATGGCTACAACTTGCTTAGGACCAACATTACGTTTTGGAAAATCGTTAGCAACGCCTACGGCACCTTTAATGTAGGCTTACAAATGATTTAGAGTTGACCAACGCAAAGTTTCGAACGGATATTTATTTTTTACCTGCCATCTTTTCCTTTTATTTTAGTAATTATTTATCGATTTCATTAGTGAGCTTCGGTTTTCCGTAATATTTCTGAATTAATCTATATATAAGAATGTTATGTTGGTTTGTGTACGCTTCAAAAACTCAAAAAGTTCTGCACCGATCGAGCTGAAATTTTAACATGATATATAATCCGCATCAAGGATTGTTTTTATCTATTTTTTTCATCAGTGACATATCAGCGAATGTGCGAATGTGCCACAGCGAAGCGTGGCAGGGTACAGCTAGTATATTATATATTTATAATCTTATAGCAGCGTGTGTTTGGTGTTTTTGGATTGGATGAAGTGGCTTTCACCATAGATACAAACTTTAGAAAATTTACATCGGTATTTTCAACATAATTAAATGATTATATTAGTTAATGTGAAGTGATATGTGTGCCAGTAACAACTTCATTATCCTTTAGTATTTTAAATTAAAAACAATGCCATCAACACGCCACTCTACGACTTAAAAATTTTAACATTATTAGACACGTCTATAACTTCGTGATCTCAACTCTTTCATATCTCGACGCATAAGCCGTCTACTCACTTATCCGAAACACCACACCCCGAATGCACTTAATGTACAAAATATTGTAATGTTATTATTATTTCATATGATAACCCGGGCTGAGTTCTCGACGGATAAAAGACGGATAAAATAATTTCAATGGATGCAACGTGTGGTGTGACTCGATCGAGATTATCTCGGGCAGATACGATTCGATTACGAGTACCGATTATAATCGTAAATTTATTTAATACGTCGATATACAGTGGTATTAATTGGGTGACTTGAATGTGAGTAGAAGGAGGGAATAAAGTTTGTGATCTAGTAGTAATTTACACAACTAGTTGCTAGATGGTATCTTTAATGTTAATTTTAACTGCTGGTGGGTATTCCAGTCACTTGAAAAAGTGGATTTTTGTGTCAATGTAATTGTCTTTTGACCCATCGTAGGCCTTATAACATCTACAAATAGATAAGAAAATAAATTGTCACTTCTGCTGGTAACACAAAATTATAAAATGTAAACTGAGAGCTGCTGCGTTGTTGCTCAAAATTAGTAGAAACTTAAAACACAAAGATACTAAGACCATACACTTACAATGAAAGAAAATCAATTAATCAGTTTTAAAACTAGATAACACGAGGAGGTTGACAAAGATAGAAACCCCAATAATGTTAAAGTTCATCGTCCCATTGGCAGATTTGATTAGACGTTATGCTAAGCGAATGTAGGTGACGCGAGCTCCTCAGCTCAGTAATTAAATAAGCAGAAGAAACTCTGGACCAATGCTTCGCTAATAAACAGAAAAAAATCGTAGAGAGACAAAACAGCACAATGTCGCATGATAATTTAGTTGGACTCGCATTTCCAACATGCAATGAGGGAAACCACACAATATAAAAGACAATAAGATACAAAACTTTCCTCTCACGACAGCACTACTACTTCGGTGGGATACATAAAACTAAGATCACAACCTCAAACGCAGGCAGGTCGAATAAAATCAGCTCAGCCATTTAAATCTCGCTAAACGACTGGGTTATCGTTTAATTTTACTGCAGAAAGCGTTTCCATCACAATTCGATGTGACTCCTTGTCATTTATTTTAAAGTGTTTGTGCGCTTCGGTCGGTCCGTGTGTTATCATAAATCTTTTTTAAGATCGTACCATAAAGGCAGATAAGGTCGCACCCAATCGGTTAAGCGCGTTGCTATAGAAGCAGTGGATCATCTTCATTGAATACTTGACCAATCTTTCACTTGCGTACAACGCACACCAACAAAGAAATGAATATACGAGAGAACATATGTATATATATATATATATATATGTTTTGTTTTTTAATTTGAGTGAGTGTGTTTGTAAATTAATCACTGTTGATCCTGCGCAGTTTATAATGTTCATGCTGATAGATCAGTTCTACTTTCATAGAAACTAGATTAATTGGAATAAAACGAGAGTACTTAACTCAAGCAAAATAATCTGAGTAAAAACTTTAAATGATCCGCTAAATATCTGTTTCACAAGTTAATTTAGAATATCTGGTTATTTTTCTGAAGCTAAGTCACTGTTATAATTTATATAATCACAAAGATTACCCTATAGTGAATACGCGATGCTGACGAATTGTCTGAAGAGTGAGCAGCGATTAGTTACTGGACGGTGTGGAATTTAGCATCAATTTATTTGCCAATATAAAGTTTGATTCTTCACATTTGTTGTGCCGACTCCTATCTATTTAAAAAAATCATTTATTTTTCGTTTTTGTACTGTGACCCTTTTAGATATTCTTGCGGTTTCATGAGCATCGTCATCTTGTTCAGTTGTAGTCAGCATCTATCGTCATTGTATTAGAATTTGTACCAATCTGAATCATCTACGCCTTTGTTTATACCCGTTTCTTGGTTGTAAACGAAAAATTGCTCTATGCTCTTCTAGAAATTGACAGTTAAAGGTACCTCACGGGAACGTGTGCCGACTCTGTGCCAACTACTCTATGTCAGCAGCGCGAATGATTGAGTGCTGCCTGTGATCTCAGTAAATTGATTAACCGTCTGAGTTTTAAATATTTCCCGTTTAGCGCTCCCACTTTTATACTGACCGTAGGGATTTTATGTGGAAACGTAGTGATTTTTTACGCATACATACGCGTCTGTCTACGTTTTCGGTATTGTAAGTTGGGCGTGGACCGGGGTATAAATGGATTTAGGTCATCCAGTATTAAATGTAAATCAAGCATTTAGGTAATGTGAAGCTGGCGATAAAAATAACAATAAATTTATAATTAGTTTAAAAGACAGCTAATTTTAGAGAAATAGAACATAAATACTGACCCAGGATATTATTACAAAAGCTGTCGACGAGTTTAAAAAAATATTTATCTCAATAGTGAAAAATCATGAATAGCGTCTAAAAATTGTGCCCTTAATTTAGTTTTTACAATCTCGAAATTAGTCCATTCTACCAATATTATCAGAGAACCAATTATTGAATCTCATTGGGTGACAAATTTCACCAAAATGGCCAATTTCCTATAATAAATGGGCGAGAATCAGTCATTTAATTACCTGAAGAGATTAAAAAATTAGGCCCCTTAACTCTTGCTAATCCTTATAAGTTTACATTTTTTAACTAACAGGGTAACTTTTCTTTATAAGGCTGAATAGAGACTACAATAAACCCATTAACAGTACATAAATTCGATGTGTTTGGGACCTTGGTGAATTTGATCAGTTTCTCACTGGTGTACGTAGTTTCTTTACTGTCTGTACCTTTATACTGAACTCCAGCCACGTTGAATGATCAATTAGGTTGATCGACAAGTTTGATTTGGGAATCAAATGCATCGCGGGATTAATCAGAATGATACACGATTTTGCGAACATTTGAAGAAGGATAAAGTACTCGGAATATGATATTATGCTTTTGAGTTTTTTCTTGTTTGTGCGTGTAAATTAGCTTTTTGCCATGACCTGGCAAGTATGCAAGCATGATATGCATTTCGTAAGAAACATAATGTAACACGATAGTGATTATAATATGTTTATCATTGGAATTGATCTGTGTTTCAGTAGTCGTAAGGCAGTATATTTTTATCTTCTATAATTTAGTTTGATTTGAGGTTCACTTAGAAATTATGAAGTTAGAAAAGATATAATGAATATGTAACTTGCTGATAGAGTATCAAATTCATCAACCTTTTATCATTATATATGTATTTGAAATTTTTTGAACTGAAGGTTATTTAAGCGTAGTAGATTAGGTAGGTTCAGAGTAAAGACTAAGGAAAAGCTTATGATTAACGCACTACATAATAGAAAAAAATAACAAATTAAGTGATATATTTTAAGATTGACGAAGGGAATTCGTAATTAGTTTACCTACCTATAAAATAAACATGAATAAAATTTTAAACAAAATTTCTTCACCAATTTCAATACGGTCGCTGTAATACTCAGTTAATCTTTTCAAATCCACTTTTATAAAAAACATTGACAAATATTCACTTAACAATAACAACAATTCCTCCTTTAAACGACGCTTAATTTCACATCACAACTTGTGTCCGTTGTGCGCTTCACAAAAGATCTAATTGAAGCGAAAAAAAGAACTATTCTCATGCTATACATGTTTGTTTGTATGATTGATGTATCGACGTTCCTAACCAGCTATTTAACAGACGGTTAGACAAAATGGTAGATGCCGGCATGGGACTGCGAGCCTTACGATAGAAGCGAAAGGTTCTCAAAGTTTTTGTGCTGAAATTCTATTAGGGACTACCTGCACTCCGCGGTTTCACCCGCGTTGAGTATTATCCCACAGAAACCCTTAAATTTTACGGGAATAAAAGTATTCTACATTCTATTCTAGGACTTAAATATATAATCGAAATCCGTTGAGGCCTTTTGAAGCCTGTTCGGGACAATTTTTCAGACGGACAGACAGACAGCCAAAAACGGTCATATATGTTCTGATTAGGTATCGTGTAAATAGTAGTTTTCTCCTAACCTTTACCATTTATTTAAAAATCAGGCTATAATTTTATTATTGGTCTAGATAATAACGCATCGAAGTCATATAATGACCAATCCTGATTAGGAAATCAGAAGCTTCAAGGATCAAGGTCCTGGACTCAGAGCAAATACAGCTAGTGTACATTAATAATTGTACTGAGCAGGAATCATACCCGCGACTTACGATTCCCAATCGGTATGTCACCAACTTATGGCCCGGAGGTCGTTAAGCCATTAAAGCTGCTTTTTTATCTTTTGCCTTGTCATTTAACCAAATGTTGTCCGGAAGCAAACTGGTAGAAAATATGTCTGAATGATTCACCTATTGCACATATTAATTACACATTAGTAATTGCACGTAGTACAGTATTATGTTTATGTTGTATATTTTTATTGGAAATGTTTGGCTTACTTAATAATTAATACCATCATAATGGTTTTGTTTTTAAAATTTCTCAATCCAACATGCAATAAAAGAAAATATTATATAAATAGTTGTATTCAATTTTCCTCGATCAAAACAAAATTTAATTAATGTTTATATAATTGAAGCCCTTCAGTCATTAAGATTTTATGCTATCAATAAGCCATTTGCTTAAACGATTAATAAAGTTGGACCAACCCAAAGTTGAGCAACCCTGACAATACAAACACAAAAGCGTGCGTGTGTGCGTGTCGTGATCACAATCAGGTTATTTCATTGGTAATTATGATACCGGGTGAGAGTCCGACCCGGGGTCAGCCCGGTCTGAATCCGGCACATGACTCAAACACAATCTAATTGCAACCAGTTTGTAAGATTCGTACAGCACAGTTTGATTTCCACACACACTGACACCCGCCTACTCCTCAAGCTGTCTAAGAATTTTATGGAGCAGTTATTCATCGTATGGCGTATCCATAAAATACCCACATTCTAACTTAAGATAGATGTCAGAAATTTAATATAGTAGAGAACATTAATTTGATTTTGAAAAACGCACAGGTAACTAGTAACTCATTACATTTTATAGTGATTTTAGAGCCTCACCAAATATACTTTTGACCGTAAATTGAGTTATTAACTATGAATACCTTGCAAAACTTGTTTTTTTTTAGCATCGATACCTTTAATACCTTATTTCTTATCCAGCTGTCTAAAGAAGAGAGTATAATAATTATAAACTTTTGAAATTTCGTTCTTGTCGTCAAGAAAACTTCTATGAATCTTAGTCACTGGCTTGCAGTTACACCGTGACTCAAACACGGATTTCTTGATTACATCTCATTATGTATCTAAATGTTTGTTTTAATGCTAAATTGAGCGCGGGATTTGCGTGTGAACCGTCATTGATGGTTTCTATAAACTCAAATCAGATTTCAATCAATTGACTAAGAAGTTAAATTGTTCTAATCCTATGCGCCGTTAATAAACCTTCACAGCATAGCGAAAAGAGTGAGTTTTGCAAGCGAGCGTCATGTTTTTCACCTATCACATTTATCTACACACACAAATCCACTAACCCTCGCTATGGGTCAACGTATTATGATCCATATCTCTCTAAGTAAAGGTCTATATTACAAGACTGGGAAGTAATAGGCTTATAATTATTACAACATATGTGCAGTGAGTAAACAAAAACGCAGTCATCATCATCATCATCAACCCATAACGTCCCACTGCTGAGCACGGGTCTCCCCTCACTTTCGTGAGGAGGGTTAGGCCATTATCCACCACGGGGGCCCGGTCCAGATTGGTGGATAACGTACCTACCTCAGAAATAATTCTCGGATAGGTATTCTCGGGTTTCCCAAAAAAAAGCAGTGATTATAATGTATTCTATATTAAGTGTATTCTATGATCTTATTGCAATGATATTGCTGCGCCTCTGAGACAGAGGCTCAAGCTAAGCGTGGACTAAATAATACTTCAACATTATGTCAAAATGCATTGAATTTTTACATAGGTGCTTAATATTGAAGCGCCAGCTTCTCTACATACCTATGGGTTGGCACTTACAAGCGTTTTACTTTTGCATTTCAAATATTGATAAGGAAGATCTACTTGGGGTCAAGTTTAGCAAAGAGTTCCATCGCCTCTTGCAGATATGTGAAATTTATGGTAAAATTAACATAAAACGGTCAAATATGTCTTCATAAACATAATAAACAAGGTTATAAATATGTCAATTGTGATTAAATCAGAATAAAAAGCATGATTAAAAACAAATTCACAAGGCGTATAGATGAAGTAATCTTAATGCATTCGCGTCCATTTGTACCTAACTTAATATTTCTGAATTGTTTTACATAATTTACATTGAATAGGTACAAGTTACTTTTATGTACAGTGGGGGAATTCTTATTACCTAACCAACTTTTCAAAATTACTCATTTGTCATCAATATCGTTATTTGTAATTTTTTCATTCTAATTCCTCTTCCAAGATACTAGCTTTGAAAATTTGAATATCAGAACTTTCAAAAGTATCTATGTATTATGTTTTATGAAAAGTTGATTTTTTTGGTTGGTAAAGAAAAAAATAATTATAGTAAAAAAAAAAATAGTAAAATGTTTTTTACTGTCCATCCAAAGGTTGTCTGGAAGAAATCGCTTTCAGCGATAAGACCGCCCATTGTACTACCCTTGTTTACCTATTGTAATTTTTCTGTACTGTGTTTAATTTTGTTTCTGGTGTACAATAAAGAGTTTTCTATTCTATTCTATTCTAAAATTAACTGTACATTAGGTATAATATTAGGTTTAAAAACCTGTAAAACAATAACGTCCTTATCGAACGAGTCATGATATATGAAAGGAGACAAGAAGAAAGATAAATGCAGATATGTATTTGTAACAATAAACAAGACGAAACTATGCAAGAAATAAATATCTAATGGTTAGTATCTACAGATGAGTTTATAAGTTCTTCCACTGTACACATCTCTAGGTGCTCCGATCATCGTGTGCGGGAGACCCCGGGTCAAACGAATTCATAGATAAAAACCAGCTTGAGTGACGTCATATTCCGACTCTTGAACTTGAAAGCAGTGATTGGACGTAGATTTACCACGCTTGTTAATTTATACATCATAGATAACACCTGCTAAATGATTTATGAGCTTTTACACGCTTGAATTATTTTCATTTTTTCATTTGGTAGCTTCTTTATTAACTTGGGAGTCAGTGTGGACTGAGTAGAGATTTAATGGACCTCGGGCGTAACTAAGCAAATTGTAGTCGATGGGCAATTTCATGCCCAATTATCTGTTATTAAGTTTTTGTAGAAATGTAAGGTAATTCGTGATTTATTGTAAAATCGATATTTCTACTGGAATTCGAAATTGTTTGAGGTTGATCTAATTGCTAGAATAGCTTTTAGAGATTGTTGTATTAATCTGATTGAAAGCAATCATGGCTTTAATGTAATTTTTAATCGGCCTTACTTTTTATTATGGAGTGATTTGAGTTATTATTACAGCAATTACGGCTCAAGTCTCCATGGCCATTGAAGAGATCCTGTTACTTTTAGTATATTAGTCCGTATTATGTACCAACTTAAAGTGACTGTTAATTTGCACATTGCAATTACTCTGAACTTTAGCAAATTTAATATTAATTTGACCTTTGGGTAATATATTCCATTACTAATTAGGTACCATCTAAAAACCATAGAAGACTAGAATTAAAGTAATTCCAGTTTTCGAATACCGTTTTGAAAAGTGATAACGGATAAACTGACCGCGCTGAAGCTGGAGGTGAAATGGTTGATGCATCGGCCCACGTGTCGAGGTGTCGGGTTGCCCCCGCGCAGTATATCACCACACCACCGCGCCGACAGTGTTTTGCACTTCGCTTGGCTGAGGGAAGGATTGGGGATTGTCATGGAAAATAAATACCTTTGCATTTTTTTCGATGAATCATAGTGGTGTTCTACAAGGGTCGGTTCTTGGCCCTACTTTTTTCTTTATTTTTCCTTTTGTTTCTTTTATTTTGTTAATTTCTTACATGTAAATAATACATACGGGTAGTGCTTTATGATAAAATATTATCATTTTGTTTTTATGATATAATTACGCCATTTAATGCTGCTAAAGTATACATTTCAAGTTTTCAGTTTTGGTAAAACTCTTCAAAGACGAAAAAAATGGCATTATTACTGAAATAAGTTCAAGTTTAACTTTATTACTATGTCAGTACTACCTACTTTATGTAAAGTTGATAAAATAAATTAAACAAGCTACCGTAGATGAATAATTATTGCAGCAATAGACATTCTATCAACAAGGAATTTATATGAAAGACGCACACGTCTTATTTGATGAGCTACAAACTTTATGAATCCAAAATCCGATGTTTATCTCATCGAATCCAGTAAAGTCCATCCCTGCGCAAATGTAGCGGAGAGTTACAATCCGCGGCCGTGCCGTGTTCACCGGCGGCCCACACTCTGATACCGCTTGATCTGTTTATTCTGAACCGTGTGGAGTTAGTCTTCTGTGCTGGAAGAGATGAGCCGTGGTCTTATTGTAACTGATGATTATGCCTTCAGCTGTCTACAATTTCACAAAATGTTCGCTCAATGTCTTCTAATGGATTATAGTTTAGGCCAAATCTTGGGAATTATTCATTACTGACAATACTAATGTCAATTTTACAATTTTTAATGAAACTTCAGTTAAACTGCTTTCCGCTGGGATCGTGGCATGTGGAAGAATGTAATCTCTACCTATCCCAACGGGAGAAAGGCGTGACTGTATCTATGTAAGTATGTATTAAAAAGTGTTAAGTTGACACTTTGCCCGCCTGACAAATTTTGGTGACTATACAATATTATGGTAATAACGAGTTGAACGTTACTTACCGGTACCTAATGATTGTTGTAACATTTAGACCAAACTGTCTTCATTTGTACGTACAGCCCTGCACTACGCAGAATCTCGTATCTATGTCAATATAGATTATTTGTTATCCCCAATATCAATACCATCGAGTCAAAGAAATTAACACCTACCAGGCCCGCCTCTTCCAGATATTCTATGAACAATCTTAGCATTGTTTCATTTTACGACGTGTCCACACTATTGTTTGCTTTACAATAGATTTCGTCTACACCGCTCTTGTTTCAAACCGGTTTCTATGAAAAATTACCATTTATCTTTCGCTAACGACATAAAACCGTTCCGGTGTTTCTATGAGGTCCCATTTTGAGCAGTATGATTATGATCGTAAGTATGTTGATGGAATACATTTTGTGAATACATTTTAATATGCTTGTTCAAATGTTATATTTACCTAGAATATGTGGTAAAAGTTTTATTTAAATTGACAATTATTGAGAAAGATAATGTTGCAGATACGAATATTAATCAAGTTGAAGATAGTAAGTTTAGTAGAATAAAGGCAATTTGGATGAAAAATAAAAGTTTCTTCCTAGAAGAAATAATTCGAAGAAATGATTTAACAAACGAGATCAAAAAGGAAGTTCTATATTAATTGGGTCGATTGACCACAGAAATGCCAACAACGAATAACGATATTCATTGCCTTGTAGTATCATAAAACCGCTCACACATTTCAATAATGAATTTTCAAACTGTCACAATATACAAGGTTCAGACACAAATAAAGCTGATGAAAACATCGCAAAATAAATTCTCGGATCGTATGGTAAATAGAGCTATTATTTTTAACGACTATTTAGGAATTCAGTGAACATTGTTGGAGCGAGCACGAGGTATGCACAGCAGATTAGGCAAGAGTTAATATGCAACGGACTTACAGCTTAGGTAACAGTTAATATGCATCAAGACCACAGATTAATTACAAGTAACAAAATGCCAGAGAGGTAATGCGCATTCTTGCAAGTCGATGACATTTTATAGGTAGCTCGCTTGTAAACAATGTGGTCACGAATTTTAGTACGATTATAAATCAGACCCTCAAATACTTTGATGGATTTACGGATAATTAGGATGTTTGTGCCATAAAATGATCATGGTGTTTTTAATATTACGATCTAGTATTTAAATAACACAATACTTCTGCCAACCAATGATCTAATAAGCAGTGTCTACATTTTATAGCAGAAAAAAGCGTTTAAAGTTTTCATAGAAAGTGACCTGATTTATTTGGAATTTAAAAAAATGATCACAAGGTAAGTGGGTTTATCAGAACTAAGCACATGATTACAAAATGTTCTCGTGATTACGTAACTTATTTATTCAAAAGTATTCTAAAATGAAATAATAATCAGTAGTTGGCACCAAAACTATTAAAAGCAGTAAGTATTACCTTAGAATCATACAGTTCGGACAATAATAACCTAATTAAATACAATTTAGGTAAATTCTACCACACAAGCACGTTCAACTCATCAGTAAATAAATGACACACTAACTGTCAAAACATGACATGTCATTTATTAGTTAACCAAACAACAATAACAATTGAATATCAACCACATTTTTTATTATTTTTAAAAACGTCTAAATGTATTCGCGCCGTATCATAACAATAAAAATTTTATTTGTCACAGCACATGCTCTTAAAAAAATCGTATTATTTAATCCTAAGTGAAGTGTCATCTTCATTTTATCAAGGTCCAAGTGTCGATATATTGTTATAACGGCCATGGTCGGATACTAAAGAGTGCGGTCGAGATAACCATGTGGATGTACCCTTGTTAACGATCCCCACAACCAAATAAATTTGTAACCAAATTAGTCCCGAGCGATAAAATTTATTCGAAATCCACTGAGGAGAGTAAAAATAACACATTCTCTGTCGGATTAAAGAAGAGATACGAGCAAGATATCAGCGTCGAACGCCTCTTCCGCCCGTTTTTAACACTTCCAATTAATAAAATTGATTTTGTTTTTTAATTAAGCCCTGTAACGAAGGCTCGGGGCTTGTTTAGGGCCCCAGATCGGGTATACCTCTTAAAGTAAGATTTATTTTATTGCTCAAAGCACAACATTCGGATCTTTTGGATCGTACCTACACGATGATTTGTCCGGCTCAAGCGTCTACATTTATAGCGCCATCGATGCATAAAATTTGTTTTTTATAAAAAAAAATGTAATCGAACTCGAAACAATTATACCGGTGTACAATTACACGGGAATTAAGTCTGGTATAAATATTTTCATTTCGGTGGTCAAGCTGTCTTTTTTTGCCTTGTTTGTTGACCTTTTCTTGGGGTAAACTCAGTGAGAGTTTATTTAGGCTTCTAAGGCAACCGTGACCTTTCGAAAAAAATACTTTAAAGACCCTTCTCCAAAATACAACATGAAATACTAAAAACAACAACAAAGCTCACACTCCACACTTTAACCAACCGGCTGCCGTATAATAATCACTCGCGACTCAACGTCACCAGCTAATTACAAATCTGAATAGGGCTTTGACTAGTACAAAGAAAAAAAAAAGAAAAAAAAAACAATTATTAACGTTACAGTGGCCGCGCGAGTGGCCCGGTGCACGCTGTCACATCTGTTCGGCCTCCAACCCCGCGGATTAAAGTGATAATTATTCTGCAGAAATAATTATTGGATTTACTGTTAATAATAGGGGATTTTGTCGCATGGCTGTGTTTTGGTCAGTGGGAAACAAACCTATTGGCAACGGCTTAAAACCGTTTCGATAATTTAAACATAGAGTAGACATTTAATGTAATACATTGCCACAAAAAAGCAAAATACTGGTTTGGACCAAACAATCCAATCGAAGACTATTTATCGATATGTTTGTAACAAAGACGTCACATAATATATTCCAAATAAACCAAATTCCGTTAATGTTGTTAAAGAACCGATTAAAAGATCAATAAACCTGATTTACAATTAATTTAAACAATAATAAAACACAATCCGGTTAGTAATCTTACAAATACACTTTTACCGGTTTCGCTTCACGATTCTATGCACCCTTACCTAGAGCATATGGCCAGCCACGCGCCCGAAGGGTTAGAGCTATTGTTTCGCCAAAACAAAATAAAAAAAAGAATTAAAAAAGTAAGCCCCGAATGATCGTATCGTTTTCAATGACGTAATTACTATGATCCGACTAATTGTTACGAGGGCTCGAGTACATTTTGTTTCTGAGTGTTTCGCTTTGACCGTATTCGCATGCCGTATTGAAATTGAAGTACTCCGTTCTTTGTAGTGCAGACAGTTATTGCGCTCTGTAAAAGTGCTATTCATAGTATTTTCGACTTTAATACCATTTACGTTTCAATGTTTTCATTCAGCGCGTTTTTATTTGGTGAGTGGAAAAGTTAGGGTTTTTATGAAATCTATCAGACCGTGATATTCATTCCGCTGATGAACGTTTTAAAAATATAACTTGTTAACTTGCGTATGTTTAGTACCTACTGCTACATTTTTACTAAAACGAACGTGATCCTTATTCTCAATTGGTTTTGTTGCAATTTCATTTGCATTTGTTTGAAATTGAATATGATCCTTAATCTCAATTGCATTTGTTTGTAGAATAAAGTAGTACTGGCTTCTATTGTCAGAGTTCATCAGGTCATCCAAGTATCTGTGACGTGACCTAACGACATCTATCTATCGATAATATTCGGAAGCTTCATCATCATCAACCCATAACATCCCACTGCTGAGCACGGGTCTCCCCTCACTTTCGAGAGAAAAAAAAACTGATAGAGCAATGAAAATCTGCACGTATAACTAATGGAAGTCAGTCACTGGTGTAACCCGAGGTTACAAACCGGGTTGCAAAAAGCCCAACTTACCACTCAGCAACCAAAGTTTTTATACTTAAACCTTGTACATAAAACTCAAAACATGTTCGCACTTTAAGTTATTTTACAATCTTTTAAGCCATTTAATTTTGGCTCATTCATAAAAAATCGTATACTCATCCGTAATTTCATTCAAGAACTCGAATTAACAGATCTAAAGCGCTGGTTACACCTAAGCGATCGTGCGACGCGACTCAAAGGCGATTACCACGCACTTGATGTTATTTGCTTTTTGTTCTGTCACGTGACTTTAAAAAAGTACTAACTGAACCCTGGAGTTTCTACAGCGGATGAAAGTATCCTAATTGTTAATCCAAGACCGAAAGTTACAAAGTAGGTCCCAATTTCATCAAAATCCGTTCAGCGTGGATTAGTAAGGAAATACACTCAGAGCGCTTTGGACCTAAGACTGGACCAGTATGTCATCGTATTGTTTCCAAGGTATTTCACCCAAATCAATATACTCAAAGCATGATATTAAAAATTAAACATCGATATGAAAAAGAAACACGCCGAAACCTTTTTAGCTTTGGTTAAAAAAATGAATGCATACTACACGGATCGCAGCTTAGCAATAACAGCATTCACAGCATACGTTTTGGTCTTTCTTGAGTATTAAAGTCCAAAATCGGTACTCGGGCCATCACGGGATGGTTATACGTATTCATATCGTATTTTAATTACACATTCATATGTAAATGAGTGTTCGAATGCCTCAAAGATTCGTTCATACATTTGCTGCTTAAAATATGCATTCACTGTGTGCCTCTGTACTGTATAGTAGTTTGCGTGGTGTAATTAGCACTCGTATGAATAGAAGGTTTTTATAGCGATTAGGGTGCGGAATACGGATTGAATTTGAATAGGGTGCATTTATTGTTTCATCTACACATGAGCATATTTAACTTTTTGTATCAATCAAATATCAGCTTAAGTCTGGCACACTAAGGTTCTAATTCAATTTTCTTAATAGGTCTTAGATTTTTTAACCCTGCAGTACTCTGCACAAGTTAAAACGCCTTGTAACCCTCGATTATGCGTAATTGGCGTCTTAATGAAACACTACGTTCCTACCTAACGTCTGCCAATCCTCAAAGGGCTAGTTTCTGGAACGTTGGTCAACTTTGACGGCAGATTAAGTATATCGTTGTCTCTATCTGGAACTAAATAAATGACAAGGACAGGAATAAATTTAATCTGTTGTCAACTTAACTAACGCTCCAGAAACCGGACGTAAAGCTACCTAAAACACGACAATAATTAACACAAATTAGCATAATATAAGTTCATCACATCTGCAAAACCGCAGCGAAAAGGCCTTCAATTAACCCCTTCTAAATTGTTCAGTGATTATTCAAATATTTTGACCCCCGGGAAAGGAAAATAATTCCTGTTCAACATTCATATTTATCACATCACGCGTGTAAGCTGACTAAAGATGAACAAAGAAAGTTTCCAGAAGGAGGACTTTGATCTGATGAAAAATAGCTGTTTTTTATGTATGTCCCTCAAAAATGTTACAAGCCACATTATTGGTGTTAATTAAAAGGAAATGAACTATTTTAAGTCTACAGAATGGTTAAAAACTCTTTAATGAAAACCACAGAATAAATAAAACTTAAAAACTAGAAAAAAACAAGTTAATAATTCTATAGCTTTTATGGACCAGAAATCCAAATCCAGAAATAATGGCCATCCATTTATTTAACTATGAGACTGAACTGAAATGCAGACTTACAGAAATTAAAACATTGTATCTCTGTATCTGAAATATTTTCTTTAGTTTTTGTCGTGATAATTGTAAAATTCTGAAGATGATGCTGCAAGGAAACAATCGAAATATGAACATTATGTAAACGAAATTTTAAGTATAATATATTTTTCTTACTTACCAGTCTAATTCCAAATATCGACCCATTCATAGATTTTGTAAGTTGAAATTTTCCGATCTTAACAATTGAGTCAACGCTGGATCTTCATTTCTACCTACAAAATACGCATCAAATATTCTCTCTATACAATTTCCTACTCTTTGCCCCGTAATAAAATAAAGCCATTGTGCTGTAAGGGCCGATTTAACCCTTTCATTGCTAAGAGAAAGGCCTACTAATGGTCTTATTTCGCCTAATGATGACTGTCGAGGGGTTGTTACAATCGCGAGATGAAGTGATAAGTTGGTGTATGAATTTTGTTTATTAGTGGGGCTTGATAGAGGCTGGCAGTTAGCAGGATGTTTTCTATTCAGTTTATGTTTTTATGTTATCTGGTTTCTGTGGGAATTTTTAACAAATTTGGATTGTTTCTTAATTGATAGGTAGATCAAGAATCATTAACCACCAGAGCAGTGTTAAGTTGAATTCGTGAAAATTGTTTCGGTAGTATTTCAGTCAATCCGTTAAAAGTTACGCCTTTCTCCCGTTGAGATAGGCAGAGACAACATCTTTCCACATGCTTCGATCCAAGTGGAAAGCAGTACACCAGCTCCCTGGCATCCTTTACTGGATTCTAGAACTCTAGAGCAATAGGCTGTGTAGGGTCCATGCGTGGTGATGTCACATCCTTCCCGTTAGCCTCATTCACACAAAGAAGTTCAATCCGTCTTTTACTGTTTATCTCGCATACTTCCTCAATCTTATCTAGATCTAGATTGCCTGTCTAAAAGTTAGTATTAAGCAATAACAATAGATTCACAAACTCACGCTTTGAATAGCAAATTTCTCATTGAAACTTAAACCACAGCTTATTAAAAAAAATACAGCACGTTCTAAGCTCTAATCTCTACTCCCGCTTGCTCAGCTGGCGGATTTGAATAATAATTCTCAGTTTTTTGCCCCAAAAAAAGTAATTGCATCACATTATCGCCCCTAACCTATTATCAAACAAGCAACCCTTTGTTTGCCGTCTGAAAAAAATAGCTTAAGGGCTGAAGCATAATAATGATCACTTTTATCAACGTTTTTTCTTCGGCCGCCTGATTGCACCTAAATGATAATCAAGAAAAAATATTATAGGAATTAATCTCGCGTCCCAATCAGGGGCATGCAAATATGGCGAGCAGATGCGTTCGTGCCTTACCGATAATGAGTCAGCTAACCTGTTACTGTTTACCGTTATTAGTATAATAAGTATAATGTATTCTGCAGAGGAAAGGTGCGCAGAAATTCGTGTATACGAGGGTGAATCAAAAAGTTCTTAGAAGTGCATATATATCAAACCTTTTTGGATCAAGTTCGATATTCAAATTAAAGAGTGTCTATCACACTATATTTATGCAGACTGTCACTTGTTTTTGTCAGTTCGTTCGCATGTAATAAATTTTTTTGTGCAACGAGTTGCTAAAAAGTCAAAATTATGGATAAAAGTGAGTTACGTGCGGTGATAAAATATCTCAGTTTGAAAAAAATGTCTACGAAGGAAATTTTTTTGGACATTCAGCAGACATTAGGGGGTGATGCTGTACCCTATTCTACGGTTGCGTACTGGGTGGCTGAATTTAAAAGAGGTAGATCAAGCTGTAAAGATGACCCGCGTTCTGGGCGGCCTTCAACCTCCGTTACAGAAGAAAATGTCAAAAAGGTTGAGAATCTGGTTTTGGAAGACAGAAGAATGACTATAAAACATATAGCTGAGATCCTAAAGATATCTTTTGGTAGCGTTCAATCCATTTTAATTGATTCACTGGGGTTCAAAAAAGTTTCTGCAAGATGGGTGCCACGAATGTTAACCGACGAAAACAAAAAGCGACGTTTGGAAATTTCCAAGCGTAATCTCGAAATGTTCCAGCGTGATTTGGATAATTTTTGCCGTCGTCTTGTCACCATGGATGAAACGTGGGTCCACCATTTTGATCCTGAAACTAAAAGACAAAGCATGTCTTGGAAACGACCATCCTCTCCATCCATTAAGAAATTTCGAGTTGCTCCTACCGCTGGCAAAGTTATGGCCTCTGTGTTCTGGGATAGTGAAGGAATCCTTTTTATTGATTACATGCCAAAAGGCCAGACGATTACTGGACCCTATTATGCAAATTTAATCCCGAAAGTGCGTGAAGCGATTAAAGAAAAACGTCGTGGAAAACTGTCGTTGGGCGTGTTGTTCCTTCAAGATAACGCTCCTGCTCATCGATCGGAAGTTGCGCTCAACGCAATCCGCTGTGCTGGCTTCAATCTCCTTGACCACCCACCATATTCTCCGGACTTAGCCCCAAGTGATTTTCACTTATTTCCAAAATTAAAAGAGGAAATACGTGGAACAAAATTTCACGATAATGACGCGGTTATAGCTGCCGTAGAGGACTTTTTCGAGAGTCAAGAAAATATTTTTTTTTCACAAGGAATAAGGAAGTTAGAAACGCGTTATTCTAAATGCATTGCATTGGAGGGAGATTATGTAGAAAAATAAAATATTATTATTTAAATCTTTGCATTTTTTAATATTGATTCCAAGAATTTTTTGATTCACCCTCGTAATTTTGGTATAATTTGAAGTGAACCACTTCTAATACTACGTCACTAAATTGTCGTGTCGTGTCGTTGAAGCGGTGGTAGCCTAGTGGGAGAACCTCCGCCTTCCAATCAGAAGGTCGTGAGTTCAAATCCCATTGCAGGCCGTACCAATGTGTTTCTTGTAAAAACATATGTACGTAATTATCACTCGCTTTTCGGTGAAGGAAAACATCGTGAGGAAACCCACATATCTACCCGAGAATTATTTCAGAGGTAGGTAGGTGATCCACCAATCCGGATCTGGCCCCCGTGGTGGATTATGGCCTAACCCTCCTCACGAAAGTGAGGGGAGACCCGTGCTCAGCAGTGGGACGTTATGGGTTGATGACGATGATGATGAAATTGTCGTCTTTAAAATTGTAAAGAAGCTTTAAGAAGTCGTTAACGTAAACTCTGATCGTTAAATCATTAACCATTAAGGGTGACGTACATCAAAATCCCGTAAATCTAAATTTTGTTAATTCGAGATACAAGGCTCAATGTCACCAGATAGACGAGCGCAGCGCAGTGCCGCGCGAGATTATGAAATGCCAAGTTCTGGGTGGCACTGTTACTGTTACGGGCAGGCGTAGCGCTTGCCATCAGGTAATTGTAACTCAATAATTAAAAAAAAATATGCCTTACATTTCAAGGTTACCATAATCGAGGTTTCTCCGTGTAAGGCTCGTGAAATAACATATGTTTAACTGCGTTCAAGCTTAAGCAAATTTTAAATTGGATTCATTCTAAATTTAATAAATTCAAATAAGTCATCTTAATTTTTTTTTTTATTTAATATATTTGTAAATAATGTACAATACACTTATAAAAGATTAACAATAGTCGAGTTTGTACTCGTGCTTACTAATAAATGTCAACGATGACCACAAAACTTATAATATTCAATGATAAATAAACATTGATTATGGAAATCACATTTCCATAAATTACGTTTTCTTTCTTTTGTATTGTAGTTATCTCACTATGGTACGTTTTTACGCTGTGACGTATTATGGGTTCCACAATCATTGGACATTATCACGAAGTACATAATTCCGTAGTTGTCGTTTCTCGTCGAGTCGTTCGTCAATTAATGATTAATTTGTTTATACAGAATTAATTTATTTATCTACGGAACCTTGTAGGCGAAACTCGAGTGTCGTATAATGTGTACTTCAGGAAACAATCGTCCCATAGAGAGGATGAAGAGACTCTTCACTCTTCAATACTGGCGTATTCCATTTGGAACAAATTTCCATTTTTACTTCTGTGTCCCGGTTTCAAGGGCATTGCTTCCAGTGAAATTACTGGGCAGAGACTTTAGAGCCGATGTCTCAGGGTGACGAGCGCAGTGCAGTGCCGCGCAGGATTATGCAATGCAGTGTTCTGGGTGGTGCTGTGACTGTTATTATTGCATACAATCACCTAAATAATAAAAATAATATCAGTATAAGTATCACCTGGCTTACTTAATGTTGTCTGAAAAAAAGTTATGATATCATTAAAGCATATTGTGCTCAAGTTTTAGCATAATTCAGTCAAAAAATACAAATATTGATATCATTGGTTCGCGACAATTTATAGCTTACGAAACAATAATTATTTACTCATTTTATACATGAACTCACTCTGCAATATTATTTCGAAATAATTTAAGCATTATTCGCGATGGTCAAATGCACTTAACAGACATATGAATATAAAGTTTTTCTACAAAACCAGAGTTTTATTTTGAGCTAATTTATTTATTACAATAGTTTCACGATATTGGACTATAAATTCGACCAATATTAGCCATTTACACCAAATAAAGGCGATGGAGGTTGCAAATATCAAATTCATAAAATATGGCTAAGAAATAAACAACCATCATCATTTAAGTATTGTAATTTTATACTTTGATGACTTTAGACTTTATTGGACAAAATATGTTCGTATAAAAATAAGCTTTAATTAAATCAGCGCCTAGTTATTTCCGGTGCCAAGCGGCGCAAGCCCACCTAACCATAGTGCAAACTGAAAAGTATGTCAACTTGAAACCCGGGCCGGATTCAATTACCTACCGTACTCCAGATACGCAGGGTTGTTATCTAGATACCTATGTACAGGTACGTATATTAAAATTAAAATTAAATAAAAGGGCAAGGACAAGATTTTCATAAGTAATAGTTAATAATAAAATTACAATTAAATAAATGAATCAATGTTCGCAACGTGTGTAGCTCGGATCGCCCATGTCCTTATGTGCGTGTTTTATGCGTGCGTACATGTGCACACACTTAGAAGCCCCGTTTGATACCAATATGTGAAGATCACGTACTTTTCTGTTTCTTCTATGACCGAACACTGTCGGTGGTCTATAGGTACTTATAGAAAGGCCTCACTACAATAAATAAAACTCAATAAACAGGTGTCAAGGCGGCCACCGTGTTGTCTTCTTATGTATGTATGTATGTCTTGTAAAATGAATAACTTTTACATACAGAATTATAGATATTGATTGGAATTCAAATTATGAATTTTATGGATTTGTTATGCATTCTGTTTTATGTAATTGACATGAATTGAACGAGAAAATATGCTGTTGAAGTTCTGTATTACTTTTTAATTGTGATTAATAATTGTTAAAAAGAGGTGAATTTTTATGTTTAGTAGGAATATGTTTATATATATCTTAATTGATCAAATAAGTGACAAATGGAAAGACTATTAAAAATAATTAAACTCAACAACATGATTATTATATATTTTATTTCGGTTTATTATTATAAAATAGTTTAATTAAATTATATTTTACGCAAAACATCGTTTGTAGTCAGGCGATGGAAACAGTAATGACCCACCTGAATTTAAAAAATAAAAAATGAGCTTTATGATAAAGATAACACCAAAAATCAAAAGTGTCAAAATCAATAAAGTTTGACAGAAAGTCATTATAGAATGCGAAATATTTTCCAATAAAATCATTTACACGTAAATTCAACAATTAAGCGAGAGTTATGCAGGAATTAGTATAATTTGTAATTCATGTTTTCTTAATGAATTTTTAGAGATTGAGTCATGACTGTTTTTAAATTTTTCCGTCAACAATGCCAAAGAGCTAATTAATTACAATAAATGTCGCATATATTTAAATGTCTGAACGGTATTTTTAACTTAATTTAAATAAAATTTCAATTTTTCTAAACTTTGCATGAAAAGATCGTACTTTACAATACAGACTAGTTTACCATTAATTTGTCATGATAAATACGACAATATTAAAATTTGTGTCAAAAATTATAACGACTTTAAACATAAAATATTTTTAATTAAAATCCAACTATAAACAGTCGAAACATAATAATTTACAATGGCGACCTATTCACATTTACAATTAGTAATAAATTAAATATTTTATAGGATTGTAAATCAGTTTGTCCAAGCGCACGTTGTTGATACAGTGTTGGATTACTGTTTGATTTGTGGTCCACTGTGACTATTCCGATTAGATGGTAAATCAATAAGTTTTCACGTTTCGAGCAAGATGCATCCTTACCATTATAGGTACTTACTATTGTAATAATCTCTTTAACAAGACAGAGAATAGAATACAAAACTCTTTGTCGACTTTTTTTCATTTTCTTCTTTCATATTTTTTTTTCTCTTTATTTATATAGCATACAATTGATTCATTAAACGGCGGTGGTGTCTGTCATACTGTTTTTTTACTATAATACTTCAGGTATCAACGATCCATGAAATAACCTAATTGCATTCTAAAATTAAGTCCTTACACAGTAGGTATATCTTATTTTCTACAATGTAATTTAATTTGGAGATAGAAAGATTTTATTGCGGTTTTATTCATACGATGTATTAGTTATCAGGTCACGAATCGTTAAGGATGTTTTAAGTGACTCGCGGGATCTCTATGAGGCAAGTTAACAGTCAGCTGCAAAAAAGAAGTCGCTACCCTAGAGATCATAAAAAAGTGCCCAATTTGCCAATCATCAAACTGTCGGTCCGATAAATGCGGCAAAACTTTAAAACTTGCAAGCCAAAGCATGTGTCACTTGATTTCAACCCTTGACTGTCGCAAGATCAGTTAAAAAAAACGTATAATTCTAAATATTATGCGACACACGATGACGACATGTTAGACGAGGGACTACTCAGAACTAGGGCTTGTCAAGTATATACCAATTCACAAGCTCCTTGATAACTCTATACAGCAAAACGCAGTACCGATTACTTCAAGAAGTTCCACTCCAAAGCAAATTACACGATGGAACTATTTGTTTTATTAAAGCCGAAGTTTTTTATGACTGCCTGGCTCAATAAGTTATTGCTGCTTCAAACTGTACAACAGGTGCACTAAATGTCAAAACACCAGCAGTATCGTATCAAATAGACACAATACTCAAAGAAGTAAACGCGATACGCATATAAAACGCATGATAAAGTGTTACCTACACCCTTCTTATACGAAACGGAATTAGTAAATGAATTATACTTAAATTTATAATTTTCGAAAGCGAATGTCGAAGAGTAAAGAGATCGGATACGAACACAATGGATCTCGGATCACCGGTATTGGAGCCCTGCTGTGCGCCCGCGCATATGCCACACAAAATAAGATAAAAACTTTAATAAAATCCTTATGTAAATTAAATTTGTAGATCCTCATATGCGGAGATTATAAATACTTTTAAAATGACAATACGAGCTCGGTTCCAAGTTGGTATAGAAAATAAAAGAAACAGGTCCGATTGAATGGACTTTTCATTAAAATATTCGATAAGAAAAACAAACTGTAATAATGTCACGGCTCTAATAAACGAGTTGGTTGGACAATAGAACTAACATTTAAAATAACTTGTAGATAAAATATACGTTTGTGGTATAATAGCTAGGTATTGATCGCTGTTCCTAACTTGGACTTGATTGGCACTGAGCTAAAACCAATTAGGATAAAAAAGAAGATTGAGGAAGTATGCGAGATGAGGAGTTACAGACGGATGAACATGTTCTTTGTGTGAATGAGACCAGAAAAAAGGATGTGACACCACCATCCGTGGACCCTACATAGTGCATTCGTCTGGAATTCCAGAAGTTGGTTTGGGAGTTGGTGTACTATTTTCCGCTGGGATCGTATGGAGAGATGTATAGTCTTTGCCTATCCCAATGGGAAAAAGGTGTAACTGTATGTATGTAAAAAAAATAGAGACGAAATGATAACTTCCTTTTTTGAAGTCGCTTAAAAAGAGGGAAATGTGGACAATTATAATAATAATTGTAGAGTAATCAAATTTTGACAGCTCAATCTATCTATATATATATATATAAATGTTATGTTTGTTTGTGTAGGCTTAAAAAACTCAAAAAGTTCTGCATCGATCGAGCTGAAATTTTAGCATGATATATAATCCGCATCAAGGATTGTTTTTATCTATTTTTTCATCAGTGACATATCAGCGAATGTGCGAATGTGCCACAGCGAAGCGTGGTAGGGCACAACTAGTTGATAATAATTCCTTACGAAGTCTCCATGGCGTAAGTTGGTGATAAACCGACTGCGAAAAGCAAGGTTGTGGGTTCAATTTCGCACACCACAAATATTCGCGTAGGTCACAATGATTGATCCGCATTTATTTGTGCTGAGTCTGGCTGTTTGTAGGTCCTCGTAGCTCCTGAATCCCTAGATACAGTGAATCCTAGTTAAGGGTCAGGATTTATTTACGAGTAAGTGATCGTGGCATCTCAACTTTTCACAGAAATGACATAAGCGTAAAAAAAGAATTAAGAATAATCTTTTTGTTTTTTTTTATATGTTATTAGGTAACGACACGAGTAAGTCGTTCACCGGATGGTAAGCAAACCAAATACAGACAAAAAAAGACAGGCAGACTAATATTCTTTTGTAAAACCATTGTCCTCGCTGTTCCTGATTCTCTAGATACAGGGACACCTAGTTCTATGTATTCTAGTTCAGTAACTATGTATAGCAATGTGGCACGTAACGTATTATAAAAAATAGTACTCTAAAATACGTCAATAACGTTGAAAATACCTGTTGTTAATGAAAATATAAAAGCACACTTTTCCAAACAACTTAAAAGCTTTCCATCAACCGTCAAAGTTTCCAACAAAATATAGCAATTATAAAAATCTACGCCCAATAAATCAGGTTTATTACTACGGGGGGATAGTTAATCTGGGCCAGGAAATTAAACTTGGAATTACCATAATTGATACGCTTCAAGTGAACCAGCGCAGAAAACCGATCGTCTTTATAGCCTTCCAAGAGTTTCGCGAACGCTTTAGAATATTTTTAATGAACATCGCCTTAAATTGAGATTGGATGATAAAAAAGCTATTATCTAGTTTTACTTTGAAGCTGCGAAATGTCTTTGGATTTACTTCTCTTCTAAGCAGTTTCATTATTTGGAAAGAAAGCAATTATTTTTTTATGCGTTTTATGGAAGTGAAAACGTTTTGGAAATGTCAGCATTGATTTATTTATGTCCCACTAGTTTTTGCCCACGACTTCGTTCGTACTGACTACAGGTTATCGGGGGTTCAAACTGTCTCCACATAAAATTTCATCCTGATTCGTTCAGCCGTTGCAGCATGAAGTCTGAATTAACAAACAAATTAACTATTAGTTAATTATGCAATATTAATAATAATTATACGTAAATGATCATTACCGTCCTGATTTATGTTGAATAAACTAAATTACATTATAATTTATAATGAAACACTCATTAAAAGTGTAGATTCAATTATGCACATTTATATTAATTAATTAAATAAGTTAAAAATAAAACAATTAACTTCATAGTATTTAAACATGAATTGATTTATAACCAGAAACTTAGGATTATATTTTATCGATAATAAATATGTTTATTGTTTTAAATGTTTTTACATTAAATAGGACCAATAAAATTAATTCACCCATTCATCATTCATTACAGCCGCTCAGCGACCTACGGAGAGAGCTGTGCACGGGGTTTCTCGTTTTCTTTTCACCAGGTGGTAAACGCCACGCCTGCCTATAACAGCTACAGTGCCACCCAGAATCTGTTGCGGCACTGTTCTGAGTCACCCTGAGATATCACCTCTAAAGTAATTTAGCTGGAAACAGTGCCCTTCAAACCGGAACACAGTAATGATTGCACACTACTGCTTGGCGGATGAATATCTGGCAAAGGTATGGTACTTCCCCAGGAGATCTCTTGCAGAAAAGGCCTCCCACTACAATCCGTAATGAGGTAATCCGGCAGAGAACCAGAGGAACCGACATAGCTCGAAGGATTAGTAAGCTGAAGCCGCAGTGAGCCGGTCACATCTCCTGAAGAACCAACAACCGATGAGATAGACTAGTTCTAGGCTAGAGACCGCGCTTAGACAAAAGTAGTATAGGACGTGACGACATACATGAAAATCGGCTGGTAAGTAGAGATTGGATGAAAAGAGCCTAAGGTGGTGTTATGGTTAACTAAGGGAGGCCTATGGCGAGCAGTGAACGAGTATTATCGGCTGATAGTGAATTCAAGTACAGTAAATCAAATTAATGAATAAAAGTAAGGTAGGTATTTATTAAAGTTTCAACCTAAATAGAAAATAAACGATCCTCAGCTGCAAACGAAAAAAAAACTCCATTAAAACTTCATTAGCATAAAAACAAAATTATTAATAACTTTTAACACAAACGATTCGTATCGACACGCGTCAGCAATAAAAATACTTAACCCTTGCTTTGTATTAAAGACTTGTTCGAATTAATCAAATCATTCTGTAGATTTTTATCTATAAGAGAGTGTGCCTTTGAAATTAGAGCAAGAAGGAGCATCAATTGTTTTGCTTCGCCCACGAACGCATACCTCGGTTGTTATTTTATTGTGAAGCGTTATAGATAGATATAACGGATTGTAATCATCTCATTGTGTGAGCTAAGATGTATCTAAGCGGAGTACGAGTGGACGTAAGTTGGAAGAATAAGTTCAGTGAGTTACTTCTTCTTTCTTCTTCTCCAGAAGACGTGATGGCAATGAGTAGAAGTAGCTTATTTACAATTATTATGTGGTCAATGATATTTCGGCTACCCATTTCAAGCTTGTTCGAGATAAATCATGATATTTCGATAAAAACCTGAATGGTTATCCTTATGATTATTTCTTTGGACTGCATTCATCCCAGAATTTACACACCATTTAAAAAGTATGGTATATTAGGTGGATCGAAAATCAAAGAAATATCAAAAGTTTTAACTATACTTAAGACTTTTATTACGTAATCTTGACAGGTTACCAGTGATGAAGCAGAAAAAAACTGACTACGTCTAGTTTACAATAAATAATCCTGTAAAAAAATATATAAATTTGCCCCTTCACCCATTGCTTAAAAATAAAATTAATGTCTAATAGACGACCATATGTCTCAAATTTAAGACCGACGCAATTCTTAAGAAAAAGAAGAAGCCCTTCCACCCTTTCTAACTTTCCCTCAGCCGTACCACATAACCTCCGATAAAACAACATGTGTTTCTTCACCTAACGAATCTTCCTCGGCATAATGAGTACGACAATGTAAAGTGGGCTCAGTATTTACATAATGTCAACTAAGTAGGTGTAGGAGTGTCGCTGGATGAACGCCATCGAGGACGCATTGTCAGTAGAGGCGCAACAGGCCGCTAGATTCTGTCAATATCAGTGAAACTTCATTTACTTGTGCTATACGCGCCGACATTACTTTAGCACTAGGGAATATGACAAACATGTAAAAAGGGCGCCACTATACAAAACTCTTTGCATTAGCAAGGCGATTGTTAAAATTTTGAACACGTTCTAAAATCTTACTTTAACCAGTTAGCTTCCAAACATGTCTCCTTTATAAACTACGTATTCGATGAAGAACACTCTTGAATGTCATTAATCGAATCGAAGGTATGCTATTGTGTTTCGAATGTTGGTTTTCTGAGTGTGTACCCTGTGGCGAGATGTGAGAAAGTTGTTGTTTACAGGTTGGTCGGAATAATATGTCAAAGTTATTGTTTAGGAGCCACAGTTAATTTACTGATATCCGGTTTACTAACATTGGTATTTTGTGCTAGCTACTTTTGTAATGGTAAACCTCTTCTGCAAGAGACTAAGTACTTGGGGACTACTAAATCTACTTTGCTAGATTTTCGTCTGCTAAGCAGTAGTTGTGGAAACAACACTGGGTTTGTGTTTTTTTTTTGTTTGTTTTTTTTTTGCTTAAGTTATAATGATTAGGTTATATATTAACCTGTCTACCATATAATTGCCGATACTATCATAACCTTTCAACTAAGTACCTACATTTAATGATCATGTAATATCCACAAAAAAAACATTCTCAGGCGTTACTGATAAATGCTTAAAAATGGTACTAATCTAGTTTATTCTGAATTACATGAGAGTTTTAAATTGTCTGGTATTCACGCTTCGTTCACACTTTAACAATTCGTTAGAAAACTACAAATAGTTCGGTACAGTAGTTAAGAGTGAGCTACGTAAGTGTTTGGAGGGTTTCAGATATTAATACGGTAAAAAAAAATTACTTGTCATTGACTGAAATTCAGACAAGAAGAGCGGTGAGCCTGTTCAACTATCTAACTTACTAACTGCGCCAGCTACAGTTTGATTTTGCTGAATCTTAACTGAAATCCAATTTTAAATTGTAAATCTATACCAGATTGCGCCAAAATATACAGGTTTTGACTTGTCATGAAACACCATGCATCTCTTTATGAAATCACACAAATCTAGAAAAATTGACAGCGCAGTTTTTTCTTTTGATATCATTTTATTCTGCCCCTCTACTAAGGGGACAGGTTAACTTAATTTTTATTTAAGTATCAAATGTCCAACCAATTCACCCAATAGAAC
The DNA here is from genome assembly GCA_912999815.1 of Campaea margaritaria. Classification (NCBI taxonomy): domain Eukaryota; kingdom Metazoa; phylum Arthropoda; class Insecta; order Lepidoptera; family Geometridae; genus Campaea; species Campaea margaritaria. The sequence goes on from OU538801.1 coordinate 6,607,895, forward strand.
ACATAAACGTACCTACTTTAGATTTAAAAAAGTTTTTTCAACATGAACTTTTCTACGCATCTCTAAAATGCACGTAAAAGCGCTCCAGAAAGCAAGCCGGCGTTGCATCAATTCAAATTAAACAGTCTTAAACACAATTGAATTACTCGAGTTTCCGCGTCGTCCGTCCGAGAACAAAAGCGTTATTAAATACGTAATTATTCACATTTATTCGTGCAAGGTTTTGATTCTCATTTATGGCTGCAACACACTGCATCAGTTTAATAGACAGTAGCGCCAAAATTGCAAAGCAACCGCTCGCCTTTGCAAGTGTTTGTTTTAAGTAAATTGTCGTTGGCTAACGAGAGAAACATTATTAGTCCATTTAAAAAAGAAAACAATTTGGTTCGTGTCTCACACCTACGCAGGAGATAGGTACTGATAGCGAGGTCAGGTGATAAAGTGCTTAAATAAAGTTGCTGACAATGCTGTAGAGGCCGCTATGGCAGCGAACCAATAGTTATTCATTGTTAACAACCACTTAAAAACCAAAACATTTGTACTAGAAAGTTCGAGCAATGATTTAATTATGAGTTTAACGATTTAATTACTAGAATCTTTTTTACTTGAAATATGAGTTTTGTCTTCGAGCTACTTGCAAATGCACTAGACTCGTGTATCCGCAACTTTATTCGTGCAAGCCTTTGAATTCGGAGGGAACGTCGGATTTAATTCTAGCCGAACTAATTGCCCCGTGGGTCGATATAATTTTGTTTACTGCCTTTTAAACGTCCCCACCCACTTGCGTTTCATTACGAATATGTAATTACATTAATTTCAAACGGTTACTGGATTGTTACGTTTTGTTAAAGATTGTTGTGATGGAGTGGTTTGGCGTATGACAGACTTTAATGGTCTTATATGTGTAGTTCGAAGAACAGCACAGCATAGACCCTAGTTATATCCTCATTGTGTATACCCCAGGCCGTTATTGCTGTCTATTAAAAGCTGGTCTGATAAAAGGTGAGAATCGAAATTCCACCTTTTGTAACTCGTGAAATGAAAACTGTTTTTTCAAAATTTTAAGAGTCTTTATATATTTACGGACCTAATAAAAACGATTAACGTACCTAAATATAATGTCCTTAGCCTAGCTAGAGTAAATGTCTTCCGTGTCATAAATAAGGTACCTTGTACCAAAAGAAAACAAAAGGATGCTTTTAGATATCTACTCGTAATTGCAATATGTTGACGATTAGACTTTTTTTTATTTGACTGGGTAATGAGATGAGAAAGTCGTTTACCTAATGATAAGCGCTGTGCCTGCCCATAACAGTTACAGCGCCACCCAGAACTTTACATTGCATAATCTTGTGCGGCACTGCACTGCGCTCGTCACCCTGAGACATTGGTTCTAACGTCTCATATGCCCAGTGATTTCGCTGGAAACAGTGCCCTTCAAGCCGGAACAGTAATGTTTGCACGGTACTGCGGGCGGATGAATATCTGGCAAAGGTGTGATACTTCCCCAGGCGGTCTCTTGCAGAAGATACCTACTACTACGAAGACTACAGAATAGTTCATTCAAGTTTAAGTTAAAATAAAACAGCTAGCTCCTGAACATAATGGTATTCCTAACTTGTATTCACATGAGATTTATTATTGACATAACGTCAAAAGTATGCTAACTTTTGTGACCCTGTGCTAACTTCAAATCAACTTTACATAATAATTTAATGAAGTATTTTACTTGCAGAGTTTGTACCACCAGCGGCTTTTAGAATATGTTTATTGCCAAATAACGGCTGTTAAAATGACTCATTCTTTAATCCGCAGGTCAAAAAATTTCTTTCTTTACTTGACTAGAATATTAAATGCAGGAGGAAAAAGCAATTTAGTCTTTGTTCGTTCGTTAAGTTGTTTGTATGTTTTAAACTGCATATTAATAGTGGACTCCTTTCTAAAAATGCCTAAATACTTGCATGTAGGACTGATGCATAGTTATTTTGTTAATCTTTGGTTGGATCTACTGTTAGTTTGGATTTAGTATGCATGGTTTATAGGCGCAAGTGGCCTTCGTTTCGTGTTAGGAACTTTGTAGTTACTTAGTAGAAATCATTTTTTTTTGTTATTAACGGAAGCAATCATATCAACAAGGCATTGAAAGCTTATAATTCCCGTGGACATTAGAATTTGAAACTTAGGAAGCGAAATATTTAGCAATTACTTGTCTGAACAGCCACCACCACAAATAGACCCTACATTGGTTTGGAATTGGAATTTGGAATTGCCTATTGGTTTGGAATTCCAGAAACCAGTAGAGGGTGCCAGGGAGTTGGTGTACTGCTTTCCGCTGGGATCGTAGCATGTGAAAAGATGTAGTCTCTGCCTTTTTTTTTACTTCGGGAATGCATTACACGTACCACTTGGCGCGGGGTGGACCGGAAGGTTATTTGGGGCTCCCCGCCAGCTAACCTGGCGGTATATTTACTAAACCCCAGGGTGTTCCACCAGGACGCCTTTTGTCGTGGCTACAGGAACATGCCAACGGGAGAAAGGCGAGAGTGTATGTTATCAGACCAATCAGTCAAGTACACGGTGAATATCCAGTGTTTCTCTTAAATCATATAACTTGGCACTTAGTTACTGAAAGCTTGTGATCACAGTATGTATCAAAATGTTTAGTTATAGGGTACTTGTGTTGTGCACAAAATGCGAGTCGCACAACGGGCCATGAAGCGTGCCATGTTAGGCATCAGGTTAAGCGACAGAGTTCGAAATACGGAGATCCGAAGACATAAGACATTTTAAGACATCGGATCCCGTATAATTAAACTCAAGTGGCGATGGCAGGTTGAGTAAGTCCCTGACAGAATGGTGGCCACGTGTGGGTAAGCGCAGCCGCGGAAGACCGATACAACGGTGAGTCGACGACATCAAAATGTTGGGTAATACATGGACCAGATCGGCCCAAAGCCAGGATGAATGGCGTAAGAGGGAGGAGGCTTATGCCCTGCAGTGGGTTGGATGAGCTGCATATGATGGGGTGCGGGCCAGGTAACCTCCACGAGTGCCCGGCTGTTGTTCGTCCCTCTTGATGCGTTGCATCCGGAGGGAAGGGCAGCAGCTGGGACGGTGCACCCTGGGGTTCGGTCAGCAATTCTCCTAGGGGAATTGGTGGCCGTAGCAAATAACCTGGCGAGAAGAGGTCCTTCGCGTGTCCCTCTGATCAGCAGAGGGCACAGCGAGGGACCAATAACGGGGACTTTTGGGCCGCGGATCGGGGGTCCAACGCCCAAGTTAGAAGTCCCGAGCTGAGGTGCGGCCCGTGTGTTCCGGGACGCACCCAGCGGAGAAAGAGGCCCAAGCCTCACGTGGCGAGCCCGGGAGGGCGCCCGCAGAGGTGGTCGCGGAAGCGCCGTGCGAACCCGTGACCACCTCCATAATGCGGAGAGGAGAACACCCCGGGGTTTTAGTGGGTAAACCCCGCCAGACCAGCTGGCGGGGGAGTCCCACATAACCACCCCCCCGCCCCCGGGGGCCAGGTGGTATGCCTAATGCATTTCCCCGGGAAAAAAAAAAAAAAAAAAAAAAAAAAAAAAGCTGCATATGATGGGGTGCGGGCCAGGTAACCTCCACGAGTGCCAGGCTGTTGTTCATCCCTCTTGATGCGTTGCATCCGGAGGGAAGGGCAGCAGCTGGGACGGTGCACCCTGGGGTTCGGTCAGCAATTCTCCTAAGGGAATTGGTGGCCGTAGCAAATAACCTGGCGAGAAGAGGTCCTTCGCGTGTCCCTCTGATCAGCAGAGGGCACAGCGAGGGATCAATAACGGGGATTTTGGGCCGCGGATCGGGGGGTCCAACGCCCAAGTCAGAAGTCCCGAGCTGAGGTGCGGCCCGTGTGTTCCGGGACGCACCCAGCGGAGAACGAGGCCAAAGCCTCAGGAGGCGAGCCCGAGAGGGCGGCCGCAGAGGTGGTTGCGGAAGCGCCAATCGTACCCGCGACCACCTCCATAATGCGGAGAGGAGAACACCCCGGGGTTTTAGTGGGTAAACCCCGTCAGACCGCGTTCTGACGAGGGAGTCCCACATAACCACCACCACACCCCCCCCCCCCCCCACCCCGCCCGGGTGGTATGCCTAATGCATTTCCCCGGGTAAAAAAAAAAAAAAAAGCTGCATATGATGATGATGATGACTTGTGTTGAATAGGGACTCTATATTTTTACACCTTGTTAATTATTTGGCTGACCGGTTCAAACGATTCTTTCAAAGGCATGCTGTTTCGATTGTTTCGTCTATGTATCTGTCACGCTCATAAGCGTGCACGGGTGAGAGAGACGGATAGTCTTTTCAAAATGTGTGTTCAGTTAGAAGACATGTCTTTTGGCGCCATGCACCTACAGGAAATTTACAAGCGCATTGTGTAATTGTACGTGGCAGCTTCCACTAGCTTCGCTTGGTCTCCCGATTTTGCCTTTTAGCGGCTTCTAGCAGTTTTGTGATAAAATCTTGACAACACTTTGCTCTTTTATTTATGTAGACACGTTCTTAGTAAGCTATGATTTCCTTGCAGTCTCTTGAATAAAAATCTGGAAAATATTCTCAACAGGTTGCATTATTAGTCGATCTGTATGCACATAAATACAGCTACTGGTTTTTTTTAGAAAAAACAGTAGTCACAAGGAAATAAGATAATTTGAGCATGTTGTTTAAATGTTAATCCAAAACATGAAGAATTACAATCCCACATACATTATGGGCGGTATCCTTTGTAAGCACAATGTGTCAAGTTTACCAGAAAAATGCATTGACCGTATTAATGAAGCTTAAAGACGATTTTGGACTTTGTTTGTTAGGCTACAAGCTTTATTTTCGATTGTAATTTTTCCTATGTAGATTTAGTTCGTGAGATTAATTATTCTATCCCTAAGCTTTACCACAGTTGCTTCCTTTATAGGAGTACACACGTATACATCAAAAGAAACATGATAATTCGAAATTATTAAGTTGATTCATCATTTACTATTATAGATCGTATCGTTTATACAAGCTGATTGGCTGTGTAAGTTAGTATAAATGGATGAATGTTAGTTTATCTCAAACCTTGTCAATTTTAACTTTCGTTATTAAGTTGTAATTTTACATTCCCGTAATGGCTAATGATAATACAAAATTGTGGTAACAACGATAATATAAATCTAATGATAGCTTTAGATGTCAGATTATATAATTTACAAGAGACAGTAAGCCACAGTTCTCAAAATAACACATCTCTTTAGGCATTCATTCGTTCAGCTGTGTTCCCTGAAAAGCAAACATCCTTCAACCCTTTCCGCCTACGTGTCGAAAACATAATCTCTCAACACCGCAACAGTTAATTCGGCTTAATCCATTCGGCCCATAGTTATTATATTCGTTTGTTCTGCGGCCGAATACGTTTCGGTTGCGTCCCGAATCGCTAATGAGTAAACCTTTCCACGTATCCTATCCAACTACAGTTTGCGCTTATCGGGCGTGCCATCTGACTATTATATTACCAAAATGCCAGGTGTACGTCCGCTTAAAGCTTTACAGTGGTTAAGAACAGCGCAGAAGGTCAAGCATTATGTAGAACAGGTGGGCATAAAAAAGAGGCGGCAGGCGCTTGGCGTCAGTTGCCATCCTCTTTGGTATTCTTTTTATCACTAAAACTAGGCTTTATTAAACTCCATAGTTACCTGTTGAAAGAGTAAAGGACTTGAAAGTCGGATGGGTCAAACTGCAGGCGAATCAGTGGCAGTGGTAGCTGCAGCAGGTGTCAAGGTATCAACGCGTTAGATATTGCGGCTATTATTGCAGGTGTGGTAACAAAAATAGTGGTGAAGGGAATCCCCATAAACATATTAAACATTGGCGACGGACACGGACGAGATAACAAGCACGGTGACAGATTGTGCTAAGAATTCTGCCACAGAAGCACATATCAAATCCTAATCATATTTTATTGACGGATAAAGAAACACCCCAACCCAATACAATCAGTATTGTTTTATCGAAGCTTGGCCAAACACAAGACCTTTCGAAACAACCTCTACTTACCCTGTAATTAAGTTAAATACAATCCGTACAACTGAAGTTAAGTGAAAATTTACGTACGTGGAAAATGCATACTTGATGCCTGAAATTGGAATCGCGCGGTTATGGAACGCCCTACAAATTCTGAACAATGATTTATTAATAGATTTTGAAAATCAAAGCTATTCACTAAGTGCTTGTGTTTGTACGAAATTATAGCTAGCTAGGTAATTGTGAAAATTGAAGTACCTAAATGGTGACATAATAGCACGTGGTGGAGTTCACACACAATCCTATTTGCTCATAATATTACGTTTGAAAAGGAAAATCGATTTGAACACGAGATAGAACAATCGATGTTAGCGTGGTTTTTGACAAATTAATCCTTTGATTAAGCCTAATAGACAAATTTGACCGTAGAATCACCAGGGCCTTTATTTCCTGTGCCACATGAGATTCCATGCCGAAAACGCATGGTGCCACAACGTGCTTTCCAATTATACTACGAGAGCGTTACGAGTCTCGCAGCTCACAGCAAATAACGGCCCAGATGGTAAGCAATGACGTAGTCCATTGTGGAGTTTTCCTAGAATATATTTATTTACTAAGACTAGAAGATTCTCAAATTGTAATTAATTCATATTATATAATCGTAATTGCCTTTTAGAATATTCAGATGTTTATTTCCACTTAGTGCGGCCATTAGTCGATTTATTCAAAACCAATCTTAAATAATCGTGCAAATATGCACTTCTTCGTCTTTAACATAATATCTCGTATTCATATGCGATGCTTGAAACATTTAACACTCATTACCACGAATACTGATGATAGTTTTAAATGGAACGTATTAAAACTGCCGTCATTGCTATGGTAATGCTTGAAGGTGCCGACGTGACACCTCGCTATTACAACCAAACGCAAAGGTAAGTATGTAGAGTCAGTACCTTGGCTTTAAGGGTTGGATGGAACGCTGTATTGTTAGTACTTGCATCACTTTTGTACTGTAAAGCGTGAATTCCTACTCAGTACTCTTTGGTACTATTGTGTATGTTCGCATTCTTCTTGCTTCTTTTTCTCACAATAATGTGTGTTACTACAGGAAAATTAACGTTTATTATTTGGTTTAAGCAATTACTCATTTCTTTAACAGTATGATCCAGAAGGCTTAAAATTTAAAAAGAATTGGCCTGGTGAAGTTAGCACCAGGTTGAGTGGCCCTCGTGCCATCCGTGGGCCCTTTCTTCCCACCTTACTCCGCTGATGCAGCAACCCAAATTGGATTTGCCTCCAACAGTAAAGATCACCACTGGCCTTCCTGCACTGTCTAATACAAGTAGGCGGTTAGGAGCTACCACTAGTTTACCTCCATGACATAATTCTAGCGACATCAGGACCATCCGACTGGCCAACTGGTACTTCAAGAAACGCCTACGCATTCATTCTACCTAAATAACAATACTCCCGGTGGCAAATCAGTGCCTCAGCATGAAACCTTTACTACTGCGTTACATTGACACCAAGATTTGCATTCATATATCGGACACCCACATCGCATAGCGCTGACCAGCCGGATCAGTGTGTAATTAAATTGTCAATACACGAACTCAATATGAACGGGATACCAATACTTGTATAGATGTAGAGATCCAAGAAGAGACAAAGGAATTCTAAATATTTATGTTGAAATTGTATTCTAATATAGAAACAAAAAGAAACCGTGGTGTGTGTACCTAATAATTCATAAATATTTCACGCTCATACGTTGAATCTATTCATTGTTATTTTTACAGAACTTATTTTAATTATTTATCTACTTTTATTCAAAACTTACAACTATACATACCTTTCCTAGTCAAGCCTTTCTCCCGTTGGGAAAAACACAGTAATATAATTATATAAATAGAAATATGAATTTATTTGCTGTCGTAAAGTCATTATTATATGCTTCTGAACTACTATGAACTGTGATTTAGGAGCAAGAAGCTTCTTCCATATCTATCTCTATGATATAGATAACTCTTATTGACGCCAAAATGTATAAAACTCAGAAAACTACATAACGTAATAATAGATACAGCGGGTGGTTTTATCGCTTAAAGCGACTTCTTTCAGACTGCTTTTAGATGGACAAAATGAACAACAGAATTACGGTAAAATTATACTCCAGATTCACATTTACTAGATTTTTTGTTTCTTTTTTTTTATTTCATTTAAATTTTCATTTTAAATTACTTTTTTTCGTTTTACTTTTTCGTGTAAAATTATCTATGTACAAATTTATACATTTTAGACGTAGGCGTAGGCGCAGAGCGTACCTGGTGAATAATTCTAGTTCAAATCCTACATCCCTGTCTATTGCTATGTAGCCCAGCGGTTTGCCAAAGAGTACCGCGATAAAATTACTAATGAATACCGAGGTAAGGCTTCCAAGTAACGGTTGGCGATGCATAACAGAGCCTCGCTATGAATTATTGATACCAACGCTAACGAATCTGATAAAACATTTGTTTTACGCTGTTTATGGATGTGTTTAATCGCTGGCCAGTAATGGCATCCTGTTTTTGGACAATGGCCAAACTTTCACGGATTTACCCTGTACGTGACACCGGGGTTTGCAATCGATGGACTAAAAGGATTCGTAGTTATTTACGTGAACTAAATGCGGGTAAGTTTTTAGCGAAAGCTATTTATTTTACTATTTAATAGGTTCGCGATTGACCACCTGATTGTAAAGTGACAATGCGATCTACGCTACTTAGAAGTGACACGGACTCAGGCAAGGAGTTCGGATAAAGGTAAGGTACCTTAAGTAAGGTAAGGTGAGGAAACCCATATACCTACCCGAGAATTATTTCGGAGGTAGGTATGTTATCCACCAATCCAGACTGGGCCCCCGTGGTGGATTATGGCCTTACCCTCCTCACGAAAGTGAGGAGAGACCCGTGCCCAGCAGTGGGACGTTATGGGTTGATGATGATGAAGGTACCTTTGCGGTACGCATAAAGAACGTGGAGAAAACCCTATTCATGCGTACACATGGAATGGGAGTTAAGAGGAAAAAAGGCAGTTAAGGGATTTTAGTAAATCATCAACCTCATGTAACTTCTGAAGTTCAGAGGAAATCGTGATTCTCACGCATAGTACGTAAAGCCGCTGTCTCAGGGTGACGAGTGCAGTGCAGTACCACTCAGGATTATGCAATGCAGTGTTCTGGGTGGCGCTGTGACTGCTATAGGCAGACGTAGCGCTTACCATCAGGTGATCGACATGCTCGTCTCGTCACTATTTTTGCAAAAATTAGATTCAAGTGGTAAGAAGTTATCACCGTCACGCAATCTCTGAAGTTCAAATGAAATGGTGATCTGACCGCATGGTAAGTACAAAAAATCAAGATCTATTTACGTCATTGAGTCTGTTTTTAGCTTAATAAAACCAAACCAATACCGAAGGTCGACTTTGGATTTTCAATAAAATAGACTCAAATGACATGGAAAGTGCTTCAAGGATTCTCGTTTTGCTGGTGAAAGGGCATTAAGTACACAATCTCTCCAGTAAACAAATAATTTCCAGAAAGTCGTCCAAAAAACGGAACCCTCCATTAAAAAAACAATAAGCGAACACGTGATACCCGGTCATGACGACGATTAGACAAAGGCTTTGACGGCACAAACACTCGTTTTTGGGACAATCATTATGAGAAAATCTTACAAATGACTAAGAATACTGTAATAAAGACATTCATAGACGTACCCTGGTGTTCTTAAGAAGACGCTCACGTACCAGATGATATCTTAGAATAAAAGTACCGCTTCACTGTGAGATGCCGCGGGGAAACCTGATTGTTATACGGGTAACTAGCGAATTGTGAAAAACTGGATGCTTGATGACACCCTAACGTTGTTTCATCGGATAACTTTTTGCAGAACCAAACACACTCCATTGGTCTTGCCGTCTATAAAAATGGGACATTAATTTGGGATCCCAATAATTATATTTTGCAAGGAATTATCTAAGTCATCACGATCACGTACATAGATCTTGACCCCTAATTAGGATTCCCTGTATATAGGGAACTACGGGGACCATACTTCTTAAAACACCAAGACTACTACACAAATCCTACTACACTACTCTTGTGTAGTCAGTGTAGTTTAGTGTGTTGTGTGTAGGGTTGTTGTTTATACTTTACTAGCTGTGCCCTGCCACGCTTCGCTGTGGCACATTCGCACATTCGCTGATATGTCACTGATGAAAAAAATGGACAAAAACAATCCTTGATGCGGATTATATATCATGCTAAAATTTCAGCTCGATCGGTGCAGAACTTTTTGAGTTTTTGAAGCGTACACAAACCAACATAACATTTATATATATATATATATATATATATATATAGATTTGTAGTTCACACAAATCTTAGCCGTATGATATAAACGTCAATTATCTTGTAAAAATGGAACAGATTGAATTAAAACTTTCTAGCGAGCAGCAGTTCATTTAATAAACAAATACGCATTCTTTTGTCATAATCCGGGTTAGGCATTATGTTGTACATTAAAATGTCGTTCGAACCGGTTCAACCATTTTAGCCCAATACCCACTACTGCAAACAAACAAACGAACTTTCGAATCTTAAATAGTAACTTCCATTCCGCCAACGTCCTAGTCTTCATTGTAGTTCAATCTAGAACAAAACTCCAATGTCAATAACTTATAAGCTCCTCACAATAGACACCCCTTTGAACTACCAAGTAGCTAAACAGTAAAGCCTATTCAGAAAATAGGCAAACAATAGACCTTGCTCAAACACAAGTTCGTCCGGAATATTTATAATTCAACTCATGGATACAATGTAGTGCTAATACATGCTCAACGATTCGTTAACAGTGTCCCAATGCCAAATATGCTCGATCGAAACAATTTGTTAGCTGTTTATGGCAAGTAAAGCGGCCCGAAAATTCGGCCTAGATGGAATCCTTATCTTAAAGTGCTTTAAAGATACGCCTCCTTGGCACCAGATTTTTGAGTTCAATTTGTACTGATGTTAAACTAAATGTCATTTAATAAGGTAAATCCATATGGTCACGGATTCAATAATATTATTCCCATTAAAGTATTATAGACAAATTGAGTAGTTTTAATTTTTCACAGATCAATGACTGATTTCCATATCTGGTGTCACATTGTTACTTGCGTTAGAGTCTAGATACACGATACGTACATAGTAAAGGTCAATGACACGTACATTGTTCAATTGACTAGACAAAACGTCGACACGGATGCTAATATAAAAGCCGTCGCTTCAGTATAATTGCATTGACACTTCTATATACTCTAATTAAATGCAAACAGAATGAAGCCGCTATAAATAAATCAATTGGTTAAATAAATCACGCTTCGAAGCCGCGATGCAAGCACCTGTTTCTAGATCACGACCGAGAAATCTTGTTCATAATGTACTCGGTGTCAGTAGTTAAGCTGCATAATAATTTCGAGCACGCATATTGACGCACGTTAACACACCAAGGAATATGTTTAGACATCTACATACTTTACAGGTCCAGAAAGCAACCTTAAACTTTAATTTGGATGACTATTAACAGAAAAAAAAAACATAATTTACTTTTTAAACCCGCTCTAAAATAGCATCAACCAATTTCTTTATAATTACCAATCCGGTGCCCTACCTATATTTCCAGTTGTATTATAATAAACATTTTTTTCTTCAACTCTCTACTCTTCTATCTTCTGTTCTGTTCAATAAAGCTCAACTGAACTCTTTATACGTATATTTCAGTAACACGTTACTATAACAAAGTTTGAGTTTGACATCTTATTAAATTCTCTGTGTATTGTTCCTTTGTTTGCATAATCATTATTCCGAACCCATAGACTTAAAGGAAATACTTTACAAAAATATTTGCTCTGGGCCGGCCAAAATCATAGGTTTTGCAGTTGGCTCCTCACCAATTTTCGCCACAGAGGCTAGTACAGTCACCGTTTTGTGTATCGATTAAAATCGCAAGAGTTTATGTTTTGTTTATAAAATACATTGTGTTAAACGCAGCGTTTGGCAAGCGCGCACGCATTGGACATGCGAACCGCATTGATCGCAGGACATTCGCGCGATCCGCCGAACTGATCGCAGAACTGCACCGACAGAAAAGATCTGGACAATATTTCTGGCAAGTGATCTATAATTAATTAGTTTAACTGTAATAATTTTAATGATTAAATAGTTCACACACAAAGGTTAAATTGTTATAGATTTTCCGGGAACTAAAGAATTTTCAAATTCTTTAACATAAAATGTACTCGTATTTAGTCATTTACAAATCAAACAGAAATATAACTGAAAACAATTAGAATAGTAAATACTATATTTGTATAACATAAATCAAAAATTATATGAAAACTAGCTGCGCCCCGCGGTTTCACCAGCGTAGTTCCTGTTCCCGCGGGAATATGGGGATAAAATATAGCCTATGTTACTCGCTGTCAATGTAGCTTTCTATTAATTAAATATTTTTTTAAATCGGTGCAGTGGTTAAGCCGAAACCTTACATATTTTGATACATACTTACATCCCCTATATTTATTTTACCCCTATATTTTTTTACATACTTTGAATGGTAAATTTATATATTATATATTGGTAATTATATAATGGTATATTTATATAATGGTAAATTTATTATCATAAGCCTAAAAAATAAATTTCAAGCTTCTAGCTTTAAAAATGACGAAACTTCCATGCAAACTTCCATCCCCTATTTCAAACCCTTACAATGCTTTTTTCGCATTAAAAAGTACCCTATGTCCTTTCTTAGGCTCTAGACTATCTCTGTACCAAATTTCATTTCAATCGGTTCAGTAGTTTAGGCATGAAAGAGCAACAGACAGACAGAGTTACTTTCACATTTATAATATAAGTAGGGATAGAGCCTGCGTCTCTGCGTCTCTGCGTCTGCGTCTAAGTGACGACCGGCAATTGTACTATTTAGAGCTAACATAATCACACGTAGTATATCCTTATCCGTAGTAAAGGAGCGGTGGTAGCCTAGTGGGAGAACGTCCGCCTTCCAATCAGAAGGTCGTGAGTTCAAATCCCAGTGCAGGCACGACCAATGTGTTTCTGTAAAAACATATGTACGTAATTATCACTCGCTTTTCGGTGAAGAAAAACATCGTGAGGAAACCCGAGAATCATTTCAGAGGTAGGTATGTTATCCACCAATCCGGACTGGGCCCCCGTGGTGGATTTATGGCCTAACCCTCCTCACGAAAGTGAGGAGAGATCCGTGCCCAGCAGTGGGACGTTATGGGTTGAGGATGATGATGATATCCTTAAACCTATTCTACATTGGCAAACCTCTATACAATAATGCATTACGATTCCAAGAATGTTAACGTATAATTATAAAACATGCTACGAGCCGCAACACCCTGACATATGTTTTTATACCGGACACAATTTATATGACACAGGCTACACTGTTTTACAACATATGCGAAATTTTAAAGCTTAAAATTTGTAATAGTGCATTCTACCCGCAGTCTGAGCTAAGTTTATTATTTTTGTGAGCAAAATCAAGCAGTTTACTCGGAAAAGATATTTTGGGAATTAGTCATTTTGTTTGTTTTATTGCGATCGGCAAGGTTTGCTGTGAAAAGGACCTCTAGCTTTTTTGTATTCCTTGTCTTTGTGTAGGCTTCAAATTTAATGTTTTAATACCAGTCAAGTTTAGTAAGTAAGTCATAATTTTGAAATAAGCCTGAAAACGAACCTAGTGCGGGCTTTTGCAACTGTTTTGGCTTCTCAGGATTTGTGCAATTATCCATTTGCTATCACGTATTAAATGCTCAAGTTTTGGCCTTTGCTGTATTAGCTTCTTGACGACTGGTATCTACCTAATTACCTAAAACTTTATTCCATAGACAAGAACAATTAATAACGACGGACCTACATTTACAAATGTATTCAATGGAATATATTATTCTGCGTTGGCATTAAACCAACAAAGCTTTTCACGGAACAGAAACCTCCTTGAGATAATGAGCCAAAACATGCAAATTCCCGGCGTTAAGGCTAGTAGATAGTCTAGATCTCGATAAAGGCTTCTTTGCTTTATACAGTCGTGTTGAAATTCGTTTCTTATAAAAGTGTTTAAAGCGACATGGTCACTAATACAAGAGTTTACGTTAGAAGCACTCACATACACACACATTGACAAGTCTATTTAAAATAACACATCTATAAAGTCTTCAATTTCGTGAACACAATGCCTGCGGGGTGCTGACATATCGACTATTCTAAATATTTGCAGCAAACACATAATTACGTGGTAAATATAGACATTTAAGTATAGTCTTACACACTTGAAAATTATCTAATCTGTCTCCTGATATAAGACAACCCGTCCTAAGCAGTTATCGTGATTTTTAACTCTTTTTCATCTTTTTATAGAGCAGGGTGAACTATTCGGTTATCTGTGGCAGGATACCGAGATGAGCATGTAGTTTACCTGATGGTAAACGCCTCGCCGTGGTTTACCACCAATTTATGCAGCCTTTTATTGCACTGAATCGAGTTTTAATTCCTGTACCGACCAAATACTAGTCGCCTATTTATCACCACTATAAAAACATTCAAACGATTAAGACCTGCGCTCCCACAAGGGCGCCATTTAACATTCCGCATCCAATACTAACTGTTACTCACACAAACAATAACCATTTCGCACATCCGGCTCTGCGCTTGCGCATTCACCACGCAAGCGCCATCTGTGACAAGAAAGCGCATAACCTCATTAGAAACCTAACACAAATTGAGCTTAATAATTTTAATATACATATTCAAAAGGGCTACAGCAGTAATGGTCTGAATGACCCGCATTCGGCTTTTAATAGTCCAATTAACATTTGGAGTCACGTTTTGTAAAGACAATAGGCATCTTCGTGGGGGCAGCGTTGGCTGGCACATTGGCAGAAGCGAGCTTTCCATATTAATGTTTGTTTGTTAGCGGTAAAACACGTACAGGTGACGTAAGGCGTCAGGCATGCGCTGGTTGGATCATACTTTCTGTCGTGGGCTTTATTGGGTCCTTTTTGAGGTGGTTTAACTCGAACTGTCAAAGTAATTTCGAAAAATTGACCGGGGTTACTTGTATGAATTGCTCTAAATTTATAAAATTAATATGAGCCGTTAGCACGGGCATTCTCTTTGTTAAATAGCAGTTGACAGTTCTTTAAATACGATTGCAGCTGAAATGGATGGTTAATATTTACTAACTCCAAGGAGTTTTGAGATTACGTATAAAAAAACTTTTTATAAAGCTGTTCAGCAATGTTTACCCGTTAACATGTTGACTGCTGAAAACACACACGTTTGTGTTTTTTATAATTTTACGGCAAGCGAAAACACGCCTGGCGTGCGAACCCGCACTGCGGTATTGACAATTTTATCACAACAGTTGTGTGCGCCCGTACAGCTGATTGAGTTTAGTTACGACACAACACCAGTGCTAGCAAACACACACGTTGCGTGAAGATTAGCAAAAGTGCAGCAGTTAATGCGTTAAAACTAGTTTAATATGATTCGTAGCCTGGAAGATAGAGCATTACCTATATTTACATTCGGGATAGGATTTAAAAAAAATGGTAAAGCCATGATTGGGTAAGTTTAGTATTATTTATATGACCTTAAAAATGAGGTTTTGGTTGTATCCAGAATATTTTGTGAAATTATCTAAAAAGTAAAAAATACTAAGCAATTAAAGCCATTCGTAATACTTGTCACAACAAAAAAAAAAGAATGACTAAAATTTAAAAAATGACATCGCCGTAGAGTTTTTTGGGGCTATCTTCTCTAACGGGCGTATTTCCGAAGCACTGGTAGAGTCAATGGAGTTTTCCTTTTCCTGTGCGAGACTCAGGCATGGGTCACCACTTGAAAGGGAAATATCCTTTTTCTAACTCAAACCATAATTAGATAATGATCATTAGTTTCGTAGATCATAAAATTTGACTTTTTTTTTTTTGTATTTCTATACTTATGTATAAGATATTATTTTTATTTGACGTGTAAAAGTGCAATATTTTGCCTATTTACAATAAATGATTTGAGTTTGAGTTTGAGTTTGAACATGTTACTTACAACCATCAATTTATATACTCAAATATCTACATCACCTTTCTAAATCTAGCTGCGGCCTACATTGCGTCACATACTGACTCATTAGTAGTTTCCAATTGTATTGTTCTGCGAATATCAGGACCGTTGTGCACCGCAACAGCCTATTCTGTGGACCTCGGTTTAAGCCACTAAAATAATTAATGAGACATCGCTTTGGTGCCGCAAATATGAATGGGAAATTCGGTTTCGCTTGCTTGGATTTTGTGGTGATTGAGTACTTTTTGGGTTATTTTTGTAATATCACTAGTCTGCGGTTGATGTTTTTGGAGGATATGGTGTATGATGCTTAATAATTCAACCTTTTAGAAGGGTGGGAAAAATTATAAAGGGTATAAGTACTTGAGTCGTTGAAAAACTCGGCTCTGTCACTGCTTTTGATGAAATTTTGTTTAAATTAAAAAATTAAAATTAAAATTCATTTATTTCAGGCAATTTAGCCCATAATTCTGCATACAAAAAATCACAATAAAATAAAAATAAAAACAGAAATACAATACAATAAAATAAAAATTCAAAATAATAATAATAATAATCAAGTTAGTACCCTTTCACCGGCATTGGCACTGTGACATGTTGGTCACAGCAATGCCGGAGGAAGGGACAAGAAAAGATACAAAAGATCAAAAGACAAAAGGTAAAGATACAATTTCCATCATTATCCACGTGAGTCAAGTGACAAGTACCTAAATAAAAATCAAATCTAGGTTTTTACTTACCATAGAAAAAATGTACTAACACAAATTAAAGAAGAAACGCAATCTTAAAAGCTTAGTACATTTATACGGCTGATTTCAACCTTCTGAACAGTATTCATGAAATAATATCATGCAAATAATTTCTAACATTATGCTAATGAACTTAAACTAAAAAACAAAGGCTAATGAAAGCGCTATCGTAACTATGCAAATATTTTTAAAGCCATAAAAAACTGTGATTCTCCGTTGTCAAAGCTTAGTTAATAGTTCTGTTTTAGTAGTTAACCCGCTAATTTACGATGTTCGTTCGCCACACGCAAAGATAAATCAAGATGAATTACAACAATGATCGGATCTGGCGTTCGATGTCTAATCCTGCATACATTAAGTTGTACAAAGTAGCGCTGTCGCCTGCCGACAGAGCGGTGAAAATTGGAGCATGCGATACTTGTAGTACCAGACCCCGGACACTCCATACAAATAATTGAATTGACATTACACACTTAAAAATGACGATTGTACACACGCCAAATGTGTGTATTCAAAGACAATACGTGACCAAAACAAAAGACAACCTGCAAGTATGGGGGTTCATACTAACCTGTTTGTCTCTTGTCATTTGGGCGCGTAATATTGTGTGACCTCCCGATTTCACTCCGAATTGCGGGTAGAGGTGCGGGGAAGCGGATCGCGGGGGGTAAAGAGTGTCCATTCTGTATGTCTTCTGTGGTACTACTGTATACTCGTGTATTCTATGTATTGGTCGTGATCTTAGAGTTACTATATTTAGGGACTAATATAGAGACGTCTGTGAACGTCCTACAGTTTCATTGTTGTCTTGAATTGTAATTTCTCATGCTGACTGGGACTACTTTACAGGTCGTAACTTTAGGTTTAATCTACTTCAGAGACGGCCGGGGGTTATGACAGAATTAGGTACACATATGATATTTTTATCTGCAAGTGAACCGGCGCCTTGTGGCTAGTAAATAATTAATAAGAAATTTAAATGATTCTACACGGTATAGGAACGTAATATGATACTTTGATATGTTTTTATTAATTATCCACAGTCAATAATGATCAATGACTAACTTGAGTGTAGTTTAAAAATGTATTATTTGCTCATTTTTGGTACGCCCAAAAATACGCCCGCTTTTTTTTTAATATCAATCTTAATTTACTGTATTATCTAGTACACTAAAAAGTGTACCAACTACTTTAATAGGTAGAAGTTTCTAATGTACGAAAATTAAGCCCAAGATTTTGAGGCCAATTATAAAAATTTACAACTACAATACATCTCTTTGATCGTTTTAGCGTCAATCTTTATTTATGACTCCTAATTTCGTTTCATAACAACTAGATTTATATTACAATACAAACAAAGAGCATTAATTTTGTCCGCCTGTCCACCTCTAAAGCCTAGATATTATTATGAGATTAGAAAGCGCGAATAGTTAATCCATAATAATTTGCATATAGATGACAAAATCATTACCATTTCACTAAAATCGAGTCCATTTCTATCGATAAATTAACAGTCGGTAAATTAACGAATTAGAACATTTTATCGTCGTATTAATTTCAGATTAGTGAATGGTTTCTTAATCAGGTATTTTTAATGAAGGCTGTAGGGTATGGGTTAGAAATGTATTTTCTATCGATTACGATTATTGTTGCTCTTAAAATTATCACCACTTAATTAAAAAAGTAAAAAATACGCTAACCATGTACTTAACTAAACTATGCTTTCACCGATAAGACCTCCCATTGTACTACCCTTGTTTACCTTTTGTAATTTTTCGGTACTGTTTTTTTTTGTGTACAATCAAGAGTTTTCTGTTTTATTCTATTCTGTTTTTTTATAATTGTATTGGTATTGATTAATTTGGCCAAATGCTGTCAAATTGACAATATTAGGCTACAAAAATTACATTTTAATCGGCGAAAACAAGCTGTAAATTATCTTTTTCGTCTCTTTGAGTACAGATTCCGCTAAGTAACTTAAAAAAAAAAACTGCAAAACTCTATTATTAGCAGAGGCCTAGCTAGAGGCATTTCAAGGCACGTCTGAATCCATAATTAGGTGACAATTCAACAATAAAACTCTTTACTTTAGTGCGGAACAATTACCTACATTCCGTTTTATATTTTGAGCTGACCAGCATCGGAATTGTTCGTAAGTAACGTTACTGTTCAAGTGCGAACGTCTCAACGCGTAAATATGTACCTAACTATTCACCAGTAGGCACATGAATATCGAACTGTTGTCAAACATCTTATGATAAGCTATAACTGGTTATAAAACTACGGAATTCGGGATTTTCAAGGACATATCAACATTTGTAATGATTATTAGATACCTTTTTTCTTTTTCCTCTACTTTCTATTATAGAGTCCTGCGCAGCTCTAAAGTCTCACATGCCCAGAAATTTCGCTGAAAATAGTGCACTTCAAACCGGAACACAGTAATGTTTGCACACTACTGCTTAGCGGATGAATATTGGGCAAAGGTGTGGTACTTCCCCAGGCCGTCTCTTGCAGAAGAGACCTCGCACTACACATTTTGCAACAAACCCAGAAAATTCTCACAACAACAGTAACTGGCAGTTGCAGTTTACTATGTTAACAATGAAAACATGTTTACTTATTTCTACTGGCAACACAAGAAGCGAGTGGATAGGGGCGTGATATTCCGCATACTAAATAGGATTTTAATTGTTCCTTTCCAAATCATGTGTGGAATACTGGAATTAGTATTCTGAGAAGTTTTTCGGCTGTAAAATGTTACTTGTTTAACATTAATTTGTTTAACGGTTATGCCTTTGTTTACGACGTTGTTTAAATTATACCTACTTAACACATACAGGGTAACTTTAACTTTCAAGTACGTAACCTACAAAACGTACCTTCAATAAAATAACAAGGATACTAAATTACGATAGGTACCTACATAAAAACAGTTGTTAGTGTGGGAATGTGATTTTACGTACCTATAGAAAGCTTAAATTGGAAAAACTCATAGTCTATAATTATAACCTAAAAGAAGTCCCGCAGATGCGGCGCTGCAGTCGCGAGACATAATGTTTCCAGCTTTACTGAGTAGCGAGTCCGGGTAACTATTGATCTGACTTACACGTATAAACTGAGAAATTCAAAGATAGGGATAGGGAATATGGAGTTTGTTCCAGGCTTTGACCTGGGAAAACGTACTTCTTAATTTTATTTCCTAGTTTTCCTGCGGTATTTATTTTGTGGCGCTGACTCTTTGCGTGTAACCCTTGGTTTGCTTTCGTTGCGTACAAAAATATCATCAGTTGACGCTACATCAAAATAATTACTAGAATGCTCTTTTTCCTCAAGCGTTTTTTGAAAGATAACTTTATTTAGAAGCACGCATTTATACACATGTAACTGTGCTTACCTATTCTGTGACTTAAACATTTAAGACGAACTAACAACTCTTTACATCTTCTTCTTTATTACTTCTTTTACTTTCTTCTTAAAGCTTCGTCGATTTTGTAGACAATACTGCAAACTTTCATATTGTCTTGACAAATAATTATAATGGAAGTATCTGAGATAAAAACTCCTATCTACATAAGGTTCGAATGCCCAAGAATGTGTTTAATTACAAGAAACAAGTCTTGAAGCAAATTAAAACTGTGTCAAGCAAATTGGACGGGGTAAAACGAGACACCTAAACTTTACTTTTTACCCCATAAAATAGGGTCCGGTCATTACTTCTTGGATTTCGCCTTCGCACTGACTTATAGTGCTTGTATCTTGTGGCATTTAATTGATCCGAGGCGTTCAACCCTATTCATTGATTTTTTACACGATTTCCGATAAAAAATCAAATCCATTGCGCTTAATGTTAGTGAAGGATCCGTTGCTGCTGCTATAAAAACTGCAATGGATGGTGATTAAAGTGGAAGAGTAGTATAAATTGTAGCCTTCTTCATCGATAATAAGGTTGCTGGTCGAGATTTCTCGTTTTCTTTAATTTATTTTCCTTCGGGAGGTGTCTAATGACCTGTTGCGGGTGGCCCGACATTTTTATCGGCCAGTGAGGAGCTTTGACAATATTTCTCGAATACTAATATCGATTTCGTATCGATAACTAGTAGGTATTTCTAATTAACGATACAGAGACCTCTGCTAACTGCGGGTAAAGTAATTAAGCTTCATGCATTTACAATTTTAACCGGGATTAGCTATGACGACACCTAGTATTTTTAGTTACATTAAGGCTAGGTGGAAATTTGAATGGTACGTATGAATATGTATGGATCGTGCGTGTGTTGCATTATATTATTATAGATACGATAGTGTTGGGCGATTCGCAGAATACTAATTTAATAACTTGCGTGCATGAATGGGCCTGATGAATAAAATTGAATATTTAACACGTGATAAAGGAACTATTTGAATAATTCCCCCGTAAATAATTACCGTTTGGAGAAACGTTCTAACTTAACTATTAGTTAAACATTCTAATGTCATTCCTTAGTCATGGAAGGTTCTAAATCAATTAGCGTTTGTTTCTAGGAAGGGACGTGTTGGAGGCGCTAAAAGCATAACGCGTTTTGGCTTGTGCCTTGGGCTTATAAAAGGAATTAAAAAAATAAAAAAGCTGTCCCATCCTGGGTTGTAAAATAAACAGTCAGAGCCGCCATTAAGGCCCGGTCCTTCGCTTGTATTAATTTGTATTTAAGTGTATTGAACAAGATAAAGTAAATATATGGGTACAGCACGGTCGGGTCGCGGCAGTATTAAGTGTTGCGGTTTTGTTGTTATAGCAACAATACGATATTTTTTTTAAGATCCAGTGATATTACGATGATTATTTTCTAAAAGAGTGGCAGACAGAAGAGATTAAATAGAAGGACATAGTCCAGTGCCACAGAACAAAACAAACAACAGAAGGCCTACAACTAGATCACCTACTGACTATTTTTACAGATTATTATGTAGCTCTCCGCTTAAGCGACAAAAGCATATAGTTACAATGTTATTTTTATAACTTTTTGATCTGTCTAAAATATGAATACATTGTTAATAAATACGTCTCTCTAATTTGTAATGGTAGACTTAAGCGCCTGGAGAATTACCACGCCTTTGCCAGAGATTCATCTGCCTACCAGTAGTGTACCTATAATATACTGTTCATTGTCAGTGTAATAACTACGCATATGCTTTAAATGTTGGTTCATGTCTTGCACAAAAAAATATATTTCCGTTTATCCTCATGCTTCACGGAAACCAAAATTTGATTTTGTGGCTTATTTCAGGTGTCGTTTTTATTCCTTTTAAATAAGCTTAATTTCTATGACACGTAATAGGGTGAAGGGAACAAGGTGAAGAAGGTTGACATCTCTTGTTGCTCATTAAGGGTGAAAGTTTACACAATGCAACCAACATTACTTATTTAGTTCCGTTAAAATAATAAATAAATTATCCATACTTTTTTGTTTTTAATATATTTTTTTCTTCGCATGTTTGCAATACCTAACAGGGCAGTACCTAACTATATAATAGCTTATACTCGTATGTTCAATATCTACAGCTATGTGGGTGTTTAAGTTTAAATATATTATTTAAGTCAATTATCTAACGAAATATTATTATGGTGGCGGTAGTAGCGAAGTATACAAATTCAGGCCTGTAATCAACACCACGATTACCATTTTAAATGTTGAAATGTAACTACCTACCTATTTTTTACTAAAATTTGATTGCTAATATATCTCTTATGTCGATAAAATCTTCTCCGATCATTATATTTATGAGGTGTTTGACTTGTTCGACAGACATACGAGGGTGAATCAAAAAATTCTTGGAATCAATATTAAAAAATGCAAAGATTTAAATAATAATATTTTATTTTTCTACATAATCTCCCTCCAATGCAATGCATTTAGAATAACGCGTTTCTAACTTCCTTATTCCTTGTGAAAAAAAATTATTTTCTTGACTCTCGAAAAAGTCCTCTACGGCAGCTATAACCGCGTCATTATCGTGAAATTTTGTTCCACGAATTTCCTCTTTTAATTTTGGAAATAAGTGAAAATCACTTGGGGCTAAGTCCGGAGAATATGGTGGGTGGTCAAGGAGATTGAAGCCAGCACAGCGGATTGCGTTGAGCGCAACTTCCGATCGATGAGCAGGAGCGTTATCTTGAAGGAACAACACGCCCAACGACAGTTTTCCACGACGTTTTTCTTTAATCGCTTCACGCACTTTCGGGATTAAATTTGCATAATAGGGTCCAGTAATCGTCTGGCCTTTTGGCATGTAATCAATAAAAAGGATTCCTTCACTATCCCAGAACACAGAGGCCATAACTTTGCCAGCGGTAGGAGCAACTCGAAATTTCTTAATGGATGGAGAGGATGGTCGTTTCCAAGACATGCTTTGTCTTTTAGTTTCAGGATCAAAATGGTGGACCCACGTTTCATCCATGGTGACAAGACGACGGCAAAAATTATCCGAATCACGCTGGAACATTTCGAGATTACGCTTGGAAATTTCCAAACGTCGCTTTTTGTTTTCGTCGGTTAACATTCGTGGCACCCATCTTGCAGACACTTTTTTGAACCCCAGTGAATCAATTAAAATGGATTGAACGCTACCAAAAGATATCTTTAGGATCTCAGCTATATGTTTTATAGTCATTCTTCTGTCTTCCAAAACCAGATTCTCAACCTTTTTGACATTTTCTTCTGTAACGGAGGTTGAAGGCCGCCCAGAACGCGGGTCATCTTTACAGCTTGATCTACCTCTTTTAAATTCAGCCACCCAGTACGCAACCGTAGAATAGGGTACAGCATCACCCCCTAATGTCTGCTGAATGTCCAAAAAAATTTCCTTCGTAGACATTTTTTTCAAACTGAGATATTTTATCACCGCACGTAACTCACTTTTATCCATAATTTTGACTTTTTAGCAACTCGTTGCACAAAAAAATTTATTACATGCGAACGAACTGACAAAAACAAGTGACAGTCTGCATAAATATAGTGTGATAGACACTCTTTAATTTGAATATCGAACTTGATCCAAAAAGGTTTCATATATATGCACTTCTAAGAACTTTTTGATTCACCCTCGTACATAAAAAACGTCAATGCTTCATTAATAATTAAAAGCTCTAACATTCCAAGATATTAAATTTCATATCACAATCAAACTTATTATCTATGCTAATGTACATTATCATTATCGACATATCGATCGATATGTTGCGGGCAAAGTGGATAACCTAGACATTTTGTAGAATGCCTGGTTAATGGTTTACGATGAGATATTGAAAACATTCTACGCAACAAAAAGCTTGAATCTAGTTGTTCATTTTCAATTTTGGTCACGGTTAATTTAATTATTATTGGGGTAGTATTCTACGATATTGTTAACCAATACGATATAATTATACGCCATTTTGAATGTTTTGGTACTTTGACGATGCAGTTATTAAGAATGTTTATAATAGGAACAGTGGAGAGACCACGTGAAAAAAGATCAAAATACATGAAGAAGCTTTGTTTGATTTCTTAACCATAGGAGAACTAATCGGCATATAACTAAGCTGATCCATCAAGGCATAACTCGACTGCAGCTCACATTTGCACGTGGTGTGGTCGAGCTTGACGTTTCCGTGTTTTTCTGTATAGTCTTTCATAGAACAAAGACGCTTTTTAAATAGCCTGCACAAACGTATAAGGCCATGTATGTATGTATGTATGCATACTATAAGAACTTGGCCTAGGCATTCGACAAAATACCTTAATTACCCACATTACCAGTAACAGATATCTACACCTAAAAGTGTCGTTTCATAACCAGTTTAAGAATCTTTTAATGCATTTGAAAGCACATCGTATTTCGTCTTTAGGTGACCAATTTGTCAGTAATTAAGGTTGGTTTTTAGCTGCAATCTTTATGGGGCATTTATTTCGTAAACATTGAGATAAAGATCTTATGTTGTATACATCGGTATGTATAAAATTGCCTAAAATATTGAATCAGATAGTTTAAGTCTGGCTGGGTCTCGAAGGTACCACACTATTTTTAAAACATTAATATATTTATAATCAATATAAATACTATTTTTAACCGGTGCTTTTTTTCCTTATTTTTTTGTCTGCATTATTGTCTTATTTTACGGATATAGTATTTTCCTGGACTTAAAGTAAAAGTAGAGTAGTGTGAGAATAGTGGTTGAGCTGTAACTTGTACGCTTTACAGTCGAACGATATCGGGTTCGACTCTCGGCCATGTACCGATTGCTCATTCTCGTAAGCTATACGGCTCGGATTTTTATCGCTCCTTGCTTTAGAGTATGCGGTTCCGTGTGTTATTAATTGATGGGCCACGTCAGTGTCCCTGAGTTGGCCTAACAATCTCTAATAGCATGGTCCAACATTAATTACTTCATATTTTAACAAACTAAATCAAATATTGGCAAAAAAAAATATTCATAGATTGAATTTTATCATAAATTTGAAATCAATAACATGAAATTGGTAAACTATTTGCCAAGGGTATCACTGAAAATTAAAAAATAACTACATATGTTACAAACAAAAAACCTCTTCCTGTTTATGGTCGGTGAAAGATATGACAAACCAGCACTGACCTCCGCTCACCTATCAAATATTACAAAAAAGATAAGTTAAACCTTAATCCACGCTTCCCGAGACACCACATAAATAAATTAGAATTTAATCTACATGAAACACATTACACTTAAACCAACAAACATAACCGTGGATTATTTACGACCGTCAGCTATGCGAGAGACGAAAAGAGAAAAAAATATAAATGCCTTATAATGACAAAGAATTAGTAGTATGCCATATACATTCCCCCAGCGAGTTAAAAAGTTTAAAATTAACACCATCTCATTTGAGCTGAGAAATTAAAACACCTTACGCTTCTTTATGTGGCATTTATGTTGATCGTAAAGTGTGTTGGTACCCTTTTAAAAAGTTGTCACAGGATCGCCAGCGGGATTTTAAATATTTAGTTTGGATTATAAGTTTTACTCGTAGTCGTACTTTGTGCTAGTGTTAAGTTGACTGCGTAGCAATTTTATCGTTTCAAATGATCGTTCATTATGATAACTGGAAAGAGTAAGCTGCAAACAGGCTGCAAATAAAAAAAAAACAGCAGAAAATTTTGTTGTCAGTTATTGCGTTGGTATCGAACTAAGAAAATTTCGAAGCCAAGTCATGGTAAACCAGAAATTAATTATTAAAATCAATAAAGAATATCTTCAATTATGCCAAAATGAACCCAGTACAATGGCTGTGATATTATTCGGGTAGGGCGTTACGAAAGTTATATTTACCAAAGAAGATATCTATATACTACATAGCGGTATCTAAAATATATTTGTGCACATTCGCTAAAGGATGTAAACTAAAGTCTAGATCATAATGAACTACCTACCCAGCTTGTGGTTTGTATGAGCTTATAACCTACCCTAAGCAGTCACGGGATGTAATCAGGGTGTCGCTGTAATCATTAGTAAATACTCTATAGGTACTCTAGTATTCTACATAAGCCTTATTAGTCCCTCAACTTTAGTATTAAACTATCTCTTGACTCTGCTTCGTACATACAAGTTTGCTTCTACTGGAGAAAATATCTCATAGAAAAGCTTAAGAGAAATTCCTTCCATACTTCCTACCACCAACTAGAATTTACGACTGTATTCTATTGCCCTAAATCTTTACTATAATGTTATAATTTAAATTCTAAAATATGTAACAACCTACCTTCCTCTACGGGAGACTAAATAAATAAGAGGTTGATTAACGTTACATTCATAAAACAGTAGGTGTCGTCGTTTAACATCGATGCTACCAGTTGGAAAACGGTATTTTAATTTTCGCTAATATTTTTATCACTCTATTGACACAATGATGAACTTAACTGTACTTTTATAGCATGTTGGACTTTGAAACGCGCCCCCGTAATCTAAATGTGAACAATGAAGTTTTAAATATCTTGCATTCAGTGTTTCCAGGTATCTGAAATGGATAGGAATTTTCCCAATTCCTTTGACTGCAATTTACTACAGTTCCTTATAACATTCATTTTCAAATCTTACTATTAATATCTAATCTAAAACTTACAAACTATGATTAATCCAGCAAATATCAATTATTTCGACTGTTACCAAATTGCGCAATCGGGACGCTGAATATATATATAGTGCTGAAAATTCTTCTAATAGGCACAGAAAATTGACACAATCCTTAAGTTTTATTCATACTGTTTGTACAGATTACAATTTTAGTTATTGATGACAGACACAAACAAATAAAATAGAATGATCAATGTGAACTGAGATTAGAGTTGAAACTATTAAACAACAAATTTAAATTTCCGTACGTTTATTAAAAGGTTTCAATTCGGTTATTTTCCCATTTATCATAAATACGAGTATACAACAATTTACCACGTTAAAGGTAACAGATCACAAGTCATAACACAGTGGCTGTCTGATGATGAACGGCACGGGGTAGCGCCTGAGGCCAGCCCAAGAAGTAGAAATTGTACGTACCTATCTCTACATACAGAATGGCCGCTCTCCACCACGCAATCCGCTTTCCCACATCTCAACCCGCGATCAAGTGGACAATTGGGAGGACAGTCAACACACGCCCTAATCTAATAGACAAACGGCTTTTATTAACCTTCTTACTAGGTTGTTTTTTGTTTTGATCGCGTACATTTGGCGCGTGTAAAACCGTCATTATTACTAAAGAGTTATTAAATCAGTTTATTTGTATGGAGTGTCCGGAGTGTGGTAGCGGGACAAGGATGCGTAGCGAAAGCTGGCGAAGGACCGAAAGTTCTGGAACGAGTTCGAGGAGGCCTTTGCACAGCAGTGGAACTACACACACATGGTAAAGAAAAAAAGAACACAACAGTTCAACTAACTAGCAACACTGATCTTCGAATGATAACATTCGAAATTGTAACCGGCCAGTACTATAAAAGACACGTGGAACAATAGTTTCTTCTCTCGTAATTAGAGAGATCGAGCATTCCAAGCGATCTTTCGGATCGATTACGGTTGAATAAACAATTCTTTATTTTTGTTTTGTTTAAATATAATGTTATAAATCAAATACGCGCCGTTAACGTCCCGCGGGACACGTAGGGTTGCCATACGATCAGACTTAGCCTGAATTGTTCAAACAAAAGTCTTGACTTCACAGACTAGACGTACTGTGTAAAAGTAAGTATTTAATCTATTTATAGGTATCCGTGTGACAAACTGCATGTAAATAAAACGCTAGTTACAAATCTACATGCTATTTTTTGATCTGAAGTTTGATGTTTTTTTTCGTAGAACAAATCTTTATTTAACTTTAATTATATAGATACTTTATAGTGTTAAAAAGTTTGTTTTATTCTATGGGCAGCCCTAGGTTAAGGTCATTTATCAGAGGCGCGGGCGCAGCGCGAGACGCCATTGTGCGTCCATTAATGTTGCCTTAATTGTTATTTTATCGGATTCCAATATGGCCGACACGCGTTTGTAATTAGTCACTGTAGTGTAGTGTCTTTCAATAATTGTAAGAGTAAAAGATGGCAGTCTGTTTTATTTATGTGCGATAAAATCTATTTTTTTTAGTTTCCTCCATAAATAATTGGCTCATTCAGTATCTCATCCGACGATTCGTTGGTTCTAATTGGACGAAAGACAAAATTTCATGACCCTATTTCAATTGGGTGTCAAAATCCTGGGTTCCCAAGATCCCAGCTTTGTTTAGTTAGGCGGCCATAGGAAATTTGTTACTTTAATTTAGTACCAAACAACTAACAATGTTTTATCCTAACTTATTCTAACTAGTTTTGGAAATCAATTCATTTTTATTTTACCATATTTGCGATATAGCTATTTTATAACTATACTAATCTTAAGAGTTAAAAAAAAACACTCTATAAGGTAAAAACCCATCGCCTAGCGACAAAGTCCTTTAAATAAAAAAAAAAAAAAAAGCTAGAAACCCAAAATCAAATTATAAAGTATAAAATAGTTTGATTAATATGTTACAAAGGCCCAAATTAGAAGTAAGATGTATGCAAATTGGATTTCTTTATGGCCGCCACACACGTCAGAAAGATAGTTAAAGTAATGTGACAGAATGTTAAAACGCTATTAGTATCGATTTGTAATTCGAGATTGAAGTCAATTTTAAGTTCTATAGCCTTAAAATATTTGGGAAAGGGCCTGTTTCTCATCTCATAAATAGTTTAACAATAGAAAGAGACTTGTCGTATATACTTATCAGATAGTTAAAAATATCTATGTACTTGTCACTTATTACTGATATTAGTGTCGTACAATATTTCACGTGCCCTAGGTTTATTAGTGGAAGACAATTACATTCTTAAATAAACTCTAAATAAGAATACCGAGCTATCATTATTAAAATACATGACTCACGAAAAATCAGGGAAATCTGTAAAGCAAAAATCCTTAAAAATAAAATACACAATAAGTTTTGATTCTTCTTGTGATTGTTTCAACCATTTCACCTTGAGATGACAACACTAAACTCCTAACCAATAAATATATCCATCAACTGTCCCTTATCAAGCGATGGTTAAACAGACCTCCAAACGAAAGTATCGTATTGATATCTTATGTCACTTGAAATTAAGTGTCACCATGAATAGAAGCAATCGTAGTTTAACTTTGACTTTAAAATACGTGTAGGTAGGTGTGAAACTGTTACCGCCCACTCAACGGCTTTCTATACAACTCTTCTAGAATTTCAACAACAAGTACCTACAACTCTAGAAGTAAAAATCTTGTGGGCTATAAATTGATCTTTTTCCAGAAGGGCGTAAGGGTCCTACTTACCCTTCTTCAGTTCTATGGCCTAACCCTCCTCACGAAAGTGAGGGGAGACCCGGGCTCAGCAGTGGGATGATATGAGTAGTCGATGATCCTACAACCTAGGATACACTTCCAAACTATTAACGAATATCCAAACTGCCTGACTGTACACATGTAACAGTAGACATCGCTTTTTATCCAATATGCCTTCCACTTAATTGCCAAGTTCCTTGGACTTGAACTTGGAGAGTATGTTTTATAATTGCTAGTATAGTATAGTGCATATAAGACTGTATTTGTCTGAACCATTTCGAAACATTGTTAGATTTTGACATGACTAATTCTAATAAATCGATGAACGCCGGCTGAAAGCACGAAAAACTTGACACATTGTCCCGTAACGGTCATTGTACGCTTCGCCGCATCTATCTCTCTTCTCTTCTTGACAGGTTAATTATTCTTGCATTTTAAAAATCTGATTATTAGTATAATTTAAAGTATTTATTATTTCTATTTATTATTCTATGACGTTGTCACGTTAAAATATCGTCCGTAAACCAACTTTACACACAACCAATTTTTTATATTTTGACGAAGGGGGAGATACCCCAAAAACCCACCTTGCTACGCCCCTGATCCTTTCATCTTAATCACTGTCAACCTTGCCTCTCCGAATGTATCGTACCAAACAATCGGACTGCAGCTTTGATCAATCTGAAACAAAGTGGGCTTTCATAACAATGCAATCAAACATTAGTTAAAATAGACCAAATCATCAAGTATTGCTCTTTCGACAAGTACGTAAATGTGCACTTGTAAATATTGAACACGATGACACCTTGCCGCTGTAAAGTTGTGCAAATCCATAAGCTAATGCAGGAATTAGTGTTTTTCTTCACTGTGACATGGTTTTAAGATGTAAGCATATTTCTGTAGGTAAATGTGCCTAAATTGCGTAGGCTGACGTTGATGAGAGCCACGTTAACACAGTTTCAGCTAAAAGCTAATGGAACAATATAGTATCAAAACATATTATTCATTTACATAAAAGCATTAGATAGATACTGATTGTTAGGTTTTAATAATGATTGGTGTGCTGTACTTTGATGTCTAAACGGAATTAGATAATGCTTTAGATTTGCATATGCATTATGATAGAGAAATTACAACACCCAAGTTATAGTGTTCATAAGTGTTGAGATAAATACGTGATACGTCGATCGCTTTATGGTTAGCTGATAGCTCGTAACGTAGGTAGTACCATAGAATACTAAAAATCCTATGTTATATAAGTTTGAGACCTTAGAACCGATGTCTCAGGGTGACGAGCGCAGTGCAGTGCCGCGCAAGATTATCCAATGCAACGTTCCGTGTGGCACTGTAAGTGTTATAGGCAGGCGTGGCGCTTACTATCAGGTGAACGACTGGCTCGTTTCGGCTGAGTACAAATTAAAAAAAAGTGAGGAGGGACCCGTGCTCAGCAGTGGGCGGATATAGGTTGATGATGATGAGCCTCACGCCTGGCAATCAGCTATCACCAACTTACTCCAAGGACTCAGCAATAGTATATGTTTGATCTCTACTAAATAATAGTGAGATCATGAGATTAAAACCCAACAATGACTTAATAAAGGCACGTGTTTATAATCTCAACAAAAATATAAGGAACTAATTCAAATTTGCCTAATCATCAAATTAACATTAAAATTAATGTTAATATGGAGAAAATGTATGCTAAGATTATGTTAAATAACTCGCTAGTGATGTACTTATTTATATAGACTTAACGTAAGATATACCGAACTGAAGTGATCTCTGCCATTATAATGCTGATTTGACTTAATCATGATTATGTATAACTTTATGTTAATAATATTAACGGTGTTATGAAGTTTATGTGTTCCTTATAAATTATATTTAGCACTGGTTATGTTTTATTTAAATATCGATTCTTTAAATAGCCATGATCTGCAAAGGCGTGGGTCATTTGCCATATTAAAAGGAGTGGCGTCTATTATTATAGCATCCTTGATTAAGATTATGACAGTTTTTTTTTATAGATAGATAGATAAACTCTTTATTGAAATACCACAGAACAAAGGAAACTTAAAAAATGAAACATAACTAATTTAACAATTAGTGTCACAATGGGCGGTCTTAACGCTGAGAGCGATCTCTCCCAGACAGCCATGCATGGAGGAGAGCAACAAAAAGATCGGGCGGTGGTTTTCCATTTAGATAAATAAATAAAAAGGGACATACTAAGCACAAACATAAATACACACAAACATAAAAATTATGCATACACACATATCCATAAATTATATTATACAGGATGTTTTTTTTTTCAGGGCGTAGATGTACCTATCCGTACCTATCTATTATAATAGTTTTACATAAAACTCACAATATTTTACTATAGTCGCGTTTTCGTTAAATTATTGAATAACGTCGTTTTTGTCGTTCATTCGAGAACACACACAAACACAGTTCACAGTTCTAATACAGTTGTACATTATTCGTTTTCTAATGTTATCCCTTAAGGTCACTACGAATATAAACAATTTTTAATAACCATACAAAGTGACGAGTTTTCACTTAAGACCTAGACAGATTCCCAAATCGTAAACACCATTAGATTAAACATCTCATAAACATGATATAAGGCTCTCAACACACCAAGCGCTATAACTTAACACGTCCGTCCATCGCATCTCGATATAGTTTTGAATATTAATGAAACATTGCAGCGATGAAACGGTCAATTAATGATCTTGGCAGTGCTTAGCGGACGGTGCGCTGTTGACAGCTGCTCCTTAATCTTACGGTGGTATTTCATTAGTTACGCTCGCACCCTTTTTAGTCGTATCGCTTCGCTTGTACTGGACTCTTATGATGTGCTGCGGATGTAACAATGTGAATGTTGATTTTTGTTTCCTTGTTTCCTTGATTCAGTATTAATTAGGATTTTCTGATAAGAAACTATGTTGCTTGGTGCGAAATACAAAAAAAACGCATTTATCAATTATATTGAAGTTTATTGACTTGTAGGATGTTTAGTCACGATCCGGCTAGTCTAAAATTAAATATCTATTTAATCTAAACGACACATACAAGAGATTAATAGCGTAAATAGAATGAAACAAAAATAAGAACCTTACACACACACAGTCGTTTAAAAGAGAAACTATTCTTGGGCCCTTTTTGGGGACAGGCACGGGCGTCTTTTGTCTATGAGCGTTTCGTCCCATGGTCTATCAGGCCCAAATGTAATAAAATGCTGAATTTGAAAATTAAAAAAAAATCAGTGATGGGTCGTCCCATTCCTATTTAATGCAATACGCAATGCATCTCCCAAATGCCAAACGCACATTGCATTCGGTTACAGATACTTTTACATTCCACTAGCTTCATCAATCGTTTGGAATCAAAACAATAAAATAAATACTGACCGTTAATTATTCGGTTGCGTTTGGAAACATTCGCGGCGCGTAAATCAACCGGTTCTCATGAGTTTTGTACATAGAATAGAAACTATGAGATAGAATGGCGTTATGATTCTACCTCTCGTGCAAGGTTTAGGCTGTTTCAATAAGATCAATTGCGAGCGTTCTTCGATGCACATAGAAAATTATTAAAACAAAACGTATAATGTTCACTTTGTTAAACTTGCTGGTAATTCTAACTACCTTTAAGTGTACTTTTAAGGGTTTCATGTTCTACTCGTACTAGAGTTAGGTTTTAATTTTTTCGACGATTTCCCTTCCTCGAGTTATATCAACTAGGTAAGCTTTTTACTGCTTAAAAAATGCCTACGAGGTAGCAAAGAGTTATATTCAACATCGTAAACCGTAAATATGTAAAGTCTGACAATTATAGTGGGGTAGTTCCCAACGGATCACATTATTGGATTAATTACGTCATCAACAAATCATCGTTTTAGTTACAATTGGATCACATGATCTACTGCAATTTAAGTTTGTTTATCCCATATTTGGTCACAGTGTAACTTGGTCACAAGCAGTACAAATTTTGTCACACTTCTGTCCCACGGCCGTTCTATCGTCTTTTATCTCTGCGCACATCTATTTTAGCCCACGTCTCAATCTGAGGGGCTAATTAAAAAGAATTGCTTTTATTTCGCGTTTTCAACTCGCGCCGTGACGTCTGTATTCCAAATCCACGTTGATGTATTATCGACCCGTTTAATTTTGGAAAATCAATTAACGTGATATAATGAGCTCTTTTGAAGACTAAGGATCTAATAAAAACACACATTACTGTGAAGATGGATAGCTGAGAAAATTCGGGTCATATGATTTTACTTGAACACTGTACGTAACTAAGTATGACGATTGATACATGAACAGAATAGAATCGCCAATCGTTCATCGATAAGATATTTTTGATTTCTTAATAGCATTTATAATTCAACACTTCCACTATATCTATGCATTTTTATTAATATTTTATTTTGGATCGTCAAGCTCTGTGGGCTACGTCCTTAATAAAAAATGAAGATATTCTTAATATGTTAATAAAAAATGTATTTTTCAAATCAACACAAATGAAAAATTCGATAACAGAAATATAGTATTACAGAGTTTCAGGAATAAGTTTTAGAATATTCTTCTAATTTAAAGCTATTGTTTATGATGGACGAGGGTCGAAATGAATTTAAAAATTGCAAAAGCCGACGCAAATTGAGGACGTACCATGTCTCTAAATCTTATTTATGCGTTATTCGCTTTAATACTAGCTAATAGTTCGAGAACAGTATGTTCTTTTGATGTTGATTATTCTCATTTATTCTTATTACTAGATTATGCCGACGGAATTCATTTATTCTTGTAACAGTGATTAGAAAAGTAGAAACAAAAAGTCTGTCCAGTTGATGTTAATTTTAAGATCTCAAAAAATTATTCTAAATTATATGCAAATGCTCACGTTTTTATACAAACGCATAAATTAACAGTTAGTTTTTGATCGCGCTTGTTACTACACAAATAAAAGAAATTGTTTTGGTTTTGGTCCTTCATTCAATGGGTTCACTAGTTTTTCTAATAATTCATCTGACGCGTCGCTCATTGTATTGTCTTGCCTTCACAATATTTTGGGCCTACAAAATAACTTAAGCCCGTCGCGTGTGTAAATTATAATTTGGAATTATTTGCTTTTTTTGTTGAATCAGACCGCGTAACGCTCCAGGAGTTAATAGCAAGAAAACAGACGAGGTAGGTCATCGGATCAGACACATAGATCATAGTATGGTGATATATAGGTAACTATTTTGAAAGTGGAATAATAGCAAAACTCCTTGTCATTTTAATGATGCCCACACGAAAAGATGACGCGGAAATCATTAGGTGTGAAAGGGATTAATGAGCGATTTTTTTACGCCGGTGATTCACGGCGTTTGTAAATGATGATGCCGGCGAATTCGTGGCAGCGAAATTAAAACTAATACTCTTTCCTATTAATTTTTCTGGAATTTGGAGCGGGTCCAATAAGACACCAGACTAGGGCACGTGTATCGCTAAGTTCAAGAGCGAAAGAAGTAATTTGAATTAACTGTACGGTGATTATTAAGCCGTGTCTCTTGTGCGTGTTTCAGTCTACACACTACACAGCAACTTCTACACAAAACATTGTCATTTTTGACAATTTACTGAAAATGTTTGATATTTTCATATCAAGCAAGGTATGTTGTCGTAAATTACAATGTTTTGCGTGGGAGTTTTTTTGTAGTGTGTAGACCAAATCACGGTCAGAAAACACGGCTTTAGGTGCTCCCAATTCTACTAAACCAAATATGATTAGTTTCATTATCAATCATCATCACGACCCATGTCTGCCCACTGCTGAGCACGGCTGACAAGCACTGTGTGCATAGATTGTTAAAGAATTTATGCAAAGGCAATTTTTTAGACTTCTAGTATTGTGCTAACTTACCTAATTATTGTGATCATAGAAAATAAATGAAAATGTTTGCCACAATTTGGTGTTCTAAAATTATTTCTTCAAATGTTTCCAACAAGCATGGTTGTTTTAAGTTCAACACTATGTTTGTAGTGATTACATCGAACACATTGTCATCAACGAAACCAAAACAATATGAACTATATATTTACTACTATGCTCCAAATATGAAAAAACAAACAATTAAGTAAAATACAATTATGGTAAAGTAAAGTAAGCAAAAATAAAAAAAATATGTTAAAAAAAAAGAATTCTTTGGCATAGATTATAAATTGTGTGTCTACAGAATTATTAGTAAGATTGAAACCCTGTTGTGGTCTTTAATCTCGTTATTAGATAAATATACAGTTGACAACCGATAATGCTAGGGAAAAAAAAAAGAAAATTCTGCCAATTCCCAACAAATTAAATATCCCAAACACGTGAGTTAACAAACAATAGCAGCTCTCAACAACAACAAATGTGAAAAGCGAGAAAGCCAGCCCATATGACCAATTAAACACATTTGTGGGTTCATTGAATGGCAGAGCTCCAATCAGTGCGATGATTAGGCGACGATTGTCAACCGGCACAATGGCTGGTGGTTTTTAAATGGATGTAACAATTAATTCGGTACAATTAGGTGGACGACGCCCGCATGAAGAAATTTCTGCAGACTTGGGAAGGTCTAGAAGTGAACAACAACTTAAATTATTTTTTTTCGCGAAATATTTTTTTACCCTTCATTTAGTTGCATAATTTTTCTATGGCTGAAAAATATTAAAGTTTCTGAAGTCATAGATACTTCAGATTCAATTGACACTATGGGACCATTGATATAAACATTTTGAGTCTCTTGAAACTGTTTATCATGCATATCGCATTTGCTTTTTATATTTTTAATCTGCCATAATTAAAAAAAACCCAATGAAATAACAACAAAGATTAAAAACATTAAATGAAATAAAAATAAAAATAAACAATATGTCACGATCACATACATAGATCCTGACCCATAAGTAGGACTCCCTGTATCTAGGGAATCAGGAACGAAGCGCATGATCCCACAAACACCCAGACTCAAAGCAAATATAATAATATGTAGTTCACGAAAATCTTTGCCTTGCGCGGGAATCGAACCCCCACGCTTTGCAGTCGGCTCATCACCCACTTACGCCACGGCGGCCGGCAAACACATTGCACATTGCATTTTAAATTTTCAGACGAATTACTAGATAGCAAATTCGTAGGCAAGTATTATTGTCACATCTAAACCATTCTAACTCTGCACCAAATCGTAACGCGGTCCTCAGTACTTAACGCGTCGTATCGCACATTATTGTCGTGATTAAAACTCTAATTGACGCATAGTAAATCACAATTCAAGTCTTTGTCTTGTCGTTAAGTTTGTTTGGATTCAATAGAGGGAACTGACGGCCATTTTTCATTATAAAGTTTTCGTGAGGAGCATCTTCATTTAGGTCAAGCTATTTTGATGGTCTTGGAATTTAAAAAAATAAATCTTACGTTGGAAACTTGAAGTCAATTTAAATAAAGCAGTTTTATGGTAACTTTGACTTTTGGTTATGGCTTAGATGGGGGGTGGCCACAATTTTGCAGTTTTAAGGTATCTTTTCACATTAGTGCTTTTTAGCTTTGTATGAATTTGACATTCTCAGAAATTCAAATTAACATTATGATGTGAAAAAGTGATTTAGTATAAAATAGTTCATATTTTCCTAAATTCAATAGCCGTGTCCTTTTTAACTTACTTATTGTTTAATAATAATTTATTTGAGTCTTCGTTGTCTCCGCTAGCATCACTGCGTTGATCAATTTGGAACTGTTTTATTAAACAATTGAATAACAACCAATAAAATATCTGAAAACCAGCATAGTTTCAAAAATAAACATTCTATATTGATTCCAATACAAGATCCCTCGTAAATTGCCTTCATTCATCACGTTCCTAAACGTTCTATTGTCTAATAAATCGAATGAAGTCTCACCTTCAATAAAAATCGGTCGAGATAATTAGGGCATTCGTTAATAAACCTCTTGATCGGTATAATTGACCTAATTACCAAGTGTCAAAGGTCAACGCTGTTAATTACTACATTCTGCCGTCGCCAAATCTGACCGGGACTAATTAGTAAGGACGTAATTCTAGCCGGTCTGGGTCAAGTATTTGGATTACAAATCAGCAGGATCTCAGAGTAAGATGGTTTTGTGTTTTTTGGAGACAAGTAAAAGTAAAAAGATATCACTAAAGGTACAAATGGTGGCCTTATTGCTAAACAGCAATCTCTTCCAGAAAACCTTCGTAATGTTTCCAACCAAAGATCGAGAATCTAGACATTTGCCAAGACTTGTAGTTGTATGACGTTTAAAACAAATCCACGCAAAATGAGTGCCATTCGGATTGCCATAGCTCCGGATTTAGGCCACCAAATGCATTGCTTCAAGAAATTTGTTGAAAGTACAGTTGACAGCAAAATGGCATTTTAAGTTGGATAACAATAAAATCAGCAGTACTATGGTAGCATAGAACACAAAGAGGTCTTATCTATGATGATTGGAGGATAAGTAAAGCTGTCGGTATCAGCTGTTATGAGTTGACAGTCGTTAAGGCAGTCAGAGGCTCCAGGCTGGCTGGGCAAACTCGGACACCAAAGGCCGGCACTACCTCATTCACAAACAAACAATATTATAGTCTATGCTACTATTTTTAGGTAAAATTATTCCAAAATGATTATGTCATTTCTTCGTACAGGGGGTATCGCGGCCACTGATCGCGTTTTCCATTCACATTCTTTTTGTACTGAGTTTTCACTGTCTTCTAGATAGAGTTGTGTGGATTGCATGTTGACTGCACATTTGCTGGTGTTAACAAAACTATGAAAACATTCCATATGACTGTATTGGCTTGAAATAAACAATACAATTGGGTAGATACCTACTTACATAATACTAAAAGTGTTAAACAATTATTTTGATATGAAGGAAAGTGATACGAGCTTAAAACTGTTACCAGTTGTAACAATGATATAGTAGAAGTTGCAGCATCATTCATAACCTATTAAAGTATTTATTATGAATCGCAATTTAATATTAACTTATGTCCTATGTGGATCTCTTTTGTTCATAGAATTTTAACCTTGTCCCAAATGTATGCCAATATGAACTATTATGAAAACTGTACAGCTAAATAAATAAATGCTTTACTAAACTACCAATTGACAACTTTTTCATATATATCTTCCACCTGTTATGGACAAGCGTTGCACTTATCATCAGGTGAACGACTTGCTAGTCTCGTTACTCAGTCATATAAAAAAAATTAAAAAATACCTACATAATAATTTTGCCTAGGTAGGTAAGAAAAAAATTGACTCAAAATTTTAGTAACATATTTTATTGTTTTATGCTAGCAGCCTCGCTTTCCACTTCGTTAATATTTTAAAAGACATCATTATTTCCTTCGAAACTGTAGACTGAAAATCATAAAACAACCCGATGAACAACGAAAACAGAAGTGCTATTAAGAATAATTCGCGAGACCCATTAAAACTGATCGCCTGATACATTTCAGTGAACTATTTACATAGGTGAGTAGTAAACACTTGGAAAATTACTAACGCATTTATTTCCAGAGCAATAAAACAAAGAGGCCCACGTTACCCATTAAATACTATAATAATATTTGATTTTACGTCGTTCAAAATCGAATTTTATGAAATGCATAAATCAATTCGTGTCAACACTTTCGATTAAACGCTCAAGGCCGGCCTCGTTTAAGAAATGCCTGTTATATGCATCGTATTCTTATCTTGAGTGCTACAGAAATAGATCTCTATCTCATTATAACTTTCCGCGTCTCGATAAAAAATAGAAATGGAGTCATCTGTTACAATTATATAGGACGCGTAACGATTTTATAAATTAGTACGTTTTATTCGTTATTTGAAAGACGTAGTGGCGGTATGACATTTTGACAACAACTACGGCGATGATTGTTTATTTATTGACACACTTACAGCAAAGTTTGTGTTAACCACTGTTCTGAAATGTTTTGGGAATAATATACGAATCTCGTCATAGCTTTTGAAATCGAGAAACATCTGTGAAAATTTGTATTTAAGCTGATTTTATGAAACACTCACGTTTGGCTTCTGAAAAGTTTGTTAACTCTGTGAACAGATTAAGTCTGTACTGTCTCTTTCTCACATAAAATTAATGACAAGGACAACAATTAACTTAATCTGTTGTCAAAGTTAACTAACTTTGTAGAAACTGGTCGTAGGTTTTTATTATTATTAAAATTTACAGCGGAAAGTTATTACGGCAACGACCATGTTTGTTTTCATCAGTACTGTGCAGTTTATATCTCTTAGTTAAGTTACTAACTGCTTATCAAATGTTAAACGATTAAGCTTTTGATTTAAGTAAGTTGATTAGCATTCAATCACATCTCAGAGTGTCGCCAAAGTGTCCCAAACCATTGACTATTAAATGAAACACTACAGTATTTCAAGAAACATAAAAATAATCTTTCTATTTCTGTTGAAGATTTATATGAAACTACCGATATTTAATTTTTAGAGGCTGTTAAACTGAGAATAATCATTATGGAAAACGATTTCAATAACGATTTCTGTCGTCAGTCAAATAACATTTCATCTGAGAAGAGTCATGTCACTCGCCGTCCAATTATGATGCTAAATGGACGGCGCCCTTTAGAATGCAACAAGAAGTATACAAATACTAACTTTAACTCTATTGAAGCAGCGCCTCGGCTAATACGGTTCCGATACCGGCGTCAGCGCACGTTCCTACGCCGCCCGCCCAAAGAAAACCGCGATCGAAATCACGAAAAAGCGACTCTAAACCCGTCGATCTTTGATCGATTCCAAAAGTTAGTGCTATCGATACCAAATAGTGTTTTGCTAGTGTGACTCGTCATTTTGTAATCGATATCTGTGTACGAAGGTCCGTTGAAGTGACGACCAAACTTAAGGTTTCTTGCCTTTGGACAAATGTTTGTGCTGTCAATATGGGGAGAAGAGTTGAAAAACGGCTGAGTTCTTTTCTAGTGGTCGAGAGGTAAGTTTACAATAATTGATGGGTCGTTTTTCGGTGTCTGATCAAGACATTCCAATAGTTTAGTTTAGAATGCAAAAAGTATTAGCGAAAATTAATTGTTATTACCGCCAGGAATGGAAAGTTTGGCCTGCAGTGAAAAAATCACGGCTGCAAATAATAATTATTATTGTTACAAAACTACTTAATTATCTGTCTAACAGTTGACAGGGAAGCCAGTATGCTTAAAGCATTACACTGTTGAATTTCAATACGAATGTTGCAAAACGCATACCTTCCTAGATTGTAAATGGGACATTGTGCTTAACATCCATCCATACAGTTCGTTTCAGATTTTTTTCGAGTTTCGCTTTTGCTTTTGTTTCCCATTGAATTTGATCTGCTGGTCACTCACTACGCCCGGTTTAGTTCGGCATTTATTCTCAACGATACATTAAAATAAAAGTTTAAATTAGGTCATTCTTATTTTATTCCAAGCAAGTTAATCACAAGATCTCCGAACCAAGAAATTTCATTAAAAAAACTAATCGTACACCCACACGGGAATAAAATGGAGAGTGGGCGCTAAACACTCCATCAAATATTGAGGATGCGATACATTTTAAACCATAAAAGCTAGTGCCCTAATGCGCTAGCGTTTTATCTTTTTAAGCTACTTTCTCACTTCCAATTTTCCAAGAATCACAGTAATGAGATTCTTCACGCCGCCGCGCCGAAGTCTCGACGAGTAAATACCTTTGTGTACCGAGCGCAGTCCGGTAGCCGACTCTCTGTTTGCTGTCGACCTGTTAATTAATAACTCGGCGCACAGTGTATACACAACCTTATTACCGGTAGAATCTCACGACTCACGAGTCTAACCAAACTCAAAACCAGTATTCGGTGTCCGTTTTCTAATCACTCGCTTTTTTAAAGTTGTAGTGATGCTGATTACAAATGGTGACAGTTCGGATTTCCGCGCATGGTAAATATTTGTGTGAACCTCAAGCATTTGCCCTAAGTGTTGGACCATTGTCCACGTAGTTTCAGACTTCCTAGTATCACTAGATATAGGAAATTCTAGCTAAGGGTTAAGGTAAGTAATTATTATCAGTTGTGTGCGGAGCGCCAGCCACATTTGTTTTTAATTTCCTACACAGAAATTACAAGTCATTAATAAAGGCGCAATGCAGCAAAGCTAACATTTAAATCCACACCTCGCACCGATTAGTCGCACTAATTTGAATACAAAATTAATGTCTGCGTTCAATACAATGTAATTCATCATTACCGTGCCCATTTAGCCTCGCACCCGTACTCTATAATTACAGAAAAAATGAAACTTGAAGGAACGCGATGGCAACTAATGGCCTGAAACTAAATTTTAATTAATGTCGCGTTTCAGAATGGAAGTGATTACAGAAATAACACGACAGGTAGGCGATAGTGCGGGAGGGGGTGGAGAGGGGGCGCCGCTAGTACCCCCTCGAGCTCCCAGTTAATACCCCCTCATGTTCGACAATTTACGACACGGTAATTATGTATACGTGTTTAGGCGCCTTCGAGTTTACTGCCGGTGTAATTTTGGAAATTAAAACCGTATGCTTCAATCGGACCGTAATATCTAAATGATGGATTAACCTCGGTTTTGATGTGGATCGATTCATTTGGCTGGCAGCCAGTAATTATGCTTTATCGTCGTACGTGTGGTGAACACAATTAGTTATTGATCAGTCGGCAATTAAGTCGAATCGATTTTGTTTGTTGAAGTTGGAGAAAATTGTTTTAGGTCGATGTTTAATCGACGGTTTTGTGCCGCTAATGGATTCTTGTCATTTAAATTGTCCTACGACCCTTTATTGTTTATTAGAAAACAATAAAGTCTTTTTTTATTGGAGACAATGGGGATGACGTGTTTGGGTTTTGTTATAGGAACCTACCAGTGTAACTATGAACGCCAACGTACTTTTGGTAAATCTACATACCTACTGAATATTAGTTAATGTACTTATTAATACCGGGCCCCCGTAGTGGATTATGGCCTAATCCTCCTCACGAATGTGGCGGGAGACCCGTGCTAAGCAACGGGCCGATATGGGTTGATGAGGATGATGATAACTTAAAAACATTATAATCACGAAGACCTATAGCAAATATATAGTAAGTTTGACCGTTCATTTGCGTTTGAAGTGATTAATTAATTTATCGGGGAGACTATTTTCAGATACCAAGTACAAGAAAAGCACTCGACTGTAGACATCCTTTCAGTCAAATATCTATTTTATTGTGATTACATACATGATTGATATAGACAGACATACCTACATTTAAACTATAAGTGGAGTTAGCCTAGTGGGAGAACGTTTGCTTTTTAAGGAGAAGGTCGTAACTTCAAATCCCAATGCGGGCACGTACCAATGTGTTTATGGAAAAAAGCATAATTATGTGCGTAATTATCACTCGCTTTTCGTTAAAGGAAAACATCGTGAGAAAACCCACATACCTATCCGAGAATTATTTTGGGGGGGCTCGTGGTGGATTACCTTACCTAACTTGGCCTAACGCTCCTCACGAAAGTGAGGAGAGACCCGTGCTCAGCATCCGGACA
Source organism: Campaea margaritaria (assembly GCA_912999815.1). Classification (NCBI taxonomy): domain Eukaryota; kingdom Metazoa; phylum Arthropoda; class Insecta; order Lepidoptera; family Geometridae; genus Campaea; species Campaea margaritaria. The sequence continues at coordinate 6,651,337 of OU538801.1, forward strand.
ATATGGGTTGTTCATACTGATGATTAACTAAAACTAAGAAATCAAATAAATTTTATATTTAAGTATGTAGATGGTACATTATAATGATTAGTTCTTAATCTTAACATATTATTTTCATCTTCAAAAACAGATTTTGTACTGATAGTTAGTGGTTTAAAACCAATGTAATCTGACCAAAATAGTCATCACAGTACCAGGGCAACATAGATAGAAGTCGGCTGCAGTAAAAGTCAAGCGGGCTGTTAAAGTCAAATAACAACGGCGATTTCGCGAGTAATTGGCGCGGCTGGCCCTCGGGGCTTCAGCAACACCTCCGAACGTATCAAACCGTTTTAATAATGAGCTGGCTTGAGATCGTGAAACAATAAATTGCGAAGCTTGGAGGCTTCGTGCCCGAGACAGCTATCTGAGCCGAGCATTATGCATCGGGTTCTAGCCAGCGATAGGCTATCATCTGTGAGATTGATAGGAGAATAGCCCCACGGCTAGGTTCGGATTGTTTTGCGGGAGAGCTCTCCGGATTATGCAGGAATTTGTTAAAAATGCGCGTGAACTGTATTTGGAGAGCTTGCGGTGGATGGTGTAATTCCGACTGCGTTTTTTTATATAGATGTCTAAGCTAAGCTTCCTTTTCGTAGCTTGTTCTGTAAATCTTTATTTTTGTGTAAATAATTCGTAAATTTTAACTTTACAGTTTAGTAAAAATTGTGTAACAGATTTCTTTTAATTTTAAAAACTATTTATTTAAAACGAAGGGTTCTCTTTTTTATGAGAGGCGATAATATTATTACGTCTTATCCTGTGTAGTTTAATGAGTGCTTTTGACAGATTTACTGTCAACAGATTGTTATTGAAACTGCCTGACATCTTAGAACTACCTTTTGAATAAAAAAAATAATATTAAGCAGTTAAAAAAAATCTTCTAGGTTTTAACTACACTATCTTAAACTTTTCCTTAAATACAAAAGGCTCTACCGATCGAAGCTAATTAAAAATAATGAAAATCACGATTACGGCAACTGAACGGCGAATGTTAAGATTACAAACTCATTAGTTCGAAGAAATGTCAAAGTTGTTATCGTTTCTATCGCACAAAATTAGCTCCGACTTTCCCTTAATTAAGAAAGTATGATTAACAAAGTGTAATCACGAAAACAAAAGTCTTATCATTAGAGCCAATGTTGAGGCATAGATTAAGATTAAGCTCTAGATATGACACTTTGATTTCTTTTAATTAGGAGGTAGTTTAAGTGGTATCGTGCCTTAAAATGTTTGCGTTATGTAATTTTTTTATTAAGATTTTATTAATATTCTTTTGCTTTTCTACGGGTTGTATTACAATTTCGTATTTAGAAATAAAGGATCGATGTAAATAATATCTATACCAATTTTATATTATAAGCTGTCAAAAATGTAAGTATTGTACGTATTCTAAATAGCTGTTCGGTTTGATTTATGTTTGAGACTGAAATAAATTATTATTTATGACTTTTTTAATATTTGATTTTCATGATTTGTGCATTTACTGGTAGCCAGCGCCAACTGCCAAGTAACGTAATAAAATAAAATTGATTATTATATACGCGGAGATTTAAATTTGTTAATACATTAAATTTACCTCTTGGACATGATTAATAAAATCAAAAAAGTGTTAGTAAATATAAATTAAACTATATTACAAAGACACTTTTCAGAACCATTCGTATTAGGGATACCACTTTTTACGGAAGGTAATTTCTTGATCACACTCGATACTGCATCGGTATGTCACATCTATACACAACCTACTCTTCATTCCCATGGTTTAGGGGAGCGATACATTGATCATAGACAAACAAAAGGGATGGAGAATTAATAAATTATCACTAGAGAGTTATCTCCGAGACGTGTGGAAGACAATACAAGTTTGGCCGTTGTCTGCTAATGAATAATGCTTTATATGGAGGGAGGTTTGGAAAGAATGAGTGATTTCGGAGATGAAGCGTTTTAGTGTTGGAATACGACCTATATCCGATATGTGCTATTGAACGTTGCTTATTTGGATAGATATTATGCGTATGAATTAGTAGAAACAGGATATTAAGATGTTAAAAAAAAGATAAGATGCCTGGGACGATTATGTATTCAGAGTTAAAACGATTATTTAAAGGTTACATCATTTTTGCATACAATTAAAAGAGACCTATTTCCCACCATAAAACAAGCTGTATATGTTATTCAGCGCTATTTATCCAAAAGATCCAATTTACAATCTACACTGTTTGCATCTTATTTCCAATAGTGTGCACAATTCCACCTAAAATTTATACGACTGTGACCAACAACACAACCACTAAACAAAGTAACCCAAACCTTTCCATTGCAATTACATTTATAAACGTCCAACGCCATAATGACTCCACTCATAATAGTAAGTGCGTTCATTGCGTTACTCCGACTCATTAAGGGTCACACCGAAATTACCTAAAGTGTGACGGAATCTGATAATGTTCCGGGACTGAGAAGCTCTGCTAGCGTGGCGAATGGCGCGATGTGCTGTCGCTACTCGCTAATGATTCCGTTATTACAAGCCTTTAGACGGAATGAGAGTTGTGACTCAACACCGGGTAAGGGGTCGCCTATTAGTCACGTGATGTTAGCAACAATCCCCCCCCCCTCTCACCTGGTGATACGTGGTGAGGTTTTAGACTTCCCCCTATCCAAAATCAAGTGTAATTTTCTGGTGCCGTAGACAGTACTTATTTAAAAAAAACTGTTCTCTCCAAAACTCCAAAAAGTTTCAGTAAAGCACCCAAGCTACTTAACTGAATAGTGGCTTTAACTAGACTACGTTTAAAAAAATCGCACGTTCAACTAACAATATAAATACGCGTGATATATCACTACACTCCCCTGTCCTTGTATTATGTGATATTTCCCCCCCCCCCCCTCCCCTTTCGAACCTTACGTTTAATGGACTAATGGACTATCGCTAAGGTGTTTTGATAGACATTGAAAAATCGATTATTGATTTCTCGACTTGACTAAATTTTGACTCGCTAAAGAGCAGCGACCAGAGCAATTTTCTACTTGTTGCTCGCTTTGTCAAATTGGATCTATTGTGTGACAAGTCCTGACATTGTAAAGAGCCGAAAAACTAAAAAGTGTTTGTGAATCTCGGCCTTTAAATAATTTATATTATTTTTATGAGAAGCTCTAATAGATCACAGTAGTGGATTTATAATGTGATGGCGTATTTCCGAAGCACGGGTAGAGCTAATGGAGTTTCCTTTTCCTGTACGAGATTCAGCCATGAATCACCACTCGGAAGGGAAATTTCTGTTTTCAAACTTAAACCATAATCAGTTACTCATTAGTTTAGATTTTTGATTAATTTTTTTATTGTTATTTATGTGTGAGAACTTTCGTATGTGCTGTCACATACGAAAGTTCTCACACATAAATAACTATTAAGGGTTTGAGTTGTAAAAATGCATTACTTTTGACTACTTACAATAAATGATTAGAATTTTGAGTTTTTGTGTTTTATGATAACGTTGCTTGTAGGCATGTTATTACATTAAAATGTCCTAGCTTTTTGCAAGTCTCGATCTCACGAAACAGAGAATGTTATGTCATAGTTTTACATGAAGAATTTTATAAAAAAATATATTTTTCTCTAAACTACAACATTAATAATAATTTATTATCATAGGTGAAATAAAAACTACACCTTCAAAGAGCCACTCATCATAATCAGGTCAAATTAGGTTGGATGAAAATAAAGCGGAATAACGTTTATTTCTGTATTTTTGTAATAGTGACATTGGCACACATAATAAACAAGTTTTTAGTGGCTTCGTAAAATATTCTCTTTTCTTGGATAAGATTAATTGCCACCTACTTTAAGATGGGACGACTTCTGTGATCATAATGAGAAAATATCGAGAAATTTGATTTATTTTTCGGTTAGTAAAATACTGGCTCTCTGACTGATTGACTCAATAATTCTTAGTACCTAACTGCTTGGTTTTAACACGTTTTTTAATCATTATTTACCTTATTTCATCTAGGGTATCAAGAATTATAACTAGGGAACTATTGCCGTTACGGTGGGTCGACGACATTTTTTTTTTCAGGAAATGACTGGGCCAGATCCGCTCAAAGCCAGGATGAATGGCGTAAGAGGGAAAAGGCTTATGCCCTGCAGTGGGTTGAATGAGCTGTCTATGATGATGATGATGATGATGAACTATAAGGATAGGGTCCCACAAACATCCAGACTCTGATCAAAACACCTGTGATTCACATAAATATTTACCCTGTGCAGAAACCGAACCGCCAACTCACGCCACGAGGCTGACCAAGGTGCACAGGTACAGTCAACTGCAAAAGAAATTGGAGCACCGAGATATTCTATCAACTCACATCCCACCTTACTGATTATCGAAACATGCATACAATCAGAGAATCATCGAAAGAACTTTAGAACTTTGGTCGCGTAAAATATTTTGGTTGAATCAGTTGATTCATATTCACTAAAAATAAAATTTTCTTTTAGAATGAAGTTTCTCTTGCCAAAACCTCTCAATACAATAAACTTTTAGCGTTCAATTATCATTTTGCCTACTCTAAAAACAAGTCGGAACTATTTATTTACATAGTTTTTCGAATTTCATTGAATTCAAATTTCGTAAAAGCCTAACGGTCATTGTTGTAACGTTATTTAGTAATTTATGACATGTATGTGTGTTCTGTGTTCACACTACACACACAGAGAAAAGCAATGACCAACGTAACACCGAGATGTTTAATCTAATAATGGACGACGGTGATTGCTTTTCTTGTGCTTTCTTTTATATTTATAATTCATATTTAATGATCGACATTAATGGTTCTGCTTTAGGCCGCATTTTGATATATAAACCAGTATAGGAGACCTCTCATTCTCTTGATTTCAATGCGGAAACGTGAGAAATGTTTGAGGTGTCGGAGACCAATAGAAATTGGTTCTGATGGACACGTTAATTTCAGATTTAGGAAATTTCGTGAGGTTGTTTCGAAACGGACATTCTATTGTATGGAAAGCATAATAAAGTGCACGTGATTGTGTAAATTGGAGTTGACTTGGTAGCAAGTTTGAGAAATTGTGCCTTTTGTGTCGCATCTACATTGTATTGTAAATGGGTATATCTATTGCTTTACTTTTTATCTTCTTTTATAGTGGTACAAGGGCTTGTATTGTAACGAACACATCCATGGTAGTCTTGGTAGTGAAACGAAGGGGGAGATAAAATGTAGGATAGTCGCCTAAAAGAGGTGATCCATGTTTTCTGTAATCTGTTGCCTCAGGAAGGCAAATGAGCATAACGGTGCAAGTCGAGTCTCTCATTCAGTGCCTTATTTCAATAGCCTTAAAATTCAATTTAACCAAGACTCGTTCAATCTTAAAAAAGAATTATAATAGAACTAATATACAAAAAAAAATAACTGAAAAAGTATTTTTTGTAATTTACATTTTACGACTAAATATGGTTTTTGAAGTGCGGAACCCTGAATGCCTGCTCAACGCCTCGCACTTGACCAATTTTTAGTTAATTTGATTTTACTTTCGAATTATTGATCCAAGCGACGGTTTTATATGTCAGTAAAGTCAGTTGAATCTCTTCATTAATATTTCATATTCTATGATGTGTTATTTTTTTAATAACATCAGACGTTTTCTTCAACCGCCAGGCGTCAGACGAACAAATATTTATCCACCCACGTTCCAATATTATGAAGATAGTTATCATGTCTTATGACCTAATTTATTCCACATAATTTTAATTCAATACCAGAATATTCATAAAGAACCTTAATTCTGTCATCGGTCACATCGCCGCGTAAAAACAACCGTAAAATTGTAGTTGACAGTGGCAGAATAATCCCAGTATCGCAATTAAAAAACATAAAACGTACCGAAATAAACCTGGAACGGAATATCATACAAGCCGAAGAGCAATAACATTAAAACACACAGTGAGGCAGATGCGCCAATATTCTATTATTACTGGCTTTTCAACGTAGAGCGCATGCACGCCATACTATTTCTATAACCCTAAGATGAATCATTAAATAATAAAATTCAAAGCGTACTTAATGCTCGACAACACATAGGAATCTATTCACGACTGCGAATTAACTAACACATGCGCGTGCGCTAATCAGTTCCAGATCCTGAAGATGTTACTTCTCAATCGGACGCACGCACACTACAGAACAAATCTAATACATCAATGGTTATAATTGCGAAACGGTAAACACACGTCGATGTGTTCGTCTTTGTAACAATATGTGTGATTCCAGCCAGCTTATTAGGAGCACTTTAAACAAAAATACAATCCAATTATAAGACTGTTTGAATTTGAAATTGGGACGGTTACTATCTGACAGATGGCGGCCTATAAATAAGGGGGCACTAGTTAGTGTGAGCATTGGTTTTCAGCTTTGTTACGCGGATGCGAGACGCGTGATATTTTAATGTCTTGAACTTATTAGCAGATTATAACGAATAGCGCGCACACTAAGAAAACTTGTTACGATTTGATACACGCACACTACTAACCCAACTTTACAGAATCATGACGAGCTTGCGCGTCTGTGAATGTTATAAAGTCGAGATTCGTACGTTTTAGAGCTCTTAGTGAGAATGATTTGCATTCTGCATCACATCTGCATACTGTCCCTTATTGTATATTTTGTTATTAGCGACAAATGTCATATCGTTTGATGCATCAACTGCTACTTTGTTAAAGTTGGTAACGTCAAGAGGATTATTTGCGGGTGTAAATTAGGCTCACGTGCATTTTAATGCATCCAGCTAGTGTTAGTGTTCCAGTTCGATAATCTTCGGCGGGCGAATGGATCAAGCAGATGATTCATAATGCGCTGTTCTATTGTCGGAATGCATTGCAAGCTGGAATTATGCAATGTCTATCTAATGCATTGCTATACCTACCTTATAAGATTTTTTGTTGGTGATTTATCTTCGTCAGAATACCTCGTTCTACACGTTTGCAAGGACACAGGTCCCGAGAGGATGGGCCATTGTCCACCACACTGACTCATTGCGGGTTTCCTTGACATGCCTGTTTCGTCACGATGTTTTCTTTTTCTGTTATAGAGCAATGGCATTGGAATCTGCATATGATGGAATCAGTTATTAGTGCAAGGACAAGGTTTTGAACCAAGTCCCGTTGGATTGTAAAGTTCGCGTCTTACCGCTTGGCCATCACCGCTCTCATTGGCATTGGCAGTATAGCTTATTGGCTTGTCTGATTTGATTGACTGAGCATCTACCGCTTCATCGTCTGCTTTGTCTTTGTCTTGTCTTGTCTTAGTGAAATGCGTCGATATTTAAATTACTGCATTACCAAAATAAGAAAATTTTAATAATTTGCTCACGTTCTTGACGGGATTTGAGGTATATATTTCTTTTTCTCTCTGTTGTTGTTACGAATTTTTGCAGAGTAACGCTCGGTAGATTAGTTTTATTCGCTTCTTATCTTGTAACTCAACAACGATTGGGTAATTTAGAGCGTAAATTGTTATGTTAACAATATATAAGTGTAATCCTCTTCAATTGATTATCCTTCCATTAAATCTTGTAACATTTCAAACAATGAGTAAAAATACTGTAATCGTTTCCCAATCTTCCACAGTATAATGCGGTGATCCACTTAGCACCGCTATTTCAGAGAGCCCATTAAATTTGATCGATCTATAGCTATATTTTTCCTGTTTACCAAATATTTAAGTAACGGCCATAAGTCTGACAGTAAAATAATTCAAATGTGAAATTTCATGAACGCTCATAATGAACTTGGCAGACGACCAAAAAACGTCTTATTTTCGATGTTGGAATCTGGACCAATTTTTATTGCAACGCTTTGGAAATAGTCATAAGAACGACCCCCACAATGACTTACCAATTAATCCGATTTGCAATGTAAACAATGATCAAAGCAATTGTACGTATAAATTATCCATTCCTACATTACTTCTTAATCGCAAACTATATTTCGTAGTAAATCAATCTCGTGTACGCACAATCTGAGCTGACCGTAACGTTTATTACGTCATCATGTTTATTTATTACAAATTCCCGAAATTTTATTGTTTCATCATAAAGTTACCTGCCTATAGCAACAGATTGGATCACATGTGGCGTCTAGATCGATATCGGTTTAACGTGCATTCCTCGCGGACCGCGCTCACTTTGGCACGGACAAAAACGTTATAACCGACCGAATATTCTCACCTATACTTTCGAATACTCGTAAGATTTATTTCCGTGACTTTGAATCTGTTTTATTGGTGCTACGTTCATCTGCACTCATTTATAACCGACATAGATACTCTTTTTACGATTCGAAGCGTTCTGTTTATTTTAGTTTTTAATTACTTCGAGCGTGGGTCGTGGACGAAATGACAAAATAACTCGTTATATTATTGTTGAGTAGTGAAACGTTAGTGGAATCGCAGCGATTGTGTGAGTATGATTTAATGCGGCACTGCCCACGGCACAGTAGTAAAATTGACAAATTGTAAACTTGGAAACCGGCTGCGGCTGAACGATACCGTACTAACTCACAATTTATTATAATCCAATGTAAATTAAACAACTTTAATGGGTAATAATACAAATTTCTATGACCCTCTATGACTATACGAAGCACCCAAACAAAATTTAAATCCAACTATAAAAAATAAGAGCAGGTAGAGTGGACCGTACTTCAATAAATAAAACGGGAGTTAAAAAGAAATTAAACGGAATAGAAGGAACATAAAACGACCAGGTGCGTGATGAAATTAGCGTGCCGGAATTAAGCCAAGACACTAAAAACTACATTTAGGTGATTTTACTGTTAATTCTTCCACCCCACTTAGGTGGCCGAATTGGAGATAAAAATAAATGAATATTACATTACCTTGAAAACGTCTACGAAACTTTTAAGAAGCGCAATAAATATAAACAGGTGTCAAAACTCAAGCCAAAGTTAATGGTGAATGCTGAAGTCAATGAACACAGAAGTAGATAGCTGAAAACTAATAAAATGTACTGTTATAAACTGTTTGACCAGACTCCTTTCAGAATGATGGCGCCATCTTATATTCGATGAAGATGTTCTTGAAGTGGGTGACCGATGTTGTTTGAATTTGTCAAGAAAATGTGAACCTATTATATTACTTAGCCAACAAAACATTTAATAATTTTGATTTCAATAAATGTTTAATTGCAATTGGGTGTTTCATACAACGGTTTTTTTTAAAAAATTGTCACAATATCGGCAGTGTTGTTGCCACAATAATAATTACAAGACACATTAATAAGAGAAACCATCATTAAAGAAGACGTGAAACAATCAAAACAAATCGGCGACAGTGCCAACTATCGCAACTGAATGCAAGAAAAAGTGTTGCAACATCAAAACATTGTAGCGATGCGATGCAAAGAACGCAAGCGAACGTCGGACTTTAATGAGCCATTTCAATCACGAATCATCTCAATCAAATCCCCGACTGAGTCAGAATCGATGCGTTCGCATAACGACCGTCGGATGCGTCGAAGTGTTCCAGAGAGATTGTAAATATTTCTCTGTTTCAGAACACGACTAAAATAGATGAGAACGCGTGTTTCTAAATCCCCTTTGAAGATTACACACGCCGGCATTAGCTCTGGCAAATTACCCTCTAACAAAGATTGTATTAATTACCTGCTCTCGATACGTTTGCGTAAATACTATTTTAAATTTAGATTTCGCTGCGAGTGCGCGCGCGCCGTTTTTTAACGCCTTCTTAATCTGTCATTATTTTTCTGACGCTTTATTTTGAGATAATGTAGTGACTTATATTTTTCTTCTCTAAAATTAATTGGATCTCGAAAAAATGACATTCAAAATGTCATCTAAAGACTGCCAATTTCATTTTAAAACTAGCAGCAATTATAAACTAAATAAAAAGAGTTCATGGATGTCACACGCTCTTTATGTTCTCGGATCTTTCAATCATCTTTAAGTTATTTTCTTAGAGTACCTTTACTATAATCAATAAAGCTGGGCTCATTCCAACTTCAATGTCCTTTGTTTTCTGCGAAACGTATGGAGCTGTTAACGCATTATTTGAGGACTTCTATTTTTATAAATAACCACTTTCCTACAAGCTTTAACCATGTTCTACTGGTGATAGAATTAGCAACTTAGATTATCACACTTCTAAATTTGTTCCTCACGCTCGGTCCCCCTTTGATCACAAATTTCACTCACACTTACATCACTCCCTCTTTTTCAGCTTATGACAGTAGTGGACACCCGAATAACAGGAGGCCTTCCGCCTTCAAGGGCACTGTTTCCAGCGCAATTACTGGGCATATGAGACTTTAGAGCCGATTTCTCAGGGCACCAAGCGCAGTGCAGTGCCACGCAAGATTATGCAATGCAAAGTTGTGGGTGGAATTGGAACTGCTATGGGCAGGCGTGGCGCTTGCCATCAAGTGAAAACTAACAAAAATAAAAAATAAAATCAAACAAAATGTGATCGCATCGGTTTGCTATATTCACATTCCAATCTCTAATTAATACCTCCAACCAATAAATCTAAAAGCGTACATGGAAGCATTCAGCTATCCCTTTATTAATTGCCACTGACACAGAGCAAATGTTTTACATGTACCAGATACAAGTGACGGTGAACTAATTATGTAACTCGCTCCAGTTTCTGTTTTAATCGATAGACGAATTTTATAGGCCTATTTATAAAGTAATTCATCTCTTTGAAGTGAAGTGAGTGATTGGATGTAAAAGTGGGGAAAATGTGGAATAAAACGGAACTTGTTGTTTTTCGGTGGTACTTCCTTTGCTATGAAAACCGATTGAACTAATAAGATCATAGGGTGATAACACTTTAGTGGGAATCTCTATCTTCCCGAGTCAGTTTCAATAACGAATCTTTCATAATGGAACCGTTTATCGTAAAGGTGTGATTTTACGGAAAAAAAAAACAAGTATTACCTACTAACATACTTTTCCAGATATCATAACTAGATATTGACCCAGTTATATTTTTATTTGCTTACAATGATTCGTAACTCAAATTGAAGCAAGAACATAACCACCCCTCAAAACAAAAGAATGAGGTATTTATTAAAATTATGCGGCCATAAAAAATCATGAAACCGGAAAAAAACGTATTTTTGTACATATTAGACGCTGTCGAACACGTTTCGGAAATCGAGAAATGTAAATTATATGTTATTAGGCATCATCAACACCCGTACGTTGTTTTAACACAAAAGATAAACTGGCCAAATTAAAGAGCGCTTCATTATACTTAAGTTTGTTAATATATGCGTTATTTGGCTTCGGCTGCGTTATCTTGCAGAGGGATCTTGATTTGGACTGCTGATTGTGCATTGTTCTTACGTACAGGTTCTTATAATATAGGGTCTAAAATTAAGTAGGGGCTTTAAATTATATTCAACATGCATAAAGTATTTCTTTCATAGGTATTATTTGGTATTCTTTCCTGCACCTGTCCTGACAATGTCTGCATTAGTGCCATTTTCAATATTTGTCTTTTTTTTGTACGATTTTCAGGTATTCAGCGTTTAACCACAGATCTTCTTACAGTCGTTCAATTTTGTAATTTATTTGACTCCGTACATACATTCATACAGTCACGCCTTTCTCCCGTTGGGATAGGTAGGGACCTTTCCACAATCAGTGGAAAGCAGTACACCAACTCCCTGACACCCTCTACTTTGACACAATTTGTAATTGTAACTAGCAGTGCCGCATGGCGCTTTACAGTCTAAGAAGTTTGATTATATCCGGCCCTGTACCCTAAGCCCCTCTTTAATTATTAAAGTCCTAGCTCTAGTCGGTCTAGCCTTATTTCATTAACTGTTCTTACTTCTATACTATCACACAAAAACAGTGACGAAACAAGGATGCATCCTTCGCCTTCAAAAATTCAAGCCGCGGACCCAGATTTATAATCAATCCTCTTTTTCTCTGAGAGAAAGCCTAAGCAGTCGAAATGTAGTATGCTCATGATTACAAAATAAACACATACTACAATAATTATGTGAATAAGTGTAAAGAACCCACTACAATTTAAAATCCAGCGATAAACAGACAAACACCTTTATCTATCATTATATTCATTATTTTCTGAATAAACTTCTCACCTATCCCTATCTTACCCTAAATCGCGGGGGCGTTTATAATGACTGCTAATGAGAGTTTTTATTATTTCACTGTTGTAAAATAATTTCTTTTAAGGTGCCTCTTTATACCTAGATAAACATCGAAACTCGCTTCGCACCTCGATCTGATAATCGAGTTAATGCTCTCGTACCATTTCACGCTGTTTTATTGCCTTTTCTGTTGTTAATACCGGGTTTTAACTCGTAATTTTGGGTTATCACTGCATTCGATTGAATCGATTTGTGTTTTTTCGAGTTTTCGAGATACGGAAGTAAGGTAACTGATGCGAAATTGGTGGTTGTTTGGGCACCCTTAAATGTAAATAAAGAAAGGATTTGCATAGGGTAAATGCACTAGATTTTAATATTATCAATCACAGTAGCAGCCCTGAAATATTAATAAGACTCTTGTGTAGATTTTTAAATTAAGAATAATTGTGATGCGGATAAATTACAAAAAAAAAGTACAATTGTAATACAACATACAATTTTTAGAAGTAACAAACAGATTAGATTCAATGCGGCCAAATTACGTTTACTAAAAATGTAAATTTAAGTGTAAGTCGAAACAATAGAAAATATGTTTAAGTTCAAACACACACATGCACAATTAACAGTTGCAAAGTAATAAAAGCACACAATGCTTAATTGTAACACAATAAACTATTATCATTTAAAGTTAGTACTTTATACCAGGACTGCTAAAAAAATTAACATAAGGCAGTCTCCTAAATATAAGTTATCCCCACACCTGCCAAATGTTACAGTATTGGATAAATTAAATCGTGTTATCATCATAATAAAGGGGACCAATCCATTGTTCCCTTAACCACATAATAAAGTTACTTTTAATATACAAACAATACAAACTGGCCAAGTGCGAGTTGCGTCTTGCACGTTTGGGTTCTGTATAAATCCAGAATAATGACCCTAATACATTATTTTGTCAACCCGTAGAATGCCTATAGATTGAAAATTCCTTTTATCAGTTCATTTTTAATAATATTTGATAATGAACAAAAAATTGTATGATTTTAAACTTTCAGCATTGTCATTAGGAAAATCCATGTGCCTTTATAAATAACAGCTGATCGACTTAATGTCAGAATCTGATAAATCTGCTGTCTTTTGGATCCTTCAGATAGGTACGTACGGATCTCTAAAACTGATGCAAAATGAAATTCTTTGTACTTCTTTTGTAGTAACTAAGTACTCCAATGAACAATGTGATGCAAGGGTTAATTTGCCACTTGTAATGCAAACCGTATAATAAAAGGAAATACCTTGTAAGTATATCTAAATACATTCCACATGTATGTTAAAATACTAATAATTACAAGAATTAAAAACAAGCTATTCAAAAATAAAAATAAGGTGAATTATTCAGTACGGCCTCCTTGAAGTAGTGGGCGATAAGCCAACTACGAAGCGTGAGGTTACTGGTTCGATTTCCTCACAGTGTAACAGGGCCTTAGCTGGCACACTGACTTATTTTGTGTTTTTTCAGTAAATTACCAATTTACTCAATTGCCTGACTGACTGAGACTTGAAATATTGACGCAGCGTGTATGTCATAGCAAATTTCATCAAAATTGATCCAGCTGATATTAAGCAAAGCGTTAACTAACATCCATAGATATAGTAAAGAATTTTTAATTTTAAAAAAAGTTCTTTTTCTTACCTTAAGTAAGAAGTTAAGAAGTTTCTTTAAGTTTTTTTTGTTCTGTGGTGTTTCAATAAAGAGTTTATCTATCTATATATCTATCTATGGTAGGGTATTACAAGTTGGAAGTCAGGAGGGACCTCGTATTAGTTACGTATATTTTTAAACTTCTACGAGGTTTTGTACACAACCCACTTGTACTAATGTGCTTGAAGTTGAACGTGCCTGACAACTATTTGCGCGCGCGACGCCACAAATTGTTCGCGGTGTCAGTCGGAAGAACCAATGCGCTCCACCAAGCGCCTATTACTAGAGCTCTTCGATTGTTGAATAGAATCTGCGCTGAGCACAGCGAGCTGGACATTTTTACATGTTCTTTAGTGACATTTACGGATGTTGCCCTTAAATGTATTGGTTCTTAGTTACATGTAAGTACGGTGTCGCTTTGGAAACACCTGTTAAGACACTGTATATTGAAATAAATAAATAAATAAATAAATAAATCTATCTTAATTTCGTTGTTATACCAAATATTGTATTCGACTGTTTACCAATTTTTTTTGCAGTTGGCTGAAATAGAAGTAATGACTATTTCTATGTTTAATTAAACCTGTGTTTCTTCATAAGTGAATTTTATAATTATTCTGAGAAAGAAATTCGTATACTTCCCGTTTAACTTAATATTAAATTGGAACTAATGTATGGACAGTTGCTTTTTTGAGAATAATCCTTTTGGAACGCAGAGTCATAAAATAAGCCTCATTAACTACCCAGATCAAATTACTTCTAGAAAACTGCTAGTTCTCACTTCTGTGTTCAGCATAATTGCGTCATGTCCCAAATTAATATGGGAAATACGTAAATCGGAGAAAGATTTACAACTGAGTTTTCTTACTGCTCTTAAAATTTACGTACCGTCATCAATTTAGTGTTTTAGCAGCTCACAATTTATTTTTCCACTAAAATGATGTTATTTAGTATTCGTTATGATATTAATGTGTTTCTCTGTACATAAAATTTTACAACTTGTTGATTTTGTTTTATTTAGATATTATAGTTTTGTAAGTAAAGCGCACGGCTCCAAGCTTCTATCTTTATCGGCGAAATAAGTTCCGATGACGACTGAAATGAAGTCATGTTTAATTCTGTAGATGCAACCAACATTTAGCCTGTAAAGTTGGGTAATCGGTCATTTTGCCGCGTGGTGCCTAGCGTCTTTGCCATTTTTTGACACTTTCACTGCTGAGCGGATTTTCTTGTCCAACCACGGGTGCGGCTCTGCACACTCCACAGTGATTTCCCATACAACAAACACAACAGTTGTGTTTTCCCGCACTAGCAGCAAGTCATGAAAAACACGATGTGTTTTCAGCACTGGAGGTGGTTAATTTGTTCTTTCACACCACATTTTGATCGTAGCGCGAAACGACTAAATCAAAATGAGTCCAGGGTCGATTCGCAACACCATTAAATATAAAAATCAGTTTGCATTGAATGAAATGCCATTGAACACACATTGTTATAATTAACCTTCTGAGCAAGAATTAAAACTAAAGCCGTGTTTTCGTAGCCTCGAGCCACGTAGCATTTAGATTTTTAACTCTCTGCTAGTTGATTATTATTTATGTGGCTTTGATTTTATAGTTAAAACTCAAAACAGGTGCTGACATACTGCATAGTGTTAGTGGCAACGATTATTATAGGCACTTCATACAAACTCGAGGTAATCAGCACATTTTTTGAGCTTTGGATTGTCAACTCTAATTGCGTATTCGTGATTCATTAACAACTAAAACGATAATAAGTATAGCACAGTACTTAAATATTTCCAATGATCAATAAAACGTAGACATAAGTGAAATATTCATCAAGGCGAGGTTAATAATACGATTTACTCGAGCCGACTTTACCCGAATGAGCGTTACATAGCCGAGCGTGACGAGTCAGTGTCATTCAATACCCACAAAATAAAGTGCTCAACGCAATAAAGAAGTTCTCACTTTAAAAATGCAAATAAAGTTTTGTTTTTTTACTACTATGGTGGTAAATTAATATCTTTAAAAGAAAATAATGGACCGAATCATTTCGCAAGTCAACATAACTTCATCGTTCAATAAAGAAATGTAAGTATGTATCATAAAAAGTAGGTAATTTTGTATTAACTACCATATCATATCTGCGGTCTCACACACAATTTACCCCAGGGTATAAACCTCACAGGAATTGAGTGGAATCACGAACAATGATGGGGATAAAATTACTGGAAGAGAGAGATTAAGTGAAATTATTTTTTCGTTTTTTTTTTTATTAAATGAGTAGTTATAGAGAAACAGTACTGTAAACACACTACAATAAGACCAAACATAATTAACTTATTGCTATTCACTAAGAAGTTCCGTTGTTTACCTACCATCTCTATCATCAGATCAGCTCGCTGTCACCATAATAATTGTATTGTCATAGGATCTTCACATTCATGCAAAATTCCAACTCAATTGAACTTCGGGAATGGGGTCAAAATTTACTACTGATATTTTTCATCGAACTGTATTTAATTTTAAGTATCCAAAAAGGTCGTGAGTTCAAATCCCAGTGCGGGCACGTACCAATGTGTTTCTGTAAAAACATATGTACGTAATTATCACTCGCTTTTCGGTGAAGGAAAACATCGTGAGGAAACCCACACCATACCTACCCGAGAATTATTTCGGAGGTATGTTATCCACCAATCCGGACTGGGCCTCCGTGGTGGATTATGGCCTAACCCTCCTCACGAAAGTGTGGAGAGACCCGTGCCCAGCAGTGGGACGTTATGGGTTGATGATGATGATGATGATCCAAAAAAAGGTATGAGGGTAAAAAAGATCTTTGAAACCTATGAGCGTATGTTTACCTACTAGTTGAGCTACTTCCGAAACAGACTATACCTGGAGGCAAACCATGACATCTTATAACGATTCAATTGAAGACCTAAACTGAACCGCGTCTCATAATCGTACCGTGACGTCTTATTTGGACTGGATCCAGTTTAGGTTGAAAATGGCACCAACATAAAAAATAAGACATCACGGTACGATAATGCGACGCGGTTCAGTTTAGGTCTTCAATTGAATCGCTATAAGATGTCATGGTATGCCTCCTGCACTGCACTGCTTAACCTAAAAGCGAGTAAGTGTATGCCTCTTCCATGGAACCTATATCCATGTAAAAACTTACAATACGCACCTTATGTTACAATTAGCCGGTTTGTACTCAATGTGAAGCCTCAATTAAAGCTTCCTATAGATTGCGGCGTATTTTTTCATTACATTTAAACATGCTTTTTAATAACAATCCTTTGTTGTACTGATTTTTGTTATTGTATGGTGCGGTTTTGAGGTTTGCTTGAAAAAACTGGTTAAAATACAACATTATTAAGTAAACGACTTCTATTATCATCACATAATAGCAAAATGGGATTGTTCCAAAGCTGGGATGTCATTAAACGTATTAAGGGGGTATGGATTATGTAATTTCAATATTAGCTGGGTATATCATACTTTAGCAGTAAATATTTTTTCATTAAATTGAATACTAGGTATATTCATAAATGTTGATTGATAATATAACTTAATATTATTATGAAATATTTTTGCTACATAGTACAAACCTAAACCCTTCAACTGTACAAATCACTTCAGTTAAATGCAATAAAACAAACAAATTATAAAGGCATTAGACTCACTCGGATTAACATCATCATAATTATCATTAGCAACCCATATCGGCCCACTGCTGAGAACGGGTCTCCCCTCACTTTCATGAGGAGGATTAGGCCATAATCCACCACCGGGACCCGGTCTGAATTGGTGGATAACATACCTACCTCGGAAATAATTCTCGGGTATGAATGTGGGTTTGCTCGCGATGTTTTCCTTCGTGCAGAAAAACGAGTGGTAATAACGTACATTTTTGTTACAAGAAACACATCGGTACGTTACCTGTACTGGGATTTGAACTCACGACCCTCTCCTTGGAAGGCGGACGTTATCCCACTAGAGTACCACCGTTTCGCCGCTCGGACCAACGATAAAGTTTTGTTAGAAATTATTAAACAATTACACCTTCCCCCTTTTCTATTTCCCTACAGAGTGATTAAATCTTCAAGAAATCGTCAAAGATGAATTAGTATCTTATACTTTTGTAATAAGAAACACATTCGTCAAACGTCTCTGTTCCTTACAGCACCGTTCACTTTGTGAAGCATAATTAGCGTTAAGTGTCTGTTAAGTTATAATGAGACTTAAGTAGATAGCATCCGTAGCTACATACATCATAATACGTACTTATCACTCATTACAAGGTTTGTATAATTTCACAGTTGAAGTGCTCGGTAAGTGATTATTAATCTATGTCCAGGTTTCATCGAGGACCGTAACGTAGAATTAGCTCAAATGGCGGTTTGCTTCTAATTGCATGTTTGTTTAATTTTTCGAAGTACTCTTTGTGTGATTTAGCGTCATGTTGCAGTCTGATGTTATGAATAGGTTCCCCCTTAAGTGTTTTTCTACGTGGATGCACTTTTGTCCATATTTTTGCAATTACATAGTCTTTGCTTCAGTTAATAGTCTGGTTCTCTGTGGATAAAGCTGATTTATTTTGTGGCAATTCGTAGTCAATGCAATAACTACATCATCATTATCATCAACCCATATACCCACTGTTGAACACGGGTCTTCACTCACTTTCGTGGGTTAGGCCATAATCCATCACAGGGGCCAGATCCGGATTGGTGGATCACCTACTTACCTCAGAAATAATTCTCGGGTAGGTATGTGGGTTTCCGCACGATGTTTTCCTTCACCGAAAAGCGAGTGATAATTACGTACTAGGTCTCAATTTAAATAAAATAAACTTATGTTAGTCTATAGATTGCGGGATCTTATTTCTAGGTACATCATTTTTATTGACAAAATGTGCGTTCAAAATTTTGTAATCTAGACTGAAAACTGGTCTTCAACTTGATTTCACCTTCTTCCGGATCACTGACCTTGGAAATACTAAGTAAGGGCTTTGGATTCAAACTAAATCAAAATATTATTCCTAAAATAGGAGCTAATTTGAATCACTTCTGATGAGGTAATTTGAACATCGTGAAGGAAATCATTTATTTATTTAGCACACAAATGGAGTACAAGGAGTACTTAATGCTAAGTAGCATTTTCTACCAGTCATCCAGTCATCATTGTGTCAATGTCAAGGTCACTTCTTTATAATTTGATCTTTGAAATAAACGCACGTGTGGAGCCACGTAGGGTTAGACAAAGGTAAGGTAATTAAGGGTTATCGAAAAATAGAGCAAGGTCGGAACACGTGCGATTATAAAGAACTTTTGTAAGTGTACATTTTAGGCACCTACCTAGTAACAGTTTTTGAATGTCCAGTTTGTATTATAATGTGCAGAAGGTACTTTTATTCATAACTAATTTGTAGTTTCGTAGACGTAATATTATTATTTTAACTACGTATCTATATCGTCACCTTTATTGTCCTTCGTCCTACATTGGAACGACCAAATTATATCGTTACTAATGATCGTGACGTAGTTACGTCATACCAGTATGGCAGTGCTGTGCAAATTTTCATAAACTATAATAAACCACTGTTCCAATGAATTATTTCGCATCGACATTCACAATTAAAAAAAAAACTAAATTACATAGAACTGAGCTCAGCACTTGTTCCCTTCATCAACTTAAACGCACAAATCGGCGTAACATTTTGAAAAGGATGCAATAATTATAGTTGCGGTGAGCGACCCACTGTCCCGTGACGTCGGACCCTCTTGATCTTCCTTCCACGAGGTTTATGGTGTGAGCGGAGCGAGCGAAAATATAAAATGTTATTATTGTAAAGCTAGGTTCACATTTGTCTGACGTGTCGTGTCGTTATGCATCAGACAGGTATCGGTTTCATACATTTACACAAGCCGTCACAACACACTGCATCAGAGAAATGTGAACGCTACCATATTAAATGTATGAAACCGATACCCTTTCTGATGCATCACGACACGACACGTCAGACAAATGTGTCGGCGGCTTGACTCTATTCTACATATTTCCTTGCTAAATACTTATCTCTGAATTTTAAGATTACGAGGTGTTATAGTCACTGCGTTATAAAACTCCGATTCGAATAAGGAGAGATGTATGAGCGGAGCGAGCAGAAATTAAGATGAAATAAGAACCGTGGGGCCATACACCTGGGATGGGATCTAGCCGAATTGTCAGGTATATCTGGCTGAAACTATTAATTATTTAAATCCTGTAAACGCCGAAATGCTATTCATGGCCCCCATATGGTTGCGTAAAAGATATTAAAAGTAAACTGTTTTGTTTTCTTTTATTTAAAATATGCGCGCGACATTTAAGGAATTCGTACCTGCCTTAATTTGCATTTAAATATTAATAAATGATTTTTACTTATGTAAGTACAACTCTTATTGCTTGGACCACAAAGATAACTTCCTCGCTATTATTTTGAGCCCTAACGCAAGGATGCGGTGTTACAACCAAGTAATAACGCATGTCATCATTACGTAATGCAATTAAGTTATTTGTTATTAATAATGTTCTGGCGACTATGTTCTGGCGAAGGTAACCATTTTGTTACTACATTAAGCGGGAACCAAAACGATTGTTTGATCCCTAGTTAAACTAAAAGGTTAAATTTACTTATTAGTTTACTATTTAACTTTTTTAATGTAGAAAATAAATGTAGTTTACATTTCATCTTTACTTGGTTCAAATAATATAAAACGCTTTTGATGCGTAATAACTTTTAAGACGCCTATTAACTTTTCTTTGTTCAAACTTCGGTTTGAGTAACCGTCTAACTGTTTATCATTTCATCGCTTAGTTGACCTTCAAACTTCATCATATTATAAGTATATAATTACGCGGGGAATCACAGTTAGCTATTAATAATTATGTATAGGAGTTACTTACAATACTTACATACTTAATTATACTAACATAGTATATCCGAAAGTTTGAATGTATGTCTGTATTTCAATCACTCCATATCGGCTGAATGGGTGGTAGTCAAATTTGGTACATGAAATGATAATATGGTAAAAACGAAACAGCGGGTGAACCCGTGAGCGCAACAAGACTACAAATCGATTTATTATTAAATACGCAAGCACAATGTCTTGGAAATATTTTCAGTAATCACAAATAGTAATGTTTGTTAAAAAGAATCCAAGTGAGCGAGTAAGTGAGTCGCGGTGATGCAAAACACAGCAATCAAACTTTTTATCCTTACTTCCTTACTTATATTATAAATGCGAAAGTAACTCTGTCTGACAGTCTGTCTGTCTGTTGCTCTTTCACGCCTGAACTAC
Organism: Campaea margaritaria; assembly: GCA_912999815.1. Classification (NCBI taxonomy): domain Eukaryota; kingdom Metazoa; phylum Arthropoda; class Insecta; order Lepidoptera; family Geometridae; genus Campaea; species Campaea margaritaria. The sequence goes on from OU538801.1 coordinate 6,672,613, forward strand.
TGAACCGATTGAAATGAAATTTGGTACGAGCCTGAGAACGGACATAGGGTACTTTTTAATGCGATAAAAGTATTGTAAGGGTTTGAAATAGGGGATGAAAGTTTGTATGGAAATATGTAAGGTTTCGCCTAAACCACTGCACCGATTTAAAAGATTATTTCTTTTTATGGAAAGCTACATTGACAGCGAGTAACATGGGCTATTTTTATCCCCATATTCCCGCGGGATCAGGAACTACGCGGGTGAAACCGCGGGGCGCAGCTAGTTATCTAATAAAAATTATAAGTAGCTACTTACATAATCGATAAGTATACTAAATGAAATATAGTCAGACGAGCGGCCCCCATACTAGGGCACGAGTGTATAGCGGGAAACCTCGAAATCAATTATAATTACTATGAAGCCTTTTTATCAAATCAAATCACATATTACATTATTTATGGTGATCACTTTTTGTGTATTGAATTTTGTATAATTGCGTATGTGTGTTATTTATGTTGGAACGCAATTATTTATTATTAAAATTTGACAGAAGTAGCACACAATAATGATCCCACTTTAATTGTGGCGGCAGTTCCGTGTTCATATTAGGAGAGGTTAGAACGATTGTAGTTCCATTTATTAGTTTTTTTTTTTTTTTATCTTTTCTCAAGTGACATTAGGCATAGTTGTGTTAAGAAATGTCAAGAGCATTAGTTTGTGTAGAGCAGATTTATCGTTATCAAAATTGGCGTAGTATATTTTCTGTAAACTAGCAAAAAGCAAGTTCGGTTTCAAATGAAAATATTCCAATTTAGACAAAGTGGACAAACCTTTGAAATACTTACATTATAGTCTCTCAGACGCGATTTAAAAATGTAGATATATATAATTATATATTTGTAGATTATCTGTTACGATACCTAACTAATCAACATAAATCTAGATCTTTTAAAACTCACTGAAAAATGTGTTTTTTTTATATAATGTTTATGGAGAAGTCACATTCGAACTAGTGGGTAACTCAATGTGAACATAGTCCAGGAGCCGTCTACCACGGCAGCGTCATTACCCGTTTTGTTAATACCGCATCGCTCTTTGTTATTTTGACACAGGAAGTTATTAAAGCAATTAACTGGGGCGCAGGCTCTTGGTGTATTATCATCTACGAGTGACGTGTTAATGCTGTGTGCTAGTGATGAGATGAGAATCGATTTTGGTGATTCGATTTTAGAATTAGTTTATTTGGTATTCAAAGTATTGAGAATTTGACACTAGTAATGATTTTTTTGTATTAAACATGTATATCGTATTTTTTATCCATTTTAACAGATGTCATATAATTAGTTAAGTTGAGTTAAAATAATCCTGTATTTTTAATATACTTAATTTTCTTTCTAGAATCAAGTTCCGAATGATTGACAGAAAGCTTTCATCTCTAGATCATAAATCGATTTCAATCATCGACAAATCATTCGGACATCATCCAACACTATTTATCTCGAATTATATCGGTGCTTTAATTTTCAATCATCAGAATGACCAAATGAAAGCTACTGTTCGATCACAATGCACTCTCACACACTATGGGCATAATTGATAGTCATAGAGCCTTAACAGTAGTGAAATCATTACAAGACCATCAGCCGAAACCAACTTTAGGACCAACGGTATAAAGTAGGTTTTCTTTTGCTGATGTTTGCAGTGCGGTATTCAAAAGTAACAACCAAGTTTAAGTTGCGTGGCTCCCGTAGTTACTCAGTCTAATTTCTTAGAAATCGTTATTATTGTTTCTCATGATTAAATTTCTTTTTTGCCCACAATGGAATCACGAAGTGTTCCGTTTATTGTGTGTGAGATGTTATTATGTTGTTGCATTTGACAATTTTTTTACTGTGACAGCTTAGTAGCGATAATGTTTAGATTTGGGAGGTTAATTTTATTTTCTTTTACATTGTGACTGTTCAGTCCAGGATGATGTATGCAGTCAGATAAACGCATGTGTGTGTGTTTTGACTAAAAAATCACACGATCTTACATTCCAATATAATATTATAAAATTAATGTGTAACACAATTAATATTTCAACCAAACGGGCTTCATGAGTTAGAATATTAAAAAAAAGTGGCTTTAAAAAATAAAATTAGTAATCCAAATATACTATTAAATTAGTTATGCTAGATTATTAGTTTTATTATGCTTGTTTGTTTATTTGTATTACTTGTTTTTAAATGCCAACTATAAAAATTACTAATTATAATTAGTAATTTTGAATTTGAATTAAATTTTAATGACATCAAAAGAAACCAAATAGAATTGTGTAGTCTTTTAAATTTTCAGTCCTAAAAATTTTAATTCCTTATTTTTTTTTAAATTTCCGGCTCTACGTTGTGTGTCCATTCAGCCAGAAATAATTGCAAAGTGTCAACAGCCATAAACATCAGAACGGCTCGTGTGAATATGCCAAGTGTTAACGAACAAAGAAAGGCGTCGAGACAATTAAACTTATTTGCTTTTTTTTTCGTCGTAACGAACCGTAATGCAATTACGCGTAATAACAGGATGAAACGCGACACAGGCCGTAATCAGGCGCACAATTAAAATGTCATTACCCACCAGTTTTTACACCTAGCTCGACGCTTCTTTAATTATGTTAGAGGGAGACAAAAAATGAGAATTGATATCTGAGGTGAGAATGACACGATATAGTTTTTTTTTTTTTTTTCTGGCAGACGATTGAGGTGAAATAGCGCTACTGAGACAAATATCATTATCAAGCCATAACGTCCCACTACTGGGCACGGGTCTCTCCTCACTTTCGTGAGGAGGGTTAGGCCATAATCCACCACGGGGGCCCAGTCTGGATTGGTAGATAACATACCTACCTCCGAAATAATTCTCGGGTAGGTATGTGGGTTTCCTCACGATGTTTTCCTCCACCGAAAAGCGAGTGATAATTACGTACATATGTTTTACAGAAACACATTGGTACGTGCCTGCACTGGGATTTGAACTCACGACCTTCTGATTGGAAGGCGGACGTGCTCCCACTAGGCTACCACCGCTTTTTCAAATAGTTCAAGTGCAATTATGGTTGTAGTGTTACCATTCGTGACGAACCTCTTTTCTATTTTTTTTAACCGATACCGCATATTAACAACTGGCTTCTTGCATCATGGCCACAGACAAAAAAACCTGCTTCTTCAACGAGGAAGTTTTACTAAAGTAAATGGAATCCAATAAATTGGCAACTTGTTAGTAGCTGATATTCATTTGTTTTGTTCACCAAACCACCCACAAAGCTTTCAAGCCATATCATAATTTAATAGCCATACTATTTGTGGACCATACTCGAAATACTAAAAACGATGAGAAGTTTTACGTTTCATTCACTCTCGCGTATACTGTATTACTAAATGTGAATAAGAGGGCTGCGAGACAGCTGTTGCCTTTAACTTTCCTTCTATCATCATCATCATCATATGCAGCTCATCCAACCCACTGCAGGGCATAAGCCTCCTCCCTCTTACGCCATTCATCCCGGCTTTGGGCCGATCTGGTCCATGCATTACCCAACAACATTTTTATGTCGTCGACCTTTCCTTCTATAGCTTGTTCTTATTCTTTAATAATAATTACGTCATTCTCACCGCATACGTCATTAGTTGAAGTGACAGATGGACTAAAGGGGTAACACTTGACCGTCATTATATCGGATACCTATAATTTTTGAAATTATTATGAAGATTTAAACTAGAAATAATTTTAAAGGATTTTTATTATTTTTAACAATGTTAAATACGTATGCATTATGAGTTGTAAAGTTCAATATAATGGAAGCAGAACATTTTTTCACGTGACAACGTCTATTAAATCGATGAACACCAGCTGCATGCACGATAAAGTTGACACATTGTCCCGTTAGTCCCGTTACGCTCATTGTGCGCTTGCACCGCACCTATCTCTCTTCTCTTCTTGACATGTTAATTATTCTTGCATTTTTAAAATCTGATTACAAGTATAATTTCGAGTATTTATTCTTTTATTGTTAAAAAAATATTCAATTTTATTCATAAAAGTATGCAATTATTTCGTTAATGTTTTGTTATGACGTTGTCACGTTAAACTATCGTCCGTAAACTAACTTTACAGACAACCAATTTTTTTCTATAGAACTTTTATGTACTTACTTGTTTGTTATACATGGAAAATTACTCCATTCAATTTTGAATCCATTACATAATCTGTGTATGTTATGAGTAGTATTTATTTTTATACTAGCTCCCCCGCTTGGTTGCTCCTGCGTTGAGTATTATCTCATAAGAAACGTTATTTTTTACGAGATAAAAAGTATTATTTGTGTTAATTCAGGCAATTATCTGTCTGTATGCCAAATATTATCCAAATCCGTTTAGTAGTTTTTGCGTGAAAGAGTAACAAACATACATCCATCCATCCATTTTCAGAAACTTTATAATATTAAAGTAGAATAGAAAGAATAGGATAAGATTGGTGGGATTTTGTGTAGGTATCTAATTAGTTATAATGATTAGGACATTTATGGAATTAGAAAGAAAGAAAGAAAGAAAGAAAACATATTTATTCTGACACAACTGCACACAACAGCGAACAACGTACTTATTTAGGGACAAGACAAGAAAATGAAAACACACGATGAACATAATAGTGTACGCAGATAGCCGGCGCGCAGTGATGTCAGACAAGGCCTGAGCTCAGCATAATGCTGTGGTCAAACCACAACGCTGATTCATCAGCGATGATGAATTCCTCATTGTTTGTTCAGAACCTATATAGAAGAAGAAAAACTCCAAAATCGAACCCGGATTGGAATCTCTATTGGACACAAGTAGACTTCTACCCGTGTAACATTTTTCTTGAAGAGGTACGTCCTTCTACGGATTTAGACCTTTGCTAGATACGCCAAGGAATAGTGTGCAAAAGGCACTATTTCTTATGATTTTTTACACCGATGTCAACCGACGTAACCCTATTTCTGCTCTCTATCTTATCCATCTAAAAGTTCCTTGGTTGAGATTGGTTTAAGCGATAAGACCACCCTTTGCCCCGATTATTTAGGTTGGTTTTGTACTTTTTAATAAAGGGTTAGCTATCTTTTTCGAGCGAATCCCTAAGCAAATTGAATAGTGAGATTTAAAAACGAATAACGCATTATAATTAGTATCGCACAACATTTTGACAATTCTGGGTGGCGCTGTAAATGATATGGCTTAACGATTGCTATCAGATGAAAGACCTGCTCATCTAGTCACATAGTACTATAAAAAAAATACACGTTTATTAGGTACAATATTTCTTGTACCAAAGACTAATCTGTCCCAATATTAATCAACGAAGGCTCCACCACCATCCGTACAAATTATGTTTGTCGCCAAATCAGTTAAGGCTATGTACACGCGGACGACAAAAGGGCAGTGAGTTTACATAAGTAATTAGCTCGTGTCATACAGGAGGGGAACTGGACAGATCAGTGGAATTAGTGTGTGATCGGCTTTATTTACACACGTGCTACGTAGCTACGCCGTAGCGCGTAGTAGCACTGCTAAGGTTTCTGTTAGATTTACATTTTTTTGCAGCTTTGTAATAACTTGTATGCATTTTAAAAACGTTATAATTTTATTTTTATCCTATGTAGGTTTAATGTATTTTTTGTTAATTTAAAAAAAAAATATTTATAAGCGTAAAAAATGGAGTAATGGAAGATAAGTTAAATAGCCCCCTACCAATAACAGTGAACAGAATTCCAAGGCGCAAACGGCTATTTCTCATAAGTATTCTGGGATCGATCTCAGAAACGGTACCGTTTTGACTTCATATAAAATATCTCTGGTAATATTTCATTACACTAATATAAAAAAAAAAAAACATCATTACAACAAATACTTTCGTTTCCATAAATCGAGTAAACAAACAAATCAGCCAAAATGAGACACAAAGGCCAACAACAAATTACTGTACAAACCTAATTTGCCAACTTTTTATATATTTTTCCTCGGTCGTCTCTTGGCTATTAATATGAAGCCGTGTTTAATATCTGACATCTGTTACGAAAACTTTTATTATAACACTAATCCATTGCACACTCATACATACACATGTAAACGTACCCACGATTTCCACACACCCAAGCTTGGAACGCACACATATGTGCGGGCACTTAGTTTAGCAGCCTCTAGGTTGCTGTATGGTATGTAGCTGTCAGTGTGCGATTGGACTTAAGCACTGTTATTTATCGACAATGTTAATTCCTAAGTCAGTGATAATTAATTATTAAAGGCTATATAATTCCCGTTGTGGTATGAATATAGTATTGCTGTAGACCTCTTTTGTTTAGGATATTCGTTACGTGGACTTGTTAAGCAGCTTTTTTATATGGATCTAAATTAAGCAATCAACCGATGTAGAGCCTAAACCAAATGACATGTTAGTATTGTTCTGAACATTGCGTAAGTATTTAATGTAAAGTGTTTATTAAATGATGTTAGTACGCCACCCACTCTACTATCGAAAATGTTTTTTTCTGTCCTTCTAAAGGTTGTCTGCAAGAAATCCCTTTCAGCGATAATACCGCCCATTGTACTACCCTTGTTTAATTTTACCCTAATTTTTCTGTACTGTGTTTATTTTTGTTTGTCAAACCATTGAAATTATGAATTCGTTAATATTCAAAATAACGCAACAATGAAAGTAGTATAATACATATTGTTATTTTTAATCCGTCGCGTGTCTCATTTGTGTGAAACCTTTTGTATCAACAGTACACGTAACACTCGAAATTCAAAACATTTTTTTAAATTCCAGGTTTGATTATCCATGAAACAACAGCTAAGTTCATAAGTCCCAGACAGCTTATTACCACAGAGCATCCCACCGCCCGCCGGCGCCCACTCTCATCTGCTAGTTCTTAATTAAGTTAGCTTATATAACGAAAGATGGTCTCATTTAGATAACACCGTAACTTCAGCAACACAAGCGCAACTTGCCCACTTTACGCGTTCTCGCGAACTTGGCCCAAGTTAATTAGCTAGCTCATGATCTGTTGTTTTATTAATTTTGCGCAATTGTTTTATTAAACGCCGTTTTTTTGTAAGTTTACGAATTATAAAATGTCGAGCTGAAAAGGACATGCGACTTGCCCACTTTACGCGTTCTCGCGAACTTGGCCCAAGTTAATAAGCGAGCCTATGATCTGTGGTTTTATTATTTTTGGTGAGAATTAGATTAGAAGTGACGATGCGGCCGAAGATAAAGCTCGCCTACCTAGAAGATTCACTTCTACCTTGAACCCATCTGAATTATTTTTAACCGGAAACACGGGCGAAGGCAAAGCATTCCAGTCTTTAGCGGTCCTTATTATGAAAGAAGAAGCAGGACGCTTCGTTCTTTAAGGAGTTATTTCCACCATAAAAGGATGTCGGTTTGATTAGGTACCTAAATACGTAGCAATAAAATAATCTTAAGGTGAAACGTTTCGCTTATAGCGGTACATTTTTTTTTTTTCGGTTTTGGCTGTAGATCGGGTAATAACTTAAATGATAATGCCAGTTAATCTAATAGGCCAATAAACACTTCAGTCGTCAGTTTTACAGTTATTTTGGCTTATTTGAGCAATCCTGAATATTGTAAGGATCATGCATTATCATTTAAATTAGTTATCCGGTCCAGGACCAAAGACCAAAAAACTGCTTTAAATTTGAATTTCCCACCATAAATGAAATGTACCACCTTAACAAATGTTGAGTGTATTTAGCGTTAACCCCTTAATACGACATTGTAAGAAATTCTTGGCGTGACTACGGCCCCGTAATAAATGTCTTTGCGTCGTTCTCAACGCCCCTTCTATCGTCTGACATTAATAATTAATATTTTGTATGCAACAGTAAGGATGTAAGTAAAACTTGTTGAAATAATATTTTAAGCATTAGACAATTGTACAATACAATCATGTGCAAAGACAACTGTATTAAAACAATCATGATCGCACACTTTTGGAAAATTCTTTGGATTTTTTTTTATTACTTACTAGCTGTTGTTTCATCCGCGTTGATCATCATACTATAAGAACTGTTAATTTTTAATTATTATATTTTGTATTGATCCAGATTTCATCAAAATCCGTTCAGTTGTTCTTGCGTGATAAAGTAATAAACATCTATCCATCCATCCATCCATCCTCACAAACTTTCACATTTATAATATTAGTAGGATAGGATGGGAAGTGGGATGTTGTGTTGTATACGTTCTTATCCCTAACTAGAGTATATACTAAATATATAATAATTAAAACAAAATTAAAAATGAAATCCAATAACTATTTTTAATGTTAAATTTATTTTTTGGTAGGTATAATTAATCATTGTCATCTTTCATAAGTTTTATTATTTGTGAAACGATTGATTGTCATCTATACCCCCTAACATTTTCCCAATCAAGCTACCAGCTACATCGAGATCTGAAATCATGATACCGCCATCCAATCAGGCAACTTTTCCTGGAGTTATTACAAGATTAATACGAATTCTAATCGAGTTTTCTCTCATTAAGTACCACGGTTACCGAGCCCTCTTTATTATGGTGGAATAATACAGGGTAATATCGTAGTTACTTAATCAATTCTTTTGTATCGACCCCCGTGGCTGGGTGGGGCTGATTAGGAGGAATATTGCTTGATTAACCGCTTCGAGATAGTAACTGAGATGTGACAAGAAAGTACCTACCTACATATTATATTGTTAAGCAAAAATGCACCTTTTAATTTGTGTTGCTATAATTTGAGGGTTTAATGTTGTCTGGAGTGCTTGATGCATTTTAAAGTGACAGCTTCCGTGGCGTAAGTGGGTAATGAGCCGACAGCGAAGCGTGAGGTTGCGTGTTCGATTCCCGCTCTGAGTCTGGCTGTTTGTAGGACCGTGGTCCTCGTAGTTCGTGGTTCTCAAAAGAGGGAAGTCTAGTTAGGGGTCAGGAATAGAGTGTGAGTTCGTGACGCGAAAAAAAAAGGAAAAAAAGGAAAGGAAAGTTACTATAGAGTTCAGCATAATGCCACTGCTTATGTTTTCTATATTTTTTTAGCAAGTCATCGCTACCCAATAAGAAGTCACAGCATAATACCTATTTAAACGAATCATTTTTTTTAAATAACCGAATAAAAGACGATACGTTATCGTACCTACCACAGAATAGAATAGTACATGTACTTCTACGCAAAAGGAAACATTTCTCGTGTGTGGGTGTAATGAATGTCTCTCCAGTACCGATGGATGCCTCTCCACCGACACTCGCTGGAACTAATATTGTCGATTTAGATACAATTACGGATCGTATGTATCCGATTACACGTCGAAGTGTCCGCGTGGATACACTTAAACTGAGATGTTCATTGCATTCGTTAGAGAAGTCATTTGTATTGAGGGTTACATTTATTTTCATACGACTTTGTTGTGTTGTGTTCCACTTTCTATTGTATGAGTTATCTATCCCTGAATTGTATCTGATGACAAAACCATATGTCTCATAATAACCTTTAGTTTAACAGACTCAAAATGCAGCTCAACTTAAAGACCAATTCAAATCCTTTTTTCATCATCATCATCATCAATCCATGTCGTCCCGCTGCTGAACACGGGTTTCCCCTCACTTTCATAAGAAGGGTTAGGCGATAATCCACCACGGTAGTCCGGTCTGGATTGGCGGATAACATACCTACCTCAAAAATAAATATCGATGTTTTCCTTCACCGAAAAGCGAGTGATAATTACGTACATATGTTTTACAGAAACACATTGGTACGTGCCCGCACTGGGATTTGAACTCACGTCCCTCTTCTTGGAAGGCGGACGTGCTCCCACTAGGCTTAACGTTGCGTAGTAAACTAAAATGACACTACATGAAGACGCAAAAATTAATAAAGACGGTCCTCACTACTATAGCGATATTACAAAAATGACGTCACGATTCCAAAAGCCGGTGTCCCTAAATGAGCACACCGCGATTACATCCCTTTTGTACTAAGCCCTTATCTCACCGGGTGAGAAATCTCACTAACGACGTCCACTCGTCTCTCAGCGACACAATGGTCGCCGAATGGACGAATTGAAACTCTGGTTAGAGCCGGTTAGACAAAGCCAATCGGCCGGGAATCGGCGGTCAAAAGACCCGTGTAAATCGCCCTTACGCTGGGGTGGCGTTCGATGATTTGACCGGCCCTTAAGTAATGTGGGGGATTAATAATATTCACCCTGGTAGGAAGATACTTTTGTCGTAGATCGTAAAGTTTTTTGATACTGATATCTAATATTATTTCTTATAAAAATATAGTTTGTAAAATATAGCATTATGTCTAAGTAGGTAGGTGTATATTAAAATACTGATTTATTGGTTTTAATCCTCTTAAAAGGACCAATTAAGACCACGAAGCAAGATACCAAAATGCAAAAACCGCCAATTTATTCAAACTCAAACTCAAATCATTTATTGTAAATAGGCAAAATATTGCACTTTTACACGTCAAAAAAAATAATATCTTATACATAAGTATAGAAATACAAAAAAAATAAGTCAAATTTTATGATCTACGAAACTAATGATTATTATCTAATTATGATTTGAGTTAGAAAAAGGATATTTCCCTTTCAAGTTCAAGTTTCAAGTATTTTTAATTGTACTTAATTTTTTTATGATATTTACCACAGAAACTCGATTCCTACTAACAAACGTGATTTTTACACGTCATCATCATCAACCCATAACATCCCACTGCTGAGCACGGGTCTCCCCTCACTTTCGTGAGGATGGTTAGGCCATAATCCACCATGGGGGCCCGGTCCGGATTGGTGGATTGGTGGATCTACCTCCGAAATAATTCTCTGGTAGGTATGTGGGTTTCCTCACGATGTTTTCCTTTACTTTCATTTATGATTTTTATACTTACTCACTCATAAACTCATATACAAATGCTAAAAAATCACACACCTACTGAATTTATAGTTTCAGACTCAGCTTTAATAGTATTAATTAGCAAATTGTTTCCTACCGTATCAAATCGACCCGAAGAAAACTAATTCTTTTCTATTTCTAGTGAAAGTAATTGTGGCTTAATAGGGTCGCGCCTTAGACAAATGTAGGTTGGTAATTAAGGCGGTCAACCTATCAGTGACCCCGATAAACAGCTTAATCGATGGTCACCAGTGCTGCATAAAAGCTTTACTTAACACAATGTGTACACGTCCCTAGCTTGAAACCAACGGGAAAAAAATATTGGTTACAGATGTTAAACATCAAAACTATTTTATATATAAAATATGCATGATAGGATGGTCGGTTTACTACAGTTAAATATTTTTACCAAAAAGACACTGGATTAATGCGAATAAAAAACACATGTCGCCACGCCCGCAGACGGTCTGACCCACCGCGTTAGAAGTTTTACATCAATACTATTTTTTTTAAATGGGAGATTTTTTCATTCAGTAAATTATGTAAATTATTACCCTATTAGTGTTAAAAATAATGTGAATGAGTTCCAAATGATAAGAAAGAATTAATTATGGGTGTGTATTGTGGTCAGTTTAGCGAGAGAGTAGGGTTTTCACGTGTGTCTTCATCTGAGTTTTTATTTATTTGACTGAGTGACGAAACAAACAGGTCGATCACCCGATGGTAAGTGCTCGCTTTGCCATAACAGTTTCAATGCCACCTAGAACTTTGCATTGCATAATCTTGAGTAGGTACAACTGACTTCAAAAGAGAGATATATATTAAAAAGAGCCAGAGGTTCTAACTCCGAGATTTGGGGTGGGTATGAGAGCCTTATAGTGTGGCTCAGATTTATAATTCAAGCTTACAGGTAAAAACGAGCCGTGGTTACGTGACACTTGGCTTGAAAATGTCTGTTATGGTACAGATAAACTACTGCGATTACAGGCGCGGCGGCGCTGGCTGTGTCAACTCGTACAACATATATGCATAAAATATCATCATCATCATCATCAACCCATAACGTCCCACTGCTGAGTACGGATCTCCCCTCACTTTCGTGAGGAGGGTTAGGCCATAAACCACCACGGGCGCCAGAAAAAAAAATATAAAAAAATTATTATACGTATATGACACGTATAGAACATTACACCATATTTTATATCCATCATTTTTAGAATAAACGTCGAACACATAAATAGGTACAAAGGAAATAATAATTACAAACTGACGTCAAAGCTTTATTATCATACCTTATAATTACATACAATCTCAATAATGGCGCCTTATTCGACCTCTGCCTTAGCAATTAAAGTGTTGTTAGCGGAATTAAAATAATCATTAAATCGTGTGTCCAGAAATAGGATAGACATGGTAAACGTTTGAACTGTCCTTGAATAAAGTTTGTAGGTAGACGTCTCGCATATTATGTGAAATGTTTTGCTTTCCTTCGTGACACTCAAGGGTTTAACTTAGAAGTATTCTCATCAAAAGATATTAAGGGAGCCTGGTGAAAAATATAAGGGCTCACGGTGGCGATGCTATGTAGATTCAATATGGTCACCGAACAATGAAATGAATCTCTCTAACCACAATGTTAATTTAAGTAAGAAGAAGAAAAAAATAATCAAAGGCTTTTATTGTCTGTAATAAACATAATAATTTTAAAGTTACATATTAGTTAAAAAAACAAAAAAAAACTTTTGTCTCTAAAAATATTACGTACTTAAAAATATAATTTGACTGAAAAGAAAAAAAAAAAAAAATGTATTTGTTGCGCTTTGCTAAGTAGCCATTTTGCGTTATTGTGCATATAATTGTGATGATCGACTTTCATTTCGTAAGTAATATTCCACGTCGATCTAGTTACCGAACGGTCTACAATACCGAGGTGGGCGACCGAAATCTTTCGAAGGCCGCCGGCTAATGCGAAATAAATTGTCCCCGAGCGAAGCTGGGCAATTAACACAAGCATGCTTATTTAAACTAAGCGTGAAATGTCCACAGCTCTTGATTTTATATATATGTAGTTGTTAAGCTGTGACTACACTGCTTTTATTTTTTAAGACACATTTTTTATGTTCATAAGATAACAACTCTTTTTTGCACTCATAGATAGATAGATAGATAGATAAACTCTTTATTGAAACACCACAGAACAAAGAAAACTTAAAACTAGAACAAAACCAATTTTACAATTAGTGTCACAATGGGCGGTCTTATCGCTCAGAGCGATCTCTTCCAGACAACCATGCACGGAGAGGAGTAATTAAGACATCGGACGGTGGCTTTCTTTATATACATAGAATAAATAAATAGATACATATACACAAAATAAACTTAAATACATAGTAAAGTAATAGATAAACTTAATATATACCCTAATATAATAAACATCATAATTATCTAAGACATACAAATAAAAGTAAAAACATCTTATAACTAAAGGTACAATGGGCGGCTTTATTGCAACCAAAACCACCAATAAAACCACCTCTCAGTTTTTTTCCACTAGAATATACTACTTTAAGTTTTCTTTGTTCTGTGGTGTTTCAATAAAGAGTTTATCTATATACGAGTATCTATCTATCTATCTACATCCATGAAAGCAAATAAAATTGATCGATTTTAAAAAATAGGTACCAATCAGAACTAGCAGAAATGTATTCAAACCTCATTGGAAATACAAATAAGGATTTATTGTAAAAAAAAAACGAGACATGATATCATAAAGTATGTATCTGGTACTTGCATCCTGATCATAATTAACCACCATCAATCTACTAGAAGTTACTAAAGGTTTCCACTGTCTGACTTCCGTCTCTATCATCAGATTAGCTCGCTGTCACCATGTTATTCTATTGTTATCTGTACCTGACAGTCGTAGTACAAAATTTCTATTGAATCAAACAACGGAAACTGACTCAAAACTAATCATACGAAATATTTACCTATCCATACTAACTGTGTTCCGGTTTGAAAGGCACTGTTTCCAGTGAAATTACTGGGCAAATCAGACTTTGGAGCCGATGTCTCAGGGTGACGAGCGCAGTGCTGTGCCGCGCAAGAATATGAGATGCAAAGTTAGAAAAAAAATGCAGGCGTAGCGCTTACCAACAGTTGAACAACTAGCTCGTCCTTTCCCTCAATGAAATAAAAAAAATTACACGAGGTGATTGATAACGAGTCACTTAAGTAAGGCCGCGATTTCACTATAACATTTAAAGCTGTTTTATATTTTCCCCACGGACGCGGCACATGTGTACAGTAAATTACTCTAATTACAAACAAAACGCAACTATGCCCTAACAAAGCACAGTTATTAAAATGTTTAATTGCAGGAACAGTAAGCGGACGTAATCGCGCCGTTCGTGTGCGCTACAGTTTTAGATAAACATTGTAATTACACCGTAATTACACTATGGTACATCGTAATTACAATTGCGATTAGCAGAAACAATGTTGGGACTGTGATTATCGGGTGAAACTAAGTATTGGTTTGTAGCATTGACATTTACAATAGGAATAAGGAAATGTCATGTTTTAAGGAATTATATAAGTATCTGTGATAATGATATTTATTTGGAATGTGTTGATAATAAATAACACAATCTAAAATCATAATCTCTGTTTAATATGTATTTTTATAAAGCTATTGTTATTTTATTTTTATTTACAGTTACTAGTTGTCATTTTTATAATGCATCAGTCTTTTTATTACACTTAATTATTAAATGTTTAAACATAATATAAGGAGACACAAAAATGACAAATTTCACAATAATAATATTGGAATAAATATTTATACGCCTAGTTTAAGGTAGAACATAAAATATGTCAATTTTATTGGAAATTATCTAGTAGCCATTAAAGTGAATTTATATTCTCAGCTCCTTGCTTCGAAGAGATTAGAGACTCGTGGCGTAATCTTGGACTTATTTCTTGCAAGATTGGGCTAGAATGGGTCATCTCTAGTTTCATTTTTAGATCTGGCGCGCACCCGGCTACCTGGTAGCCGAATAAATTACGCCGATACGTGTGAAAACTAACGTGCAAGCCTATACACTTATTGCCGGGTACCCGGCACCGGCTACCGGCTACCCGGCAGCCAGAACGTGTGATAAGGCACTAACTCAGGCGTGTTAATACTAAATAGCTCATTTATGTTTCACATCATAACGTGGCATCATCTCTGATTACCATTGCCCTATAGTACCACCAATTCCAATCTGGTATTTATACATTGTATCTATTCATGTACCCATTCCTTAACGGCGTGAGTGTATTCGAAAGTTGCGATACATATTACCAACAATAATAATAATTGTTCTCGCATTTTTGCATTCAAACTCAACTGTCATATTTTGAACAATATGTTGAATCAGACTGGCGTACTCGTAATTGCAGTGCAGTAACTGTTTCATATACAATGGCGATAATTATTGCAGTTGGCCCCGTGACTGAAATGTTCGTAATTGCTCTTCCAATGGACTAAAAGTTTTATGAATAGTGGATGCTGGTAACGATGTAATGTTGGGCTGTTGATTTTTGAATATCAATGTGATGAACAATTTTTTGCGACTACATTTGCGTATCGCGAAATTTTATAAGCATCGGCGACTTTTAAGCCGTCATATACTTTTTCTGGTTCGTTTGTCAGGCCTTATTTGATTCCTTGTTTAACATCAGGTTGGTAGTCATTAGAGGAAATCTATCTAATATAATACTACTACTGTCTCACTTGATCAGCAATGATGTGATCGAAACTAAGGCCTAGAATGCTCTTGTTTGGATGTGTTGCGAACTCGGTCGTAGTGTCAGTGAACTTCCATGAGTGCCCTCTTGGGGGCCATGTGAATAAAGATATTTGACTTAGCCTTTGACTTAGAACGACTCTTGGTGACAGATTTTCTGTTTCAGGATGGCAGCTAGCCATGCAGAAACTGCAGACTAATAATCTAACATCAAATACATGTATTCAATATAATTCAAGATAAAATTAAAACATTAGTTCCTATCCTCATAAGTACGTACATTTATCTTATCCCCGTACATGCATTACATTAGATTAAGCAGCAAATTGCATTGTATTAAACTTCATAAAATGCACGCAACTAAATAAAACAGGACCAGTGTTATCCACAAAAAGAAAATCCACAGTGCAAAACCACGGACATCGACAAGTTCTATAATTTAGAAGAGTTGTCGCGACGACACGTTGAAATATCGACCACTGTGCGAGGTGCAAACAACTCACTAGGCACGCCTACAGGCTATCGAAACAAAAAAGGAAACACTACGATATAACACAATTTTTATCTCGTAGATTTATACTGCACACATAGGCATAGAGCAGCGTGGTGCAGACTCCTTGCACAAGCGCAGGGCAAGTCCTGTGTGACCGTGTTTACACGGGGCTTGTGTGTGTGGAGATGCGAGCGCGAAAGTTTTGCATATGTGTAATGTTTCGAGATATACAGGTGACAGCAGAGATACCCGATGGGCGGGGCCAAAGAAGGGGTGAGACTTATTGGAAAGAGATGGCGGACTTGCTATGATAATGATGTTATTGCTTTCTTGATGTTCGCTCTCCTTTAGTTTTATTATTTCTCGATCTACTTATAAGGCGATATAAACGTTAAGTGTGAGCTCGTATAAAATACGTTTATTGTGTCGTTATGGCTCGAGCTGGGGAATGCAAAAAGTTGAGATTACAGATTTAAGATTCCTGATAGGATGTGTTGGTCTGTAGGAGACGGGAACCGATTAAAGTTAATCAGAAATGACGTAGAGCGTGAAACCGGGCTCTGGACATTACTGTTTATACTGTCTACAAAACTGTGATATCACTAGTGTATACCTAATACACTGAGGTGACTGAATTAATAAAGAATTCTAGGTATAACAATCCCCTTCCTTTTCAGTTACTTTAGTACTGTATCATGACTTCTATCACTTATCTACGATCGATATTCGGTACAGATGTACTTAATAACATATACAGAGAAGCTAGAACTGAGCAAGCGTCAAACTAGAACGTACTGCGTATACGTACAGGCAACACAGTTAATCGTAGCAAACATGACTTCGAATATCAAATCAGCTTTAAATGTAATTCCAATCTTGTCCAGATCAACACTCCAATCTCAACATTGTTGTTCTTAATAACAACAACAATGCTGGTATTTCAGATTATGAGAGCGAGCCATCAACAGACGCTGCATTAATGAGGTGAGCACAAAAGGCAATTCGCGATACATTCGCCCTGCGGTCAGCTAACAGCGGCGCGAACGAGCTGCGGTGATATGTAACGTGTTTTCATAATTAATATCGGTTAAAACGTCTCGGCGGTTTCTTGACGCAGATTGAGATGCAAAATTGTGTTTTTTTTTATCTCGCTACGACGACCCAAGCGGAGTATTATATTTGACAGTCCATGTATATACATACGTGTTTGCATGTGTGTTTCAACGTAGATTCCTTAGGCCTCTTCTCTTTTCCACTCTTTCTGGTCTGTATAGATCGATGGATGGATAAGGTCGGTGTAGGCACTAACCTCATCCATACATGTTACAAAAATAAATTAAAAAAACGAATACAAATCACGCGTCACGATCTCTCTTATAGGTCATGACCCTTTGCTAAAATTCCCTGTATCTAGGGAATCCGGAACTACCAAGAACATGGCCCTACAAATATCCAGACTCAGAGCAAATGCCGACCTGTATTCTGGGTTCTGGGTCCTATTCTAGGTGGCACTGTAACTGTTATGGGCAGGCGTAGCGCTTACCATCAGGTGAACGACTTGCTCGTCTCATTACTTAGTAATATATAAAAAGTATATTTTTAAACAGATCGTCGATAAAATCCTTGATTTCAATGCATTGAAGTGTGGCGTGCCTAGACCGAGACTAGATTGTCCAAAGATGGTAATACCACAGCCTAACAAATGTTCCTTACATTGTGGTAATACCAAGAAGAACAATAATGGCGTATTAGTTACCTGGGTAACCCTATTCCTCATCTCCTGTTACTGTTTATAGGGAAAGCTGTAAATATGACAATTAATGGTCACTTCGTCTTAACTCTGAAACTGTTAGGCTTGGTACACAACGACATAAAATTAAAAAAAATCTAGCATATTTATTTTATTTTTTATTTGACTGAGTAACAAGACGAGCAAGTCCAAGTCATTCACCTGACGGTAAGCGCTACACCTGCCTATAACAGTAACAGTGCCACCGGGACTTTGCATTGCATAATCTTGCGCGGCACTGCATTGCGCTCGTCACCCTGAGACAATTCAAACATACATGCTAAATATAATAATATCTCCTTTCCAATGATAATACTAATATTAGTAATAGTGTTACTTTAAAACCTTATATTGATTAAACAGTCTCAAAATTTAATAATTATTTGAATGTCAGGTTTTAGTAATAGCTTTTGATTTGATCAAAATTGAATTACATCCTGCGTTATTCAGAGACGGTAATTTAGGCCAGTTAAGCCATAAAATTATATTTTTCAATAAGTTAAAAATGCGGTTTTAGCCTTGATTAGCGTTAATTACATCTCTGAGTGCGACAATATTAAGGTTCCCGACTCTTCGTAATTCACTAATACGTTTGGTTTTAATTCCCAACATTAGGAAAATAACAAGAATTGTTGCATTCTGCGATGTTAGTACATAATTTAGTACACCATACATACGTGTCATTTTTGTGCATCACCCACAAAATGTACTGTATCTATATCGAATATAATTCACGTCCTTTAGTTCATAGCAAATTTTAACTTACGTGTACAAAAAGTTTTTAAATGATATTCAATGATTTGTGTTTTATAAAGGCCTGTTACTAGTTTGTATAAACTTTGTCAGCTCTTCTATAAAAGTACAAGCTATAAATTCGCAAGCTTTAAGATCGTTCGCCCACGCGGTGACATAGTATAAAATTACATTAAAATTAAATTTAGTAGTGTATAAGCGCCTTTATTTTTATTTAATCTTCTATATTTACTTAGTATAAAGCAATAATGGATGAAAGTTTGTATATTCAAGATTATAATTATTTTAAATAAATGGTCTTGGTAACATAAAATAAGTTACTTAGCAAAAATATTATATTTTGAAATGGTGTCTGTCTTTCGTCTGCCTGTCTGATTACGCATCGCGTTAAAATTACTGAACCAATTGCAATGTGTTTTTTACTGTTTGGTATATGAAAATCTGACTTGTGCAGTGGTATATGTTAGGTACCTACCTATATGGCATCTAACTAAATACAACGAACTGAAACCGAACTAATGAAACCAATCAGCGAGTAGGTATTTCAATTTCTTTAGATACGAGTATCACTAAAAGTTATATCATAAATAGAAGAAAAGAAAACAACTTTCCATTTTCCATTACCCTGTCTCACCCGTCAGCAATCGACGGATAATTTCAAGCGTTTCTTGAAACTGTACAGAATATCCAATAGCTAATATACAATTGATTGGCTCATGGTAGCTTTGCCGCAGAT
Organism: Campaea margaritaria; assembly: GCA_912999815.1. NCBI lineage: Eukaryota > Metazoa > Arthropoda > Insecta > Lepidoptera > Geometridae > Campaea > Campaea margaritaria. Next base: position 6,692,127 of record OU538801.1, read on the forward strand.
TAGGCAATAGTCACATCAGTCTGTGGTTATTGTTAAACGAGTTCAGGAGGCATACCATGGCCTCTTATAGCTATTCAATTGAAGACCTAAACTGAGCCGCGTCGCATAATCGTACCGTGACGTCTTATTTTTATGTTGCTGCCATTTTCAACCTAAAGTGGATCCTGTTAAGGTTGAAAATGGCAGCAACCTAAATTGAGTCGCTAATAAGCCATTTTTATCCTAAACTATATCCAGTTTAAGTTGAAAATGGCAGCAACATAAAAAATAAGACGTCACTGTACGATTATGCGACGCGGCTCAGTTTAGGTCCTCAACTGAATCGCTATAAGACGTCATGGTAGGCCTCCTGTACTATAATCACTTGTGAAAACTTTGTTATAGGAATGGCGATTGATACTTACAGGTGATGGTGAGACTTGACTTCCCTTTGTAGTGCCTTTTTTGTTTTGGCTCCGTTGGATTATTGCATTTAGCCAGTGTAATGTATTAAAACTTATTGAGTTTTTTAGATATTAGGGAAGTTCCAAGCAAATATTACTGTGTTCCGGTTTGAAGGGCACTGTTTCCACCAAAATTATTGGGCATAATGAGACTTTAGAGCCGATGTCTCAGGGTGAGGAGCGCAGGCTAGTCAAAGTCATGATTCAATAAAGTGGTCGGAGCTTTACTGAATCTTCTTGGGTATATTGGCGAGAAAAAAAAGGCACGTTATTTTGAGTTGGTATCATTTGCCCACACTCACACACGTTAACGAATACTTCATGGATAGTATTCCACCAATAACACATTAACATAACTTTGAGAAAAAAAAACTACCACAAAACAAGATGTTCGCTTTCCCGCCAAAACTACCGTTTTATTAGGTAATAACTTTGATTTAATCATTTTTCAAAGATGAAATTAAGGTGGTACGTTTCGCTTGTGGTGGGAAATTCTAATTTTAAGCAGTTTTTTTTGGTTATGGTTGCTAGACCGGGTATCCAGTTTAAATGATAAAGGAGGTTGACAGAAAAAAAAAATTATAAGTGGCAAATGCTAAGTTTTGCAAAAGTAAACTATATAATTAAGTTGAATTTATATAAACAGAAAAATAATAATGCAGATAAAATAAATTTAATTCACAATAAGACCACAACATAAACAGCAATAAATTAATCATAGAAGTAGAACAGTGCATTAAAACAGATGGTACACAATCATTTGGCCATTCAATTTGCCTACGATTTCAATTAGACCGACTATAAAATCAAGTAGGTGTACCGTTTGTATCATCGATTATCGTAAAGGCACAGACTACAGAATAGTTAGTGAGAAATAAGCAGGAAGTAACCGAAAATAGTTTAACTGTCATAAACTTAACGGGACTAATAAATGTTTAAATTAACTGAGTCACGATAATTTTTGGCTGTATCTCGGCAGTAAATCATTTTACTTCAGGTGGCTGGGTAGTAAAATAGTTTTGAGTGTCCTTAGTGTAAAAAGTCATGAATAAACTACCTATAACAATTTGACGAAAACACGGAAAACTAAAATAAACTTTGTTAATATTTCCCCTGTTTTCTTCCACTAAGACTTTAGATTCGACGATAGTAAGAGACACTTCCAACCAGAAATATAAAACAAACTCTTAAAAGAGGTTCCGTCTTATATACAAAAACCTCCTAGATTTAGAAAAAATGCATGTACATTTTTCTACCATGGCTGAACGCGCGAGCCAATATTTAAAACAATATAAAGGCACTGTTAATCCATCCATCCATTTTCCTCGACCGTCATAAATGTACAATAGTTCTAACTATTAACAACCTCTGAAGCAGTTTCGTTAAACGTCCTAACTTAAAAGTATTAAAAACAAATGCTAGCAGAATTATTGCACTTACTATAACGTAAAACGCACTACTGAAAACATTCCCCCACATAAATTAATCAACATTGTAAGTAAACAGTCAACGTGTACATTCGTCCGTCATTCTCCTCCCATCCATCTCGGAACAATAGTCCAAATGTTACCAACAACTGACCAAATGTCATATTGTTTCTTGCTTTTTTAAATGTCAGAGGAAAAAATGTTTAAGACTGGCCACCCCAGTGGCCGACGCATCCCAACATTTCGACACTAAAACTTTGATTTACGACTTTTGCCCGCCGATTGCGCACTAAAACAGCACTTACGTCACTTTCAATTTTAAAAGGGGAATTTTTCACACCGTTGCCTAACACAACTAAAGTAATTATCAGAAATCTTGTTTCTACGTTCAGACTGTACGTTAGTGATATAAACATTGATTTCTAGAACTGTATCTGTATATCTTTAATATTCCGTAATACCTATGAATGGAATTTAATTTTTGATCAATTATAATATTTTTCAAGGATCCTGTATTTACCAATTCAGAAATATCTGAATTGGTAAATACAGGATCCTTGAAAAATCAAGTGTTTCTAACCCAGACCACCTCGTTTAACAGATAAGCAAGCGGCCCTTACTATTAAGCAAATGTGCAAGCTATTTTGCCATAAAGTTGTATTTAAAAAAATATCTAAAAATTCATTAACACTACCATATTACACCACGGTGTGACAGGCAGCCACTTTAACGTGAAGCTTTTTAACCGCCCTCGTTGTAAAACTTCTCGCGTCGCGATTGTCCGTGTTACGCAGTAAAGCGTTCCATTCTTGAGCTGACGAATCCAATAATATTATCTGAAGGTATAATCTAAACGTCGTTTCAAAGCGTAGTAACATAAATGATCGAACACCAATATAGGCTTGTCCCATACAAAGCTCAGAAAAATTTCTAAAAAAATTGAAGAGTTTTTAATCAACGATTCAAATCAAATTACATTTTCTAACTGGCCATCAACAACAAGCAACACTGAACACATCAAATAGTTCAAAAAACAGAACGAACAAAAGAGCGCCAAACGTTCCAAATTCAAAATCCGCTAGAACCCTCCGGATGAGCCCACGTCAGTATTCAGTATCTTATTGTCTTCTTTGTGAGTGGTCAGTAAAGAAAATGAGAACGTTTCATTATAATATTAAAGGGCTGACAGGCGATACGCACTTCCGGCCGCGCGATGCCATATGGCGGTGATTCTATTTAATATCTGTACTTACATGTAACTGGTTCGTGCTTATTTTAATAAGTTTAAAGTACGGGTGTGGTGAGAATAAATAAGATTATGATGATGTTCTTTGTTAATTTTGTGAAATCCACCGCATTAGCGTGCAAGCCATATGTTGCAGTGTTGCAAGTATTTCTTGTATTTTGATGAACCTTTTTATAGCGCTGATGGCTGATTAAACAACTGCCTTAAATGATAATCACACTTATATCTATAAAAAGCCTCTTTGGAGACAACATTATAGCAAAAATTTGCCTGAATCAAGCATTCAATGCACGTCATTTATTTAAAAAAAGACTGATATAGCATCCCAGATTCCCAACCTCAGAAAATAAAACAAGCAACTGAAATCACTTAATTACTTCCTCTACTCAATAGCTCAATCAAAACACATTTCAAACCTCTTTACTGTTCATAAACAAAAGATTCCACGATCAAAAGGGAGATTCTTTATTCAAAAATATAAAAAGCGCGAGTACTTAAAGATTTAACGCTGGGGCGGGGCCCAATGACGTAAGTACAAAATGCACCTAGCAATTAAACGGAGCAAGTAATAATTACTGAGAAATGTATGATAGGTTTAAGAGACGTAAAACCTATACATTTCTCTTATTCTATTTTGAACTCTATCTTTCAAGAAACAAAGATCAACTCCGCGTAGTAGAGTAAGGAGTAAGTTATCCAATATCCTATGGAAAAAGTAAAGATGTTAAAGACATAATGAGTCCCATTGAATGTTGTTGTTCAACTATTTATTTTGTCGTTGATTGTTGTTAAATGTATGTTATTAAATGTTTGATTGTGCCCACAGATTTACATTGTTTTTTTTAAATTTGTGTTTGATTTATACACTCTGTAGGCTATGAACTGTTGTCAAAATTAATACGAATAGGTCTTTACAGCACTTGTTAGTAAAAAAACATTAAGCTAGGCTCTAAATACTTTTTTTAAAGCTTCTTTAAAGTGCTACAATTTAATGACTTCTAACGCGCAAATGTTTTATAATTACCTCTTAAAATATTTATCTTATATCCCCAAACCCTCTCCTCACATTTCTGTATTTTTTCTTTCCCGTTTCCGTTATTTTTTTTATTTTCTTTCCTTTTTTTATTTTATACAATACGATATGTTTGAGCATCTTCGTATTCCACTATCGTGTTTACTTCACATCTGCAGTATCGCGACCAGATGAAGCGAAGTGAGATTTACGATTCAGAAAAATCTCTTAATGGACCATCTCTCGCATGATTGTACTCCCCACTACAAAATAGCACCCCCCCTTGCGCACCCTGTCGGTATAAGGAAAGTTCACGTTTATTTAGGGGAGTGAAGGACGAGTACGGATTTTTATTGTGACACAGGTGTAAAGTGGTAAGGTTTTAGGTAGTTGACCGTACGTGATAAATGTGCAATTTCAACTTTAAGAATGCAAGCACCAAGTTTTGACTTCGAATGATAAATGTATTTATGTTGTTCTCACTATTTCTTGATTAATGTTTTTGATGGTTCGGGTTTGTATTGTTTTATAGAATGGTGTTTGGTTTACATGTAACAAAGTATAATTTTGTAAAACACGTCAAAGTTCATTCATTTGTGTTTTGGTTGAAGTTATAGTGCTTAAAAACGCCGACCCAAATAAAAAAAATCTATTAATTGTTTTTAAAATCTACATTACCTACATAATACGCAGACTACGAAATGTATGTTCTAAAATAATAATGTCTGCGAATGCAGCCAAGTCTGCCATGGACATTAAGTTCCGACAAAAAGCATATTAACATTGTCCAGCGACAACTCGCCAGTTTTAATTACACTACTTTGTAAGACGTAATGTGCCTCTAGACAAAGCGCGGGGACATTAACGTTCTCCGCAAATTGGGAGCCTTAAGTGCTCAGCACAAGACCCATAAACAATACGCATCGCTGTTTCAGGCAAACACTATAATTTTTCCACATTCATACAATAAGGGCCCAGTCAATGAGTCTAGCCTGATACTTCCACAAGTGAGCTCACGCACACATACGCACCCCCCAGCCGTGTAAGCTCGAAGATCGCGTGCAGAAAGCTCACACACGCACACCGCATGGCCGGCGCCCTAACCCGTGGTCAGTATTAAAGCAAACTGTGTGACGGACACACGAAACACGTCCTGAAATCCGCCGGTAAACTAACCGCAATTGTTTTACTCGTCCGTTTTACTCGTCCGTTTTACTTATAAAACGCACACAGCCGAATTCCGCTCAGCCGCGACGTTTCCCCGCGTATGTAAATGTGTGCGCGTTTGTGTTAGTTCTTTATGATCATCTGTCAAAACTCGGATACATGTGACGTTTCGCATCTGAAATGTAAACAAAAATCGTCCGCCGGTTTCTGTTATTTATAAAGACGTTATTTATGCGAATATTACGTGAGTTATGAACTTGAATATGTAAAATTAATTGCCCCGCTAAGTGTCGCAGAGAAACGAGACCTTTTTGGATTATTTTCGCATGAGTAAGTAACGAATTGTTGCCTGTTTTAGATGTTTAATGTCTTGAGCTCAAATTGGTGTATAAACAGTATGATTTGGTGTATAAATCGCTTAGTTTACTGCAGTCTTGCAGTTTATGAGTAGTTTGGTGCTTGTAAAATTTTTATGTTATTGCGCTATAAGAAAGCGACGATGGTGACTCCATTTTAAATGCACTGAACTTAAATAAATATTTGTCACATCTTTGCAGGTACCATGAATTGTTCAGATTCACAGTAAAATTTAGCACTGTTTAGATGGACTATGGCTTTAAGAATGTAGGTACATATACAGATACTTCTCGTTATCCTGCTCCTTACACGGTTGTCTAGAAGAGATTGCACTGAGCGATAAGATCGCCAATAGTGACACTTATACTGTTTAGTTTGTTTTTAGTTCTTCTTAAGAGTTTTATGTCTGTAATTGTTGTAAAACTATACAGTGTAAGTTCTGGAATTTTCGAAGACCTGACTTTTCCGTCAACTATAGATATTTGTTATTTTTTATACTTGTCACATTTTGTTTCTTTGACGTATTTTTGTACTATGTTTTCATTAAGTTTTTTCTTTTCTCAATTCATAGATGCCTCCTAAAGATACGTCTGCCTCACGTGAACATTTCGATGATAAGTTTTACTACGTCATCACCTTCCACTGAAAAGCTTCAAATAGTCTTCCAGAAGCATTTTGCACCTAATTAAAGTCACTTAAAGTCCTCTTCTCTTCGTCAGTTAATTATTTATAGCAATCGGTAATTCTTCATTTGCGGCCGATGTGGTAATCTCGTAGCCACGCGACTAATCCTTAGGGGTGACGTCCGGTTACACGTATGTACTCAGTAGGGTTGCCACGAGGGGACTAATTAACTTTTTTTTTTCAGGGCTAAATTTTGATTTTGCCAGTTTTAGAGAGTGAGTTTCAACGCCATAGTCTGCTCAAATTTCAATTATTATCTTATACTCAATTTAAATCCTTATTAAAGCAAGTGTTGTCGGTATATCGAAATATAATTAAGGTAAAGAAGCGACCAAGATGAACGTGAAAAGCAGCATAATATTATAAAATTGTAAGGCCTAATAAAAAGAGCTACAGGGAGCATAACAAAGCATGGTATTGGATAACTAAGAGCTACGAAATTAAATGTACGACACAAATTAAATTACAAATGATACTAAATATTTGAATAATATAAAACAACATCACCGTGATCCCCAATAAACCACAGGAACCTAAAATAACCCTGGATAGGTATCCAGTATTGGTACGTGGACTTAGAGTAGTGATACTACTTTATTGACAACCCTACCTTACAGTCGTGGCTACGTACAAATATTTGAATGTGCGCGCGCGTCAGTTGTCCATGTGTGCTCTCCCCTATAGAAGTCCTGTGACACCCCCGGCCGGTTATAATTGCATTCCACTAAAATATGACTCTTGAGTTTATCTGCTGCAGGATGTATTGCTGTTCTGAGCAGGCGATTAAATGGATCTGGTGCAGGAATATGACCAATATTGCTTTTATACTATATCTACTAACATTAGGTATATGAGTACACAGGTTTATTTTACATTGTTCGCTGTCTATGTTCATTCTCATCTCTTCGCTCACTCTTTTTCTTCTCTTCTCTTTGTTTCAGACTTGTCTAGAGCTTAAGAGGTCTGGTTTAGAGGAATTCATATAATAATCGGTCTTCTGCTATAAGCAGGACCTCATGCTGTGGCTTCTTCCCTGGATTAGGCGCCGGGAGCAACTATTAAAAAGGAACGGGCGGGTTCGATTGGCTGTCTAGCCATCATTGCCCTTATGCCGCAACTACATATTGGCTATATTTGCACCAAGATGTATTGTTGGAGCCAATACATCCATGTCTGGTCCGTTATGGTCTGGTTGGCCATATCTTAGCAAGGTGTTCATAGTCGATGCTATAGCATAGTTTTTATAGGTTGCTATAGCAACGGCGCATATTATTCTTGGGGGTAGTTTGCTTCTGGACTATGAATTACACTGATAACGAATATTTGTTTGGACTTCTTTATTCATCTCGTGTTTAAAAACTTTTTGGTTTGGTGCAATGATAAAAAGCTTTTTCACTGTCTCAACGAATGCGAGCTAAGTGATGACAACGTATTGCATATAATTCAAATGGAGATGAACTTAAATTAAAAGTAAATAATATAACGTCATTAGATTATAAGTAAGTTACTCCAAGAAAACCATATTTAATAACAACAAAAGAGGACATCCCAGGTTATTACTCTTATTAACAGAATTATTAGTTTTTATGGCAGCAAAAACCATCTTGAAGACAATATAGTTAGTTAAGCTACCGCCCTTAAGTGGTGGACGGGCGACTGGAGCATTTTCTTAATTTCTTAACCACCAACACATTACATATACAGTATCCTATCTTCATGCAATGCTAGTCATGAGCTCTAAAATGTAAACATACAGGAATCGGCTAATATTTAGAGTCATAAGCGAGCGGTTTGTGCGCTGGTGAGAATCATACAAATGCTCTTTTAAAGCGACTTCATTGAATGGATTAAGCACCAAATAAGGACCGTAGTATATTTTTGTAATAGAGCAATCCTCAACATTATCTAAAGTTTAAATATAGTGTCTTTTCTTACTTATATATTCGTTTACGAAATCCTACGAGCTCTGAGCAGCGAAGCAGCGTCAATCGACGTCTTGAAAATGGAGTCTCTGAGCGCATGAGCTAAGGTACTGTTCCCAACCGTGTGTTTCCACGGACGTACGCAGCGGGGTGAAATTAAGAAAACATCCCCTACATTTAGGTATTTACTGTTGGGTATATGTGTTTCATATAGCACGGCAGTGTTCTGAACAAGACCGTGTTATTTTATTCAGAAAAATATTTGTTGACAAGTGAATGTTTTCAATTTACGATTATACGTGAGTGGAAACTTCATATGTATGAGCGAGTACTAACTTTGATAGGTACGTATCGCGTTAGGGGCGTTACGTACCAACCAGATTTCTCAAAAAAAAATTAAGGTCAATGTCCCGCTATTAATGTTAGTTCTAATGTGGGAAGTGTTTTTCCGTTTCGTCGTCTATTTAGGTGTCGACCGTTTCGGTGTAATGAAATGCTCGACATAAGGATGTTTTACCTAATTAAACAGGAGGAGTACCTGTTGTCCAGTGTATAGACACCTTTATGTTAATCTTATAGTTTTCTTGTGAAAATAGCAAAATACTCTTCATTCTACCGATATTTGTAACACGAAGAAGCTTTAAGTAAATTTTTACATTAACTTTTTTTTACTAATACTAATAAACTCAAAGAAAAATTACAAATTCAATTTTACAACATTGAAACACAGCGTGTAAAAACACGTGTATGTTTTCTTCATTTTAATTTTTTTTTCTTTTTTTTATAATATATCGATTTTTATTTAATTATACACCAACGTCTTCGCTGACAATAAAATGCCTTATTAACATTCTGTTTAATTATAACAACCAATTGCACCATTGGACTGATAAAATCTTTAGAAAAACAAGCTAGGTATGTTTCCATAGCTGTATTTTCTCCGCGGAAACCTCCTTAAGCGTCGACGTCTCAGCGTCCAGCCACGATAGCAATAAAATGTAAACTCAGTATTACAACTTCACACAAACCTTTGAACTCTATTCACGCACACTAACATGCCTTGATACTCTTACTTTGTGGTATACGCTCGGTGTCTGACTAATGTTGCGTTAACGATCAATCAAACTTTAGTTAGAGTACAATTCATTGATTTCCAAGCTCATAATTGATATAAAAAGTTACTTACACTACTAAAGAGTTTTAATAAAGAGAGCGTTAATCTAAATTCATGTAAGGAGGAATACTGCACAGTTTACTATTCTGCGAAAGCAATAAAGAGCGCAGGCTTCCACGTTCATTAATTAACCCCCAAGATTATCTGTCTCGCTCACACTTGAGCAAACTATTTGTAAATGAGCGCACCTCTCTCTCGCGCCAGCTTTGCGCAAAAATTAACTACTACTTAGACTGGGAGGTACTGCTATATTTTGTTACCTAAGAGGAAAAGCTAAATAAGCCATAAATAAACCATAAATAAGCCATTATAATTTAAAAATTGTCATATTATGTTATCAGCAAGTAATATCTTTCTGCATATTATTCAAAGCTAGTATAAATGTCCTGTAAACTATTTTTATCTTGTAGTACTAATTATTACATCGTGTATAATTTTAGAATAAATATATGTATGTTTGATTCATATAATTAACCATTATATCGCGTGAGAAACATCTAAAGTTTAAAAGACAAAACTTTAATAAGAAGTGATGTTTTATTTTATCCAAAATTGATTTCAAATTATAGAGAATCAGTGACATAATTTTCTTAGTCATACTTTGAGTAATTCAAAGTGGCAACACCTCACGGTCTACAGTTTCTCGGTATTCACACACATCGTACGGCGAATGCATATATGCAAGTCTACGATTAGAGGTCTTAAGTGGGTTTCCCATTCCGGGAAATTGGTGTTAATTAACAACATTATAGGGCGCAGTTTTCTCTGCGCTTATTTAGTTTTATAGCATGCTTTTGTGCGAGCCGCGGTCACGTGTGGTTAGTTTCCTATCCTAGTGTAATAAATCTCTTACTCTTGGTAATTACAATGTTCTTGTCTGCTGTGTGTTTTCATTAGAGGGAAGACACGTAGACTCATTGATTGATATAAAATTTTCATTGGAGACTCTTAGATGTGTGAGTAATAGAAACTTTATAATGAGTATAATGAGAATCATTGTCCTCCTTTATTGTAATTTATCAACATAATTATGATTTTGTGGAATTTCAGACTATGAATTCGAATAAAACTTTTTTTTTGATCAGTGACTGTACATATTTTGCCCAATTAACCATTTTTAACATGATAATTGATTTACCGTTTTATATTATAATTTTAACATTAAATACTTCATAAAATTAAAAATAATATCATCATTGGTAATATTAGATTTAAAAAGGCAAGTACTTGTAATTACTACTTACAACAATTACGGAATCTAGAAGTTATCTTAAGCTTATAGGTAGCTCACGAACCAATTGGCTGGGCCCCATTTGGTTGCATTGCCCCGTTCAAAAGCAACGCTAATTCAACCCCTGAATCAACGAACTAAGCAAAATTAAAAATACTACGTCGCTGCTACGTCACGGTACACGCTCTTAGCTCATTGTCATTACGTACCGTCACAATCTGTCACGTGAGCCTCCTCAATAACGGATTACACTCGCATCCTCGGCCCATTCATGCTCTCACTCGTACCGTCTCGAGCTATCAACCAACTCGCATCCGACGCGACGGCGATAAATTTACTTTCATCCTTCTCTCAACCCTTTAAAATATAATTTGAATACACCACAAATCATAATTACACTTGAAACCGTATACGGAATTGAAATTAAGATAATTACGTTTGAATTTTTGGATTTGAAATGTAAAATTGTTTCAAATTTAGAACAAGTGATGTGTCAAAGGTTGTAATATCGTTGTTCTGTCCCTGTCTCTCGGGCTGGGCGGCGGCGCGAGCTTGGGCGGGCGGTATGCAAATGCCTCGCGCGGTGGTGAGGGTTCCACTGTGTGAGTGCCTTGTACCATTGGCCGCACTAGAACGGCTAACTTCGCCACCAGTTACGGTTGTTTTTCGTTCCGTCTCTAATTAACTTCCGTATATTCTTAAAGTAACTTTTCTCATCTCGTTTCTCCCACTTTTTTGTTCCGCTTTGTTACGGTTAAAGCGACGGCTCGTTATGTGAAATACGTTCGCGTGTGATATGCAAAAGTTGCGATCCGTGAATTTTTCACGTGTGTTTATTTTTCGAAAGCGTGCTGGGTTTCCGAACTTAATTTATGGAAATGCCGTTTGAGTATTTATCAAAGTTTATAAGCTGACGTATTTAGTGCCACGACAATGTATGACGAGTGATTGCAATGCAAAACGCTTTTAGCAAACGAATGCCATAACCTCTTCCACGTTAGTACTTCTGCTAAAATGTTACTTTTATTGCTTGAAAAGTGAGACTTTACGACCTTTAAAAATAAATTACTCACCTCAGACGGATAATCGCAATTTCCAAGGCAGGACGAGTGAATATTTTATTCTCGATTAGTGCACAACGAAGGTAAATAAATCGTTTCAATTACTTCATTGAATTATGTAGGCATCAACATCGCAGAATTTAATAATAATATATTCTTTAATTAGTTCTCTGTAACATTTAGTCATCAATAAAAGTGATCATAAAATTATTGAAATATCAAAATACCTCTCCATCACAGCTTGAATATAAATCATAGTATTTTAATTATGGCTGTAAAAAGGTTATAAAAACGAATCACGTCAAGTAATCGGAACCGAATACTGCGCGTGTAGTGGTGATAAATAAGTGTACAAATTAACGTGTGCCAATAAGGTAGCATTAATTTTATAAAAAGAACAAACCTGAATTATGAACGCCAGCACGCAAGTAAACGTGCCAGAGTGCAAATTTGGCTTTTTTTTTTCAATCGTAAAAGCCGGAATTAATCCTCGGTTTATGGCAACACCAAACACCTTTAATTGCTTCTTTGACAGACGTTATGGGTCGGTTATCGGCCAGCCTTTCGGGTGTGGTCAAAACAAAATTGAACATGGACAGTTGGCAATATACTTTTATAGTTTTCCCGAGGTGTTGTTTTTATTATTGACCGATTTATTTGCAACAAACGTTCTGAACTGCAAATTAGAAAGTTTATGTGCGAACGACCGTCGAAATGTCGTAAATTATATTCACAGGTTAGCAACTCGGGAGGATGCGCGGACCGCATTTCGAAAAGGGCATTTTTAATTAGCCCCCGAGTGATTTACAAGCCATCAAGGAACATGAATAAATCTTGATTTTGTAAGGAAAACGAAAAAGAGTATGATTAAAAACATCTCCTATAGAATGTTTTAAGACGTGTGGAATGTAAGGTAATTCACATTTTTCATATTCAAAGTATGTTTATCTTAGAATAAATGTGTATTAACAAACGATTCTTAAGTTGATACGTTTGTGTAAAATTTACTATAATACCTAAATAAATAATAACTTATTTTATTTACGTATACGCTACTTAATTTAACATCGATATGTCACTGCCGGCGTAGGTATATTAAAACAACGATCGTGATCATCCAACACGACGGTTTCATACATAAAAGTTATCGATAAATCGAGAGAGGTCCAATATTTATTCGAATAAAATAAAAAAGTGCGGGGTATAAGGCAGGCGACGAAAAGTATTCGAATCGGAATGCACTTTTGCATACACAATGCCCTTTTGTTTTAGAAAGTATTTCACATTTGAACCTGAGTGATTTATTTTTGTATGATTTATAATATGGCCACCGCGCGCTGTTGTCGTGCAGTGGAGATCTCGATTTACACGATTTATAACTATCGAGATATTTGTGCTATCGATTCTTTGAGACAATGATTAAAGTTGTTATTCTTATCACATCCAGTTGGAATTCTTGTTGTTGGAAACCAACATGTACTACAAAAATAAATACACCTAAATGAATTAGAGTCCAATTTTATTCGAGTTAAAGGAACATTTATCAATAATCAATATAATTATGTATTGTATTTTAAAGTTAGAAACATTTTGATATCCTATTAGATAGTTGGGAGACTACCCTACAGGATATTATAAATAGATCGTGTGCGTCGAGTGAGATCTCTTATTACTTTTTTAGTTGAAGACATTTTTATATTTTTTTTTGTAAAATTGTGTAAATTTTATTTTGCATATTTTTGTATAGTTGAACGGAAGTGCAAAAAAGTCACTGAACATTACAGAAGATTAGTGGTAAAGTGAACTGTATGTTATGAAGAATAGACTTTAGTGAAGATATCTAGCAATGACAACATGTGCCAACGATGCTTCCTTCTTGGTAAGTATACTTTTTCCTCATTAAAAGACAACACACATTATATGAAAATAATTTAACAAAATCTTTAATTACGTAGTAAAATTTGTATGTATTCCAATCATATTATCATCATAGTTATACTGTTTTTTTTAAATTAAATAGTTTGTAAAAACGAATTAAAACAATTATATAATTTAGAAATTGAAAAACGTTTGAAAGTAGACTACAAAAAATATATATTTAATATTTTTAATACCAATTTCAATTACTTTTACGACCTTTCGGCTGAAATGTAATAGGAAAGTTGAATGAACTAATTGTCATTCAATTCAATTGGCAGCTTTCGGGTTAATTTCGTATATATAATTAAGTTTGAACTTACTCAGACTATTGGATGCTATTGGCATCGGCACACGCGATGTCTGCATCCATTGCTTTTCTTACTGCCAATTCTTTTATCACTAGTAATAGTTAAAATTTTAGGAGAAAAGAAGCTATAATTTGCACTATCACCAAACTTGGCTATTAGTTAGCTATTTACTATTTTGTAACTTATAAGATTGTAATAAGAGCTTTTTCTTGTGGGTATGCTGAATCAAACAGGGACCATTGCATCCTTAAAAAGGACTTTTTAAATTAATTGTCGATCGCTCGATCCGAATGAGGTAGTGGCCAGCTATGGTGTCGGAGTTTGCCAGACCGCTCGAGGGTATCTGACATGGCATAACGACTGCTTCCAATCGAAAATAATCGACGGTTTAACAGGCCCTTAAAAGAACGGAACCGCTCAGATGTTATGGCTAAGGCCACAAAACGGTCACCCATCCAAGAAGGTGCCATTATCGGCAAAAGTATCTGAACGAGCCCTCCATGACTTACTATTCTTACTTCTTTTCTTTTATTCTTTTTTTTTCTTATTTCTTTCTTTTCTTACTATTCTTATTTTCATTCTATTCTTCCATGACTTTTTTGTACTGTTTTTTTTTTTTGGTGTACAATGAAGAGTTTTCTACTCTATTGTAATCTATTCTATCATCAAACTATTTTAAGGTAAGTAATTAAACTACTACAATTTTATTTAATAGAATCGATTGGACTATTCCATTAAAATTATTCATTATGTACCAAAAAATATTAATATGAGTGACGATTATACCCAATCATAGACAATACATTGTTGCTTCAAACCCGTTAATAGAACCTATTTCAGAGAGAAAAACACAAATCCATTTAGACGCCAAAGAGCAAATCGGTCTTTTCCGCTCTATATTCTTGGAACCACCAATTATCGGTTTTCAATTATTCGTAATTACTCCCTAAACAAATAATTAGACGCGACAATAATTATAATTTCATAAATTGAACAGACACGATAATCGAAGGCATAAGAAATTTTATGGAGTTGTTAACAGTACATTAGATATCGAGCATTTCTGTTCATATTAATAAAGGAATATAAACAAAAGAAAAGTGTATAGCAGGTTCTATATACGGGCATACTTGAATTTTTCAGTTGAAAAGTCCCACAACATAATTATTCTCATCTTTTCTCGGTACCTAGGCAAATCTCTAAAGATCTAGATCTAGTAACTTTTGGTAGAGATGCTAATCTTCCTGTAGAAAAAAAAACATTTGTGCGTTTCACGACGCGGTCTGAATGTAGTGCGAAAGTGTCCATTGAAAAAGAGTACTTGGCTGATTCGCACTGTCTGTGCATGTGGTGCGAACTAAAGTTATGATGTCAACATTGTCAAGTAGGTACAGGATATACAAGAATCAATTAGTTTTATTCTACCTTTTGCAAGTCAAGGATTGTTTGTGCAGGATATTCTATTATTTCTCATACTAGGTACGAAAAAAATAGCTTTATGTGAAGCTTGTTCACTGTATTGTACTTCGTCGAAGGCGCGCCATCTTGCTAGCGGCTGTGGCCAAATGTTTCCGTTTAATTTCTCCTTTAATTTGGTGTTTCCGGCCTGAGCCAATCCGTCCCGTCAGTCGACCGTAATTATATTATTTCGGCAATAAATTATCGAATTTTGAATACAAAAGCCGGTTAAAATGATGGCCTCCTTCATTTTGGTTAGATGTAACAATGAACTCGGCGTAGCATCATATTTTGGTAAAAATAATTAGGGAAAACTGGTTTTTATAAATGAAGCCTAATAACTACCTATTTCATGCGTGTAGGCACATCATCATTATATTCAACAACTTAAAAACTTTTCAATATATTTTAAATAAATCGTCGTTCCATCATTACTTTAACTCATCTCGCGCCTAATCACTTATTTCTACTTATTTATTTTTATTGAAACCATTGGAAAGTCTCAGCCAAATAATACAATAACAAAACGCTTGCAATTACTAACCGTCAGCCGACAGTGATGTCAAGCTTTCTAACGCCACAAATCGATATCGAGCGATTGTTGATTCGATTAATTTCGATAGAAATTAACGCGGTGGGTAAGCACCGGGTATAGACACGACAGACTAGTGAAATAACAGTACCCCAACTTTTAAAAATGTTTAGCGGTTAGCAAAAGAGATCGAGGTTTGTTTGTATATGTAAAAGATGCTAATTAAAAATCATGTAGTTGATTGAAAGGCGTTTTTCACCATTTTAGGGATCCGTAACTATATACCTATACACAAACGTTGTCTTTGTCGTTGTCAAACGTTGCCGTGGTGTTGTAAGATTACCGAAAATATAATAATATAATTTTAAAATTTTACACATGATTCGATATTTTCATTCTATTCAATCCGTTAGGTTAAACTTTTTAAACGAGTGTTGTTTTAAAATACATTTTTGTTCAATTATGAATAGACTTTCATGATTGCGCGTAAGCTCACAAAGTAACAAGCAGGTCATCACATGCAAAGCAGCAAAAAGTATGTGAGTGTGCGTGCGTCAATTCCAAACAACATAATCGGAGCACCGTCTCTACCAAGCCTCTACTCTGTGTCGACACCGACGCCGTCGTCATGGCAACGCGCCCCATACTTACGCCGCACTAATTATGCCACACTGATTGCTTTTCACTTTTTTTCCTACCCTACGAGAATCTGACGCCACCCTATCTTTGGGTAATGTTTGGCACGCATGTTACTTTTTATCGATCGTGTGATTATCATAAAAATTAGAATTTATGGCTGGTCTTTAAAAGTTTGTAAACAGATATTTTTTAATAATAACATAACAACCTAAGTAGGAATATTTTTAGTTACCTAAATTAGTGAGCACTCTAAAAATCTTCTGCAAATCATATTAATAATAATTTACCCATTTAAGTATATTTTAGGTGCAAACGAGATACAGCTTAAAAGTTCTGCCGTGCAAAAAATAAAATGTTCTAGATTACAATACATGTGTCTAAGATTTCGAGTGATTTTGAATTCGTGAATAATCGATAATTTAAGGCCGGTAAGCGGTGCAGGCACAGTGACTTTACATTCGATTTCTGATGACGTCACGTCGATCGATTCAAGGAAACGGGTCATTACACTGTTTTTATTCGTCACACTGATTAATCATTTGATTAATTATACAGTTTCTATTAGAACGCGACGGGTTGTCGGGTTTTTTGTGACCTTTTGTACCTATGTTTATTTAATGTGGTGACCGAAATAAAAAAGTGTTTTGTTAAGTTTATTATTTATACTAAAATATTCATCCGTGTTTATTTATAGGTAAATCACAATTTGTAGTTAAATTGATTTCTATTATTAATTAATACCTAATGTATTGTTTGAGCTTTGACATTTTGTTTTAAGGCCAAATATGATCATCATTTTAGCTAAGAATTAATTATATAATGTATACAGAATGAACGCTTACGCAGAATGTAAGTTTGATACATTGCAAAATTATTAGTAGAAGGATAATTGTAAAAAATGGTACTCAAAGATTTTTAACCATCACACCAAAAAGTTCGACAATACAAAAAAAACCTTTCCAAGGTACGGCAAGGTACGGTACCTTGCCGTATTCTAATTTAGTAACTGCTATTCTCGATTTTGTATCGATTCTCTTGCGTCCGTTTCGGGAATCAAGCTGACCGCTGATCAGATAGGGCAGCCCTGACCTTGCCCAAACCCAGCACCCACACATGCGCCGCACTCACGCTACTGAACTGTTGCACACATAGCGAGAATTCTTGTAGATTTAGCTACTTACCCTCAATATGTAAGGAAGATTAAGCATAGGCAAATTCAATTTGATTCAAGATATTTTTTTGGTAATTAAAATATTTACAGGAATGAGTGAATCAACCCTTAGAAGAAGAAATCGGGGAAGAAGCACCCATTACGTCATTTCGCTTGCATAAATATTCTAATATTGTGTATATTTTATTAAATACTAGCTGACCCCCGCGGTTTCCCTCGTGCTGCTTAGTATCTCAGTAGAAACGGTAATATTTACGGAAAAAACGAATAAAGTAGCTGTGTGCCAAATTCCATCCAACTCCGTTCAGACTTTTTTGCATGATTGAGTAACAAACATACAAACTTTCATATTTATAATATTATATTATATAATAAATTGCACAATAACGACTAGTATTACCGTGTCAGCTGGATGACAATAAAAAATAAAGGGGCTAAGCAAAAATTATTTGCTATGAAACATTTAATTTTTGCATAAATTATATACCTATGGAACGCTAAAAGTATTTAAATAAATATATCAAATATAAATACTGAAAATTAAAAGTAACAAATAAAAAATCTCCTGAACTCGAATCGGCGATTAACATTTTAGCCATCACAACAACTGCGCCGCACGCAATCGTGTTCACTCACGAACCGAACGAATAACTATATCGGATACCCTCCGATACCCCACCCCGACAAGTTCAATAATATCGATTATTTCACTTTTAATTCTTTTAATGCGGGCCCAACACTGCCCATTAGCGTGCACATGTGTGCGTGCGCTTCACACATCCATGTCCGTTAATAAGAGCATGCATTCGCAACACACATAATTAGTGAATAGGGTCGATAATATTAATGAGTGGGGGGGTTAAGGGGGTAAGACGAGGGTGTGGATTGTTATCTATTCGAGCTTTTGTGCTCTTTCATATAGGCGCTGTTTCGTTAGTTTAGTCGATACAGGGCTTAATTATAGGGGCCAACTGTCGTGAACACTTCGCTTGACACATTAATAGCGGTTGTGAAGTTGTCTTACCTATAATTATTTACGTTCAATTGAACTTTGATCGCCTGTATTTCTAGTGTCTAATTTGATGACCTGCATATAGTTTGGGATAGTACGCGATAATCTGTATTGTGTTTGTTGACATTTGTGCCATCGGTTGCTGTTCCGACCTAAGTAAATGTGTCATTACTAGAGGATTGGAAGGACATGACACTAAGGAAACGGTGAGTACTGTCAGCGACGAAACTATCTGATCAATTCCGAACTTCAATATACTATTCTGCACTGATCCCTCCGTCCAACTAAGCCAATGAGCGCTTTACAACAGTATCCCGGTAGTCCCTGCTACTCAAATGGGATAACAAGACACTGATATTCCTTGCTTCTTTAATATCATCGCATACATCATATACCGCTGACTTTACTTTTGTCTCACAGATGAGCTTCAACAGCGTTAAAGGAAACCTTCTAAATCAGACCTGGAATAAAATCTTCGTTAGATACAATAAGAGTCGTTCCCGAAATAAATGGCAAAATTCTAGCAGCTCTTATGGTTTTAAGGGTGACGGATAAGAAAAAGACGAATGAAAAATCATTCCTATTTAATTGCAGGACTGAATAGGTAGTCAATATCGTGACCAATAATTACTCCTCGTGTTGAATTTCTAATAAGAAGTAACGCTTCGATATACCAAACAGACATGTGAAGAGACGGCCGGTACTTCACTGATTAATAAGATGGGGTTGCGCCAAGCAAGGGGTACGAAGCCACCCCACAAGGGCACCCTCGCGCCTTACCCACGAAACAAAAAAAAATGTGACTCATCAACACACACCAAGAAAAACAACTCACGCTCACACACGCCAAAGTAACTACACAAAAAAACCAATATCAACCTTCCTATGTCGAGATACAGTTGAAAATCAATCAGCAATGGTACAAGATAGAGCCGTTGTTAAATAAACTAGGTCTCTTATAATCGTTCATTATCGCACACAGACGAAGGTCATTCACGTATTGTCCAGACACGCATACAAGTATGCGTTAATTATATCTGAAAGTGGTGGGTTGGGGTGGGTTGATTTGATTAATTCTAGCTTGAGTAGCCGACGGCCTAGTTGGATATGCTATAAACATTGGAATATTCCGCCCAGCTGATTGACTACGATGTCTAATTGGCAGTTTTTAATATAATTTTCCATGTGAACTAACACTTGGCAGAAATAATTATGCTTATTGGAATTATTGTGGAGTTTTACAAGAACTGCCTTTAATTAAAAATAATGATAGTGGTTTTACTAACTTCGTAAATGGTAACAAAACGTTGAGAACAGTAGAGATGTTCTAACAACTGCCAAAAGTTTACAAGATACAATTTGAACAACAAAAAGTTGATTAAAACAGAACCTTTGTTGTTGTTGGCAAACAAGCATGTGACCCACCTGATGGTGAGCGGTCACCGCTGCCTATGGACATCTGCAACGCCAGGGGCATTGCCAATGCGATGTGTACCCTTTGTAGAAAGGACTCTTGACTTTTGCTTTAAAGTTTTGCATACTGTAGTACGTCTGAGGAAAAACCTCGAGTGTAACATTTTGCAGGTACGTGGTAGAAATGAACCTCTTTGGATTAAACTAAAATAGCAAATTTTGGTGATTGGAAGTGTTGGTCGGCGAATAGTTAAAAAGGGTAAGTTGATGCCGACTTGTTCCTTATATGACTCAATTTCTCAACTGCCGGAGTAGAATCAACTCTGTTGTCACTTTCGTTGCTACTTAACGTTCATTGCTGGAAACACAACTGTTGGATTTTTAATAACTTGTTGCGAGTGCGGGAAAACACAACGGTCGTGTTTGTTGTATGATAAAACACTATGGAGTGTGCAGAGCCGCACCCGTGGCTAGATAAGAAAATCGACTCAGCAGTGAAAGAGTTACCTTTGAATTATAATCACTTTATAGTGATTTAACAAAAGATACCAACTAAAAATAAACAACACAATCACAGTTGCAAATAAAAATAAATCGTAAATGCAGAATCGTAAACAAAACTATTGCACCGAATAGTAAATTCAGAAATTAAATTATGCCATCCGCAATAGAAGTTTCGGCAATTAATATAGTTTTTTGCTACGTTGTTTCACTCTGTCACAAGTAAATAACGAAAACGTTTACTGGATCTAGGCTCCTAAAGCCATGAGCTCGCGTGCCTTACACTGCCGAAAAACGAGAAAAACTAAGGAAAATTTTTATTATTGACTGAACTCGACCCGATAGGGAACACTGACAAATTGCTAACAGCTTTTAACAGAGTTTTATGGTCTCTCGTTCCCTTAAAAATTGAACTTTCAGAATTTGGTGCAACAGAGCAGTCAAAAAGTATATTTTTAGTTGCATGTTTTCTTGTTATGTGTTGACATATCAGGCTATAACGAAATGGTAAATTGCTATTTCCTGTAACTAAATTGTTTGTACTGTGCTTAAATATTTCACCTGTGGTTATGATTTGTGTATGTACTTAGGATGGCGAGCAACTTTTGATTATTTATAATCAAAGGGAAAATGCAGAAATATTTATTTCTGGGATTGCCTTGTCTAATAACTTGACACTAGTCATGTTTTCTAGCTTTAGTTTGAACGATAGGAATTCACGTTTAACTTATGAAATAAGTAAATCCTTAGTGCAAGGCAGAATAGCTTAAGCTCAATATTAAATTAAAAGCCCAAACGGAACACGTTACCCTTTGGCAACTACTGCACCGATCTCTAGTAGATTTTCCAGCTACAGATTAAATTTATCTATGTGTAAGTTAAACAATTGACATTCCAACTGAAATATAAATTCAAAACATTATTACCGCGGCTAAAAAGTAACCTGCAAAATCAATTATTCTTCATAAATTGCCACCCTAACACCTCCCGTCTCGCTTAATATAAACCACGTTTCAAAGAAGTGTTATCTTCTTATGCAAAAATATTAGCTCGTGCCGGACTTTATGCAAATTCCTTACCTTAGCACTGGCTATATGAATTTGTGTCTCGTGCCGAATAAAAAACTTGATAGATTTGGGTAGAGGTGCATATGTAAATCAGCGCGTGGACTCTTCATATGCTAAACATCTAATGGCTTGTGACGACTTTATGTCCTTTCTTATGCTGATAATGCTACCTCGTAAGATGGATTTGACTGTTTTGGTTTAGTTGTCGCCGTTATTCACTGTATTCTTTTCATAGATTTAGGGTACCTATGTAAAATTTAAATTGTCAATCGAATCGTTTTAAACATTAGCAGCTATTTCTATTCACGTAATCTTATGCAAGCTTTGGTTTTCCTGTGTAATCTTGCTTATGTAAAGAAATTGTCACAATAACAGGAAACAATGTACAAGCATTTCGAATAGAGCAGTGCCAAGAATATCGTCACAACATGACGCAATCAATAGCATCGGAAAGACGTTACGTTTCACATGTAAACCTACAGTTGCATACGTTCCGTCTGCGTCACACCTGTCTCGGATTCGTACCCCGGGATCGATCGACGACGCTCGCTATTCTCGAATTTCATATGTATCTCTAATTTCAATAACACCCTTCCCTACCTGTGCCATCTCATCTACATATCAATGTTCGCAACGTCTCCCAAATTTCTTTTCTCTTGCTAAAGTATGCAACGCCCGTGCTCCATATCATTACTGCTATAAGAATTTCACTAAAATTGGATCGCCCTCTCGCGTTGTCATGCCCTTTGGTAATAGTAACGGTTTCTTTTCATAACGAACTTTTTTGTAATGTGATATTCCCGTTGTTTCCACTAAGGGTGCGATTTTTGCAGACGTTTGATTGGCAAGAAGCCCTTTGACGGTACTGTTACTTGTTCTAACAAGGGCATATTCGATACCAAAGCAAAGAATTTAGCTTCCATATCCCAACGTTGCTTTGGAAGATGATTCTACAGATGGAAATTATGATTCGAAGCCGACCCAAAGACTGATCTCCAGATGTAGTAATTCGTAACAATTATCTGATAAGTATCATCTTAACCCTTCTTCCCACACGAACGTAGCTCGTTCAATAACCATTCTTGATAGTACATCTTGACTATTGTGAGCTTCCTCGCACTACCCTTCGGCATCTCTACAATAACGCGCCTTAAATTTATGCATGTAGTCAACAATAGTGGCATCGGCTGCATAATTTGATTAAAGAACCTTTGTCAGATCAGCGCAGGTATCAGATCGTAAAATTAAATTTAGACCTATCATTGGTTAATTTTCGGGTTCTTGCAACCTCTCGATACCAGAAGGGTCGCAACTGAGTATCATTGGTAACAATGGTGTTCAATAAATTATTATTTCTCGTGCACCTTTGATGAAATTTCAAATTGTTCCGATAACGGTCGCCGCATTGTTGCACTCATTTTTCCTTAGTTCATTTGCATATATCAGTTATTGATTGAAAAAATATTCATATACAATGTTTAGAGTCATTCGATCGATTCGTAACGGCTCTCATAATTTAGGTTTACAATGGAAATTTGCGATTTTAAATAATGGTTTCGTGTATTGTGAAGGTTCATTTGCATCGCGAACGTTATTATTAAGGAACTGTTAAATCTGCGGTGAAAGTTATGTGGACAAAGAATTCATTGTAGTGCATGTCTACTACAAAACTCTACCCTCTTCAGCGCCAGGAGTGAAAACCTAATTGTTGTGGTTCTCGCTGTGAAAACACTGTTTCAACGCACGTCACTGTTTCCTGTCAGCGCGCGCGACTCATATTTCTGAATGGCTTTTGTTCTTACTTGTACCAGTGGTTTTACAATGACTGGACGCGGCACAGTTTAGTTTCCAACTAGATATGAACTGAGTGCTAAAATAACATAGATACAAATCAGACAATTATTGCGATATAAATAGTCGGTTTAAAATGGGTGTATAAATAAATAATAGACGAAGAAAAAACTTATGGAGTTAAAAATATGGTATTCCTTGGTAATAAACATGAATATTTATAATAGGAGACGCGTGGCGCGTCGTGTGCGATGGCATGCGCTAATACCAGCCATGTACCTACACGTATATCTTGATTATTTCCCACATACATTAACATACGAATCGGACAATTTAATATTTCTTTTGCACTATTATCTTTTCCAGGTATAAGTGCTTTGCATATCGTTTATAGTTCGAAAAGACGCGTGCCGTTGTCTTGTCGATTTGCATACAGGATTCTAACGTTTCGGAAATGTAGAGAACATAATTATCTTTTGACTGTCTTTTCTGTTTGGCGTCTACAACAAGCCTAAATAATGTTTGGAGTCGTTGGGCTAGACACACAAAAACGATTCATAGTTGACAATACATGACAATAATAACTAATCTGAAAGTTTTCAAGTCGAGAGTGTATAGGTATCTTCTAGGCGAGCATGCACCACCATCGACCGTGTCGACACTTCCAGGTGAGACTACGGTCAAATGCTTGCCTTATCTGCAATAAAAAAAATACAAAAGATTATGAAAAAATGTTCTATTATAAAAAAAATCGAAAACAAAATGGTGAAATGAGTCGCAACTTTCCCATTCCTCCGTATCCAAGATCAGCAGGAGAAATAATCTTGTGATATGATGAACTGAGACAAAACATACAAACCAAAAAGATTACGTATACAAAATAGCACGTGCAGATTTTCCATCAGTGTTAACGCTTATGACTGACAAAAGGTACCTTATAGCTAGTAAATACATAAGAATAAATACATTTGCATATTCGAAAATTAAATTTACATAAATACAGTACAGCACGTGCAGTATTGCCACGAGCTGACACATCATAGCATTGGCATGTGCTGTCGTACCCGAAGTGCTAATATATCGGTCAGAAAAAAGGCAGCCCCTCGTAACTATCCAGTAATATATAAGAATAGATAAAATTTGCATACCCGAAAATCTCCATAAATACAATATCATGGTGTACTATGTTAGCAAATGTAAACACCATTGATAACTGCCTTTAGATTCTATGCAAAATAATTCACTAGCAGAAGGTAACCTCGTAACAATTTGCATTATCCAAAAATAGAAATTGATCTTATAACACGTTAAAGTGGGGAAGGGATGTCTCGTGCTAGAACATCATGAAAATTGGCAAGTAAATATACCATGCAAAATGTGCAAGCATATTTACATTTGCATTTTACACCTCTGTGCCTATCTGCCTTTTACTATCTATTATTTTCTGCAGTATAAATTGAAATGTTAAATAGTAACGACATTAAAAGTATTTGATCATATTTACTGGTACTAGTTTTAACTATGTATTGTCTGAGAAAAAGAAATGAATAATGACTAAACATCATTTACGTAATTTACGTAATTTTTGTGATTTTCATGCGAAAGGCCTTTATTTGGCAATGAAAATGCCTATAGAAGTTGATATTAGCTAAATCCATTATGCCATCTTTTCCTTCTATTTTGTTGTTTATTTATTTATTTAATAATTTATTGCACAGATTAACTTACTAGTACAAATGGCGGACTTAACACTAAGAGCATTTTCTACCAGTCAACCACCCATAGTGAAGGAGAGACGGTGTAGGCGTGCATCAAAATAACTCATTAAGAAAAAAATAATAAAAAATAATGGAAAATAATAAAAAAAAAATGTGTTAAATTTTGTTTCTGGTGTACAATAAAGAGTTTTCTATTCTATTCTATTCTAATAATAAAGCTTAATACAAAAACAACATGAATGTAATCTAATGTTGTTTGTTTTTAACCATGGTCGTCCCACTTATTTTTTTTTTTTAATATTCCAACAACCTTTTTCGAGATTTCAATACATCCACACTACATTCTATCCATCTACATTTTAAACATTTCCGTTCGCATTTTTTTCTTCAACTACAACTATCATGATTGTTTTTATCATAATTTCTTTGGTGTTTCCATCGTCTTTATTTATATAATTTCATTACAAGTGCCTTCGAAACTTCGACCAAACACACCCCACTCCTTTTCTGTATTACAATGACTGCATCATAACACATCTCTGACACAAAATATGCTAATCCTTGTGAGCTAATCACAATTTTAATCAAAATCAGACACTTTACACTCCGGGAGTGTCGAGTTTATGTCATTTCAAGATGAGTTTTTGATTTGATGACCAGTTTTGGGAGATCTGTGGTGAAGAACAAAGTAGAGTGTAGCAAAGAGCTGGATTTAATAGCCGGTGGTTAGTAATTAGAATGAGCAAGGGTGAATTACATTTTTTTACGTTAGTTACAAAATTAATACAGCACTGTCCTTGCATTATTTCATATAAGCATGTTTTGTTAATTATCTTACTAGTGAAAAATTTTTAAATAATAGTGAGGATACTGAATAAATATAGGTAAATGTAGAAGTAATACAAAAATTTGCATAAACTTTATATCTTCCAAACCTAGATTCCGAATACCAAAAATGTATGTGTTTAGGAATACGCAGTCTAGGAAATAGTACCATCTAAATATACTCGTTCACTCCACTAAATTAAAAGCTACCAAATTTTCTTTGCCGTGCCATAAACAGCACTGCACTTTAGTCGCTTTAAAAACTTTAGCGAATATCTCAAAGCAACCCTCCCTTCATAAGCTTCATAAGTTGCCAAATTCAAGTTTATTGATTAACAGTTACCCTTCTGCAGTCTACAAAATTGGGCAGTGCGTCGAAAAGTTTATTTCCCACTGCGGTAATTTTTCACAGAATATAATTATTAAATGCTGCCACTAAATTTCGTGCTAAATGCAAGCAGCTCGACTACGAGTTTAAATGTTAATGTGGGGTTATCAAAGCTAGATTTGAGCTGTAAAAATTATATGGTGTTGGCTTGGCGCTGCGGTCGGGTGTAAGTTACAAAGCTTGATTAGCTTACGTAGCTATGTTATAGTACTATGGTAAATAGGTTAATTTTTATTAGAATCGATTAGATCTTATTATAAAATGGATAAAAATAAAATAAATAATGTTTTGTCCATTTTTTCCCGTTATAAAAATGAATTGCAATTTTGTTAACACACGTAGCAATATTTTTATAAATTCACCTACCAAGTACCGGAAAACACAATTAGCAAACGTAAACCGACGCGTCCGCTCAAAAAAAACCTACGTTTTTTTTTATCATGTCTTCTAACCTTAGAGTTCATATTTGAAATCTCACTAATCGGTAATTAATTTATAAGCGTGTAACAACATAAAATAATTAAACAAACCATCCATAACATAGGTAATGTCAATCGCATAAACAAACTGCAAACTGCAAACTGCCAGTGTAAATGAGCCAGAAACCATACCAATGTTGGCTGCACCATCGTCGGCACTAGCTGGGCTTCCGTAATTAACGAGTAGGTAATTAAATACGCTGTAATTGCTTAATGCAATCAGCCTTCATCGCTTTTAGTGCTAAAGTTTTTCTACTTCGCTGGGAAGTATTAGTTGGAATGTTGGTTCGTTGGAATAGGTAACCTACGTGATTGTTATTCGTGCTCTTTAGGAACATTTTAGGCGTGCCCATAAAAAACTTCTATCATTTGTTTTTATTTTTTATTTTGTTTATCTGAACGCATTCTATTATTATTCTAATCTATCCTTCAATTAGGCTTATATAAAGGTTGTTTAATTTTTTTTATTGGTAATGAGGTTCGCGGTTGACCACTATCACTCCGTATGTTAAGTGACAATGTCGTAAATTCTAAGTTCGTGAGAAAATTCAATTAAATAAACAAATAAAAAAGGCAAGCTCGTTTTCGAAAAAGGGGATATATTAAATCCATATTCGTATGAATCAAATTACATATCCAAAAATTTTTGTTTCGCCACTCAGTTCATTCCTTTCTTAGCATAAACAGGTAGGTAATAGGTATCTGTTTATCTACAGCTCTGATTTCTAGCAGTCAATAAACATTGTTACTGTGTTTATCATGCGACAATCGGACAGACCTGTCAATTTTATTTATTTCAATGGACTATGGGACATCGAGGACTGACGGACATGGGTCGCGGCTGCCGGAAGCGTCGCACCGTCCGACGCCGGACCTTGCGCCATTCATTACTAAAATCGATGGTTGTTTTGAATTAAATCATCCGATTCATTAAAAATATTCAAATATACGTTTGGTAAAAACGATTATAAATCCAATGTAAAAAAAAGTTTAAGAAGAAAGTTAAAGATTGACTTTGGTGGAGGTGATCTGAAAACTCTTTCTTAGTTTACAAAAGACATAGGAATAGTTTTTTGATATTATAATTATCATTGTAGTTGACTGTTACTTGTCCTTTGAATATTTTACATTGAATATAATTCAGTCTATTTATTTGGATTCGTTTTTTTTTAATTTTTATTTTTGTTTTTTTAATTATATAGATACAAAAGAAGTTTGATTTCTAATTTTGCAAAGTGTCCATATATGGTAACAATGCCATATACGGGGAGATGCTTTGACGTGACGCGGGTCAGTACACCGGCGCCGGTCGGTGACATGTGTATCGATAATGCAAAACGTCAGATTGAGCGCCTAATAATGATTGTCAAAAAACAAGGTAACTTCATAATGATTATTGAGAGAAACAAAAGAAAGTCGATTTAGAAGCTCAATAAAGGAGTTGTAATAAAATGTGTCAAAAGTAATGTAACTTCATAATGAATATTGAGACCGCACACCTGAGCTTGGGTATTTTTTTTTTCGAAGCTTCAGTGTGTGTACTTAACGTTTCAATATTGCAATTTATGATTAATGAACAAATCTTAATATTTTGGTGAAACAAAAGAATATCGATTTTTAAATTCACCAAAGTATATTGACAATGACAATGTCGAGATCGGGTGTTCACTTGAAGTGACACGGGTCAGTACCTACACCGGCGCCGCCGACCGGAAGCCCCCTGACCCAGTCACGTGACGTATCGATTGTGCAAAAACCAAATAATGGGGTTGTAAGTTTTTTCAAAGCTTTAGTGCTTCCACAGCAACTACCAAACTTTTGAAAATTATAACTGAACTGCATGTTACATTTAATATATTATTATGTTTGCAAAACTAACTGGGATCGACTATTCTAAGAACACTAAACCTAAAAAGTCATCAATTAAATTATTATCTCTTTGTGTGTTTGTCACTTCAAAACTATTATAGAAACATGCCGAATGGATTTTGATGGGGTTTTCGTTGTTTAGTAACTTTGATTTCAACTAAAAAAGTAACTATATTTCATTGCTAAGTGACTACCAGTTGTAGAGTTACATAAAAAATAGTTAGGTGTAAACCGTTTTTTTTTATCCAAGAGTGAAATTCAATTTTGGATCGCCTAGAAGTATTTCAGAGTAGTTTGTATAATAAGAGCTTTATTTTTTACGTGTCCTTATTCTGGGACTCGACTTCAATATCCATGAATCAAAGATTTTATTACAAAAATTCCAAAATTCAACTACATCACTTACTTTCCCGGTGTTATAATAATGTATTTAATAAATGTGCGTGGCTATTGTAACACAAATAGTTATTCACGCCCACACTGACAAAACGCACTTATTCTATAAAGCCCTGGTCAGTCACAGGTGGGGTGCACCTTATCTCAGTCGATCTAGTGACCACTCCGCTTTTTGACACACTCGGCCCTACAGAATAGTGATATTTTACCGCTGATAAAACTAAACACGTGTTTTGTGTTTAATCACCGTTTTATCTGAAGTGCTTGTTAATCGATCGATGTCATTTTTGACATATTTTGATAGATTAGAATTTCGTTAGTTTTCGATAAGATTGCGTGGAGCTATTAGTTTGACTTACGATTAACGGCGACGACTTCATTAGAATAGTACTAATAGTGGTCATTATTTTCTGAATTTTAGTAACTAGTAAAAACAAAAGATGGTATTAGTAATTATTTTGTTTTCTTTCAATCTCCTCCGGCCACAATGTAAATGTTTAATTTAAAAAAAATACGAATTCAGTGAATCATCTACTATTGTGTTCAAAGAATAGAACGGTTCATGTTTCAAAATAATTGATTTTTATCCATTAATTAACTAAAGTTTAATTGAATACCTAAAGAAAATTGATTTAATAATTAAAAATAGCATCGATTTTAATGTTATTACGTTTCGCTTCAGTTGCTTCTCTATTAAGGGATCTGTCACACCCATTTAAGAAACTTTAAAAAGTCATAAATCCCTTACGAACATAAACTACAAGTACAATAGAGTGCACGCAATTAAATAAAGTACGGTATACGATCTGCTAATGTCTTATTTATGGGGTTTTGAGTCTAACACTCAGTTTTCACATGCTTAGTGCGATTGCTACCTGAATACGCACAGATTTATAGGACAGGCAGAGTTATGAAGATCTTTGAATGCTGTTTGGAATTTGAACCACATGGCAATGAGGATTGTTTTTTTAAAGTCATAAATAGATGTCTTTAAAGTCATAACAGAATACTAACACTCCAGGTATTTTTTTTTATCTTTCTTATAATAGTTCTGGATTAAGGAATGTTTAAAAGTAGACAGTTTCAAGCGCGCCGCTTACAAACATTTTTTTACAGTCAGCTCGCTTTCTTTAATGCAATGTATATCACTGTACATAATATACTATACTATATATTCATTGTATAGACTTTTTACCCTTTAATGCTCTAATAAAAGTATTACTTAGATACCATAACATAGTTTCTTCACCTATTTATTCAGAGATCCGCAACATTTTTACGATTTTCACTTGAATAGTTCCCATCGCTTACAATTTTAATATGCGTTTAGACACCCTTTCAACCCATCACCTTGGTGGTAGCTAACTTTTTTATGGTATCATATAACATGACAGAAATGGTTATTTTACGGCTACAGCTTCGCAGATTTTACTGTCATAACATTTTGAGATCTCGATACGGTGGGAATGATAAGTGTTATCATAGTGGAGTAAATAGGTTTTATGTGGAGGTGAGGAACATGTTTATTAGGTTGGATGTGGATTAATTTTGAAAATACCCATAAATTTGTAAATCAATTTTTTTCTTATTTAGAAATAAAATCCGTTGAAGTCTTGGATAGTTAGACATGCTCCGATCTGTATTTAATTCCGACTTTATTTGTTAAATAATTCTAAATCAGCAAACTTAAATATTTGTTACTCTATGAATGCTGGAGTGCCAGCACAGTCATCATTACACGAAATTACTGGGCATATGAGACTTTAGAGCCGATGTCTCAGAGTAACGATCGCAGTGCAGTGCCGAGCAGGATTATGCAATGCAGTGTTCTGGGTGGTGCTGTAACTGTTATGGGCAGGCGTAGGGCTTACCATCAGGTGAATGACTTGCTCGTCTCGTCACTCAGTCAAATAAAAAAAAAAACATATTTTTTTGAATATATGACCAATGAAGAGATTTTTCGATTAAAAGTAAATATATCGATTAATCAAAATGTGTATCTCCGTTTTGATACCACATAATAAAACTGAACTCTATCATAATGTAGAGTCTTGAGTTAGACAACAAAGAAACAATTTTTCTTAATCCTCACACAAAACAAACATCATCAATTTCTCTATACAAATCATTCACTACCTCTTTTCTCCTTAAACATATTTGCTGAGAAGTCAACCAATTTGTAATTTTTCATACCGCAACTTATTTATTTTTAGTTTCAATATTTCTCTACCCTTGCATGGGGATTAAAAAGTTATTGTTAGAAAAGTAGAGCAAGGGGCTAAGGAAATAATACAAATATATCACTTTACAATGTGAAGGTAGAGTTTGTAACTCATTGTGGTACCAATCAATGGCAACAGTAGTTCCTTTTTGGAACAGTGTTTGTCAAAGTTTAACATTTGGCTTTGGCAGAAGTCAGCATTCAAAGATATTATTTTTTGTTTTTATTTGACTGAGTGACGAGACTAGCAAGTCGTTCACCTGATATTAAATTCTACGCCTGCCCATAAAAGTTGCAATGCCACCCAGAACTTTGCATTGCATAATCCGGCGCGGCACTGCACTGCGCTTGTCACCCTGAGACATCGACTCGAAAGTCTCAATAAAATAATTAATGAAAGAATTAGTGAATGCGTCAACAAATATCCACTTCAATCTACAGTAATAAAATGTTGAGTAGACATAACTTTTGAAAAGCTTTAAGTTATTTCAGAATAGGTACCTACCTAATGTTTAAGTCACTAAGTTAGCTTCATACATTTTTTTTTTATAATTTAAATATTCTCAAAGTGTCTTACAAACACATTAGTCCCACGCCTCAACCCAACAAAACTTGACCTTCCAAAATCTTTTTATAACATTTGCTTTAAAAGTTTGACAGCTTCTGTCTTTTTTCGGAAATACGTTGACGATCAAACTTTAATCCTAGCCGCGTCGTCACGCTCACCGAGCACGGTTCAAAACAATTTTTGGCTTATTAAACTTATCCAGGTAGACACCTAGTTTTTTTTTAAAGAGTTATACAGGCAGTTTTTTTGCCATATTATCCGTTACGCCACTTTAAGGGTCCAAACTACCCTTACGGTGTACCTCAATCAATATTTAAAGTGTGTGCGTTTAGAGGTTGAATTTGTTATTATGTTTGAGTTTGTTCTTAAATTTGCCAGTTTATATCGATGTTAAACTTTAACATGTACTAAATATACGTATTTAAAAGAAATAAAGTGCTTGGTGGCACTGTAACTGTTATAGCAGGCGTAGCGCTTACCATCGGATGAACGACATGATCGTCTGGTCACTCAGTCAAAATTAAAAAAATAAGTTTTTATAAAAATTATCGTAATATTAAAAAAATATCTAAGAATTAGAATAAATCTAAGTAAATGAAAAATAATTCTAAGTTTCTAGCGTTATTGTAAACTTTTTTTACTTTGTCCACAATAATACTATTACAGAGCCAAAAAACTATAATTTATAATATTATATTGTGTAAAAATATTTTTTATATATTAGTCATTTACGAATTATTTTTGTCGTGTGAATTTACAAACACACGAAAGGGTTTTACAATTCGATACCCACAAAAACAAATTGTTTAAAAATATAATATAATAATTGTCCAGAGAAAGTTCCATCGGCGCCGAGAAAGTTTTCAAAGACTTAAGGGTGCGACACACTGCAGTCAATAATTAAGGCGTATTCAAACTGATCGGAAACTATAAATAATGGGAATCCGGATCGGACCGGATTCCTTTTGTGCACAATTATTATAAGTTTCTTTAGAGGACTGAACCCTTTCGATAGATCGGATTGATTTAATAACATGCTTTGATATTTTCACCTCCTGTTTCACAGGTGGCTCTAAAGAACCCCCGCTAAATCCTCTAAAATCAAATAACTATTAGTATGTATGCAGCATTATGTATTATTTCGGAGGTAGGTATGCTATCCACCAATCCGGACCAGGCCCTGTGGTGAATTATGGCCTCATCTTCCTCACGAAAGTTAGGAGAGACCCGTGCTGAGCAATAGGCTGATATGGGTCGATGATGATAATATTTGGAGCATCTTTATCTATATACAACTGTGTCTAGTATGTATGTTCCTACTATATCTATACATCAACATATATATTATACATACATCATACTGGGAGTTTTTTCTTTAACAAAAAAAATTAAATAAAAAATGCTCTTTTTTATAGGTTGTATAAATATGAAGTCGCATTGCACGTTCACTTAAATTTATTGTTAAATGGTTATTTTGTTAAAAACTATGTACAAAGCAAGATCAAAAATAGCAATTCAGCTTAATCTTAAACGTCTAACGGTTCACATCCAAGCTATTTCATTACAAAAGAAAAAATAATCGAGCTTAAAATCTCAGCACAAAAAACTGTTACAATTAGAAAGTTTTTGTTCCTTGGCATTTGATTCGAAAAAAATCTCTTAGTGACAAAAAGGAATTACAATGACATGTCAGGTTAGGGTTGCCATTTTGCCCGTATTTTTTTTATTTTATTTCGCTCTCTTCAGTAGTGTTAGGTGACAGTGGTGATCGCAATTTTGACGAAGGCCTTTGTAGTTTTTTTTCTTTTTTTAAAAGATTGAGAGTATCGTCTTGCATAAATTAACGCTTGGGTATTAGAGCGGAACATGAATATTCCCATGTCTATAATATTTTTTGCGCGTCTTTGATCGATTCTTCACATTGTGAGAGAGATCTGGGTGTGATTGAAAACTTTTAATTGAAAAACAACATTTTTTATAAGGTTTTATTCACTGGTGATGAATAAAAAATGATAGCAACACTAAAAAGTTTTTAATTTTAAAAGTGATTTTAATTCTGTGGTGAAGGTTAGAATATGTAATACCTTGATTATACCTACCTTAATAATTACGTGATAATTATATTATATGTTATTACAATTAATCAATAACAATAACGAATTTAGGTTTTCTGTTCGTTTTTGGTCTGTTCAAAATAGACCGTCAAAAAAATCTTCTAGAACCTTTTATTTGGACATGAATTGAGTTTGTCTTTCATTATCGCAAGTAAAAAAGAATCAGATGGTTAAACTAATATTTATAGCCTTCTTTAGTCTAAATCCAAGTGGACAAATTTACGACGCACCGTATCATATAAATCATTTATGGTGACATTTTAAATACATTTTTATATGCGAGCCCGATGTACTTGTGCAGTATCGAAAAAAGTTACTACATCTATTGAGCACAAGTCGTTGAAATTAAAGCCTTGAATGCATTGTCATAGGGCAGAAAATGACGTAAATGGTTTCACGTTTCGAAGATAGATGTTTAGAGGCAACATTTATAAGTAATTTGCGAATAAATCTTCCTTACGAAGGGGAACTTTTTGCTATCTACAATATAAGCAGGCTATTAACGTCGTGTACCGATAATTGTCACACATATTTTAAAGTATTCCCTTCGTTACAATGTTGAATCAAAAACGGTGCCCTTAAATGGTTTTACGTAGAATCGGAACGATTATTTTTAAAAACGCAATAAAGGTGAAGCTTTGTCACTTTTTTCCGGATAGCTGTGATTTTTGTGAGAATATTTTTAATAAACTTTGATTTCTTTTGTTGCAGAAGGTGAGTGGAAATGGAACACAATGTGCATCCAACGATTGGTATTGAATAACAAACGAGAGTGAGTAAAATAGTATCAGGTAATCATAAAAAACAAGCAGTATACCTTTTGAAAAAAAAATTAAATTAAATTGTCGTTTGTATTTAAGCATTTTAAGAAATTTGGCGGATAACCATGCTTATAAGTTGGTACTTATACACAACAACACAATTTTATTTAATTTTTTACAAACGACAATTTTTTTTTTTAATTTTTAATTTTTTTTTGTTGATGATTAGTTAGGCGGTTTTTGGAATCAATTTTTCTGGGGTATACTAGTCAATTTGCACAATATTGATACCAATCAATTTGCACAATATCAGGTTAGTTTATTCACCCTCCACTACAATCAGGTACCTTACTGCTTACTCATCTAGTATACCCCAGAAAAATTGATTCCAAAAACCGCCTAACTAATCATCAGTATAAAACTGTCTGAGTTTGTGTTTGGGTCTATGTTTCCCGATAACGCTCCCGTCTCTCCTTCACTATGGGTGGTTGACTGGTAGAAAATGCTCTTATCGTTAAGTCCGCCATTTGTACTAGTTAGTTAATCTGTGCAATAAAGTATTAAATAAATAAATAATAGCTATAACCTGGGAGTCTTCAAGGCACGAGTGAATCTGTTACTTCTAGGTAAGCGTGTACCATCGTAAACCACATTGTCACTCACCATCAGGTGAGAAAGTGTTCAAACGCGAACCTATTTATTAATAAAAAAAAACCAGCAGCTCCAATTGTTCACCATTGATTAAACATCAGTGAAGCAACATACACAGCGGAAACATAATTGTTTTTACACCATCCAAATCATGGGTACCTATTGGGTAAAATAAAGGCGCACGCACACCGGCGATCGAGCGTGGCGATCGCATCCGCGGCTTTGTGCGACATAAAACAATGTGATAACGGACCTATATTGTGTTATTCGGTTCAATGCTCTAAAAATATCCCAATGTTTATATGAAAACGTAATTTTTACTTTGATACAGAATGTTCCGGCAGTTTGTAATAATATGAACAAAAACGTTATAGAGCAACACAGCATGGAATGAAAATGTTATTTGTATAAGTTTGTCGAATGAACTATAGTGCTAGTATCTAGTGTCAGATTATGTCAGGCAGCCCAAGGGCCTCTGACGTATCCTTACGATCGCTATTAATGATATCGATATTGGTGATATGGATCACCAAGACGCGAAGCACGGAGCAATGAAAACTCGCATAAATCTTACGAAAAGTCATTGGTGCCATTGAGCATCGAACCAAATGAGGGTCATCGTCATCATCAACCCATATCAGCCAACTACTGAGCGTGCTCAGTAGTGCCTCACTTTCGTGAGGAGGATAAGGCCTTAATCCACCACGGAGGTCTGGTCCAGATTTGTGGATAACATATCTATCTCTGAAATAGTTCTCGGATATGTATGTGGTTTTCCTTTAAACGCGAGTGATAATTATGTACATATTATTATGTTTTACAAGAGACATATTGGTACATGCCCGCACTAGGATTTGAGATTACGACCCTCTCCTTGGAAGGCGGACGCTCTCCCACTAGGCTATACCACGAAAATGTGCATACAAAATTCACAGAATCAATGTTCTGAATGAAAATTAAGATGAAGACATTAATAAAATTGAAACGCTTTAAAGATGTGATATGTAGGTTGTAAAATCACCACATGGTTGATACTAAAACCGCATTTTCTAAAAAAAGATCGCTAGAAAATTAAGCTCCCGTATTTAAATCGTAAAATTTCATGGCCGACACAAAGTTGCACGTAGCGGCCACTTTGTGGAAACATTAAATAACAAGTAATGAGCTCATTACCCGATCTTTACTGCCTTTCTTATGAAATTAGCTCGTAATATTGTCTGAAACAGCGAAGTGGACGCATCTGCTTCGGAAGATTCTAAATTCATTGAAGTTAGTGTGATATTTTAGAAGTGTTATTTCTAATCAATGCTATATTTCTAAATATGATATCGCTTGTCAATTTAATGCTTTCACACGAAAAAATATTTTTCATAGAAATCGATCGAACACAGAAAGTCGGTTTATGCAAATATTGCGACTTTCAAATTACTCAGTTACTGAAAGCTACAAAAAAAAACAAATTTGTGAAAAAAAAAATATTAGTTTACTAAAGATGTTTCCTGTCTTTAGAATATTTTGTTTTTTTCTTTCTTAAAAAACGTACAAGGTAAAAAAGAAAGATGAAACAACATTTGCAAACAAATTAGCTATAATCTTGCGCTGTGATTACATTAACGAGCGCAAACGTCGCGACAAGCGGAGCGGAAAACTTAGCGGGCCCGCCCCGCCTCACTTCGCGTCGAAATCGTCTATTTGCGCAATCACGACAATGCGTAATGACGATCGTTAGATACTGTGACAACAGTGGATGCACAAAGACAGTGACAAAGCTCCAAACATTTCCGGGGAAAGTGGGCTTGAAATTCCACGCCACGATTTTGTTACAAGTATGCGCATTGCGCAGTACCATGAATTTTCCAAGTCATAATTATATGCTAGCATCATTTTATCAGCAAAACTATTATGTTACTTCGTATTTTGGGCTTCATTTAGAACAAAGATATTTAAGAGAGACAAAATAAGTGAAGTACACAATGTTTTAATTTAAACTGGTATTTTTAGCAAATCATCAATTACGATCTTTATCTTTTACTTTCTAATAAATATATCCACTACAACTTGCTATAAGCTTCCTTCCCTTTCTTTAAATCAACCAAACAGACCAACAGTGCATCAACAAATAATTGGATTTGTAAAATGATTTATATTTGTGTAGTATGCATAGATTCCAATCCCTATCACTTGGTTGAAGCTCAACTACTGGCTAGTTCTGTACTTTGTACAACGTTTGTACAGAGTAATTGACATTATTTTCCAATTTCTCTACAATTTTTTTCTGCGTAATGAAATCGCGTTGTCGTGCTTAGTCGCTCGTATGGAGTGGGGTACTTTAACAATTCTTTGGAAAATGCTTATATTTATCTAATTTATGTATGAACAAGCGAAGTACAAGGTATTCTTATTATCCTATTGTTTAGACGACGAGATTCAACTACAACTTTAGGTTTTACTAATTACATGGAGACACACTGGATCAAACATCAGTAAAATAAACGAGCTCAATCTAGCTTCATTATACAAAAACACGTCTTAATATAATTTACCTGATTTCTCATAATAAAAAATATATTTCGTGTAGTATTATGATACAAGCCAACAACGATAAATATTTGTATCCTTATGGAGATGAAATTTCCATAGACGTTATACACACGCATACACAGACTTACTTCATGTCTCTATTAATATACACAGTAAAGAAAAGCGTATAAATAAAACAGCAAGTACCAGGCGAGCATAGGCGCAAGACGGTGGCATTCCAATAACCAGCGCAATCTATCACCTACTCACGGAAAGCGGTAGCTAACTCCCTACATATAATTTAAAGCCATTAAAGACATCTGCAGACCGTAGCAATGAGCTCCGCTTACTTGGGATGCGTAACGTCCCTCTAGTGCCCTTTTTTGTGTTCCTACGTACGTGCGGGGGTGACTTTTTCAAGCAAGGGGTGAACTTGTGGGGTGTTCTTCATGTTTATGACTCCGTTGTCACAGTAAAACAGTAGGAAATGTCTATAGTGGTCGAGTGAGACTTACACACAAACTTACGTACCATTACTCTACTGATAGATAGATAAACTCTTTATTGAAACACCACAGAACAAAGAAAACTGATATACTTTTTGATGGCTAAATTTATGAAGCTGAAATCAAAGCCATAAATTTTCATAGTCATTCTTTTTACAAATACATAGTTAGTTAAGTTCATAGATTTAAAATGAAGACAAAAGTTTATATCTCACTTTAGTGGGTAATATACTGTCCACCGTTTCAGCAATCGTTTTACATTATTTATAATTTTTATCACCATTAAAATTTGACACCGGTTGGTATAGTGATAGAAAGCAAACCTTATCGTTGATCGAAAGATAAAAATATATGTTAACATAATTTTATCTACACACATTTGCTCTTTTCAACAGTTTTCCTACTGTTTCTACTTATACTGTAGGTGTTCCCGAGACATACCTCGTTTTATGAAAAAAAAACTCTGCGTAGAATTGCCGTTTTTTGAATCATTACCGTCTCAACTCCCTTTATTCCGAATGTGGGTGTAAATGGTTGAAATTAGCATTTTATATGCTTTCTTCACATTACACTCGGATGTTCAAATTAAGGTTTTTATCTTTTAATCGGTTTAAGACAGTCAAATTAGTTTCTTAACATGATTATAGTAAGCACTTTACATGGTCTCAGTTGTAAAACTGCTTGATCCAGTTCAAAATTAATTAGCTTTTTTTAACGCTCCAATAAATGAACTTTTTTATTGACAAGTTAAGTATGTCGAAAGATCTGATAGCTGCCTTATTTCAAAAGATTATTCAAATTGAATAATTGCTTGATCAAATGAATGGACTGATCTGACCATTAATCATTTTAGGCATGCATTTTTTTTTATTGAAATTAAGGTAGCCTCTAGACATCAGAAAATTAAGGACGATCCGTCCATGTCAAGATCAAACAGTATCTAACATTGTACGGTGTTTTGATTCTGCAGGATAACTGTTAGTTTACAGAAACAAAACACTATCGAGAACAGCCCTCAAGGTGGGTGTTAAAGCCCGGCGAAAACATTGAGCAAGTTTAATCACAACGTACCCTGATTAAGGCGACCCTCTGGCCATAAAAACATTACCCCTGCTTCCCTCCACATGAAAAAACATAAAGAACAAACACAATGGGACATTGGCCGATGCATCCGATATTGGTAGTTAGCCACATTTGATGCCATGCGTCTTCGCTGATTAGATCGAAGCGTCGCCTTTAGTGTTATGGCTTGTTTCAATTGTAGAGCTGTTTTCTTGGCCTTTTTTTCACGTCTATTGGTGAACTCGAGGCTGATTCTATTGCGTTTTTATTTATTGTTCATTTGATCGACTATTAATTGACAAATTCAATTTCAACATAATTTATTACGATGTTTTTCCAATAATTATATAAAAACAGAAAATTTGCAATGCAATCGAAAATGACAACCACCTTTAAAATGGATATACACTTTGAAGTTAAGCATTGAAATCCCCTATTATACAAATTGGAGTATATAGAAGGGATATAAAAGAAATATAGGCACATAAATATACAGATTAAAGGTACGTTTTCCTCCAACCAATTTCAAAGATGGCCAGCAAAACAAGAATCGCCCTCGGGTGGAAATCTGAAAGCATCGTGAATTGAGAAAAACATTCGTGGTACGGACGTTATGCCTAATGCACCCCCACAGAAATTATCGATTAGAAGCTTTTTTATGCAAGAGGGATTGCGTAGGGGAGCGTACCCAGGGGCGACTCGCGAGTGGAGAAACAAAAAACGCGAGTGAAGAGTGAAAATAAAAAGTTTAAACAAGTCCTCTGCAGTGGCCCTCAAGACAGGGAAAATCAATAGCCGATGCCGCCTCGATGCAAATCTTGCATCCGATTTGAATTTCAATGCGGTCGAGAATTTGAGTTACTGCTTCGCCGCTTCCATTTTGGGGTTTAATTTCTTCGTATGTTGGGTCTGTGATTTAGAAAGATTCGTAGTTTCATTTTAACAAAAAATATACATAAATGTTTTGGTAGAAGTCATAGTAAAAAGGAAAGAAACATTTGAGATAACAATGCTACTTCGTTTTTTTCTCTGTGTGTTTTTTTTACATTTTGATCAATAAAGAGATATCATCTATCTATCTATCTAATCGAACAGAAGGGCTTAGTAGATAAACATTTAGAAATTATTTTCGTATATTTTATTTCTCAAGCAATACTTACAAGCATTTGCTTATTATGATTTTTTCAATATTAACTACTACTAAATGACAAATGTTATATGTAGGAGTACTGCTAGTATCTTACTATTTTTAATAAAAGTTAAAATTATCAGGCATTACATTTTTTTTTATTTGAATGAGTGACTGCTACAAATTTAACCATTTACCAATGTGAAAACTAATCCATCCTTACATGTCACTAAGTTCATCATATTGCAAGCACGTTACAAAGGCATACACATACAATATGTACTTTAAGTAAATAGGTACCAAATGTTGTAAATAATTGTAGAAACACCAAAGAGACAACAACAGCTTAAAATCGCAGTAGCTGTTTATTACCTAACGCCGAGCGTTTCCATAATTTTCTATGAATATGTAATACAAAATAAAACGTTGAATACGCAATAAACATTACGGTCTACGGTTTGTTAGTAGAATGTTAGACATTACGTTAGAGACTAGAATGAGGTATTAACAAATCGACAACCGTATAAGGAAAAGAATAGCAAACGTCAAGTGGAGTGTGAGTGAACGCAAATAAACATGTTTTATTTGCGTTCTTTGCATACGTCTGACACAGAATGGTCGCTATTTATCAATTTCTAGAATATTCTAGGAACACTATGATTATTTCTTTATAGAATTCTATGGTTGGCAACTCTATAGACTGCTGACATATTCGATTCAGTTTCGAAACTATTTTTTTAAGGCATCATAGTTTTTTTTTGGATATAAAGGGTATTACCGGTTTGCTATCCACCGTCAATAGAGAGAAAGTTCTTTTTATTTTTTTATTTTCATGCTTTTTTTTTCAAAAGACCCTCGGAATATCATTTGACATTTTGCAGGTAGTTGTACGCAAATTTCACTTATCTAAAATAATTTCCTATAAAATACAAAGCCGGGACACGTTAAGGCCAGGTTACCGGAGCAACAAACGTTGCCAGCCAAACGCAAACGTAAAATTAAAAGTTCAACAGGAACGTGGGTGCCAATCAATCAAGAAATACGAAATTCTGCGTCTCCCGTGCGTCCTCAGCGCACACTCTACCCAATTAGACCACCCTTGGTCTCAGATGTTCACTCTTCTTGATCGCTGGAGCGTCATCTTTAAATTTCCGTCGTTAAGATTTAATTTTTATCAAGGCCACCCCTCAAGGAGCGGGGGTTGGGAGGAGAGGCAACCTGTCGCGCCAAATATTTTCCTCCGTAGTTTTTTTCCCTCCTTCGATGGCACTTACGCCTCCCCTCTGTACGAATTTTTTTATCATTAAAACCCGGAGTGGGGTCGCCGAACCCGGCGTTGCCAACTCGCGCTTGTCATAACAAAACATAATCATACAGAACCTTAACTGTTGGGTTAGGTTTGCAACGCCGCATTTTACGCAGCGATACATTTTTAATGTCCCTTTTTTCTGGAAATAATTTCGTAATGCACTTATACTATCTTTATAACCCTCGCTTATTGTCATCAATTAAAGACTGACTGCAATACAAAGTATTCGTACTTAAATGGCCACGAAGATTTTCATTGCGAGAAAAACGAACTGCTACCAATTTTATCATTAACCAACGTAACCAACTAATCCATCCTTAGCGTTTAATTAAGAAAAGTCAATTAATCAACCCACGGGATGATAATACTAGTTAATTTGAGGGTCCGACTGCGCGGCCGGTGTGTCCAATAAAGGCGAGCGTGGATGACACATTTACTCTCCCCTCCTTTAGCACTCTAATTAATCCAACTTGGTGTTAATTATGTACCGGGAAAGTAAAAAAGTCCAAGTCTACAAGTCCACGTCTGATCAAAATAAAGGTGCAAACCAACCAATACAGTGACGGGTGTGGTTGGTGGTGGCGGTCCTTACAAATTCAACGTAGCAGTAATTTGTATTTTGACTACTGACTTTGAATAAGAAAGATCTAAACCCTTTGGTAACAGTTTCAGTTTCCCAGAATTATAAAATCTCATATAGTACTTATTTACCAGGTAGGTATATTTTGCATTTATTACCTACTTAATTTCCGTGACTCTACGAATAATGTTCGTATACATACTC
This sequence comes from Campaea margaritaria, assembly GCA_912999815.1. Classification (NCBI taxonomy): domain Eukaryota; kingdom Metazoa; phylum Arthropoda; class Insecta; order Lepidoptera; family Geometridae; genus Campaea; species Campaea margaritaria. The sequence goes on from OU538801.1 coordinate 6,734,963, forward strand.
TTATTAAACACCAAAAAAGAAAATATAAGTATAATAGGAACTTGTTGTCACGCTTTAGCAGAAAGAGAATCAAGTGCAACTCTTTCTCCACCTCTACGATTTCAAGAAATTGTCCAGACATCTCATTAGACAGTAATTATTTGATTGTGTTTTGTTTTCTCATTAATTTACTGATTTAGAGTAAATGCAACTTACCTGTAAAGATGACACATTTCACTGGGTTATTCCCTTTCACCCCACCAGCTTTACACTGACCCCATCTGGATCTGTAATTAAGCCAGAACGTGTTAATTATAAGTCGACTGACACCCGCCTCACCTCGATTCATTTCGTTCGACTCTAGTCTTTGTTTTTCTTTTCCGTGTGGAAGCTTTATTAATTAAGGCGGGAGCAATAAAAGGTAGTTTATTGGTAAAGAAAAGAAAACATTTATTTTGTTGAAATGTAATTGAAGATTTTTCCGTCCTTCTGTGACTGGATTGCCGGAACTATTTTATATAAATAATTGATAAAGCAATCGGAACAATCACGACTTATGATGAGTCTTCATTGATAGTCCAGCTCTTTTATTTCACAATTTCGTTATCTATACTACATTATCTTAATTGAGATATTGATTGATTAACGAAATTTACGGCTCATCGACTGACGAGAAAACAAGATGAAAAAATTTGAATTCGAACTAAAGTAGCTTGGTTGGTATTGATATTGTTACAAGGTTCGAAGCTACCATGATAATTATTTATATAGGCTAAATATATGTATGCGGATTTTTATAGACTAGAAAAATAATACGAAGGTAGTTCATGCAACCAAAGTCACATTGTATTACGAAGAACAACGAACAAAGCCGCGTTGCCATCAACATCGTTTACACAGTTAGCGGCTAAACCGCTGTAACAAACAAAATTAACCTAAGTAAAGTTGAAAACTTGTGGAAACAGAACTCTTATAATCTTGTTAGAGCGCAGACGCAGCGGCTAATCCACCGCCCATCAGCTAATTAATCCCACCAAGTTTATTTCTTCAAAAAGTTTCAACTTCGGAAGTAAGAAGTAATTTCAGGGCAGGGCATTAGTGGGGGAGAACTTCACACTTAGACTCTCCGGGTAAACACTCATGACGTTTCCTAATTAACGGACGCAATTAGTGGTCGAGCTCGATGGACCATCCCCCCTTCACCCTTAGGGGGTGGTGATAAGTGGCCTCAAGCGGAAAAAGTTAGGAGGAAATTCGACGGCTTAACACGGGTAAACGTGTGGCGCCCAGACGGTTCGACTGCTGTGTCTAGTTGTACCGTCTGTTGCTATTCGGAGATAACTTAGCGACCTTGGGAAACTGTTTTGGGGTTGAAACTGTCTGTCTGGAGTCCTTTTTGTTACGTTTTTAAGATATGAATACCAAGTTTTAGAAAAGGTAATGGAAGTTATTTAGAAGGGTGACAAAACAATGCTGCGAATTGTTATTTTTAGCCAGTTTCAGACACTTTTTAGGAAGCTAAAGCTGATTCTGTAAATAAAACAATAAATGACAATGTTAAACAGCATCATGTCTATGCTTCAGTATAACACTCTGAATCATGTCTTTATTTTTAGCCGTTAAAAAAACCTTTCATAAGAATCAGACAGTATTCTGAAAAGCAATTCCAAGATAAAGTTGAACTCGATCTCAACCTTAATATTCGAGACGTGTTCCAAACATTAGAAATCTTAATTACAATTCGCGAGTCCGAAGAGACCAAATGAAAAATAGCACTCGTCTATATTCTACCTACTCTCATCTGATTAACATTCCGCCCCTGTGCGTTTCCGATGAGTAATTGCTTTCTTAATTCGCGTCATCCATCCTTAAAATACGGCTATTTTTCATTCGACTTCTCCCAACTTGTGGGTATGTGGAAATGTAATTTGTTATGGTAATGCAGTCTCTGAATCTCTGCTGTTTCCAATTTTAGCATCGGCTTCAGTTTCACAGGTGACCTCAATGTCTTCTGATGGAAAGCGACAACCAACGACGAATATATTTAGCCTAGAATTTTAAATAACATCATATAATATTCTTAGGTTCTTTGATGGCGAGGTACATCTCCAATGTACTTAAAAACTTCCCCGTTTGCACGTTCGAGTGATCTGAATAATACAGATTACCTACCAGCTAGAATACAATCACCAATGTAAAAACATGCAATGCTAACTAAGCAAAATGTGTCATAATTATTGTCAGCTTTAACTATTCGGATAATTTAAGGCTACATTCGAGAATATGCGGTAGGTACATATTTGTTTTAGACCACGGTGTTAAGAAAGCGTGCAAAGTTACTGTAAATAGAGCTAAAAGGAGTCACTTGTCCGACCGTAACTCTTTTACAAACAGCTCCGTAAATCTTAGAAAGCAGGTCCGTAAAACATGATCAGCAAGCGTTTTAGCAGTTCATAAAAACATCGTATCATTAAAACGCGGTAAGCAAAAAATCGTTAGTCCTTGTTTGGCGTTCCGTTGCTTTCTTTTTCCCTTTCTATGCCTTAATTTATTCCCTAAAATATAAAAGGATTCTGGGGAGAAGGCCTCGTCGTTAGCGATATTGTAATTTGATTATTTGTATTTTTTTTCGAATACTTTTAATCACCGGGGTGGTTCAATGGCTGGAGGGGGGAAGAAAATCAGATTTCAATTTCAATTAGTGAAGGATCTTCGTGGAAAAATCCGAATGGACTGAATTGGTATTGATGAGTTTGGTCGTTAATATAAATGAGTCATTTTGTCGGGTGCCCAATCAGCCTTCTTATTTGCTTTCTTTTGTATTTCGGTATACGCAAAAATATTTGTTTGCGTCAGAGTTAATTAGAAAATTGATTTGATGTAGACCACTTATTTCTATTTCTGCTCAGTAATGATAGGTAGAGAAGGTATTCATATACTTCTTATTTCAGCCCAATTATAATATAGGCTAGTTTATTGAAACGGTGAAAAAAAATTTGCATATACTGCCCTAGCAGCGCTATTAAACATTTTCCCAGAAACTGCGCCCTCACAGTTAACCACTACAAAGTTCTACAAAATCCAAGTACCATGTCATAACGCCACAACATTGGATAATTAGGCAGTGCGCCGATTGGTGCACGCGAGCCACAAATAATTCATTAGGACCTTAGTTCACCGCATAGAATCACTTAGACTGTCATGCACGACGTTTAAAACCACCAAGCGACGTAATTACGCCTGCACTGAAGCGCTTCAGGCTGAAAGGTTAGATATAATTGGATAATAGACCTCGTGTTATGCACTTTAATGACATGTAGTCTTTCATGTCGCATTCATAAACAATACCCTTCGACCGCAAGCGACATTCAATTCATCCAATTTGTACTGCGACACGAACCAATAAGAAAACGGGACGTCAAGGAAGCCGCAATTAAAAGGGATCCTCGAATATCTTCCGACTTAATGACTTCTTTGCTTGTTAATTCCTTGTCGCGAAGGAAAAAACCGGGAGTCGGATTAATTCCAAGTGCGATTCGATTGTTTGCATAAGCCTCAGCACTGGGGAAACATCACCTCACCGCCACCGGCTTAAAAAAATAATTAAAATTCGTAATCACTCTTGACTCGACCCCCCAGGGGGAATGCAAGAGTTTGTCTTGCCTCCGAGGCCACCGCTTTGTGGAAAAAAGTCGCGATTTTTACACAGTATGACTTCAACCTTCTCTCAAATTCGTTTATGTGACATTTAAGTAATTTGTGTTACTTGAACGTTATAAAAATGACATTATTACGATCCGACACGGAGTGTTGTTCAAATAGTGGCACAAAAGGCTTGTAGGAATGTTTATAGTCGTCTTTAAAAACTCGAACGACATACACGTTTGAAAAGTTTTCAAGCCGCTTAGTTACAGGTTGCCCGCAAAATTTGAAAGCTTAGTTCATCCTTTGCATGTTCGCTGGTAGTTTTCTACCCTCTTAACAACATATTTCGGCATATTTCGATTACCATAAAGCGTTCCGTGTCATGTATATTTACGTTTCATTATACGTACTTACTTCGGAGCTTACATGCATTAATTTCTTCACTCCACCTCGCCGGAAAGCAGCGCTTCTCTAATAGCAGGTTAACCCATACAATTTCCAGGGAATATACTATCGGAGCGTAATTATCGAAGAAATTCGAATTTCGCCGCTAATGGTATGTAAAATAAATCACAACAATGGGCAGACATTTCCTTCGTCTATTCAAAAGAATCCGAGCTTATCACGGTCTTAAATTAATAAGCATTCAAGTCGAGCCAAGTAAAAATGAATAAAGCTCGTAACACCGAACAATGGCGTAATAAGGATGGTGCATTTTGTCTCTGAGAGCTCGCTTGCAAAACAACAATAATTCTTCTTTCCGTGAAAAGATTTTCAGCGTTATTCCACTTGAAATTATTATTTTTTTTTTCTTGTCGTCTTGTCTTGCCATTGTCTCGGTCGGGAGGTAAGTAATGAAGGAAATTGGGGGTTCTTGTCCGGGCTCCGAGGGACGCCAAGATTTGCGTGGCCGACCGTCTAATGCGGAATAATGAAACAGCTTTGAATATCCAAGCTCAGCGGTTTGGATTTATTAGATTTGCCCAAACGGAATTAAGGCACTTGCAAAACATAACTATAACTGCAGATTTATTAAGACCAGCGTTTCTATAAAAGAATTAAAATTAATAATTGCCGTTCGTTATTTATTAGTTGAGATGTTGATTCAATCATACAATATTATAACCACCAATAACCAAAAATTCGAAACATTAAAATATTTTACGATTATTGCGAATCTTTAAAATAATTTAAAGATTTCACCTGTAAAGGTGAACGTGAAATTTATTAGTCGTATTTCCATCTGTGTACATATTACCTGTTTTCATTACTGTGCTATAACATTTTATTGGTTTCACAAGGACACTGAATGAGAACCAGCTGCACTCATTTATTGTGCTTAGATTCGGTAATCTTATTGCTTTACATAAGTACTAAAAAACAAGTTAATTGCGTAAAAATTGTACATAGTTTAGATGGTACTAAAAACGAAGTCGCTTGTCTAAGTAAATACAGGCCATATACGTTACGGTCTTCCTGTGCAGGTCGACTAGACAGTGATATACACATACTGTCTATGAGTACAAACAACACAAACTTGGAGATTACAGCTTGCTTGATGAAAGCTCTTCCATTACTAGCAGACTCAAGTGGAACTTCCTTACTGAATGAATATCTTCTTGAGTGAATACTTTTTAGTTTTAATTCTATCCTTAGTTGTGGGCAGCGGTGCAGACGCGATCAAGTACCGTCTGCAGATTCCTTGCTCGTTCCTTCCCCGGTAAACAAGTATTCAGGACTAGTCGAGAGCAATTTGTTTTTAGTATTTAATTTGAAGAACCAAGTGGACACTCGACGTGCTTTGTCTTGGATTTTTCCTTAGATATTAATTTGCCGTCGCATGCGTAATGCCTTAAAATAGTTATTCCTCAGCTTCTTACATTGTTTGTTTTTTCGGAGTCTTAGATTGTACTGTTTTATTCTTTAATTCTTATGACCATAAGTTTGTCTTTGTTAGTTATTGGTCAATATGGAAAACTGGTTGATTATAACACCATTGTCTTTTTTTTAAATGAGTGCTTAATACAGATGGAACAGGAAATAAATAGAAGTCAATATACATCCACAAACTTAAAATGTGACTTTGAAACAAGCCATTAAGTGCCAATGAAATATTGATAGTATCAGAAACAAATAGCAAAAATCAATTTAAAGTTCTCCATAGAACCCTTAGCATCATCAATCACATCCTATGGATCCAGCCAGCCGTGACTGTAATCCCAGCGTCCACTCACGCCAAACTCAAACATTACTTTTGTAGTTTCCTATTTACATGCCCCCAAAGCGGGTTACTTCGTAAACTCCAATATTTCTTGGCTCATACACGACCCCGAACACAGGGTATTTTCGCACTCTTGTGCAGAAGGTAAACTCGACACTTGGGTTCAAAATTGTTTTTTTTTTACACAATTTATAGCGAGTCAGCAAAATTATTTCGTCTCATGGTAAAGCGTCACATTGCAGCCAAAAATGGCTCAGTGATGTGCTTTAGAAAGATAACTGTCCACAGGGTCGACATAGGCATGATAATGAGTATTATTAGAAATAATGCGCCCTTAATCCAGTTGGAGCTAACCTAAAGCTGGCCAATAAGAAAAAGTTTTAAGGCAAGCGAGATACAATTATAATTATTTTGGAAGTAATTTACGGTAAATTTCATTACCATTTATATATTTAAGTGGTTGTGTGATGACAAATTTATGGCTAACACAGCTTGAATCATCGCAAGAAGTGACAGCTTCAAATGTCAGTTCAATTTCTTGTAGTTGTGTATCATGCCAAAACTAGCTTTAACAGACTTTACTTTTACTTCTCTTTGCAACCTTGTCTTACTCTGAGTTGTCTTACTGCCTCCACTGTACCCACCTCACTTCGGTCTGCCATCTAGCATTTTTAATCTCGTTTCCCGGATCTCGGCGCACGTGGGCCTCGGTCCCTATGTTTACCTTCCGAAATAGTTTAACGGTTACAATTTGCATCTACTTATGCGTAGACCGTCCTCGCTAGTTAGCTATCAGTCTTTCGGAGATTTTTGATGGCGAATTTAGGAACGGGCTTCCTTTGTTTCTGTTGTTCATATGTTTATAAGGCAATGTTCAAAAACGGGACTATTGCCCTTTGATCAAACTTGGAATGAATGTTAAAAATACATGTCTACTAATAAAAAAAAAATTACAACAGTTTTAGGTATGATTTTTGTACCATAGCTTAAGAACAAGATGAACAGGTCGTTTTTTTTTGTGGTAAGCGTCACGAATGTCTAGATATAGAAAGATAAAAGAAAAATAAGAAAGGGTACCTATAATTAAATGTTTTATTAAGAGTTTGGTCAATGAGGTGACCTTTAAATATACTCTAAAAATAAAAGTTACCGACAAAAGCTCCAGAAAAACACCAAACAAACATTCACCAGAACATAATCCAATACACACATGGAGTGTTCCACAAAGATATGGGCAGGTTGGAGACTGGTCCTAATCGATAACCTTATAATGATTGCCGGAGGAACTCGCATACGAAATAAGGAGGGCGCTTGTTGGAGGTGTCCGGGGAGAGGGGGGAGATATGAGACGATTTAGATTTTTTCCCTCTTCTATTCTTTCGTTTTTTGGGGGAGCCCCCTCGGAAAGGGTGAGGAATTTAAGACGGTGCGATCGATTTTTTGCGTATGCATTGGTATTCTCGTAATGTCTTACTTCGAGATTAGAGTTATGCCTGTTCATGCGGTATTCGTCTTTTGAGTGGCTTTCTTTCGGTTTATCCGGTTTTCGTTGTGAAGCTTTCATTGAGTGAATTGGATACGCGTTAGTGTCACGTATTTTTTTCCTTGGAACGTGATTATGCAAAATGTCTGCTTAATCGTTTCTATGACGCCAACTATGAAAACGTGCAATGATAATGTGGTAACTACTGTAGTATAATTATGAATGTTCTTTACCTATAAATTTTACCAGAGTTTGTTTTATATGACTTGCCTCAGTCAAATTACATTTACACACGCGCATTATTAGAACAATAGTAAAACACTTACCCACGAAAATACTTTGACTAAATAAAGACTATTAATTTTCAAACAAACCGTTAACCTCCTACACCTAATTAAAAACAAATTGTCTGTTTACAGAAATCCCCAAAAGCGTAAAAGTCGGAAACAATATTTTTCTTCATTAATAGATCACCGGCGTCATTTCAAAAGGCTCGCCCAGTTAAAGGGGCTAAAAGCATTTCGGCCCACAAAAAGTCTCAATTAAAAACCTGACGGAAGCTTTTAGAAGGTAATCCTTCAAATTGTTTCCAACGCCCCCTCATTAGCACCGAAAGTGTTAAAAAGTAAACTTTTTAATCTTTATTACTTGACTGCTAAACGGGTTAAATGATTATACGAAAAGAATCTCATTTTTTATTTAACCCTTTGGTAATTTATTAGCGGCCAGGGTTGCTTTTAATTTTCGTCTACGTTTTAATTGAGTCGACTTGTCATAATTGCGGGGTGAGTTCGGTGTGATGTTGGATTTGTTAACTTTTATACTGGGTGCTGACATTCTAATTACTACTTCGTTTATCGTCTATTTTAGTTTTGAATCGTGTTAACGAAAAAATTACTTTGGGAAAACTTTGATTGACGGATAATTAGGTGTGTGAGAAGGTGTACTGCAGTAACGAAAGTATGTAAATACATTAGTTACATAATAAAATATTATGTCTACTTTTACGTCTCTCATATACCTACCTTTGAACATTTTTCTTTGTTGCATTATTTAAAACAATTTACCTGCTTCGGTTCAGCAAACATTAAAAACTTCTCTCTCAAAAAATACCACAAAGTAATTTATTCAAACTCCGTTCGGACCCTGCTAATTGTTATGCAATAAAACTCACCTCCAAATTCAATTCGACCAAATTGTGTAACAAACAGAAATAAAAATAATTGAAGCGGAACAAACTTCACTAATTACGCGAATAAATCCAAACAATCCGAAACTCCGTACCGGCGACAAACCGGCGAATTAAAAAGAAAAACCAACAGATGGACAAAAAAACGGGCATTTCCTTGACAAGTTTTATTTACCGCAAACATTGTTACGGGAAAACGGACCGAATGAAAAAGTTCGCATTCATTAGAACCGTTAATTAATTCAAACGAAACCGCGACGCGGCATTTGCATTTCTCGCTTCCCCGTTGTCTTGGGGAAGGAAAGTCTAAGTCACTCAAGACTTTTTTCGAACAAAAAATTGTCGGCTAAATGGAAATTAAGCATTTAACAAACCGACCGATGCTGGCTGGAATTAATTAATTCTCTTAGGTCGGGAGTAAGTCTCGTGTTTAATTACTAACCGTAAAGTCTGAATTTGGTGATAAAGTAATAATATGCTCATAGCTAAAGTCCACCTACTGTACTTTAATTTTGATGATGAGTATTATATTTTTAAATACCTAATATATATTGGCTATTTTAAAAACAGGTGTACAATAAAGAATTTTCCATTCTACTCGGAGAGTAAAAATATTGGTAAATAATTTAACTTAATTACTGCTTAGTTTCTATTCTACATTATGCTACCCTACGCTAGAGCTTAATGAAATATAGCGCTAGTCATCCGTTACAATTTTATGGTATAACGTCTTAGTAATCAAAATTGCCACCAGCTCTTATACTAAGTGTTGCAAGTTTTTCCACTGCCCTCTCAACTTTCATTGGTTCGATATCACCAGGGGTCGGAGTACAATTTATAATGGTGTAATAATTAACAGAGACCCCTTGTTTCGAGATAACTCTGCTAATTATTCATTTTCAATGGGCAACACCGAGATTTTATGGGGTGACGGCTTGTAAATGATGGTGTAACAGACATTATTTTCCCGTTTTAATCTTTATTAATTTCCGCTGAGTGACCTCTCGCTGTCTTCGTATTTTACTGGTTATAAAAAGAAATTAATTCGTTGGATAAAATAAGATCGTAAATTGTAAAATAATCATTTATGGTTATTTTATAATGCAATTTGAAAATATTTATATGTGTTTTGCGCCCCACGGCTTCATCTACTGATGAAAACTATCTTATGTGTTATTCCTGGACCTAAAATATAGAAGACCGAGACGATGAAACGAAGCTTTTTACGAAATGATCGGTCCTCTATAAAGCGTTGCCCAGACTGACCCGTGAGGTAATGTCACGCTAAATCATTCACGGCGCGTTCAGGTCCATAGAAACAATGTGTTGCGCTGATTGGTTTCATTTAGCTAGAGACAGATTTAAAAAATGGACGCGGATTTTTAAACTGTCCGAATTTTTTATCAATGATCTGATTCATCCCCTGACCTGATTCGCCTCGGTCTTACTATAACTATGTTCAGCTATTACAAAGCTGACAGGCAACAAACACTGACATAATATGTTACTTACACATAGTACCTTCGCATTTATAATATCTATTGGTTAAGTTTGGTAAGTATTTCAAAAATCCCATACCAGCTTTGCTAACATAGTTTTACTAGTACATTCTATAACACATACTAAGTACATACGGCTACGAATACAATACCGTTTTTTTTTTCTGATATACTATTTCAAAATCCATTTATCTCTTGTCGTTTGTGTTCACAGTTTTCTCTCAAGCCATGACACCTAGTTTAACAAATGGATTACAATAAGTTATGCAACCAAATCGGTAAACTTTGACCACCAAATCCGTTTTCAATGAAATTTCCGGTAAAAGCCACTTCAGACCTTATTACGTATCTTTGTACCATATATTTTAACACACGCCTACAAACTAAATAATTTTAAGTATCGTCAACATTGTGGGCCAGTTACAGGTAACGTGTAACAGTCTATGCACGATATATAAATTCATTCAGTAGGCTAACTTCACCTAAGCAATCTCTAACCACGGAATTACTCTAACAAACTGCGCGTTTGCAGTGGTGTGCTCGAAGTCTCTTTCGCTTATTACTTGCATAGGTTCCATATTAGCAGTTCGATGCGGGTAGTACATGAATTTCAGACGACATACCATACAAATAATGTTCACATAAGCGTGCGCTGCAACATGGCGGTTACGGTTATCATTCTATCCAAATAGCTCGATAAAAAGAATAAAGAATATGTTTCTAACTAATTGTGCACCAACTGCTTAGTGCAAGTGTTTTGTAAAAATACTTAGTTGACTTTATATAATTAAACTTAAACACGAAAAAAATTATCAGCAGCTTACAGAAACATAGCCACGCTAGTTCATGCACTGGCATGCTTGGGTTAAGTTGAGATCCTGGTTTTATTTATGTATGGCGGTCTTTATTTGTCAGTTAAATTACTACTGCGCGCGCGCCTCCAACTAAAGTGCCTCAAAATTGGTTTACCGCTCGTATAAGGAATTTCATGGCTATTGAAGGTTGTTTAGTTTCTTAATTAGTGTCCCGAAAGGCGTTCCGTTTTGAGCGTGGAATGTCGTTGCCGGGATTAGGGCTTTCCAGCCAGTTAAAGTAATTTGGTTTTTAAAGCTGCGCTTTATGACGCTTCATTGTTTTACAGCCAGTCTTTTTCTTTACAGCGCTCGGGTAGTTAGTTTGTCTACTGGTCGGATGTACACTTTGCTTTCCATGAAAGCGTTTTGCTCTTAAATTGAACCGTGTTAACGATTCCTGTTTGAATTCTTGAATGAAGAACGACGTGTTTATTCTGAACTGAAACTGTCAAACATGCTTTAAATATTTGCGAAAGCAATCTTAGCGCCTACGCCGCTCGTTCACAAGTCTCGGAACGAGAACAAGCGCGAAAGATCGAGAAAAAAAAATGCCAAACAAAATTATCTCAGCATAAACGCCATGTACGAGGCTCGATCTGATAATGCGGCCCATTAATTTGAACAAAGTTCGCGTCGACACCGCCGTTCGCCATATAAAGGTGAGGCGACAAAATTTATAAGTTCGATTACTTTAATCTCGGTTAACTTATGCGAGTACAATTTCAAAGCTGACAAAAGAAATGCACGCAATAAATCGCGTCGGGACTTATCTGTTTGTATTGTCGGGGGTGTTGTATCTACGTGGGGTAATTAATATAATGAAGTACCGTGTGGTGTCACGCAAAGTTTTTGGTCGCGTGTCAAGGCGGACGCGGGACATGGTCACCATTTCCTAAACGCTATTTCGGACTGAGTTATGCGATGCGCTGGCATTTCGGTGTCTTTTTGTTGTCTTGTCCGGGGAATAAAATGTTACCCGTATTTATAGTGGTCATTAGATATGGAAATTATTTCATATTGCTACAGCATTGTAGAGAACATTACTTTACGTAGGTAGTATACAGTGCTGCTTAGACCGGGCACTGACCTAAGTGACGTACCGAGTGGTCGGATATCTTTACCAAAGTTGACCAGACAAGTGGTAAGTTAAGCGCTAACAATTTTGGCTGAATCAAATGCTCCGCTACTTTAGTGTGCGATTGGACTAAGAGCCCCTGGATAAACAGAAAAAGAGATCACCCATTACATTTATTAGTTAGCATATTTGACTGTTCATTCCGTTTGTTTTGTTTGTTTGAACCTTGACCTACCTACCTGAGCTTGGTCTGGAAGCAGACCTACACACGATTTCGATTTCGATCACATCGTTTCCTAACGTGAATGTATTGCTATTATGTTGTGTAGGTGCGTAAGTAATCGTACATTTCGTAAGCTCACACTAATCAATTTAGAGGCACTAATGAGGACAATATAAATCGATGTTCTTAATCCCTGGAAGGCTGGTGTAATAAATAAAGGCATAAGAGCACGCGCCATATTTCTCGATTAAGTGCGAAAGTGAGGCGGTCGAGCTACAGGATGCGGGTGGAGCCACAGTTTAAGAGAGACACGATTTTAGTTGCCGCAAACTGCAAACCGCAAACATATCAAAAATATCAAAGCCATCTTTTTTGTATCACCTGAACGTATTTGGAGAAACTTAAGCTGTTTCGTAGCTGTTTTTTTTATTCAAAATCTTTCCTATAACAGCTTCAAACGTATGATCCTTAAGCCATTGCCCTACGGCGTCTACAAATATATATTTCTTCATTATAATTACAATCAAACTTATAAAACCCCGTCGTTTTTGTGTCGGGGTTAAAAAGGCACGCATCGGTATTTTGAAAGTTAAAAGATAATGCCAAACGTTAAAAACTCACGAATCAAGCTTGATCAAAACTAAAAAAAAACTCTTACCGCCCGTTAACGCACCAAACCCTATGCGCAAGCGCAGCCGATACCAGGCGGTAGGCTCGCGTCATTACCCGAGCAGGATTGGTCACGCAAATCAGATTCACGCTGTCCACGCAATTATAATCAACTACAGAGCAGCTCTCGTAATTCTAAAGTAATCAAAGGCGTGCACATCTGTTTGCGAATTGTGGATGCAAATGTCAGGACGGTATAGACTCGGTGGAAAGGATTTTCATTATTCTGGAGATGTTTGAATCTAATGTCGATTTATGCAAAGTTTGAATCGTTCGAATTATGCCTTTGTGTGTCTAAGTGTGATGGAATAAGAGAAAGAGATGATATGATAACATGTAGAGATATGGTTTATTATCTGCTTAGAATAATATTCAATTACTAAAGAAATGGTTTAATTTTCGTGCATATACTATATCTATTTAACTTCTGTTGATAATAGTTTATATATATATATTTTAATCCTATAGTTTTTATAACTAACCTGTAATGATCGTATTATTAATGGTATAAAAAAGAACTTCCTCGCAATTTGTTTCAACAACTTTCACACTAAGTCCGATGAAATCTACACATACCATTAGCCCTGTAATTCTTCAACAGTCCAACACAATCAAAACATTGATACACGATCGATCGGATCCTCGAAAATATGGCATTGTTGACGCCCGATCTACATAATCTCGGGTAAGCTCCTTACCATAAATAACGCGTGTAGCTAGTTAGAATACAACGCGTAGGCGCACAGCCGCAGATCGACAGGCCTATCCTGATTGTAAATCAGTGCCTGAACACTATTTGGATGGAGGCACTAAGTCAGAATGTTGGTGATACGATCGTATCAAAATATGCTTTATTAAGAGTTGATCTATGGAAAACCCAATATAATAGTGATTAAGGCATTTAAAAGATCCTTAAATATCAATTTATATTTTGAAAACGTTTTCTTTTTGCGTTTAAACTATATTTTTCTTCATTAGTAGCGTAAGTAATATAATATCTTATGCAGTAAAAACATTGCTGAAATAGAATAGAATAAAAAAAGCTTTATTGTAAACCAGTAACCAGTTGAAATATTTTATTAATGGCACAACTTAATTGAAATTCTTTCATAAATTTTACAGTAGGACCATGTTAAAACGAGTTAAGATGTTAATTTTTAATAAATTCTTTCTAATATACGTAGTCTAATTATAAAAGTTTTTGTGCTTACATCTGACAAAGACAGCGCCATAGAGAGTCCACAGAACTGACGTTTGTGTCAATTGTCGCAGTGGGGCCACGCCCTTTGCTTGTAAATCGCGTGCCTAGGGGCCATACCCGTTGCTGGAATATCGTAGGGTTGCTGCTTTAAGTAGAACACGGCTATGAAAGAATGGTGGAGATGTCCGTGATACTATAAAGGCTACGTTTTCCGATAAACTTGTCAATCTATATTAAAATACACTAATTAATGTTTAATATATAACGATTGCTATTTTTTACAATAAAACTCTTTGTAGTTGACTCGTATCTACGCGTTGTAAGACTTTTCTTCCTTGTAACTGGTTTTCAAATATATCTAATGCAAATTGATTGATGGATAAAAGTCAATTTTAATTCGCTATTTGCGACTATTCTTGCCTATTTTACGAGCTATGTGGCCTGTTCATTCCAATTTGCTTCTTTCAAAAGTAATGTCAGTAACTTATTGCTGATGTGAAATTTCTCATTCCTGATAATTATCTCGCAAAGAAATCTAAGACTAGAGCTATTTTTGTAACTCTCTGAGGAACCAGGCAAATATTTAGTTACCTTACGGCTAAATATGCTATTCTAGATATAATCATGCATCTCACCCGACCTAATCCGTAACTCTAGATGAAATGTGCGAAGACAACTCAGCGTTAATATACCTCGTGTGGAATAATTATATTAATAAGAAACCTAATAAATATTTTTATAAGAAGCACCAGCCCTACTCTTGACGGATGTTTCGACACACCGTGTCTGTAGAATAAACACCTCTGATTCATACAACACAGGACAATGTTTTAGCTAATGGCTTTCTACAATGTCCTAACAATGCGGAGTTTCTTTGGCTTCGATTGGCACCGATCGGATTTCAATTTATTTGCTGGTGACAGTTTTAGCGGTTAGAAAGCGCGAGAAAAATAGCCTTAAGTGACAGAGAGAGCGGGAGATGTCTTAAAAAAACTTATTTAATACAGAAACTACACTATTTACTCTGGTTCTGAGCGGTGTTGTGAGTGTTCTAGGCAGGCGTAGCGCTTACCATCAGGCGAACGCCTTGCTCGGTAAAATTGCTAACGTTATCTATCGCTTAAACAAACACTCCGGTATACTAATAGAGATTATTACTCGTACAATAAATGCGACTATATATATATATATAGAAGTCGTTTTGTTGTAGTAAATTGATGGGGAAAGAGCCGTCCCCACGTGCGGACACGTACAACGTGTTGATTGGAATTTGTAGTGCGCGAGCGCAGGTAAACCTAGAGGGAATTATTCTAGTAATCCGCTTTGGTTTTTATATGCAAACTGCTACATCGTTTTTTTTTTCGAAATTGACGTATCATTTTAACGCATCGAATGAGGAAATAAATTATTTTATATTCTGACTTGCTATATCTGTACTGACGAAAAAATATTGTATCCCTCTTAGTGAAAAATAACTTTTTTTTACCACACATAAAATATGTACTGTATATTATGGCTACTAGTAGTATGTTGATTTGTTGGTATCTAGCTTGATAATGAAATGTGTTAAAATTAAACTGCTCAAATTTGAAAATACTTCCATAGAATATTTGCACGAAACTATTTATATGTAACTTAGAAAAACAGATATTATATACATATACAATATAGCAGATACTAGACTTGTAGAAATCATAACATCGACGGCGGCACTACACTAAAAGTAAATAAAACTCAAGTTATAGCTTAACATTTAAACTAGGATTTAAAGCAGCCAGAGTATTTGCCCTGGCTTTGTCTCGATTGTGGATCGTGTCGTGGGTCGTATAACTTACTGGCCTCTGCGCCGGCGCAGGGATTAGTCCATCAAGCGAGTTTATGCGAGTAATGCCGCGAATTTATTATTGCATGCGCCTAATTGGTACACGCGATCACACCTTAACCTCACTAATAATAATCCCAACTTAGGTAGGTAAGGTAAAGTTAACAAAGACACCAAGGATTTCCTTTTCCTGTGCGAGATTTAGTCATGAATCACCACTTGAAAGGGAAATTGCCTGTTTCAAACTCAAACCGTAATCAGTTGCTCAGTAGTTTAGTAGTCATTTGATTTATTTTTCTCTATGTCTATACTTAATTGTTTGACTTGCAAAAGTGCATTATTTTTGCCTACTTGCAATAAACAGTTTAAGTTTATTTATTTATTTAATACTTTATTGCACAGATTAACAACTAGTACAAATGGCGGACTTAACGCCAAGTTTTGGCTTAAGTTTCGAGTATTCTTTCGGATAAAGCTAGACTTTGGTTCCTGCCTTACGTGGTTAAACACGCCAAGCCCAGAATGAGGCTGCTGTGTTAATTTTAGGTACATAACATATGTACGTGAAAGATATCCTTGTTTTTTTTTTTATTAGTAAGTAACGATACAAGCAAGTTGAGGAGCGAGTTATGGTAAACGCAATAACCGCTCCATAACAGCTACAGTGTCACTCAGATTTTCTCTTTGTCTCTCCCTCTCTCTCTCTCCATCTCTCTCTCCTTCTCTCTCTTCTTTTTCTCGGTTTGTTCTTCTTTCCAAGACATCCTCGGCGCGATTATCAACCAGTTTAATATTATGTTCTTTATGTAACTACGTGCAAGAAGCTTAGGATTATCCTCTGGTAAGTTTATTAAAGAGTAATGCCTCGAATTATTGCTTGCAGCTAATTAGTACA
Organism: Campaea margaritaria; assembly: GCA_912999815.1. NCBI lineage: Eukaryota > Metazoa > Arthropoda > Insecta > Lepidoptera > Geometridae > Campaea > Campaea margaritaria. The sequence goes on from OU538801.1 coordinate 6,751,718, forward strand.
CGCGATCACACATATTATCAGATAAGTTACTAATAAATATACAGTTTAGTGCCCTTCTTTTTTTTCATTAATATTTACTACAGGACAATGTTGCAATAATCCTTTACAACATTACAAAACTACTTGACAGGATGCCAACAATGCAGTAGCCGGGGTTAAACTCGCGCTCAGTTGTAACCGGATATGGGGTGTAACAATGATGATGACCATGAAATCCTTTAAAATTAAAATCTCTGTCACTCCTTTTAATGTATTAATAACTCAAGCAAAACGTAGAACGTATTTCCCAGCAATATACACGCTATGCCAGACACGAAACAAAAATCGTAAATCAAATACAAAATGTATTTATTGACATAAATTAATTTTACAGCTTCATTTTGAATCTACAGCCACCCGAACTAAGGAAAACGTAAAGTTTCAAACGTGAAAATATCACAAAACGCTATATTAAATCAAATTGGTGAACGACGCATATAAACATCTCCAAAGATACTTTAGTATCCATCGTTATCTCAAATTAATGTCCTGCCTTGCAAACCACGCAACAGCCAAGAACACATTAAACAAAACCATACGAGAACGTTAATAAGTATCGGCGCAAACGAAGAGCGCAAACACGACCACGTCAATTCGTTTTAGTCCTGACGACTCAATCTGGATGCTTACAAATGAAGTTACAAATCAACAGAGCAAACAGCCAGTGGCTAACCTCGGCGAAGAACAAATCGTATCCATATATCACAGTGTAAACTTTGTACTGCGCCTTTTATGATGTATTTTACGCTTCGACTGTAAAGCTAAGGCATATTCACGGGTCGTTTAGGAGTTAACTACATGAGCATTAAGCAACGACAATGTCTGTGTGTAGGCGATAGGTTTTCTTTAGCGGTTTTTTTGCCGCTTCGGTCTACCCAACTGGAAAGCGTCGCATTGCCTACCTCCGCGATGCGGTCAGTGTGGCCACTGCTTTAACACAAAAAAAAACTGTTTTGCAAACCTAACACAGATACTAAACTAATTCATTACCTATTTCCTAAATAAACATTTTCAAAATCACAAAGATTTGTGGCGAAAAAACATGAATGAAGTCATTAAGCACATTTATTTTTATTTTCATTCAGTATTTGACATCATACATGGTTCGGTGGGTGTGGCGATTGCATCATACGATATCATCTTCCATTTAAATGAGACCATCCCAAATCCGCTCATGAGTAGGCCAAATATTAGTATGAAAACAACGAAATAACCATACTTGTCTAATAAACAGTACAATCTTATATCTGCCCTTATCAATAATTTCACTTATCGCCAAATTCGCTAGACTTTTGATGATATTTGTGACATTTTTTGATGCTTTTCATAATTTAATAGTAGGTGGAAATCATATTTTTATTCATAACTTCATTTATGCGTAGGAACAAGACTATGTTTGTATAGTTATTGCTTTAACAATGATAATGGAGAGCCATTTTGATGATTTCCATGTAGGAGGGATAAAATAAATACTTTTAGATTTGTTGAAATTCTGCGCAAACATAATGCAAACAAAGTAAATAAATAACTTTCAGGAATAACGCATAATCCGAAGTTCGAATAGGAAAGCCTACCAAAAGAGAAATGGGTTCACACAATAGATTAAATTAAATGTTTGTGAAACCGCAGATTCCCTAAAACAGATTTCCACTATGCAACAAAAATTTACAGTTAAACCTTTCAGACACGAAAATAAAAGGAAATGTCTAAAACCACGCACGAGTTTCATACAACATCTTTATCATATTTCTGACAAGACTTATAGCCTCTATAAAGTATAGGGCTACCACATAATTCTGTCGATAATGGTCGCACTCCGCCTACATAGGAATTAATTAACACGAGACTATATAAAAACAAGTTCTCGATACTCGATGTCAACAGTCGGGTAAAATGGAACGGAACTATAAAGGCATCGACGTTTTATGGCAGTGCTGGATTAGACTTGAATGACTCATTCCATCTCGTAGGGTGATCTTCTAGGTGTGGCTGCGGAATCTCACAAATTCTTCAATTAATTTGACGTAGATTGACAAAACTGTATAAGTAGAAATGCATATTCAAATGTAAACAAAAGACGAGCGCTTCAGGTGGGTACACGATCTCCATATGGATGGAACTAAAAATGATGACACTTATCTTTATTTTATCGACATCAACTCAAATAGTTTATATTGAGTCGCTCAACTCTATCTCAAATATGTATAACAATATTACCTTTGTAGCATTGAGCTACATTGTAATCGACAAATTTTTGGTCAGATATCGAATTCGAATGCGTCAGTGGCCTCTATTTTGTGACCGTTGTAAAAGCACTATTCCTCATGAATGGACCGCGGTGGCCGGCCATGCGTGTGTGCAACAATACTAACTGTGTACACATAAAAGCGTTTCGTGTGTGCGTGTTGGTTTTTTGTGAATGGCCGGCGATATCCGGTCCTTCGTATCGACTACAGGTTTCGTTATCATCTCTCGGACACTGTCTAAACACAAGATATAAAAATTGTGTTTTATTACGTTTTACAACTCCCTCGATCCATGAATATCGATGAGACGTATCGAATAATAGGGAGTTTTGAGGAAAAAAGGTCTGGGAGAGTATAAACGAAGGTGTCAATGCGTCGCCCGTCCGTCCATTCTTTCTAAACAGCAATTTAAGGACTGAGAGTTAAAATTTTACGTAACAAAAAAGTCCGGATAGTGAGTGGAGATTCGGGATATGTTAATTCGGTTTTATTCTGGTTCGGATAAAGTATTCGGGCGGCGTGCTCGGCTTGTTCGGCAAAAACCGAGTCACCAAATATTTGGAATTGTGTTCAGGCGCTTTTACCGGTGTAAAACGATTAACACACGCGGACTATCGAAACAATGCCTTTATTCGCTTCGATAAAGAGATTACAAGAAGATATTAAATCTTCTCTGACTATAAGTGAGTTTCTTCGAGAAACATCAAAACTACATTAATTAAGTTTTTCGCGGAAATATCTAAAATATCTCTAAGTACATTTTTTATTCCATTTCGCTGAAAAAAGGTTTTTAATATGTTTTATTCATCCTCTTCCCTATTTCAATAAGTAACATTGTCTCAGTTCCAAAAATGTAGGGTCTTCAAATGTAGTGTAGGCGTGGTAGGTAACGAAGTACAAAGCCAAAAATTGTCTGATTACAACACAAATTAAATTCCAACACCAAGCAAAAACACGCAGACGGAAAATCGAAACAAAAAAGCGGCCACCCTCTCACCAAACGGAGACCGAGTTAGAGAACAAAACAGGGTCTTGCCTTATCAAAATTTAAATTTGGAAAAAAGCGAGGGCCGCGTCTCATTTCAATAACCGTTATACGGGGCCCCTCCCGCGACCCTGTCTCAAGACCCCCGATGCCCCAACTCCCGAACTATACGTGATTGATGGCTGCAAAGAAACAATAGCCGGCCGAAGTCGCCAGCTCCACAGGCGAATCCTAATAAACGCTTTATTTTATTTGTGTCGAATAACGAGTCTCGATAATAAACGTCGATATCGACTTAGATTCGGGATTATCGACGCAGCTGTCGAGAATTTTAAAATACGTTGTTAACGATTCACATGTCCAAGCATAAATCTGTGCAAGTGAAAAAAGTTAGCACCAACTTTTTGCACGGATACGAGCTGGCATTGCAAGTTGAATCGATCGAATGCTGTATAGTTGTATTGCTAATTGACAAGGCAAAAAGGTCTAATCTAAAACACTTGCACAGAATCGATGGAAGTTGTTGCATCGTATGATTTAAAAGAGCATTTAACGTTCTCGACCTGTACTCATGATGTCACGGTTATGTTGCGAGGTAATGTGGACGTTATTATGTCCTCCCACCAATAGTACTCGTCATCGGGTTTTGAAATGTATGTTAAGGCATTACTTAGGGTACCCAACAATCACGCCTATCTTCCTGTCAGCTATTAGGTATGGTGTAAAAAACGCAGTAATAGACCCGTGCGTGTAATTTCACGACGTCCTCAGTGTGATTATTCGAGCATATCATTAGACGGTAGACTCTTTGACTTGTTGGCGGTGCAGTGCAAAATGAAAACGACATTAGCAGTAAGAGAATTAACACTAAAATCGTTTCAATAATGTAGGGAATGAGTGGTTTTAAGCTTGTGACACACGCACACACATTTTCCTGATCATCAAAGTTTATGTTAATAGGATATTTCATATTGATATATCACATGAATAATACGATAGTTAAAATACCCGTCTCTTGCTTTCCTAAGAGTGGGTTGATCGCTTTTTCTAAAGCAGTTATAAAAATATTGTAATCCGAAATATTACAATATTGTAACAATGCCAAAAAGGTCGTTGGCTCGCCCCGAAGTGTTGAATAGCCATGATGACTTGCGGGGTAAGTTAAAGCACAATTATCATTTTATCAACCATTTGAGGTCATATGTAGCGAAAGTGACGCGTCAACACGTGTCATGATCACATACACACATCCTAACCCCTAACTAGGATACCCTGTATCTAGGGAATCAGGAATTATGCGGACCATGGTCAAACAAACACTGAGACCAGAGTGTTTCTAATGTTCGCTATCGTAATCGTAATCGCATATCCGACTGTTTGCCACACTACGCAGCCGTGTGTCAGGTGCACTAATGCCAACCTGTGCCGTCCATTTGCGCGAAAGCGTCTTCAACTGTAATTGCGCTGACAACAACCTCGTTGGCTCGCCATGAAGACTTGGCTACCCATCATGACTTGCTAAGGAAGTCGTAGTGTTTCTGTAGTAATTCTGACTAGTTTATTTTGCTGGCGACCTTGTACATGTGGGTTTCTCTGAGAAATGAACAGTCGCAATGTACTGGCTGATCATAATGTTAAATGATATTTTCTGCTTCTTATTTTCGGTGGGAACGTTTGTTAACTTTGACAATTGATTAAGCGTACTGATGTAGTTGTCATTTGTTTAGTACCAGACAGAGACAGCAATATAGAATTAATCGTTCGACAAACATTCCTTAAACCCTCTAGGTAACAAGTATGGAGTACATTAACGTTTTATGTAAAAAGTCTTGGTAATAGTGCTTAGAAACTTAGGTTAAACTGATCATCATCATCATCATCATCAACCCATAACGTCCCACTGCAGGGCACGGGTCTCTCCTCACTTTCGTGAGGAGGGTAAGGCCATATCCACCACGGGGGCCCAGTCCCGATTGGTGGATCACATACCTACCTCCGAAATAATTCTCGGGTAGGTACATGTGGGTTTCCTCACGATGTTTTCCTTCACCGAAAAGCGAGTGATAAATACGTACATATGTTTTACAGAAACACATTGGTACGTGCCTGCACTGGGATTTGAACTCACGACCTTCTGATTGGAAGACGGACGTTCTCCCACTAGGCTACCAGCGCTTCCTGACCGCTTCCTGGGTTAAACTGATAGACCACAAAAAATGTTCCAATAAGTTGATATCAATAAAATTCTCCTCAAATCATAGATAGATAGATAGATAGATAAACTCTTTATTGAAACACCACAGAACAAAGAAAACTTAAAAACTAGAACAAAACAAGTTTTACAATTAGTGTCACAACGGGCGGTCATAGATACCAACTATGATTTAAAAAACATCAGAAAGTAACTATTGTGTATGTTTACTACAAGTTTCTCGGTAAATTAGTTATCCTATGTTTATAAAAGTCTGAGACATAGTATGTCTTCAGCATCATAGTCAATCACGTCGAAGTGTCCTCAAAGGTAGAGAATAAGAAACTTCTACGAAATTGTGATTCGATATTTTCTAAAAAGTATTTAATGTTATTGACGTCAAGGCATTGTTCTGTGACGTCATTGGCGTGGATAGAGAGGTTCCAAGTAGCATAAATAATTTGATTTATATTATTTATTCTATTAGAACAGTAAAATTAAGGTGTCTGTCTGTAATTTCAAAATAAATGCCGTAATTTTGGTGGAATCTACTATTTATATGACGCCTAATCATTAATGTTGGTCTGTCTAGCTGGAAGTCTGTCTTGAATAGACTCCAAAACGGCCCATTAGAAGGAATTTTAACACATTTTTTTCTATATTATGTTCTATTTCGATATCTTGCGAGGTTCAGAAGATATGAATATAAATATTGGTAAGCGGGAACAAAGTCGCGGGTACAGCTAGTATGCAAAGTGATAGAAAGTTGCAGCATTCCCGGTAACATAGGATTTTTTATCACAGGAAAATGTAGAGTTATTTCTTTATTTATTTAATACTTTATTGCACAGATTAACTAACTAGTAGAAATGGCGGACTTAACGCTAAGAGCAGAGAATGAGAAGAAAATGTAGAGTTCCTACGAGAAAATTTGAACTGCCCGGGTGAAACCCCACTATTCATATTAGACTTCGTATCTATAATTAACTCGAGGAGGCAGAGATGCTGAAAGTAACGGGCTACCAAATGGAAATACTTTTTAATTAAACCTTTTTATACCGACTATAGAGATAAGTCTATCGTCCAGAGCTTAATTAAGATAACTCTACTCACACGTATTTTTTATTACCTTTGTTTATCTACGTTCCTAGGTTGTCATATTATACAAGTCATCGACTAAAAATAACATTAAAATACAACCGTTTTGAATATTATCTTAATTCGCAAAATTAATAGACTATAAAACGGAACCTCTTTGTATTAATAGATTGATTTTAGTATAATCCATGTAGTGACATAGAAATATAATCAAAATGATCATCTCTCAATGTAGATATTGTAACTTAAAAGGCAATTAAAATATTTATGTTAATGGCTGGGCAAAACTTCGTCGCTCTCAGTGTGAGACCGGTCCGACATCACTTCTTATGAAATAGGTATGAGTAATTAATTAATCGAAACAATATAAATATTTCGGATGGCTCGGCTGTCAACACGTTGCGCTGTGCCAATAAAAACGTTAAGAAATTATAGACGATTCGAATAAAGGTTCTTCTAAATTTTATTACAACGTAAACTTGCCTAATTCGTTTTCTCTCATAACCGGATAGTGGAAAGTAATTTTCACTATTCATTATTATTTAGACTTGACCCTTCTTTAATCATATCTCACAAAAAAGCCTCCCACAATCTTAATAACAACAAAGTCACTAATAATTTCACAAGTACACCAAATTGCCGCTAATCATTCGTACGCGGTGTAACACAGTTACAGGGATTCATATAAAGTAGATTGGATTCCTTCAATAAGACTTTCAGCGATGGCGGCTTTAGTAGGTACATACATGGAAATACACGAGGGATAAATAACACTATTAAAAAAATTGTTTTATAGACCGCGTAAAAATAAATGTACTTCTTAACCGTTTTTTAGGATTTTAAAGCGTTGCTTTCAATTCCTAAAAAACATATTAAAAATTCATTAATGTCAGTTTGAGACACGTGCGATTATTTTGCATAATGTTAATTAAGTTCGTAGAATTAATTAAGATGGAAACTAAAACCGTGAACAGCTTTCACATACCTACACATCAGAGTTTTTAGGTAGGAACCAAACTTATAGCTGTATTAAAATATTTTAATTACCTTTTAAACTGGCACTAAATTAACCTTCTTATAAAAATTTTGACAGAATTAATTGTTAACTAGCGTTAATTGCTGTATCCATTTTTTTTTTTCAAATTAAACGTCGAACTCCGAAAACGTGATAGTTTCAGTACTGTCTCCCATATACTGTAATTCTGAGTCGTTTCTAAAATTGTACCTGTTCGCCGTTATTAAAGTAATCACTTGGGCGGTACATACAAACAAACAAAAATTATGTGCAGGTAATTAAAGAAAGGGGTTCCATTTGATAATGGCCCGATAATTTCGTTACGGCCTTAAGTATCGAGCAATTTTCTAGAATTATAACCGTAAGTGGGGAATTTGATTGCCTCTAGATGTTCGGAGATATTCTATGATTGATTACTTGCACCAGTTCTTGTTTGCTGGCTAAATGTGAGAACATTAACATTCTTTTGATTTTAAATGGATAGGTGCAGTCGAAGAGCTAACATTAAGAAATATTTATCTACATATCTATGCATAAATTTCAATCTACCGTGTCAAAGGTTATGTGGATGTTTAAACATTTTGTCCCATTAAATTTTAGTGTCTGACATCATCCTCACTTTCTACCGAGTAATTTAAATGCCATTATTATCTACGCTGATAAATTAAGAAATTGAATATTCAAATATCAATTCGAGTTTCAAATCAGCGTTCTAAAAAAAGAAATATATAATTAATGAATTACTTCGTCAAACAATTAAGCACGGTTCGAGGCTCGGGAACAAAGGGGCTGAGTGCGATACTGAAAATTTCATTTGGCCCCAATTAGGTTGGTTGAAATTGAATTTTCTGACAATTATAGCCGGGTCCTGGGTGCTGGGGTATCCGGATACGGGCCGGTCGCAGCTTCCCGTTGACGGGCCGAGTGCGACAAAGCCGGAATATCCGGCAACAGGTGGCCGTTTCAGGCAATTAAAACCCTGTTTTAATTAGCGGGGAACTCGATTATTAGCGAATCTCACCGAGCTTTAGGGCTATGGAATGTACACCACTTTAACTAGGGGGAGCAACTCATTCAAAGGTTCACCAACATTAAAACGATGGATAAACCACAGTAAACTTGTAAAGGGTGATCATTTTAACTGTAGTTTAACTACGCTTCTTATTTTGTTGAAATCCCGCTTTAAACTTATGGTAAAACCGTTGAGGATAAACGAGAACGGCTCTGCATACTAATTAAGAGACATAAATTGACATATACCTAATTCTCTATCGAATACCTATTAACATTTGTTTAAGTGGCTTTAAGAGTCGAAATAAAGTATGGATTTGTGAGATTTTGACATTTTTATGTTAATTACGATCATCCTGATTACACGCCTAGATTTTTATTTTCCACTTATTAGAAAAAGATGTAGGAAAAAAGATCTCAACTCTATCAACACACTAGACTTCATAGGATGTTCTATCTAGACACCTGCTAAATTCAATAAGTTGACCATGACTGTTTGGATTTAAGGACAATTTCACCGAGACAAGTTTATTTATTTATTTATTTATTTATTTCAATATACAGTGTCTTAACAGGTGTTTCCAAAGCGACACTGGACTTACATGTAACTAAGAACCAATACATTTAAGGGCAACATCCGTAAATGTCAACAATGTCAATGTCAATGTCTAAAGAACATGTAAAAATGTCCAGCTCGCTGTGCTCAGCGCAGCGCAAGTTGACCGCCTATAAAAAAAATTGCCACAACAAATATACTATTTATAATGAACAGATAGCGATCATATTGTTCCTACATGGTAATTGAGTATTATTATACTGAATATCAACAATTTAGAAGCACGCACGACAGAGCAACGTTTACCTTCACAGCTACCTTGGCGTAGAATTCTAAATAAACTATCTAAACATCGTTTAAATAGCTCGTCTTCCACCGAGGCGTAATTGGTCATGAACTCATGACGAAACGTAAGGATGCAGGTTCGATTCCCGCGCAAAGCTATTGGCATTTCTGATTTTCAGACCACCCTCATAGTATGGAGAATAAGAAGAAAAAAAAAACATTTATTTTTGCGTCAACACGCAAGAGAATTTGGCCCTGATTCCTTTTATACAGGAAATCACAGTTAGTGTTTGTGTGTATGTGATCAACTGGTCATAATGTGTCATGCATGGGGAACAAATTCCTATTCACTTGGAAACAGGTACGTGAAAACGTTTAGTGGTTTAGCCGCATCACTCCAAGAAACGAACCAATTTTTATCCCAAAACAAATCTACTTTTTATCAACGAACAAACTACAACAAAGTCGACCCACGCTCGTATTATGACATCCTTCCGTAAATACCGACACTCAACTTCGCAATGCTTATTCGATACTTAGCTTTTCTTGAAATGTCTGCATTTCCTTATCAAAAGGCTCCCAAGGGTGGTGGGCGCCTTTTTAAAGGACGGCGGTGTGAGTGGGGAGGCTTGAGCATGTGTGGGTGAGCTCGCCATGTGTGACTACTCATCTATATGTGTTAATGCGTTTTCTTTTTACCAATTTTTGGGGTGACTCCACTTCTTTATGGAAATTTGCATATTTTTAAAATGTTGTTTGTTTTAGGTCGATAAGCATCGAGGTTAATGTTGTAGAACTATTTCCGTCAGTTACGAGATGTTTCGGTACTTTATGGTTGAATGGTTTCTAAGTTCTTACCTTTATCTATTTAACTTGTATAATGATAAAAATTGAATACATTTTTACTGTAGGCTTATTGACCTTTTTGTTTTTTTTTTGTTAGTTAATTTTTAAAGATAGTTATTGTTTTTTGTTACATGAAGAACTCCACTCTTTAGTGTCAGAGTATATCTAGATTTTCAAGGGCTTCTGATATGCCTTAACGACTGCTATAAATGGATAACAACCAGTGTCGAAGCATGGAGCAATGGAAATCCACACATAAATATAGACAGATTAAACAAATGAAAAATAACTAAAACTATTTTAAAAATATCTATTAAGTAAATTCATCTATTAGAGTAAAAACATCTATTAGAGTTACGAGGAAGCATAATTATCCACAAACTGAGTGCTAAAAATCATTACCCTTCCTTTTACCTCTACCGTAGTCGGCCGAAGAAAATCTCAACAAATATTCCAAATTGCCAAAAACAATGGCTACCCTACCAAACGTCTTCGCTTCACACGATCGAAGCTTGCATATTATTTGTACCCACACATGCAAAACAGTTGCGCTAGTGTGTGTGCCCGCTATTCACGATTTTCGCATCTATGGTGTGGTATTGATTTCGTATTGTCGTTAGCTTGCGACATGTAAAAGAAAAGGGGTCTTGGGACGATTGTACACTGGTTTCTTCCGGAAGAGTCGAGAAGACCCGCATAGGTTACAGTTGAGTAGTCTAGTGGACTTGAAGTTGATATGTTTTTTTATTGGTTAATTAACATAGTAGCGTAAGTATTTAAGTTTCCTTAGTGAGTTTCTATTGAGTATGAAGAGAAGAGAAGATTTAAAAAGTTAGTAACTTTGAATGTCTCATAAGTCAGATGAAGAAAAGAAAATATCTTCAAATGGATTCACTAAATGAACTGTATCCTGAATCCAAACTGGACATCTGTCTTTTCAAACATAAATAAGATTCATTGAAATTACATCAATAATCCCAGGCCTAAGCGTCAGGGTGACGAGCGCAGTGCAGTGCCGCGCAAGATTATGCACTGCAAGTTCTGGGTGGCACTGGGTGGTGTAACTGTTTTGGGCAGGCGTAGCGCTTACCCTCAGGTGAACGACTTGCTCATCTCATCACTCAGTCAAATAAAAATAAAGCGTTGGCCATTGCAGAAAAATATTGAAACGCCCTAGACAGCTTACACACACAGACAAAAGACACAATAGACAACTTAGACCGAATAAAAATTTTATTTGTTAACTATAATTATGTTTTCCATTTTTATTTATATAGGTACTCTAGCATTCCTTATTTAGATTAGACAGAATCACGGCACTATTCTAAAAGAACCATGACTTTGATTAGCCATTAGTGTTTACTCACTAATGCCTATCCGAGTTTGTATCGACAAACTCGTATAGGCATTTGTGAGTACTCAAGAGGCGTCCAGACATTTTTCGAAATTATTCCTCGTCAAGAATCAAGATCACTTGCCACAAATTAAAATTAAAAAAAAAAAAAACTAAAAAAAGAAAGGAAACTAAGTTAGGGTTTTTTATATTTTATGTAAAGGGTAAGCTTAGGGATTAGGTCTTCTATCAATAATCCTATCTTATATCTGACAACTAAGGCGGAATTAAAGCTATAAAATATATTTTCATTTTTTAATATTAAATTCCGCAAAGTAAACGCCTTTTTCTATCAACTAAAATAGAAGTAACTCTAAACTGCAAAGTGTAAAAGAGTCTTAACAAAGAAAAAAGGGTCTCAAACACGGTCGCCCATTAGAAAAATGTCGCGATAGGATGTTCAATCATTTCGGTACCAATAAGGGGTGATATCGATTTTGCGAAAATGTCAGCGAAACGATATCGGATATCGTTTCGAATATTCAGGGGTGAGAGTTTTATTTTTAAACTAGTGATGTGGGTGGAGAAATATAGCTAGAGCTTTGGAACGGTGTCCATGTTGTTGTAGCTTTAAAAACGAGTTGAAGGTTATCATAAAACCGTGTCGGATACAACAAATCGTAAATACTCGTATGCAGATAATGTTTGATAAGTTGCAAAGAAAATCAAATAGATTTTACTAAGAAACTTTCTGAAAATACAATCGGCGGCCTTATTCACAAAGCAGCTATTTCATCTAACCAATTGAAAGAATTGGGATTGGTGTTGAAAAGCTTTTTTCTTGTTTTGTATATTTTCAGGAGTGCTAACGGAAGGGCACCCACTGTGTGAGCTAAGGAGTGGTAGAACACAATCTAACTCATACCATTGGCCTTATAAATCCATTAAAGCTGTTCTGCTAATACATGTAACAGTTGTGATTTAACTTAAAGTGTTTGTTTTTTCTTGTTACAGGTAAGCTCGAACTACAATCATTTACTAAGAAAATAGAACAGTCCCACTGAACTCACAGAAAAACAAAGGTAAACACTATTCACCTTCAAAAATTCACGGCCAAATAACAATAACAATTTTATTTCTGTTACGGCGCTTCCATAAAATTCCACATAAAGTAGTTCCACTATTCGTCGAGAGATGGCAGCACAAGTCTTTGAAGATAGTGAAAGCTCGGGTTCATATAGTAGACGGGGTGGGAAATGTTGAGTTCGTGTGTGGAACGTGTCCACGTGTGAAGTTTTTCCTTGCTTTTCCTTGCGTGTGAAAGGAGTTCTTTTTTGGCGTCGTAGTTTCAACGCTTTCGCATAGGGGGCGGTACGTGATGTTTAGTGTGATATGTTTGGATTAATACCTAGGTATACGTGCTCTAAATTTTTAACTCATAGTCTAGTAGTAGTAGTAGTTTAAATAATTAATTTATAATTCAAGATTATAGACATCTAATATAAATTTGCGTCTTTTTTAAAAATCGTCAATATGTCGGAATATTTTTTAATCATAAGATTTTTTTTCGTGAACTATTCATTTCAAATGTACTCGTAGGTTCTTCTATGGGTAAACCATCAACAATAATTCACTGATGTTATTTTTCTTCAGTTAAAATGCAATAATTTCAAAATTAGAATAAAAATATGTTAATTGAGAATTTAATTTAAATTTTACGTTAGCGAAGTCACTTGAAATAATAAAGTGTTCTAAACTCAAATGGGCACATTTTCAATCACTCGCACTTTGTACACTTTTCACGTTTGAGTTCGCATTACAAAATTTGCCAACGTTCGCCATTAGAAAAAAAAAGGAATACGCTGACCGTAAACATCACTAGGCACTTATAGGTGCTATAGTCAGTCGAACATGTGCGTTTAGCAGGAAAAGAGTGTTACGTCAGTTTACGATACTCCAAGGTCAGGGGTTGGCCACGCGGGTCAACGTCCGTACCGCTTTTGTGACTGAATAGACGTAAGGTCAGCGCTGCCGATCGACGGACGAAATTTTAAATGACGAATTTTTTGCTTTTTTTTGTCAGAGGCCGAATGCGGTTGTTGTGCATTGTCATAAAAAAGTTTTAGTTGGGTGATTGGAGAAAATGAGATTGAAGTTAGAAAAGGTGAGATATTCAATAGGTTTACCTAATAGAGATGTTGAGATAATAGCAAAAATATATCGAGCTCGTTACCTACTTTTTACCTTATTGTTTTTTTTTTACAAAGATTAATTCTTAAGTTCTTTTGGACCTCAATAGGAACTAAACAATTTCTGTGACAGATATTTTGTAGAAATCTTTCATTTGTTTGTATCTGCATAGGAACATTCTGATTTCAGAGCAAATCCGTAGTTCATAGGCTCTATAATATTATTTTGTTTTAAAAAGATAATAAAATTTGTTTTTTTTAAAGGGTTTAAAAATTTACTTGTATTAGGTACCTATATAAGTATTTAACATAACTACGGCAATTTTTCGCATATAAAATATTATGTATTTATATTTACACGTTTCTATTTCAAAGAAGCAAGAAAAATTGAATATTCTTCCAGATTAATAAAGTCAAAATTGTCTTTATTACTTAGTAAAGGTAATTTATTGACATTTACAAGTTGTGGGTCAATAATTCATTAAGTAAATCAACTTATAATCTTTGAAAGTGAAACATTTCGTTCTATTTTATGCATTATGTTGTTACATTACATTTTGTTATGTTAATATCGATTTGCTTCAACCTTTATAACAATAATAGAACAGTGAAGGAATGAAACGCCTTAGCAGAGTCTTTGTTTCCCGATAATTATAATCTGGGAGTCTTCAGGTCAAGAGTGAATAGGTATCTTCTAGGCAAGCATGTTCCACCGTCGACCGCGTCGACACTTACCATCAGGTGTGACTGAGGTAAAAGCTTGTCTATACTGCAATAAAAAAAGAATGATGTAAAGGGTTATTGGAAAAAAACATTTTTTTATAGAATTGCAAGTCTCTATTATGTTTTTGAGTGCAAAAAGAGATTTTTATTATTTTTCTGTTACTTCTGTTTTTCTGTTCTTCATCTTTCTTGTTCATCCAGATGAAAGAAAACACGGTTACGGGTGCCATTGAAAATGTGCTTTTTCATCAATGAAAATACCTATTTTTTTTTTAAAACGATATTCGGCCTTATCTAAAATTAGCTTACTCGCCATTTTTTTCTAAAAAAAAAAACACTTTAATCCTTCTAATATTATAAATGCGGAAGTTTGTGCTATGTTTAGGTGTTAAGCTGTTTGGGTAAAATGTGGCACACAGATAGTTTATTACCTAGATTAATACATATTATAATACTTTTTATTCTTAAAAAACACAATAGTAAATAATAATTATTAATAAAAAATAATGTCAACGCGGGTGAAACCGCAAAACGCAGCTAGTCCATCATAATTGTCTATAAATTATTTTTAAGCCCACGTTAAAATTATTCAAACAATCAGACAGAACCCGAAATAGTACTAAAAAACAGACAAATCGAATGCAAAAATAACTGAACAATTTACGGGGACGCAAAATCAATACAATATTTTACTGGCAATCGAAATAAAACAAAGACAAGTACTATTCTCGCGACTTGTGACAGTAGCATAGCAATAAATATTATATATATTTCCCTCTACATTGTGGTCTGCAGACTCTACCACCCACGATGCGCCCGCGCTTGCAAAAAATAACTCCGCTTCGCTACCTGTCCCACTGTTTGAATAGGTGTCCAATTGTCAATAATATTAAAGGGGAAATAGTTAATAGACTCTGTTTAATGTAGGAGGAATGGTGGCTTTTTCACGCATAATAAAAGTGGTTTTAAAATTATTTCAAGTTATTATCAAGGGGCTCGGACCGGGCCTCCGAGGTGGATGGAGGCCTAATCCTCCTCGTGAAAGTGAGGGAGATCCGCGCTCAGCAGTGGGCCGATATGGGTTGATTATGATGATGAATAACAAAGTCTTAATAATGAAAGGATACATGGATACATATTATTAAAATGGTCCCTAATTTTCTTACAGCGTCTATAAAATTATTTTTATTTTGTGTATCGCTGATTGAAACTGTCTAGAGGCATTTTTAGTAGACTAGCTGCGCCCCGCAGTTTCACCCGCGTTAAATATTATCCCACAGGAACGGTAAGTTTTTACGGGATAAAAAGTATTCTATATATCGACGCTTGAAAGCGTAACGCTGTAACCTTGAAACGCAAAATTGTTCACCAGAGCCAAAAAACTTTTTTTTTTTGTTTAAAAAAATCATAACTCAATATCTACTCGACCTAAAAACGTAAATTTTGGATATTTGGTGTGTTACATACAAAGCTACAATACTGCTACCTTGGTTATATCCTAAAGTTCCTAGGGGACGTTGAAATGTGGGTTACAGCGTTTGTTTCCAAATATGTAAAAAAAGTATTTTCGGGTCGGTCAAAGGGTTACAGCGTTTACGCTTTCTAGCGTCGATATAAATCCAGGTAGTAAACTATATGTGTACCAAATTTCACCTAAATCTGTTGAGCCGTTTCGGCTTGAAGAGAAGACAAACACACAACACAACAAACTTTTACACTATAATATAATATTAGAAGGATTTGTGTGACAAACAAAATAAATTCGCTACTCTTGCCTACTCTGCTTTAGTATATATGACCTCTATATTCATATACTGCGCAGTGGGCTGTTTGAATAGCCGCCGACAATCTATCATTTTTAAGAGCTAAAACTTTGAGAATCATTATCATCATCAATAAGCGGTGGTAGCCTAGTGGGAGAACGTCCGCCTTCCAAGCAGAAGGTCGTGAGTTCAAATCCCAGTGCAGACACGTACCAATGTGTTTCTTGTAAAACATATGTACGTAACTATCACTCGCTTTTCGGTGAAGGAAAACTTCGTGAGGAAACCCACATATCTACCCGAGAATTATTTCGGAGGTAAGTATGTTATCCACCAATCCGGATCTGGCCCCCGTGGTGGATTATGGCCTAATCCTCCTCACGAAAGTGAGGGGAGACCCGTGCCCAGCAGTGGGACGTTATGGGTTGTCGATGTTGTGATGTTGTATCGTCATCAACCCATATCGGCCCACTGCTGAGCGCGGGTCTCCCTCACTTTCGCGAGGAGGATTAGGCCTTCATCCACAACGGAGGCCCGGACCGGGCACCTTGATAATAACTTGAAATAGCTAAAAAGCTAGGTATATAATTATACGTACAAGAAAAACAATATAAATTGAAACAATTATAAAATTAATTTGTAATTAATTAGATGGTACTTTTATTACGTATCTAGACGGTAGAGTAAGTTCCTTTTTGAGCACATCATAATTTTCTTTTTTGTCTCACTGGGCGATGTGGTCGCTAAGCGACAAAGCCCATTCAATAAATAAAAAAAAAAAAAAAACATAATTTTCTAACAGTTTTTCCACAATATAAGAATAATCCAATTCAATTAAATGTTTTTATGTTATTTACAATAATTTTAAGAATATGCCACTTCAATTCGTGGTTTTATGTTATTTTAATCTTTAAGGCAATTGGTAATTGTAGAGTCAGTTTTATAATTATGTTATGTTCAATAGTTCGTCATTTACACATTAATTGAATTGAATTTATGTTACTGCTTGTTATGTAACCAGTAATTTAAGAAGTAGTTAAATTGTTTACAGTGAATTTTATTGTTAAGGGGAATAGTGCGATTTTCAAGTAGGTATGAATTAATTTATAGTCTTATTTTGACTGTTAAAGCAAAATCTTGACTGCTCCTTAAACTTTTACCACATTATTACTGCTCATTATTAAAATTCCCGTTTTAACAGGAAAGTTTAAGCAGGGTTTAATATAGGTTTTTATTTATTTTGATCGTTCTTTATTAATTTAATGTTAGGTAAACAATAATTAATTCATTAAAGTAGGTAGTTTGTGTTTTACCTATTGCATTAACTTATTTTAATAGGCAATAGGTTTCTTTTTATAATAGAATATCCAATTTGATGCGTATTGGAAAAAAAAGCTTTAGGTATCGATAGCACCTTAATTGACACTGAAACACTAGTAAAATCAAATCAAAATATAAACATTACAATTAACATTAAAATGGAATCAAAGTTTAAAAGAAATGATCAACTTAGAATAAATAAGTAATTAATATAAAATTTACTAAAATAATTTTACGAAATTTAAATCTTTACCAATGCCTAGTAAAGACCAGAGTTATACTACTCTATCACTTGTTAGTAGATTCCTTGATAATTAACTAAAGATGGAAATAGTAGGTAAATACCTCACAGGTGGAGACTTAAACCATTGATTACCAAAGCGTGTCCCATTGTCACAGCATCTATCGAGATGCACCATCACCGGCTTTAAACCAATTAAAGCATAGTGATGAGACAACCGCCTCCCCACAAGCCGAGTAAGTAGACCGATCGAATCGCAGAATCCACAGAAAAACAATCAACGATCTGGACAATTAAATCGAGTAATTAAATCGAGGCGTGGCCAAGCGTTAATGAGGGGCGCACATAGGCGGCGGCGGCCTTAATCAACATTAAAGATTGGCGGGAGATGCGGTCCCCCCGCGCCCGCCTCATTACTTATACAAAATACTTAAGACGAGCATCGTCCCGCTCTCCGCGCGCTAATAGCTCGCGCCCACTCTCTATCGCCGTCCCGCTTCGCCCGTTGAGCGTAATTAGGGCTTTGCATCGCCTCGGCTCGCTCGGGCGGCCCCGCCCCCTGCGGCCCGGGGCGGGGAGGGGGGGCGGCCGCCACGGCGGGGGGACGCCGCCGCCGGCCGCGCAGTGTGCCGGCGACCGTTGACTGTGCCACGTCGCGCGCGTCGCGTCGACAACAACCCGAACGACCTCACACTAACAACACAACTTTAGTTCCTCATTAACAGTTACAGTGGGTGTTTTCGGTGTAATAACAAAGTTACGTGTGTTCTCGCTGACTGAGATTGAAGTGTTGTTCGAGTTGATACTAGTTCGGATACTGGACAAGTGATTATAAAGTGGATGCGTGCTATGCCGCAGTTGCGACTTTAGCTGCGTTCTGCGGGCGATGCTCAAAGGTTATTATTTACTTTAAGATTTCGTATTTGAATCTCTCTGAGGGCAAATCGTGTTACTGCTCTTATAGGTCTTTTAAAAATCTTATAGGAAAAAGTGTCAACATCGGTATGTTTCCTCTCCGCATCTCATTTGTAATGTTTTCTTCCAAAACAAATCGTTTTCAGATCATCAATAAGAAAATTACCAGTTTTAATAAATTATTTTTAAACTTTACAGAAAAATAGAAAATACAAACAGACGTATTTTATAATTTTTTTTTTCTTTTGCCAGAATGTGAATTACCTACCCGCAAACTTTTAAAAGTTTCGTTTTTATTTTGTTACGTACAAATTACGCTGGTTGAGTAAACGTACAAATGTTACGAACACAAAAAAGATACGCCAAAAAATGACATAAATTGGGGACAGTACCTAGATACCTATGACCTGTGGATTTCCGATTAGGTTTCCATTGAAAGGATTCCAATTTCACTTTACCTTTAAAATAGAATTTTTGGTAAACTGTCGCATATCAATACATTATTTAAAAAAAAAAAAAAAATCCGTGTAATCTTTTAAACGCCACAGACTGCTGCAAAAATCGTGTCTTATACGACTTAATATAATACAATTTAATATATTAAAAACTATTTACATCACGCTTTTTCAAATTTTATTTTAGAAATTTACACCCTTAGAAATTTATAGCGTGTCGAGGACGAGCGGCTAAGGGTTAAAAATAAAAATCAATGTAGAAACTAGTTTATTTAGGCAAAAACAAGTTAAAAAATGGAATTTAGAGTCAGTGAAATACAATCGGCATGGTAAAATTCAGTAGGTATGATAAGTTAAAAAATTAAAAGCATTGACAATCTTATTGCTTTAAGTGAATTTACTATTTTACGAGGGCTAGAACCTTAGTCTTGTTTGGTGCTATGATTTTAATTACAGGTAAATTCCGAAGAAATTTACGTAAAGTTATCTACGTATGTATGCATAGAAAATATTATGTGAAATTCCTCCAATTCACTTTACAACTTGAATTAAGTAGATTCACTTAAACTCGTTTGGTGTAATGACTTAAGCTAATCTATTAATAATATGATTTACAGTAAGGTACCTATTCTTATAAAAGCTAGGTAGGTTAGAGTTGGAATGCATTCGTAACATTATAGGTAATTAGATAAATAATGTGATATCCATAAAATATTGTTTGATTTGTTCTGGTATACATTTGATTTTGTAGGTAAATTGAACTAAAAAAACTAACAAAATTATTTAAATTTACAGCATTTTAGGAAAGTTAAGTATAATTAAAGTGTAGTTTGTCCAGTGATAAAGATGCACTTAATTCATTATTACTGCATAATACTAAATAAATCTTACAATAATCACTATTTGAATTCATTCTGACATCTGGAACGTTTTTTTGTTTACTTTCTTAGAAAACAGTTCAAATTTACCTCTTAATTAAGATACTGAGACACCCGAAATTACTAAGAGAAATAGGAAAACCAACCAACCAAAGCAAAGCCAATAATTAAAAACCATTAGATGACTCCAACATGAAATCGTAAAATCTACTAACAGCCGAAGCAACGAAAATTCAATCACCCTCACAGGTTTTTATCTAGTTCGAAATTCAAACAAAAACGCGCAGAATAAACAGCCGGCGCGCACGCTTGCATTCCCGCGCAACGGGGCGGCCATCTTGAATCCAAATCATTTTCATATCGATATTCCTGACAGATAGATCGATTAATCATAACAGTGAGATAGAAATCTCGTACAGTAGGTATTTAATTTATGATACGCCGAATAATAATTGATTAAAGTGCGTAGGCGCAAGAGATCAGTGCAAATAACAACAATGGCGCCACCGGCGTCGGTATGGTAATGGACCTCCTTCAAAACATTATTATGCACTTATTTATGAATAGAAAGCAATGGCACCTTGTAGAATGATAATTTTGACTTATTGGAGTGCTATTCAAAACTACTTTAGATTATGAAGAGCATCTAATTAAATTATTTGAATAAGAGCAGTGTTTTTTTTTTCTTAATAAAAGATGACCGTAAATAATTTAAAAAATCAGAGACTAGCGACAGTCACCCTAATGACAGAAGTAAGTAAAACTAAGTACTACTGTTTTATTTGATTTGATTAAAATTTTAATATTAAAATTACATATGCTTACGTCATAACATGTTAAGTTTAATTACTTTTATATTAAAATATATTTAAGATAGGAGTTTTTCAGAAACTGGAAATTGTATAGTTTTGACTACACAAATATAACTTTGAAACAATTTCTAATAGTTAATAATTATTAAAACAGGCACATCAATAAATGTTTATGGTACTGTTTAAAAATACTTGTTAATTAAAAAAGAGGAGGTTCTATGTTCGACTGTGCCTACGGTTTTTTTTTCTTATAATGTTAATATAATTTTATAGACCAATAAAACTAGAAACAATCTGCTCCCAGAAAAGTAAGTTATTTTGTACTGTTTTATAATTATTTAATTATTATTATGTTTGTAGCTCCTCGAAGGTCACGCGTTCAGCTTAAACAAATAATTCCACTAAGCAACAAAACGAAACGTTATTAAACAACAAATGTATGTAAACCTAATGCATAGATATTTCTCATAGAGATAATATTAATATCCTAAATTCAAAAAGTAATAGAGATCTAGGTACTTATGGCCTTAAATATTTAAGGCGCATAAAAGTACCTACTCCAGTTAAGGCGCATAAAACTGTTTACAAAACAGAAATGTAACGTATATAGGTTTTATTTATCATTTTAATGTCACTGTGAACGCTTACGTAACTGCTAGGCATATTCGTTTAAAATAATACCTCATTATTTACAATATACGATACAGTTTAGAAAAGCAAAAAATAATTTGACATTGCACAAAACGCGCGCCGTCCACTCGCGACACTGCATAATGAAAATGTACCGAATAGAAAAAACTAATATGGAACACATTGGAAAAACAACTGAAGTCTAAATACGAATTAAGTCTTTAGAATGAGACTATGTGAGTAATGACAGTTAAACTTGTTTATTATAATACTGCATGAAAAAAACATCGAAATAAAAAAAAACTTTATTAGGACAACGCAGAGTCGTAAATTAAGTGACGATCGTGTAGCTATGCTCGAGGTAGGTAACATTTGGTATTTCATCCCATATGCAGGTCCCTATTGTAAAACTAATGTATTTATGTATGTTCCACGATCTCAAAGTGTGATCTGTAGCCGAACAGTCGACGAGACGGCCATTAGCAATTTTAATGTACTGAAAACAATATTGTGGTAATATGCTGAGGTGGGCCGGGCCTATCTCACTCTGGAATCTTTGAATTGTCTTAGGGAAAACTTTGCTTCCGAGTGTGTGTTGACTGTTAACAGGTTTATCTTGAAGATTTCCTGTGTTCTGTCTAGAGCTGCGAGGTGTTTTATTAGTACTTTTTTATCTGTAGTTTACGTGTGTGATAAAAAAAAATAACTCATGTTAAATGGAAAATCGGATGTCTATAATTATGTAACATTTGTGAATTAATATTTAAATCAAGTTTTATTTCGATTAACTAAATATGCATTGATTATAATAAAGAAATTATTAATTTGGTATTCTTGTAAGAATAGTTTTAGAAATCAATTTGTAAATAAATGCTATTACACCTACATTAACTAGGAATCTTAAAATAACAATGTTTTTAATTACATCCATTATAATATAATATGATGTTGACAAATACATTTTCTCACAAAAATAAAAAATATGATACACATGCGATTTCTACAACGCGCATGTTACAACTAGCGCCATCTAGCGGGAGGTAGTGGAACTAAAGGTTATCGTGGCAGAGTCGCACTCGGTTGTCTGGAAGAGTTCGGCGTTACTCATCACAAGCTATCCAAAGATAACAGGAGAGTGACGGATAGCTTAGATTGACGTCTTGATAACGACCCTAAAGGTGTTCCGATGATTTTGAACAACAATTATTCTCTGTTGGGTAATTAATCGTATTTTTTTTGTTGTGGTTTTAAAATATTAATTGATAAGAAATTGCTGTTGATATATTTAGAAGACACAAACGAATCTAATTCGCGCACATATTAGATTTTTTTCATTGTTTTTTTTTTATATTAATTTTTATATCAGGTTTTTTTTTTTTAATTTAAACATGACAATTACATTCGATACTTATTAATTATTGTATGATAATTTAGTTCGTTAAGAACTGTTACGAAGTTTCAGTTAAGGATATGATTAGTAACGGATATTTTTTTAAAGCTAAATCTGTCAGTTTAGGTTTCTTATTGGGTTTTTTTTTCTAGACTTAAATCATCTAATTAAATCTTAATGAAAGCAGGATTAATAATAATTATACTGTCATATGCTTGTAGAAGGAGCTACCTACATAATGTAAAAATCTCGAACACGATCATATGTGATGGGGGTGACCATGGCCATTGACTAGGTCTTTATTTTTCGTAGAATAGGATTTTTAAACTACGGAGACATTGAGCTACTTTTGAGACGAACCGTAGCTACTTTACTATCAACGACGGTCAACGGCGATTAGATATCGGAAACTTGTTTCGCTAACGGTTACGGACTCGGATTCGGATATCCAGCCTCGTGTTAAAATAAACTAAACATTACCTAATTTAAGTGTAAATTATATAATAAAAAAACATAATTTGTTTAGTAATTCGATACCTATAGAGTAGGAAATAGAAAAAAGTTTGTTGGTTTATCTTGGTTCTTAAAATAAATTATTTATAAAAAAAAGAGATTTGTATAGTTAAGAAACTCTTTGGCTACATTTACTTAAAATTTGGCCATTTATGGAGCTGAAACGTTAATTAATTTTTGAGACATTTCAGGTATATTTTCACATATAATATATTTTATTGTAAATTGATATTTTGAAATTGTTTCATATTCAAGAACCTTTAGTTAGGTATAGGCTGAATTGTTGAACCGAAATTAAGGTTGAATTGAAATGTACGATTGAATTTTGTTTTATTACAATTTGAAATTTTATTTAGATTGGTTAGGTAACTAATAGTTTAGTAGCCTTAGCCTTGCTACATTACCTAACTTTTATAAATTTTCATGTTTTGATTAGAGAACGGACCTTGCTTATCATCATCAGCATTACAACCACCCATATGCCCACCTACTCTTGAGCACGGGTCTCACTCACCTCACTTTCGTGAGGAGGATTAGGCCATAATACATAAGCTTGCCATCTCTAAAATTTGACCAACCAGGACAAGACGCCTGAAAGCCCCGGATTTTAGAGCCCAGAACCCGGACATGTCAACAGGCGAAGAGAGGGGCGGGGGCCGGTAAATTTAGCGAGTCGGTTCGTCGGTAGATCGCGGCGTGCGGGCCAGTGCGTGTCGCGGGCGGCCCAAGACTTTAATTTTTTAAACCCGGACTACACCGGACGCTCCCCGGATTACCTCTAAACTAGGACAAATCCGGGCGGATGGCAACCCTAATAATACACCACGGGGTGGTCGATTTTTATTGATTGTGCTTGCTTGTTTTCTAAGTAACTAATTCTGATTTCATCGAAGCGAGCACAAGTCGCTGACCTCTCGCCTAAATACATATCATAAATCCTGTAAATAGCATCAGACCTTAGTCAAGTAAACTTGTAAGACACAATAGTCATTACTATTCTGAAGATCTTAGATAATTGGAACTGCGAAGGTATGGAACACCTTACCGACGTCTTTATTTATCCATAACTATAGTTTGGAAGTTTTCAAGGCAAGTATGTTCTACCGTAGACCGCGTCGTCGCTTTCCATCAGCTGAGACTGTGGTCACATGCTTGCTTATTCGGTAATTAAATTTAAATAAACATAAAACATATGATAATGTACTGTTCTTTTATTGTAGGTACGTAATAGATTATAAGTAAATTTTATTGTAAACAATTCCTTTAAAATCTGATATTCGTAACTAAACAAGAGCGTACAGATGTATGAGAAATCGATTAATACAAGAAAAAAAACTACTATGTGAAAAGGTGAACTTTTAAACAATCATATCGGTATCTGCTGTCTATTTTTAACTAGATGGGTACACAATCTCTAAATGGCCGTTAGTATATTTTTTCAAATTTCGAATATGCTCTATTTCCGTTCCGCATCACTCGCGTTCGCATTTTAAATCGAATGTCAACAAACACGCCGAGTTGGCGTCACACAAATCGATTTCCGAATTTTCAACGCTGCGTTCGAAAGCCTCTGTCACATTCAATAACGATTCGCTCGAGCCGTTTTTGCATGAAAAATATTATTAAAAAAAGCAGCCGGTGACATAAAAACGTTGTCACAACCGTTACTGTAATGAAAGCCTATGAATAAAAACGTATAAAATTCCAAACGTTCTTTTGGGCCGACTTCATTATATCTTTGTGTATTCAAGCGATTACGGTGTCCGCTTCCCGACTCCATTTTCTCATTTAGCTCAATTTATCAGTGTTGAGCGACATCAATAAGATTTTCGTCGATTTCGTACGTGCTTATATGGATATGATAATTTGTTTCCGGTGTTCGGCGCGTGCGCATGGCACGACACACTATTACATTCATGGCGTTAGCACGATTTGCATTTGAAATATTTCGTTTGGCTCGTGTCTATGAGGCTCACAATGCGCTCGGGATAGGCGGTGTTCAATGTACTGTCATATCAAATTTCGTGGTACATTTTTCAGCGGACGGTGCCGGAGATTTCTTTGGTTGTTTATAATAGGGCTCGTTTTGTACCGCACGTGCGTGGATAATGCAGGGCATTCTGGCCAGTGTATAGAGCCGTTAGGCTTATCTAACTCGTGACATATAGGCCGATATACGTGAAATATGTAGGTGACTGTTGCAATAAAAGCACGAGACAGCTCAGATGCTCCATTACAACAGACTTGGAGAAAGTGCTTACGAAGAAAAGAAGTAAATGTTCCAAAACAAATTTTTGAATTCGGGGCGGTTTTACATGACTATGGTGTCGGAAACACATGTCTATCCAATGACAGGCTGAAAGTGTGTGTTAAAGTTCACAAGTCACCATTCTCAGCAGATTTTATACCAACTGCTGAGATTAACCAATGAAAAAACTAAGTGACAATAATTTAAAAATACGTCTCCGTAGTACTTAGAGTTTCTTGGTGATCTTCTCTAATGGTTATGTTATTATGGCCGAATAACTTGTGGAATCTTAAACGGCGATTCTTTTTTCTTTTTGGGATAAAGCCAGGAATCAACGTAAAAAGAAATTTCCTATTCAATCACTATTATACTATTTTATTATTTTGTGAATAAGCGTTTCTGCTAAAAATCATAATTATTTTTTAATTTATTTATTTAGACTAGTATTCAAACTAGTACTACTAGTAACTACTATTTTTAGTAGTAGATTCAAACTGATCGTCCGCACTGTTCAAAGAAAAGAGAGATCAAAGTAACATAATAATTTATACATCGACAAAGTGACGGATGAGAAACCTATCACAAAAAAAAAAAATTTCAATGCAACAAAATTAGTTAAAAACCTGCTCAATTTGGGGGAGCATTTCTGCCGGTGTGGAGTAAACGTGGCGTGGTGGGTGCTTTTGTTTTATTGAATAATTGCCAGAGGTGTTTCGGACGAGACAGACTGGTTCCCCCAAGGCCAGCCGTCGAACTTGCGGCGGACCATTGTCCCTATTCTGCGCTCGGTCGAGATCGCGTCCGATTCGATGCGAAAGTTGAGCGGGTGCCCGGAATAAACGCCTCTGTAAAGACTTTTTTTTGAGGTTATTTTTTTATATATTTATTAAAAAATTTAACATATTATTGGTAGGACCTATCGTTTCTTTAATAACGATATTTTGTCTTCACCATTTATTTTTAATAACTAATGTTTACGCAGCACCAGTAGGTAAAGCTGCACTGTATAATTTTAATGTAAATAGATAGGTAGTAGATTACCTATTTATATCTACTTAAAAACATTCAATAAACCTATTTATTGTAAAAAAAAAAGCAATTACGTATTTACTTATATTATTACCTTTACTTACTATTTTGCTAGCTTAGTATTAAATCATTTAGTTTTGCTTATAACGCACTTATATGTCTACCTGTCTGGATAAATTATTATAATTAGCAAAGATTTATTAAAAACTTCCCGCCGATTTTCAATAGCCGCCTCAGGACACCGAGAGAACACGCACATTTTTTAGTATCGAAATGTCATCTTTATGGTATCGGTTATGAACTGTTTATTTTGTGAATAAGACCATTTATTTTTTGTACTGTCAGGTGTAATAAATTATACCTATCTAACGAGCATCTTGTTTTTGTATTAATTAAACTCTCTATAAAGTGTCCAATATACATGTTTGGTGATCAACCTGGGCCATCTACCATATACCTACTTCTAACATTATATAGAGATGCATGTTATTGACTTTTGACTGACACAAAAGTGCGTTTACAATTTACTTAATTTTTTTTTTAATTTTCTTTTTTATCTTTGCTGTAGTGTTGCACTGCTCGGCAAAGATCTCTCCCAATTATTTCCGCATGTCTCGATCCAGGGCTAAAACCAATCATTTAAAAAAAAGTTGAGGTCGTCGCGCCACCGTCTCCGAGGACGTCCTCGACGTCTTCGACTATCTAGAAACTGCCAGTCTGCAGCAATTCGAGCCCATCTATCCGGGTGCATTCTGTTCACGTGACCTGCCCAACTCCAAATTAATTTAAGTAATTGTCAATCAATCATCAAAAAAAGAAATAACTTATTAATCGTCAAAATAAGTTGCTAATCCGACATATATTGCCTTATATCTTTACTGATAACTAACACAAACAAGCTATATAGTCATCCTACTTAATCAATATTCCGTATCTAGAATATTTATCTGCAGATTTTATTTAATAAGTGGACATTTGCCTAAAAACGAATAAAACAACCATTAAAAAATCTCAGGCACTTGCTTACAAAAAAGGTTTTAAATATGGCAGTATCGGTGATTTAAAAAAATACAAAAACTTCGGCAAATGGTACTATAATGAAACTTTGACGATCCTAATATATAAAGCTCAAATCTATGAACGCTTCGTGTATACATGTTCGTAGTATTTATTCATTGGTTATTATAATCTTTAATAGGACTGTTTAGGTAGGAATGTGAATTATTAAAAAAGGATTCATTATTGTTTGATCAATAATCTTGTTAATATTTTAATGAAATATTCGATATAAATAACATAATTCTTTTATGATCTCTTCAGCCAAATTTGTCAAAGCTCGGTCAACCAGGTAAAAGTGGAAAACATTTTATATAACCTATCGTAGATTACAAGCGTAGATTAACCATATATTGTAGACACCATCGATAACAGTAATAAACGTTGTTATCATCCAATAATTAGCGATAAGTCCCCAAAACCCTATCTACCGAGTTTGCTGTTAAATAATCGATAGGTGATAAACGGTCATTGCTTTGACAGAAAATGTTTCATTCATGCAATCATTCATTGCAGAATTCATTAGAAATGACACACCTCTTTTAAGTGGAAATCTAAATGAAATCATCAATTAACTCATAAAATAATTCAGTCATTAGGGTTTGATTTCAACCGATGGCGAGTTACAAAATGTGTCAATGAAATTATAAATTTTAAGTACTTTTGTATCACGACTCTGTAAAGATTATATTATAATTAATGTATTTACAAAAGTATCGATGCCGATATTCGCCAAATGTTTCCCGTTTTTTTTATTATGAAGTTTAAGGAATCGTTAACCAGTATGGTCAGCCTTGAAAACAGCTGAACATATCTATAATTTAAAAATCCTACTCTACGAATAAAAAAGATAATTTGCGCATACAAAATGACTTAAAAATAGCTAATATCTCTGGATCTTAATCTTAGCATCAAATTTGAAATAGGGACAAGTTAAGCTAGTTCCGAGGCCGACTGTACCAAATGTTTGAAGTAATCTGTCCATTCCGATTTTAAACACAATTGCAGAAAGAAATGATAAAATTGTAACTAAAGTCAGATAGTAGCTCTATCTCCATTTGAAATAAGGTTCAGACCTTTTTTAATGTGCTCTCTTTTAATCATCTTGGTAATAATGACCTTATAGTAAAAATGAATTGTATACTGTGAAAAGTAACTTTTTCGCAAAACGGAAGCGATCTTACCTGACACGGTTATCACCAATCTCTCTAAAGAAGGTAAACAAGCGACGCTTTATATTTTTATTTAGCTTGACGATATCATAGTTTCAGCCTTGTAGCATTGGCCGAGATCTTATAAGAAGTTCTATAAACCAGTTTGAACAATTACCCAGCACTTATCAATTGATGATAACATGTGCATATCTGGAAGCCAAACACCAACAAAATAGAGATGTACAAGCTAAATCGCTATTACAGCTTACATTGTAAGGTCCTTTGGTCGAAAAAGCGCTTTTCTTACCTTTTTGCAAAGTTCACATACCACTAACTTCACTTACTGTAACATATTCTGTGACACCATTGCCTTATTAACTCGCCTATAACATTTGCTAGTGTGCGTCGTGACTTGTTTATAAAATATAACACTGCTTTAGTGTGCGTATCAAGATTGGTGCACACTGAGACATTTACCGAGATTGGAGAAGTTTACAACGTTAATACTACTTTTTATTTGATGATAGGGAATTCTCATTAACATCAACATAGAGTAATTTATATAATCTTGTCTAGAAATAACTCGCGTGGGCTGACTCTGTGGTTTATCGTGGAGGTATCTTGTCCATTGGTGTTTTGAGTTTGACGTCATAGGAATGGACGTACTAAGGGTGCATTATATTAATGAAATGTGAAATGATTATCGAGCTGCCGCCATTCGATATTTTATTGCGTTTTGATAAAATTGCATGCACAGGAAATGGAGCTTAAATGTGAATCATTTTATAAATGGTAGATTAATATGTACAAAAATTATAATCCATCAATACCTACAGAAAAAAATGTAAATCCTTAATGATTTTTCATTTGTATGTTTCATTTCCACTTTCATTTTGTGCATGTAGCCCATGAAATATTTTTTTTTGTCACTTCAATAATAATAAATGACGCATCGCCATCACAAATATAGATTCTGATTCCGGTCTAGGATTCCCTGAGTTAATGCGTGTGGTATAAATTTCAAATATTTAAAAAACAGGTGGTACAATGGGCGGCCTTATCGCTTAAAGCGATTTCTTCTAGGCAACCTTTGGATGGACAGCAATGAATTTCTAGATGTCAAATATTTGCACTGTGCGGGAATCAAACCCGCAATCTCACCTTCGCTGTCATCTCGTCTGTCATCGCCAACTTACGCCACGGAGTTCATCAACGTTTCTAACTGATCTAACCAATGAGTTTAATTTACATGTTGCATCATGGCACCATGTATCCACGCCTTTAACTTTAAGTCCTCGCGAAGTGAGTGAATCATTTCATTATGCATGCGTAGTGTCACTTTAATTAAGTTTTTTGTGTTCACTGCAATTGTGAGGACATTTGTGAGGATCTTTACGAATGTCCCTTTATTGTTCATCTTGAGAACAGAAATAACTATGATGCAGCACAAACTTGAAGTAATGAAATACAAAATTCTCTTTTTATGTTACAAGCGGTCTTGTCATTGTGACTAATTAGTGCGTCTCTCGAAGGTATAACTTTCGTAAGCTCTCCGGATTTTAATATTGTTGATTTTCGATTCAGCTGCGGGCATTTGCTAAGTGCACTCAGTAATTTTCCATATCTGTTATGGCACATTTTAACACATATGTATTGCGCAATAAAAGGACTAATTTCGAACGAAAAGGTGTTTTACGATCTTTAATTTAGAGTACAATAAAATTTAATCAGCATTAATTTGTCGCTTGTATAAGTGTAAGCGGTCGTAAATCGACCTACTTCAAAAATTCCCCATTTTATTGATAAATTAAAATTGCCGGCAATTAAGCTAGCTAACTAATACTGTAATTACAACTAATTGTAAATCACACTGGATTAGCGTTCGCTGCGGCGTTTTTGTACTTTGGATCTTTATCTTTGTTTATGATTTAATTACAGGTTAATATTAGGCCTCGTTATTTCGTATCGATGCTAAGGTGTAAAATTTAATATACGTATAATATCCTATGTTATAAAATGAGTGGCCGTGAAAGCAGTCTTGTTATTTGCAATTAACCTGTCTTGTAATTAAGTTATAGGCAGAATAATTTAGGAACATAATAAAATGTCCGCACTGGCTGGTAATAAAAATAAATATTTGAAAAAGGAAGAATGTAAAAGTGCGTGCACATGGACTGTCGTCTGAACGCCACGAGCGAGCGCTGCATCCGACGCACGAAATTACCCTCGCGATCTCAGCCGGTCCCATTGTTCAGGGTTGCCAAAAGCAATAAAAAATACCTTAAGACAATAGCACCCTGCGGCGTTCACTGCCGCGAAAGATGTTCACGATAATTATTTTAGAAAATATCCCGCCTTAAATCGCTCCTTGTCGGGAACAGGTGTGGTCACTTATTAATAAGATAAAGGTATTAAAATTATAGGTGGAATTCGATACTCTTGCAATTGCTTGATCATTTTATAATTTGGGATCAGTGATGAGTAATTTTTTGAATTATAGTCAGGTAATGTTACGCTATCGCTAAGTCGGTAATGGGTTACATTACAGTCAGTGATAGAATGGAATTGTCACTTGTTCATCCCAAGCTTGGCTGCCTTCGCCGGCACAGAGCGTTAGTTAATCGTATTTTAATAACATTTTCGGTGTTCACGTAATTACTGTTTATATCATCAACACTCGCTCCAACACAATTAACTTCAATTTTTTGGAAGCGCGACAATCACGATTTGATTGCCGTCGTAAAATCGTGGACATTCCAGCCCGTCACTATTTAACGATTAACCGTAGTGACAGTGTTTAAGGAAGTGCTTTAATGCTTTTAAATTGAGGCCGAGGAAAATTATAAGCATGTCACTGAAATGACGATTAAAAGTTATACAGTACATTACTTTAAGTGTATGGAGCAGTCGGCTGATGGATAATAATTTTGTAAAGAACAGTTGCGGATAAAATAAACGTTTAATATTTTCATTGAGTACTTATCTACTATTTTCACCAATAACATTAGTGGTATGCTTTCTAAAATTCGAATCTACTTGCATGCTGGTCAGAATTGGTCCTATCCACTCTAAAATAATAAGTAAAAATGTTGTTACTACTCACTAATCACTCTTATACAGCGATTTAGTTTTCGGTCACATTTCTGACTTACATAATTGGTGTTGAAAAAACTATGATTTCATGTCTCACGGAAGACTCGACTCGACAGATCGTATCATGTAAACTACGCTTAACATTAATCGCTGTGTCCATGACAATTGTCATTATGATGACAATTTATTTCATGAATCTTCTCATGACTCTCGGATTTTAAAAAAGTGTACGTCTAAAGACCCCACACTATGATAGCCTTCACGATAACACTTCTCTATAAAAACATTTCAAGCGACATAAGACTTTAATTCGTTAAAGTAAAATGTGTTTTTGGTTGTAAATTACATTTTAATTGATCTGAAATACTATGTTGGTAGTATTGATTAATTAGTGGTGTCCCCTGGATATTTTGTCGGCAATTAATCTGAATCCGAATAATTTGACTTACAAATTGAATTTAAACCTGTTTCTATTCACAAAGTTAGTTTCGAAAACGGCGCTTGTTCGTACATTCATTGCAGATTTATATCCGTTTTGGTGTAATGCTGGCTGGCATCAATAGCTGGTTGACCATAACACTATTATGATAACCGGAGTCGAAGTTTTTATTACAAATAAAAGTTTCAAATATCATTTTTAACTCCCAGACCATTCATCAATACGTTTGGATAGAGTATAAAGGTTTTGTTACCGAACGCGGAGGTCGAGAATTCTCCTTTTTCTAAGCATTTCGAGTAGGCAGTGCGGAGTAAGTATCGAAAATATTTATAAATATTCATGTTTTATCGACATATTTTATCGATACTTATTAAAGACCGGCTACCACCTCGCGTCGTGAGGTGAGAACGATGGCGCCCCCTGCTGGGCGCGTTCAGAGTGAGACGGGAACATACAGAACGGAATTCAAAATGAAGTTATGGCTTTTCATCCTTTTTTCTCTCCTTTAAAGCGTTATTATTTTATTTTAAGCATAATCCCGAGTCTCGATTCGAACCTATATCATGTGTAAACGCTGGTGTTATTTGTGATATTAACTGTGATCGTTTACAGTAAATTATTTTAGTTGACAACAGTAGCTTCGCGTGTGAATAAGCAGCAAGTTGTTGAGTAAACGAGTGGTGAACGCGACACCTTTGGTCGCCATTAGCTCGCGAGGTGGACAAACATCGACTACCAGTGTTTGTAGTCGCAGTGCAAACATGAACAAGTCGACAGCGGAGTTTGCGTTACGCATCACTAGCTCTTGTTTGACGAAACGCGTTCGCGTGGTGTACGGGTGCGACCGCGGAAAGGGCGTCCACTCAACCTCGTGACGATAAATATCCTCTATTTACCTCCTTTTTATTCAAACTAGCTGAAAGGAGTCTTTGGATCGCTATGTCAGAAATGTCAGTCTTTGGGCGGCCTGACACACTTGGACTCTAGAGGGAGCACGCCACTACCTAGAGATAGATCGAATGCAGACAAATACGCAGATTGTATAGAAAATATTTTAGGTTTTTCAAATCATCAAAAATGATTAGACGATTAACAGTACTCATATATCTACTATGCAACTTTAGTAGCTCGTCCATTTAGTTATGTAAATGGTTTATACATGTTTTTAACATGTCATTAGCTCAAAAATTCTTTGACACATTCCTTTGAGGTAGGAGGTACGGCTTAGTTATTCAATGTTTACATAAATCCAAGATATTTAACATAATAATATATATCCGCCATTCAACATTTAAAGTGCAGGCCAACCTTTTCAACAATTAAGCTATTGTTATTAGTTTAACATAAATTCCCAATATGTTTTCCATCAGACTCAACTATCATATTATGTTTTATTCATGAGACGCCCATATTGTTTCCAAAACTAAATAATGTAGTAGATTTAATGCAATAATTCAGATTAAAATTGTATTAAGTATTATGTCATTCGCCTAATAGATTTAATATTCAAATGTGAGTCGTGCCCGTTTCTAATGTGTTTAATCAATCATAAGTTTCGATTAATTACTAAGATACGCGCGTCTGTGCTTAGTTTGATTGTGCGAGTCCACCTGTGTACTTAGCTAGAGATGTGTGTACAGATTCCATTGTCCGGTTTCCGAGTAATCAAAAGTTCAAGGTTTTCCTAAATGATTATTAATTAGTGAGTGGAAATAACCAGCCGGTTAATCCGGACTAAATTACCATTGTCGAGATAACAATAACGTGACTCGGAGCTAAGTGCCTGGTATTATAATTTGAAGTGAAGCTTGCGACCTTCACCCTCTTCCCTAGCTACGTTAAATGTGCTTAAACGTAAATAGATTTACTTAATGTGTAATGAGGAAAAACTTCGTTTGTCGTGATTTTGTTGTTTAAGGTGAATCTCGACACAAAAATACAAATCTACTAAGTATCTCTCTGCTATAAAGCTATGTCGATATAATATAAAATAAATAGCGGATTAGTCAAAATTTTTTTTTTGTAGTTGCATTTCTAAATTCGATATTTATTAATCATCAATGTAATAAAACCTTTACTAAATGTTATGACAGTAAAAAAAACCTATGTTTGAAATCTGATGTTATCCTTCAAAACCACAATAATTCGTCTAATAAATGCATATTATTTCCGTACTGACATCATCATCTCGTTCACAAAAGTAAAATAACTGCCATCGCCGCCTCTCACTTCTGTGCTTATAACTTTATAATTACAATAACCAGTCACAAAATTATTAATGTAAAATGTCTGTAGAAACAACATAAGATATTTGTCTAACTTAATATAAAGTCTATACAAATAAAATCATGGTAAGGTGTCGCGCTTATTATTATGATATAAACAGCAATATTAAATCCAAGAACGCATCAGGAAAGTCTGTCATTGCGCGCAGTCAACCGGTGTCGCCAAAAATCGAATAAGGCAAGCGAGACTGCGTGCGGAAGCCTAGTGACTTTATAATTATCAAGTTTTGATTAATGCTGCTGGCAGACGGCGATAATCTAGTAGAAAATTAATTAAAAGTCTTCGGTTGAAATGAGTGTTACCACATCGTTTATGAGGCAGAATGTGCCAAGTAACGGTGAGTGATGTACCTTACTACCGGTTTTACACGCGTCCGGTAATTATGGACTGAGTGTAGGATCATTTGTCGAAACTGTGTTCAGTTGAGTTTCGAGTGTTGTCTAGCTTTTTAGAGATCATGCCATTCAGTACTTGAAGTTTGGTTAACAATGAAATTGAACTTCTGTGGCATTAAATTTTATGGATATGATTTTATTGGCTATTGTTAATTGTTTCTTTTTCCTTAAAATACATTGTTTAAAAATATTTTTTATCATACGTGATTTTTAAATAGATTAATCGAGCTATTTATAATTTTTCCTTCATTTCAATAATAGCTACTATTTGTATGTAACCAGCGTACGCGAATCATGTCACGCTTTTTGATGCGTTCGATTGTCATAGGCAATGCTCATTCAAACCAATAGGTAATTCATTCACAAGTTCAAACGTATGGTCAATTTCAAGGCTAGATGGTGTATCTTGTAATACCAATAGGCATGAATAACCTCCAACGTTGGTGGCAAGCTACCGGTTTTACGTTCGAACTCGACCATTATCTACGGACAAAGTTTTGGTGTCACAACATTTTTTTGTGGCCACACAAAAGATTTTATTTATACGATTCTGCAATCCGATATCGGGCCTTTAAAATTATTGTTACCGTTTTCCGCGCAATAAAGAGTGACTTCATGCCCTGCGCTGATTTCGACTTACTGTTATTTACTCTTTTGTTTTCGGTGCTAGAATAAGCTTCAACCGGCATCGGCCTTATTTAATTTGCCCTTTAACTCAAACGCATTTAGTTCAATGACTGATCGAGTGAGTTGTCATATCAATACCGAATCGGAATCTCGATGAATTGGCCTTGATTAGTCATTTAAGGAAACAAGTCACAGGTTGCTAAATGTACAAACCAATGCACTGTGTGAGCTAGGTACTTTCTAACATCCTCATGTCAGTGCCTGAACCGTCTGTACAATCTTCAAATTATTGGAAAATAACTTACAATAGCCGTTACGTAACAATTATCAAATATTTATAGAGATGACATCACATCTACTAACATTTAAGTATTAGGTAATTCTTCACTTGTAATTGACTTCGAAATTTAACAAGTGTGTGATAGAGTTAAATACTTAGTCATTATCTAACTACGCTAGAGGCAATAACAAACTATAATGACCTAAAATCAAAGCTTGTGAACTCTTCAAGTATCATATCGTATGTAATAGATAAACTCACAAGACAAACATGTGTCAAAACTACAAACTCCTTGTGAGATCTGTGTTTAACGAACCTACGCAGTTTTTATTCGACTTCAAAGTAATTAGAATTTGAATTCCGTTTGCCACCTGCATATTCGGCCGATCAATAAAGATACAGTACAAGTCGTTAACCTATTAAACAAAAAGGTGTACGTTTATAATCCTGGCCATGCACGGCCATAAACCATGTCCACGTGTGCTTAGAATAATTACGCTTCGATGCCGGCCGGTCGGTACCCAAGCGGTTCTGACGAGGTTGAATCACGACCGCTGACGCAACGCCACTACCGAGAGCAAAACACGTCAACAGCAAAAAGTGTCTCAAACAATACCACTTCTAACACTCGTGCGAATAAAAATCCAGTAGCCACATATATTGAGTTAGCGCTCGACCATTTTAACATAATATGAATTCGGCGGACGGAAGTATCACGCGGCGATAAATTATTTACGACCTTTATAAACACTTAAAATACCAAAAACCATTTCCATTCATAAGTCGGACCGAAGCGAAGTCTCTCCGACGCACGAGCGATACTCATAAAACCTGTTTAGATTTTGATAATTTTATTAACGATCGAATGCATGGAACGCCGAATTCGAGGGTCTCAAAAGTCTCATATATTACGGCTTTAACACAAATTATACGAGTTTAAAGCCACAACATAGACCGTGCGTGGGTGTCTTAATGTTAAAATGTGTCATCTGTAATTATACGATCCAGGGAATTTTAATGTCTTCGAAATGTCGTCTTCTTTATGACAATAGCAGCTTAATAAACTGGATCCATCGATCCTATTGTGTCATAACTTTTCATATTGAATAATAAAGCTCGGAATGCGATCAATCTACAGCTGACACCAACAGTGGAAAAATTCTAAAACACAATGCAACGAATAACGTGTGGTACCATTATTTAGATAGACAATTAGTTATGTGACGATGCGCCTCACAGAGTACGTGGGTAGTGCAATTACTGTTGTCCATTCACTTTACATCATTACCGAGATTTCTACGTCTTCTTTTATACCCATCCCACAGTGCGCCGGTGTCAACTCAGTGTGTGGCGTAAATAATTTCTTCGAGTTCTCCCGTTGTTCATTAGGGGCACATTGTTTCATTCCGACAGATTTTAATGGTGCTACCTTCAAAATTTTATTACGACAATTTAGTGCAATTGCCTTCTAACGATATGAATTACGCTGTCTCGGTTTTTTATTTTGATATTGTCGTGGAGAATCTTTTGAATTTATTGCAAATCAGGTAAAGTTGTTTGCCGTCTTTGCTAACAAAGATATGCTAAAACATCTGTACTTTACGATTACTTCTTGCACGCACCTAGCACCATTACTGAGGTGGTTATGTAACAACAATATCTACAAGTGATCTGCTAATCATCTGTCTATCGAAACGTTAACACTTCAAATTCTTAGCACAAATAGAAGATAGATTGACGGTGTTTATTGCTACAGAGAATCAATTGGACAAACTGCTTCGAGATTCTAATAGATAGAAAACGATCCATTCGTTGCGTCAACGGCAGATTAATTAAACTTCTTACGAAGAAGCGTTCGTCTTGTCTAGTCTCCACCGAGTATAGTACCGACTTTAATTAGTAGTTTTCCATTTGCTGGACACTTGGTAAAAGCCATTTGACTTATGAGATGACTGTCGCATTGATTCTATTAAGTCTGAGAAGTTAGAGCCTTAAATCATTTACATAAAGTTCAATTTAGAATAACATGCTTTAAATGTTGAAAGCTATTTGAAAGACAGGATTTTCAGGTGATGCTATTGGTCGGATGGAGTGTTAACGCAAGAATCACGAATGGTTCATTTTCAAATAGTCGAAGACATAATTTGATAGTCTTTACGTCGTTGGTGACTTGTAAATTGGTTTTTATTATTTGTCTTTGAACATCCATGCTAATTTATTTTTTAGGTTTAACGGTTTCATCATCTTGTTTAAATATCACGATTGTAAGTAGTTAGTGGTCCGTGTGTGCCTATTATATTTCAAAAAACGTTATTACAGCTTATATATTTACACAATCATTCAAGGCTTTTAAAAAATCCTCGATACTATTTTTTTATTCTATTATACTCTACTCGTATGTTGGAATGATAGAGTCAAGCACGACCGTTCTCTAAATACTATGTCCTTTTAAAGTTCGAGCCGGCTTTTGAAATCAGCGTCCAGGACAAATGTGGGAGACCATCCTTCATATCTGACGTCTCTACACATGGACATAATGTCATCCATTTAGCGACCCCATGCACTATTATAGTCAAGTTTCATTCGAGCAAGTCATTAATGTAAAATCAAATCAATCATTTGACGACCTCAGTCCGAGTTTCTATTGTCATTTCTGTTTTGTCCGCCATTTAGTCAATTAGCGACTTTCTACAAATTGAAACGAAATTTAAGTTTCACGGTGAACAGTTTTGCAAACAGTTCGATGCCGTCTAATTTTAAGTGGCACCGTTTTTGGCGTTGTCGTAATGTCGATAATTAAATTCTGTAAAAAGACCGCGTCTATTTAATAACTTTTACACGAAACGTCAGGTTCTGTCGCAACATGGGCAATTAGCATGGGAACGTGTTAATGATACAAATTTGAAATAACGAAATGTCTTTACAAAAATGGTGGCTGCCTCTAATAAGCAAACCTAGGCTTAGACTCTATTGCATCAGCTTACTCGGATAACATTGCAATAGCTTCATTAATAAAATGCTAGTCTCAATCTAAACCTTCCAATAAAACGGTAAATGAACTTGTTATACATGAAAAGCTTTCGACAAACTGGAGTTTAAAAAAAACACAACTTCGGTCACGCTTTGCATGAAAGAGCTATCAACAAACTTCTCCCAATATACATTGAAGATGTAAAGTACCCAATAACGGTAAAACTAATTATAGTTTCTGTAACAAATCGAACTCACGACACTTCTAAGTAAGACGATGGAAAAACGCAAAAAGTGAGTCGTGAGGTAAACACATTAAAAACTGAGCTTGTAAAGAGGACGATCAAAGTTAGAGACGAATTTGATGATGTGATGAGTAATGAAAAGTTCAAAAGTTTTTCATATACGTTTAAAATTATCAAAAAGCAATAGAACATGGTTATTCATTTTCTGGGATCAAATAGCATAGATAGGTACGCTCCTATCTATTACACATAGATAGGTACTCCAACCAACTTTAATACGAAATGTTTGTAAACAAATCGGTGATACTTAACCTAAAAAGCTACATTTTGAACATAAAGAATTTGATATCGGTTTTTATCATTTCTTTGTACTTTGACCTATTATAAAATTTAAAGATCCTTGGTAAATAATGCGCGATGATTTGTTTTTTTTTTTTTTTTTATTGCAGAATAGTTTAGTAGTAGTAGCAGTATAGTTTGTTTACAAACATTCATATGTAAATGGCTGGAGTATGAGCTAATGATAAAAGTTTGATTGAAATGGCTGGCTTCTAACGAATCGGAAAACATTTAACAAAGTTGACATTGTTGACAATAAGAACGTAAAATGTTTCCTTGTTAAAATTGGTGTCGTGATACGATTTAATTGAGAAGTTACGAAGTCCTACGTGACAGTACGGCGTAGGGCCACGTTATGTTGCGACAAAAAATGATCTCATTTAGTTTCACCGATGCCAACTAAACGTGAAAGGCAATTTCATAGTGAATTTTCTGTTAAACACGGTTTTAGTAGCACTTTGCCCTTTCCATTGTTATTGTTTTTAAACTATTTCGACTGAAGTAATATTTTGTAAACACCTCGAGAGCGTTCGATATTTTCGTTAACAATTTTAATACAATGATTAGTGTCGATTTCGACAGATGTTCCATTCAATAATAGCAACGTTTATAGAATATTCCCAATTAGTTCCAAATCCGGTAAACTATACGCACATGTGACATTATCACCATTTTGTCTTATTGTTCCCCGAAAATATGAACCCACACAATTTGGGGAATTTGTTATAATCCGCGCCGACTCCATTGTTATGCATTGTTACCGCGATGCGGGGACATTCCTAGGGGAGATAGAGGGTTCCAGATGAATACGATTCGTGATTCCGAAACAGTGATTGATCTTAAAATTACATTCGCAAATTATTAAGGGATTCACGGGAAATGCAAGCGCATGAACGCGGTTATTAAAAGGTACCGAGAATAAACGGAGTCATATGGAACAGTACAGGTGGAAGCGCTCCGGGCGAGGAGTGGGATGGGAGTCGTATCGTCGTGCCGAACCGGAGCGGGTTATTAATAATCCGCATTCACGAGTCGCACGAGCGAGCGAGCGACCGGCCCGCGACGACATTCCACACCATTGTAGCGACTTAGCGGCCCGCTCCGCCCGCGACACTCTTGTCTATTCACACCGATAAATCACCGCGACCTCTACAATGCAAGCATTATTTACCTCTAACGACGAACATCGATTAATTAGTACAACACTACAGATAAGATAACCGGGAAAGCGATCGCTTTCAATTTCCTCTCGAGGGGCACTCGGCGTAAAGTGCGCGTTAAGTGCGGACAATCGGAGATAAAACGTGCGAGACGAGACTCCCTTAATCCGGTGATCGAAGATTGCGAGAAAACGTTTTGTCGTGGGGTTGGTCGCTCCGCTCGCTTCCATTGTCCGCGTGTCTCTAATTTGATTGCCCACACACGGGCCCGGTGACGTGGGCGACCGGCCGATGCGTGGTTCCCTAATTAAACCTATGAGATGCTAATGGGAGCCATTCATTGCAAGGTCAGATAGACTCTCCACATCCACGCTCAGAATGACATGGCTTTATTACCGATTTACATAAACACGCATTCTTCAACAACGTTAGAACGCTGCGACCGCATGCGTTGGCCGTTGACGTTGTTTAGATGCGATCAATATTGAACTTGGTCGTATCAAACAAGCGAATAATGTTTTTCCATTTTATTGAATCAACGGTTGTTGTCGGTCTCGCCACACGCGACGGTGCCCAGCCAGACGCAATGTCATAGTACTCGACTGTTTTAAATTGATTGTAATGTGAATGAGTTTGAACGGCTGTGATTCGAGTCAGATGTGTCTCCCGACTTTCATTACGCGTTCGCATGGTCATTCCTCTTTGACCTCAGGACGAGACCTCAGACCGTGTCTCTTATTAAATTATTTAGAGATATGTTCTATATTAGCAACATTATAAAGGTATTAGCGAGAAACGCTCCAGGCCAAGCACCTATCTATGGCATCGGCTTGGTTAATACGCTTATTAAATTATGTCGATGGCAAAAAGCGAGCGGTTTGTTCGTTTAGCTTTAGGGAGTAATTAGCGGAATGAGTCTTATCGCGCGATCTAATCACTGCCTGTAATTATTGGGTTAGGTCCAGACTAACTTGTTTGTGCCCTTCTCCCGGGCTGTTACTTTGTTTCTTGCTTGTATGTTTCGTTATTGCTTTGTTTATAATAACGATTTAGTGCTTAACCGTGACATAATAAGTGGATCAGTAATCTACATGAAGCTCACATGCTGTGAGGAATAGTACCAAGCAAGACAATAGAGTCTATTGTAGGCAAACATGATTGTTGCAATTGAATGGTAATTGGAATTACGTTCAAATCTTATTGATTAGCGAACAAAAATTTGTGAACAAGCCATGGGACCGGCCGGGCACCGCCCGCGTCCATAATGAACGGACTTTGCATATCAATACCTATTTTAATATCGACATGCATCATTTCATTTAATTGCACTTCCTGAATAGTCGACGATTAATTCGACATTTCGACCATTTTAAATAAACCACCGGCACCGCATAGAGCTGTTAAATATTTATAATCATATGAACATGTTACACGTCAATTAATGTTACGGAGAGAAATAATTGACGTAAAAACGTTCTCAATTATGCAATAAAATAATGCCGGAGGTTCGCCTTATACGATACAATCGGATTCGAAATCCGAACCCGCTAAGTCGCTACCAAAACTAGCGCAGCGATTTTTTGTCGGAGCCGACTCGAGCGGGTAAAACGTACGATTTGTTTACTTTATCGATACGTCTAAATAAAATGCGGACTAGACAATGGATCGAGTGAACTTGGGGACCCCTTAATTAGGTATCTGATAAAAATGTCTCGACCCAGTTTCCACGGATCCCGTAATTAATAATCCTCTAGACGTGACCAAAGAGGGAATTCTATAGGCCAGGTTGGAGGCGCTCGCCTAACATGGACGGTGGAACCTAGATTGACTTAAATCGATAACGTTCTCGATTCATCATCAAGTGAAGCAAACCAGCGATATGGAATAAGTAATTGTACACGAAATAAATAATTATTATCTGCATTAATCTGTTTGCTGCAGCTTTGCACATTGTCCCCTCCGTGAATGGAACCACCGACGACTGAAATCTGTTCAAAAGTGTTAAATCGGTTAATATAATGATGATGGATGCCGACCCGACCAAACAGCCCGCAGCGGGGGTGTTTTACCCCACTATACAAATAAAATATTTTTATTATTAACTATTTTCTCTCCTTATCGCACCAACCCAAGAGCCAATCGTGTACTCTCCGTCGCACCGTTTAATCGAAATCATATTTCTGTTTTGTCATT
Source organism: Campaea margaritaria (assembly GCA_912999815.1). Lineage (NCBI taxonomy): Eukaryota > Metazoa > Arthropoda > Insecta > Lepidoptera > Geometridae > Campaea > Campaea margaritaria. Next base: position 6,794,666 of record OU538801.1, read on the forward strand.
ATGGTATCACATTTTGGAGTTCCTCTCTTTTGTTCAGAATTTCGAATCGTCGGTTTCTTGTTTCCAATGCAGCTTTGATTCTTTTTTTTTTAATCAGTCACAGCGGCAGAGAAATACGAAACTCAGGTTTTAAGTTATTTATGTTACATTTATGACCCATTCATTTAGTATTAAGGAGGTATTATGTGGGCTTTGATTAAAGTTAGATGTATTTTTGTTGCAGGTAACGTACGACGTACTTCACTATGATTGATGTCGCCATCTGCCGTCCAGTAGCGGAATCACAGCCTAAGTACACAAGCTTTTTTATCGGCTACCTCGGGTGCTTTCTATGAATGGGGGCCGCTTAAATAAAAAGGTGCAACCGTGTCAAAATCGTACAATATTGTTTAAAATTTAAGACAGACACACATGAGTTTCTCCCATCATCGCTGACTTACCTGTGGAGGCACAAAAAACACCGCAGGTAGCCCATTTGTTTGTTATTAATTCTCGCGTCGAATCACTTTTTTTATCGTCGACCACTCTAATACTGTGAGAATATTAATTATAATTATAAACGAGGCTCGACGTGTTCGTTACGAGGCAGGTCCTCAGGAACCCAGTTTTTGGTTTCTAAATTTAAATCCGATCATTTATCATGCGACAATGTCGGGTTTATCTTGATTTTGTATCTTTTTATTTATTGTCTTCTTCTTGTATGATTTTGGATTGGGCTTCTTGATTTACAGCTCTGGGGTCATATCGTTTTATTGTAATTAATTTCATTTTATACCTTGTAATTAATAATCAGTGTGACTCTTATTACGGTATAGAGATTAAGTCTTTTGTTGGAAGGATTTAATATTTTTTACACATCAAAGGCGTCAGTAAAAAATCATAAAGTACGTTAAAATTTTAAGGAAATCCAACATTACTTTTATCGTTTTATACGTGTTATGAGATAGGAATAACTTGAAACTAGGTATAGATGTTGTGGTTTCTCTTCAACTTCGTTAAGCCAACATAAGTAATTACTTAACATTGGATATTACTTTTCAATAATATCTGTTGGAACAAAAGAAAAAAAACTGAACCTCTAATTGAAGCCCCTACCAGCATAATCATTACTACATGAGTACATAATACACACTTGCTGTAAGTACCTGAGAGACATTTTTATTACAAGCCGCCATTGCAGTTACGGTGAGCGCACCTGGCCCATTCGTCGTCTTGCAAATTATCAGAACCGCCCGCGCACGCTTTCTGCACACACTAACAAACTTAAAAATCATAGTTAGCGACTCTATGGTCGACTTGTTCGTAACAACAATAGACGTTCGCGTACTCCGCAATCGATCTAATGGTGCTGTATTAGTGTGATGTGTGAAACGTTTTGCATGGGAGGTTGTTTGTGTGGAGCAGGCATTATCATAGTCAAGGCATATCCACTTATCCAGTTGTCCACACTTAAGGTGAAGTCAGTACTTAAATGCAGAGCTATGCGTGTCGGCACAAATATCGAACGAAAGCTCATTAAAATAACGTCCATAATAGCGCGCGCTGCAACGTCTGCTACGTCTACCGAAATGTCACAATAGAGCGAAAAGAAAAACAAATGAATTATAATTATTTTTCTGTCAGGTGAAGAAAATTCGTTTAATCTATATAGGATAGCATCTATTATTTTATTTCACTATAATCGGCAGAAAAACTTATTAGTAATGATTTGTTTGATGACTCACTTCATAGGTAACTAACACATTTATTATTACGGACCTTGATGGGGGGGACCTTTACTGTGCTTCTCACATCATTACCTTGCCAAGTTATATTTGAGCAGTTTTTCTCAGCAGGTTGACTTTCCAAAGCTTGCAAGTATATGATATTTTTATTAGTAATACTTATTATATTATATTATATCATTATGGTCTGCCATGATTGGCTTGTTCTCATAGATGCACAGTCGATTATTGTTTTACCTGACTTTTTACTGTCATCCTCGTCCTACAATCTCTTTCCCGATATAAAGCAGGAATCAGTGATTTACATACCTACTTTTTGTTCCATCTTACTGATTAGAAATTCAGGTCAAATATTCAGTATCGAGTACGGCAACCATAACGCGCTGGATGGCGGTACTGAAGGTACTCGCACATCGATAGAACCCCCATGCGGTTAACATTTACCACACACTTTTTACTATCTGCGAATGTACAAATAAAACCTTCTCTCTTTGGTAGATTTCGCTCTATGACTCGAGTATGACTCTGTATGACCCATCCTCTCTCCCTAAGAGAATAACTGTGTCGCATAGATGGGTACGAAATAATAATTATGAAGAACTTTATTACAACAAGAGCCATTTGGACCAAGAAGACAAAATGACAGTGAAAAGATTTATTTCTGAGGCACAAACAGATCAGGATAATGAAGCATACCTACATATTTATCCGTAACGAATCAGTCCAACCAAAGCAGACGTACCAAATTACCTACTGACCTTACAACAACCGGCATATTTATATCACCTTGACTTACCGAAAGTCTAGGAACGGAACCTTTTAACCTTTGTGATCCATGCAAATTCGTGATCGTGACAAATTGAAATTAAAGAATCTATTCTGATCCTTGACATACGCTCCATTTAAGACAAGGCATTTGTTTTGTTTAGAAAGCGGCCGGTAAATGCCGTATACGATCCACTTGTAAGTGCGTGTTCGTAAGGTGTGGTATGGTAAGAGGTCACCATTAGCTCCTTGGCTAATATATCACGATTCGAACATTAGCCGTCTATCGCCCCCCGTTTAGACGCGAATTGTCTGTGGAAAGCACCCATTGTGACCGGTGAAATTTATTTTCTTCACTCCGTGGGAATGAAGCAATTATGTTCGGCCGTTAGATTGAGATATCGAATCGAGTTTGGTGCTCTTTATCAAATCCGGATGACCCATTGAGATGTCGTAGTTGCGCTAACGTCAAATGAAACAGCGAGCTGGAACAAAGTAATCAGATACATTGCAGGTGCTACACTCAAATGTAGCGTGCAATTCTTTGAAAAAGTTCAGATATGTGGATACTAGCATAGTACTTTATAGACTCTGGAGTGGTGTGGAACTAATATGATATTTGGTACGAAAGCGTAAGAGATATTGTAGTACCTACTGCTGCCATTCCGAAAATTCTGTTTGAATTGAGTTAATATAATTTTATAAATCATTTTTGTATATTGGCACTTATTATCATAAGTGGCTTAACATACCTTATTGTGATTTTACTATTTGTCACTAAATGCAGAAATCGAATAATCCCATAAGCAAATAGCGATTTGCTTTAATGGTTATGTATAATGCCTGTAAAAAGTTTCAATGTAAATTTGCTCAGCATAATATGCAATTTTACAACATAGTAACATGATACAACGCTGTTTAGACTAACTCTCGAGCGTCCCTGTAGCTCACAAGACTATCTTTATTGTAGAATGCACTACCTTTCTCATCTACAAAACACACTGACGAACTCAAGTCGCATAACGCACGTCTCCCATTCCTATGATCTGTGAAACCAAGGAAAATGCTCTCGAGTAAAATAAATAAAAGATGGCGGGAGCTCGCGATACTTCTTAAATTGAATATTAGATTGAAATTACGCGCTCGGGCGGCTCTCTCCTCCGCCTTTTGTTACGGGAATGATACATAAAGCGCGCGCGCATTCAAACACAGCAATAAGAATTTTAAATTAGCATTCTTTTTGTGTTCCGTGCCACCCCATACAGCCCGCACCCCACCGTCTTAATAATATGGAGAAATTGAGTTGTTATACACCCTTTTCGGAGGAGGCGCGGGTGCAGCGGCACACCTCGCGGAGAAGCCTTTTTGTAATTGAATTTAGATATTCTTCCCTGGATATAACGGCGGGAAGGTCGGCCCCGCTAGTTCTACGAATGGGGTTCCTTCATGTAAATTTTGCTATATGAAATTCTCGAGACACTGTCGCGTGTTATTACTGTGCTTATTATTTTTGGGAGAATTTTGATATTAGTATTTTTAAAGGTTAACAATCTGTCAACTTCGTTAACGATACGCCTTCTTCGGTATTAGAGAGCCGAAAGGCGTTGGAAACTCTCGCAAATAACTTACGCGAATTCTTGCTCCAATCGTCTAAGCATTTTCAACCTAACCACAAAGCTCAACTTCCCCTCCTGTTCAACAAACTACAAAATACTTCACATGTATATATCATTCAACGTCTAGAAGCCGTATTAAAACTTAAATCACTTTTAAAAGTAAGCCTTACTTTTACAAAATGTAATCTGTAATTTTCATGAAACAGTTTTGTTTAATGAAACTAGCCAGGATTAGCCCAAAAAGCTATATAGCTCAGCGTGGGTTTATTTCGCACCCATGTCGAACTTTTCAGTCTTGGTAACGTACGCTGACAGTACGTGCTTATAATTTTCGGATAGAATTTGATGTTCGTGTACCGAAAATAGGTTCTATTAATTTGACCAGCCTTCCGAGAAGCAACGTTGGCATGACGTTGGTATGTAATTACTGAAGGCTATTAACATCGTCCGTGTACAAACATGGCGGCTGATTGTGGGTTTCGTTTTAATTGCGCACACGCATCGCGATACAGAGTTAGAGCTCTCACACTGATCCCAGTGATGTATCGGAGTATCGTGAGAACTTTGATTGTTTATTGATTCTGGGGCAGATTGGACCAAACCGCTGATTAAAATAATTGAGTAATTTCAAATCAGCATGCTTGTATGCTGCTTAGAAAGAACTCATCATCACGATTATCGGGTTGTTTTAGTTCACCTTTAGTCTAGTGTTGTTAGGCAAAATATAATATGCTTTACAAGTCACCGATGAGCCTTATTCACTTATTGTTCAATCAATCGTTGGCACACGCCAGCCCAGTTCCTAAGCCTCATTATCATCATCAGCATATACACTAGCCTATTATATAAATTGTCATTCCACTTACCTAGACTCTCAACTGTCGAGCTTGTCGTGTCGCTCTCTCACTCTCTACACTTCAATTGTACGTTAAAAAGCAGTCAAAGTTCGTAAGTTTTCACAATCACCAATTTGCATGCACAGAAAAGAAAACAAAACCCACGAAAAAATAAATCCGTTGACAACTCAACGAGTGAACTCAAAGTAATTATCCATTCAAATTCGTCTGTCGACGATTTCGTCCAAATTCCCACAATTGTAAACTGTCACCCGGTTCCCATCTCCGGAACGACATTAAATAATAGTTAAAGTAAGCTAATTTTACAGTTTACTGTGAACGTGAAATGCCCCCCTCCTTTTAACTGCCCCTTTTTTGACCTGCCCCCTCCCCCCTTTCCCCGCGCAGGTAGATTTCGAGTCGTCCATTACGAAGTCAACACATTACACGACACTACTGAGCCTTAACTTATTTAGGTTGTGGTCCAAGTGATGGGCTTATGGCGTGTTTTGTCATCTATTGTAAATATATTTTAATAGATTTAAGTTGAATTCACAAGATATTAAACATTGTAGATTTTTTATTAACCTAATAAGGAAATCATATTATATAATACTTATCTAATGCATTAATCAAAGATCTCAACTTTTTTCTTGCCTTTTTCGTTTCTAATTCGCGCATGACTAGGTACTTACTACTTAGTGACGCAAGTTCATTTCCGTGCCTCGCTAATGTCTTTCGACCCGACTGTAAAGCTTTTACCTACGTAATTGTTCCGACATTACGATTCTTCGGCTCGTAATTATCGAGGACATTGCTGAGCTCTTGGACTTCTCAAGAAACTTTGTGGCACCACAATCGTAAAACTTAACCTCCTTTTTTATTTCTTTTTGTCTACTGCGTGGACTCTGTCGAAGTTCTTTTGTTTATATTAACCCTGAAATTATTAAAAAAACTCCTAATCATACAAATTAACGTTAATGACACATTTCTCGAGAATGTTAAGTCGACGTCACGCTCATCGCAGTGAAATAAGATTAAGACTAATTCGAGGTCTCACAAATTATAGACGTAGTGTGGCGGATGTCGCCGCCACCGCAGCATCGGCGCCGGCGCAGCCAAAACCGCACGTCATTGTTTTTTGTGGAGAGCCCCAAGGCGCCTCCGTTCCGATCCAACACCGTCCACTAATTAATTATTTCACGTGTATCGATCTTTAATTACGAACCGATCGAACCCCACCCGTTATCTCCCTAATGACGCCCGCCAATTTGTCGGACGCAATTATCTCACAAATCACAGCCACAAAAACGAATAATGATATTAAAAAATATTAACACGGGCCGGGCATTACCTCGGCAGACATTAATAGCAGAAAGCATCGAGATCGAATCAATCTTAATCTCGTACAGAAATGTAATCCAGATTTATTTATGACGGAGCAGAGCGTGTGCTATTATATCGTCTGCGGCAATTTGCCTCGGAAATTGTCTTAATCGGCCGCTCAAGGGACTATTTATGTATAATTATTTCCAAATTCGACGCTGCGTTTGATGCCTTTCCGCTCTCTTTGAGTTGGTTCGACAAAAAAGTCATCTGTTGCAACAATTAAGCTCCAAAAAAATAGATATAAGTATCGAAGGGTCCGCAATAATTACAGGCGCAAATTGACGGTTCCTAAGAGGCAGACCGCGCTGGCGCCTGCCAGGTTACCTGGAGTGTTCACGCGATGCCTGCCCTCTGGAAGTCTCTACATAGGTTTCGAATTCTTCGTATTAGAATTCTAAGTAAGATTGCTCAACGTCTATCATAATAACATCTATTAAGAACCCACTTCACATTATAACTAGACATCGGCTACCAATAATGTTGAATGAAAAACCTCACCGTTTTATCGAACTCGCCTTTGAGCCACGACGATCAAAGGTTTTATCCACAATGAGGGCCGGCGGGCACCTAACACAATTAGCTTCGAAAGCAAATAAATCATAAAATCATCCGCTTTATGATCTCGATTCAAAGATGACTTTGTGTACTCTCGAGTTCCATGGTTTACCAGCCGGTATCTTGTTTGGAGTTAATTACAATGACAAATTAATGAGAAAGCTGCGGAGAGTCGCTGATGAAAACAAGTTTCACATTTCACACCTAAATAATGCTTTGTAATTACAAATACACTAGAGGCTTACGAATTTGCGTTGTCACTTCGACGTGTGAAATTAGAGAGCCGTTTTAATTAATGACTTTTACTTGATACAAATGAATACAATACACGTGTCTATTCTATTAATTAACTGTTTATATCACCGAGTGAAGACGCCAATGTGCTACGAAATATTGTTGAATATTTTTCGTCATCTCTTATCATGTGGGCTAGCTTAATTCTAATAAGATTAAGCTCATAGTGCAAGCTTTGATTTCAACTCTTATAAGACACAATAACTTGAAACTAATGCCCTTTTCACATAGTTTGAGCTGTATACCAAAATGTATCGTAGTGTCTTATTGCTTTGAGATGGAACCATTGGAACCCATAAACAATAGTAATGTAGTGTAAGTCCATACCCAGCTCTGACCTAGAATTTAATGGCTATTAAATATTTACATCCGTGATTGTTATAGCGTTTTGTGAGGATGGGCTTAGATAAAGTTAGAGGTTATGAACCTCGCACTTTCTTAAATGGTAGGTTCTACTCGATTCGTGTCGAACAAGGCTATTACCGTATTTCATACGACGCGAGCAAAAAGAGCCATTCCCATCGACTGGGTTCAAACTAATGAAGGCTTAAACTTAAACCCTAACGGTGGACATTGTCGAACGCGATCCTTACCATGTAGTAGCAAACCTGAGCTCGCCGTTCCCACGTCTAACGAGACTACCTCCATTACGTGCAACGTTTTACATACATTCCCCCCACTTATAATCAATGTATTAAGTAAATCGTTCCTTCAGACTTCGCTCAATTTTATTTCCATTAATCGCTTTTCGACATTTTCAGTCCGGTGCCTGACAGCGCCGGCTTAATACCTTATTTATTGTAATTCCGCGAGCCGACTTAGCAGATGTTCTTTAATGCGCTTCTGCGATGTTTTCGTGAAGAAAGCACTCTGGGGTAATTATTTAGCAGTGTTTTGCGGTTTCGTTGGCGGGCAGTCGGCGAGTTAATGAGGGCCTTCGTAATAACCCACGATTATTAATATGGACGCAGTTACTGACTCTTCTCGTTACGACGCTTCTCGCGCTTATTGAATCGCTATTTGGTCCATAGTACTCGCTCTTCGCTAATGCTTTACGCTCCATGGCATTTATTACGGCTCCAACTGACGCTTTAATTTCCTCGCTTGTAACAAACGTCGCGATTTCCATTCCCACTGTCCGGATACTTGCATTATTTACTGCTCATAATTTACACTAGTCTAATGATTCTTCAACAAAATGTTCAATTCAGTTTTCGAGCAACGGCCCTGGTAGCAATAAAGTAGTTCGCCCCGCAAACGTCGCAATTTCAACTAGTAAATTCTCATTGGAAAGTACATGGATCATGGATCTCGAACTCCCATTCCGTGGATACGGTAATGAGTGTGTTGATTAGCTCCTCATGGTGTTTGGTTTTGCTAATTATAGAAATTATCGCCGTTCTGCTATGATATTCTCGTACCTTCGATTATCATTTCTAATTTCCCTTCTATTGAATTGGCGTTCCTTTTTAGTCGAACAAGCGGGATTAGCCAGTGATCATACACGTTGCTGTCCATAAATTGGGCATTGACAAAAACGGCATTCATTCGTAACTATCAATAACATAGAGGGAGCCTCATTAATGAATTGAAAAGCTCGCATCTTCATTATGATGGGCTTGATAACTATTGTAGACGAGTTGGATGCGGGAGCTTGCATGTGTGAGTGGCGAAGTGCGTACGCGCAAATTGCGTCAGTGTCAGCGCACACATGCACGTTTATTTCCGCCGTACTTTTCTCACGCTCACACGCTCGCGTATTCGTGTAATTTGCACTCCTGTGGCTAACGTCATTATGCTAGTGTGTGTGACTTTATCGTAAATTAGTTCTGCATCGACCATCGGGGTATTGGTGGAATTGACAACACCACGGTTTGTGAGCGATGGGAACATCGGCACGTGTGCCCACATTAAACATTTACTCCGTAGAGTGCCGCCGAGTGACATTTGCTAAACACAAATTATAGACGCATTACGGTTCAGCCTTTTGATTTCCATTTTGCCTCCGATACATAATTATTCGCGTTAACGATTAGGTACTCGCTCATTACTTGATGTGTCGTTTTTTGTCACGACATCGTTTCTAATTTGCGGCACTTTATTCTTATTAGAAGCGTGGCCAATAATGATAGAACTCATACAAGTAAAAATAATGTTAGTGGCAAATTATAGCATTACAGAACATTCACCTCGACTATAATTACTAGCTCTTTGCATAATTTCCATACACATTAGCACTGCGAAATGATCTACAAATTGCTCTTGCTCTCGAGTACCACAATAATTATTATCGCAATTAGTATTTTTTACTTGTCACTTCATGTTTACTAATAATTAGTTTTACAACCTTAAATATACCTAGATAAACTTTGAAAAATAATATACAGGTTGAGGACTATTAGCATAGTTCTTTGAAGTGAAAATACTTGTACTTACCAGTTTCTTTTTTATTTGTTTTATTTAAGAGCCTTGCTCTTGTCGGTGGAGTCATCGCCACCGTTCGCTATCTTCAGCCAATATTCACATTTTTTCATACGACATGGCATTTGTCTTCACCTTAATCTGCCTCTTTCTCTCCGCCCTTATATATTCCCTTGTATGATGTTCTTTATGAAGCTGTCATGTCGTATAACATGGGCAAACATCTTCTCTTTTCTGCTCGCTATTGTACCAGCATACCCCCCCCCCCCCTCCCCCCATAAAATTCTTGACTTACATCTATTCTTTCACCTAAGTAGGTATACTATGTGTCGAAAATAGTAATTTTTCAAATTAATCTATATATATAAAAATGTTATGTTGGTTTGTTTACGTTTCAAAAACTCAAAAAGTTCTGCACCGATCGAGCTGAAATTTTAGCACGATATATAATCCGCATCGAGGATTGTTTTTATCTATTTTTTTCATCAGTGACATATCAGCGAATGTGCGAATGTGCCACAGCGAAGCGTGGCAGGGTACATACAGCTAGTTGATTCTTATAAATCTTGTCATCGGTTTTTCTGCCTTACCCACTTGACCTGAGTATTTCCCATAGATGCTCAGCCTATTGTTGTGAAAAAAGACTTTTATTCCTACATTAGTTCCAAGGGAATCTATAACAATTGAAACAAATAAATATTTTTAAATATATGTTAATAAATTTTTTGCGCTTTCATAATAACTGCACCATCGTAGTAATAAGGATATTATAAATGCGAGTTCTGTGTGTTAGTATGTAGGTATGTTTGTTACCACTCAGTGCTGAAACGGTTGAACGGATTTTAGTGCTTTTCAGTATGTAGTTTTTTTTGCCGCGGTTTTTTTTGTAAAATTCATTATGGTATAAGTATACTGGCTCTGTGAAACAACTGTATACAACTTTAAGTGAAATATAATGTGAAAAGTCTATGAGATGGAATGTGAAGTGACTACGGAAAAATGTCGACAAAAATATTTTTTTCATAATCTAATATCCAGGTAGTAATTAACGCTTAATTTTAATGAGTCAATATTATGTTACGTATTCGTCGTGGGTAAGAATTTGTTTACACTATCAAGTCCTCGATTTGGGTTATCACAGGCGTCAATTGAAGGGCCCTCCACACACTCGACCGTTAAAAAGTAAATAATTGAAGGCGCGGCCACACGTCTCGCACGGCATTCGAGTTATTGAAAAATTAAACCTATTGCTAAAAATATTCTAATTTTATGCTTATCAGTGCCACATCCTGTAGTAAGGCTTGGGTTATACTGCGAATAAAAAAATAGAACATTATCTTTGCACACATCCTGGTTAATCACTCATTAGTCAGAATGATTAGTTTGTGCATTGCGCAATTAAAATTAGTCAGTTTAATTTAGTTTGAAATGTCTTAATTCCGAATAATTACCTAGTTGCTATCGTAAAAGGTTAGTCAAAGAAAACTTGCACTGGGGAACGTGTGTGTAGTGCCATTAAAATATTTTAATTTCGTTTCGACTAATTTGTTGCCATACCTTGCAAGTAAAATTCCGTATTCTAGAGCAAATATTTTTTATATCACTGCAAGTAAGTTCTCTTTTCTCATATTTCATGCACATGATTATTTCTAATAAGACCACAGAGATTTCGTCGCCTTTAAAACAAAAGTTTAGGTTAAATATTGTTTCCATTATTTTTTTTTAACAATTGAATACATTATCAGTTTTTCAGTGGTAATTTGGTATGATAATATGCTATTAAATTATATCGTTACACATTCATATTATATTTTGACATCATTATTAATTGAAACTTGTTATATGAGTGTCTTAATCTGGGTATATCAACAGAGGGCAGTAATTTTCTTTGAAACTGGAATTTTCCATTCATTTTTTATATATTTTTTTTCTAAATCCATCATCAAAACGTTTGCTGGCCTAAAAGTACCAATACCAATCAATTATATTTTCTCAGTTATGTGACAGTTTTTATTGATTATCTCAGCTGTCACCGTAAATATATTATTTCAGCGCTAGTTAGGTACCTGGGTATTTGTAGGACAAGTACCTGATAACGTTCGAGATAACGCAGATGACGGCTTAATCTCGATTTTAACGAATTTTCATTCTAGATTACCTGTTTATGTTATCAAAATACGTGTCAATTACTCATCCGACAAAATATTCTCTAATGTAACATGTTTAGGGTACAAATTGAAATGAACAATTCCTCAAAGATGGTGAAATTGATGTTTGTCAAGATCTAAGTCTGTCGGTTGCTTAATTGTAATAGTGTCAGCATTGACAGCTTGTCAACGGATAAATTGATCACAGTTGTTTGCGCAAATGTCAAACTGATAACGATTACTATGTATTTTAATTTGAGTAGGTATACCTTACCTATGGGAATTCCTTTATCAGTTTAAATACGGCGTTCGAGTGAAGACGTCTTTAATAAAAGTGTTTAATACCCGATAGAGCAAATATTTGTCGTCTCACGAAATTAATCTATATGGGGGAATCATCGGTATCTAAGTTTGGAAAACAACGCGGAGTGACACAAGCGATTGCCCAACCCACTTCCGGTGGCGAGGACGCCCGACACAATCCCATTCAACAGTCACCTTCAGTTAACTGGGTGAAACTGGCCCGTGAGAAATAGGTGATTGATTACTATTTGGAGTGGCCGGGCCGGATCATATTTATGGCAAACGGGATTAATGGCTGTGTAATTTAGAAATGTAGTAAGCAGCAGATTACTCCAATACGGGATCTCATTTTACACCTGTATATGTTACTATACTACATAGCTAACGCCAGATCTACTCTTGTTGCAGGAGAGCATGTGATGCCGGCCTTTGACGCCCGGCGCCATGCCCACGCCGCTGCAGCCCGGCGGCACCGCTAGCGGCCCGCCTCCGGAGCGCAAGCGGCGCCGCAAGCGTGACGACCCTCAGAGCTCAGTCGCGCTCGAGCCGGACGACGACGACGGCGAGATGAGCCCCGAGGAAGAGCCACGCAACGTACCGGCGGCTCCTGCGGCGCCCACGCCTGCACCTTCCTCTGCGCCAGCGCCCACCTCGCCCCCTGCCGCACCGGACGCCGTTGACCTCACCTCCAGGCGAGACTCGCCCCCGCTATCCTCAGACGTCGAGCGCTTCGACGGCAAGATCGTCTACAACCCTGACGGCTCCGCATACATCATCGAGGACCCCGAACTATCTGAGGGCGAGACCAGCCTGCCTGATCTACCCAAAATAGAACCGGGCTGCATTGTCGACAGTCGAGACCACAATGTCCTCGAAAGGCAGCTTGATTTCCCTCAGATAGCCAGCGCCTTCTATGTTTCGAGAAATCCTTCGTTGTATGGCGCACTTTATGGAAGACTGGCAGCAGAACGAGCGCGAGCGAGACCGGATGCTCCCGTTATGCACAGTTATAGGGTGTTCAGTTTTCGAGGAGGAAAGGACTACCAGAGACCGCAATCACCGCCAGCGGAGAGTCCCGTTAGCGTACCGGTCAAACCGATCCTCATGTGTTTTATTTGTAAATTGAGTTTTGGCTACGCTAAATCATTCGTTGCGCATGCCCAATCGGACCATAGTTTATCGTTACTTGACTCTGAAAGAGACGCATTAGCGAGAGAAAACGCGTCGGCTATCATCCAGTGCGTCGGTAAGGACAAAGAAGCTTTGGTATCGTTTCTAGAACCAGTGGGAGCTGCTGCTCCACGCATATCAGCGTCTGGAAGCCCGGCAAATACGTCAGAGCTATCAAGTCCCACGATAGAAAAACGACCAGATTTAATGACTCCTGACAGAGAAAATGACTCAATGTTGCCCAACGGAACATGCGACGACAGAAGACCGAGCCCCAACCAATGGAGACCTCCTCGATCGTTAGCTGAGTCATTGATTCCTCAACATTCCTTGATCTCTGTGGCGCATCCCCATACTATAAATGCGTCGGTCCAGCCTCGGTCGAGTCCGAATTCATCCCCACCTTTCCAAACAACACCACCTGCCTTCCTATCGGGGACGACGATAGGCGTTTGTCCAGATCATCTGGGAGGACGACCATCAGGTGCAGATTGCCCAAAATGTGAACTAATCTTGAATTCAGGAAGACTAGGAGGGCCCCTTGCCGGTATGCATAGTCGAAATTCCTGCAAAACACTGAAATGTCCGAAGTGCAACTGGCATTACAAGTATCAAGAAACGTTAGAAATACACATGAAAGAAAAGCACCCCGAAGCTGAGACGAGTTGCATTTATTGCATAGCTGGTCAACCGCACCCCCGGTTGGCTCGTGGTGAAACTTATACCTGTGGGTACAAGCCATATAGATGCGAAGTGTGCAATTACTCTACTACGACGAAAGGAAACCTTAGTATACACATGCAATCAGACAAGCATTTAAATAATATGCAAGAACTGCAGAATGGAGGAAATCCAGGTGAAGGAAGTTTACCTCCTGCGCCCCAACATACTCCTCCTGGACCTCACAAGCCTCCTCTACCACATCATTCTCCGTTAGGTCAGAAGCCAAAGCCTACTTTCCGCTGCGATGTTTGTAATTATGAAACCAATGTTGCTCGCAATCTGAGGATACACATGACTTCAGAGAAGCACACGCATAATATGCTTGTACTGCAACAGAATGTGAAGCACATGCAGACGCTATCAGCTCTACATCACAGACAGCAAAGCCAACAGCAATTGGAAAGTCTTCTTCATTTCCATGGAGGAGATGCACCACCACCAAATCCAGAAGCGGCTCTTGCTGATATGGCTTATAATCAAGCCTTGATGATTCAACTCATGACTGGAGGGCCTGGGCCCTCACCACCTGAACTGGGTGCCCATCTCGATGTCGGCCTAAACCCTGAGGCAATGGAGCCACCACCAGAACCTGCTGATCCTGAACCTGAGAGAACCTTCCACTGCTGCATTTGCAATTGCTTCTCGACGGATTCCTTGGAAGCGTTGGGTCACCATTTAGCGCAAGACCGTACAAAAATCAGAGAGCAAGAAATTTTAGCGCTAGTCGCTGGACATTACGTCTGTAAACTCTGCACCTATAAGACAAACTTAAAAGCCAACTTCCAGCTTCATTGCAAAACAGATAAGCATTTGCAGAGGTTGCAGCATGTCAACCATGTCAAAGAAGGAGGCCCTAGAAATGAGTGGAAACTGAAGTTCTGCGGCGGTGTCGGCACTGGCGGTGCCGGCGTTGGTGGAGTACAAGTGAGATGCTGCGCTTGTGACTACTACACCAATTCAGCTCATAAGCTGCAACTCCATGCGGCTGGAGCAAGACACGAGGCGGCAGCTCTTCTTTTGCGACACCTTCGAGACTGCGCCTCGAGGATCTCTCGGGAACGTCCACGCGTTTATCGCTGTGCTCTTTGTGGTTTCGGTGCTCCCCACCGACTGCCACTTTTGCAGCACGTTCGATCAGTAAAGCATTTACAAATGGAGCAGATCCATCAACTGCAGAGAAGATCGGAGGGCAAGGACCCAACACCTGATGTCGCCGAGCTCTTCCAAGTCATTCCTCAACCACCAGAGCTGACAAGTCCCTTTGACCAACAGGACAATGGTAAGTAGGCTTACTCATTATTTTCGTATTGACGAACCTAATAGTAGTAACGAACCTCCGTAAATTGGGTAAAAACTTTATAAAATCGATTGTATTGATTTTTTGGTAAAGTTTTTTTAAACATTTTGTCTTTTCATGTTCAATAGAATAGTAATAAGGAAATAGCTTATTTGTCAGCTGATAATTTCCCAACCGTGACTAGTTCATTGTTTGCGTATTAACTTCCTCGAGGCGTTGTCTTTGTTACTTACAAGTTAATGATAATTAGCTAACTACGCAACTAAATGGGCGGAAACAACAATGTAAATGTACACAAAGACGTAATCTGAAGCTTAAGGTACTAAACGTGAAAAAAAAAACAAGCCGGCGCGTGCGCATTGCACAAGTTTTCCTACTTTCCGCTAGATGTCGTGCACCGCGTACTTTTTTATCAGCAAACGGTGGTAGCAAAATATGTATAAACTTATTATTTATTACTCTCGTGCTAAAGATATTTCAAAACATTTTTCTATAAAGCGTGAAAATTCCATTAAAATTAATTCAACCGAAACCATTACCGGCGTTCGTATCGATAAAGTAATACTGAGTGAACTTATGAATGTGATTTCGAAACGTCACTATCGGTTTCCAATTTAAACCGATTCGTTCCTTAATCAATTTTACTCTTGAGTTTTTGCCAGCCGAACTTCTTAGTGTGGTCCGTGTCAATAAACATATAGTTTGCGTTCATGTTAATTTGTGTACTTTTATGATGTGCGGGTTAATCACGTGTCGTGCGTAATCGAAGCCTCCATTATCGAGCACGTCACTCCGTGCTCAATCTAAGAACCAATCTCCATTTAAAGCGATGAGCATTTAGCGAAGAATTCGTAATCACAATAATGAGATAATTACACACGGACAAAATTTAATTTAAAGCGCTCAACATTAGAACAGGTTTCTTTAATAACGTACGCCTTACACGGTGTCGCCACAGTCGGATGCCGTCATTGGTCGGAGGCGACTCCGCCCCGCGAGCGAGAGAGACGGAAAGAAGATTTGAATTGAGAACGCGAATTTTCCATAAGTACCGCACACGGGACAATGACTCGCATTACGTATGTGGCGGTCGCGCATTAAGGATGATTGGCCCCTTGTGATGAGGCAGCTACATCATGGTACAATGTCGTCGGCCGCATCGCCCGACGCATGTTTATGGCCGCGGTGAAATACGATAAACTCCGAGAGAAATGTAGAGGCGAAAGAAATCCAGCATACACCATTGTGCACCTCATGTTTATGCTTATTACTTATTTTTACCTTACTAAGAGTGCTGTGAACTTTCAAAAATATGAGGCACAGTATAGTCTGATGAGATTGCGTTG
Source organism: Campaea margaritaria (assembly GCA_912999815.1). Classification (NCBI taxonomy): domain Eukaryota; kingdom Metazoa; phylum Arthropoda; class Insecta; order Lepidoptera; family Geometridae; genus Campaea; species Campaea margaritaria. Next base: position 6,811,252 of record OU538801.1, read on the forward strand.
TCAGTTCACACGCACTAAAATAATGAAATATTATTGTAAGCAAGAACTCCCTCGGTAGTGTAAACTCGTGTGTGACCCCCGTAGGCTACTTCATTAGTTACTATCTTCGTCATCAGAACAATCAAAACCAGAATTCAAACCGGTCCTCTATTCAATGCCGCGCACAAACAGCACCCCAGCTTAAGTTTTTTGCGTCTCTACAAACTAAATAAGTTTTTGTGTAAACGTGGAGAGAAATCTTTTCAGCCCAATTTAACTCCTTAGCAACCAAAGCAACATCATCGAAAAATTGAGAACCTATAAAATCAATCTATTTGAAAGGAATTAGGTTCATCAAAATATGTAAAATATTTTCGCTTAAAAAAATAAGAAATCTTTATTCACAGGAGTTCTAGAAAACACTCCTGAAAGTCATCTGACTCTATCATCGGCCAATCAAGAACTAATTAACTTCGTTGTTTGGTTAATTCTTCTCAATCTAAAAACAAATACAATTTCAAGGCATTGGTCAAAATCAATTAAGTTAAGTAATAATCGTATCAATGTGTGGCCAGAAAATCATAAGAATCCCACAGAAACCACACACTTACTTCAAAACAACCGGCAACACCTCAGTTTCTGTAAGATAGTAAAACGTCCAGCCTCCCTATTGTATCTCTGACGCCACATTGTAAAAATGCTGACCTAAATCTCGCAAAACAAAACTCACACTGCACAATACTTACTTTACGACGCTATAACGATGTGGTGTTTCCTTAGAAAAGACCCTTTGTCCATTGACAAAAAGCGTCAGAGATCGCGTTTATGCAGACGAGGTCCCTTTTACCTGGTCCATTGTTCTACGCTCCTACCAGACGGTCGGTCGGCGATTCAACATCATAAATAATTACATTCGCTGGTCACTTCGGCTCAGAATCAGGGTCAGTTGCGCTATGATTATTATTACATCTCGGATTTACTTTATCCCTCTCCCCATCATTAGATGTAACGGTTTTAGCCGGTTAAAACTATGGAACTGGTTCCCGGACAAGGGGCGGACTGGTTTCAACTCCGCTGGACTGTGAGATAATTTCTACTTTTAATTAAGTGTAATATTCTGTCCTTGTAATATGTTTGGCTTCTTGCAAATCAGGAAATTTGAAAGTTTTCTACTTGGGATGCGGTGCCTAATCCCTTCAGAAATGTTCCATATTCTCCACAAAGAAATGTAGAGACTTTTGTTTGCAAAATTTGTTCCGGATTTATTCTATAGCATTTTTCATATTATATCTGGGGCGAATACAATAAGTGGACGGGCAGCGGTTGCTCATCTAATAAAGTATAATTGTAACGTTACATTAACGAATCAGCGTCCCCATATCGGCCGTTTCTTTCACCTTCCTTATTTGAGCGTAAACAATGTGGCCCAGCGTCTTTCACACGCTGCCGCGGACTCGTCCCTGGTCAAATAATAATTGCACACTCACATATCTCTAGTGTCGTCGTCTCACTCACACCCACCGTCACATATACGTCAACTCTCTCAATGCATTTAATCCGATGCGAAACGAAATATTCGAAACCTTTTGTAATAATGAACAATGATTGTTTGCTCGTCCTGTATCTTCTTTGTGTGCGAAATTACAATATACTTGTTACGTTAACATTAATACATTTGTGAATGTGTGCGTACGGGATGGATAGACCGATACCTTTGTCTTGCTGGGACGTCGCAAACAAAACGAGTCCAACTAATAATATAAAAGAGAAGAATTTTATTTTTAACTTCAATTCAGAAAAGTAACAAACGCTTGCACCGAACAATAGTGAGCTTCATTTATAGAAATAATCTTTTTTGTAGATAAATCTCACGTAGACATAGGTAGACGTTGTGAATTTACGACGAATAGATCTGTATCCATTCGGTTTGCAGATTCCGTAGCAGGAGGTTCGTTGGCTACATTTCTATTTTAATGGATTGAATTACGTAACTTCTCATAATTTTTGCTAGGTTCACATTTTTTGTTTTGTTTGTCTACAGATTCTAAAGAACCGATCGATCAGAAACCCGACTTGAGTCAAGAGCAGAAGATGTTGAGGTTTTTGGAACAACACCAACAACAACAACAACAGCAGCTGCAGCAACAGCAGCAGCAGCAGCAGCAGCAGCAGCAGCAACAACAGCAACAAGCACAAGCGGAGCAGCAAAGTCAACATTCCCGTAATGAAGAAGAGCGAGAGACCCCTGGTCCGCATGCCTGCCCTTACTGCAACTTCAGCTGTACAAGTGAGAGCCGTTTGCACGCCCACGTCAACTCCATACACGGCGACAACGCTCGGCATTTCATCTGTCCGCTTTGTCAAGATGCATTCAAGGATCGGCCATCACTTGAACGACACGTGATGCAAATCCATTCAGTGAACTCTGAAGGACTACAAAGACTTCTATTACTCGTCGATCAGAGCCACTGGCTCAATGGCGGGACCTCCCAAAGAGATGAAACTCGCCAAGGGGATGAAGATCGAGAAATTTCTTCACCGCGATCAGAAGGAAGCGCCGATGGTGAGATTGAGCGATGCTCTGCTTGTAATCGCACGTTTCGAAATGTTGATGAATTATGCCAACATCAAAACGAGTCGGGTCATTTGGAGCTGAAGCAGACGCCCCAGGGACCTGGCTATTTTTGCTGGAAGAAAGGGTGCAACAGATATTTCGACGCTGCGCATGCGCTGCAAAATCACTTCAGAGAAGCGCACGCTCGCAACTCCATCACTAACATGTCGGTGTCCGAGAAACACGTGTACAAGTACCGTTGCAATCAATGCAGTTTGGCCTTCAAGACGATAGAAAAACTGCAGTTACACTCACAATATCACGTCATCCGAGACGCTACGAAATGTGTTTTGTGTGGAAGAAGTTTTAGGTCAGTGTTGGCTCTACAAAAACATATGGAAACATCACACTCTGAACTCTCTGAGGACGAATTAGCCGCTTTCAAAAGAAGTTTAGCGTCAAACCCTTTGTTACAAGCCAATCAAAGTACAGCTTTAGATGCCGCTACGGCGGAGATGTTACGGAAAGAACTGAGAACACCTGACGATGATATGGCTGACTTGGAGGACAGAGACTCGAGTGCTACTGTGGCTGATGAATCAGGTCACAACGACGCTGAAAATTCAGATGACTCCATTATCTATAAAGACCAACAGTTCTTGGAAGATTACTTGAATTCTCAAGCGATGGCGGAGGATTCTTACAATGATCCTACAAGAAAATATAAATGTCACAGATGCAAAGTGGCATTTACGCGCCAATCATATTTGACCGCTCATAACAAAACACTCCTACACAGAAAAGGTGAGAAGCTCACCTACCCAATGGAGAAATATCTTGACCCCAATAGGCCATTCAAATGTGACGTATGCAAAGAGTCGTTCACGCAAAAGAATATCTTGCTAGTTCACTATAACAGCGTGAGCCACTTGCATAAATTAAAACGAGCGATGCAAGAACAACAGAACAATAACAACCCTCCCGTCTCGCCGGGAGCCGGTTCCGCGCCCTCGAACTTAACTCTCACGCCGAAAAGTACATCGAGCGAAGAAGATGATAGAAAACGTTACAAATGCAACATCTGCAAAGTCGCATATACTCAAGGAAGCACCCTGGACATACATATGAGATCAGTGTTGCATCAAACTCGTGCCGGCAAGTTGCAAGAGCTCGCCGCAGCTGGACATGTAGACTTATCTCGACCTTTAGTAGAGCAACCAGACAGGAACGACCCCGCCAAAATTTTACAAGACGTTTTGTCGCCTAAAAACACATCCCCTTCGTCAACAAGCAGTGGGGGACCGCGTTCCTCGCCCCCCGCACGGCCAGGTAGTCCTCGATCCCCGCGCGCAGGTAACGCCTCGTGCGATCGTTGCCACGCGTCATTTCCTAGCGGGGAGCTACTCGACGCACATCGTGCGACCTCATGCCCGTTCGGCGATGCGCGGGCGCAGTCGCCGTTAGGTGAAGCTGAGGCAGCGGCACTAGACGAGATGGTCGCCAAGGGCAACCCGCCCAAACGCAACTCACAAATGTATAAACAACTTCTAGAGACCTTCGGCTTTGACCTCGTCATGCAATACAATGAAAATCAGCGGCGGAAAATGCAAGAAGAACGTGAGATGGCGCGAGTACCGAGCCCGCCTCCTCCTCCTCCTGAGGAGAAGCCGCCAGATGGCGAATCGAAGTCGACGTGTCAGCACTGCAACAAGGAGTTCTCCAGTGTGTTTGTGTTAAAGACCCATTGTGAAGAAGTGCATAAAGACAAAGTTCCGTTGGAGTTTTTAGAACAGTTCGCGGAACAGTTCAAATCTGAGTATGAGAGAAAGTCAGGTGCTCCGAACTCACCGAGAGCAGCCTCGCCTGCGCCACAGGGCGACCGGTCGCCTTCCCCGCGTGGTGATGGGAACTTCAGTGAGAGTAGTAATGCGCAGGGAGAGGCGCAGGCGGGGGCGATCCTCGCCGCTCAGGTGCAAGAGATGCAGGCGGCGCTGAACATGATACAGCTACAGCAGTTGGGGCAGCTGCACCCGATGGTGGCACAGATGTTGTCGCTAGGGCTGCCGTTGGGCCTGAACGTAGGTGCTCTAGCAGCCATGAACCTACAGCCGCCACTGGTGCCGCTCATGCTGCCACCGCCGCCCTTCGACACGATGCCCTTCTCACACGACGCGCAGCTCAAACAACAACAAATGATACAGCAACAGCAGCAGGTTAGTTTTCTTATAATTTCTCTATAAAATTCGTCGATGCAATAAACTAGTGAATTCAAACTAGAAACATACATAGGTGTAGTTATGCTCCAATTATAACACATTTTGTTTTATTTTTACCCACACATTTTTATTTTATTTTGATCAGCACGTGGTTATTGATTTATCCATACTCTTGTTATTAATGTGTCGCATTATGCATTATTTACTTAACTCTACTAAAAGATAATGTGATAAAAGGCATATAACGGCATATTTTATATTAAAACTATTAAATAAATTTCATTAGTCATTAGTAGTATTGCTAAGTCCTCCTTGTACATTTTTATAGAATAAATAAATAAATAAGTGTTTATTAAATTACAACTACTGATCAACATAAAAAAATGTAAAACTTAAAGTACTTCACCCAGCTAAAGCTTATAATTAAGTTCAATAAAATAACAGTATTAACATAATAGACTTGTATTCGAATAGCCAACGGTAACTTAGATGTGTTAGAATATATTGTCATTTCTTATTTTTAATAACGACAACACGTTTCATTCGTTTATAATGGAGTGATCGGCTTTTTCCGTGAAAACAATAGCCTAAAACATTTTTTTTATAATACAACAGTGTATTAAAATGACAAATTATATTGGTAACACGAAAAATTTATTTTTCCCCATAACTGTATTAGAATCTGTGACCATAATCAGTTCAAAGAAAAATACGCATACCTAAATCCATATACAAGGCAGACTTTAATATTTACTTAATAACCACGAGGCTACGTAGTGATTATTTTTGTCAGTTACTGTGTAAATTCGATTACGAACGAGAAGGATATCAACAGGCTTCTAAAGATAAGCACAACGATTGAACGTTACATATCTGTTTGCACAAAGCAACAGAGAGCCCATTGTTGCGCCTCTAGGGTCGAACCATTATTATTAACAACGAATTCTGTTATTATTCAAACTTACCTGCCAGTATCGAGAGCCAATAGTGGCCGGAGATAAATGAGCCCTTTTAAAGTTTTACTCCTTTGTGGATTTTTAATACTAATTCTCAATTGTTATGGATTACTTTACCAGTTAATCCCTTGTTTCTTAATGCGTTAGTGCTAACGATGGTATTTTTTTGTTTACAGGCTAACGCTGCAGCTGGCCAAAAGCGAGCTCGCACCCGCATCACCGATGAGCAACTGAAAATCTTACGGGCTCATTTCGACATTAACAACTCGCCGAGCGATGAGGCTATTGCGAAGATGGCCAAGCAATCCGGCCTGCCAACCAAGGTAATCAAACATTGGTTCCGTAACACGCTCTTCAAAGAACGGCAGCGCAACAAGGACTCCCCATACAACTTTAACAATCCTCCCTCGACGACCCTTAATCTTGAGGAATATGAAAAAACCGGAGAAGCCAAAGTGACAACTCTAGACTCATCTGCCAGCTCTGATGAAGGAAAACCACCTCCAGAAAAGAAAGCTAAGATTGAAGACATGAGTATGCCACATCTGCCGGAGGTCAAGTCGGAGCCCAACGATGAACCGACTATAGAAGAAAAGTACGTTTCTTATGATGATCGACATCAAGAGGATAAAAGTTTCATCTTCCCTCAGGCGCCCTCTCAGAGCCCTGCGCCACTCATGAATAGCTCTGACCATCATCTCAACATATCTAGACCACAAACTCCGACGCATATATCACTAAACTCATTGATACAGTCTCAACTGGATTCGATACCGGCTACGAGTATACCTCAGCCGCCTCATCCGTCGATGCTACCACCAAAAATGAATCCTAATTTCACGTCCCCAAACTCCGCGCCCCCGAACGTCCTACCTTTGACCCCAAATCGCAGCCTCAGTCCCGGCAGGGGACCGGCCGATTTCGGACTTTCCGGGGGCAACTCGAACGGATCCAACAGCTCGGGGTCTTCTGGCAAACGCGCCAACAGAACTAGGTTCACTGACTATCAGATCAAAGTTCTGCAAGAATTTTTTGAAAACAACGCATATCCTAAAGATGACGATCTAGAATATCTCTCAAAACTATTAGGGCTCAGTCCTAGAGTGATCGTAGTTTGGTTTCAAAACGCTAGACAAAAAGCAAGGAAAGTTTATGAGAACCAACCTGCAGCAGATCCACCGGCGGGAGCCACAGACGATGCCAATAGATTTCAGCGTACTCCCGGCCTTAATTACCAATGCAAGAAATGCCAACTTGTTTTTCAGAGATATTACGAACTGATAAGGCATCAAAAGACGCATTGTTTTAAAGAGGAGGATGCCAAAAGATCGGCTCAAGCTCAAGCTGCGGCAGCACAAGTAGCTGCGACTTTGAGTAGTGAGGATTCGAACTCTAGCATTGTTGATCATCACACTCCTCATGTACCGGTGTCACCTGCGCCTCCACGAACGCCGACACCGGCTGCGCCCAACTATCCCGTCTCACCGGCTCCACCTGCGCCTCTTACTCCAGTGACGCCTTTATCTCATCAACAACAACAACAACAACAACAACGTGAAGAAAAAGATGGAAATTTTCAATGTGATAAATGTAACCTAGTCTTCCCAAGATTCGATTTATGGCGGGAACACCAACTGGTTCACATAATGAATCCAAACTTATTTCCCACTTATCCTCCGGATTCCCCTTTTGGGATTTTGCAGCAACATGCACAGCTACAACAACTCAACGCTCTTGGAAGTGAAGAAGCACGCCATCCTCTAGTTGCTGCATTAAATCAACAAGTAGCTAAAAGAAAATTTGACGAGTTTGAAGAGGCTGATACTGGAGAACAGCCGAAAGACAAACGCCTCAGAACTACAATTCTGCCTGAACAGTTGGACTACCTCTACCAAAAGTACCAAATTGAATCTAATCCATCTCGGAAGATGCTTGAGAATATTGCACGTGAGGTTGGACTAAAAAAAAGAGTGGTACAGGTTTGGTTTCAAAATACACGAGCACGTGAGAGGAAAGGACAATTTCGCGCACATGCGCAAGTTATAAACAAAAGATGTCCGTTTTGTCCAGCTCTGTTTAAGGTGAAAAGCGCTCTTGAGAGCCATTTAAGTACAAAACACGCAGATCAGTGTGCGCGAGGAGAAATTAATGTGGACGCGCTACCAGACGAGGAGTTGAGCACGGAATCGACACCGAGCTTCGGCTCACAACAAAGTGATAGACAGCAAAATTTTTCGCAAGCGGGGGCTCCCATGTTGCCCCCTATTTTTCCGCCATTTCACTCAGACATGGAGAAGTTTATCAAGCAGTACAGTGAGGAGTCAATGAAACGCTACGTGAGCGAACTGCAAGCACACGCCGCAGCACAACAGAATGGCGGCGGTAACAACGAAACGTCTGAGAGCCGCCCTGAACATGGAAAATCGGAGATACCCTTAGATCTCAGCAAGCCTGTTGATCTGTCACGACCCGGATCTGACGCTGACGAACGGTCGGACACCGCGTCCGAAACTATGGAATTCTACGAGGAGGACGACCCGACATCGCCGCTGCCCGGCCAGCTTCATACACCGAGACAGCCTGGCAAACGCTACCGCACTCAAATGTCATCTGTTCAAGTGAAAATTATGAAATCATTATTTGGCGACTACAAAACGCCTACGATGGCTGAGTGCGAAGCGCTTGGAAGGGAAATCGGTCTGCCAAAACGAGTCGTGCAGGTTTGGTTCCAAAACGCACGTGCCAAAGAGAAGAAGGCGCGCTTAGCCGCTGGCCTGTCGGAAGTGTCGGACGCACCGCCACCGGAGGAGTGCCGCGTGTGTGACTTCAAGTACAGTCACAAATACTCAGTGCAGGACCACGTGTTCACGCGAGGACACATAGCGACGGTGCGTGCGCGCATCGAAAGCGGCACGGGCGGCGGAGACGACAGCACGCTCGCTCTCATGCAGATGGCAGCGCGGCTGGAGAGCGGCATGGGCGGCGATCTCCACAACGCTTTCCTGCGGCCGCAGCTCGCCGGGAACGGTGAGTGTACCACTTGACCACGGTTCACGTCGCCAAGCGCTCTAGAGCTCTTCGCGATTTTGGATCACATTATGTAGAACCTCGCAAACGGCGAGCTTTGCTCGATGCCAGTGATTATTTTCTTGCCTTATCGTGGCGATCATTGAAAACTTCACGATTCGAGCGAAGCTCAATTAGTGCCGTAACGGTCGTTGCTATTTTCCTACTAGTGAGTTGCTATTTTCTTTTGTAAATAAATGTTTAGGTGTAGCCGAAGTAGTTTAGCGTATCTCTATGTTGTGTTGGTATTTCGATTCTTCCAGACCAAACAGATTCAAACGTTAATGTTCCCAGAAAATATGCGTCAAGCCGACCGTTCCGATGCAAACGTAATAGAGGCACGTACAGAACGGATTCAATCTCAGAAATTATTTCGTAATTCAAATAATTACTAAGTACTTTATAGCTCGAAGCGTGGCAGCGTGCCAGAAACAGTAAAAAACATTGCTCAATCTTCAAATAATGGTATAGCTTTGAAATTAGTGTGAAATAGATTATTTTTTCTTCGGGTGTCGTTGATTTCTCTCGGTGCGTTCGTTGAGCTGTGGGTTCGATCTGCAGCTGCGTCGGCGGTGAGATATGCCACCGGTGGCGACGGAAGGGCACGCGTTGTCATCACACCGCGAGAGGCGGGCGCCGGTGGGCCGGTGGGCCGGTGGGCGGCCGCGCTAACCCGCCACCATTCTAATGCAAACGAAACGCAACAATGGTAGGAGTTAGGACGCGTGAAGGACGTCGCATATCTAATGGGACCGATCTGGCGCACATGCATTTCGCTCCACATGAATAAACAATTATTCAAATGACGCCAATCAAAGATAGTTTCCTGTATATCAACCCAGTGATTCCCATTATTGCCCTATCTTTCGGTCTCGTTGAAAGCCAACACCACGTAGAGATATGGACTAGTAATCTGTTGCATAATATTATTTCTTCATAGTTGTTCATATTTAAAACTCCTATTAGGTATTAGCGTCTTGTCGATTGTTGTAGGATTGTAATGAAAACCAAATTATATATTTTAGAGAATTTAATCGTTTTAGTTATTGTGTAAAGTCATAGCGAAGCCTGAAGTCTATATTACTATTTAAATAAGGTGCCTTGTAGGATTCAAGTGTTTGTAAATTATTCTCTGAACTCCACTGTAAATAGTTAAACGTGTAAAAGTATACTATTAGATATAAAATGATAGCGCATTGTAAAATTATTTCCGACCGCTGTTTTCGTATCTATAGATAGATCTAAAATAAAAATCATATATTGTTTGTTTCGTAGAGGCATCATAAGAATTTGTGATATAACTTGTATCTAATTAGTTTATTCGTATTTCGCAAGTGTCTCGAGGGCACGAGTGCTGAAGTACAGAAATATATACAGACATAACATTAGACGTTTGTCCAACTTTACATGATAATGAGACTTCAGTCGTGTGGGGTCCGGGAACGGCTGCAGTTTTTGCTATTCTTTAGACGCATTTACATAAGAGTGGTTCGGAATTGGGGGTTAGGCGATATGCAAATATTTTCTCCAAATTTGAATGTTGGCGACGACCTATGCAATATACGCGTGCTACGTCCCGTGTGCGTGCGCGCACGCTATACGCACGCGCCGCGGGCGGGCCTTTGTAGCTGTGTGTATTATGTAGAGAAAATCAGCCGTCACCAAACCTCTTGATACCTACGTCTATGGATCTTTCGATCTTAATAGTTTAGTCGAAACTGTATTGCATGATGTGGTCTCCTATAATTAGAGAAACACAATGTATAATAGCCATACCTAGAACATACTAATACCATGTATAGTGTAATCTCTGTTGGAGATCCAAAGTATAAATAAATAAATAAATAAATAAATAAATAAATGCAAATACCGTTATATCACCCTTTCCTAACCAAATTTGGAACCACCTCTATTTACTCGACCGACATAAATGTATGTTAAATTCCAATACTTCAAATGATTGTAGATTTGAGCATGTTTTATTTGCATATCGCTTTCTGTTATTTTATTTTTTTCTGTTATGTTGTGTTTGTATTTATTTTTGTCCTTTAGTTTTACTATTATTATTTTTTGTTTTATTGTAGACGATAGATCTGTTTACGTCTTAGCATCGGACGTATACAATGATATTGATTTTGCCTCTGATACGACTTCCAATAATTTTATTTTAATTTGTATAATTTAATTATAATTAGTGCGATCTGCATTTACTGTTATTCAGATGACGTTATAATAGTTGTTTGAAACAAAGTTCTGTGCCAGCCAGTGAAAGAGTTCTTTGGTGTCATTAGACTTTGTAAGTCTAAATATAAAGATTGAAAGTCTTGTAAACTGAATAGTATTATTATAATTATTATCTACAGTTATTTTATTTGCAGAATTCGTTGAAATAAATGCAATATTTATATTATTGAATTATGTTTTCTTATTTTGTTTTATGTTTCCTTGGTTCCTTTAGTTCCTTAGTTTTTTAGTTGCTTTCTTTTGTTTGAGTTGTTAGGTCAATAAAACAATGGTTCACTGACAAAGGAGATATTTTTTGGCGTGTAAGTATCCAGCTAAGTCTAAGAATTAACGAATTACTTAAAGGCAGGTAAGCAGCGAGAGATCATTGAAGCCGTATAGAGTTACATAGAATCTCTTACCTTCGTAGGATGTGTACCTGAGTTGCTAAAACAAAAAGCTCTTTGTTTTATTGCTTTTGTAAGCTGGTAGAAGTTTCTGAATAAATTTTTGTAAAGAAAAACGTTTCTTCATCGTGGGCGGTAGCCCTTTGTTCTGAATATTTGGGAGTGATTTAGTTATCTCCAGGTAACAGATTGCTAGTCGGCTGCTGCATCGGGTTTTAATTACTAGTCAACGATCGTAACGGCACAAGGCTTAAATTAGGCTTTAACTTAAATTAAATTTAGCGGACCCTTAACTCCTCTTAATGTGTCATTCACAAACACAATAAATAATTTGTTGCCTGGCAAGATCCTCAACAAAACATACGACGAGCTTAAATTAAACTCCTTAAGTGACATCCTGACAAACTATAGAAATAAAAAAAACTGAAAATAAGGCCAGAAATATGTTTTTTTTTTTAATTTCAAGTAAGTTATTTAAGTAAGTTATTATATCTAGATGGAAAAAGTCTTTTCCCTAATTTTTGTCTGTAAGCCTGGTGTAATTCAGCAATCATCGTGCATCACATAGGAACAAAGTAAAATAAAATTGAAATTAAAACGTCACTTAACTTAACCTGAGAGTCATTTATATTTAAGATTACGTTAGTTAACTCACATTCCATGATGCAATTTCAACCTATTCAAATATAAGCACACTTTTCCGCAAATGACCAATCAATTTTACCTTCTACTTTTCAAGTCAGTTCAGTCAATATTAAACCCGCATAAGCCGATTTATTTGATCAAACAAATTAACACTACAATGTGATGAGATAAGAGTTTATAATTTTTTTTTATTAAAATCAGGACTCTACAAGCTTAGCTGTATCAAATTGTCATGCGTATATATACGAGTAGATGTGTAAATCGGGAGTACGATGCCGGGCGCTTTTGCCATTGGAAAGTATACAGAAACGATGGGTAAGTTAATAAAATAATAACCCTTCTAGTTAGCATGAACAAACATTGTTATTAGCAAGCTATGTACAAAGCGATCAGCCGTTAATTTGGTCGAGCTGAGCGTGCTGTTCCTTGTGTTACCGCTGAAGTTAAATCGTTAAGAGTATTCTACATACGAATGTCTTCAAAATGATCAACCGAAACTTAATTGAGTCGCACGCCCCATACTTTTCCGACTGATTTCAAAGCGTTGAGTGTGTGTAATGTCTTCATGACAAATAAACTCATAGATTTTTCATGACAAAAATCTAAGAGCTATCATGATTATTTGATTAGGCGTCGTCTAAATAGCGGTTTACACAAAATTAATAGCATTTATTTAAAAATTACTGACACAATCATTTCAATTTTATTGTTGGAAGGTATAGGTTCAAAGTGTTGTGTTACTTGAATGTCGATAAAGTTCTAAAACATGTTGATCCAAATAAAGTACACCCAAGAAACAGGTATCAGCAAGGTTATTTCAACATTAAAATGTAAATTCTGCACCTTTTCTCAATTCACTGACAATAAAGATATTTTTTCAGCCTCCCACTCAAGGGTTTATTACAAAAAAAATATTAAATTACCGACCACAATGAAATAAGACTAAATGTTTGATGAAAAAAAAGATCCGTTATTGAACCAGCTAATTATCTCATTGTATTACACAATATATAGGACGTGCTTACCAGAAAATGGACTTTTTGTTCACAACAATAGATTTTTTTATATGGAATCGATATCACGAAGGTAAGCAGGCTGATCAGTGAAGTGCCTTGGGCGGGGGAACAGAAAAAACAAGCTCATGAAGATTGTCAGGCTTAGAGTTCAGAACATTGTGATATTAAGCGAGGTATCGCATGAAAATATCGACTAGCTATTAATATAATAGTAAGTAATTCTATAGTATCCTCAAAGAATATTGATAAGCTACATTTTGTCAGCTATAAAGGTGTCAGGGTGTCAGGGTGTCACGGAGTTGTACTGCTTTCCGCTAGGACCATGGCATGTGGAAAGATGTAGTCTCTGCCTATCCCAACGGGAGAAAGACGTGGCTGTATTCCCTCAAGCATTGTTTCCATTGATTTTTGTTTTTGTATTAACGAAAGAACATGGACGAAAGTCCAAATTAGTAAGCTTGACTTTAAACGCTATGTAGTCCTTACTTAATTTTTTTTTGTATAAATTTATCACAGAAGACTTCACATGAGTCTATCGATTATATGCATAGCGATAAAACAGTCCTAGTGATCCTAGAAAGAGCAAAATATATTATAGTTTCCTACTCACATTCCTATTTTACATAGTCATACGGAAATTATATACATATTTACATATTGCTGTTTCATAATAACTGAAATGGTAAAAAAATAATCGCTTGGAATAATTCCAGCGAAATTAATGGGCATATGAGAATTTAAAGCTATGTCTCAGGGTGACGAGCGCAGTGCAGTGCCGCGCAGGATTATGCATTGCAGGGTTGTGGGTGCTGCTGTGGCTGTTAAGGGCAGGCGTAGTGCTTACCATAAGGTGAACGAATTGCTAGTCTCGTCACTCAGTCAAATAAAAAAAATACTTTTAGCCTCTATACTTATTAAGGAGATAACACGTTCTTGTCCCAAATGAGCCATAAATATTAGTTAACTTTATTATTTTACATTGCTAGACCTATTCGAAAAATTATCATCTCAGAAATCTACAAATAATTTAAGGCATCAAGTGTTATTTTTTTCCAGAACAGATTAGATCCTTCTCTATTAAAACTCGTTTAAATAATTTGAACGGGGTCGTTATCTTTTAAAAAAAGATTAACGCGGTCTGTAAAACCTTTTATGTAAATAAATATAAGGATATGAGAAAAAGGTGTAACATTAATGTCATATGTTTAACTATAATAATAAATCCAACTTCGATGAAGTTTAAACAGCTGCTAATCTTATTTGATACGGTAGATAATATTACTTACCTACAATTATATTTATGTAGCATGTTTGTTATGTTGTAATAAATAATATACAAAATTAGGTAAAGGTACATACAACAGACAGGTATAGAAAAAGCATAAATCAGGGTCTCGAATTTTAGTAACTGTTAAACTGACACAAAACATCCATTGTTGACCTTACGAACGTGTGCAGGGTTGCCATTTTTAAACGAAAAAATCAGACTAGGTTATCACGAATTCCTCTAAAATGAAATTGTTCACGCTCGTACGCCTACTCTGGGCGCATAAAAAATCTTAAATCCATTGAAATGATTTTCTAAGGTTTGAATAGAAGTGGTTTTACGCAAATTTCGCGACAAACCGTTTTATTTGCAGCTGTCGATCCGCTTGAGATCTTTTGAAGCGAATCAAAGATAGCGCATGTCAAAATTTTGACGTTTGTTTAGGAGCTTCTTATATTTCGCAAATTTGCGCATATGTACCATTTTATACCTATTTTAGTTGGAGAAAACTCTAGAAAAAGATATTTTTCGATCCTTTTTTTGCGGATAAATTAAATGTAAATTAAATTGAAAGTTTAAATTATTTGTATTTCCCAGGCACGATCTTTCCTTTTGTTTAAGTATTAATATACTTACCAATTATTAGCTATAAAAAGAAATTTATGATATCGATGTATGTAATACAGTCACGAGCTCCGAAATGTAAACGTTCATAATTTTACACAAATATTAACTTCAAGTTTTCCCAAAGAAGTACTGTGTGTTCCTACAAAATTGTTCACCCAATGAATTGAGTATACATTTTAATCAGCATAACATGATGCAAAATGCATACTTAGCATCATCATCATTATTGTCAACCCATATCCGCCCACTGGTACTGTATACTTAGGTATAGTAAACCTAACCTATATAATAATATTCCATACTTTATTTTGAACAAAACATCATCATTTTATTTATGCAATCCCTACTTATATTATAAATGCGAAAGTAACTCTGTCTGTCTGTTGCTCTTTCACGCCTAAACTACTGAACCGATTGAAATGAAATTTGGTACAGAGATATTCTGGAGCCTAAGAAAGGACATAGGGTACTTTTTAATGCGAAAAAAGTATTGTAAGGGTTTGAAATAGGGGATGAAAGTTTATATGGAAATATGTAAGGTTTCGGCTAAACCACTGCACCGATTATTAGAATTATTTCACTAATGGAAAACTACATTGACAGCGAGTAATATAGGCTATATTTTATCCCCATATTCCCGCGGGAACAGGAACTACGTGGGTGAAACCGCGGGGCGCAGCTAGTATTAAATATATTAGAAAATCCGTAGATACGATTACATTTCCGAGCTCATGAAACAAATCTATCTTGACATTCCTCAGCTGTCAACAAGCTGCAGCTTTAGTAAGCTCGTATACGAGGGTGAATCAAAAAATTCTTGGAATCAATATTAAAAAATGCAAAGATTTAAATAATAATATTTTATTTTTCTACATAATCTCCCTCCAATGCAATGCATTTAGAATAACGCGTTTCTAACTTCCTTATTCCTTGTGAAAAAAAAATATTTTCTTGACTCTCGAAAAAGTCCTCTACGGCAGCTATAACCGCGTCATTATCGTGAAATTTTGTTCCACGAATTTCCTCTTTTAATTTTGGAAATAAGTGAAAATCACTTGGGGCTAAGTCCGGAGAATATGGTGGGTGGTCAAGGAGATTGAAGCCAGCACAGCGGATTGCGTTGAGCGCAACTTCCGATCGATGAGCAGGAGCGTTATCTTGAAGGAACAACACGCCCAACGACAGTTTTCCACGACGTTTTTCTTTAATCGCTTCACGCACTTTCGGGATTAAATTTGCATAATAGGGTCCAGTAATCGTCTGGCCTTTTGGCATGTAATCAATAAAAAGGATTCCTTCACTATCCCAGAACACAGAGGCCATAACTTTGCCAGCGGTAGGAGCAACTCGAAATTTCTTAATGGATGGAGAGGATGGTCGTTTCCAAGACATGCTTTGTCTTTTAGTTTCAGGATCAAAATGGTGGACCCACGTTTCATCCATGGTGACAAGACGACGGCAAAAATTATCCGAATCACGCTGGAACATTTCGAGATTACGCTTGGAAATTTCTAAACGTCGCTTTTTGTTTTCGTCGGTTAACATTCGTGGCACCCATCTTGCAGACACTTTTTTGAACCCCAGTGAATCAATTAAAATGGATTGAACGCTACCAAAAGATATCTTTAGGATCTCAGCTATATGTTTTATAGTCATTCTTCTGTCTTCCAAAACCAGATTCTCAACCTTTTTGACATTTTCTTCTGTAACGGAGGTTGAAGGCCGCCCAGAACGCGGGTCATCTTTACAGCTTGATCTACCTCTTTTAAATTCAGCCACCCAGTACGCAACCGTAGAATAGGGTACAGCATCACCCCCTAATGTCTGCTGAAAGTCCAAAAAAATTTCCTTCGTAGACATTTTTTTCAAACTGAGATATTTTATCACCGCACGTAACTCACTTTTATCCATAATTTTGACTTTTAAGCAACTCGTTGCACAAAAAAATTTATTACATGCGAACGAACTGACAAAAACAAGTGACAGTCTGCATAAATATAGTGTGATAGACACTCTTTAATTTGAATATCGAACTTGATCCAAAAAGGTTTCATATATATGCACTTCTAAGAACTTTTTGATTCACCCTCGTAGATATATTATTCATAGCTAGACGCAAGTGCTCTCGCCAAGTCCTCAATTTCATTTACATCAACACATCTCAGCTCGCTGTACTCTGCGAATTCCGCTAAATGTTAATATCACGGCGGTTAGGACCGCGAGGGGGCAGAAGGCCCTGGAGTCACGTCGGGGCGTCCCAACCCATTACCCGCTCCAAACCGTATCGACAAATAACCGCCAATTATTGGATCGCTCTACAATCTTTTTACAATTTCTTCTCAGTCGGCCGTTATTATATTTCTATTAAGCCTTTTTTGTAATCAAACTACTAATGATTCGATTCCATTTCCTAGGCGGACGTGCCGTCTCCGATGTTAATGACACACCGTAATTAGATCCGGATGGTTCGAGGGCGTTGACTCGACTGCGGTGCCCGACCGGTAGATAATAGCGAAGTGTCAATTTTACTAAAAATATGGTAATTTACAATAGCCGCCATATTGTTTCCTCTCGAATCTGTTGGGCGACGCGGTTGGCTCGTAACAAGGAAACCGTTACGAAGTAGTTAGCGCGGAGACGTGTCGTTGGGTGCGGAAAACAATCAATTATCTTGCCATTAGAAATTATCTTGCCGTCTCTAATTTAGCAGTCAATTATCGTGCTCCGAAATGGGAAATTTAGTTGCATTTGGTAACGGGGCAATTCATTTAGGTGTTCTCTTAGAATCAAGCAACATAGTTGTATTATAGTTAGCTTGGAAATTGTCAACTGGCTTCTAACATGATAACCGGTTTGTAAGTGTATCCTATTTACTCGTATCCGTGAAGAAAACGTGAAGACTCCTATGTTATTTGCTTAGTAGAAGGTGTAACCTCTATAACATTGCAGTTAGGAACTATTATTCTAATACGATCCCAATTATCGTTATTCTACACCATTTCCGTAGGAAACAAAACAATTGAAAGGTCTTGTTTAGATGAAGTACTGCAAAAGAGCTGGAAGCAGCAAGATTTAAGAAATTAGCTTCAATTAGCTACATATATACGTCTAAAATGTAACAATCGAATCCATAGCAGAGAAACGAATAATCCCCAAGAGTAACCTCTGCAATTGCCATAGTAAATATCTATTATTAATATCAGTTTCGACCATTGGTAATACGTATACTTACTGTTTAGCTGTTGTATGCTATTGTTTACTTCTTGACTATGCATTTGACTGTAAGACAATCCCAAATATAATATGATTATAATAGCAGTTGGCAGTGGTTCCCCTCCCATGCCTATTGCTTCTCCTGACTCTAGTGTGTCGTGTTATAAAATTATTTATTGGATAATCAACGTCGTGATGTTAAGACTAGAAAAGCAGTTCACAGACAGTCATAAAATTATCACTATTTTCTATTAATTATACAGGTGTGACTAACTAGACTGTTAAGTGAACAGGCAGGGCTAGTATTATGTAGTACTAGATACAGAATGGACACTCTCCATCCCCCGCAGTCCGCTTCCCCGCACCTCGACCCGCAGTCGGCAGGCAGTCAATATAACACGCCCAAATGCTATAGACATACGGAAGCTTCATTCTCGCGGATTGTCTTTTGTTTCGCTCGCGTAATATGATGAGTATACTCCTCACACACGCGCATGTACACACGTAATTTATATGTGTGAGTGAGTTGTTAAATCAGCTTTTGTATGAAGTGTCCGTAGTGTGGCTAGACTAAGCTCGTTATGAACTCCTCTAGTGACACGTGTACTCATAGTTTAAAGAAAAGAAGCAAAAGACTCGTCATAATTACGAGTTAACTCGATCGCCTATGCTTGTTGACGAAGTATCAATAGGTACCCTTAGTCGGTTTTCCTCATAGCACCAGCCGAAGATCGTGACTGCGCTCTCCACGCGTGAAATGACAGAGCTTGCCAATTAGAAGTTCACTCACCCAGTCAGGCAGAGATGAAAAACGAGCGTGGCACAGTCATGTTTCAATTTGTGAAATTGATTTGTGGTATCAACCGTATGACGTATGCACAGTTCCTATGTTTTGGATTTGTCACCTGTTGCGAGTGCGACACGAGTTTCTTGACAATACTTGGTTTATCAATTCGGTTTTGTAATATTTTAACTAATTTTCTAGGCCTTTGTTTGAGGGTCAACTCGATAACCCTTAAAAGAGAACTGGTGTACGAGGACTGTCACCGAAATAACCTGAAAGAGGTTTGGCGACAATTTTTTTTATTATGATCCATTTTTTTTTAAGTCTTGAAAAGAGGCTCCTAATATTAAAACATATTTTAATTATATTTACATTTAGAAGATACATTGATTTTTTCGATTTTGTTTCTGGTGTACAATAAAGAGTTTTCTATTCTATTCTATACATTAATGAAGGACTGAAGATTACATTTGCCCAGTCTTGCTACGTCAGATTCTATAAACTAAGTAAGTAATCATAAAATATCTGCGTAATTAATTAATTTCCTAAAATAACAGGCTACAGCCAAATTAAGTATGGGTTTGAGACAAGCCATTATTTGTTAATAAACAACGGGAAGAGAATGTCTCATTATAAATAATGTGATGATTATTTTAATCGCCTGCTAACAAACACAGGCAAACAGGCTAGATTAGCGGTAATTATACGTGCAGTACCGTTCGTAAGATCCTTCTGGTTAAGTCTAGGAAGTCAAAAGGAAACTTTTGAAGTGATTAATTTTTATTTTTGAAGTTAAAAAAAACCGGAGTACTTTTTTTTCAATAAAATCCGGTTGTGTACTGAGCAGTATCTTTCCATGGCAGGGATACACAATTTACCAGACCTCGCATAATATGGTTTCTTCTCCAAATTTAGAGATCTTATCTGCAGTGAGAAACGATGATTTAAAATGAAGCCAGCAAAGATACCTCTGCACTGAAACCTTAAAAGCACCAAGTTTATAATTTAAGGGACAACAGGAATGGAAAGGAATTCCATTCCTATGCAATACACAGGAACAATGTGTAACTAAAAATCTTCGCTGTCCGAAGCGAAGCGTGATAAGCGTCCGAAGCGTAATCGAACTATTCGTTACCTATTACTATAAACTTAAATTTCGAACAAACAAATGAAGTAGATATTAGCCAGCGCCAGGTGGAACACTCCTGGTATAAGGCGGTGGTTATCCGACCGCGCTCGTGCCGACCCGCTATTTCATTACCACTGTAAAATATCTGAGAAACACTACCTCGAGTCTAGGTTTGCACCTTAGTTTAAGTTTAAAGCGAATATTTAAAAGATCTGTAATGCAAATAGTTCGAGCTCATTAGCTCATCTGAATGATGGAACACAGAGTGCTTCAGCTTAATTTATTTTAGAAAGTATACGGCTTGGACACTCCATACAAATAAATTGATTCGACAACTCACACATTTAATATATGTGTAGTACACAACCATACTTCGGAGCTAAAACAAAAGACAACCTGCTAGTATCAAAATTCATACGCGTCATTTGTCTATTACATTTGGGCGTGTAATATTGACTGTCTTCCCAATGGTCCACTCAATTACGGGTAGAGGTGCGGGGACGCAGATAGCGCGGTGAGGAGTCCATTCTGAATGTAGTAAGATATTTATTCTATCATAGTAGGTACTCAAGTAATGTTCAATGATCGTATTCCTATAAGACAACAGTAACAACCATAATACAGCTGTGCGCTTTCACCAACAACTTATTAGGTAGGTAGGTACAGGGTAAAAAAAGACAGTGAAATAATCATTTCTATTTCATGAGTGCTTTCTAGCATTCACGTGTATAAACGCATTCAAATTTAAAAAAGTCTAGTCAACATTTCATAAATACTGAACAGTGTTCATTGAACACCTACCTACTGCCAAGTAAGGTGGATCTGATAGTTAAATTAAAAAATGTGTTGTATGGAAATTCATTAGCATTTCAAGCTTAGCTCCCAAGACATTTTTGTGGCGAGCAAAGCAGGCGAGCATATCAATAGGTGTATTAATGCATGTCAAAGTTAATAAATATTAAAAAAATGTATTTATAGTCTCTTAAAAATAAGAAAAAATTACTACAAATAAAAAGATTATCAAATAAAGTACCTACCTAGTAATTTTGATTATCGTGTGGTGTAGTAGTTAATTAAGTAATAGACGCCCAATAAAAACGCTATTCAATGTAACAGACACATACCAAATATACATAATTATTTATAGGTATAATAAACCATCACGCCTTCACGACAGGCGCCAGACGAGGCAAACATGATCAAGATAATATTTTTTATCAGATCATAGGATCAACGAATTTGCAAATAAGGTATCGGTAGGTGACAGATTCCGCATTTTAAATGAGCCCTATGGATGCTCGGTCTTTTTTTACTATTCCGTATTGTACGTTTGTCTTTACAAAAAGCATTAAAACAAAGAAAATTACTTACGTGATCTTAATACGGAATCCTTTTTTTGGATTCCGTAACGAGGTGGAAAACGGAATTATTAAAGATTAATCAATCAATCAATTATTTATAAGAATAATTGTAAAGGAGAAAGGTAGGAATTAACACGTTCACTGCTGAAAACACTACTGTCGTGTTTTTCACAACTTGCCACGAGTACGGCAAAACACAACTGTTGTGTTTGTTGTATGGGACAACACTATGGCGCGTGCAGAGCCGTACCCGTGGCTAGACAAGCAAAACAGCTCAGCGGTCAAAGTGTTAAGTCAAATACAAGGCAACACCCATCTAGCAAGGTTCCAGACACAGAGACTCACCAGAGATATACCATGTCCGCCCCCCCATTCCGCAAAAACCTCCACATCCGATCTAAGTCATGTACTTGTATTTCAGTATATAGAGGCATTCTGAGAAAGGGAGTGGCAGGACAGCACCTCGATAATCACACCTCTTTAAATGGAACTAACAAAATATTATTATTAAAGATATATAACATAGGTACTTGATATTCCCACTATCCTCTGACCAAGATATGGTAGCACTTTGATATTCAGATGATCTTGATTTGCAGCTGTTACGATTATTCTAACAATACCGTGAGTACTTTATATTCCTTGCATATTAAATGAGCAACAAAATCGTCACAAATTACCTTAAGATTTGAATGTGAGATGTATTTATGACCGTACGTTTCCATCCAATGGCTATGTGCTCTGAATTCATAGTGGAAAAGTTTCAGTAACTACTTGCCTGTAAAGTAGAGTTGTTATGGATACGAGGTATCGGTTACGGACACTAAAGTGGATCGGATAGTGGAAAATAGCTCTGTTACTACAGTTAGCGGACACGTGATTTTTTTCTATCGGATCTCGATAACTGTCTTTTTATTTCGGATGCAGATGTGTTTTGATGGACTTTTTTCAGACGGATACGTGTTTTTTTTATCTAATGTACATAGATATTGTTTTTTAATAATTGGTGACCATTTTATTACCACTTTACAATACAATATAGTATACCTATTGGTCATAAAGCTAAATTTGAGTAAGCAACTTGATCTTCGATCATTTTTATATTGGATATCCGATAATGTTTCGAATGCGGACATGGATATTCTCTACCGTCAATGTTTACCGTAAGTTATACAATATGTCATATCCTAGACATAACCGTACTCGTTATATATTAACATAATTTAAACAGTTTAGCTATTTATAGTTTTCCTTTGAATATCTGACAGTGAACTCCATTATTAGTGCCATAGATATTACGAAGAATGGAAATTACCATAAATATTTTTCTTCACTTTTTTGTTCAAGTTGTGTATATTTAACGCGCTGATTGAAAGAGTTTGTCCTTTGGCACCGTCAGGGTTTACGCAAAAACACATTCCGGACGCTCCATACAAATATGCTGATTTTAACACTCACACATGTAAATTACGTTTGAACACGCCAAATGTGGGTAAGTACACAAACCTACTACGCGACCAAAACGAAGACTACCCGGCAGTATGAACATTCATACAAACCGTTTGTCTATAACATTTGGGCGTATCATATTGATAATTGTTCCGATTGCGAGTAGAGGTGCGGGGAGGTGGATTGCGCGGGGCGGAGAATGTACGTAGTACTGGATACTGTATTTGGTACTAGCTGCGCCCCTCCGGTTCCACGCGCGTAGGCTATTAACCCAGAAGAATCGTTAACTTTAACGAGATTAAAGTATCCTCTGTTCTATTCCAGAACCTAAAATACCTGAATGCTAAATCTCATCAAAACTCGTTTAGCCGTTGCAGCGTGAAGAGGAATCTAACACATTCACACAAATACAGAAGCTTTCGCATTAATCAATATTAGTGAGAAGAAATGTCTTCTGTGACCAACATTTTTTTTCTGTACAGCGAATGGCATTTAATTTAAACGTATCAGCTGTACCACAGAAATCTCATTCAAATAGTTTACACATCATAAACTAAAATAAGCTTAACGATATAATACATCAGCGTATTGTTTAATAGTTACGTTTCTGATTGTAACAAGAATCAGTGTAGGATATGCTGTCTGGACACCTAAAACGCTGCATGATATTTTAATATTTAAATTAGTTTAAAGTAGAATTGTGTCAAAAAAATAAATAATATCTTCCTAGATACCATCCAATAGATAGACAGTAATAGTATAAATTAATAATAATCGACATAAGTTTCTAAAGGTTTATTTATAAGGATTATTGTGTCATCCACCTCAATATAGCACGCGTTGATGTCTTTTGTATGGAAATAGTTTACTAAACAAACAAATTTAAATAATTTATCACATTCACCCAATAACGTCCTATATTTTATTTGATATTAAGTTCTATTCTTTAAAAATACGTGTTTTACAACATAATCGTTCATATTTACGGAATAACAAAAAAAAATATTTTATAGATAGATAGATAACTTTTTATTGACAAATCAATGCAAAAAGCGAAACTAAAAAATAGGGACAATGGGAGGTCTTTATTTCGAAGGTGATATTTACCAGAAAACCTTTGAATGAACAAGATAGAGAGCAGGAACAGGGTTTGGCCGGCTGACATCAGTGTCAAAATATCAACACATACATTACTAATAATTACTTACGCAAAACAGAGTACCTAAAGCTATAGCCATAGGTTCCATTATATGAGCTAATTAGGGGACATGCGTATTTGGAGGATCAAACTGTATATTTAAGTTATTAAAACTTAATGTACGTTTTCTCAAATCTCTTTTTTTACAATACCAAGTAGGAGTCACAAAAATATATTGGAATTTATTTCACACCGCAGATAGTAAACATTAAACAAAATGTCTGAACCAACGTATTTAGACTGCGAGAGTGTCCGGACAGCAATTGGTTAACATATCGTTCGGATAATCGACACTTTACTGTAGTTAAATCCAACGTCTCTAAAATTAAAGTCGGCACATTTTAGCCGTCCCCAGTGGCCCAATAGGAAGGGGCCCGCATATCCGCCATATCCTAATTGAAACCTATTGCTCGCGCTAAATAGTCCAGATTGGAGCGAGGCACATTGTCCACTGATTGAACGATTCCACTGTGATACCAGTTAACGGAATAAGGAAGTCGAAGACGGGATATTGAGCATTATTGTCTAGTGACATGTTACGTTTTAAGTGCTTGATAGCTGTGTAAATGGAGCTTGATGGGTGAACCGTGCAACATTGTCGTCTTCTCACGCTTTGCCAGTGGCAATTGCAATAATAGACGATGGCTAGTTGTGAACGAGTTACGTCGTGGCTTCGTCGTGGAGCTAATTTGTGTATGCCAATATGCGGCGGGAATATGCTCTACCGTTGTATTTGCTTCTTGTGGAAATTCCCTACCTTTTTTGGATCGATGTTTTGAATATTCCGCATCGAGAAGCGTTGCTTAAGTAGAAACATCGTGGTCACAGCATCAACCGGCTAAACACCAATGACGTAGATAGTCAAGCTGCTCAAGAATATCTTCAGAAAAAAACCAAGTGGATCTTCATCATCAGGATAGTTTCCGTTCCCAGTCGATGCAAACTTCATCGATAAGGCTCCAATTTTTTGTCTCATATCCAATGATGATTATTAACACAATTGCGGTGACCCCCGTAGACGCTTCTAAAGTGATATTTGTTGTCAGATCTGTACTTCTATATTGGATTCCCATGTTTTAGATAGGGTGCACACTGAAACTGTGGAGCACCATGTCAGTTCCCATCAGTCAATAAGGCTCAAAATGATTGGAAACATTCGTTGCAAAAAGTTTAGTCAGTTTAGTCACAGAACCTAACTTAAAAGATGTGGTGAGCCATACTGTAAGATTTTTTCTGTGTCATAGCAAGCATATCTTTACTTGACAAGCATAAATAGGGTGCCACCGTCTTTTGTTTGACCATCTGCGTTCAATTTCATAATAATTCTTCAGTTGATCATATCACAGTAATTTTAAATTAGTCCTGAGAAATTCGTTATTAAAATTATAAGGGCAGTAATTCAATATAGTCTCGAATGACCAGCGAAGTGTAACAAGTCTCGGAAAAAAATTGTTCCCATTAACAAAAAAACATATTGTCACAGTAGGTATTGGACTTTATTTTAAGGGTTCTTCACACAATATGCTGGCCTCATTATGAGGGTGCTTTGTCCTAAGAACCAGTTCTTTTCTACAGTCCTTTTATTTAGCAAGCAACGGGGCTTACAATAAGTGTATCAATTCAAAAGTGCCCCCTTGCAAGTTTCTTTATTCATGACCTCTCCAGATGTAACTTTGGATTCAATTATAACTTGATTGTTTCTTTCTCTGTCTTTGAAACGGAATTAGATGTGTGCTTTTTGGAAGTATAATTTGTGAAGTTATGTTCAATCATTAGCAAATAACTATTTTTGTGATTTACCACTATTTTATGGGTTTCGTAATGGTGACAATTCGATTTCCTAGTAGTCCAGGTTGACAGTACTAGCAGTGAGAGTATCTTTTTAAAATGTTATTCTATGGGTTGGTGGTATTTTATGGGTGGGTAGTAGTTTTATTTAATGGAAATTATTAAGTTACACTAGAAAAATACTGACCTATATTTAGCTTTTTTATTTTATTTTTCATTTAGCGGGGCAACGTCGCTGCGTCCCTAATACTTCGAACACGTTGCCTGAAATAAAATATCAGTTAAAATGGACTAACTCTAGCATAAGCCTCCTACTAATTGCATTTTAGAGTACATTGTTTCAATTCTTAGTCATCCACATGAACCAATTGTAATAATACAATTATCGTCACAAGACTGAATGGCAAACCAATTTGCGCAAACAAATCAAAGTGCCCCGGATCGCTAAGAATAGCTGTTTAATTATGGCTGCCACAAACTCACGATTCGCTGCATACCGCGATATTACTGCATACCACAGGTTATGAGCTGTCGAGCTGAGAATTGACTTAGGAGAAGAAAAGGATAGATCAAGCCTTTTTGAAGTAAAACTTCTTTACTCAAGCTTGACTTGGGGAGTGATGTGGTGAATGCGTTACGAAAAATGTGATCGGGCGAGGTGAAGTTAAAAAGAGAAAGTTACGTTTCGTATCATCATCATCATCATATGCAGCTCATCCAACCCACTGCAGGGCATAAGCCTCCTCCCTCTTACGCCATTCATCCCGGCTTTGGGCCGATCTGGTCCATGCATTACCCAACAACATTTTTATGTCGTCGACCCACCGTTGTATCGGTCTTCCGCGGCTGCGCTTACCCACACGTGGCCACCATTCTGTCAGGGACTTACTCCACCTGCCATCGCCACATCTTGCCAAGTGTCCTGCCCATCGCCACTTGATACTTTCTTGATACTTTCGTATATCTTTTAAATATCTTGTATTATTATTTTTTTATGGAATTTTACTTCTACTATGTATCCCAGCACGTATTTAGTTTTTTTTTTATTGCAAGCTTTAATGTCTTGCATGCCTCATTTACTGAGACAATGTATTTGAACTGTTGTCTGGCTGGATCCGTGATTAAACAGATACAAATTAATTTACCTTATTAAGGATTTATTAGGCTGTGATAGTATTGACCCAGTTCCCGTTATTTAACTGAGTTAAAAAAAAAAACAAGTTTGATAAATCTTGATGGCAATACAATATTATGGTGATAACGAGCTGATGATAGAGGTGGAAGGTAGTCAACGGAACTCCTCAGTGACTAGCAGTAGACTGATGCTGTTTGGGCTCATTTTTATCATCTTGCAGTACCGAATACATATTTTATACAAGTCTGTCTAAAAAAAACCTTTAAACTAAAAGCTCAAAAAAACTGAAGGTATTTCCAAATATTAGTAAGAAAGAACAAAACATTACAGGATAATTATCATCATCATCATTATCCAACAAAGCTACTGTCGACTGTTGTGACTGAATGCATACAAACAAAACATATCGATTTTCTCCACGTGTTCAGTTAGATTAACTTTACTAGGAATCAATTAATTGACCCTAGTATCAGTTTCAAATGCAACGTGTCTCAATAAATAAATTATTAACGGTCAATTTTAATTCCGCTACCAAAACATGAACTTGTGCGTCGAACCATGCGAGGGCAATTATTCGCATAATCTTTCAATAATTGCACGTTTAACATATTATTTCCTTTTTGATAATTTCTAGATGCGGTAGAAACAACCAACCGTAAAGCAAATGCACTAGGGACAAGTTTTTTGTAAGCTTTTGCTTAGGTATTCATTTTGTCCAGTCTAATGTTCTTTAACGACCGGTTTCAATAAACGATGTATCAGATTTTTTACCTACAGTGTATATTATTTTGACATTACCTTTATGAAGATTTCGTCAGTTTTAGCAACAATCAATTCAGAAAGACATTCTTATAAAGTTTTTTAAATTTTATAAATTTTCCTCAGTTATTAATTTTCATTTTTCAATCCCTTCATAAGTGTGTTTACGTCATGAATAACAAACAGATAGACTAACGACATTTCCAAATAGTGATATTTTTATTCAGTATAGCTTATTTTAAAACCATTGGTTTATATATATATATATTAACTAGCCCCGCGGTTTCACCCACGTTTACTATTATGCCGCAGAACCGTTAATTCTAATGGGTTATAAAGTAATTTATTTTCCATTCTAAACCTAGGACCTAAAGTCTCTATATATACTAAATTTCATGAAAATCCGTTCATTCGTTTCGGCGTAAAGAGATCACAAACATAAACTTTCGCTTTTATAAAATCAAGGAGATGTAAAGATCATCCATCCTATCCTGATTTATTTTAAGTATAGTTAAGGCAGATGGTACTCAAGACATCCTGTTGCTAGGTATCTTACTACCTATAGATATAGAGTATCCAACTAAAAATACAAAAGCAAAGATCGTTCACAAGTCAGCGTCGCGTGATTCCCCCATCACTATTTGTTTGCACAACCATTACGCAGTTAATGAGTGCTCTAATGGGGCCTTCGTGACGCAGTAATTAATGCTTAGTAAAGTAACAATTGACGGGTTCGCAAACGTTTCACAAAGCTCCTACGGCTAATTGCTAGTAAAATCTTGCAATGAATCCAAGTTGGAATACACACGTCTTCAAGTTACACATGCAGCGATGGTGGACTAATTACACCCTGTCTGTTAAAGCAATAGCTTATGCGCCTAGCAAGTTAATAGTACTATTTCAATCTTCGGCCCCGCACCAATGACTTTAACTTGAAAGTAACGTTCGGATTTCCATTGCTCTGAGGAGGACACATTACACCGTCGGTTCTTGTTGTTATCCCAATCGTTAAGCCACCTCAGAAACTCTGACAACAGATTCCGGCTGTGCCTCATTCGACAAACAACAACCAACAACTCTGTCTCTTGCCACAATTAAGGTTTCATGATAAACAGCCGTTCTGTCAATGGAATATTTAATTGGCGAATTATCGCAATTACACGCATCCATGGTTTGAGGGCGACGACGGATTTCACTTCTGACCCAAGATAGTAGCGTAATTGAAAAATTAGCTGCGGTGAGGCTCTCTGACACCTTTTATAAGTTGCCTTAAACGATGCTGCTACTGCTTAACTTGTATCGTTGGTTTTCGAGACGAGACAAATTAACGATTCGTGATCCCTCTTGCAGTTATTGTCTCTTAATCAAAAGAAAACAAATAGTTTGTTTCTTCAAACTTGCAGATACGCAAGAATCTCTATGAACACATAGGTATTGAATAAAGATCTAACAAACTTTAACGTGGTAGCACCTTAAACCAATTAATGCCGATAAACAGCGCTATTGGCACGTTCGCATTGTTACTCAAAATGAGAACCTTGGACTTAAAAATCGTCAGTCAACAACAATGGTGGTAGATTTGTCATTACAACAGAACGTGACTGTAACCCAAACAGCGCGCCCGCTGCCACGCATGACATGTCTCGTTTTATTTTAATATCACCCACATTTTTTACTCTTTTCCGTCAATTTCACGTTTTTATATCCCTTTTTGTCTGATACGTGACGCCTTCGACTGACTTTTCAGAAATAATTTTGTAGAGCGTTTCAAGGTGCTATCAGAGCAGGTCCTCGCGATCTACTCATGAATGACAGGAGGCAAAGTTTGCCAAACTGTGTAAATAACCGATGGAACTTTCATAATCACGCGCGTGTAAGCTTATAATAGGAAAACTTTTCTATATATTCATGATTAATTTTTTCAACAACGTTTTGTCATGTGTATAGGTACGTTAAATATTTACGAGGCAGGTTTCAGAATTAAGATATTTCTTTGGCTGTTATATTTCTTCGCTTGTTTTCAATTAAGGGTTTTCTAGCTTAGCTCGGTCGATAGCATCGTCGGGTTTCTAGAAAGCAAATGCTACAAATCTTTTTAAATATATATTGTGTGCTGATATCGTAATTTCTTTTTGTTTCATGTACCTACTGTGCCATGATGCCTTACATAGTATGAGTAGGTATTATTACTTATGTTAATATACAATGTTATACTAATTAAGCTGACCGTGGACGATGAGAAAAAAACGTAGACTCATTTGTTGCACCCTAAATATGGGTAGAATTTCAAAACGAGATTACTCGATGGCTATATATGGCCTTCTTTTTATGGGAACGCATATTAGAGTAAGCTGGAATATTCCTTATTTACATCACGAGACGGTTCTAGAATTATCATCGTAGATTCTACGATTTGTTTGAATTTCAAGTTTAATTAAAATGCTCTAGAACATCCTTCACCTAAAGGAAAATCTATGTGTCTTGAATATTTAAATCTAGTCATACGATGAAGTCCACCTGTTAGTCCTACATTTTTCTAAGAATAGTGAAACATTTTTATTTCACATGCTAAATACACATCGCCGACACAACTTTGATGTCATTTAGCGAAAACAATGGAAAGATCCGTGCACATTCGCGCATGCTAATTCCTACATTTTATTTAAATAAACTTATTCTTATTATAAGCGTGTCCTAAGTCCAACTGCTGCTAAAATTTATAATGCTATTTTTGCGCCTAAATGACTCATGTGGGATCTCTGAATGGGTTCTTTACACTTGGTTCATCGATTCATTATTTACCGGTGATTTGACATAAGTTATGTCTTAAGTGATGCGTTATTGAGTCATTTACCTTTCAAGTTGTGTGCTATGGTTGTTATGCGTTCCGTTATGAAGATGTGGAAGATTTTCTTCACGGCTTTGCACCAAATGCCGTTACATGCACCTTAATACGTGCGATTTGCATCGGGCGGTACCTTATGAGCTTCACTAGTAGTTTTCGCCATCATAAAGTGATCAAATAAGTTATCAAACGCCGCAAATCAGCCGCAGGGACTTTCTCTCTGTCGTTATGATTCTCCACGGTGCCTTGCCGTGTGCATTTCTGACGTTTTGCCAGCTTTTTGTTTGGTTCTAATGCTAATATCTAATGGTGGGTTGTGACTTCCCGGTCGCGGCATCACCGCGTGAAAGTCTTTACCCGTCATCGCCTATTTCACATGTGCTGACAACTTAACGCATTAAGCGCCCCATTAGATACACACGTACGCTTTTACCGCATTTGTTATTTAGACAAAAAATACGAAGTATATAAATTAATTAAATTCTAAATGGAAAACAAAATCGTTAACATTTGTTTGCACACGCGCTATATTTAAGGACACCATTCAATTTTTAAGTGTGGCAGCTGCCTGCTAAGTACTCAGTTTTACTGCATAATGAAAAAGTCTTGTTAAGGTGGATTAAACTCCAATCTAGGGGAAAAAGAAAAAAACACTGTACGTATGTTTTAAGATCATTGGTATGCAAGATGCGGGCAGACAGACAAAAGGCATTATAACATCCTGTTCCCGCGACAACACTCAACTCTTATTATTGCCCTAATGACTAAAATTTATAGCTCCTTAAAATCGCCGTGCTGCAAATATTAAACTTCTTTTTTTGCAAGGGAAATGCAAAGTTTGAATGAATCAGGGCCTACAGTGAAACGACGCCAAAGTCACAGCATTTATTTTTTTCAATATCATACAATATTATTATTATATATTATATATTATACGTATATACGTAGCAGCTGAGTGCTTCAGTTAAAAGAAGTATCTAGACGATTTCTCTTAATTTGCATAAATTTTCAAAGACAACCTATTCTATTGTATTATTAAACATTTTCAAGTTAATTCATATTTAAAAGTTGAACTGCGCAATAAATTTGAAGCATTACTAAAATAGCTAATCAATATGCATCTGAAATGTTTTAATTGAATTAAAATATCGGGGTCGCATAGTATATATAGGTCAACATTTTCTTTTATCACATCGTGAAGAGAGACCCAGTATGTAGATGTGATTGGCATAAGCGACATTTGTGCAATATCAGCTTTGATAAAATCGAATCCTTTTCTCATTTGACAATCGACAACAAGGGAGGTCGTACTGTCGTAGATATACCTTGTCCTCTAATACACCACTATGGTGCAAGGTTTCTTATTTTTCTATAAGCGCTTGTGCGCATTTTCAGTTCCTTATCCTTACGACATTGATTGCACGGAACCTTATTTCGTTTCTACGATACAAAAGTGGTTACGAACAGGAAAACGATAAGTAGAAACTTAGGTACTCGAAGACTTTCTGAGTAGCCCCCAGTTATGATCTCGTATTGGGAGGTATTGTCGTTTGCGTTAAGATATTAAATATGGTTATGATTCTCGCTCTCATAAGGGTTCAGGTTTTGTCGTAAAACGTGCGAAGGAAGTGCCTAATTGCTTTGCCCAGCGTTGTTATGTAAGTTGATCCGTCGTACATTTGGAGGGAATAACGCAGTGAAGCCCATTTAATTTCGTAAGTAATTATAAACAAAAATTAAAATTTGATTGTATTAACGGACTTTAATATTTTAAGGCTGCTAAAAATGTATTGGCATTTGGTCTTGATTATTTATTTATTTTACTTGAATATGAAAACCAGTTATAATATTTTAGATTTTTTTATTCGGGTTAGTATTACAATATCCAATTACAAGAATTGCGCAGTTTGTTTTAAATAAAAAGTTGGTATGTAAAGCCAATACCAATAAAATACGAATCAAACCTATCTGTTTAACGAGATTAGTTGAATATTTTCCACTCAATACCAACTTTAAATAAATGAACGCCTCTTTAACTACATAATAATGTATCACAAATTATTCCTTTGTTCATTAAAAAGGCTATTTATAAAAGTTTCGTGGATCAAGTTAACAGTAGGGGAATAATTTAGCAAATTAACAACCCGATAAATTACCGCAGCTGACCTATACTTGGACATTTCTATGGGTCTTTAGTCTCTTTCCAAGTGAAATGCCATATTTGTAAGCGTAAATAAACTTAATTAATTATTCAACACTTTAAATGTGGCAGTGAGGAAAGGCAGCAAAAAAATTGGGCATGAAACATAAGTATGGGAGACTATTGAAACGGCAACATTGTTGCTTTAGGTACAAATTTATCTGTTGTTTTTTTTTTAATTCGAGTAGCTGCTTCAAGCTTCTGCTTTGGGAAGCTATTTAACTTGAATGATAACTACTTTCTACTTGACTTATACGCTACTGCATTATTTGTGGTACTTAAATTTTAGTGCTAAATATTATTTTACTAATAAGCTAAGTGATTGGACATTTATTTGTTAGTCTGATGTTAAGCAACATTAACAGCAATACTATTAACAACAGTAACTATAGTATCACTTAGTTTTTAATAACTAAGTCCAATGAGGCACTTTACTCCCGCCTGAAAAAAAAATTGTGGAGTCTCATAGATAGATAGATAGATAAACTCTTTATTGAAACACCACAGAACAAAGAAAACTTAAAACTAGAACAAAACAAATTTTACAATTAGTGTCACAATGGGCGGTCTTATCGCTCAGAGCGATCTCTTCCAGACAACCATGCACGGAGAGGAGTAATATAATTGTTGTCATATTTTATGCCAAGTTATAAAATAAAACATAATATTTTTTTAATAAAGTATTCCTTTAATTTAAGATAACAAATAAATGATATTAACTAAACATAAAAATAAATTAAATAAATATTGAAATAATATTAGTATAATGGAATATTCAAATAATTTAATTACTTTTTGTTATATACCTTGAACTAAACAATATACAAACATCGTCATCATCATCATAGGCAGCTCATTCAACCCACTGCAGTGCATAACCCTCCTCCTTCTTACGCCATATACTCGTAGAAACATACAATTATAAATTCAAACACCTAAAAACGCCTTGACACAAAATGAATAAACCAAGGTTTATTGCTACGTAGTATTTTTTATACTCGCGAATTACCATTCAAAAAGATAAAACTCCCTCTAAACATTGACTAACCGGAAGCACAGGCCGGTTTAAGCACTTTTAAATATATTATTCAAAATTTTCCGATAGCAAAGAGACAGTGTACAGCTGCCAAGTCATTCAATACGCGAATTTCCTTTTAACTTTATACTCTGTATGCGCGTATTTATCTGACTAGCGATCCTGTACATCTGCATTTAAAGACTGCCATACATGGTCGGATGAAGTTCGCGAACGTATCGTCTTTGTAGTATTGATAATGGTTATGATGGTGAAATAATGCAATTCTTTCTTACGTCTGGTAGGAGTTAAGTCTTCCGTTTCCTTAGTGTATTTAAGGGCTTATAAATAATTGAGGCCGACAATAAATATAATTAAAAGTTACCTACAATAAATATTCCAAGAGAGGGCTCATAAAAATTCAATTTACTACATTCGTGTTACACGCGTTTGAGAAAAAACTGCAAGAATACTATGACATCCTTATTCATATTGTCATTTGATAAAATTACATACATTAACTGTAATTACTCCGTCTCTTTTGCGGTAGATCGGGCAGAGAGAAGATAATTCCACTTTCCATACTCTTTGATTTGATCTTCACCATTCCATTCATAAAATTCGCCAATTGTTTATCCTATTACGTTGACATCTTTGAAAGTTATAACATACTTTTACCATTGAGTTGGATTTTAGCCGGACGGACTGATTTGATTTGATTTAATTTGATATCCAAAAAACAAAATCAAGAACCCTCTAACGAAATTAATTTTGTCCGAAGGATTGTTCTTGAGCCCCTTAATTCTATCCAAAGACTTGTGTGCCCGTGAATGTCCATTTTAGCCAGACAGGAGCTGTCCCTCAGATTTTTATGCAAATGCTATACAATACAGATGGAATGTCCATCATTCCATTGCCATAGTTTGTTTTCGTCTAATTTGAATGCCTAATGCACGTTACGTCTTATCATTTTGCCTGACAAGTATGGTTAAATGATATGCGCTGGGATAAAGCGTTCAGCAAAGAAAGTTTATTACGAACTGGTTCTTAAAACTGATTATGGTAAATAATGGTGATCTGTTGACTGGGTGGTCACAAAGTCTTTTACTTTGTTATTTCTTTAAGTGCGTTGAATACTTAGGCGCCTATCATCCATTTGCTTTGATCCGTTATTGATTGACGGAAATGTTGAAAACTTAACAACAAGGATTTCTTCTTTTATGTCATGTTGTCTCAATTTAACAAAGAGCTGTAATGATATGACGAAAAGTTCTGTCACCCCGAAAAACGGATTACAACGCAAACGCTGCAGAAATTTCGGAAAATTCAATTTTTTTCTTTCAAATAAAGCCTCCATCATTTCAATATCGGTCCCACTAAGCCAATAAACGTTCCTTTTCACTCGAGCTCATAGTAGGCATTATTGAAAGAGCAGTTTTCCTACCGAATTCCCGTTGTATAATCAACGCTTTTCTCGCGTATTTTTATTGATTCTCCCGAACCTCCCTCCACCCACTCTCAAGGAAGCCGAGATGGAAGCTGCCTCCTACTGCGCATTCATAATCGCATCGACACACACGACTGCCACCACACTCTAAATACTCTCTTAACGCGAATGTAATAAAGCCTCATTTGGCGGAGCACGGGTGACTGAAAGAATGGAACAGAATCGTGCGTTACCATCCACGAGACATTAAGCGTCATATAAATTACATTAGCATATAAATAAAGTATTTTTGTTGCGTTCGGTCCGCGTAGTGCTCCTTGGGTCTTTTACGACGTCGATCGCGGGGTTAACTTGGGACATTTTTGTTCTCTTTAGATAAATCCACGGTCTTAACGACCTTAAGCAAATACATGTTATCGGTATACGTTTATTGCTTATTCGATCTCATAAATAATGTCGATGGAAACACGAAATTAATTTCGTTATGAGAACGTAAACATGTTAAGATAAAATACTCGGTTGAACCTACGAGTGGTAGTCCAATTTATTTATTACATATTTATTCATTCTGAAAATATGATGAAGCAATTTTGTTGATCGTATTACAGTGAGTGTAGGTATGGGGAGAAATGAATCGGAATGTTATAAAAGTTATTATAATGTTGACGTTTGCTAGGAGCTACCTGCGCGACGACTTTCTTTGTCTAACAAAATGTAACTCGAAGAGAATAGTCAGGGTAGAATAATTTGTAATTTGAGCACATATGAAATAACCTTTCTAGACCGAAACTCAACACTGAGACTTTATGTATATCTTCTCTATACGAACATAGACACAAATTCACATTCACACACAGACACTACATTAAGTATATGATAACTAAGATGGAGGCGTCTCGACGTCGTAAAATTTGTACGTTGCTCCGACACTAAATTCATATTATAATAACGTTATATTCCAAAGAAACAAAAGCAAGCGCTAACTTGTCCATTTATTCTGTGGCGTTAGTAATTATACTTACAGACTTACATGTTTACGTCCATACCTACACGTACGTTGTAGAAAGGATAGAAAACGTAGAATCGGACGTTTGAGACGATAAATGGGGTAACGAAGATAGGAAACGACCGGGAAGAGATAAAGGGGACGGACAGTTTGTAAAGCGTAATTATTTCAGATAGGAAGAAACTACATTGTTCGAGCCTTTTCTCCTTCGAAGGATCCCTTTAATCTTAATCTTAAGTTACTTGGACTGTGAATAATCTTGGGAAAGTTAATATATTTTCCGGGAATCAAATTGAGAATTCAACTACGACACGTGTAACCCGGGGGTTGCCTCCCTTATGGAAAATTTATTCCCATAGGTATGACATTCAATCATTGATTTTTCCCTGCGTCATGATTTTCCCGCTTCACTCTTATAGCGATTTCTCACGTGGGTTACCTTCCCCGCACCCCGTTTTTTTCATGGAATTTGCTCCTTTGATATTTTTTCCTCTTGATTTGCAACAACACGCGTGTTCTTTAAACTGTTCTTTAATTAAGGCTGGAGAACCTAATTTTAACTTTATTTCTATTATTTTAGAAAAAAAAACATCTATTCTATTATTTTAATGTGCTTCAAAATAAACCTAAGGTTCGCTACATAAATATATTTTTACATTAACATCACATTACGTGGCTCAAAAATCGTAGAGAAGATACAAAAACGGTCTCCCACGCGTCCCATGTATATTACCACTTATGATAATAAATCGCATTACGCATATAGGCTATATTCATAGTGAATGCTTAACGATGTCGGATCGGATCGTTTCGGGGTAAAATCGAAGGCGACACCGGGATAAATGAAGCCTGGAGATGTTATATCGGTCAGCGCCCTCGACCGATGGCCGAACCGAAACCTTGGTGAATGTATCGTTTTCTTCTTTTTTGTGGATTTGACTATACTTGAACAAGCTTACAAACTTAACATTGACATTGACACCCTCGTGGTGCAGTGGTTATGTTGGTGAATTTTATTGCTGCAGGTAACCTGTAGTAGTCATTTGACTACTACTTGCTTTTTTAATTACTGGGCATGTGAGACTTTAGAACCGATGTTTTAGGGTGACGAGCGCGGTGCAGTGCCGCGCAAGATTATGGAATGCAAAGTTCTGAGTGGCACTGTAACCGCTATGGGCAGGCGTAAAGATTAGGGGAACGACATGCTCGTGACGTCACTCAGTCAAAATAAAAAAGGAAACCTAGTAAATAGAATGCTTATGCAAGATGAAAATCAGTAGTCATTATGTCCGTACATGATAATAATAATAATAACGCATCACGATTAAATACATAGAGCCTGACCCTTAACTAGGATTGTCTGTATGTAGGAACTACGAGGACCATGGTCCTACAAACACCCAGACTCAGAGCAAATATTTGTGGGTCGAATCGAACCCGCAGCCTCACGCTTCGCCGTCGGCTCATCACCCACTTACGTCATGGAAACCATTGATGATTGTTACGTTAAACGAATACTTTTACGATTATTGTCAGAAGAGGGTTATTCAGTGCTTTTTCACAAATGGTAACGTCCGCGCTTAGCTGCGTTTCTGTTTCATCAAGACATCAATACATCGTTTCTCGACATTTTTTTTAATAAATTGTTAAGAATAACATAAAGCAGTCGACGCCGTTTTTAAGAAGACTCGTGGCTCATCACCTATGCAGACTGAACCCCAGCCTCTACGACAGCTTAATTACCTCTCTTATTCGCCGCAAAATCACCACAACAAAGAGATGATGTATTACTAAAAAAAATTGCCTATCCAGGAACAAATCAAAAATATATGCACCCTTCCTACCTACGTGATTTGGGTCCGGAATGCCCGATTTTCGTATACACGGGCACATCGTCGCGTGCCTCCATTTTTTATTTAAATCATACTATTTAGATATGCCAAGACATTTCTCTTCGACAACAAATAGTGCGGTTTAAAAGAGTCGGGCGCGGGTCGTGAATTGTAAATTGTATTTTGATGCAGGCTGTCGGCTTGTGTAGTTGGGGCATTTAGTTTTTTAAATTAATATAAGGTGTTGGATAACAAATTAGTTAGGTCATAGTTCTAGGATCAAAAATACGTATGAGTAGATAACAGTAATATACTATGACTCTTGAATATTTTACATAATCTGCCTGGCATACCGTCTCGAACCCAAAAAACGCTATAACACGCAATGTCGTAAGTTCACGTGCGCAGAGCCCATAACTTTGTCTATATTTAATTACATATGACATTAAAGAAGTCAAAAGCTCACATTCCTCAATTCCCGCACATTATATATGTACGACGTAGAGTCTGAGGCGACCACATGCAACCTACTGTGAACTTTTGTACACCGACATAAAGTTGAGATGGCAAAGCACCTATTTCCTTGTGCCTACATCAGGAAGCCTCCTGTAATCTGCCACCCCCTCCCGCTTCACCCTCACTATCGCCGTAAAGCCTTATCTGCGATTTCGAGCCCATTTCATTTGAATGTGCTAAACATACATTAGTAGAATCTTATTACGTGACGCGTAGAGTCGATTGTTGATTTCTTTTTAGATTGACTGTCGAAGTCAATATTTATTTACGTCTATGAAGTTTGCGAGCGTTTTTATTGCTGGTATAAATCATAATCATGATATTAAATGTGTAGTAAGGATGGAGATAGAAAATCTAATTCCATTATAGATTAAAACCTATAGAAATAAGTAGTATAAAAATTAATTCGCATTTATATGACGTACTGTTATAGTGTGCAACCTCGTTAGCAAATTCATAAATCTTCAAGTCATATCGGCATGTGTTGCTAGTATACAATCTAAATGTCTTCAAGTCTAAACTGAATTGTATTCTAGGAAGCCTGCTACAACAGTTACTTCATGACTGCTGAGCCCAATTACAATTAAAAGTTGACAATACTTTTCAAGGTCAGCTAGGAAGTTGCTTAGATAAGTAATCAACTGAAATAATATACTCTAAAGACTGATCCGAAAATACCCAGACACGAAGCATGTTACATAATACTAAAGCCACTCTTAAATACCAGCAATTAAGGCTC
This sequence comes from Campaea margaritaria, assembly GCA_912999815.1. NCBI lineage: Eukaryota > Metazoa > Arthropoda > Insecta > Lepidoptera > Geometridae > Campaea > Campaea margaritaria. The sequence continues at coordinate 6,850,624 of OU538801.1, forward strand.
AATTTACTATCATGCTTTCAGAATACCTACTGAACAAGACCATCCCATTCTCTATGTACTCTCTACTTCCCCTAATGAAACCGCGGTGTGAATGAGCCTTGTTCTTCGTAATTAAGGCGCCAGCACGCATGCGTCGGCCACGCCCAGCCACACAGCCTCCCTCCCACCCCGATTAATTGCTGCCAAGACATTACCCCTTACCCTTAATGTCTTATATACAACCTTTGTAATCACTTTCAGACTCAGGGAGCGTGGAAAGCAATTTCTGCAGAATTATGTTTGGTTACGCTTTTCCACTCTGTGGTTACAGGCTAAGAGATGGAGAGAGAAAAAAACAAATTAAGGTAGGTATTACGGTCTTGCTTAATTACTTAAGTGTTGTTCCAAAGTTCTCCCTTAAACTTTTAAAGCTAGTACGCAACAGAGCGTAGCTCGCTCGTGAAATAATTGAGTCAAAATCAAGAACCATATAGATTGAATTCTAGATTATTATTAAACTAGTCTCTTTCAAGATTCCACTGAAAATGGTTTTTAAGTCCCAAACTAAAAATGAATATATCGTCTTAATTTTTTGCCCATCTACGAGTATGTCGTCTACTAAAAGCCGTCAATGTGAAAACTGTATTATAAAGAGCTAGATAAAACTTATCGTAAGGCTCGCTTGGGTACTCTTTCATCATCAGTTTCTAACGACCCGCTACTATGAATTTACTCTTCGAGAAATTGAACGTGGCACAGGCCATAATCACATAGTGATTCGGAGAAAAACCCTTTCCATAATCCCATGTTGTTATTTAACATTTTCTTAGACAGCGAAAATATCATTCTCATCTTTTCATTTCTCATTCCGACTAAGTTGACCCCTTTCGCCCAAAAACCCCATTAACCATATCTCAAAACTACATCCGTAGCGACCTAGCGACATATAACTTTTTAGGTATACGGTGGAGGCAAATGTTCTCATTTGTTACCAAGAGGGTGGTACTATGAATGCGCCTCACGTCCCGTACCTCTCTCATTTTTCACTACATTGGTTTTACGTGTGAATTATTGTTTAGGTGCGTCTTTTTGGGTGCTTCGTTTGTTTGTTTTGAGGATCGTATTTTTTGAGTCGAGGGGAAAGTGCTTTTTATGTCTTAAAAGTTAATTTGCTTTATCTTATTTAGCCACGACAAAATCATAATAAGATAAAAAATCACAATTAGTAATAGTAATAGACTCCTAACTAGAATTTCCTGTTTTAGGGAATCAAGTATGACTTTCAATCTCTCTCACTCTACGATTTGCAATTTCAAACTTTGTTGTGGGTTTAAAAATAATCCCAAATATATTTAGTGTTTAAATTATAAAATTCAATGTCGATAAGAAAGATAAACTAATGTCAAATGCTGTTTCATTATAAAACGTCAATTTTAAATTACTCTCGATTAAAATTTCGCAGAGAAAATTTATTGAAATTGTTGTAGACTTCGCCTTGTATTGAAAATGTGATTTAATATTTATACTTTTAGCAAATGAGGTAATTTTTGGAGACTACACTCATTGCATTTTTATTAATTAATAATAGTCTACGGTTTATGCTACAACGTACTCTTGTTTTAAATGTCGATGGCTTCTAAAATTCACACATTAATTTGAAATTAAATATTTTTTAAATCATGCCAGCCTTTGATATTGTTAGGTAAAGAAAGAGTGTAAAACAACATAGTTCAACCCCTAGACAACACATCCAATTTATTCTGAAGATCCCACTCGAATACAACTTATAATGATGTGAGATTGCGTCATGGCAAACTTGTAGCTTTCTTAAATCCTTAGTAACACACTCACCCACACATTCACGGCAGGTAGGGTGAACGGTACATTACGTAGGTGCTTATGTTTAGATATAAGTCTTATATGCATGCATATTAGGTACGTGTAGGTGTGTTTCCACACAAGTGCAAGTTTTCATCATGAGTAACTCATTGCGAATACAAGTTGGCTCGCGCCTTCTTTCAGAAACTTTAAAGGCACCTTTACATAGAGAAACTGGCTCGCTTTGTAAGAGAATACGTTAAAAGTTGGAAGGTGGAAATGGAAATTCCGCTGAGAAGAATTAGGGTTGAATTTCGCGACTTAACCCGTCATGCTCAGATGTGAGAGAGAAAGACCTAAAAGAAGTAAACCATTCCGGAAATTTATTTAAAACAGTAAATTTATTTCAAATACATATTTTTTTATCATTTATAGCAATGGTTTCGAAACACGTTTTGCATGTACTACGTCACTATGTAATTGATTGGCCTAGGAGGGGTTGTGAACATAATATCAATATTTCAGCTGCAGATTACCATTAAGTAGTTTTCGCTTTAAATCGAAAAGTAAAAGGTAGGCAGGCACGTAACTACAAAAATAAAATACTTACATCGATAACCGAGAAAAATATTCAAAACAATTTACGCGACCGTAAAAGCACGTTCTGCGCTATAAAAATGGTAAAAGCGATGCAGGCAACGCTGCCCAAACTCAATCTAAATTTCATTTTACGCCTCAAATATCACGTGCGGGCATATAGAATAGACTCCATCGTCCTTCGTAACTCTGAGAACGTCCGCTGTCAAATTTTAATTTCTCCCTCAAATATTTACCGAAGGAAAAAGGATTCCCCGGCGGGCCGAGCTCTAATAAGTTTTCCATAAGAACGGTGGAAGGGGGAGGGGGAAAACGGGCAAGAAGGCTCTTATTGTGTTTGCCGAAGCTGGCGCATCCGGGCGCATACCTAACAAGATGGATATGTACTTCCCAGCCACCCCTTTCGGACCGCCCCTCTATGTAGATAAGAATGAAAGCTGCATTGAAATTGCATTTCCGAATACTAATTCCTTCTATGCGAACAACCATTTCGATTTAGGCGATTTGGGAGTTGAGCCGTGCATGCCATTTTCGACTATTCGAAATATTGAATTTATTTAGCTAGAGCGAATTGTAAAAGTCGTCGAGGTGTGCTGTGTCTTTCACCCCTGGAGTTAAATTGAAATTCGCTCGAAATGAGTTAGCGCTCAGACGTCCTACGAGGGTGAATCAAAAAGTTCTTAGAAGTGCATATATATGAAACCTTTTTGGATCAAGTTCGATATTCAAATTAAAGAGTGTCTATCACACTATATTTATGCAGACTGTCACTTGTTTTTGTCAGTTCGTTCGCATGTAATAAATTTTTTTGTGCAACGAGTTGCTAAAAAGTCAAAATTATGGATAAAAGTGAGTTACGTGCGGTGATAAAATATCTCAGTTTGAAAAAAATGTCTACGAAGGAAATTTTTTTGGACATTCAGCAGACATTAGGGGGTGATGCTGTACCCTATTCTACGGTTGCGTACTGGGTGGCTGAATTTAAAAGAGGTAGATCAAGCTGTAAAGATGACCCGCGTTCTGGGCGGCCTTCAACCTCCGTTACAGAAGAAAATGTCAAAAAGGTTGAGAATCTGGTTTTGGAAGACAGAAGAATGACTATAAAACATATAGCTGAGATCCTAAAGATATCTTTTGGTAGCGTTCAATCCATTTTAATTGATTCACTGGGGTTCAAAAAAGTGTCTGCAAGATGGGTGCCACGAATGTTAACCGACGAAAACAAAAAGCGACGTTTGGAAATTTCCAAGCGTAATCTCGAAATGTTCCAGCGTGATTCGGATAATTTTTGCCGTCGTCTTGTCACCATGGATGAAACGTGGGTCCACCATTTTGATCCTGAAACTAAAAAACAAAGCATGTCTTGGAAACGACCATCCTCTCCATCCATTAAGAAATTTCGAGTTGCTCCTACCGCTGGCAAAGTTATGGCCTCTGTGTTCTGGGATAGTGAAGGAATCCTTTTTATTGATTACATGCCAAAAGGCCAGACGATTACTGGACCCTATTATGCAAATTTAATCCCGAAAGTGCGTGAAGCGATTAAAGAAAAACGTCGTGGAAAACTGTCGTTGGGCGTGTTGTTCCTTCAAGATAACGCTCCTGCTCATCGATCGGAAGTTGCGCTCAACGCAATCCGCTGTGCTGGCTTCAATCTCCTTGACCACCCACCATATTCTCCGGACTTAGCCCCAAGTGATTTTCACTTATTTCCAAAATTAAAAGAGGAAATTCGTGGAACAAAATTTCACGATAATGACGCGGTTATAGCTGCCGTAGAGGACTTTTTCGAGAGTCAAGAAAATAAATTTTTTTCACAAGGAATAAGGAAGTTAGAAACGCGTTATTCTAAATGCATTGCATTGGAGGGAGATTATGTAGAAAAATAAAATATTATTATTTAAATCTTTGCATTTTTTAATATTGATTCCAAGAATTTTTTGATTCACCCTCGTATATGAGATCAATGTACTTACAATTTAAATAACGTCGGCAGCTCAACTTGAAGTTTGTTTCGAAACTCTAATACACTAAATTTACATTTAGGTATTTCATTTATCGAAACATAGAGTTTAATTTCATTTTTTCAAAATAAACTGTCAAAACATAAACTTATTTATTAACTTATTAATAAATGTTAAACTTTGAAGTGAACTTAAATCAAGCGGTTGAAAGATAATCAATATTTTGAAACGTAATTGCTTAGGATGGAATTTTTTGGCCATAATCATAACGTACACATAATTTTTATACGTCTCAACCCTATCTACCGGACTACACGTTAAAGACCTTGTAAATTAATCGAATGCGTGCCTTCAATCCTTTCAGTGGGGAAGGAAATGCCAGTGGGAATATCTCGTAAAATCTCGCAGAAAGCGCCAGATTGTAAGCGAGCGCATCGACTCACGTTCGAGTCCTTGTCACCGCCAAAACTGTCCAATATAGCTTTTTCCCGTCGATTATTTGAGGCTTTAATGTTTTTATTTAACGCCTACGGGTATTGAGACGATGTCGGCTTTCGTCACTCGCCCTAATTTATTGCGGGTCGAGGCGCGTGTTTTTGACGCGGCAAAAACGCGAGTTTCGTTCGAGGATCGCGCGTACTGCCCGTGCGCTTTTTTACTCGCCAATCGCTTTAATTATGGCCATACGGAATTCGCGCCGATAAGAGAGACGCCCATTGTTGTTTATTTGCGTTTAGAATTTTGATTTAACAATTTATTGAGAAGTTAGTCTTAACACTTTGATACTATATTTTTACATTATTTAATTTAGATAGTGGACATAAACATTAAACGACGTGTGTACAGAAACCGAAAGTCTGAAAGGTAATGCTGGAATTAGATTCGACCGGCTGTCTCAGATCATAAACTGTGTGTGGACATATCCTGAAAATTACCCAAGCGAAGCCTCCCTACTGACCGGGGGTAGAAAACATACATTTTTAACGCAAACTCCCCCTAGGGTGAGATAGGGGGAAAATTACAAAAGAAAACAACCTTAATTTCCAATGTCATCTCCGTTCCACCTAATCCTCTTATCGTTTTATATTTTGGCCTTTGAATTTTCATTTATTTTTGTTTGTTTAAGGAAAAGATCCGCGCCGCCATGAATTTTGTCTAAAGAAGTTTTATTGATTCGCTTTAATATTTATTTAGAAGAATTACATTTACTTTGGTTATTCGTTTACAGCATCTTTTTATCACTAAGGGAAACAAAAGAACTTTTTGACAATTTGGGTAGCATTTGCAATAAATAAAGCAGACTAAGCTATGTAGCTATGCATATAAAATAAAGCAGACTAAGCTATTTCACTTATAAATCCAATACACAAGTAAAATGGAACTCCAGCTAAAATAAAAATAAATGTTTATAAATAGCATTATCAATACATGGTGATTAATACCGTCTCATACAAAAATTCAATGCTAAATTTGCATTATCTTAATTTTTGTAATTCTCCAACCTATTTCCACACAAATCTCATATAGTAAGACCTCGTTGACCTCGTTGAGTATATAACTCCCTAGATATCAACGTCATAATAAAAACAAAACACAATCTCGACAGACGCAACCCCGATAGTTACACATTCCGATTCCCGATCGTTTCACTCGTCCGATGCAGATTCGCTGGAACAATAGTCCGTCAATGTGGATGTCGCATTAATCAGGTGTAGTGCACCCATAATTCAATCAGAGGCTCGGGCCAGAGGCTGTTTTATATCTGTGGTGACCAGTGGGTGGGATGTGCGAAGTGTAGCTAAGCGGGAGATGCGGCAATAGATTAGTTTCTCGCTCATATTTACTTACTTACTTAACATGTTTTATTTTATTGCTTCACCTGACGTTAAGATATAGATCGCTTGCTTAGAAGGCACGGTTGAGTAAAAAATTGCAACCGTTTTTCTTTACACGCTAGAATTGCTAGATAGAGTATCGGACCGGAACACGACAGCGTCCGCGTCGTTGAGCCGAACCAGCATTGCAAAGTACAAAGTATTCTAACCGTACATTTGCTTATTTCATATTTTATAACATTTAGATGGACACGTTATATGGATACGTTTTATAAGCCAGGATTCAAACCTTTACTGGAAAAGGAACTCCATGTCAGAATATATCTAAATGTCTAAATATGCATTACCACAACCAGAACCACAAATCTAACTAAAGTCAACAGCAAACAAATGCTACGTCAATTCCAAACTCCAATACCCAACCATTCCGTTTGATCTAGCCAATTTTATTTATGCTGAAGTTAGACTGCCACATCCATCTCGGTCATTTGTCTGACGTCTCGGTCCGGCAGCGAGTCTTTCATATTTTACATAGAATGCGCACTGCCAATGCGACCGAGCGCTTCTTCTCAATCACTCAGCGAGCATCGATCGAGTTCGCAAATTAAAGGACCTACGATAACATCATGTGGAAACCTTAGTAGGGACCTTAATAGGGTCTCGCTGTTAATTTTAGAATGTTTGCTTTACTGGGTGCTGAATTCTCAACTATGGATTCATTGATTTTGTTAACGTTTCAATTTAGGTTATGCTATTTGTGTTTTAATTAAATAGAAATTAAAAAAATATGTTATATGAACTTTAAACGGTGGCCAGTGTTTACGGACACTTAGATTACTATTAGGCTATTTCAATTAAAAATTTCTTTGATTTTTTTCAATAAAAATCCAAATGATATCAAAACGTTGATCTTAACGACACGTTTACATGATTAAAGTTGATTTATATCTACTGGATTTGTTGTTTTTAGAAAGTAATAACATGTTCGAATATAATATTAACTAGCAATAAATTAATGAAGAGACAGTAGGAGTCAAATAGATGCGCGTGACTAAAAATCATAAAAATTATAGACGCCAACACAAAAATAAATGAAAATTAGTAATTTATTATTTTAGATTCGTTCCGAGAACAACATTAGAGTCCATTAATTGAACTAAACCAATAAAGACGACATCCCAAGCGAGAGACACGTGTTCCTCTTCAATAGTAAAAAAATAAAAATTGTAGCCCTGGCTAACGTATTCTAAATATTTCTTTGGCCGTCCGAGGAGGCCCTTTAATTGTTGTTTTTGTTCGGATTCCGTTTTTTGTGATTGATTCAGCATGCAGTTGTCATTGTATTCGTTCAGGTTTTGATCACGGTTTTTTACTCGTTCCAATTGTTTGTATGTTTAAAGGAACGGAGTCAGGATACCTTTTTTTCGACGAGGTATGGTAATGTGAGACGGTTAATCAATCTTATGAATTTCAAATCGGGGTTTATTATGTTTGTTAAAATGGCTTTGGGTGAAATTTTAGCTAAGTATGTATAAATCGTGTTTAATGTTCAAATTCACATGCGAGATTTGTCCTGTTTTACTAATATTTATATCTTCAAACATAAATAAAACAGCAAACTATTCAATTCAGTTTCGTTTGATAGAATTAAGAGTTATAATCCTATAATAGAACTCTTAAAGAAATGTTTATTCATCATTTTCTACTTATTTATCTTCAAAATCATTTTTACGTGTATCTTTGTGAATTTGCTTTCAGTTTTATAGATCAATATTTATCCATTTTATCAATCCTAATTTTGATTGATCGAGTGTCTTATTGGTATAAAAGAGCCACTGCCTTATAACCACGAAGCAGGAAGAACCGGGTGATATGGCCAGTCATGGACTGAACATTTATCACATCGACACCCTACATTAATATGTGCTATTCATAATGTTTCATTAAGAGGTAATGCGTTTATGATACGCGATCAAAGTCGACGCGATGATGCGTTATCTTTATGCGTTTTAGTGAAATTGATAGAAGATGCATTTATTTAATAGAGGTGGTCAATTGTTGATACCAAGTTTATGAAGTTGTAGTATAAATAATGCGGCAGTGGGTACGGCTACTTAGGTAAATGTGGACAATACGTGCAAAGCAAAGTAAATTAATGAACACATTTTTTGGCCTTTTACTAGTAGGCTGGTCATTTGATATCTATGTTTCAGTCAGTCAAACACAACGATTATACAAATATTAGTTGAAAAATTATTATATTATTTCCGGAAAGCTTTTATAATATACATATTCGGTACTGCAAGTTGATCAAAATGAGCCCAAATACAATCAATTTACTGTTAGTCACTGAGGAGTTCCGTTGTTCACCTTCTGTCTCTATCATCACATCAACTCACTGTCACCATAACGTTGTATAATCTTCAGAATTTGATAGATAGGTTTGCCAATTTCAAATAAAGTGAATAACGGAAAGTTCATAGAAAAAAAAAAAAAATTGGAAAATTGAATTGCAAGATTGACTTGACTTAAACATCCAATCTTCCAAACACCCATCCATACCAAAAAAGTAAAGGAAAAAGCTTGTATATAGCTTTATGGTTATTACAACTATAGGTATCCACACGAATAACCGTCGATTCAACCAATGAATTTCAGGTAGCAACCGATTGCAACAAAGTTACATAATACAGGTGTTACGTTGATGATGATAATGCTGAAGAAAAGGTTAATGTTTTTATTTCAAATATGAACAAATTGCTTCTCTAACAATAACATTCCAAACGTAGGAACAAGCTTTTTTAAATCATTAACGTCTGCGTGAATTATTACTTGCACTTTCACTAGCTAATAATCATGAGGAAAGGGTACCAGGAAAAAAACACTTAGCTCAATTGTTACTTCGCTATTAATTTTATCACCTCCATCTTCAGCACCGAAAGTGATTGCGGGACATTAATGGTCCATTAGTTTATTTCCAATTTGAATACCACTAGAGAGTTTCAGAATTCGCGAGTCCACATCTGTGGCAATTTGGGAGAGTAATCCGATCGAAATAACAGAACAAAAACATAAAGCGGTTTACGATCGCCCCCGTTGATTTATTCCTCGTTCATAATTTGATGTTCCGGAACATCAGAGGATTTAATAACACCAGATAGACATCGCTTAAACCGATGTAAAACTGTTTTGCGTCTTGTGTAACAATCGTAAAATGTACATTAAGACGCATTAAGAGACCGACGTTATACGATCAGGCAGCTCAAGTCTTTCACCCTTAATCTTCAGTTATTTTAAATTCAGGAACTTTATTGGCAGAAGTAATAACCAGTTTTATTGCTATAAATTCAGATTACGCTAATATTATTTTATTGCGGCTATTTTAGAGCTGTTTCTTAAGCCAAACACATCTGAAGTGTGGCCTATCTTATCTTTGTGTTCAGATGAAATTTTCTCGGATGTTTCATCAATGTCATAATTTTCAAATACTTAAATAGGAGTCTGATAGTTAATGTTTTATTTCCTTTGTACTCGTTGATGGACTTTTTATGTGTTGGTTTCGCACGATTTTTCCATTTAGCCAGTGTCAAATGTTATATATTTCAAAATGTCGAGAAAAAAAAGTAAGTTAGTTGACTTGATTAGACTCAAGTCGCAGTCAAAGTCATGGTTCAGTAAAGTGGTACTCGTAGATGCTTTATTGAAACATCCTGGATAGTTTTGGAGAAAATACGAAATAACATGATTTATGTATTTGTAAAGCTTGCCCACACTGGTCACATTTTCAGTCTCCCGCCAAAAAACTTCATCGATGGGGCTTCTGTGGAGTTGTTTGGCTAAAGCACTAAAGGTTCGAGTATGAGTGACATTTCCTCAAACAAAAGACCCTCGTAGAGGCCTGTCACTAACTGTCAACAGTGTACGCGGCCAGTAAAGTAAACACTTTAATTAACGTCATAAAGTACCAAGACGGTGCAATCTTCAAACACTTATCAAACGTCCATAATAATTTGAGACGCGTTGTTACGGCGAGGTGCAAAAGTGGCTGACCTGACATCACGCTTGTGACCCTCGATGCTGCCGCCCTCCCTTTCTCTCCCAACTACTCTTCTCGCTCGCACATCACGCCCCCACTTTTCCTAATCATCTTCTTAAAGTCACATGTTTTAGTCACGTCTAGAAATTAATGAACTTTAAATCTTCAGTGGTAAATACTAGTTTCGATCGTTGCGTGGAGTACGCCATAGAAGTCTCGGTCCATCACCGTCATCTATTGTCATGTCGTCTTCTCGAGCTTTATAAACAATCTCTTTTATTTTCACCAAGGAGTTTAATCGGCGCGAGCTTGTGGAATTCCAGTGCCCTTACTATGAGTGTTCGAAATCATTAGCTATAGGCAACGCGATGCTGAATGATTTCGTGTGTGAATCACCTAGCGATGAACTCGAAGTGCTCATACAAACGTGTATAGTCGGTATCGAGTGTGAAGTATGAAGGTTCGTAGTAAGGGCATCCTTCTATTCTTATCGGGTGGTCGTTCCAGAGCTAACGAGAGTACAAAGGTTGTTTTGAGGTGCCACGTCGTGTCAGCTGTGTACTAAAGGAATGAACTTTCGTGACATGGTTATTTCTTTTTTTATCATTTTATATCGATACAATTACGTTTTGGGATGTAATGGACCGCATTTATTTGTTCCTGATGAAGAACGAGTTGAAACGGTTTAGAATAAGGACGGAATGTCGCTTACGAGTGTGTACGTCGTTTCGGTATTTACTTAGAATGTTATTGTACATCAAGAGTCTAGTCTTTTCTTTAATGTAATTTCACAATTTTATAAATGTTACAAATATAAATGCAGCATCAGCTCTATAAAATTTTATTATAATTTAAAATTCATAATGTTAGCGCGGCAGCTAAGCTGTATAGGCTGAGCGCGCCTCCAATGGCGGGGGAAGGATGGCTGGTAGAAGAGTAGTACAAAGGAACTTGGCGACTAACCTGGTCTCCATGCAACTGCAATCACCTCGGTTCGGGTCCGTCTCCAAGCTGCTTGTTCCTTCAGGATGTTATGACGTTCGATGTAGTGGACTGTATTTTAGGCGGTTGGTGCGTGTCGGCAAGGAGCGTTTACGCGGCGGGTTTATAGCGGGTTTTGTTTATATTTGCGCGTCGAATTCACGTGGACCACCACAGAGGAGCAGCAGATCCAGTACTTTGGATTCGGCGAGAGCGGCAGCCGCGAAGGACGAGGGTCGATCGCAGACTACTTGCGGCGGCAAGCAGTTTTCTCGTGGATACCACGATATGAGCGACAGAGATAGTCGCCAAGAAATGATAGGAATAGGAAGGTAGGAAGGTATTATGAGTGCCAATGTAAGTGGCGCGAACATTTGCCCCCGGCCTAAAAACCATTGGTTTTTAAAAGAAAGCGGGAAATAAAAAAAATAAAAATAAGAGTTAAACTCTAAAGCGGTCAACGGGTTAAATATAACATAGCGGTTGACCGGGGAGCAAGGGGTTAAATTATTGGGTAGGTAAGATACATAAACGGACGACGGGTCTCTGGTAGACGCCGGTCGCCGTTTTTACTGACGCTACTCGACAGATGCCATCGCCGCCGACATGAGTGGCCACGACGACGCCGAGAGGCCAGGATAGCGGGGGAATATTATCAGTGATAATAAGAACAATAGAACCTATTGTAATGGGATTCGAAGGTGTATTCCATTTTCCTCTAGATTGAAGTAAGTGAAGATATTCCAACTTCCACCGTTTGGAAAATGATTGTACCATTTGATCCAATAAAGCGTACCGTTTCAATAAGTGTCCAGGTTCATCGGGAACCGTGCAAGCGGGCAAATGCTTCAGCGGTGCGGTCATTAAGAAATGTGAAGCACTCAGCGCGGTCGGCTCAGACGGATCTTCGCTCAATAACGTTACAGGACGAGAATTGTTAACGCATTCTATCTGTGTGAGTACGGTTAACATTTTTTCATAGGTGAGTAACTGTGAACCGATCGTTTTATGAAGATGACTTTTAAACGCTTTCACATATATTTCATAATTCCCCCCGAAGTGAGGACTTCGCGGTGGATTGAATTTCCAGTGTATGCGATTAGCTGATAACTCATCTGAGATAGACTTCTTATATTCGTCGGAATTTAAAAGATCCGTTAACGCATTTTTCGCATTTTTAACGCATTCCGTTAACGCAGAGATGGGAAGGGAGTCAAGGAGCGCGGGTGAGTTACTAGCCCATTTGACGAGATCGAAGCCCCCGGCCTTGAGCAACTCGCGGAGATCGTCTCTGAGTTGTAAACAAGCAGACAGAGTAGGCATGGAGTAGCACACGTCGTCCATGTATGTGTTGTCGCTGATAAGAGATGCTGCGAGTGGGAAGCGGGCACCGTCGGCGGCGCACAGCTGTCGCAACACTCGCATCGCAAGGAACGGACTGCTACGTAGACCAAAACAAACGCGGTTGAATTGGTAGGTATCAAGCGGAAAAACGGGATCGAATCGATACAGGAGTTTTTGATATTTGCGGTGGTCCTTATTTATCAAAATTTGTAGGTACATCTGTTTAATATCGGATGTAAAAGCGATTGGGTAGTGGCGGAAATCCAAGAGGATTGTAAAAAGATCGTTTTGTAAATTATCCCCGGTATATAAAACTTGATTCAAGGAGAGGCCTGAGTCAGTTTCAGCACCGGCGTCCATCACCATACGCCATCGAGTTGTTGTTTTTTGTAGTCTCGCAATGGCGTGGTGTGGCACGTAATATCCAGTAAAAGGACTATCATTGTCGATCAGTGAAATGTAACCCTTCTGAATGTACTCTTTGATTATAGCATCGTACTCTAAGCGCAGAGCAGGTGTCGCGGCGAGCTTACGTTCGAGATACATGAAGCGTTTTTTTGCGATAGGGTAAGAATTACCCAGAGCGGTCGCGGGATCGCGGGAGAAAGATAACGCTACAGAATAGCGTCCCGTAGGATCGCGGGAAACGTTATTTGTAAAAATGCGTTCACATTCCATAGCGTCTGGGCTCAAAGTCGGCGTGCATTGCACCTCTTCAAGCTGCCAGAAGCGTTGGACAAGATTATCTAAACGTGGTCCTTCCGTAAAGGTACAGAGGGAAATATGAGAGCGGCATCTATCTTCAACCAAGGGGTCAGTGATAGAAACAACGGTTTCAATATGAGCGGGCGTAACATGAGCGGGAGTAACATGAGCGGGAGTAACGGGAGCGGTCCCGATTACGATAAAACCAAAAATGGTTTCAAAAGCGGTTGGAGTACCAGGCGGACCAGCGGCGCGGCCTGATAGCAATATTTCAGAAAAGAGCGGCGCGCCTATAAGTATGTCGATCTCGGAAGGCGAAGCGAAACTGTCGTCTGCCAGAGGCAGGCAGTTCAGGTATGAAAGGCAGGATACGTCAATTTTCACTGCCGGTAAATTGTCTGTTATGCGGTCGATAACATAGGCGTCAATTGCAATAAAATTATCATTTAGGCGGGAAGATAAAGTAGCAGAAACTGCTCCCTTGATTGGGTTAGATGCGGAACCTATCCCTTTAACAACGGTGTTCGTCACCTTATTGCATTTCAAATTTAATTTAGCGCAACATTCTGAAGTTAAAAAGTTACTTTGGGAAGCCGAATTAATTAAGGCGCGTACTACATGGCGGCGACCATTTAAATCCGTAGCATAAACTTGTACGGTTCCCAGTAAACAAGTAGTGTCGTTAGGCTGCGAAGCGGGGCGTATATTACACAGCGACACCTGTTGTTGTGATGACTGATAAGCAGTTGTAGGTAAGTTCGTCAGCTGAGCGCTAGCGGAGCCCGCGACGGGCGGCGGCGATGCCGAAGGCGGCATGTGATCCCCGGCGGCGGAGAAGTTGCCAGTTCGCGCGCGCGGAGGCGGCGCGTGCGCCTGTGACGGAGCGCTAGGGTACGGGCGATTGTCTTCACGGGAAGATGATACTTTGCGGCATAACATAGAATGATGTTTACATCCACAATAACGGCAATTAAATTTAGAATTGCAAGCAGTATTTATATGCGTAGTGCTTAGACAATTAGTGCAACCTTTGCTTTGTTTTACAAAAGTGTGCCTGTCGTCGATAGAAAGCTTATCAAATGCAGGGCATCTATATAAGTTAGCGTGATCGGCTTGTTTGCAAAGCGGACAGTGAGTGACGCATGATGCTGCAAAAGACTGCGTAGACCTTGCAGTACGCGGCCTGTTATCACTGCGGCTAAGAGAATCGGTCGTAGTGCGTTCCAATATTTTGCTTTGTTCGCGGATGAATTTTAAAAGTTCATTGTATGTAGGCATAGATTTACCTCGCATGTGCATTTCAAACGACCGTGCAGTACTTGAATCTATTTTCTTCAAAGCGAGCGATAGTAAAATAAAATCAGACACGTTATCGAGCTTGAGAGACTTCAAACTTGACACAGCCGTGCAGAATTTATCTAGGAATAATTCTAAGTTTTTATTCGTCGCGGTGTTAAAAGATTTAAAACCAAGCATTTGATCAAGATAAGCGGAGGCTAGGTTACGTTTGTCGTTATACCTATCGACGAGCGTCTGCCATATGATCGGATAATTATCACCGTTAGGTACGATACCAGAACAAACTGCAAGGGCCCGGCCTGACAATTTATTAATTAAATATTGGACGCGTTCGTGATCAGTGAGATCGGGATTTTCGTGAATCGTGCGTTTGAATGACTCATAAAATATTCTCCAGGTCATCGGATCTCCATTGAAGACCATCAAATCGAGTTCAGGAATTCTGATGGATTTACGTTGCGGGGCAACATTGAAATCAGCGGTTTTTAAAGGCGGGTTAAGTTTATTATAAACAAACTGACAACGGCAAAACATATCTTCGAAGACGTTTATAGATTGGTAGTTTACCGTGTACGAAGCGTTGAGAGTCAACTCGGTGACATTTAATTTGTTCACAATTTCATTGAAATCGGAGCGTAAACGGTCTAACGAGATCATTCCACATAGAAATAAATCTTTCTCAGTATCATCAGTGAAAGCCTTTAAAGATCGGTTAAAAATATCTTGTAAGCGAGAAAATATAATGTCGCGTTTACCTATCAAGGTCAAACGTTCGATCTGTAACGTATCGAGCGCTTTTGCGTCCTCGTATACTTCACTATCTTTGTCTTTTGAACGAGTAGCCATAGCCATCTTAACAAAGTATAAAAAACTAGATAAAGTATGAAATTCCTAATTTACTGCAACTGCCTACAGCATTTACCTGCCGCGTGCGCGGCGTATTGAATACCCACGCGGAGACGCACGGGCGGTCATTAGGAATACCTTCACTTTTTAATAAAAATTAAGAATTACGGAAAAATCGTTATTTTTACTATTTAGGAATGCGGAATACACGAAATAAGTATATAAGAGCGTAGTAGGATAGTACAGGGTACTATCTGAACTGTAATTGCGGGCGGGAACACGATAATTATAGGAAATTATCGTTGGTAAAAATACCAATATAAAATTGCGGGCGGTTATAAAGAGGACTATATGAGGCCTAAGAGGGGCCAGAGAATAGCGGGAGGACCAGAGAAGATCCGGCGGCGGAGGACCAACAATATGTTAGCGCGGCAGCTAAGCTGTATAGGCTGAGCGCGCCTCCAATGGCGGGGGAAGGATGGCTGGTAGAAGAGTAGTACAAAGGAACTTGGCGACTAACCTGGTCTCCATGCAACTGCAATCACCTCGGTTCGGGTCCGTCTCCAAGCTGCTTGTTCCTTCAGGATGTTATGACGTTCGATGTAGTGGACTGTATTTAGGCGGTTGGTGCGTGTCGGCAAGGAGCGTTTACGCGGCGGGTTTATAGCGGGTTTTGTTTATATTTGCGCGTCGAATTCACGTGGACCACCACAGAGGAGCAGCAGATCCAGTACTTTGGATTCGGCGAGAGCGGCAGCCGCGAAGGACGAGGGTCGATCGCAGACTACTTGCGGCGGCAAGCAGTTTTCTCGTGGATACCACGATATGAGCGACAGAGATAGTCGCCAAGAAATGATAGGAATAGGAAGGTAGGAAGGTATTATGAGTGCCAATGTAAGTGGCGCGAACACATAAGAAGCTATAAATAAATTGGCAGTCGTTCAAAAATCTAGATTGGCGCACACTTTACAATGGGTTTTACCCAATCCCAGCTACTATGGTGCGAATTAAGTCATCTATATATGATACCTATCACAAGTTTTATAATAATACTGCCATTTTAATAGCGTTATTAGTCTTTGGCATCTTGAGTCATTATCCTAGGGTACAGTAGAGTGACTTTTTACATCGCAATTTGTCATTTATTCCGGACTAGTTTTTGCTTAAATTATATCATATTAATTGAGTGGCGTCCACTCGATTTACGCTCATTTCCTAGCTATAGTACTTTAATGGAGCCTGATGTAGGAATGCGGGCATAATTTGTAATGAGCCAGGATCGTGAGATATTTCTCTACGCCTCGCCTTGTTTAATAGGTTTGCCTCGTTACAGCGTTCCCATGCTTTCTGTACGTTTCTGTAGCTCTGCGTATTAGAGTCCGAACAATACTTTAGATACTGAGTACAGTAAGTATCGATACATAAAGCAAGTAATAGATACTTTAGTTGTGATACCTGATACTCATACTTCATACATTCAGGGATTTACTTGTACTGATCCGATACTAAATGTGTATCTCGGTGTACTTATTAATTACGAGAAAGTAGTTGAACTGCGATATTATAATTGAATTATTTGTGGTATAGATTTAAGATTTTTTTAATGAATGTAATCGATCTAACTTTTAGTAGCTAAGATATTAAATACTAGATTACGATATCCAATACTTTCAGCTAACAACAAGTAAGCACTCAAAATATAAATTTTCATTGATACTAATTTTTTAAGTATTGATACTTTACCGTTTGGTATCAAACGAGTATTCAGTACCAGTTGAACTGAAAACTACGAGCACGTACCCTTTACTCGAAGAAAGCTTTTTAAATTATCTCAACACAAATTGGATGTTTGTTCATTGTCGCGGATTTGATTTATCGTGATTGCAGACTTGCTGGTAATATCATTAGCCACGATTTGTTATGAACGCCTGTAAATTATAAGCTGATAGGTTGATGTACGTTATTAGAGAATTCACACTTACTATGTGCCAACAATTGAATTTACTACGTCTTTACCAACTAGGACCAAATGTCAGACCAATTTAAAGTAGGTAGCGTCATTTTCCCATTATCTGTAGGTACCTTCTTGATAGGTAATAACTTTTTGTTGAAGTTTCAACGGTTATGATTCGTGTACCAAAAAACACCAGTAGTCCGATTCATCTTATCACTGTTCCTAGAAATTGATAAAAGACCTGCAATCATTCAATTCAACGATTCAATCGTTTCTTTGGCGTTCATCTGACTCGCGCTGTGCCATTCGTTCAAGATGCAGGGTCATATTTAGGGAAGACACAGAGTTCGATTTTGTACCCCCATCGTCTCCGTAAATATTTAACAGGTGTCTAGCAATCATTTAAACATGCATTACTGCTAACATATAACAAATTCAATGCCCATAAAATGGACAGAATTTGAAGACTCACAGCACGGGTGATTAAGAAGAAATGAGGACTCAAAACTGATATCTCCAAAGTCTATTAACATATACAATAACAAGACTTAAAGCCAACTCCCGAGCAACATTTTTACTTTTTTCTAGTTTCCCCCACTCGAAGAGTCCTGGCTGCGGACCTGCGCAGGTCGTGGTTAGCGAGCGTGTCCGCAATTAGAACTCAATCAGCTATCTTCGCCCGAGGAGATCGATCTCCTAGTTCGTACCTGGACGGTTTCCAGGAAAACATCGTGGTTATTAACCCCTATTGTTGATCCGGTCGTGACACTGTAACGCGCTAAGTGGTTCCATCATCTGGTTAACTTTGGTGAGATTTAACTAATTATATAGGTATTTATAATAGATTTTACTTAAGTTATACCTCGAGTAAATCAGCTTTTGTTACTTGCCTTTTACTGACCAATTCTTACCACTGCTCCGGTAGCGCCCAGTACTTACTTCCGTATTTTCATTAATATTTTTTCCATTGTAAGACTAAGACTTAAATACATGCGCATGCTATATTATCACATGTTAGATTGCTAATCTGCCGTCTGGGTTTTGTCCACCTAATTCTCAGCATCATTAATTTTACCCGTATACATATTATATTGGAATTGTGTCTCAAGCATTTAAAGTTTTATTGCTTCATCACCTCTAAGCCCAAAAAAGCCGTTCCCCGAAAGCCACCAAACATTACTGATACGAAACAAGTTCTAATCGCCATATTCGATTGTCAATTTCTTTGCGGCCAGTCTCCGTCGAGTCTTTACATTCTTCGTTGCAATTTTAAGTGATCCCGTCTGTATTTAAGCAGGCACGAAGCAGAAATTAAGTGCAATTAGTGGCGAGAAACTGGTCCGCGGTATTTCTGGAAAAACAGACTATGGTATGCTTCCGATGCTTGGGATGTGTCGATAGGAACGCCCGCGACTCGACGCATCTCGCCGTTCTTTGGGCGGATTGACTTTATTGCTGAAATTATACTACTACCCGCGTTTTTCTTGTTTTCTATTTAATCTTTTTCAGTCTATTTCACCCTTTTAAGTGAAGTTTTTGGATAACAATGATATACAAACAAATATCCTAACTTTTAAAGTTAATTATTTTTTATTCGTTTTAGTAATACGAATAATGAATTTATTAAAATACTAAATTTTGCTAGCTTTTATTAAAATACTGTTTTTTTTTATTACTACATAACTTATTCTAACTTAAGAGTTACCTAGCTTTGGGTGTATTCATGAACACTTTTCTCAGACTTGGTTTTAATCAATGATTATTTTTTTTATTTCAGGTAAGTTGCCGATCATGAAAGCGCTATATAACTATTGTGAGTAATATTATAAGTATATAACATAGTAGCAGTAGTAGTAATAGTAGCGTGGTGGGAATATCTTGCATCTATTTTACAATTTTACGAACGGAACCGTCAGTTTGTTCCACTTTAACATATTTATCACCTGATAGGCAGGTTTTTAAAATACGCACGACGGTCCTTCATACTAGGTAATTTCTTATCGTTTTTGTTTTAGGAACACCGTTCAGTGCCACTGTAATATATAGCTTGATTTGATTAGAGGATTTTGGGGAAAAAATCCGGAAACTCCTTCGAGGGGGACGGCCTAGGGGGATTTCCGGAATAATCCTACTACAACTAGTTGCTTTACGTATAGATCTAGATCCTTCGCAGTGGTATATCGTAAAGAGGCGAACTGAAGCGCTAAATAAAAGCAACCCGTAACCGCAGATTAGAGACGAGCCTGCGCCTAATCAACTTGTCCATTAGGTGGCGAAGATCACGCTCATTGTTCTGGGAGCGTTCCGAGTGAGTTAGTGCTCATTGCGGGTCTAACTGTTAATTGTGTGGAAGATACTCGCCGCGAACACTTTGTCCGCTTTATTTATGACGTTGGCTGTTATTTCTGTTGGACAATGTTGTATCATATATCGGGAACACAATGTCACGTGTGAGGCGACAAGTCCCTGTGCTCAATCAAGTGGTATATTAGGTGGCGAACATTTTTTTAGTTTTTTCAAGGAGTGTGAGTAAGTAAGTGCCGATTTCGGATGAAACTGTATTGTTTAAAAGAGAGCCACGAATACTTTGTCCGGACCTAGGGCTTTCTTTTGGGTAATGTTACTAGGTGCGGCGTATATCCAATAAGAACATTTTGTTTGCTGTGTCGCAAACTTGCTGTATCAGATAGATCAGAACACTACTTTTAACTTTTGAAATAATGCAGAAAAATTACAACAAAAATTAAAAAAACAAATGAATTTTGGGCACATCTCTTTTACGGTTTTGTTTCATCTCGTCAAAGGTTTCGCCAAAGACCTAAAAATAAACTTCGACGTGGACCCATCCTAGTCGGAGAAGAATTGTCATTATTCGGGGCACAACATTCTAAAAGGCATCGTGTTGTTCGTTGGGAAACCGCACACTGGTTTTACGACGCAAGGAGGATGGTTTATGATCCTGTCTGTTAACCGATCGCAGCTGACGATCGATTTTCAAAATTAAAGATTAAAAACTACAACTTTCTTGTTTTTTAAAACAAAGGCTATAAGTATATATGTAGAAACAAGCTTTTATTGAAGAGAAATAAATACAGGATAATGGCCGAGCGGTAATTTGTTAGTTTTTATCTACTATGGCAACAAAGAAAAAATATAGCGAGAACACAAGTATCTCAAATATTCAAGGAAATGGTAATAAACACCCATGAGTACTAAGCTAGCGTAGGGCATTATCTGCCCATTGTATCCCTATAAAAATATTTCCCACGCAAAGTAACCTCCCTGAAAATTATAATTACAATTACATATAGAAATATTTCTCTTACCAATTAAACGTCGAGATCGTCATAAAACAAGCTGTCCGATCGCGGACAACAATGGCCGAGAGAAGAACGCATAAAACCCTACATAAAATATTAATAGAAATGCACGTGTGTTCATTGTCAATAAATTACCCAAGTGACAGAGTAATAAAAAAGTGTATTTCTTGGAGTGAATGGGAGGCTGGGAGGCTTGTGAGGTAGCCAATAAAAGTGGCTGGCGACTGCTCGTAAACTTCCGGCGTAGACTGCGTGGCGAGACGCCAGCCTCCGACAAGGCCTAACCCGCAACCGGAGCTTCTTTTCTACTCGTATTCGAACAAAACTAAGTATTTAGTTTTTTTACATTATGGCCTGACCCTCCTCACGAAAGTAAGGGGAGATCCATGCTCATCAGTGGGACGATATGGGTTGATGAAGATGATGATGAGGTATTTAGTACCTTATTGTTTTGACATCTATGATTATTCTGTTGGTTTCAATAGAAAATCTCAAATAAACAAATGATATTATCTAATTTTTACGGCCCGATTCAATTGCGTAGGAGAAAATATTAGTCTAGATTTTTTTTATTCCTATAGTATAAAAATCTATTCGATGCGAAACGAGTTCAAAGTGCAAGGAATTCTATCGTTTAAATTAATGTGATTATTGCGTAAGAATTACGACGCTGGAACGTGCAACAGAAACTAGTATTGAAAACTAAAGATTAATTAATATACTAACTCGTATTTTTAAAGAAATCTCACCAATTTCCATTTTAACTTAAAACGACGTAGACACCTACTGCGATGAACATTGCTACAGAATTAAAACACAAACTGGAATAAAACTGAATTCGAAATGAATTCAAATCAAAGTGGAACTAGAACCGTCAGTACTGACTGCATCATAATGCGCTTCATAAAGTAATTCAATGAAACTTGCATGAGACAGAACTTTCCGTGAGATTTTTTCCTTTATCCAAGTGCAAAGGGAGGTCATCACTTAAATTAAATTAGAATAATTTATAGAACTCGACATTGGATAGACGGTTTGACGTACCAGCTTAGATATGATCGGTGACCCGCTGGTGCCTTCGCTGGTATCTACACGATTCATCTCGTAATACTCGTCTTGTTTCGATGTCTAACAAAAAACATGTAATGCTTTTAATTAGATTAAATTGATTTATTTTATATAGATCAAACGTTCAGATAGAGTTGAATGGAGATGGTAATTAAGCTCGGCAAATAATAACCGTGACTAACGTGGACGTTACATAAATTCTTTGAATTGTTACGACCAGCTATCATCCAAATTACGCTAATTTAATCTTTATTACCATTAGCTTAAATCTATTTCGAAATCGACTAACGCTGAACGCTTCACTATGTTCATCTAACAGGCCCGATACACGAGTCTCCTTAGAAGTTATCGCTAATAATAATCTAAAATATACAACAAAAGAACCAAAGCCGTAGATGAAAAAGTATAATTAACAATAATTTGTTAAACAAACCGTAACTATTGATCGGAAGCTTTGAGCCGCCGACAAAAGGATCGGCTTCGACCGAACATTCGCAGCATTTTGGAACTGTTCCACTAATTATGTAGGGCCCAATTAATAAATACTGCTGAAAAATTTATGGGCTAATTAATAAGTCTAATTAAAGTTAAATACACAATTTATTAGACAACATGGCGATATTATTTTGTTTGGATCTTTTTGATTGAACTAGGTATTATAATAGACTACCCATTTACGGTACAAGTAAAATTATCAAGTAATGAAGCTGGACTGTTTCGCACATGACAACTTACCATTCTAGAACAAGAGTATAATAAGATGTTATCTAAAAATGTTCCTTCAGGAGCTAGTTCAAAGAGGAAAGTCATCAATATTCCAAAGAATGGTAGAACCAATATGTTTGACTCAAAAAGTTTACCGAACGGCAAAAAATCGAACCACCCAGCTTTTATTGACAAAATTTCTCATGTATTCGACGAAACAATAGGACACGTCCGTGCAACCCTCGATCGTGATGCGAAGCGCGAACTTGGCTAATGAAAGTTGAAAAAATTGTAAGTACACCTGTACAAACTTATGTTTGCCGATCACGTTTACGTAAATATTGCGCATTTGAACCTTATGCTGGTAGCAATACAACAGAAATAACGTGGGACAGAAGTTTTGTGGACGTAAAAAGATATTGTTGTTATAATCTACCTGCGCTCGCGCTTTGCCGCTCATTGTCTAGCTTTGCACAGCCGGCATATGCATTTAACAGGGTTGGCCAATTTTAATAAATGTTGCCAGCGTTTCATTAATTATTAGTTTATATAATTCGAAAATTGGGTCAAACGACACTTGAGTATGATGACAGACAATGTTATAAAAAGCTAATATTTTAAAAGAAAATCTCCCTAAATTGCATACATTTCTACCAAGTTCCATTACATACTTAAAAATATATATAAAGACGATTTTATAAATCGTTATCACCTCTTTTACGAGTTTATTTATTTTCATCAGACATAAGTTTTGGAATTAAACTTAATGGTTAACATAAGTGCTACTAACTCGCGTCACCCCTACAAATTCATGCGCCTTTAACAAAAGCTCAAATAATTATTATTTTTCATCTGCTACGTTTTTGTCACAGTTATCAATCAACGCTAGAACCGTTCTTGCATCTTCGTCATTTGTATTAAATTTTTCATCTCTCTATCCTTTTCTAACAACATCCAATGTAATTATATGAACACCTGGGCGCAAAAGAATGTCGCACAAAGAGCGAGGTAATGACGATCCGAAACATAGATTGGTTGGATTTTGTTACCAAGAAAGTCTTTTGCTTCATTAATTATGAAACACAATACTCTTTACAATTTTCGTAAAAATTATGTTCTTTCAATGCTGTCATATTATTTGATAAATCGACTCGAGCCTTCTGTATAATTTAAAAGTCGGTAATGCGTATCTTTGTTTCGTGTTTAGGTGGTACTGAATGATAGATTTTCGATTCTTGGAAAATGATATCGTGAGATTAATTGCTACTTTCAGGTTTAATACCTTGACGGCAGCGAACAAAACTGTATAAAATATGTACATAAATCATAAACACACGATTATTAAAATAAGCCAAAGGTTGACGATCATTCAGATTGAGCATCAAACTTTAAACAATAAGTCCAATGATGGTAAGAAATACAATATGTCTGATAAGTGCGATAATATCGAGAGTAAAAAATAATAAATACGTGCTTCAAAAACCTATAACAGATGTTATGACGAAGAGCTCTACCTCGTGGCGCGTCGTTAATGCGTCGAAATATTGCGGGATTTCGATAAGTCGCGCGATAACCGAGCCGCCTCGGGCGAGAACGAGCCAAGGTATTAATTATAAAAACCCTGCAAAACCTCACTCTAGCTCAAACCACTATCTGATAAATACACAACAAAATATTACCAATTTCCAATATCAAAACACCTATGGAATTAACGCCGCTTCCCCAAAACGAAAGCGGTCAAGATTATTCTGAGACGCCGAAAAAAATCATTTACAAACACTGTGTTAGATAGCGTTATATTTTATCCTTTACCAACAACCCCAAAACGATTAAAGCGACAGCCAATCGATTCTATGATAATCGCTTTTACCAGCCGAGATATAAGACGTGTTTTTGAATAAACGCAAACGTGATGAAATTTCGGCGTATTAAATTGAAACTATATCGACGGTCAGCAAATCCTGGATATGTTTGTTTAGGGCGAGCCCACCCTAAAATATTTATTTTATCTCGGTTTGCCGAAGTCACGTCAATAGTTTGTTTCCATTTTTACCCAGGTTTAAGAGATAGGATCGATATTCGGTTATAATTTGTATGGGTCTCTTATTGCCCTGTTTACACGTCCGTTGGTAGAGATATGTTAAAATGTCATCTTCTAGGCAAACGTTATCTTCCTCAAATATCTTCGCAGAATCAGCCATCAAAACTAGGTTATTGATTTTTGTTTCTTGTTAACTAATTCTTACATCCTGTTTGTTTTGTCTAGCACCAATCACTTATTTGTCTTGTCCGTTTTCACCCAACACAACATTGACTAAAACAATATCAGTGATACCATTTCTTGTATATTAGAAATATCTTTCTATGAAAGATTTCTTGGATGCAACTCACTTTATAAAATTTTACATCAGCATTAGGATTAGCAGTTGCTTAGAAAACCAACTTTATTGTAACTCAGTATCTTACATGTGAGATTATAACAACAATTGCACCTATTTCGCGGAACCCATCTAAAACAGCGCATCAAGTTTGTCGTCTAAGTTTTGCTATGATGAAAGCTATATTTATGGCTCTCTGTTTAAAGTTCAAATTCAATCAATGGGACGAAAAAGAAACTGAAAATGATGTTGGTAATGACAGTGCTACCTGAACTTATACGCCTTGTCTAAACACAATTGCGGTTCTAGTCCCGTATCTCGAGGGAAATAATCCCTGAACAAACGGCGCCTTTTATTTTAAAGCCATGACGTAAAGCTATTGTCTCCAAGGATTTGTTCAATTTTTTAATCAGAAAACAATCCAACTATTGTAGCACTATTGTAAGAGCGACTAACTACCTGCAGGCTTCGCAGGAATCTTGAAAGTTGTAAATTTCAAGTGGTTGAGACAATGCTGCTGCTGTCATATTTTTCAAATCCTTTGTTACAGGCACGAGCCATAATTTCTTCGTAATGAGGTTCTGGGTTAATAGAAAAGCTTTTCACTTACCAAATAGTCTGTTTGGAATGGTAAAAATTAAAAGTTGTCTCGTATTTCTTTCGTTAAGCAACGTGATTTCATGAATCTGTCTAGAGTTATTGGCTAATATACTTTAACATGTATGTGTGTGTGGGTAGCATTAGCTTCTTCTTATGTAGCATAGCTTTAGTTGTCTCTTGTGGTGCCTGTCTTTTTATATTTTTCCCATCCCATTTTTGCCGTTGTTAATTTATCCCACTCATCAAGCGCATCTATTGTCGCAGCGTCAAATTTACACGCGGTTGCGTATACGCAGCGAGCAGCTGCAGATTTTTAACAAATGGCATGTAGTGATAGCCCTCCATTGAAATAGGTGCTTGTTTTTTTTTGGCACACTGGGTGCATCTCAGATTTATCTTTAGATTAAAAAGCTAACTTGGTAATATTGTATTCTAAGAATGGCCAGTTTTGTGATTCTCAAAGAAATACTATTAACTGAGTGTGTGTTTTTTTTAGTTTCAAAAACTTTTGTATTTTTCATGTTTTAGCTTTCCACAAATTTTCATCGTGTGTGTTATTTCAAATTGGTGTCACATTTCCTGCACTATTTTGTTTGTTTTTGTAATTCTGCAGACTTTACGTTTCGGTATCGTTACCTATATCGTTACGCACGCCCTTTCCTGCCATCATCTTAACATAATTAATGGCGAAAATGTTCTATACCTAATTTTTTTAAACGCAAAAAATATTGGAATCGTCCATTGATACAATCCATTGTCCTTAGCCACCCCACATCAACCCACCTGTAGTGAATGGCCGGAGTGTTACAATGAAAAATGTATTTTTTTCTTCACTCCATGCTTCTTTTGTCGGTGGCAACACTATATTTCACGTGGAACAATTATCATTGTCTTTGACACCTCAGAGGTGTGCGGTTGCTTATTTCACAAACGCTTTTGTTGCCAGATTACTGCAAATCTAGTTTCTCTTGTTCTTTATTTTATTGGGCAAGGATTTTGTAGAACCTACGTGTAGGTTTAAATCTTACGTAGTATCCATGTGGCCAGGGCGCTAGACAGATGGTCTAACGCCAGTAATGTTTGCTATTTTACTATAAATACCTATTTTATTGAATATATTATGATAAAAATCATTTTTGTCAAATTAAGAAGCGCGACTCTGGTATAGAGTTGCGTTTTATGATCTGACTAAATGTTTTAGACATTTGTGAAGAAAGATGTCAAGTCATTAATCAGGTGAAGCTTCTGTGCTTTACGTAGTGTCACAGAAGACATAATACTTAGTATGTAGTTCTACATATTAGTGTCTACAGTTTTCATGAAGGGCTACTATCAAGTATCCTGTGGTAAAGATTTTAACTAGGTTTATGTAATTGTGCTTTATTTTAATAGGAATAGGTGACAAAGACGACATACGCTTTGAATAAGCTCACGCAATAAATTAATTTGTAAGCTCTTCGTAGCCATTTTTTGAAAATTGATTTATGGCAATTATTGGAAACATTAAAAGAGGTATTGGCGCGGGAAAGGAAACCGGGATTTAGAAGCAATTTAATTTAAACTACAATTTACGACTGGCCATAAATAATTCCGTCGCACGGACCGACTCGACGCTTTTGTCGCCATTTTTTAAAACCATTAAAAGTCCTATCAATGCCATCAATTCCAATGACGAAATCAATTGTATTGCATTATGAGCTGGTCGTACCGTTGTCTCTTTCTAACTCGTTATAGTAACGAATAAAAAAATTGAAATAGAATTAGTGCAACGCATGCGCTAACTAAAAAATATTAAAACGCGTAACAAATTTCAATAAATAAGCAAATAAATTGCTATTCGATAAATGGGTATTGTTATGAGAATAATCGTGATTTATATGAATATTCATATGTACGCTTTTAACTTTAATGCGTGGTGTTTGTTATTTATTGAAATGCGCATTAATTTAATATATTGAATGTGTGTCAAATTCCGTGACCTTAACGGCTTGGAACCGGCTCGTTATCAAACGTTTATGGCTCATATTAATTTAATCAAAGTGTCGTTGCTAGGCGTTGCAGCTAGAAATCGTATCATTAAATTTAATTAAATAATAAACATGTAACACTGTTACACTGCGTAACATAGTTAACAGCTTTTGCTCTCGAGAAACTTCGTAAAATCTAAAACTTAATCATAAGAGTCCATTATCTATAATATTAAATTAAAACAGTAAAAACCATAAAGAATACAGCAATGGGATGTGGACCTATGAGAACAACCCGCACTAACTATGCAAATGTAGTAACAAAATAGCCTAAGGCTTTTCGAAAACGCTGAAGAAAAAATATTATTTGTTATTTCGCACCATGTCTGGTTGTCTGAAGGAAATCGCTTTGAGCGATAAGACCTCCCATTTTAAAAATAGTGTGCTTTTGTGATATTTGTCTATTTTTTACTATTCTGTGGTGTTTAAAAAAAACTATATTTATTAATATAATTTTGGACAGTGTGCTTAGCGTATGTCAGCTTGTAGTCGTATCTCACTTAAAATTTGCTAATAATATTAAAATCCGATTTATATTGCTATTAATTATAGCTTAAAATTTTACTGCATATTGCATATAAGCCATCTTGCCCACCAAGTATAAGTCGAGTAATTGATAACGGATAGCAAAGATAATCTAATCTAATGTCTTATCTAAGGTGGAACACATTGAAACCCACTTTTAATATCGATGTTAAACAGACGAACACGCGGGTAACAGCTAGTAATTATATTTAAAACAGAATTTTTTGCCCAGACCATAATTTAATTTACTTATAAATACTCATTTTCCTAATAAGACAATAAAGTTGAATCCGTTTGAAATCGTATTCGACAAATAAACATCTAATAAGAAACACACATTCCCATAAAACTGCACAAGTTATTACCCCAAACCGTTTACCTCGAAAGCCCTACATTACCCCATTTCCTGAAGACTTTCATATTTCATGCCCATTCTTCATCCCGATATACAACTGCATATTTCACCACTTTTTCGCCCTCTCTAATATTGGTAAATTGAGCTTTGCGACACATGCAATAAAGGCCACCAAGGTCGCAATACAACTTTGTCACGTATCCGTAGTTTCGGATGCGCCCTGCACCGTGTCATGTCTAAAAGCGATTCGTCGCTCAACAAACAAGCTTTTTAAATGCTACCTAACTTGTCTTTTTTATATGGCTATTTGAATATTTCCATCGTTTTCAGTGAGGTTCGTGTCACGACGCGGCACCGGGATCACGTGAGAGATATTTATAAAAGAAAGCCGTGTATCGGCGATATAGCGTTATTTCCAATTTAATGATTGCTAATACCAAATCGGGGCCGCCGCACGTCAGTTCGACCTTTATTATTATCGGTTCGCAGCCGAACGACTCCTCGATGGGGTTACCTTTATCGGCGCCATTATTCTAGTTCGACTGATTTACCTATGCCAAGGTACGTAATTACGTGTAAAAGGCGAAAGATTGATGCGCTTTGCAGGGAAATTAGATTGGTTTTTACCTCGGGTTGAAGGTCAATCTTAGAATTAAAGACATGACAGTACGCATCATCATGTTCAAAGATTAATACAGTTACTTTAAAGTTTAAGGTGGCACCCCTAAGCAATGAGTATAAAAAACAAAATAAATCCTATTTCATGTTAAGAACTGAAGGTGCTAATATATCGCCCAGCGTTGTGAAACTCCAACATATCGTGCTAATTTCCCATGATCCGACTGAAGTTACCACTCAAAAAACAACGATAAAATATCCCTCAGCCATAAACAACGCCCCACTGAAATGTTTAACCACAAACTCCAAATAAAACGGTATCGCTCTATAAACATTCTAGAAAAAACAGTTGAAAAACTTCATTAGCAAAAGTTGTTAAAAAAAATTTCTCCCCGCAATCACATGCAAATGACGCCGTGCGACTTCGCTCATTACTCTACCATAAAACCATAACAACAGTCATTACGAACACAATTAAAAAAAACTTCGTCGACACTAACACTCGGCAAGTGTGACGAAAACCGCTTACGGTGCGCCCACATAGTTTGTTTTCAATACAAAAAAAACTTAAAAAACGAGGGAGCCACCGTCTTATGCAAAAAAGTCCTTACATATTCACCCCTCGCGAATTTTACTTTAATGAATGCTCGTCGACGTTTTTTTCTCCGACACTCGACGCAGTTGTTTTGACGGATCGCAATCTAGCCACTAATTGCTTTTTCCTCCTCGGGGTGCGCATTTTGCCTCGCAAAATTACGTTTTATTAATTGAATAATATTAATGATACTTCCTCGCAGCGATCAATCTTTAATGACGTTTTATTCGTCGCCGTGAGAGTGATGCGCCTCGCTTTTCCTCGACTCGGTTTTTATTATTTTTTTGTCGGAGATCGATGTTAATTACCTATCTAATGGCTCCCGTGATACACTTCCATTAATAATACGTCGGACGATGTCGTCCCACTCTACAGAGATTTAATAACTACGCATCCGTGAGATTAATAGTGCATCTGTGGCCGGTGCTATTATAAAAATATGTCTGTCTATAGCCAGCCCCAGTCCGGACTGTGACAGTCTCAGAGCAATTTTGTACATATTCTCTCCGCCTCGCAAGCACCACCCTCGCCGTGTAATTGCTAATCTGAATGGCGTTAGTTATCATAAAAGAGGACAAACTAAACAAAAAAGTCTCATTATAATGCAGTTCTTCATTTAAGCGAAATTAATCCGTAAACTCGGGCCAGCTGCTGCGGCGAGTCGAGCGCGAAATGTCACAAAGTGTATCTACGTCGCACTGCTAAAATAAACTTTGATTCATTCCCGAACGAATAAATGCCGCTTATTGTTCTCTACGGTTATTATTACCGCTTTTTTATTTAACCATTTTATTATCATAACGATTTTTTCGCTATGGATCTGCGCGTTGGTATAATTTCTTTTGTTCCGCACGCTGATATTGTTTAGTTTTTTGTTATTATTTTTTGTGTCGCGGTGTTGGCCGTGATTTATTCCCCCTTTTGGGTAAAACAACACCCGTGCGAGTTACGATTAGCCGAGACGTAATATCTAATTACTATGTGCGAGCACGTACAGACATAACTCGCATGCTTCCTCCCGCCGATGTGGTTTATGGAATTGGATCCCCATATTTCGGCAGTCTCTCGGTGCTCATAGTTTTTGTCCGTGTCTTAGTAGGCTACACTCTCCGGTGTAATCTGATATCTTTATCGCCTCGGTATTACGGAATCGAAATACAAATGAAGAAAAAAGTCGCGACCCACCCGAGCCTAAGCAAATACAGCAGTTTCTAACTACTTTTTATAATGCATCGTGTCCCTCGGGTCACGGGGTGGTGGCTAATGTTGGTAATTCCGAATTCAATCATCTCAAACAAAGGACGTTTCTCGCGTAGCTAAATGGCGCTTTTTTTAATCGGATATTATAATTAATGTTCCTTTTGTCGCGTGCTGACGTACCCTCGCGCGAACAATGGGATTTCTAATAGAAAGAGATATAAATATTTTTTTCTTAGAAACAGAAGGCTACCTGGCGATAAAGCGCAGACGACGGAGGCCCGAGCCAAATTAAATTAGAATAATAAAATCAAAGAGCCTCTTTGTTTTCGATGCCCGTGAAATGAAAACGAAGGCGATATTTATATTCCATGGTTATTAATGGCCGGTCCTTTTTATAGAGAACGGGACAAAAATAAGTCGTAGTAAAAGTTTTCTCGGTTAGAAACGGGCAACAATAGTACTCCGATGACCCTCAATGTCGTCCAAACATCGTCGCAAACTGAGATCGACGTAAATTTTTTATCAAGCGTCGCAGCTTAACCCTCGGTCGCACCGAACCCTTCCCGTACCCATACGAAAAAAGCACTAATAGTTAAAATGTACGCGTGTGTATAGTCGGTGTTTTTTTACTTGTGGGTATAAGGAGAGAGCAATAAAAAACTGCATTATATCACAGTGCCCTCCCTTCATTATGTGTCGCGAGGGTCCCCTGAGTGTGTGTGAGATGGTTTTTGGGAGCTTTGCGAAATTGTGTGTGTTTGGCGTCAGACAGTAAACAAAGATGAAATCCACATTTTAGTTCTTTCTTATACGAAAAGCGATTCTCATAAGTAAGTGAAGAAGAGCTGTCATAGAGAGCTTTTGTCGTCTTTGTCTTCATCACTTTTTTCTCCCAAAAATAACGATTTGCTAGTGTCAAATATGCCTTTTTACCAGATATTAAAAATGTTTTAAGAGCAAAATATATCTCTTAATTTGCTATAGACAATAACCACAAGATATCGTCATCCATCAAAAGTACAATCAGGTGGTAACTTAAATAAAAGTTTGTCCGATCATTGCTTCCTACAAAAAAACACTTTTATCCAAAAGCATCTCACAGTGAAACTCATAAACGAAAACAAGTAGTCCCTACACCCCACCGTAACGAATCTATCACGATATTAACACGGACACAACATGGGCCGCTCAGACCGCTCGCTTTTTATTTTTCCGCTCTCGCTTTTTTATATTTCGCTCTTACAATTAAACCGGGACAGACGGACTTATAAATTACGCTTTGTGTCCCCAGTATTGATTCATATCCTTTTTTTTAGAAGCCATAAAAATAACGACTCCTACCAATTGTTGCCGATCGTAAATCGATAGCGTTACTATGGTAGTTTGATTAATTTTTCTCGGTACAATTATTTTTGTGTAGCAAGAGAAATTAATAGTACGAGTTTGGATACAAATAAGCATTATATAATATTAAAACAAGTTATATATCAACGATGAAATTTCTAGTCGGTATTGATTAAAACTAAGGTATAAGAGTATATTAATAATTTTTAGTAAAATCGTAAAAAATATACTTTTATGTTCTATTTGTTCATGGACAAACAGCATAATTGGTATTTTTTTAAACATGTTTTTTTTTTCAGTAGTGTTTGATCTAACGTTACCTTAGTCCCGCACAGTACAATATTTCCGTGTACAGTATTGCCACGTATTATTTTTTTTTCATATATATTTGTAATATCACAGAATCACAGAAAATAAACACAGTCGACCCAATTAACAACCTACAACAATAAGGTTCCCCAAAAGCATGAACCAATAAAACGCAGACTAAACGTAATATAAAATTCAAGTAAAACAAATATACATGAAGGCCGTGCCGTATCGCCATTCCGTGCCATAAAAATAATCAAATATATTCGTTCCGTCTCATTTAGCGTCTTCTTAAACGATTTCTCTCGTCCGTCCTTTATTACCGAAAACATAACTCCTCATTTTGTTTTTTATCCCCTACTTGTGGCACCCCAGCAGGGTGAGCCTGCACGGGGTGCAGGTCTGTATCTTATGTATTTTCCGCTGTTTGCCCAATATGTCTTGGTCATCTTAATTTCCGATAGAAATTATGAGGGAACCACTTCGAGGGAATTAAACAATATCCCGGCGACCATATTACTTAGTCTTAAAATAAGAATGTGATAGATAGACACTAAGAATTGAAAAAAAAAAACCAACGAGTTTCTTGCCGATTCTTCTCGTTTGGATGTAATTCCGAATCTGGCGGTCGAGTCAGTGAACTTTCATAAGTGCCCTCTTGGGGCCTATGTGAATAAAGATTTTTGACTTTGATCCATTTGTAGTTTTAGCTTATGTAACTAGATAATAAAATGAATAAATTATTATTGGATAATAGAGCCCGTAGCAGCTACTATAGGAAATAGCTATGGCAATGCAACAGTTTCATTGACGCCATTGCATTGGAATCTATGTCTATCGCCGATTGAATGTTCTTGCGTCGACCATTCGGAGTTTATCCGTGGAGACTTTTTTTGGCTTGTTTCCCATTGACGTGTTCAAATAGCCAAGGCAGCTGTAAGCTCCCGAAAATTGTAAAAAAAATATATATATTTTGACTGCATACTCATACCCATCAAATATGACTGCTATTTTTCTATACTGCAGATTGACATGACGAACGGGTTGATTACCTGATGATAAGCACTGCGTCTGCCCATAAAACCAACAGTTCCACCATACTAGTGACACTGACTTGTCACTAGTGACATTTTGCATCTTACTAGTAAAACCGCAAGCTCCAGTATTGCCTACCTATTATATTTATACTCAACCAGGCCCGAGGACCGGCATTCGGCACTTTATTCAGCGTCTTCCAACACAAAGCTCATAAAATCCATAACGCCGCATTGTTTCATTTACGCGAAAAACCTCACGTTGTGTTTTATCAGTAGGAGCCCACATATTGTGGGGGGACGGGATTTTTTCCCCGTGTAATGCGGTTAATTTCCTTTTTTCCTCTTTATTTATAGTAATCCCTTTATAAGGTGATTACGGAAATGTGTTTTTGTGGACGTAAAAGAGCGCAGCATGGGGCGGTCGTTCTTTACGCGGATTTAGAAGTCCTGCGGGTATGGATAATGCATAGTTACTATTGCCTGCGGGTTATAATGTGTTCATGTTCAGTGTGGGGCTTAGGAAAGTCTGCGTGAGCTTCAACTTAAATGTAATGAGACATTGAATATGAGCTTAAGCTTATCTGTCACTGTTGTCTCAATCCAAAAACATATTTCGGATCTTTCGAGACTTTCTGAAACGTCTTACCACATTTCTACTGCAACTGCTATGAACAGGAACAGCGCTAACCAATCCGGTTAGCGACTCGGACGTCTGGTTACTCTATCATGTACAAAAATGAAAAATGTCTCATCATCAACAACCCATATCGTCCCACTGCTGAGCACGGAGCTCCCCTCACTTTTGTGAGGAGGTTTGGGCCATAATCCACCATGGCAAGCCGGTCCCGATTGGTGGAAATGTTCAGTTACGAGTACATCTATGTCTACATTTTAATCATTAATTGATTTCATGTTTCTACCTAAATTGTAAGCAAAATACAATAGCTGAAAAAAGCTAATATTGAATACTTTTCCATTGAAATCTGTTTTTTTTTTTAATACTAGTACCGGACGTAAGGAAAAACTAAAGAGGCACGTTCTTGATAAAATTTCAAAGTAAATTATACAAGGTAATCCTTATGCGGGACCAGTGTGGGATGTATGACGCACCAGGACTTGTGGACGTACTCAGGGTCGAGTATGGGTCCTCAAATTGGAGCTTATACAAATAGTTTGAAAGACTTTTTAAGGACAAAAAAGAACTAAAAGTAATATAACGTGTTTTAGATATTAAGGTAATATTTTGGTATAAATAAATTGTTGTATTGTATATCAAGAATTTTTAGTTTTAGTCCGATTTTGTCGTCTAGTCTGCACAAAAATCCTCTATTTATGATAATTGATAATAAGTTCAGGACAAGTACAGGGTCCTATCCAGATTTATTTTTAAAGAATTGCCTCTTATGCCCCTTCTTAGGAGATCCTAGCTGCGCTCATGTGCCGGGACTTTAAATGTCCTTGGTTTGGTGCACATTAATATTAATGCTATGCTAGTTAGACAGGAGCATTATAAAAATGTTGTAAATCCGTATGAAAAGACAAAGGGAATCACTTGGTATTCCGATTTTTGTTATCATATTTGCTACTTCTGTGTTATTTTTGTCCATCAAAAGGTTGTATTGAAGAGATCTCTTAGAGCAATAGGACTATGCGTTAGTCAACACATTCATTTTGTAAAATTATGTTATCTTTTAAACAGTTTTTTTTAATTATGTTCCTATCTCACATAATTATGTCCACGCGTTGATAGAAACTCTAAGAAAATATCCCTCACTTTATAAAATGCAGTGACTATCAACAAAACTTGACACTGGCTCAGTACACACTACTAAGCCATAAAATCAAAAAGAAAACCTCTCTCTCTGACCTCCTCCTGTCTCTCTCCTCCTCTCTCTCTCCTGTCTCTGACCTCAGTTATTGCTTTTTTTAAATTCACGTTCTCATACTTAAGTCCTGACCCCAACTAGGATTCCCTGTAACTAGAAATACGAGGTCTATGGTCTTACAAACACCCACGCTCCAAGCGCGAGTAGTGTCTGTTATAATTATGTTACATGCAAAGTCGTACTAACATGAATTTAGACTGAATAAAGAAAACTATAGCTACTAGCAACGATACTACAACGTAGTTGATATAAAACGACAATAAAAAATAAAAATATCCTATTCCTTTTAGAGAAGAAGGCATCTTATACAGTGATCTCAAGATTAACAACGCACTTTTCATTCCCTAAAACATACTCGGTAATGGAAATTCCCTTTCAAGTCACCCCTAACGAAATTCGGAATATACCTCATTATGGGAGTGCTCTCCCCTCCCTTTGCATATAATTGCATCTTTTTCTCTGAAAAATGCTTGCCTGAGGCTCTGATTTACGCATACAAGGTGTGCAATAATAATGCTGCCTCAGATAAATATTTTTGAAACCGACAACGTTATGTCAGAAGACTACGTACCTTCACACCACGGAACACGACTCATTCTCGATTGTTCCAAACGGTGTTTTCTCAAAATGTTGAGCTTGGAAACTGCTTAGGGAACCGCTACGCACCCTCCGTTTTTTCTGGCCATCTTTTCCTTAATTAATGTAGAATTTTTGGTATCATCTGACGCCTCTGAATGTGGCACGCTTTATGGTGGTAGTAAAATTTAGATTTTCAATTTAAATTTTCGTGAGGTGTTTTGCATGCCTTGCAAGTTTAATTTGGCATTTTTTAATAAATTGCTGAAGTTTTAGAAAAAATATAGTATTTTCCAGCGCAAAACAATACCAAGAAGATGCGTAAATATAACTTTTTCACTTTGAAATCGGCAAGTATTTCAAATCTGTGAAAATGATTGTATTTCTGTAAGCGATGACTCTTCGCCGGTATCGTTATTAAAAATATATCCTCAGTTCCCCTCCTAAAGAAAGTTGACTCATAATAAAGGCCGGTATAATTTTTCCTTTTAAAACTTTTTGATTAGATAAAATAATGGGGTGGCGCGGGGAGTTTTGGCACGGGGTGCCCGCGGCAATGCTCGGTATCGGCTATTCTAATTGTTGTTTTCTCCAACGATGTTTACATTCCTTTGTGATTTGGTAAAAAAAAGTTAAAATACAACCTTCGTTAAGTCGCCAAGAGTTTTTTTGGAAATATTGAAGCGTTAACTGAATTCCCCCTAATTAATCCCGTTTGAACTGGCAGAACTCCCTCGCGTGTATAAAAGGGCGTCTCTATCGATTTAAATTGAAAAAACATCGACGTTTGAGAGTGACATGTCGTTAAGGCCCGGGCTTTGTGTAGACCTCATCGCTTATTTGTATTGATTTGTAATTTATTCTACTTATAAAGCTTCTGTTTGCTTATCAGACGAATGCTCACTTTGTGCATTGATTAGTGAGCTCTGTGCTAACATGATCAGTCGATAAAGGATGATTGCATGATTTGCATATGCTATTCAGGTAAAGGACGAAATATTCTGTACATCGAAGGTATATCAATGTAAATTAGGATAAGTAATATTAATATTGTAATTTGTAATTCACCGTTGATTTGAATAAAAAAATAGTATATAGCCGATAACTTAGTAAAAATATAAAGTTTCTATAACTTTACGTTTTAAAAAACTTCTTCATAAGAATTTTCTATCACACAAGGATCTATCTACGTTACAGAAATTTTACTTCTTTAAAAAAAACAGAACATAATACTCCCCAAAAATATAAAGTGTCACCGTCGATAATGTCCCCTGGATGTAGGGTTGTCCCTGCTTTTTCATTTTAAATCGTTTGACAAGCCGCGCGTCGAACGCAGCAATGGCCTTTCGTTAACAATGCCAGTTTTCAATAAGATTGGTTACACTACACTAAGCAATGCAATCAATCAAAATTGCATCGATCGGCGATACACTCCGAAGCACTCGCTCCAACCACCCCACAATCATTTGCGGGCGAGGAAATTATTTCACTTACATTGCACTTCATTCAATTTTAAAACGTATTAAGAATGAAACCGCAGAAATCGTGTTCATTTTCATACAAAATGAACACCTTCTTTATATATAGATTTTTTAGACTCTCCGAATAGTCAAAGAGTTAACATAACTAGGGCCACCAGGATCACAACTAACTATACAGATCCAGGGATGTTGTAAGTTGTAATTATTCCTTCCTGTCATGATAGATAGATAGATAAACTCTTTATTGAAACACCACAGAACAAAGAAAACTTAAAACTAGAACAAAACAAATTTTACAATTAGTGTCACAATGGGCAATTAGTGATGGCCCAAGCCGAGGTCCATGCTCACCTAAGTGCCCTTAAGCTAGTCTCTAAACTATGATGTAGTACCTTTTGCGCCATGCATTTTAGCGAACCGCCTTCTTCTTTAGCACAAAACGGTGGTGCGAAGGCCCCCAGTCCGGTAGCTGGCAAGGTCAGCTAGAGGCCCACAGCAATAATCCTTCCTAAAAAATGTAATAAAACTTGTCAAATGTTGATCAGTAATAGTGTGAGATAAAATAAAAAACAAAATACTCGGATCTCAATCCAATAAACGCCTCATGATTTTTGTACGCCCAGAAATGAGATGGTATGACTAGCTGTACAAGTCAATAGAATAAAGCTTTAGTTTACAAGCGCTGTCATACTACGCAGCGCGTGAAATGTTAACAAAAACTCGACAATTACACGATACGTCCCACGATAGTATTAATGACAGCCGTCTTCGGTTTCGTTAAGTTTCTTTAACAGCTCGCTGACGACTTCCGTGTAATTACATGTAATTACAACCTGTAATTACAGGTTTTAATAGCGCGTGACGGCTCTGTTGTTTTAATTCGTATTGTGTTATTTATAGCCGTTAATAATTGCTGTTAAGGTGTGAAGTTTTATAATGGTCTAATTGGCCGTCAGCCGTTTAAAACTTTCTTGAAAAAATATTTATTTGAGTGTCAATTTAATTTTTATTAGGTACTTAGAATTTTATGGTGCCTTTATTTTGCTACTACTAAAAACATAAATATAAAATAACTTACTCTATAAAATAAAAATACCTTAAATAATTGTATTTTATTATTGAGTATAACATACATTAACAAATATGTTTTGGCGCCTCAATATTTAATTGAAATCGTAGTAGATTATAATTATTTATCGCGAAATTTGCATTTAATTTAATTCTAAGGGCGACACCAATTAAGAAGGATACAAAATACAAAGAACTGAAGTTAGAAAAGAAATGTATTGCCTTCTCGTAAAAAACAGACGCCTGTCTGTTAAAAAAACTTGTTAAACATCCACTTGTTAAAGATATTTAATAAACCCTATTTTACATTTTATAGACAATAAGTGTAAAAGAAGCAGTAGGAGTGGCTCATTAATACTAATATAATTGTAAAGCTGTAATTTAGCCGCTTCCAACAACAAATTAGTGAATTATAAATGTATGAGGCACGCCCCACGCTCGTGTTCCCGCAACATTTCTTCATTTGTCTTTGGTGTTTTGTTTAATTTTTCAACTTTTTGTTCGCTTTTTTTAGGAAGTTTTGATATAATTATAGAGTGGTGGAAGGTTTCGTCAAACAGATGTTTAAATATTCAACTTTAATGTGCCCTGTTTTCACATTCAGTTTTGAGTATTTCGGCGTGAATTTTTGTGTTGTTTACGAAGTAAAATGATATCAAACTGTTTAAGAAACTACAAAAATTTTACAATATTGACAGATAAGTACGAACAAATACCCACGTGTAAAAAGACCATAAAAGTTTAGTTTTAGCATTCCATATCCAAGATATTTGGATTTGAAATTTAAAAAATCTTTCAGCTCTTCTTATTCGCCTTGACCACTTTGTCCGGCATGTAATCAGCCCAGTTCCCATCATTCATGGTCCTATGACCCATTTTTATTAAAAGTAGAGAAATAAAAACCAATTTACCAATCAGCGATAGCAAGATAATTTTGCCAGTAACATTTCACCTTCCAACCCTTCATCAACTTCAATCTAACAAAACATCAACAGAAATGTATCAAGTACAATCAAAACTTCGAAAGGCAAACGAAAATTCCCTTTCAATTTCCTACCACTTTGAAAGCTCAATGAAAAGTCATTGACGAAGTGAAAGCGAATGCCTGACCTAGGGCAAGTTTCCCATGAGTTCAGTTTAACCCTTCCGTTCCTCTAATTGATCCACCCTAACGAACCGCCGGTTAACCCTGCAAATACCGACACGCAAATTAACCCTTTCGCTGCCTGTTTGCGCAGTTTACACCGGTTTATTGAAT
The DNA here is from genome assembly GCA_912999815.1 of Campaea margaritaria. Classification (NCBI taxonomy): domain Eukaryota; kingdom Metazoa; phylum Arthropoda; class Insecta; order Lepidoptera; family Geometridae; genus Campaea; species Campaea margaritaria. Next base: position 6,890,332 of record OU538801.1, read on the forward strand.
TAGAACTGCCGTGGTAGAGATGAGGTAGAGCATCGAATCATGTATCGATATTAGGTAGTTATTATAATCGAAATCTATTTTTAATCATGAAATAATCCAAAATTTTAAGTAAATGAACGCATAATCCTGTATTTAAAATCAAAATCAAAATGAAAAAATTGTATAATTATAGTTGAGAAGTGTGAGAGATAAGCAAAAATGTTTTGCAACTTAATTATAATATAAGGGAATACAGTTAACAAAAAGTAAATTTTAAAAAGGTACTTAAAAAAGAAATTGACGAAATTATGTAACGTTTCAGAATTTCGCATAATTACGTCATTCAGTATCATGTCCGTCACATTCAGCCGAGTAAAGCCGTATCTTGAGCGCATGTTTTGGTCTGCACACTACACAAAAATCTCTACATAAAACATTGTCGTTCTTGTAATTTTTTTATAAACGTTTGTTGTTTACATGATATCCAACAAGTTATGTTGTCAAAAATGACAATGTTGTGTGTAGTGATTAGACCAAAACACGCACAGAAAACACGGCTTAAATAGGCTTCGTCTCTTTCACGCCAAATTTTACGATCCTATATAAGAATTATCCATTTCCATTTCGTTAAATTATCGACTATCGATATACCTTTGTTCATTCCCATCTCTACCACATAACAAGGGAGGGTTGATGATACTTTGTAAGAAGATTCCGGTATCTTAATTAATAACCCAGCCCCGGGGGCTTTGTCATTAGCTTTGGTTTGTTTAAATATTGAGGATAAAGGGTTACGGGTCAGAGGGTTAATAACGCCGTCTTTGGATTAGTAGGTTTGGTTGAAGAGGTGTTAATTGGTGTTTTAGTACGATTTATTGGTACACCTTTGTTGGTTCTGAATAATACCACTACAATTCACGTAGTAGTATTGCTTGAAATGGGATGAGAGAAGAGGAATGAGAAGATAGAAGGGTGTTTTGCCTACACTCATAAATTACAAACGTGACGTCACGTAACTCAAAAATAGACTGCAGAGAATAGGAGAGAAAGAGAATGAGATGGAGCTATATAAACTCCCATAAATGCGAACAAATTGTTACGATCTCTTTGGATAATTTTCTCTGGGCGACTTATGAACGCTTAGCGATATTGGTGGTGACAGTTAGCAGGGCAGTTCAGTTTAATGCCTTAATCTGAATGGATTTAACTGTTCGTGGTGAGGCCCCAGGCGTTGCTTGCCTATAACAAAGAAAAAATGTTCTCGTTCGATTCCACTATTGTGGTATAAACCTCCTCGCTTAATGATCTATTTTTCATTCTACCCATTCGCGTCAAATATTCTCAGAATCACAGAGATTGATTAAATAAAACGCCACCCGTAATCAAAAACGTAACTAATCTCGAGAAAATATTCATCAAAAAATTATACTTCAATCTTAAAAAAACCACAAAATCGTCCCCCAAACACTTACCCTATAAAGCTTCAAACGCCCATTTCCTCGTTGGAAAACCTCAGAAATCCAAACTTTTCCTCCAACGGCGTTAAGTTTAAACGAGCAAGTGTCCGCCCGCCCATCCCTGCTAATTGCTTAATCGCGTCGTCGGGGGCGGCATTAATTGGCCGGACCACTTAAAGCAACTCCCGACAAGTCCCGAGAACTTCCGACAAGTTAAAGTCCATAATTACCGGGCAAAGTCCGTGATTACAAGGCGAGATGTTTAATTATGCCGCCGCCGGACACCGGGAATTAATTACTTGGAGTTTAAGTTGTTGTTTATTTCGAGGGTTCGTGGTGCTTTGAGGATTAACCGAACGTGGCTTTTAATTGTGGCAATCTTTTCGGTTTGCTTTTAGAGGTAACATTTATGGAGAGGGCTATTTGAATGCTTTCTGAAATAGCTGGCATCAAATGGCAATGGAGAGGTATGAATGATAAGACTGAACTGGACTAGACTGTGGGACAAAATAAGATACCAATACGAAAACATGAAATATTTTCTAAAAAATATTTATAATGATAATTTTGGACGCGCAGTAGACACGGGTTATCACAAAGATTGTGTTCTACCGTACTGTTAATTTCTACTATCTTTCCTCTTAATTTTTTCAACTATTCCTTGGCCTTAATTCAGCCAAACACCTAATTATTCACTAGCTCGAGGATGCCACCGTCACGCGAGCCGGGAAGAGTACCGGAGATGTGAATTATTGTTTAATGACCAGTTTCTAGGTCACCTAGATATACTTGATGGTTCCTATCGGGAACAAGATGGAATGCCCGTTGCTGAATTGTATAGTAGATTTCTATGAGAGTAATCTGGATAGAAAATAATAATAAAATATTAATTATATTTGTAGGCTCTTTGAAACTGTCATAGTCTGTAACATTTGTATTAATACTGAAAACAGTAAGTACGACTCTAGTTTGGAGTTTGGGTTGAGGTCAATTTAATTTGTAAAGTAATTGAAGTGCTAATAATAGAATTTTACTCAATTAATGGGTTTCGTGATCACAAAATCAATCTCCGAGCTAAACTGTTTTCCATTAGGTTCAAGCGCAACTTATAATGAAAGGCAGAGAAATCGATGCGTCTGTAGAAGGAAAGCAAAGAAATCAGAACTTTAATCACGGTCTACTCGGTCCGTCTAATTGGATATCAATCAATTCCGTCGGAAAATTACTCTCGAGGAGAAAATAAAATTAAGAGAAGTCGGAAGCTAACAAGGCTCGATTACAAATTAAACATGCTGGTGTCAGTGCGGCCGAGACTGCTGACTTAAGGAGATGGAAAAGAATCTAATTACAAGGAGACTTTCCGTAGCCGTTCTTTAATTGAGAACATTTCCTCTCCCCCCTCACCAGCGACCTCCCCCTCAGCCTGTTTGCATTTCCCCCTAATCGCGCTCCGGCGTCGATTACATTTTTTCAACATTTTTTAATTTCGTTCGAGCTTTTAATTTTCTTCGCGCGCGCCTTTTCTTTTATGTGGCGTTTTTCCCTCACCGGACGGTATTTCTCACCGCCATTATACCGCCCGTAATGAGATTTTCTTTCATTATGTTTAATCTTCCGATTAATTCAAATGTTAATCTTCTATTTTCACGTAGCTTTTTACGGGCGGGACGTTACCGTGGCGAAACACTGAGTGGCAATCGAATTCGGATTTCGGGCGCGACATTTAAAAATAATTAAGGGACGTGACTTCTAAGTCGGCCGCGCCGGCACAGTGGGTGGGTGAGTCCGAGAGAGATCGGCTCGCCCGATTAGATCGTCAATAATTTAATTCGCAACAAATTCAAAACTCCGGTCCGCCCCCAGATAGGTGCTAAGGAACGTGTCCGGAACGCCAATAGCAAGTCCAGAAGTCGGCAAATTGAAAACACCGTCCGGCGCGGCTGTAAACACGTCACGTGATTTAGGTTTTAATCAAGTAGGGACGCGCCGCCCCGCCGTAATTGTGACAAATCCTCTGTTTGTCCGAAGGAACTTTTAACTCGACGCCGGAACGGCTCCGAAACGGCTCTTCGCACGTGCCCCGTAAGAGGGAGACGCTTTTTTGTCGACACATGTGCCCCACCTCTCCCTCCCGGGCTCTTGATTAATTTTTAATATTTTTTCTTCCAGTTCACGTACGCAATTTTCACTTTCCCGCTCGGCTTGCCCGGTCCCGATATGTGCCGTGCTGGTGACGTCACATCACGTCCTTGCGGGACTTTAGAATTCACTCCGTCATAGATAACCGGAGACTGACCTATTGCGTCTTAAACACTAACGGTAATGCTCCGATCTAGTTAACGCTAATGCGCGCCAGTTGTTAGAGTTAAACGTTTATTTCGCCCGCGCTACACCTACGTACTTCATTAGTGAATTAGCAAGACTTGCAATTGTCGCACTTAACAACGGTAATAAAGGCAATGGGTATTTAACTGGCAGACGGGACGCTGTGACTCTGATTTCTCTGGTGTAGCCAACTAGCGCGCTCTAGAATAACGTGAGTTCAATTAAGTATTGCAGCGATTACGTCGGATGATTGTTCTTGGAAATTCCGAAGTGGGCGAGCTCATTGTCATCGGAATGCCACGAGGTTTGTATATCGTGGGCACATTAGAGTCGGAAGCGTGCCGTAATCTGGCGCAATTATCGCGTGGCGCATATCCCGATTAGACGCGGCGCGACGACAATTAGGTCGGCGGACACACGCGTTAACTGCCGCAATGAGGATACGCCTAAACACCGCTCATTGTGCCAAAACGGTTCTATGCGTGCTTATTAACCACCTCCGAGATTAATCTATTACCTCCAAGAAAACCGACGGTCAGCACACACGGCCCCTATTTATAAATCACATCCGCGCACTTTGTAAACTTCCGACCCACCCTCCGAGTTCAAAGAGTACCGCCGCCGGGGCGATGTCCAAATTATAAATTCGCATTAGATCGGACGCGCACGGTTCGTTTACCGTTTCATTTCGGTTCAATATCGCCACTCTACTTTGTTCCACACACTCCCCCTGCCCCCTCGCCTTAAGACGCCGGGAAATATCTGCGTTTTAAGCTATATTTCTTTCATCCCTCATTTTTGCAGTTCGTAGCAATCTGAAATCCAACACGTCCCCCGCAGGGGTGTGCCCCCGCGGGTGGCGAGCCCCCATTCTTGTGCCCGGATAAAAAAAGCGATATCTATTTATAAAATGTACGCACGCATGTATGCGTGTGTGGACGCAAGATTAGCGTATGTGCGGGCATCGCCGCTGTGTGCGTGCTCATTTGCAAACCGTCTCCTGAGATAACGTCCTCCACTCGGTTATCCCTCTCTTATTGCCTCCTTCTCTTGATTGCCGCGTGTGGAAAACTTTTGATTTTCGCTGATGGAAATTGGTTTTGTCCTGAAAACGAAAAAGTTGTAATACGGATTATCCTTGGGTAGATCTTTGTCGGGGTTTGTTCAAAGACTTGCACGGTATAAAGCAGAATTTAAATTCAATTCCCGTATCAAGTTAATGATTAAAACAGCAATCTGGAGTGAAAGCTCGGAGGAGAGCTATTCTAAATAAGTAATCGTTCGGCAAGCTGCGACGCCGAGGCAGCCGGGCGGACGGCGGCGGCGCTCACGTATGAACGTAATTATAAAAATTGAAGGCAACTCGAGACCCACTCCTCGGGTCTCCCTCGCTCCCGCGGCGTGCATTTTTTCGTACATATTAAACTCCCCGCCGCCCGCCGCCCGTGCTTCGCCCCGCGACTCCTCTTTTTAATCGATTTTCCCGACACAAGGGGTGAGTCCTCTGGGGTGAATGTAATTTTTTATGCGTTTTTTCCGAAGGAGGATACCGTCGCCGGAGGTGCCATTACGCCACGGCTTGTTGAGAATATTTTAATTATAAAGCATTAGCGCGTTTTATGATAGCACTCCCGGCCGAATTTATAAACGATCGAGAGATGGAGTAATTAAATATTTGAGTGCGGTGAGATTTCCGCGGGGATCGAGGGCGTAATGGAAGCGAGCGCGAGCGTTAATATGATGGATATAAAATTCGATGGAATTATTGCTTAATGGCCGTTACAATTGCTTCGGGGGCAAAATGGTGTTTTTGGTGAAAGATATCTGTTTTCCCGGTAAAGTGCTTTCCGAAGTGCAGGGAATTATTATAATTACTTTTATTTTTAGGCAATCGAGCAATCGACGGAAATAATCTTCTTCACGTATTTAACGTCGATGAAAGACGGTCAAGCATAATGTTTCACGTGTTTGTAAGCAAATTGCTTGCTCACACTAAAATCTCCATTAGCTCCTCCAGAGTATATTATTGGCAAAGTTTCTACAATGTCGAGCTGATTGATGATGGTGTCCCATCGAAGGCGCCCCACAGATTATCGCTTTAGATTACGAGACACAGTGTTTGTTGAACTAAAATAATGTTTCTCAATTGTTTACGCGAAACAACGATCAATTTTGAGACAGTTCGCCCTCTAAGCAAACAATGATAAAAATTTAAATGTACATATTATTAACAAATAAATAATCATTTATGAAAATATACTAATATTATATGAGATTGCGAAAGTTTGTCCAAGGATGTTTTGTAGCATACTTAGCACTAAAACGACTGAACGGATTTTGATGAAATTTTAAATGCTTAATTGCTTATACTAATAGGTATATTCAGTAATTTAGGTTGGAAAATAAAACCGCGGGGCGCAACTAATTCTTATAAGTAGGTATTATACTCTAATCCAAAAGCGTGTTTGTTTGTTTTTTTCCTCAATGACAAAACTGATTTTACTAACACACAAAATTACTATGACAGTTGTGTTCATTTTCTCACAAATAAAACAGGCGAGAACACTACACACACACACACTACACACGCACACATACATACACACACAATACACTAGAATTAAATATACTCACCATTAATTAGAGCATTGCATCTTAATCAGACTCAATGTCGAGCAACACGCGTTCTCAAGACGAGAGTCACGTTCTTAAGGGCCACTAATTAGATTAACGCGTAAGTTAACTTGGACAAAGCCGATTGAGAGACTTACCACCTGCCTGCTGCATTGTGGAAAACGTCTGACACCTAGGCTCGCCTAGGGTTTCATGTACCACGGACTTACCAAGTGTTAACTTTGTTGTGCAGCAAGATGGGAATGCCTGAACTAGGTTTTACTTTGCAGTGCAGTTGTAACCTGATTTACGTAAAAGAAACCTATCGGAGCCGGTCATTACATGCGCTTACGTCATTCTTTAAGATTTAATATTTCCTTTATATTTTCCAAGCCCTTGGTTTAGTCTTATCTGTTCCATTTAGGATTCAAGTTCACGGTTACTAACCAATTGATAGCCTGAAAATTTCAGCTACTTATCAATTCATAGTAAACCCAGGGTATTGGCTGCTTTACTGTTTCGTTGAGCCAAATACGACCAGACTAACTTTGACAATGGTTGACTGAAAATGGATGAAACAGCTATAAAATCCAATGCATATAGGGGGATACAAAGTCCTAGGTAGATATAAAACCTCGTTTACAGCTGATCAAATGAAAGGAGCCTATCTTGCAATCCTCTGAATCCTATTTCTGAACACAAACGAGGAGGTTCATCTCTAAAGTCCGTTAGTCTAATTGCTCGGACATGCGCCGACATTGATGGGACGGACGGACGGACGGCTGTCCCGACTTGTCTGTATCGAACGTTTACAGAATACACGCCGATAATGTTCCGTTTTATGGAAAGCAGATTGATTTGGGGATAGAAATTGTATGTAGGAAGGCAAAGCGGAAATCTTAGTTGATGCTTTGCTGCTAATGCAGAATTCATCCAAATACGAATATAGCAGTTGTTAGACTGAGATAAAAACTATTGACTCTTCATTAATGTTATTTTTTTTTACAACTTCATTACATTTTTAAAATTACTGGTTCCATAAATGTATTCTACCGATAGTACTGTGAGATTATATGGTAAAAATGGTAAAATATCTAACATATATAATATTGGAGAAGAAAACAATTTTGTCTTTTCGTAATCTACGTTACGTAGTACCATTGTTCCCAGGCGCCAAAAAGCCTAACAACATTTTGTCAGTCAAAACAAACAAAAAACAGAGCTTTATTGCCTTCTAAATCAACAACCCTTCACTTCTAACAATGCTCCTCGAACATCAATCCACAATTTATAGAAATTCTTTCCTCCAATACCAAGTTCAACAGTTGTCGATGGGTCAGTTCCCAGCGATCTCCTTTAATTACCATCGATCAGGGCTGACGTGGTATCGTCCATCTGAGGAGCGTCCCGATACGGCCTGACTCGGCCTGTGGTAATTGATGTTGCTAATACATGTCGGACTAGAGTCAGTCGCAGGTTGTTTTTGAAATGGGTGACAGTGGCGAATGTATGGAATCTTGATTGATGTTGTGAATATGAAATGATGACTAATTATGTTGTTTTTTTTAATTACAGCTAGTTAATCCCATGAAATGTAATTTTCTGATCCGGACTTTTTGAAATCTATTGCAATAACGATATGTTAGGTTAGCTGCTGCGGTTTAAAAATGTACTGTTTGTGGAAAAATTTAGTAGCAATCAACAAAATTGATTTTCTGGTTTCCCTACAAAAAGTTTGACTCTTTATTATTATGTTTTTTTTCTGTGTTGTAAATTTTATTTGACTTTTTTTAATTTTTTTGTCTTGTGCAGTAAGAACTCTTTATGTAACAACAGTCGCTTTATATTTGTATCGTATTTATCGTTCTTAAATTACCTTGAAAAATCCACATATTATGTCAATCGCTATTAATTTATCGTAAACCCAATTAAAAAACTGGAGACAATGTGTCACTGGCAATCCAATTAATGTTTATCATGTCTATTAGAAATGACGGACATGTCTTTATTAGGATGTAATTAGTGACAAAGGCTTGGAAACATAAGTATATTTAATTCCACTTCGTGACTTTATTAATCGTAATTGTATGTTTATAATTACTGGGCTGAGACTTCAGAGCCGATGTCTCAGGGTAACGTGCGCAGTGTAGTGCCGCGTAGGATTATGCAATGTAGTCTTCTGGGTGGGGCTGTGACTGTTATGGGCAGGCGTAGCGCTTGCCATCAGGTGAACGACATGCTCGTCTCGTTTTTCAGTCAAATAAAAAAAAACTACGATTTTCCATTACAAGTCATACAAGTAAAATAGAAAAGAATAACAAAAGTGCTAGTAGAATGGCCGGTCTTCTTGCTGAACGGCAATCTCTCACAGACAATCTGTGAATGAAGATAAAACATTCAAACACAGTGATTGAAATATCGCTGCAGTTGCGTTGGTGAAACTCCCATTCGTTCAAATTTACGCGCATTCCTTTTTGAGTCCTTATGAACATGTGCATTATTGTACTAAAACTAGTGTTTTTAATCAATTAAACCTTCTAATTAATACCTAAACTCCCCAGAACCTTTTGTCTAAAATACTCTTCTAAAGCTCTTCCTTTGGCGCAGAGACTCAAACGCAACTCCTTAGCATCCATAGCTCCAATAATGCCAGCTTTAATGAGATGTAAATGAGCGAAGAAACAGCCAACTCAGACCGCGTTATAATAACGCGTAACGACCTACAAGTCCGGATTAAGAAGCCCTTTGACTTAAACCTGGACGAGGCAAGAAGTAGCCAAGTTACGCTGAGAAAACCCACTCTAAAACCAACCTAGAGTCAAGAGTTTAGGGTTTGAAATGTGTTGTTTATTTTTTATCATTAGGTGCGATGTGTGGTCGTGTTAGCTGTAGAATAGTGCGGCTATTTTGATACTAATTGGCAGAAAGGGTTGCGAATTAACGTCAGGGCCGCGCCGTGTCGTGGCTAAGCCTTTGTGCCACCGGCTTTGTAGAAAGGCTAGCTTGTCAGCCATGATCACAACATTTGAATAGTCCAAGTGCTTATTAAAATTAATATAATTAGTAAAATGTGCAAACGTGGTTATTCCGACATTTCGTGTTAACATCTAATTGTAGAACTTGTTAACGTTTCTATAATCATCAGCCTATTACGTTCCTACTGCTAAATCCTGAATAAAAAACTTTTGCTCCGTAATTGACTATGCTCGCCTGGATTGTCAAATTACTTTGAATTCTATGGAACTTGGACAGAACTGAGAAAACATACTCTTATTTTCCTTAACGAGCAAGAGCAAGAGCACAAACTTTGGTATTTGAAAACTCGAGGATCTCGCATGTTCTACAATGACAAATAAATAGTCGAGTTTCCAACCTCCACAGTCCGTAGTTAGCGCATGACATAGGTATGAGTAATCTGAGGCCCCAAGGCTTAGGTCCTCATTACGGAACACACGATCGGCCAATCAGACCGATTGTTGGCCTGATTTAAAATCTATGCTCCGTTTCACACGATAGCTCGAACGACCCAAACGCGTTATTACATTAACCAGCAAATTACAATATCCATTGTTTACCCGAAGATTTATAAAAAGAAGTAACAAAAAAACAGTCTCCTAATTAACAGGCTAGACGAATTCATGAATACGAGATGAATGTATCCTCTGAGATGAAGTAATGGCTCCCAATTCTCGACTAGTCTGCGACGTCAAATTATTCAGTCGTCTTTTAATGCTAATGTTTCATTTGCTTATTAAAATGAAGGGAAGATCTACAACTCTCTGTCAATCAACATCATTATTCAGAGAGTTAGCCTACACAAAGCGATGTGACCATACTCGCTCGCAGATTTAAAACTCGCCATGGCGACTCGAACGCTATGTATTATGCATTCGTGAATATAACCCGCATAAAGCAGCATCCGAATCAATTACAGAGGCGGGCCGGGCTCGTTAGAAACGCATCACGCATGTACAATCGCCTCGCGGTCAGGTAAACAGCGTTTATCTGGTGCTAACCTATTGTGAACAATGGAATGCCCAATTTGGGCTCCGTAGTTGGTCGTCGCAGATCTCGCCCGCGATTATTTCACTTCAGAATATGTCCATAAATAAATCGATAAATACAAGTAGGATTTCATAGAATTCCTGTCGTCGGTATGTTGACGAGACGTGCAGATTGTCCGTCGGTCGAAAGGTCAGTTCACGGCTGGGCCGACCCTCGGCCCTCGACGTAATCCCTTTACAGCGCGTCGGAGCGTCGTGCGACCGTGTAGACACACTCTCGATATTTGGTGGCCGATCTTGCAATGCGATTCAAAGGCCTATATCTATTTACTGATTCATCCGCTTTTCTTCCCAATTGGATTTGAATGACATGATCAAAATAGATGCAAGATAATCCACAAATATTTATTCAATCAGGTTCATATTATTATTATTCTCCTTGATATATGAGAATTATTGCAAATGTTATGGTATCTTAAAATAAATTATGTATTGTTTCAGGATTGACCCCCACCCCGAGCCTTCTTCAGCCACAGCCGCAAGGCTTGATAGTGGAGACGAGCAACGGTGCCAGCGTGCTGCAATTGCCGGCTAGCACCCTCGAGCAGATCCGACATATCGCGGGCGACCCGGGCGCGTCAACGCTGCGCCTGCCACCGCCTGCCGCTGAGCCGCCGGTTGGCGCGCGCGAGCTCGACTTCGATCTTTGCTACGTGTGCAAGCATTGCAAAGTGGCCTTCCCGGCGCCCGCGCCGCTGCAGGCGCACCAGGCGCGCGCGTGCTACGCGGGGCGCGAGGCCGCACGCGGGCTCATCCGCGTCGTGCAGCCCGCCCTCGAGTGCCGCGCCTGCATCGGCGAGCGGTTCCGCACCGTGGCTGAGTTCCGGCGGCATGCGGAAGGCGAGGCGCACGCGCGTGCCTCTGCGCCCGCGCCTCCCGCGCCGCCCGAGCCGCTCACGCACGAGATGGAGGACGTAGTGAACCAGATCACGCTGCTGGCGGCGCGCGCGGCGCAGGACGCATCCCCGGCAGCCGACAACGCCAACTACTGCACGGGCAACGCGCGTTTCCCACCGCCCGGCGAGCTGCCGCTGGCCAGCGCCGGCCACTAATCCTACTCTGATGAAATGTATAGTTACTATCTATTAGAGCCCCTCGCTCTCTCCGTTGTCCGACAACGCAGCAGTTCACTATTAGCTCTTAACGCTTCTTTTCGTTGATGAATGTCGCCGCGAAAGCGGCACTTTCTTAGTTATACATTTAAAGCTTGTAGACGTTTAAGTATAGGTTAATGGGCCCGACCGTTGTTGTCCTGTTTTTATAATGTTCCGACGGAGTTCGCTCGGTGTTCCTACGGGTCGGGCCGCGCCGCGCGCCGCGCACTGGGAGGCGGCGGCGGCGCGCGCGGACGCGGTCGCCTCGTGTGCCCGCACTGCATATCATACGTTAGACAGGTTTTATTATATACGTTTATCGTTGCGGCAGCACGTGGCGGCGGCCGCGTCGGCGCTTCTCACTCTTTACCATCAACTCCCAGGAAAGCAAGTTCCTATCTTTATGGCATATAATATTATCGATATTGATAATTACGATTTAATTATTGTTTAAAGCTATGTAATACATACATATAATCGTTCTAATTTTAGGCATAGATACGTTCTCGTAAGAAGTTCCTGATGCATCGTAAATGTATGAAGATATATATAGTGATATACGTATATGATTTTTTTAAAACATGAAGCGAAGTTAGTACGTATGTTAGCAGTAGAGCGGTCGTCCTCTCTCGCGGGTCCTGCTCGAGCCGAGCGCGCCATCGTCGGTGGCGCGACTCGGCGCATCCACAGACATCTAGAGTCGCTGTTCGCGTAGGTCGGCTGCGTCGTCTTTCGACGAAAGCGACGCTCGCGCCGCGCGATTCAGCGGACACCGAGCCGCCGCCGGAGTACCGTGTGTACCCGGGGCGCTCGCAAGCCGCCCGCGGAGACGCGATGAACCCGCGTAGGCTTATTGGTAACAGTTAATTATAATAATTATTATTATCGTAGCAAACTTTCCAAAACGAACGAACTCGAAACTCGGGCTGCGCGCTAGCGCTCAGCCTACCTCGCAAACAAGTGAGTTTATTTTGGAACTAAGTGTGATTCTTGAATTTTTATTGATATTGTAATGATTATTATTAGTAGTTGCATAAGTGAGTCCTATTTAAAGGGGTGGACACGCACGCGGGCGTAGCGCTTAGGCTGCGTTCGGTACGCGCGCGTTGGGACTTCCGCAGTGAGCTCGGTTCAGCCACGTGCGTGCTCACCACTTTGCCGTGTGCGTGGAGTCCCTAATATTTTCGGCACAGAACACGTTATTAAAAGTATTTTACATATTTACATTTTATCTAGCGGAGTGTATTACAATATTTTATCTACGAGTGAATCCTACTACAAAATTGAGTTTGTTCATTTATAAAGTGCAATGTTTTATTCCACCGGTTGCCGGTCCTTGTTATGTCTATAAATGTGTGCAATGAGCCGATGTTGGCGATGTCGTCTCTCTCGGATCGACTCACTACTCCCAAAGGTGTCCGAGTGTAAAACCAGAATTAAATTTCAAAGAAATAAAATGCGTTGTATTCTAAATTGAGAAAGAACCCCATGGTTGGTATACGTATAGCATAAGGCATTTGGAAATTTGATCATATCACAGAAAACGCATTTCAACATCGATTTTGGTCACCGAATATTTATATATCGATATTATTATTATAACGCACTAAGGGTTAGCAACAGTGCCCTAGCAGAAGTTGGAATATCGAATGACACAAAACGAGAGAGACGTCAATCCTATCATTGTTAGACGCGAAGGCGCGCGTTCTACAATACAATTATTTTGTTTGATTAGTATTTAATATTTATTGGAAGCACGTATATTTGTTGAATGTTGCGTTCTTGCTCCACCGCGTTGCTACCGGAAGTACTGGCGTTCTTAGGGTACGATTTTAAAATATTTCGCCCTAGAATTATTTTATAATTTTTTTGTCCTGTTTATTCTTTCGCTCGGTTATGATGTCAGGATATCATACATGTTTTAATTTCGATAGTATATTTTGTTTCTTTGTTTCGCTTGAAACATATTCTATTATTTTTTATATTATTACCAGAGAAAATATTATTAAATTTATTTTTAATATTTTATTGTACATTTACTTTCGATTACGTTCTGTTTAGAAATAATTATTACCATCGCCATTTGTAACTGACCTACATTACGAAATATTTTTTTTTTAATTGTATTTATGTTTACTGCGTTTCAGTATGTACCAATGTGTTATATTTCGTACCCTAAGAGAAGTAAAATATTTCAATCGTGTTTTGTTTCGTCCTTTATAAGATGTGTATTATTTGGATCGCGTTTTGTTTCTTCTTTAATTTGATATATATAATATACTATTTCGATAGTGTTTAATTTCGTTATTTCGAAGATGTGTTTAGTGTATCGGTTTCTTATCGGGAGTATGTACGTGTAAGTTGAGTTAGTGTAGACATGTCGGTAGTGCGATGTTGTGTCTCCGCGGACGTCAGCCCGCGGAAAGAATCATGGTTCCTATATATATTTCAATATTATCGCATCTAGAGTTTCACTATACTTTCCGAATACAAATTTTAATATTTAAGATTTATTCGGACTAGTCTGTTGTGTCCGCTACAAGAGGTGCCGCCACGGCCATGTTGTTTGTTCCTTTATATGCGTTTGTCATTCTCAAATTATCAAAATTTGTTAGTTTCAGTTAAGTGATTCATACTAGATGTTTGTTGCTAATGTTTAGTTTATGGTCTTAAAGGTAGCCTGTGTCTATCATAGTTCCTAATACTGTATTGTAATACTAAAAAATTATTTTAAAATTTTCCTAGTGAAATATACCGTTCCTACTATTTTAATCTGTAATGAAAATGTAACCACAAAATTCCTAAATTCACTTTTCATTGTCGCTACACTTTAATAGTACGTGTTGGTTTCCTTTGTAAATTAGGTACAATCAATGACATAATTATCTGTATTAAAATCTTTTTTACAGAATAATAATAAAAAATCATTTTAATCTCAGCATATCTCACCACAATGTTATTTTCAATCAAGACTTTGTAATCAATAGCATAATTAATTACATACATCGAAAAAAGCATTGTTGAGTATAAACGAAATTGCCATTACAGTGACCCATTACTTTTTTAAATATAAACCGTACCAATTAATTAAGAAAAAAAAAAGCTCAATTATAATTCTGTATTTTCAAGTATCAACATTGATTGTACCTAGTAACTAATTAATTCTTTCCAACTGTGAACTTTCGCAGTCAATTTTCGTAGCACTTAGTTTACCACATGGTGTGTGCGTAGAAACTCTACGCGCCTACGGCATGCCATCCGTAGCCTACAACAGATTACAAATACATTGTCAAGTGTAAATGGTAAAATAAACTCAAAGTTAGTTTATCAGATACTGGAGTTTTATTTTCAAACACCCTTTTATTTGAGTATTAGCCTGTTAAGTTCTAAGCCATAGACTTATAACTGAAAATTAAAAAAAAAATTGAAATGCTGACGTATTCCGTTATTCATTTCTCTGTACAAAAATGATTGAACTGATGAAAATGATGAACCAAATAGGTGTAATAGTCTGATTGAATGAATATATTTAGTAGGGTTTTGAGGGTACAGTAAATAAGTACAAATTGATGAGCACAAAGTGACTAATGCATTGCAAACAATATTAAAGACAAACACTAATAAAGTAGATAATTATTGAATAAACACAATAAATAAAACGAAAACAAATTTAACAATTATCTCGAACTCTTTCAGTCAAGTAAACATGGACAAGTATAGTTAAATAAAGGGACTGGGGCACGTATACGAATAAATCAAATTAAAAAAGTAAATATACCTATGGATTTAAAAACACGCTAGGTATGTTTTTTTTTGTTATATTATGGTATTGTAATCAGTCCTTTTTTTTATTTGTCTGAGTGACGAGACGAGCAAGTCGTTCACCTGATGGTAAGCGCTACGCCTGCCCATAACAGTCACAGTACCACCCAGAACCCTGCATTGCATAATCCTGCGCGGCACTGCACTGCGCTCGCCACCCTGAGACATCGGTGCTAAAGTCTCATATGCCCAGTAATTGATAGGTGCGCAAAGTTTCAATTTGATTCAAAGTTTAAAAGTGGTTAAAAATCACATTAAAAGGTTCCGTTACATACCAACATAACATACCAAGCTAATAAAAGCGTGTTCAAAAAGAAGGTGGTCCCTTTTTGAGAAGAATTTAGCCAATTACAGTCGACTGATTATTCAGCATTGAAAAAGCTGCTATAAGTACAGAAAGGTAAAGGGTTCGTTTCCCGCGCACGGCGAATATTTGTGTGAACCACAAGCATTTGCTCTGAGTTGAGGTGTTCGTGTTCCTTGCAGTTCCTGTTTCTCTAGATATGTAAAGGTGTAGGTAATCCAAGTAAAGGGTCAGTGCCTCACCACGAACAGTCAAATCCATCCAGTTTAAGGCCTTAAACTGAACTGCCATGCTAACTGTCACCACCAATATCGCTCAGCATTCATAAGAGAGATACAATTTGTTTGCATTTCTGGGAGTCTATATAGCTCCATCTCATTCTCTGCTCTTTCTATCTCATTCTGTGCAGTCTATTTTTGAGTGACGTCACGTCATGTTTGTCATTTAAGCGTGTGTGGTGCCAATCTAGGCCGTTCACTTTAAGGCCTTAATATGAACTGCATTGTATAAGAATAAGTACGTGGTGTCCCCCCTGGAAGGGAGAAGTTCTTCCGATAAATAGGTAAATAGGTAAGTAAAGAGAAAAACGGCAACGATAAATACTTATCTGCCGTATTTATAGGTAGAAAAGTTGACTTTCGTAATTAATATCTTTATTTATTTATTTATTTAATACTTTATTGCACAGATTAACTTACTAGTACAAATGGCGGATAACGCTAAGAGCATTTTCTACCAGTCAACCACCCCTAGTGAAGGAGAGACGGTGTAGGCGTGCATCAAAATATCTCATTAAGATAAAAAAAAAAAAATTAAAAATAATGGAAAATAGTAAAGCTTAATACAAAACAGGAAACAGCAAGTACAAAATAAGTATTAAGTGCGTACGTAGTAAGTGCTTACTATGTAGCTTAATACTTTAGGATTCCAATGGAAAACCATAACACCATAATTATACATTTAAGTCATCAAAAGTTTACAAGATGTATACTTTTATACTATGATCACAACTGTGATCAAGATCTCACCTTATGGAAGGTTGTGCTGAACAACCTTCCATAAGGTGAGATCTTGATTTGTTGATAGAGATTATAAATACAGCTTAATCAAGAAAATCAATTCGAAATTGGCGGAGTAATCGCGAAACAAGAACTTTCGAATTGAGAACCTCCTCATTTTTTGAAGTCGGTTAAAAACGAAGACTTATCTGTAAGCAGCAGTTTCTTCCGAGCAACAATAATGCAGAATACCAATATCATTGACGTGTTACGACATTCGTTTATGAAACACTTTTGACGTTACTATTTTTTCTGCTTTCTATGATTCTGTTATGTCCTAAGATGGACTGTTTTGGTTGAAACATTGTAGTGAAAGGATTAGCCAGCTAGACTGCGAAGATGCAGTCTGGGTCCCCAGGGTGCGCCGGGTGTTTTAAGAATCATAGGGATCGATTGAAACACCACTTGGGGTGGCTCCTGTTTTGTGCCCCTATGTCTTGATATAACGCATTGAGACCTGCACCCGTTATATTGCATTGTATTTGAAACTGAGCTGTAACAGAAATAGGTTCCCAAGCACTGACATTTTCCCTGTTCGTGTTTTGCGTTTCAAAATAAGTAAACCTGTTTATAAAACGCTTATTTATGTAATTATTAGTAAGTATGTATTGATATTTTGACACTGATGTCAACTAGCTCAACCCTATTTCTGCTCTCTATCTTGTCCATCCAAAGGTTGTCTGGCAGAGATCGCTTTAAGCGATAAGACCGCCCATTGTACCTATTAGATAGATAGATAGATAACTCTTATTAAGAGAGATCTCTCTCTTTCTCTATTATTAAGTTATGTTTTTTTTCTCTCTGTGTGTTTTATATAATTTGGTGTCAATAAAGATTTATCTATCTATCATAACAGACAAAAATTTTAAATAATGCAACGTGAGTATAGCCCTCATATTTAAAATCAAAGAACTGCGTCAAAAAGCAATAAGACTTCAATATTGAAATGTAAATACCAATACAGTCGTAATATCCACATGTGCAATGAAAATAAAATACTTTCCGGCCGCTCCTTCAAAGCAAACATTTACATACGTTTATGTATAAACGAGGAATCAGGACAAACACTTATTACCCGAACTGGAAAATGAGCACGGAAAGTAGGAGAAACTAGCCATTCGTGAAACGACATCAACTTCAAAAGCTCGGTACGCCGTGTCTCTAATCAGGCGCTGTTTGAACAAAAAAATAAAAAACAACCCTTCGATTGGAGGAACTGTCACACGGCCGGATGCAAAGGGGATCTCACTAAGTTATTGATTATATCGGAATAAGTCGCTCGGGGGTGCCTCTTCTATCTACCCCCACACTCCCCCTGCCACCACTCGCAGGGGGTTAAGGATATATCGGCCGCATTATTTTACATATATGAGACACTGTTGCAGCGAGTACCTAATTCTCCGAGTGTGAAGTTAGAGGATGTCTACGTTGGTGATCGTAGTTTCTCTTTTGTATTATTTTGGGGTGCCTACGAGCTCTGAACCAATCATACTTTAATGCAATATGGAAAGCCCCTCTTTTAAAAACATCTGTTTATTGTAGGTGTAGGCGCATTGTTATTTCATGAAAAAGTAACGAATCAAAGCTCTTTCAAGTTTATCTGCTTTAGCACCATTATTGTCAGATGTTTTAATAAATAAGTACATTTATTTATATTTTATGTTACATTAATAATTGCAACTTCTGTTACATAAGCAGCAATAAAATATAATTATAGGTTAACTACAAAAAGCTAATGCTAGAATACAGCCCAATACACAAATACTCCATCCTAATAATGAAATATTTGGTACATAAACGTACAGTAAAGTCCAAACAATTCTATCTCTTATTAGAGCAAAATTCGAAAATCCTAAGCCTTGTCTCTGTCAAAATGAGGACATATGAGATGGCGGGGTGAAGCGGGCGGCAACCCTTACGCATTCACGCCAAATCCTTAACGCGCGATTTAAAAAAGAAAACTAACGGCCTTAAGAAGGGGGCGAGGGGCGATTGAGATGGAAATGTCGATTGTCCCGATCGACGTACCCGCCGATAACTCCGCTTATAACGATGGGGAGAGAATTTTAATGTGCCACCATTTTGGCGCAATGCTCAAATTTTACGACCATGAAGTCATTATGAGGGAAATTATTGGCGCTCTGATTGCTTTAGCCGTGATAAAAATTCTCGAGACGGCTGTAAGGTGGAACTAATCCCGAGTTAGACTGTAATGGAGCTCACCTAATGGAATTAGCTCCATATACAATGTTGCGTACCTCCAGATGGGTCGATAATGTATAAACCATCTCATTACAAACAAAAAAGAATTCTGCGCGAGATCAAAGATAGCCTATTGTTTTAATAATTGAAACAATTTTTCATTCGAATTGAAATCGAATTTCAATTGCAGAAGCCGAATGATTTCAATTTTTGTTAATATTGTGTTTGACGAGTTATTACGAAATAATGCAAACCAACTAGAAAACTTTTCGTTTATTATTTTATCCCTCTTACTATAGTTGAAGTAGTACTCATACAATTATGATTACGAACAGACAATATGATATGGGTAATTGTAAATTGTGATATGAACATGAACCGAAGATACCTAGAAATTCCAACACACCATTAGTTACCTGCAAGCCATCAGCATCTTCCATCACGTCACCAACTTAAAAGCGCATAAAACTAAAGTTACAGCACTTGATAACACAATAAAGGAGCTACGGCACAAGATATATTACTATTCAACTTACTTAAAACTCAAAGTCCATCAAAAGTTTTGAACAAAGCTTAAAAGTTAAAAGAAAATATCCAAGTCAGGTGGAGTCCCGCTTCAATGGAGAAAGTTTCCCGTGACTCGAGAGCAGGTGATTAATGAGGAGCCATGAGGAGCCACTGTTTATTCTGAGCATCCTGAATGAGGATTAGAAGCTTCGGGAGTTTGTGTCGCTTAGTATTTATTAACGGGAGCGCGGCTTAATGTTTTGTAATGTTCGGCCCGTGTTTCGGCTTCCGTTGCTTTGAGACTTTTTAATGGACTCTACTTTTTGGGTGGACTACCATTCCAGATTTTAAAAGACGTATTAAAAAAAACACGGTAAAAATCTATAAAACACGTAAGTATTCTAAGTGAATCCTTTATAATAGCGTCTATGTAACAGTTTTTTAAATAGAACATGTTTAACTATTTTTGAGGCCGACCGTACCGTACATGATTTGGTATCAGAAAGTCTTAACCGCCATTAACATGATTTTACTTAGGGCGTCTTATACACACATTATAAGCACACACTAGCCGCTTTTGACCTAGCTGATTATCAAAGTAACCTTAGGACATTGGAACATTTATTACTCTCTGACATGGTACACCGATTTGCTCCACGTGTATTTAGCATTTTAGTTACTTAGTTCTTTCTGAAATTTATGCCTATAAACCTTGTTTGCCAAGGTTGTCTACGAAATAGCTACACATACGAGGCTCATTTCGTAAACTCATTTGCATTTGGCCCTTTTAACTTACAAGCACAGGCATATAGACTAGACTACCTCTACGTATTGTGAGTTTTAGTTAGTCGTGACTTATGATATAGATAGTACTTGCAGTCACGAGAAATGTAGTGGCTGCATCCCGCAGTTTCGTCCAAAAATGAAAATTACCTATCCAAATCACCAAATTTTATCAAAATCAGTTCAGCCGTTACGTAGCGGAGTAGCAGCAAACACTTTTAACTTACATACCTTCGCATTTATGATATTGGTCCAAAGTATCTTTTCAGCGTCACTCATCACATTTTGGCTTCTCCTTTCCAGCCGCTACTACCTAGCATTAGATCTGCCACATGCCTATGACAAGACTAGTCTTGAAATGAAGTCAGCATTCATTAATAAATCTTGAATGATACAAGCTGTTTTAAATTTACCTGAGTACTTCATTACCCTTGTAACAAGGTATACTGATGACTTATTCAGTCTGAACAAGCGAAGGTCAACAGTCGTTATCGTGGTCAGGCCACCCTCGCTGCGCATTTGTATAGTTGTACAAATTGCACACCCCTGTTTATCTCGAGCCGACCCCTTGCACGTATTTATCTTCAACCCCTTCGAGGACGTTACATTGACTTTGTACCGTTTTGTTCGATCCCCGATATGTTTGTGTGGTTTTGTCTTGTCTTATAAGATTTTTGTGTGCTACTTGTTTTTTTTTTTTTAATTTAGAACGGCTTGTGAAAATTGTTTATACAAGCGCTACCGCCGGAGTCTGGAAAATGTTTATTCACAAGTTTCTCTTTTTTATCAAGTTCTTTAAATAATACTTGAGGTGTCTGTTACAAATCATTATCAACCCAAATCGGCCCACTGCTTAGCAAGGGTCTCCACTCACTTTCGTGAGGAAGGTTGGGCCAAAATCCACCACGGGGACCTGATCCGGGTTGGTGAATTACCTACCTACCTCCAGGATAATTCTCGGTAGGCATTTGGATTTCCTCTCAATGTTTTCCTTCACCGATAAGCGTGTGATAATTACGTACTTACATAATTATGTTTTTCAGAAACACATTGGTACGTCCCGCACTGCGATTTGAACTCACGAAGTTCTCCCGCTAGGCTACCACCGCTAAATATAATAAAATAATAATGACAAATACGATTTTGTATTCTTATGATTCCCCATAACTAGCTTGAAATCATTATAGGCCTATTAGTAGTTTATCTAATAAAGATCTTGATTATTAAATTTAGAAACACAATAAGTAATATGTACTACCTTCATAAGTATATGTAACAATAGAATAGAGTTACAGAAATAGAGTAGAGTTAGTCAAACAATTATCAGTACATATACAAAACTTCTCTTACATTAATCATAGAGCCCCTAATAAATGAACTCATTTTCCTCAATAAATGTTGCCACAAACTTATAAAGAAAAGGTCGAGAAGCAAAGGGTGTGAAACATAGTTAGCCCTAGCAAAAGAAGTTAACTGCATAATTTAGACAGTCATTTGCGGTTTACTCAGGTTAACTCCACCAAATGCCAAGTCGCTTTATAACCCTACGATTTTGGGTATAATACGAGTACTTTGTTGAAGAAAATTTGTACGCGATCGAGCTATTCGTAAAGGCTATTACAGTCAATAAATGTAAAAAAAAACAGGTTTCTTTCATGTTCTATTAAAGAAAGAAAGAAAAGCCAAGAAGTATACCAACGTAACAGATCGAGGGGGGCAGGGCGGTGTGGCGGCACTTAGGTTCCGACACCACGTGTGTGTAACCCTCGCGCCGCGCGTAATATGCACTGGTAGATGCCATGTGTAATGCAACAATGGCGATATTTATGAGATGCACCTTATCATTAAGCGAGGTGGTGATCTAACGTAGACTTTAGAGTCACGCAGGACCCGTTATCAAATATATTCGAAGTTTATTCCTATTATTATTACGGTTCTGGCCCTGAGATTCTGATTCTTATTCTGATGAGTTTGTCAGCGCTGTTTGAAATATATGTGTTCAAACTTACCTATATGGATAAAATTTCAAACGTTGCCGATTAGCATAGCTATAACCCAAAAAAATTGTCTTTATTTTACGTGAAAAAGTGGATAGAGTAAATGTGAAGTGAAGTCCTATTGTAAACTTTGCGGGTTCCACCACATCTATAAAACAATCCAACCTTATAACTAATAATATCACACACCCCTAATATCTGTATAACATTAACAGCTCAGTCCTATTGCTTACATTGTACCTGCTTCAAACAAGTGTAGCACAATCGAGGATCCATCGCAGCTTGTAAAGCGGCCTTAAACAGAATTTATTGCCATAATTCCCGCAAAAGAAAACGGCGAGGTGTTATCGGGTCGATATTGACACTTTAATACCATTGTTTGATTTAGAGGGCTCATTACGGATCGCTCGTGAACCTAGGTTGCCTAGCAATGGTGCAAACCCTGAGTATGACGCACGATCATTCGTAATTTCTTTGGCAACTGGCATTGTCATTGCAGTATTTGTACTTTGGTTGGAAGATCAATTGTACCCTGGTCTTTCGGTTTGTTGCAATGGTGTTAAGTACTTCAATGTGTTCAATAAACAACTGAAAAGACCTAGTATTTCAGAAATAGAATAGAGACAAGCAGACTTCAACTTCAGTAGCAAACAGTTTTTAAAAATGTCGGAACGCCTGAGGAGAAGAGACGTTCAGACAGCCTTTGTTTGGGATAAATAAAACTATATACAAGAAGAAGAATGAAGAAGATGATGATGAAGATGATATTTGAAGTTGATGTTTGGTTGCCTCCATTCCAAACAAATATTGTTTCAGACTTCCGTGGGAAAATAATAGCAGACTAAATAGTTACATAGTAGACTAAGCGGTTCGTGATTTGTCCGGTAACCCTTCGCCGCGATGCGGCGATAGGGCAGAGCTCTCGGCGCCCGCGCGTGCTGCCCGCCCCGTAATAACAACAGAAAATTTTACGCTCCGGGACAATGCGATATAAAATTATCTGTTAGATCCAATAATCGCACGGAACGGCCCGACTTAATGCCGGCCAATCATTAGCTACGAGGGATAACGGAGCCCACGGCCGCCGACCCATTAACGTTGCAAGGAAACTGCGCTCGCCGCTGCGCGATGCCCCGTGACCAAACGTCAATGCAACTACAACTTTTACACTCACATGAAGACGCATCCCCGAGGCGTAACACGTCAGAACAAAGGTATGACTTCATCGTAACTCCGATAGTTTAGACTTTTATGACTTCTGTGAAGTCTCATACTTTGTATCTGCTCGAGAAGCGAGCCTGTGTAGCCAGCTTTAATTACCGCTTAATTATCTACATTCGCGTTCCCACAGATTTCACCAGGAAATTTTAAGACACGTATACGGAGTTAATGACTAGTATAGAGGTGCGATTAAGTGCGAGCACTTATAAATACCGGTAATTATTTTATCGGGATCGGCTAAGGAGGACGCGAGTGGAGCGGCTCGGCGGCCGCACTATCATTAGCGCGGAAAGCGATCAGTTATTTACGCGGCGGCCGTGTTGGTTTACAGCGGGCAACCCCCGAAGGAGATGCATTCCGCCATTCCACCGGCTCACGAACTCACGACTGCACAACAATAATTACCCGTGGGTGTACGCCATTATACTTCGCCAGCGATTATTATCAATCGCTGTACTAGCGAATGGTCACCGCTTAGAACTCGATGTAATGGAACAAAATTATCGTAATGTTATAACGAGAGATGCAAAGCAGATTATTCGATAATTATACGAAATAAATCAAAATCTCGCGAGTGCAGCTGCGTTGTCCCTGTCTGTCTTGTGTGCGTGGGTATGTTTGTCTTCGTCTGGTGCGCCCGCGGCGATCCCGCGGTTGTCGCTGCGTGCGCGGCTCGTGGCGCGGTATTGTTCGAAGCCGCCGCCGGCCATCCATACCTCACCCCAACTCTTACCAGGATGTTGCTAATTTTCTATCATTGCGATCACGTCTAAGTTTATAGACCTTTAGTTTTGAAATTGAAGTGTCAGTGAACTGTATTTATTGCCGGTGCAAAGTAATTTTCAGCGACGATCACAAAATCCCTAATCATACCCTGAGGGTGCGCTGTACCATGTTCTTCTTTCACAACCTCCTTCATATCTTGTGCCTACTATGAATCGTCATGATTGGTATAGGTTGTATTCAACGGGAAATTTCAACTCCGGGCTATGTTTCGACAGCAGACGTAATTATAATTACTAAAATAAGGACAACATCTGAAAGGTCATCACAAATTAGTAAAACAGTAAGTCGACAGTTTAAAAAAAACAGTGTCATGAACAGAGATAATAAAACTTTTATGATATATTCTGACAGGCAATGAACAAGTATTTTGTAACGAATAAGACAAAGACAGTCATGAATCAGCACTTGAAAAGGAAACATCTCAGTGCATCGGAAATACGCCCATAAAAATATAGCGCCAAAAAACTCTACTAGGATATAACATTTCCGTTTTTCAATATTTTGTATTCCCCAATACTGAATAGTATTATAAATAATAACATAATTCCATATACGCACGTGTAAACACCTAGCACTTAACTTGCACTTTAACTTACAAGTTGTGCACTACAGACATTTAGTAATTAAGAAACATGCCAGCAATAACATAACTTTTGAAATACGCCGGCTACGCGGTTAGATCCCTTTTGTAAAAACGCAAAGCATTGACATAATATGGGCATGAATCTTGGCAATGGTAGGGCTTTCCATCATGCAGCCCGACCTATCTCCAAACGCCTTTAGGAGTTTGTAAATTTTGTAAACGCCTTTAGGAGTTTGTAAATTGTACCTCTTGGCTCACGCTGCTGTCATTACCACGGTAATGTGTTCCGTCATCGAGATTAACTCCTCTAATGGTGCCAGTTCTTATAATATTTCCACTTCGTCACTATTACAATTGCGCCTAATTGCAGTTTGTCCGCTTTTAGTAAAATGGCCAATTTTCCTCTAAGCACTGTTTGCGTTGGGACAAACGATGGATTTTTGAGGTTGGTCGTGTTTACTTTTTTGTTAAATGTCGGCTCATGATGACTGTTGTGTTTACGGTAAATTGGGCGATTTGAAAACTATCAGAAAGTTGAAGTGTGTCCACTTTTAGGCATTTTAATATAGGCAAAACCACGGCAATAGCACTTTCACATAGAATGGTTAGAATAACAATAGGACAAGGTATACACATTATGATATGACACAAGAGCTTGCACACTATGTAGTTTAATTTATCTTTCTCATAAGCTACGAATAAAAAACAGTTATTGTAACTAATTGTAATGTATCTATATTCAAGCAAATTAAATTATTTCAATTGGCTATATGAATTACAAGGAGCCTTTGCCTTCTTAGAAAGAAAAATAGTACCAAATAAAGCATTGGATGAAACCCTGTATTTAAATTAAGGAATATAATTTAGTAATAATAAAGTCAATAGCTCAAATCCAACTACACCTAAGCTCAGTTTAGCGCTTAGCTCATGTAATAAGTTAATTGACGGTTGCTGAATGATCGATCTATGGTGAACTGCACGTGAGTGGAGGGAGGCTGCGCCGGCACAGCGACGCGGTGATGCGCCTCGGGCGACGCACTGTCTCACCTGCGAGTGTGCACCAGGGCTGCCCTGAATAGTCGACTATCACTGGATAGACTATGCCAATCCTCACTTAATATTCAGACTTGCTCTTTGACAAAACATCAGTAATCCTATACACAAGTGTTGGAAAGTTTTCGAATCCAATTCCGACGATTTGTTCCCGATTCCCGACGCATTCAAAAAACGATTCGTAAAACTCGCCATTGAGTAGGCCACAAAACTTTAGATGACGCCGCGGCAAGTACAAGAGAAGATGTCAGGACGAGCTAGACTTCTATTAAAAGGACTGGCCGCAAAAGTTCTTGAACCGAGAGGAATGGAAAGAAGATAGGGTGCCATTTGCCTTGCAGAGGGACAATCGTGGCTGAATAATAACTGGTTATAGACAAAGGGGAAGTGAAGATTCCAATAAGACAATTGATTTCTTGAAGTG
The DNA here is from genome assembly GCA_912999815.1 of Campaea margaritaria. Classification (NCBI taxonomy): domain Eukaryota; kingdom Metazoa; phylum Arthropoda; class Insecta; order Lepidoptera; family Geometridae; genus Campaea; species Campaea margaritaria. The sequence goes on from OU538801.1 coordinate 6,916,604, forward strand.
TCTTCTGACTTCTCAGCCTTTTCATACTATTTATCCTTCCACCTAAAAAGCTCTAACTGCGTGTTTAAAACACATCAAAATTGACGGAGCCTTATGTACCATCCTTTAAAAGCAGCTACGTAGGGCACTACCACTGCGTCAGCTAGCGCAGATCTTAGAAGCACGACTAAGTCTTTCACAAAACATTACAATAATTACCGTTGCCACAGGATTTCTCCCGACGCGCCATCCCTGCGCCCGTACCATAACAAAACAAAAATTGCCGAGATAATGAAGCATAATGCAAAGCGTGATATAAACTTCATATCCGCCTGAGGCTGGATTAACTTGTTAGTTAGCCAATATTACTTCTTTGATATATTCAAAAACTAATCAACACTTATCCAGAGAGAAAATTAAATTAAGAAAAAATATTTTTCAATTTTACAGCTCTTCCAGCTGGCAGACTACATTTCCTGCATTTTAAACATTATTATGACAAACAGGCAAGGGCATGACCACCTACCCGGTACCAAGAAAGTGGTCACCACCACCTATATGGATATCCGCAAAACCAAGGGCGCTGCAATTTTAGATAGCAAAGAACTCTTTTTTACCAGACTCCTTAGATATTATAAGTGTAAGGAATTTGTTCTCATTTTTGTGTAACACATGCGTGTGATGTGTTTATAATTATTAAAAAAACTCTCTGTCATATCTATGTATCTGTCATAATACTTTTTCCGAAGAACTATAAGAGAAGGGTAAAAATAGCTCTAGAGAGTAGGCAACGCATCCGCAACACTCGAGGCGTTGTCGATGCCGCATACAGGACGGCGGGAACCGTTTACGCATCAGACGGGCTGTCAGCTTGTTTGCCACTCTTTCATATTAAAAAAAAATGCTACGCTTCTGAATTCCAAAAACCTTTCAAAATCCTTAGCAAATGCTAATAAGTATATCTATTAACTTCTCAGCTGCGTAGGGATGGATCCAGCCAGATATCAATTTAAAATCTAGTGTGTCTGTAAATACCAAATACGACAGAGTAAGATGTGCCAATGAAAAGTAAATTGATCGTGGACGTAGATGTTCAAACAAGCATTGGATGAACAAGTAGTATCGTGCTATCCTCGCCGGCTATAATGAAGTATAATGTTCTCCGTAATCTTCTGTAATTAGTTCAGTTTCTTTGACCTTCGGAACCAATCCCTTTGTTACAATCCCGATTAAAGCAAAGAAAAAGGAAGCGTCCTCGAGTCTGGATCAAATTACAGGTATCTAACTCGCTCTGTCGAGGAATTCATAAATATCTCTTAACGTGTTTAACCCCAAATCACTGTAAATTGTTATTGGAAGTTTACATTATTAAAATAATGAAAATGATCGCTCGGGGCCGCCATGCGTGCCGGGTTGCGAACATAAAAACCACTTGAGGCGATTAAAAATAAACAATAATTGGGCCGGCCATTCACGCATGAGTCTCATTAAAACAATTAAATCTTGATTGAACAGAAATTATAGCTGTCGATTCTTAAACATAATACGATGGTACCTTCGACGGAATCTGCTCCGAAAAAAGATTAACGTTGATTTTAATAAGAAACAATTATATATGTATGTGTGTCTACGTCCCACGCCGAAGTAGGTATGTAGTTCGATCGGTTAATTTTAGACCGGTTACACGCAATTATCAAAAATTACTGATGGCGTTTTAAGGGGTAATTTTCCATTTTTTGTGACGATCCCCGATCGGTATTCTGCTCTTATAATTACTCCTTATATTTCGACAACGTCTAACAACAACATTCAGGATGCAGAGTTATTTCTTTAATTTATCTTTATTAACATCATCATCATCATCATCAACCCATAACGTCCCACTGCTGGGCACGGGTCTCTCCTCACTTTAGTGAGGAGGGTTAGGCCATATTCCACCACGGGGGCCAAGTCCGGATTGGTAGATAACATACCTACCTCCGAAATAATTTCTCTCGGGTAGGTATGTGGGTTTCCTCACGATATTTTCCTTCACCGAAAAGCGAGTGATAATTACGAACATATGTTTTTACAGAAACACATTGGTACGTGCCCGCACTGGGACTTGAACTCACGACCTTCTGATTGGAAGGCGAACGTTCTCCCACTAGGTTACCACCGCTTTTAACATACTGCTCTCATATTTATTACATTTTCTTCATATGGCAACAAGGAAAACATTGAATCTGTACGAGTAAAAGTTCCTGGATTGACAACCTATACCTACCTGCGGGGTTATGCAGCACGGTGCGGATCGGCTCAAGTTCGTTTCATTTTGACGTTTAATTGCCACGGTACTCGTCATTCGTATTGAAATGAGTTTTTTTGTCGGCATTGAAACCTAATTCATTTAATTGTCTGTTCAGTACCGTGTTTGTGCTCTCATCTACCTAAAAATAATATTTATCAATGGTATGGGTATAAAAAATCTGAATAAGTAAGTCCGGTAAGTCACATATATCAAAAGATATAAGTCGTTGAACATCTTTTGACTTTAAATTTAGCTAACGGAAGCATAATACTATTATACAATTTTACGTAGAACAGTCAATTGAAAGTTTGGTCATGTACCTCATACCTTAGAAGAACCTCTTACTCGTACCTTTATTTCTAGAAAAATATTAACATTTACCTAAGATTTTAAAACGTGAAACCTTTATAGATCGTAAAACTGTGTTCTTTTTGGGCGCGGACTAAGAAGGCGGGTTATGAAGCATAACATTAGCTATGGAAATGAGGTTGTTAATATAATTATAATTAATTTTCTAAAGTGGATCATTAGCCCACATGGGCAGGATTACGGACGACCCGAAGGTATGAGAATGTATGGGTAAAGTATAGTAAGTATATAGGTACTTACGCAGACAGGTCACGTCATTTAATGTTAACTTCAAAGGTGCATACACACCGATGCGGTTGCGGTCACAATTGTGACGATCAATCTATAACAATCTTTCATTTGTGTAGATCTAGTAATCACATCAATCAATCACATTTGAGTACTTCATCTAAAGGAATACTAAAAAGTTTCGAGTGCTTATTATCAACGAAAGTAAACAAAACATTCCATAAATAATATGTGAGACACGAGAAAACCCTCATAGGAGGTACGTAATACAAATACATGTGCTTCTATTTATTTTATCAACAAATAATCTGTTTCTGTGTTTCTATTTCTGAATTTATGTCATATTGAAATAGATTCCTAGATAACATAAAGTGTTGACATATTTATCCAAAACAGATAACAAGACTAGAATTTTCGTAAAGTTATCCACAGAGAACTTATTTAATCTGAATACGAAGCGTCTGCGGCCTCGAAGCAGCAACATCATTACGGTTCCCATACATATTTACGTCTTATGATATTTTTAATTCAATTTTCCCCGCGAAAGTTCGGAACCTACTCCGTTGAGTGTTGAAAGCTATCCAATTTGCGTAATACTGCCAAAATATCTCATTTCTACGCTCACTGTCGACCTCTGACCTCCGAACGAACTAACAACACACAAACTGCACTCAAAACATAATCTTACCCAAATGTTTTAAGGTTCATAATCATATTACTTCAGCTTTCACGTAGGGTGTTTGTACATGGAAGCCAAATGGAGTTTTGGCAATTCCATAATGCGAAAGTGGTCTGTTCAAGCTTTTGACTCTATGAAAAAAATACGAATGTCGGAAAACGATAGAGAAAAAAACATTTATATTTTCATAGAGTCGTTATTTATGGTTCGATGGACGTGCAAAAGCGATATTTAGATCGGCCGGCACTCTGCCGATTAGTAAGGTAATGGGAGGCTGTGTGCACCCGGCTTTACAGCGCTTTGCGAGCCTCTGTGGCCGCGAACCGGCAACCCTTTCAGCTTTGAAGCTATCAAAATTATTTCGGTGAGAGCTTAACACAAGTTGAGTTTCATATCGTTGTTTGTGGGGTTTGGTGCTACATTTATGATGGATATTCGCGCTGGAAATTGAATAGCGGATTCTCACTTAACAGAATTATGAAATACTGCCGCCTCTATTCAACAATTTTCAGTGTAGTAGTGTATTATGCAAACATTATGAAATTGTAAAATATAGAATGTCCATAGTCGAATCAGATGGTTCTGTACAAAGTTAAACAGTTGATTGAGAAAAAGATGGTGGCCTTATCATTAATGCATATTATTATTATTCATGTAAAGTCCCAGGTGGCACTGCAATTCTTATGGGCAGACGTTATCTTATGGGCAGATCATTAGGTGAACAACCTGATCATCACGTTACTCCATAATATAAAAAAATGGTTGTAGAAAATTCAGCTACAGGAGTTGCTGAAAATCTCAAAATATCCAATTAGTGTTCTCTCCTTTGTATTTTCATTCGTATAATAGAAGTTATGCTGTGTTCAGCCATTTTCACCGCTGACTGTACTTCTGATTAATCGGTACGCCTACGCCACGAAAAATATTAGATTCCATACAATTTGTCATATTAACTGTTGTCCCATTTTATATCGGCTAGACATCATGAGAATAGGCGGTAAAAGATCAAATATGATAGATATTCCACAACTGACCCTCTGATTACCCCCGTAGAATTCTAAACGAAACCATCGGCGGTGGCTAAACAAGATATATCACGCAATAAAGGGTTAATTGTATCGTATAAATAATGATAATACGTTAACTGACCGCACCCCCGCTTGTTATGTTGTGAGCATTCTCCTCACGCGCTTCGCTAATAAAGCAATGTATGAAGTAGAGAAACAATATAACAATGTTTCTGTTGATAAATAAAATTATTAACAACGAGAGTGAGGTGAGTGTAGATTGGATCTGTGTATCTTTTTTCTTTCTGTCCAGTGGTGCTTAGCGGTACATTATACGTAAACGAAGACGAGTAATGTTGCCAAATATAACTAACAATTAAAATTTGAACGATACTTACTACAATTTCTAGTTATAAACACGCCCACAGAGTCACGTAGTAGTTTTAAGAAAAATATACTTACTTTAGTACATGACTACTTACTTTCTATCGAGGACTTATTCTGGGAAAATCATATGAGAAACATGAAATATCCTAGAAGATTAGTGTCTATCAGTAAAAAAGAAAAAAATAGTGTAAAGTGGGAGATTTATATAATAAATCGATGATGAGTGTCTAAATTATTATTTTATAGTACTTATAAAGATGATTTTTTGTGACCTTCACATTCGTCAAAATCGTAAGTGTCAATAAAACAAAATTTGTACAACTTATTGAGATTCCATAAAAAAGACGTATATCTCGGCGTCTTCAAGCCTCGTACATCTCTCCAAAGTTATCGTCGGGTGTCACAGACATAATCTGAAGAAATAAAACAAATCCCTTGATAAGGCAAACCACACTTCTATCAATTAACCTTCCCTTCGTGGGCAGTAAGCTCGCGCCGTTATAGCATCATATGTCCACGGGCTAATGCTGAGACAACCATGGACCAACTAAGAGTAGAGAAGCGATGACAGACGCAATAGGTCAAATGCGGGTCGTATAGACAGATCCTCTATGATAACATGACTAGGCGTTAATTTACATGACGTAAGTACAGACCCACTCAATGTCGATAGCAGGACAATAGTGTTTCAAAAACTTTCAGAAATTCACAAATTAACGACTGTGTCTAAATTTTATTGTGGGCAATGATAAATATCTTTGTAGAAAAGTACATTGGAAGCTGTCGCCGAAGCATGTAGAATTGGAGAAAGGGGAGTTTATGATCGGGTTGAATAAGCTGCTAATAATTATAATGAGGGTAGGATGCAGAAAGCACAATTCCTCAACACTGCGCCATTCGTCAGGAAGTTCCGCTCTCTACAGTCCTAACCATCGGTAGCTTGGCCCTGCTTCACTTCCCGCAGTACCCTAGGTTTCAGATTTTTTTAACTGTTAAAATGCAATGCAATATGTTGTTTCGATGGACGTTTATTAATGTGAATAGTCCGCATTTTCTTTTACTCGTGCCCTTTTAGTGGTCCTTTCTGCGCCGACATGGGTTGTCCAAAACGTAATTCGTCCTTCCGCCAGAGCCTTGAAAGATGACCCCTTTATTACTTATTAAGGAGCTTCTGCCAGCGTCGCCCCTGCACTGCGTTATTTATGTCGTCTAATAATAATTTGTATTAAATCACGGACGCTTCCCGCAGGACAAACAGGATTTGTTCGCTTTTGTTGTCGGCGCTTCCTTGCGCTGAGTTTTTCCGCGCAAAATGAGGAGATATTGTTTGTTTGTAAGGAAAAAATATGTTTATAATCGAATCTGGTCGTCTTGTTTGTTTTGTAGTCTATGGTATATTTTGTTGTTGTTAATAATTTACTAGGATTGTATTATTGGATACTACAAAAACAGAAAAATCACGGGCTTAGTAACTTAAGTAGAGCGTACTTGCATACTTTTTCTTACCAAACTCTACCAATTTTGGTAGAGCAGCCTTTAGCGCACAGCCAGTAGGTGTTAATTACACATTAAAAATAAGCAAAATTTAAACAAATAAGTGTTGTAGTAGTTTGGTTGATTGATTTATAATATAATATGAAAGAGCTGGGTTTAATTTCGGCTATGGGACATATACCTACTTGTGAAAAGATACACAAACTGAAACCAAGAATCATGTTGCTAGTATTTATACGGGTGACGTTGTGATCCCACAATATGTTCCATACCTTGTTGTTCATAGTTCCTTCTTTCCTAGATACTTATTATAAACTTATTAAATTCAAGATTGAAGATCATAATGTAAATGGCCTCACCTCTAATTTTAGCATATTCTCAAATACTCACATGTTTTAAACGGAACATTCTGAGCTTTCGTGACAAACTTACTAAGCTTTTGTATTAGGGACCTGATTTAGTCGAGTTTCATTTCCATAACTGTCAGAAAATGTAATGGACGTGTGCAAATTTGAAAAATGCTAATGGGTGTAAAAGGGTTCTTGATACTTTGGGTTGTAGCATGCAATGATTGTGCTACAGATTAAAATTAAAAAATGTATTTTGAAAACGAAACATTTTATTTATTAAGAATTTCGAATCAGTCGTTATCGTAGCACTGATTCGGCTTAATGCAAGGCATAAGTCTCCTCCTTCTTACGCCATTCATGTTGGTTCAGTGCTAATCTGCTCCAGGTCTCTCCTAGATATTTTAAATCATTGACTCATCGTTGAATTAGGTCTTCCTCGGCTAAGATAAGGCTACAGATCCATCTGGAGTTTCAGTACTTTCAGTTTAAAACAAAAATTAAATTACGCATCAAAATATCAAAAGGCGCTGTCAAATTGCCACCCTTTAGAAAAAGTGGTGGCACAAAGTTATTATTACGCTGACTGAAGGTGAAAACATTATTTTGGGCAGTTTATGCAATTTTCTAATTTTGCTGTCACATGCAATTTTTATGATTAAACGTGTGGTGCCGTTCACACGATATAATTGCGAATAGTTTCACGATGCACGGAAGTGGCTAAATACTAGACGAAGAATTTACCCTTTCCAATATTTGGTATGATTTAATGAACGTTTTTGTTAAAGCAAAGCAGATGTACAGTACACCTTCACTGGTTTCAGAAAAAGTGAGCACAGAGTCAAGACGCTTGTACTTCAACGCTACCGATTCCTTACTACAGATGTGCCTCGAACGAAGTTTGCGAAGACGTATTGGTGTTGGTTGGTGCCTGTGAAAAATTAGCTAAACTCATCTAAACTTTTCAATTTACTATTCTACACAGAATTACAGTTTTGAACTTAAGTGAAAGATAAAAGTAGTTTAACATCTTTTACCGCTGACTGTACTTTATTCCTTATGTTCATCTTAAAAAGCAGGAAAGTAACGGTCAGCGCCGTGTCGAGTGCGATGACAGGTCGTGGTGTAAATCTCACGGCTTATCTCCTCAATTCGCATACATTACGACCTGAAGATACTTGGGGCGACAACATTTGCATTTAAAACACAACAAGTAATTATAAACTGGCAGAGATGTAGCCAGGGACGGAATACGTATTTTTTTTAAACTATGCCGTCTTATTTTTAACTTGTCTTTTTCTCACTCAATTCAGCGCACGTGTAAAATAAATAATTTATTGTTGCGTAACCTAACTCGATTGAAAATAAGTGATGTAAATATATGTTTTACTTTCTACTAGGTGAGGTAAATAAATATTGGACATTCAATTAGAAGGAAAATGCGCACTGTCTTTAACTACACATGAAAATAACATAGATCTGCATCATTGCTTAGGCCGGTTTTGGTGCTCGACCGACCGTCGCGCTTGTCATTTGTATGAAAATTAAGCAATATACGCGTGCTTACGGTCGGTCGAGCACTGTCACGACTTGTCAACTTTCATACAGATGACAAGCGCGATCGACGTACGCACTGACGGTCGGTCGAGCACTAAAACCGGCCTTAGTATTATAGACTTTAGTTTGAAAATGAAACCTCCAGAAAATAAAGCACTTGCTGCATTTGACACAAGTTCATCTCCAAGGTTCACATTTTTTTTAAATATGTTACTAAGTAACTAGACGAGCAAGTTGTTCACCTGACCTATCACTTTTATGCCCACAATCCCCCCTGGCAACGGCCCTGGCAGTGGGCGCTGTAATTATTTGAAGTGCCAGCGAGTCGATGACATGCGTGAAGTATGTGTTGCAATTTGTTCTGTAATCTAAACGGGTGTATCCTCGGGATGAGGAGAGTGCAGTCTTGCAGGAATCCTACGTTTTTTGCTGTTTTGATTGATTGGTCTTAGAGTGCGGACAAACAAGGACGCCAGTGGCCACAGAGGCGGGAGTACACATGAAATAGAAGCAAGACAGGTAGCTTGAATTTGTTGGAACTCTACTGATACGGTACCAGCGTGCTGCTACACACATATGGGATTTCTTTCTAAATGAGCATTTCGCTGCTACATTACATCTTTCACACACACACACACACCCACTGCCATAATTCATCGATATAATTGTAAAACTGACAACTATAACTTAATTAATATGAAAAGATTGTAGTCAAGGCTCGTTTTAAAAGGAAACAATAGAAATTCGAAATCCCTGATAGCCAATTCTTCAAAACATATAAAAGAAGTAGGTATATCATGGGATTGCGCATCACTTGGGCTTACGATTTTTCAGTAAGCGTGAATTTTATTTTTAATTATTAAACTAACGAAAGCCTTCGTACTAACTCAGTACCTACTTAAAACGTTACAAGTGATAGACCACCTCGACCAATAGTCAACTCTATGTCGTTGTGAAAGAAAACTGGTTTTCCGTAATACAATCTTAATGAAAGCCGTTTTAAATTATATTGGATCCTAAGCTGCTCAAGCCTGTCCACGGTCGGAGGTTTAACTTAAGTAATGAGATATGACTTCAGCTCATTATTATGTTCCTTGTAATTTTTACTGTGAAATAAAGTGTTGTAAATTTACTACTTGAGAGATTTACTAGACGGGAGTGAAATTTATTGAACGTTTCTCGGCCTTAAAATCAATAATTATGCAGTCAAGAATAACAGAATACAAATTACGCATAATTTCGAGTCGGGAAACTACACGAGCCTTCACTGATTTACAGTAACAAAGACCACACATCATTTGGCCTATTGGGAAACCTGAATTTGTATCTATATTTAAAATTAATTAAATTAGCGAAATAGACTGATTTATCAGATTCCTGCATAGAGCTAAACATACCATAGAGCGTACCTAGAAGCACCAATTCCGATTATGAGTCCATTCGAATCATTACCGGTCATCGAATCACTACATAAATGAAAACTCGCCTCATCACGTATCAAATTGAAATCCTTCGTTCCCTCGGCCGCAGACGTACTTTTCCCTTTGTTTTATTGTATTGGATGTGCCTCGATTATTCGAATTATGTTTAATTCATTTCCATCTTGATGGTAATGCTCAAGTCTATGCAACAGATTTTAGTGTGTTACTAGCAACTATCGATAGTCACTCGAATAGATAACTTAGATTTTTTTTTTGTATCTTGTGTGATATATGTTTATTTTTATAAACGAAAATAATTAACGAAATCGACTCAGCGTAGTTGCAGATTTTTCCAAAACACAATTAAGTAAATTAATTAAGTAGGTAGGTCTTGTCTGTTTTAGTTTTTTTTTTATTATCTATGCAATTGGGAACTTATACTTTATTTATCTTAGAAACAATCATCTAGAAATAAATGCTTTCATTGCTTGAAATCTTCTCATTTCGGCTATAAAAACGATTCGCTCGAATAGAATCGAGTTACAATAGTGACGACTGCCGAGAGATAAATTAATATGAAGAAAGACGACCATTAACGGCAATAAATGCGGTTACTCAAGACGACAGACTAAGGATTTTATTAGAAACGTAATAACACGAAGCGTTATCGTTGCGTACCGAAATCGACGAGTGATTGCGGCGCGGACGTGCCCCGAACGCCTTCCGGCCGGTGTGAAAAATTATTACGTTTTGATAACTCAATGCCCCATCTGTAACGCTATAATTGCATGTTTAGCGGTTTGTATTCCGACGAAAAGATAATTTCTCGGTTTCTTCCCACCCTTTGTTACGGCTAAACCGATTTCCTGCCGAGCTACGTGAAAATTTAAACCGACTTAATCCCCTATCGAGCTTTTAATGACATTTTCTCGGAACGCGAAGCCGCAAGAAAACAACCAACATGGCCCGAGATGGTTACCCGCAAATCATAGAAAGATTTGCCGCATTGATAAAAATAAACGATGGACGGTATTACGAAATCAATGTGAAATTGCATTTCCTAATGTCAATTGTTAGTTACGAAGTGCAATAAAGTTCCAATAATCATGATATGAAATAATTCCTGAGCGATGTGCTCGGCTGGACTTTGTGCGTCCTATTCTATCCTGATCCAATGTAGTATTTCCATCTCTGTCTGGGCTGGAGGATCGCAGAAGGTATGATGAACTCGGTAATGATCCAATCAGAAGTGAAGTGCATCAAGTCTCGCCGGCTGTGAGAATGCGGTTGGGGGTGCAAAAACTACGAGCACGGATTTAAATTAAACCGACCGCTTTTGTACAATGTTGGGAGACATGTTAGTTCTTTATTATCTAGTGTTTGACAGTTTACTAATAAAGTCTGTGGGTATAGATATTTTACGACCCTAGCGTTTATACTTTTACTAGTAATTGTAAAGATAGCAGGAACCTTAACCTTCATTGGATTGGATGACGTCATGAAAATAAATAAAAGGTTCAAGTTCAGATTAGGTGCGTTCGGATCGTGAGAAGTTACCTCATGCTTATGAAAAATATACCCTACGCTCATGAAAAATAAAAAATAACGCTTTCTGAACACTGAAGTTTCCCATACCTCCATGTATTTATTTGCATGGCATTATCAGCACTAATAGTCGATAAGAGTGTATGGTTACGAAGCTCGTCACTCCCAAAAGAAAGGCTCCACGCCCGGCGTCAATAATTGACCCATAAAGTTCAACAACATTGAATATACACTGCAATTTCACCAAAAAGTTCTCGAATAATCATTGAACAAGATCCAATAACAATAATTTATGCAAAATAATAATATTCATTCAATTACACGTCTCATATTATTCGCAGTTATTGCCGGTGTGGCACCAATAGGCACTAAGTGTGTGCTTTTAAAATTATTTTTTGAAATTAAAAAATAAGTAATGGTCTCAAAACACTGGCTGTTACGTTTCTCGGATGGCTTGTAATTATTTTAAATGTCCCGCGTGCGTCAGCTCAAGACGGTGCGGTGCTGGCGTCATGGCTGCAGGCAAGCCGCGAAATTGAGCCCATATTGATCCCGCAAAAAAAATTGTGCACCGACATATTTGTTTTTTTTTTTTAATTCGATGCACGCATAAACACTTTTTGGTTTTGAGATTACATTTTTATTTTTTCATGACAAAACGGTGGTTTGTCTATTTTTCTCTCCTTCCGTTAGACAAGGTATTGGTTACCTACTCACAATGTACTAGTTAGTACACTTTAGACTCGTTTAGCCAGGTGATGATATTGCGGACGGAAGAGTTTATTTAATTTATTTGTGTGAATCACAGGTAAGTACATTATCTGAGTCTACTAAGGTATCTGTGGAACCATAGTAAAAGCAACGGTAGTACCGAATTCCCGAGGATCAGGACATCTTGGTTGTAGTGAAATTCGGACACAGATTTTCAGGTACATTGAGTCTAATTTGGTCACACACAATGTTGAATGGTAACAATTTGTTGTTTTTATTTTAATAGGTATCTCACTTGATGTTAGGTGACCAATTGACCATGCAGTGTATGATGATTGATGGTGCACGCTTACCTAGAAGCAACCTATTCACTCGTGACTTGAAGACTCCAAGGTTGTAACTATCAGAAACGCAGACTCCAGCAAGGAGTAATCCGGTTATGATGTATATTGTCACACCACATGTTATATTACCATCTACAACAAAATCTATCCCCTAGATACGAGGAATTACAAGTATAGTTGAGAGGACAAGATTTATGTAAGTAGGTAAGTAGTGTTCATTCATGTCACGTTAGTATCAAAAAATTTACCTAATTAAATACATAAGAATAACGACAATTAAGTAGCTATTTAAATACCTATTGCCTTATAAGAGACCTCGTTCGTTATGCGTAATCTGTTATCGCTTAAAACACCTTGTCTAAGATAAACGATTCGTATAGAGATAAATCGTTTTTAGTTATCGAAGCTGTCACTTCGGCCCTGTCGTAATTATTGAGTGAATGTCACTATTGTAAGTCGGGTGTGAGTGCATTCGTAAGAATATGTTAGAACACAAGTTGAAAGTTCCACCTGTGAAGACGAGGGTGAGTTAAGTATTATGGCTTTACCATCACGAGTCGCGCCCTCGTTTGCCACTATTTTATTATTTGTTTAGATTTAGAATGCAAATTTTGATAATTAATTCCACTAATTATAAAAGCGATTTTTTTGTGTGTGTGTGTGTGTGTAGTGTAGTGTAGTGTGACTGTGTGTACGGATGTTGATGAAATTTGATATCCGAGGGATACCGGGACATCAAAGTAGATACTTTAGGTCCTGGAATAACGCATAGGATATTTTTATCCCATAAAAATTAACAGTTGTTTAGGATAATAATCAACGTGGGTAAAACCGTAGAGCACCGGCTAGTATATTATCATATACCTTAGATTATTTTTTCCAGAAAAACTTTTATAAAATACGTAGTCGGTACTGCGTGCTGATCAAAATGAGCCCAAGCACCATTATTATTACCGTAACTAGAATTCCGTCCTCTACCGTTCGTCTCCATCATCAGATCAGCTCGCTGTCACCATAATATTATTGATTCATTTTTTTATAATAGTATGCACCTAGTTGTCATCGGAACAATGGGAACTGGGTCAGACTTGACTTGCAAGACAAAAGTTTACCGGCACTTTCTTTTGTTAACTTGGTGACAAGACACAGAAAGTGATTGTAAATCATAATTCATTATTAGTAAGACCATACTGTACCCAAACGGTAAACATACAGTCAGCGTCATAATTATCTGAAACTTACCGAACTTTTATATTACAATTTACACACAATTTTGCAAGGGCGTCTGTTAAGCTAAATTTAAAATTAGGTAATGTTCAGAATTTTTTGGTGTCGACTGTACAACGTAACACGGTTCTTGGGTAAATTGCATACTTATAACGGAAAGCCTAGGTTTCGAGTTGAAATTACTTAATTGTTTTATTTTTAAGCGATGTTTATTGTGCGGATAACGGCATCTCGGGTTTTGGAAGTGGTCAAGCGAAGCTAGATACAGTGAACGGTCGGTCACGGCCAAGGCTGAACACAAAATTTTTACCTGCAATCATTATAATCATTATTGTGTCAAACCTCTCACAACAGACCAATAAATCAGTGTTAGATCAGTAAAAAATATTATTTAACTTAGTGTACGTTCTATCCAAACTTGAAGCGGTAACAATCGGAAAAGGTGAAAGCAAAATGGTTAATTTTAATTTGGTGCTACGGGAGATTGTTGCAAGAGTATCTGTGGAATGTAAGCAAGAAAAGGTGAGTGTTTACCATCCGACTACTAAAAATATTATAGCCTACGTGTAATAGTGTAGGCACTCGTACCTATCTACTAAAATGCTCCTTATGCTTATAACACTAGTTTCATACCTACTCAGTACCTACAAATATATTTTTTTTTACTAACTATTACCTACTTATATGTCGGTGTCGGTACCTACCTCTTCACCACACTATAACAGTAAGGTAGGTAATGTATAGTAAAATTCTCTGCCTGATTTTTCCGTGATAATAATCATTATACTACTTTATAATTTCTTTTTATCAGCTCTACCACAGTAACATACAACTAGGTACTCTACAAAAAATTTACGAATTATTTTTATTGCACTTTTCGAACTCTACTTTCCTAGTTTACAAAGACACGAATCTACAAAAATTTATTTCAGTACGAAGCAGTTCAAATTATAAAATCAGCAAATTTAATCACATAAAATATAATTATTATTTTCTCAAAATCAATTAAACAATATACGATTATAGTTTAGCTGCTTATATTTATTTGAAACCTTACAAACACGCCGTAGCAATCTTCGTAAACGAAACGCAAACGTCAGAAAGCGCCACCTGGGGATAATTTTTCAGAACACAACTCATTCTACTTGACATTTGTCAAAATTGTCACTTTGGTCAACAAAACAATGTTTTGAATATCTTTTGTACACTTTTTTTTACCAAATAAGCCTTAAATTATTGATACAGTTTAACATCTGTTAGGTTTTAACTAATAAATAGCCGGCATGAGAGTGAATTAAATCGAATTTCAAGAATACAGGGATAAGTGAGGTTACGACTGAAGTCTCATGAACTCGTAAGAAATTATTTTTATAAATCAAAACAGCATGATTATCCACCAATGATACAAACTCTGAGTATAGTGAGCTATTTTGTAATAATTACTCAAGTGTTAACACTTAAGATTCAACCTAGATGTCTGAAAACTGATTTGCTTTCTTATCATGCTAAGGAAAACCAACTGTTCTGCTCAAAACAAAGAGATGAAGTAAATAAACAGTGCTGGGCTAAACCGCATAACATAAACACTGAAGAGATGGCCACAGGATCTACATCATATGGTTTATATCGGCCAAGGAGTGGTCTTGCAAGAGCATTGCATGCAAAACAACACAACGACAGATTCCTGCAGGAATTTGACCAAAATGAGGTATGTGTGTACATAACATATTATAAAAGACATGCTACGATCACCCTGCATCTAGAGTTATCTTTGTAATTAAAACTGATCTATATGAATTGAACGACCATATGGGTTGATGATGATGATGATAATATAAATTGAATAATCAGTATTATTAAAATTCTCAATTTAACGTATTTTATACAAAAGCCACAAAACAAACCAGAATAAATATGAAAATTTGGCAAGAAAAATACCACTATACCGGCCTGCTAGCTTATGTTTTTGCTATTTACTTGAGAGTGCAATAAAGAGTTGTTACCTTATCTAATCTCTATTAACACAATTCGCGACAATATCTATAAAGTGCCACAAAGCCTTACAGGTTCTCGTAATTGTTCTCCTTCGGCACTGCAGCAATGACTTAATTTCATAAATCTTATGCTGATTTCCATTGCTTTCTACCTATCTATTGTGGAAGGTATGATAAACCATCGGCACCAGTTTTTCAAACAACAATATCATCAAGTTGTTGTTGTTGTAGTGGTCCTATGGCCTGAAACACGAACACCATACGCATATCTCATTCGACAAACAAATATTATATATTTGTGGGTGCAGAGTCAACAGTCAATCAAAATTCCTATCATATATCAGTTTTTCTCTTTGCTCTTAGGTTATTCCACTTTTATCTGTGAGTCATTGAAATTTGTTTCTACAAGTTTCTACATTATGTATTCCTGTCTATTGTTTAGCATGTTCACTGCTGAAAACCCAACTGTTGTCGTCATAACTAGCAGCGAGTGCGGGAAAACACAACTGTTGTGTTTGTTGTATGGGTAAACACTATAGAGTGCGCAGAGCCGCACCTTTGGCTAGCCAAGAAAATCGGTTCAGCAGTGAAAGTGTTAAATGAGCAAAACACAAAATGATAAAATTACTTTTTTTTGTACTGAGTTACGGAATAAACAAGTTGTTCTCCGGATGGTAAGTGCTACGCCTGCCCATAACAGTTACAGTTCCACCCAAAGCTTTGCATTGCATAATCTAGTGTGGCACTGCACTGCACTCGTCACCCTGAGGCATTAGTTCTAAAGTCTCATATGCCCAGTAATTCACCACAACAACCTTTACACAATTTTATTGATGGAATCATGTGATTGAATTAGTACATAAATATACAATATATAGCTGTTGATAGATGGATAGCATGAAAAAATATATTAAATAACTAAGTGTAATGAGATAAGGTATTTTAGGCCAAGATATTAAGATATCAGATATTAAGTGTAATATAATCCTCATATTCTTTATTTTACACACAAGGTATATTTAGTGTTTCTGTGTAAGTCGTTTCTGTTATTTCGCAGTGATAAAACAAAATAAGAAATTATTATTTTTTGCGCACTGTGTTTGCAAAATATTTGATTAATAATAATTTCTACATCATTCACAAGATATGAATATTTTAATTTTCAATAGATGAGTAATTACTAGGTTTGGATTTTTACAGTAAAATTATTAGCCGCTTAATAACTAAATCATATTTTCTTTATAATATGACACACAAACATGTAGGGTACATATACAACATGAGACAGTTCTGAACTAAAATTAATTAATCATGAAGTTTTTTTTTTTAATTAGGAAAAAGGTAGCTAAACAATATGATCTAGCAAGTTGGGTAATAAAGGCATTGCAAAGGTATACTTTCCAAATAATACTTTTTTAATGTGAATAATGTTACAATATTGATTTTGGACAATGTTGCAACACCGAATTTAAGAAAAAAAAATGCTTCCCAATTGAATGATTAACTTTGTTTTTGTCGTGCCTAGTAAAAGCTATATTGGCTGTAATAATTTCATCAATATTTAATTTTTTTAATTAATTTAACTTTTTTGACTTAATCTGTCGCGAAATTTTGATGACGGGTTTTAAAAATAATTTAGTAGTTGTAATACAGTGGCACCAACAAAGGAATACTATGGGAAATATTATAAAGTTGATGAGTATTTGGGAAAAATAAACTAACATAAACTAAACCGCGATGACCCGCAAGTTCTATGAAAAGAGGAATCATGTTTTATTGGTTTGATAAAAACTATTTTTAATGCAATCATGTCATGGTAAGATACATGTCGCGAGGTTCAAGTCGTACTAAGCCACTTTTTAAATAGTAATGTCAGCTACAAAATTCGCCTAACATGTCCTAACTTCGGATTTAGTTTTACGCGCGCAAAACATTAAAATTGTCGGCAGAATGGTTAATTGAAAATTTAAGCATTTTCAGTTACTATTATTGCTGAGTGTGTATTCCCATTTCGTAACTGACTTATCTACCATTCGCCAAATGAGAACGTACGTATTCATAGTTTGATCTCTGTCTGTCGATTTTAAGTCAAACAGT
The DNA here is from genome assembly GCA_912999815.1 of Campaea margaritaria. NCBI lineage: Eukaryota > Metazoa > Arthropoda > Insecta > Lepidoptera > Geometridae > Campaea > Campaea margaritaria. The sequence continues at coordinate 6,934,280 of OU538801.1, forward strand.
CCACATATTGCCACGGGTAGAAAAGTTCCGTTTTAGACAAAGGAGCCAAATAGGTATTGTAGATACAGCGCCAAATCAGAGCGCGCACGATAACGACCGAACATTTGTCGGGTTCCCCGTTTGATTGCTAGATCCAATTTTCCTACAAGGGACTATTCTGCCAATCTACAGTCACCCAGTCACTTGCCGGGGGTACTTCATAGACGCACACGCAATCGGGGCCTCACGTGTGCCTCGGTAACGAGGATATATTTGCGTATGAAGAACACGAAATACCTCTGAATTGTGGAGGGAATAAGACATTCAACCCTCTCCCCTCCACGCCCCGCGCCCACCGCCGGCGCCCCCCACGACCCTTTTAACTTTCATCTCTGTCGAGTGCTCGGTCTACATACTTTTGTTCTATTTGATCAATGTTATTAAAATGTCGCGGGCTCGCTGGATTACAAACATTTGACTACATAGTTTAAGCCACTTAAGGTAATGCGGTAAAATATTTGAGCTTGATTCGCATATATATGTATACTGTGGGACGTAAAAGAAATGAGCAGTAATAGTGGATTGATTTTTCGCAATACATATTTGCTCAGTGGATTGCTGCAAAGTTCAGAACGTGGAAACCTACCTTTCCAACCAACAATAGATGAATTAATGCAGTAAATATCTATAATAAGATGACTTCTGTCATCGATAAACGATAACCTTCCAACATTTAGTGCTCTTGTCGACCGTATTGTAGCGTCGCTTTGTATTTGATTGGCAATATCTTCCGAAAATCTCCGTCAGTATTACTTGTACGCACGATATCCGTATTCATATCGTTTGATTATTCACAATTCATGGCTACCTTTCAGTTGACAATAAGCGTCCAACAGTTCACAAATAACATTTGATTGCGGCTGTTGCGTACGCGCGCCTCGCTCGAGCGTCACACGATCCTTTCCGTCTCGTAATCACGGCTATCCATTCTGTTAAAACCACCCGAGGATAAATTAGTTAAGTAGAAGCTTCCGTTAATCGTCGGTCGCGGTTGGTGCCGGTCGGCCGCTCTAAATGGATTAATTTATACTTGTATAAACGAGGACGTTTTCGGTGTCACGCGAGGATGGGGTGATTGTGTTGTGATTGCTTGTGCTTCCTATGTGCGCGTCCTTTATTAAACGTTACGGCCTCGGTTCTCACATTAAAAACTCAGTTAACACTTGTGCTTGGGAGATCTGGGGCGTTGATGAACTGTTTTATGGCTCTCTGAGCATGTTTGACAGTAGAATGGTTTATTAGGAAATAATTCTGGCTAATGTCTCTTGTGATCTCTACAATTGAAATAACTCGCATTGATGAATTTGAGGCTGAAGATAATTTGGCACAGTGTACATCTACTCCTCGCGGAGAACCTTGCACGTTTTTTAAAGGATAGCATTTGATCACTTTAAGACAATTATGTAGATTCTGTTGCGACCAATTTTAGTCAACTTCACACTTATTCTTAAAAATATAATCCTTAATTTGGGCAATCGGGTAAAAAGCGCTAATCGCTTTTAGCGATAAGTCCGCCCATTGTACTATATTTATTTCAATAGGTTCTATTTTTTATGCACCTTGTGTATTTCTGAACTGGTGTACAATAAAGTATTTTCTATTCTATTCAATCAGTATTAGTGATATTAAACAATATGAAAATATAAAGTCATCCCAGTAGCGTTATTTAACGATGTGGTCGAAGGTGTCATACACGCTAAGCCCAGAATGATACTGCATGACAATATTAGCTAATGATTAGTTGGATTAGTCTTCGGATCGCACGCCGTAAGGCGTAGGTTCGAAACCAACTGACTGCAAAAATGAGCATGAGCTTCAGATGTGAAACACTGGTCAGACCCTTGATGGTGCGGCACTACTCCGCCTGGCTAGCTACCCTACCATCCTCAAGCAGAAAATCAGTCGCCAAAACCCCTGTCGGGGTTCCGACAGCGCTCCTAGACAGCGAATTCCGTACTACACTAAAACATTTTACCACCTTCGATTACTAAGATTGTGGTCAAATGCTAATCCATAAAGTATAACAATAAAATGTGCGGCGATTTCGATGCATTCAAGCCTATAATAGTGTGATTTAAAGATATATCGCAGGCTTGATACACTCGATACAAGGAATCCTACTTAGAGGCCAGAATCTATGTACGCCTAATGGTGGCGCGTTATTATGATTTTATTATGGAAAAGGCCTCAGCACTACAGCAAATCGGCTGCCCAAACGGATTTATTTTATACTTCCTATCACCTTGCACGTATTCTTATATTAGGTACGTTCCGGCAACAGTCGATACCGAAGGCGTGATGTCCACAGCTAAGACACCTGAGTCGCGCTGCGCGCATCGCTCACTGCAATCTGTACATTATTTCTCCATTGTTCGCGTAACGAGCTGCCACCCCCTGCGCGGGCCGACCCCACCTCACCCCCTGCCCTCCTCCATTTCCCACACTCCACCCCGAGGCGGTGGGACCTCGCTCGCGCCTTTCTTTTATCATTCCTCTCTTTATTTCCGAATGCAAATAATCCTCCACACGTGTGAGAACCGAAACCATTGTTCTCTCGCCTCCCCCACTTTGCCCCCACCACCTTGGTGACGAATCTTTTTCTACAGCATTTAGGCAAATGGTGTACCTTATACGGAATATGGGCCTAAAGTTTTCCATTTCGTCATAACCAAAGGAATGCTTGCATGTTCTGACCCTATTTGCTATCTCGTCCAGTCTAACACAAAATCTCTGAACATTTTCAATTTGCTGTGTTACGCTGAGCATTTTAATTTTTGCGTTCAATAAAGCTAAATTAGTAGTAGAAGACGTTAAGTTCTTTATGTCGCTGACGTTACTATACGTAACCTCTGCCCGTGGCTCCGCTTCAATGATGGTATAACCAATCTTCATTGCACTGCTTCCACTCGGATATTATCATCGTAATTTTTATTGGTTAACTACATTGAATTTTAGATTTTTTAATGGCTTTATTGGTTACACTAGCATTTGTCTTAGCTGGTCACCGGTGTAAACTGACGATTAGGTCCAAGATGGTAAACTCATTTTATGTTCTTCGTAAACACACTAAGTCTAAAATGGGACTGGCTCTTATGGACTGCTGACGGAACACTTAAAAGTACTTGCGGCAGATTTTCCGCTTAAGAGTGATAACTAATTCGATGGTATAAAAAAATGCTCTGCTGCCAAGGTTTTACAACTTTTTTCTCTCGCCGAAAGCTTACGCTTATTTTGCATAGTATTGAACCCAGGACATACAGTAGAACGTCTGACGATAGCTAACCGAGCAATCTTCGCTTCATTGAGGACGTCATAATTTCTACTTATTTCCTACAGTTGCTATATTACTGTTCGATGATCGAATCTTGAACGCTACATAAAAATTTATGTAGCTATTATAAAAATTTGGCTCATACTGGAAATCCCCAGCAACTTCACCATTCCAGTAATTATTTCAGGAAATTTCTAAAAATAATTATGTAGACTCAAAATCCCCCTTACGTCATCGATATTGAGGGATTTCAGAAGTAACCCAATTTGATAATCATCTGCCATCACGCCGACCAAAATGTTTGCGCTTGTCTAGAAGTGGCAGAACGACAATTTTGCAAACTTGCCTAACAATATCAATTAGAAGTGAAGAGTATCCTCAATCCACTAACGATTTTGTTGCTAGTTCATCATCAACCCATAACGTCCCACTGCTGGGCATGTTGTTAGTTACATTACAATAAATATTATTATATAGATTCTACACAACCAAGAAGAAAATCATTCCATTTACATAATCTGAAATTACGGTTTATATTTCTTTCTGGCTGATATAAACCAGATCCCTTGAGTAAATTCAAGAACTGATCATAAAAAGTATATCTCCCAATATCCAGACCCTAGGCAGTTACATTCATGGATACATTTTTCAAGTAGTTCTTATTATAATTGACATTGATGAGTTCGCGATGTGAATCAGAGTTGTAATTCTGTTATAAATGCGGGTCAGTAAGTAGGTTAGAAATGTTAGAAGTGTGAAGCGACAGCCGCCCTAGTTGCCGCGAGTGGAGGACAAACAGCTCGTTAGGCCTCCGCCTGCGGAAGGGTGGAACGCCGCGATTCCCAAGAAAAACGCTAAGTGGGAAATCAATACGTATTAGGCGCGATATCGGACCGGTCGCACGTCACCCCATGATGGATGAACGCGCCCAAACTTTCCGCGCCAACTCTAATAATGACAATATACAAATTGACGTCCGCGAACACTTCCGAAACGCGATAGCGCCGTCGACGACGCCGACGCCACTCACATTATGTAAACAAACATGGATAAAAGATAGCTTCCAATTTCTGTAATAGAAATCTCAATTACGGATATGTTTTTTGGGCCTCATCTATCATGCGGAGTAGTGAGAGCGGCTGCTCCCGTGAGTCAATCGTCGCGTCGAATAATAGCGTCGCCTTCGTGACGTCTCGCGAGAAGTGCGATATTGGAGAGGATCGACAGGCGAGAGTCACCGCGTCTACATATTGAAAGCCATTCGGTATTTGCAAATAAATATACACATGCACACGGCACGGCCGCCGCTCGCCGTGTCAACGTACCGCCACCTCGCGCATCGCTACTGCTTCTATAAAATTGAAATCGCATTTGCTGACGAGACATGGAGACTATGATTGTGTTTGCTATCGGTATGAGCCTCATGCTGTTATAATAAGGCTGTATTATTTGAATGTACTGTGTAAAGTATGTAGGAGTTCCTTAAATAGAATAGAACAAAAAACTCTTTATTGTACACAAAAATACATAGGTATGTGTCCAAACTTTAAATACACCAGAAAAGGCATTACTAAGTGAAAATACATTTTCTGTTACTAAACAACCGATAAATAATGTGTAATAATGTATATTTATATATCGGTTATTTTTCACTGGTAAAACAAGCAACCCGTTCCTCGTATTCTATATAACGTTTATTAGCCATCTTAATTTTTTCTGCTAGACTTTGACCAATATCTCTTCTGGTGTTAAATAACCATGCTGTTTTCCCAAAACTGGCATCCAATGATTCTCTTGAGAAATTATAAAATGTAAGAATTACATTTGAGAATACCCATAGTATCTCTACTTCACTCATTTGTTATTGTTAGTTCACTACACCATGTATCGTGTATAATGATTTGTTGCAAACTTGTTTGTCTATGTTAGTTGCTGTAAGTTAAAGTTATATGAGAGGTCGGGAACTATGCAACATAAGTCGCAAGGTTGTATGTTGTAACACACAAAAGCCATTTGCGACGCACCCACCTGGGGCCACCCTGTCAGAGTGCTTTGTACAACCTTTGCACCGAACTTACACCTTGTCTTACTCACATATCTACGACAACTCTATTCCACACGAAATTGACGGTACTATTAGAAAAGCTTTCAAAACATTTTATTTGACGGCTGAAGAAGCTGCTTTGGTTTTTTTTATGATACCAAATGAAGAGACGAACAAATTGTTCATCTGGTGGTAAGCGCCACGTGTGCCCATAGCAGCTACAGTGCCACTCAGAACTTTCCATTACAAAATCATGTGTGGCACTGCACAGCGCTCGTCACTCTGAGACACCGGTTCTAAATTCTAAAGTCTCATATGCCTAGTAATTTCTCTGGAAACAATGTCCTTCAACCCTTAACCCAGAAACATTTGCGCACTACTGGTGTATGAATATCTGGCAAAGGTGTAGTACTTCCCCAGGCGGACTCTTGCAGAAGAGACCTACCTCTACAACCAATTTAACCTGAAGTTGGCAAGACGTTTTAATGCGCACTACTTCCGTGCCGTGTAGCCTTACATGAGATTAAGCCGGGTAGCTGGAGGAAGGGGGGTGTATTTATGTCACCTCGGGGACGCGAGCGCTCGCCCCACCCCAATTATACCGCAGTAAAAGTCATAAAAAGACACCCGAAGTTTTTACACGAACGAAGAAGAGGCTCACGCGAAATTAAGAGGGGCGCCGAAATGTGAGATGAGCATGAATTTTTTATAAGCACAGATGATGGTGCTCCGTTTATGATGTCTTATGGTGGATAATGGGCGCGGTACACGCGCTCTTTGTTTATTCCGATGAATCATTGATGAGCACGCCTTTATTACTGCCGCGAGCCATAGCGAATAATTAATTACCAATCCAACACCGCAACTGCTTTTACATTCTCGGCGGGACAAGTCCCAAATATGTCGAGAAACTTGTGATTATGACGCTTTAAGCTCATCGATGTCAGCGTTTTCATTGTAATATCGTAATATATTGCGGCCATCTGCGATAATTTTGCACATACTTGGCATTTCGGCCAGGTTGCACCGGTCAGACGTCGTAAAGTACCAACGATTCCATAACTCTCTCCACGTAAAAAAAGTAGATAATGTTTATTTAAGGAAGATATAAAACTTTCAATAATTATTTTCACCACGCTCAAAATGAAAACATTGCTCAATGTTCATAAAGTTCTATTAAAATATTGCATTGTTATGACCTTAAAATAAAATTGTTAACAAAACGAAATAATGGTTATTCTCACATTTAATAGCCTCTATTTCCAGTGAATTATTTTATACTTTAGCCGATTCCAAATAAAAATAAGGTAATGTTTATGTCTGCAAAGGCCCTTGTGAATAACTCAAATATACTTTTTCAATTGGAAGTATGGACGTCATAAATAATGCCTTTATTTAATGGGATTTACGTCCACGAAAGCAGGTCGAAAACGACCTGAGAGCTGGTTAGCGCAAACAGCGATTTTCGTTTTGTTCACGCTTGTATGAAACAATACATTCTCACGTTTAATTTCTTTCTGGTTCTTAACAATTGAATCTTTTACGAGTGTGTTTATTGAGCACGTTGGAAATGCTATAATTTCAATTGTGATTTTTCGATAGCATTCGCTGCTATGGAAGGTCGAGTAGCGTCATTAATGGTAGCTGTTTCCTTAATTTCATTGCTATTCTTACATGTTCACTTACTGTTAAGTCTTATCTCTGACACTACTTTAGCTATCGATATCTTCTAGAAATAGTAATGTTGCACTCGTGTCGTTCTTTCTAATCACGGTTTCAACTTCCGTTATTTGATCTCGATAATTTTCTCGTCCAAAGCTTGAAGTCCAACGGCTAGTACAATGTCCTATGGCTATAAATAATAAAAATCTAGCGGACTTCGCGGCATAATATGTTGGATGCGACCAACGTTCGAGATAAAGAGTCCGCCTGAACACGGTCCGATGTATAATTCATACGGAGAAAACACTTACATTAACGCGTTGCGTATCGCCTGATTCGCCATGTTTGCAATCGCTCTTTATGTACAAAGGCGGCTCAAAATTATCATGAAAAAAGTTTTTAGTTGGAATATATCCGTAAGATTAGGTACACAGTATATTGCATGCCCTTTAGATTCCGAACTCACACCGCCGCAGTTTTTTTCCCGCAACCGCATGCAGTGCGGGACTTTAAAACCGGTAGGATTTGAAAATGTATAGATTTTCCCATATATTTTTTTTATAAACATGTATCACTCACGGTGCGGTGTTCGCCAACGTGCGGTCCCACGCGAACGTTTAGGTTTAGACACAAAAACTTGCAGGCTAGCTTACTATCAGAGTTTTTAAACTAACCGCAAATCAGAGCCGCTTTCATCTAGAAAAATCCACGGCGTGAGCTTTCATTCTTACGTGTGTTTGTATACTATACAGCAATAACATTGAATGCAGTGAGCTTTTGAGGTAACTCTGAGATATTTCACTACACAACAAAACCTATCGACTATCCCTTTTTCTATCTATGGAGTTTCCGATGGAAATTGTCATTTTGCTTACTTTTCTTAGACACATCATAAAACGTAGAGTAGATTGAGATGTCCCCACCGCGGCAGTACCGCGGTAGGTACTGCGGCCCAGTAGTGGCCGCCCAGCGGTGCGTGCGTGCGTGCCTAGCTGGCCTCCGCTCGCAGCTAATATGATTATGACAGCGCTACGTGCCAACCCAGCTCCGGGAATCCTCGCACAAATATTCATTAATCTTTCACGGTCCGACGTCCGCCGCGATGGAGATTTAATCAGATTAAGGATCATCTTTTTTGCGGGAAAAGTCATGCCCTTTTGTTGCTAGTCGACCGTCGCTCGCACTTTTGTGCTGAATTTATGACTGGCGTTGTTTGCTCTGAATGTAAATTCAGTTTTGATAGATATTTCCACTTTTGTTGATATCCTGCGGGAGGGCTTAATCATACTGTGTGTAGTGTCGGCCGACAAAGCTGTACGTGTATTTGTAGACGGGGCGCCGAGGCGACTGCTGGGCCGCGCGCCGCCCCGACCTCGCCACGCAGTCTGCGGCCGGCCGCGTCGTCTGATGCGCTTTTATAGCCGATAGGATCCTATTTTGATGGCGGACCGCTTCACTATTACAAAATAAATCGAGCAGCTTTTAACTTAGTAATTTAAAAATATTACGTTCCATTACGTTTTGATAGATAAGTTGGGTATGTTTATATTATAGATATAATCATGGAATTCGTTTTAATCGGACCTATTTTCGAAAATGTATTGAATTTAAACGAAATCATCACCTAACGCATCAATTCATAAATAGTATTGAATGGATCTTGCAGAAATGTTAACACTTAAACGGGCGCGCGGCGAAGCAGGCCGTTTGATTCGTAGATAGGGCGCGGAAGGCCAAATAAAAAGTAGAATTAAGCGCTGCGAAACGCGCGTAAAATTATTTTACCATTGTATGCAAATCGACGCCGCCGTGATTATTTTATTTCCTAAGAGGCTCCGAATATAAATCTCGATTAAAAATAAACCATTCCCGGCCGCCTTGCCGCCGTGCCCGTCATAGGTGTTTATGTTGCCGAACTTTTAAAATTCAACGAGAAATGTCCCCTTTAATTGATTAATACTTCGACGTTTATGATTTAGACGTTTGCGAAATGCTAAGGCAGTGAAACGTCGTAAATAACATCGCAGACATACAAGAAAAGTATGAATGAGTAAATAAATACACCAAAAGCTGACAACTGCGCGCTTGGCGGAGTTTGAGGACGTTTACAACCAACAAAAAGATCGTACGTGCCGTCCGAATGTGGAAATACCTGCGCACATTTTTGATGAATTCCACACTGACAGCTCGCTATCAACTCGTTCGATCCTCACATGGGAATTACGGGTCTTTTCCACGTTTTAAACAATCATTCATATCATAACCAGTACTCCTGTACTGATTTGTGGCCGTACTTTAGAAGTATCCGAAACACATATCGAATATATAAACAGAAGCCAATGATTAGAATCGCGAGATGAACTCTGCATTTTTAACAGTATGATGTCAGCCGTTATAAAATCAAAGCCTAAACAATCAAAGCGCGGAACTCAAAAAACCTCTCGGCCATCGTAACATTCTTTAACACCCTTGCGGTAAAGCTGGCGGCCATCTTGGATATAAACGCATAACTCATTTATTAAAAGGAAACGGCTTGGTCCCTGCGGCGCGCGGTGTCTAATGAAAGTTGGCGCAGCAAAAACGTCGCCTCGACGAGAATGTGTCGCCCTTGCGTTCTTGAACGTGAACAGGCTATAAAAATACCGGTGGACGGGCCTCCCCGACCCCCCTCTCCATTTCTTTTTCAATCAATTCAATCAACGGCTGCCATTCGATTGGCTTTTCACTGAACTTTTTGACGTCTCTAATAAAATATTGCGACATTGGACAGTGGATGGAGAAGCTCTACATTTATTAAAATAGGAACTTGAATTGGGTTCTCATTTTTACTTTTGTCAAGTTTTACTTTTGTTTAAGATTAAATTGTTGATATAGGCCATATTGTAATTAAGTCTGGACCTTCGAAGTTCCTCACTATTCTTTCCCCAGTGGTGTTTATGGATTGCTATCATCAAATAGCAAAAGTTCAGTTGTATCAATAGATAGAATACAATAAATTTCTGTTTGTAGGTGGTATTTCTGAAATAATTCAGAAGGTCGAATTAATGTCTACGATACGTAAATCCTGCAACGTGATCTCAAATTATACACACGCATTGTCTCTAAAAATATCCTACTTATGTATACATGATCAGCTGCGCAAGTAGATAAAACGTGCACAATTTCCTGAGGACACATTGAATCAATGAATTCCAGAAAAATAAAGAAAAAATAATACCTACAGTTTTGCATGATTCAAATTCCAGAAACTTCGACGGCTGTTACTACACGCCTGTTGTAAACATGTTGAAAAATATGCAAATTGAAATTCACTGAATATAAAACTGGATGGGGCCTCCAAGTAGCATGATTACAGTCAAGGCCGATTATGGTGCCATCTCAGGATTTAAAGTGATCCAAGTCTATGAAGAATATTGCTCCATTGATTCGAATAAATCTTCTGAATACCCAGTTTTCTTATACCTTTAGTTTTTTGTAGGCGCTGTTAATTTAGACGGACAATGGGCGCAGCGCTCGCCATTCGCGCCCGAACAATCGGCCGGCCGGCGTGCGCCCGGTTAATTGCTCTCTTTACCGGCGAATCACTTCCATTCCAACACCCAACCAAAATAAAAGTAATTATTCTAACAATATAGAATCGTAAACAGCTTCATCACTCAACCTTATCGAAAACGAAAATAACATCGGAATCTCAACTGACCACAAAGTCGACCCGTACTTAACCTGGAGTTAATTTAACAGCAGACCGCTTGGGTGGTAACCAGCGACGATATTGTCTCGAGACATAACGGCCGATTTTACGATCAAATCGGCCCAGTTGGTGCTTAATGTAAAACCAGTTTAAATATACTCGTAAATCTTACGAACGCGTGCCCACGCTTCGGTGACGCTGTCTCGTGCACTGCGCATCTCGAATATTGCTCTTCAGTAGGCAAATGCTCTGACGTGCATAACTTTCCAAGCCTGCCAAAAGAGAAATAAAACAGTACGAAATAAATGGAACAAATATGGGTACGGTACGTATATTTTTTGAAAGGTAACTAACTGTAGAAACTTACACAATATGCTTATCTGAAACAAAATACGGTGAGGTAACCTACACAGCCTACTTTGCAATCTCAGAAATAATTGCCAATACAACCTATAACCATTGATTCGAGTTTGTCCAATGCTAATTTTATAGCCTTGCAAATTGTTCGAGCGAAATGATCTTTGATTAAATTCGTAGACGTTGCATTCCCATGGCCCGTCGACGCGGAAATGGCAGTGCAAATTAATCTGAATGGTATTACTGTGGAGATCACGTCGGACAATAAATCCTGAACCCCGATAGAACAATTAAAAGACGAGTTTAAAACAATTACGCAACAGAGCCCGGGGGCGGACTCGTGAATCTCGTGATGTTATGCTTGTGCAATAGACCCTCCGTTGGAATCGTCCAAGCATAGACCTTCCAAGCCATGCACTGAATGATGTCGCTACTGCCAAGTAAACACACTAGCAATACACCAAGTGCCTAATGTCTATCTTTTCTTTGTTTTTTTTTTCTGCCACTTAAACATATATCTTACTAGCTGCGCCCCGCGGTTTCACCGGCAATGAGTATTATATTACAGTAACTGTTAATTTTTATGAGATAAAAAGTATCCTATATGGTAATCCAGGTAATCAACTATCTGTGTGCCAAATGTCATCCAAATCCGTTCAGTAGTTTTTGCGAAAAAGTAACAAACATCCATCCGTCCATCCTCACAAACTTGCACATTTATAATATTAATAGGATTGAAAAATAACATTAAGAGAAAATTTGTGTAAACACAGTAAAATTAACGAAGCTACTTATTCACAATCGCATTTTAACGATCGAAAACGTCTCTGATACGTCTATCGCTTCGATTGAAATTCAAGTCGTTATAAAACCTTATCGTTGTAATTATTGCATTGATATCAGTAATTTCGTTACAAATGTATAATTATATTTATCTACATCTTATCTTGCTGATAACGTAATATAAAGTAGCATTTATTACTGATTATCATAAAACATTTTTGTTCTTAACGCCGTTGTAACGAATGAATATTCTATTTTTATACTAGTTTCGACCAGTTTATCCGTCATATTTACCCATGGATGCCACGGAATAGTTCTACAGCTACTTTCAGTAATCTTTGATCCTTTTGTTATGTGTTTTAATGCCCTTTGCTCTTTGTGGTGGTAAAAACATAAATCTGTTAAAACTTACAATGAAAATGCATATCAGATGAATGCTTTATTGTTTAGTAGCTTTGTCGAGTGCTAATCGAAACCAATTGTTTTGCAGCTATAAGTCAAGTGTGGGGTTTTAATTGAGACTATCGCTGGCATATATCTTCTGCTCCGGGCTTTATAATAGTTTATGTTTTACACATAGTCCGTTATAATGTTGTTATTGTTTCTATATATGTAAACATGCTGTCCTTTTTCCCTTGGTCGTTTAGAGTCTGAACTAATAAAGGAAGAACTCTTAACTTCAGATGTCAATCAGCTGTACTTTTGTTTATTTTTCAGACTGCAAGTCTTGAGATTATGATCTGACACTGTAAATAATAACTCATAATGTTTGATAATAATCGGTCACACCTTGAGAAGAAGAATTCATATACTGACCTAATTTCAGTGTTCTGGAACATTATAAGCACATGGGATGGAACATACATAATCAATAGACTGCATCATCCATTTTCCAAGCGTCTTACCCCTCCCGAGTGCAGTGGGTACGTCCGTCCGATCTGCATCCAGGCTGATCCCATTTTAATGGAGCGCCCGGCAAACAAGCTCCCGAGCCGCTTACGGCAAATCCACCAAGATCCTATGCACCACTTAACTGTGAACATACAATGTTCCACCGTCGCTCATGTGCCTAACTTGATGCTTCTATCGCGAACACTCTTATATTCATATTGAAAAATGAAATATAAAGCACTGAGGCACGAAATCCAGAACGATGCTCAGTCTGTATATCTATAATACTTAAGCCTAGATTTGAGTGTCCGTTTTATGAAGATCTCCACTGTAATCTACGCTGGCCACTAAACTAGTTACGCAAACTTAGCGTCATTCTGGAAATCTAATGACTACAGTGGATAATTTCAACCTAAAATAAAACCAGATATCATTAAATGTTTTCATGTAATTGTGGTAGTAAGCAGATTTTAATAGCGTCATTTTACGGACCCATAAAACACGAAACAAGAACCTAAATATGTCACGACAAATCGTACGATAAGCTATTCAACGACAGTCATTCAAAGTCTCCGCTATCCGCAAATAAAACGTCACCGGCCGACAGGCGGCCTTTAAAACCGCTGCACCACCATTAATTTCACACGTTTAAATGGGAATTAATCTGGCTTTGTGCGCTGCGAGCGCGTTCCATGTTCATATTTAGCTTGGTATTGACAATATGCTCACACTAAGGGCTCGATTCATTAGCCGAAGGCGAACGACCTGCGGATAAAGGCCTGGGATCCTTCCATTCGTCCCATGGCCGCACCTTCGCTGACCTGAGCGCTAACGAGTCGCAGGATAATGAATGCATTGAAACGCTATGACTGGTCGAATGACACGAGCTCAACTCTGACAAGAATTGAATTAACCATCTCTTGCCATTTGACGAGCTCGGTGGAAATCGCTAACCCACATCGGCGGTGAAACAAATAAAAAATTGACTCGGCCTCGATAAGTCTCTAGAATGAATAAATCAACAACGATTTGTCTTCTCTAGCAGGTAGATTTCTAAAATGAGGAAATTGTTATTCATGCAAATCTAGCTTTACACGAGCTGAAAATGAATCCTAAACAAGACTCTCATAAATAATATGGCTCCTAGTCTACATTTTGTACAAAAACAACATAAAAACCCGTTGTTTTCAGCCGTTCATGTCTCATTTTGTCATTCATTTATACGGAACATATTTGACTACGAGGACTAGAAAAATCGATGAAATCGAGATTTGATTCAAATCAAATATCTTAATAGGCTCCAAGAGGGTACTCGTGAAAATTTGTTGTCTCTGCCACCGAATTCGGAATACTACTATTAAAAAAAGGCATTAGTCTAGTCTATTGTATTCCGAATCCGGTGGTAGAGTCGGTGAATTTTCATAAGCGCCCTCTTGGGGCCCATGTATATAAAAAAAATTACTTTGCCTCATTTCATTAAAAGTCTGCTACGTGAAACTTACGAGCACAGGTACTTGACGTGTATAGATTGTGCAACAAACACACGATCTTTAAACTTCAGAATAACTCCGGCGACTTCAGAATTCAAAATTTTCCACGATTTGTATTCCGTCTGGAGAATTCGCCACGTCGAGTCCCGTAGTTCCGATGCAGGCTATTTTAAATGTAAAGACGGCGCATTGCATAATCACCAACGTGATTCGCTATCAGTATTCAGTACTAAATATTTATTTCCCTCCGTTTTTACGATACTTTTTTCTGCCGCTCGTCGTAAAAGCGTTCTAGTTATCGATGGTTTACATTATGAACTGACGCACTCGCCTAAACCATAAATTGCGTTTTTGTACAATCTGAGTCTCAATTCGGGTCTTTCTTCCTTTTTTGTCCCGTTTTTTTTACTGGAATCAATTATTATTTTTCCGGCGGCCGGTAATATGTGAGCATAATGCATTTCTCGAAATGCGTGGATGGAATCCTAGTTAATACATGGGGCTACCTATCGTTAGTGTTTCTGCAATCTGGGTGTTTGTAATGGTCCTCGTCGTTCTTGATTCTCTAAATACGGAATTCTAGCCTAAATCTATGACGTGATGCGCTATTCAAAGAAAACAAATCGGCAAATCGCATTTGAATTCGTAAAGTATTATATTTCCTAAACATAAAGGTAACATTTATGGAGCATCACCAAATCGAAGTTACAATAAAAATTGAATACGAGCTACCGGCCTGACGCACCGTGACGACTGTTTCAACTACCGGTTTTAGACGATTCAGGGTTCCGTATGAAAACATTCAACGGCTCTCTTAACGACTTTGTATGTTTTCGCTAACAACCCTCACACTCACAATTCTCACGTACGATAAATTTGATTGTTTGTATAGCAAATAATGATAATAATTTCTAAAACAATGTATGTTCTGCGACATTGATTTGTATTGTGTAATGACTAATACGATTCGGGCATATTATATACAAGTTTGAAAAGATTGCCTTCTAATTTTCCGTGCACAATACCTTTTTAATTCGCTGACGCGCGAACCCTTTCAACTTAAAAACCTTCTCACTTGACGAAGGCTCGATTTTAATACAAAGACAGATCGAGCATTAATTAAGTCGGGCTGATGAGTTCGCGTCGCCCGCCGTCATTACTGCAACATGTAGAGGCGAGAAGCTTTTTTTTTTAATTCGTCATTATTCTGTGGCGTAAAGAAATGTTAATTCGAGGCAGCGTGAAATTAACAGCCGCTGGATCGCCCTTTGTAGGGCCGCGGCGGCTGACTTAAACACACAACGGGTGACGAGCTACGAGCTCCTTTCATATACACTCTTATTTGCACTCGATTGAGCCTTTTTGTATAGTTTCATTAAGAATGGGTTGTTAAACATCAATTTGTGTAATGCATGAATAGCCGGACAGTTCGCGATGTTTCTCTCATCGTGTCATTACTAATGTGTAATGCTATGTACGTTGATTATCTTGTATTCGTTAGTTAGAATGGCCTTTGCGCTTGAGGAAATACAGCTTTCTTGAGACTAATTTGATGTGTAATTTATACTAATATAGCACCACTGAACTCATCAATTAAAAGAAGAATGCTAATAACCTTGGTTTTAACTAAAAAGCAAGGTAGAATGTACTCACAAAATAAAATACTTTATAAGATTAGAGACGGCCTATCGATAAAAAAAAAATACAAATGAAGAATCGTGTAGTCAAATACAATCAAATCTATAAGTTATTTGACTTTGTTACAGTGGTACAAAGTGAACTCGGAAAAGCTGTCGTCAGAGCTCAACGAGAAGTTCGTCCAACTGCACCCTGATGATGAGACGAAGAAGTTCCTCAGCAACTCCATAGACAAATCATCGTGGGTATGGACCCAGATATGGTACCTGCTCGCCAGGGCTGTGCTCAAGTACTTCTGGTCCATCACAGATATTAATGGGTAAGTGATTACTCTATCTGTTCTCTACGTGACTGATGAAGATACCAAAAACATCCTGAGGAAATCGAAGGTCTGAGGTAAGTTTCTGAAGTTCGCTGCTGAATGGAAACCAGCTGCTAGACATCCTCAAAGAAGAGAAAGAACCTTAACAAGTTCACCATCTTGTTTCATTGGAGCGCTGTTCCAGGCGAAAACATGGACCTATTTTCATGATGCCTACAAATGGCTGAGTAATAATTTTCGAAATAGTTAGGACTCTTTTTGGACAATGAACTTTAACTATATGTACTTAAAATCCTCAATTTAAAGTAATATTCCATAGAATAAATTTATGCATTTTCCACAATACTCTGAGAGATTGACAAAAAAATAAAGACACTAAGGACTGATTCATTCATTGCATGGTCAAAATGTATGGATGATGAGAAAATAATATTATTTCCTCCAATCTTCTTAACTAGAAGTTAGTTTAACTAGGGATCTAAAGTTCGCCCTAAACAAATACTTAACTAACTCCATCAAGTAAAATTTTACTTCGTGTTATAGAAACTAGACTCGGTTACCCGTATAATGTTAACATATTCTCACGAAGTCTCCCAAAACACACCATAAAACAGTTACAGGCCATCACACCGTCTCGAACGCCTCAATAACTGCATCCCCAAATTTTACGTTGCCCTCAACTGAGAACATATCCAAGTCGCGACCTCACTCCACATATCCACCTAAATGCAAAACATTTATCTAGATTTAGAGACACTTGGAGTTTGTGAACAATCGTTTCATACCGAGCCAGAAATACATTCTCGTGAAACTCCGCGATTCAACCCGAACTTTTTAATTTAATTGTAATGAATCATATCTTTCACAAACGATGAATCGCCGTCTGTATGTCGACAATGGTCCATTATTAAGCGTCCAGATTCGTCCAATTACGCCAATTACAATCGCCCTGTATTTGTGAGTACTAAGCATGTAAGTACCTACGTATATTATTTCCTCATCCATTGTGTCGTATCTGCACAAATTAACTAATTCGAGTCGAGACTAGTTACGTGCTAGTGGAACTCAAAGTTATCGATAAAGCAAAAAAATAATCGAATTACCAAACAAGTTGATTCATCATAATTAAGTGAATAATCCGAATCGGTCAGTGGTTTCACCAGAGGCTGTACAATTAGATGATTCAATATTTGGACTTGGTGGGATAATTACATCGACCAGCTTAGTCATGTTTCAGTTAATTATTATAATTACGGTCATTGGATATTGGAATATCTAAAAGTACCTGTTTATATTATGTATGTTAAATAACTCAAAGTTATATAATAAATGAGTTCCTTTAACTTCATTTTCATGTTAGATAGATAGATAACTCTTTATTGACACCAAAATGTATAAAAATACAGATAAACAGTTCAGTTCAGTCAGTTTTCTATTCTGATTAAACAATGAAACATTTCATGTTTGTCGTTTAGTTAATGTTTGATAAATAAATAAACTTATAGATATATATTTTCTAAGTTAAGGGGTACTTACTAACTGATATAAGAATAAGTTAGTCGACATCGATAAAGATGAATGCCCAGTAACGAAGCCATCACTAACGACGTCCGGAGTGGTATCTGTGAACGCGCACTGAAAACGATCGCGGCCGGGTGTCTATAGCGAAGCACTAATAAATAATTTAAATAAATTGACGGACGAGATTTACTCATTGGCTGTTTCCGTCTCTCAATTACGGTTTATTTATCACTTGCCACCGACTGCTGACGGTCGAATGAACGAAGTATTGGACGCTAATGCGAAGAAGTCTGGGGACTTTGGATCTATTAGATGTAATAGGTGTAGAGCTGTATGGGTGTTTAGCGGTTTATTTTTCTGTAGTGACACTTTAATGTTCAAAGTAAGCAACAAAACCCAATCATCTGTATTTACAGCCGTTCTAGAGGCTTTATGGCTTGTTCTTCGTCAAGTCTGGCGGTGGCTACAGGTCCCTCGAACCACTTGCAATAAAGCAATTAGAACTACAGAGAATGCCTTAATTCATTAGTTCCTTCCTTTTGTTTTACAGAAACGCTTGCGGTTCTCAACTCCCCTTGTACTAAATATCCGGGATATTAATCATTGCTTATAGTTAGGATAAATGACTCAATAGACACCGACCGACCATTCGCTTTTCCGGTCCAAATGAATACGTTTTCAATGGATTTCAATTGGTTACTCTTGATTTATGTTTCTATAGTGCCACATCCTACTTACAGGAATAATAGTTTTTAAGTTGTTGGATTGGTGCTGGCTGTTTTGATAATCGATAATTGTGATTGGGCAAGTGAAATTCACTGAAGGCCATTGACAGTAACCATGACTTTGATACGATATTATCTACTCTTATTATAGGTAGATAGATCGTATTCCCCTATTTCGTCACTGTTTTTAGTATTCGCGATCTCAGGTATAAATAAAACTAAAATATTTAATTAAAGCCACATTTTTCTAAATAATAAGTTTGGGCAAAAGTGGCGCTGGCCGAATCAGATATTTCACTGAAACTGGCCGTTACCAAAAATAACAAAATAATGTACGTAGTAGATACGGTTTATGGTAATAAACGAATAAGTTTGTTTGTCACTCGCACAATAGCTAAATCGTCGCAAGCAGAGCAGTAGGTAAGAATTACACAACCGCAAACTAGAAAATCAGACCAATAGATATTCGAAATTTATTGGATCTACAAATTTATAATTTCTCACTTGTTACAATCGTGTTCGATCAATATGACCCGAGTGGACAGGTTTCATTGACACCGAACAATAAACTTGCCCAAATCAATTGGCGGATTGTCCGAATTCGAACACAGCTCGATCGCATGTTGACATTCAACGATTCACATTCGTTCACATGTCGTTTTCAGGACAGTGTTTACAGATCTCCGCGTCACCGGTGCACCCACAAACGTGGACACAGCTGGTGTGACATTCCATGCTGATTTCCTGTTAGCTACCTTTTTTGTGTGTGAAATTGTAGCGCGTCAGAAACATTGGTGTCATTCGTTTTCCACTCGCTCTTTATAACCACGAGAGGTAATTTTACACGTAATTTTAAGTCATCGTTATTGTTGTCCTTATTCCGTGCTAACGAGCACAGAACAAGTTCAGCTCGTGTACGTCTTGTTGCCGAATAGATTGAAATTGAAAATTTAATTAATTTTAACACCGTTTATGAGGTGATCGTTATTTTTACTAGTATCAATTTCTGCAGTAGCCAATTCATTCCGCGCTACAAAATTCTGCGAAGTGCCTGACAATTAAGTATTTGAGAAGTGACGCGTTAAGGGCGAAGGATCACCTTAAAATGCAAATTCTCCGTAAACGTTTCGCATTGGACATTAACGTGATTGTTATTACAGACTTTAATTACTTCGACCTTTTTAAACCTCTCAAGTTAATAATTCGAAAATACCGTGTAATTATATTTGGGACGCCCGTTAAAGATTCATTCTCTGGCATTATTTAAACAGCTTCTTTTTATGTAAATTAATGTGTTTCCATCTACCAGTCTCATTATTTTTTGCATATGTGATATTGCGAATCGAGTTTAAGCTTTAATCCTTTTCGAGAACTGATCGAGTGGAGCTTTGTCTGTTGGTAAGGGCGGTAATCGACGTCTACTGTTTGGCTCTCCGCGGTCCGCGGGAATGTTTATTTATTTATTGCGCCACTAAACAGCGGTGTGGTCCGTATTCCGAGGCGGTCTCCACTTTTCAAGCGCAGCCAGCGCGATCGTTCGATAGTGTACCATTAGCGCGAAGACTCTCGCCGGCATCCAATTGTGCGCTTAGATATCGCATACAAATGTCGATCGGTTCTGTGCGCTGCGTCCCCGCTCGCGCTCATCTGCATTCAATCCCATTGTTGCCATTATTATTGTATATTATGCGTAATCGCTAATTTATGGATCGCACTGACCGTATAGCGCGCCCGCCCCGTCACTCTGCTCCTAGATCTAATCGGACTTTAATGGTTTATGGATATGATTCTGTTTATCTGCATGAGCTGTTATTTTTTTTTAAAGCTTTTATTCTGACTCTACCCACTATGTGTCTGCAATGTAGGAACAACTTTGTTCCTAGATTGCTTCTTCGAGTAGTCCAGTCGGGTGGATCAAGGTAATTACTGACAGAATGACGTCCCTGCGGGGGATATGTCTTCTACATTTTAGAAGTGTCCTGCGATGCCCAAATATATCCGCAGTGATTGCAGAGGGCGACAGTAATTATTTGCAACAAAAAGGCGACAGTATCTTAACAGGGACTGAAAGGACGCGCCGATCCCGGCGCGCCATAAAAAGCGCAAAGAATACACCTCGATATGATCTCACAAAAGCCGCTCCTGAATCCTACCTCGATGCTAATTTCCACTATCGCGTTCGCCCTCATTCATTTTCAATCGAAGCCAGCCTCTGCTTGCTTCTATTTTTTTAAAATCACATTAAAGAATCGAATATGGTAGACGTTTTTTTGTCCGACCGGTGCGTGCGACGCGATTTATTTATTTGCGCGGTTTTTTAAAGCGACATTCCGGCTCGCTGTATACTTGTGTCTACCCGCAATTGGCATTTCGGACTAAGCGCGAGCTATACAAAGTCGCCGGTTTTAACGGTTGTTTTTAACGCTCGAACCTCTCGCGCAAGAAACCGAGGATACAAATAAATTATTAATCGTTTGTCCTGTCTTTTATAAATTAAAATCCGTCCTTTTTTTGGTCGGTCGCGCCACGGCCGTGTATTTTTTGGTCGCGTCGCATTTCGTTGTCTGTCCTCGAATTTATTAAAAAGCTTAAGCCAGAGGTGAGCAATTAAATCTGTGACAGAAATTAATACGGAACAAGCCGAGCCACACCGGCGACTGGGCTGCAACCGGGAATTAATTCACGGCTTGTGTGCTTTATTAATCCTCTTATTATTAAAAGACCTTTTGATGTCGGAATCGTCGAGCAAGCATTTAAAGATAAATTCCAATCTTTCTTTATGATTTTATAAACTTATGTTACATGTAACGGGCGCATAAAAATATGGCAGATAAACTCAGATAAGGCTCTCCTAAATCTCTCCGCATAATAAGTTGAACAGCGGCAAAACTTCCGGCCGACTCGCGAAGGTGCATAAATTAACGCGCCCGCGCCCGCACTTGCCGGCTGAGAAATTCATGAAAATTATCTAATTACGTGTGTGCAGAGAAAAATCGCGAGTTACTTACGTAACCGTCCGGAAAATTACAGGCATAAATCACCCGAGAGGGGGCGCGGGGGAGCGGGGTTGATTTTCCATTCGCTATCTTTTACCCTGGTATTATTTTGATTTATTTCCTCGCGTAATGAAAGCGTACGTCTCGTGTTGATGTACCAGAAATCCAGTATTCATTTCGCGAAATTGCTTTCGCCGCGCACGTTAGATGGGTGCATCATTATTAACTAAGTAGCGGCTGTATAAATCTTGGTCATCGTAAATTTAGTAATAACGTAGGATGAGTATCACCGCAAACAGGCGTTACTCGCGTGGCAGATGTTGCAGCGGACGTTGCGGTAGTGTTGTCACAGCCCCTGGCGCAGCGCATGGTAAGGATGTGCGTGATGAGGCGGTGAGCTCGTTAACGTGGAAAGTGCCACATTCCGCGGCACCGCACATTAGGCTGCGGCGGCGCAATTATCCGGTCTCATCGCATCTCTAGTTTCACATCTTGTTGGACGAAGTGTCGCCCACCGCAACCACTAGGTGTTACCATTCAATTAAAGAACCAGTAAGAAAGAAGTCAACTACCTCGGTAACTTCTAACGATGCCCGATCAGCTCATGCTATTATTGAAATTGCAAAATCATTCTAACATTGGTATATCAATACAATATAAAGAGAACATTACAGCTTAAATTTCAAACAAAACAGCCCATCTCTGTGCCGATTAGCATATTTCCGTCCAATATTGGAGCTTCCGGTTTGATTTCCTTCATCACGGTTTATCTTATGTTTTGGATAAAGTCATCAAATATAATTGCATGCATGCTGCAGCACAATAATGATATAAACTGTCTTATGCATAATAGGTATGCAAGTTATTGTGAGAGCAATCGTGGAATGCCAGGAACGGAGCGTAATGACCACCATTATAGCTGCGCTAAACAGGCGAGAAGCAACCACCGACCACCGACCGACACCCAATGCGTTCACAGCTTTATTATTATCTTGGGAATTCTTTAAGAAAAACATTAGCACTACTTTAATATTGTTCAAAATCGCTTTTTACTGACAATACTATTTTTTTAAGATTTATAGGACTTAATATATCTGAGGAATATCTCATCCTAAGCACGTCTTTTTTTGCCTAAGATCGGCTAAGTAACCTCGATCCCGCGTCAAAATACTTCCTGTAACCTATGCATTTGTCTATAGTGAGTACCGAGTACATTACTTGCCTAATGGTTAATCGTTCTTACTGAAAAATAACTTCCACCCATTAAATAATTCCGGCTACTTGACCAACACTAACAGATTCAGATCGTATGTCTAAGCTACAGCCATCATAAATCGGAACGGTAGACCCTAACAAATCGCGTTTGGAGTCGTATCGCTAAAACGACTACTAAAAATTTTAACGGCAGTCGGAACATTTCTTAATTAGACAGTTTTTAGTGTAAGGCAAATTCGGTTAACTCCAACAAAGGATTCCTTTACCAAATAAAAATAAATCAGTGAATCGTGACGAATCACGAAGGTGTTTCGCCGGAACCCTTTTTGTGACCGCTCGGACTAATCTAGTGATCCCTCGGAGTTTTTAATTAAAGATAATGAAACATAGCTTCACGTACCTACTGCTCTGGACGCGTCGACAGTTTAGGGTTGCCTGTCGTCACGTTTCTTCATGCTGTTTCAAATAAATGAAAACAATTCTCAGAGAACATTAAAAGATAAGGGGTCTCTACAGTCCATAACTCTTACTGAGAGATGGTACATGTTTACATAATGTATTATTGCAGCAATATAATTCAACCACAAACAATTTAAATTACATTTGACTCTAAATTAAAATTTCTAGATTTTGTAACTAAAGTTTTGGGTCACACTGCAATTTTTATGGGCATGCAACCACAACTACCAGGTGCTACTACAGGTACTACTACTACTACACTTACTACCAAGCAAATAATCTGTTTGTCTTGTCACTCAGTGTCATATGACTGATAAAGTCGGTAAATCAATTAAAGTGGTTCCTAGGTAGCCCTAAGTGGCCAGCTGGGTCTCTTGTGAAGTAGTAATTAAGGAGAAGCTCAGTGGCGTGTATAAGTTCTCTTCACAATGTAGCCAGTAGCCGCTCGCCGCGCCTATATTCAATTTACAACACAATGCATCCACGCTGACCTTGCCTCATCTCCCTACAAAACTTTTAAAACCTCTATCATTAACCGAAACAACAACTTTTATTATCCATCTCAGTCGCAATCGTAAAATCATTCAGACCTTTCTAATTCCCATTCCTACTAAAAAAAACTACATTAAGATCGTCTTTAATAGCGTTGATTACCATCTATGTTGAGTGGGGAGCGATTATTTCGGAGTCGGGTGATGCGAGAGAAATGCGTGCGCGCACGCGTCGCCACCGGGTTACGCTGTCGTTAAGAAATTACCGGCGCGGAGTGGACGCCGCCGATTTTATCGATGGAATTTATTGTCGACACTCGGTGGAGGCGAGGCGAGCGCGCGTGCGCCTCTATCAACCAGCTTTTGGATTTCCAAGCCCAGACTTATAAACCGGGATGCCGGTGACAGCGTTTGTTTTTGGCACAAATAACGATAAATGAAAAAAAGAAACAATAAATTAAAATTGAACTCCATAAAGATAAATAGATAGTAAATGGAGATGGCAGGTAAATCTTCCCCGTGATACAATATGATTAACATAATTCGGCTACAGCGCATAAGCATAATGCAGTTAAAAATTATTTTGTCAACAGAAGCTCATGTTAACCCTATATCGTAATGATTTCAATTTCAATCAAACATTTATCAATCTGGCGTCGAAACAATTTCCCCGGTTCCATTTATTGGTCGCATTCGTCACGTATAGAGCGCGCCGCGAGCGCGGCCGTCGAAGATGCCCCAGCGCAGCACAGTAGTAACGAGTGTATAATTATTGTGCCGCGCCGACGGTAGCCGAAAGCACCGAAAGGCCGACTCATCGTAATTTGATGGCGTCGGCCGGCCCGCCCCGCCGCGCCACACAAAAAACTAATTAACAGAGATGGACCAAGATACGAGTCGGTGCATCATTCGCAAGAACAAAATAAAACGAGACGCCCGCGCCGGTGACTATCAATGATTAATTTTAATTTTCGTGTTAGTGAACTCGGCCTTTGATGACTTGCGTATGTTGGTATGCTCTTTATCCGGTCACTGTTGTAATGAGACTGCGCATCGCAATCATAAGGGCTTTGCTAATTGTGGACCCATATCTATAGTATTTCTAAATTTAGAATCAGTAATAGAACCAAAATGTCGTTTTGCTCGTTTCGTTACTCTGTTGTTTAAAAAAGGAAGCTAGGGAAGACAACTAAAGTTATAGAAATAATAAATGATGAAGTCAATGTTCAATAAAATGTAAGATCTATTACCCTCACGTTGTAGCCGATAGCCGGCCTCTCACGCCACCTATATTCACAACTTCCCTCAAAAATCATCCATTCGCGTCTCTTAACACTATCTCCTTCCACAATCTTCTAAAGGCTCTTGTTCCATATATTAGAAGACATTAATATTGACGCAGTAATACATGGTATATACCTAACGCGAGACGGTTGTCCTCTTCGGACAGCACTGATAGATGGCCGCCATGATGGATCGCAGGACGCCCGCCAATGGTCGGACGACCGCAAACACCGAGACACGCTTACTTGCTTGTTATTGCTGAATTTAACTAGATTGGAGAGATTTCTGACGCAAAACTATGTGCGATAGAGCGATGATAATGACATTGTTTTGAAACTAGTTATATTGTAATATTTCCTCTTTATCCGACTGTAGAAAATAATATACTGCGAGACAATTTGAACTGCTAGCGGAGAATGGAGACAAATTCTGGGTAAGACGGTTTGGTTATCAGAAGTGACGCGACTCTACGTGTCTTACGTCCATTTCCATCATTAATTTCTGAAAGTAGTGATTATTCAGTAAACTGATTGGTAACAAAAGTCGCGAAATTATTACCAACTGAAAGTCCGTGGAGAATTGCATTTGGGCGTCGAGGACACGGTCACTAAGAACCGAAATCCGATAACCGACCACGACACGTCAACAAGGCGAAGTTAATCATTTTTAATACTTAACGTTTTACTCGTAACTGTATGACTCCTTGCCAGCAGTGAGGCGAATTGCCATTGTTCGCCAACTTTGCCACCGTTTTATTACGCTTTGAGTGAGTATTTTTCAGTGCTGACACAGGACACAGCGACGAACTTGAGAGGAAGCCAACTCTGACTAAAATATATGACTGACAGCGGCGGTGCTATTAGCCGGAATAATTAAAACTCCAAACGTGCCGCCTAAAAAGATGACGCATACTTCCAGAAATTCTTAATTATAGCTCTTGGATGCAATCTGACCTTCATCTGATTAGTCCTATTCAGAAATCCTTTATTAAATTGGCGGCGCCGAAATCGGACGCTTCATTAACGCAGGGACACGGCCGCGACCCAAAGAAATGTCACGTCAAAATCGCTTTCCGAGAAGCGTAGCGCTACCGGAGCCGAAAGGGAATTAATAAATACAAAAGGAGTTATAAAAACCTGTGACAGAATTAAGAGCGGGCGCGTTAAAAATGGTGGTGCCCGCGAACAAGTGAAACATAATGCGCGAAACAAAGCAGCCGGAGCGAATGCCTTAAATCATTTTTAATTATGTTATGGCGCGGGCGCGTTGTGGGTCGGTGTGAGTGCGCTTGCACCCGGCTTGGGTTTCACTCGACTGCTGTGCGTGCGCATAGCCGATCACGGCGGCACGGTGAGCACGCCCGTGTCACTGTCCGTCCGATGCATGACCCGTCATCTCCACCTTTCGTAAGCACCGCCCGCAACCTTCTTACATTATCTTAGTCAAGTTACTTAGTTAATCGAATCAGGACACGCCATTGACCTTCACTAAAAATGAAGCATTGTTAGTATTATTTAAGGCTGAATATTTTGTCAGTTTCAGGATTTCAACTACGAAGCGTCCTGTATAATAATAAGGCATTCTAAGGTGATTTTGTGACTTTACTATCTAATTCCCAGAAGTTTGTTCAATTCTCAGTTCACTTCCTTTTTATAAAAACGCAATACTTCTTGGAGTGACTAGATCAGGTTATCAGGCTTCAATGAAGCTTGTGTAAGATAGCTAAACATTTGCTACCTTATATTAATAGGCAAAAACGAAGTATTATTTAGGAGGCATACGTAACCGACTCATTGTTGGTCGGCCTTATTTCACGGTAGCTTAGCTATTATGGAAGGAACACTCCGTTCGCTGAACAAGTGAGCGTGGTTTTGATTTGTCGTTTTGTTTTTCTTGGATCTGTTCTATAATGGGGATTATTTCTCAAAATCGTAGCCATTATTAAAGTATTCGTGATAATTTTAATAATCTCAGCATATCCAATCTTCTTTTGACATTTTGATACATAATATTTTCTATTTCATATTGAGTAACTAGGTATTGAATCTCGGTATTCTCTCCACAATCTAGACAAGATCTGCGCTGTCTCAAAAGCTTAATAACGTTATCAATTTAATAAATTAGAGTAACTTTTAAAAATGATTCATAGTTTTACACAAATTAAATCTGTGGACCAAATTGTCAAAGGAAAAAAGGCTTAATTGATTAAACCAGGCATCCCCAACAAACAATAACGACGTTACAGCTCAATTAGTATTTAAAAATTAACATTAAAAAAACACTCAACGCGGATGAAGGTCAGAGTGCGGTTAGTAACGAAGAAAATATACATGTTTTTCACAACAGATCGCCCATGAACCACTCGTATCGACGTTATCCTTACATTTCTAATGGTAAACAGGCCACGAGAGCTGCTAGTGATTTAACAAAACATCTGTTCTTGTTATGACTACTCTTTATTTTTCTCGTGACGCTCTCATGCATTCATTTCCTTGCCTCTGTTTATTTCAAATCAACTGCGATTGAAAGGTTTCCTACCTAGAGATGTTACTGATTTGAGCTTTTATCGAAAACTATCAAAACCCTTCGAGGTTATTCAGAAATGTACCAAACTAACTGTAAAGTACTAATTTTTTTGGTATTAGCTGCGCTCTGCGGTTTTATCCGCGTCTTTTAATTTACCAAGTAAAAAAAACAAACAAATCGTGAGTTCATACAAAAATCTCTTCAAATTTTCCAATTTTTGGGGCAACTTTTCAAATTTTGTCTTCATGAAAACCTTCCTCGGACTTCAACAAATAATTGAAAAATTTATTAGCCGAATTGGTCCAG
Source organism: Campaea margaritaria (assembly GCA_912999815.1). NCBI lineage: Eukaryota > Metazoa > Arthropoda > Insecta > Lepidoptera > Geometridae > Campaea > Campaea margaritaria. The sequence continues at coordinate 6,961,991 of OU538801.1, forward strand.
TCGTTCTCGAATTATGCGCTGAGCAACACATTTAGACATTCATTTTTATCTATATAAACTTTGGCCGTGTGTCCATCACGACTTGATATACACTCATGTCCACCTTGCTAGCTACCACTTATATTCTGTGCTACCTACCACCAGTAACCGGAAAATTTATCGCCAAGTTTCGGGATGTTTAGGCAGCAGTTAGTGAAAGCCACTCCGATTCTAAGTAGCCTTAGAGTATTTAACTTCTACGAACACATCTACGCTTGATATCGGGTAATAATAAAGTGGGTTCACGTTATCCTATAACGATAAAAAGTAATCATAAATCCCAAATATTTCTCGTGATTAAATGACTATGTTATTTTCGATACAGAAAAAACATTTTTTTGTACAATCTATAGGGTGATTATCAAAATAATTATGGTGCTACGTGAATCAAATAGTGCATAGAAAAGACATCAACGCATGTGCTGCTACGGCATCTACGTGCACTCCGAAAATGTTCTTACAGTGCTACAGTTGTAGCAGTCGGTTTATATTATTATGATTTACCTAAAGACATTTTTTATTAACTGAAAGCCACTGTCCATTTTATATTTCTTGTTATGCATGGTTGCAATGAAGAGATCGCTCTGAGCTATTAGACCGCCCATTGTGACACTAATTATTAAGATTTCTTTGTTGCTACGTAGCCAATACTTTTATATTTGTTTTTCAATAAAAATGGCTATCTAAATTTAACCTTTTTGTACACTGAAAAAATTCCCATTAACAATTGAGACTGAAATAAAACTGGACTTAATATTTTTTTTTCTATATTTCCGTACAAGTTAATTCATAGTTACTGTTGAACTCGGTAACGTTGTAATCCTGTCGCGCTGGAAACAACGGTCAAGAGCGAGTGGCAAATTACAGCTACTCCAACTAAGCGCTGAGGTACAAGCCGTACAAGACAACAATCAGCAAAAGCACGCGCTAATTTGCCACAACGAACCGATATCGTGTAAATAACAGTTCGTCCATTGCGTCGTCCGGAATGCATGACCGATCGGCCACGGCGGGAAAAAGCGCTCGCTCACCGCTGAATGAAGCGATTAGCGCTCAAATCGTTCAATGGTGGGCCGGCACGCGGAACCAAACGCGAGCCACGACGCGCCAGCCACCATTGTCTCACCCGCTTGACCCGTGCCCCGAGTAAAAACTCCCAAAACCAGCTAAAAACTTCTAATGACAACACTGCGAGACGCTTTTAATTGGGTAAAAAATTTACCGTTTTTGTCGTGAGTTGTGTCGCTGACGAGCTTTCGAAAGACACGTTGCGCATCGTTGGTTATTCTGATTCTGATCAAGACGTTTCTTGTCTCTAATTTGTTTTTCTTACGAGTACCTACTGGTTAGTGATTAATTAACTTTAGGAGTACTCATTTTACTTAAACTTTCAACAGATTTCAACACCTTCTTAATTTAGGGGGCTTGTGATATCTACTTTATCTTGAGGTCTTAAGTAATTCTTAGGAAAAAAGTTTACGCTAATTTAGAACCTCCAAAAAGTCTTTTAATAGTCCCCCAGCTCAACTAATTCAGTACCAAGGCTCGAAATGTCTCTCGTTTAGGATAAATCCCCGGGTGAGGCTCGTAACAAGGCGTTTGTTAGTCGTGCACAGCCTCGCTGGCTAATTCCCCCGCTACGGCCGCCGCTGTCCGCATCTCATTTACCTTATTAAGCAGGCACCGTCACTCAACGTCGCTTGCGCAGCGCAGCCGAAGCATAAACACCTCCTTACCCGATCTATCACCTCTCTAATCGAAGCAGTTCTCTTTCCGTGTCGAACTATCGAACCGCACTCGGGAACTCATGAACGTCTAATCTACGACATGTGAGCCTTCCGAACTAGAATGAGGCTACGTAATTGTGTAGTTTTTTTTTGTTTTGCTATTTTAGTACGTGGCGGTTGACAGCTCGTATCCATAGAAAATCCTTGTATAAAGCTCCCAGATTGTATTTACCGGCTATCCAGAACACAGACTCTGTCAAGGAGTTCCAACTCTTTATAAGATGCATGCAAGTGTAGAAGCGAAACGCCTCATGAATTGTGACCGTCCAATCAATACGAATTTCAATAAAGCTGAATTCAAAATTGGAATTAAGCGTAATTGTCCAATTCGAATTCCGAACGTAGAATACTCAGCGGCTAATGGTCTTATTCAAATTTGGAATACGGCGAGTGGAAGGATAAATCTCGGGGAGTTGGAGGAAGGCGCTGGGTAATGAGCTAATTCGGCATGCGCCGGGCGCCCGCTCTTGAGATGTAGGTAAGTAGCAATGCAGCGGGGATGCGGGATGCACTCACCCATGTTCTGGATTGGATCTTTAACTTGATATACCCTTAATGTGGACGTATGTTTACTACTACTTACTTCATGGTTCAGAGTTGTGTAATAAATAACGCTAGAATATCATTTTCAATATATGTATATAAGGTTTTCCTCGAAAAAAACGTAGTTAACAATTCTTATAATGATAAGGAGGCGTGAACGAAGGAAACCCCAAAGACAATAGGCATTGTCTCTATGTAAACGCAAACGGAACGGACCAATCCGACGGCCGCAACGCTGGCTGGCGTCGGTAATTAAAAATTCAAATTAGGAGCGTCGCCCCTTCGCGACGCGCCGTTGGTGATTACCGAGCGTTAATTACGCGCGACCAATTAAAACGCGAGGCGACAGAGCGACGCCTGGAAGAGCCAATGGGAGGCCGGCACTGAAGCGAGGCGTGGTAATTAAGACGAAAGGGTTGTGATTTCCCGACGAGGCGGGGGTGCGCAATTAATCACCGAGAAGGAGTGGCGTGGGACACTCCCTTGTCTATCCGCGTTGTTTTTCAGGATGACTCGCCTTAATGCGAACCTCGTCGGTAATCTATTTCAGGAAGCCAGTTATGGTGTTTTAGGCAATTAAGTAAGGTGAGGTGGTCGTCCGGCGGTGAAGCGCTTGCCGCTGGCAACGCTGCTTAAAGGTTTGAATTTCAATCACTAAACTCTGCCTATATATATTTTCGCTCGCCATCAGCTTTTACTGCACACGTCAGCCTGGACATCGTATGGACTTTTTCTTCCGACAGAAATATCTTAACAGGTTGACGGCAAAAGACTGTCCATGACAGCTACGTATCTGTCAGAAATAGAACATTCATTGACGTCACCAGAAAAGAGTCACCGAGTGACGTCACGCCTTCACCGCACGCGCTTGAAGCCTACGTACGTAGACTTATAAAGCAAAAGATCTTCAAAGGTTCAGGCACTCTATTTGCATGCGGCAATTCATCGGAACGCGAAACAGATGTAGGTGGCAGAAATCGAGTTTTAGTTCGCTCCGGTAAACCCCGCTCATGGCAAATGGCCCTCTTCCGCAGTACGCACCTCGCTCCAGCCTTAAATGCGTCACTATTTTCCATAAACGTGATGTTTTTATCCGCGATCTCGAATATCTGCCAGTAGGAGTTTATCGACGCTATAAAGTTGTGGCTGCATGTAGAAGCTGTGATTATTAGACGTGTTATATATTTCGGTTTCTGTGAACATTTTGATGTATGGTACATGCATACATGAAAATGTTTTTTAACAAAGAAACGTTAAGGACTGAGTTCAACGACTTATTGCTTTTTTTTTAATCTGTGAGCTTTAGTAACTTTGATCCTAAATACATACGATACACTAAATCTAGAAATATTTGGCAAAAATATCTTCATGAAATACTTTGAGTAAACCCCCAGCCAGGTCAGAAGGACCAATTGAACTTAAGCCTAACAAATCTCGAACTCCTCAAAACTTGGACGTTCCAACTCAACATTTCAAAACTAACAAACAATAAATTAGTTTAATTCCGGGCGGGGCTCACTTCGGCAGTGTTATTAACAAAGCCGATGAAGTATAAATGATCCGCGTAGCCATTCCTCAAGGAGAGTTATTCCAGTCGCCTCCTCGCCCCGCCGCCCGCCCCGCGCCCGCCGTCACCGGCAGAAGAAAAATGCTAACACGCCCCCGCGAAAACTATTAGTTATTTTGGCACCCCCACAACCCCGCGCTGCCTTCGATTATGGACCACTACACTACATTCTCTTTTTAACCGGAAATATCACCAATATTGAATCGTTTGCGAAATACAGGGTTCATGAAAAACGAGTATTCATCGACTGAAAAAAGTTAATAATTAAGAGGAAATACCACAGTTGGATGACATTCATATATTTTATCAAATATTACACATATGGGAGTGTAAATAAGAAGACTCGTTAACACGTTCACTGCTGAAAACACGCCTGGCGTGCGAACCCGTACTGCTCTATTGACAATTTTATCAAGCCAGTTACGTGCACCCACACTGCTGATGGAGTAAAGTTACGGCACAACACCAGTAAACAGTAAACACATGAGGCGTGAAGATTCGCAAAAGTGCCAAAAAAGTTAATGCTGTTTAAGCCGCAGGTAAAGCTAATGTCGAGCTACTTAGTGTTATAAACCGTATCATTATCTGTCATGCTTACTGGGCGCCAGATTTTGTGCACAGATTGTTAAATGACTGAAACTGAAGAGTACACTAGAAGAAGGCTTATCAGAACACAAACTAACATTGAAACCGTAGAAAACGTACGAACATCCACAGGAAAGACAACACGCCGACTTAACACTTAAATCCAGCATTGCAGACGAAATGATGAAATTCAAAATAAGATAAAGAATATGGCCCATAAAAGTTTCATTGCTGTTAACTTATTTATGAACTTGACTACATATTTAAACATACTTACATACGTTGAACGTGCGGTACTTATAGGTTTTGCGAAGGGTTTTATGTTGTCAAACGTAAATACTTCTCTACAATGACATTATACGTTTTAGAAGTTATGTTCGGAATTTCATCGGAGGTCACGTTAGGCTGTATGTCCTGCCGGTTGTCGTCGATTGATAGCAATCGTTAAACCACGTGAGGAGCCCTTGGGCGGACTGACAAACTGACACGAAATGCTGACACTGCCTATTTCGAAAAAAATAGGTATTTACCTATATTTTGAACAATGAAATGAAATAATTTGGTTTTCCTGAAATATTTTCAAAGTGTGGAAATGGCTCAGTTCCACTTGCGAATATAAGTAATTAGGTATATAGGTGGCCTAACACCCGATATTTTTACTAAAATGAAAGCTTGATCCGATATAATTGTCACTTTGACAGAGCCAGTTTTGCTTCAAACAAACATACAAGAATCCCTCTCATAGGCAAGACACCTAATCACAATTTACATCGTAACACCTTGGGGTTCAGTTCACAACTGCAAACGCTTTGTCTTTGAGTTTGTTTTCCTTTCGATGTTTTATCCATTTTTCTTAACCCGCAAGTGTTTGAACGAGTACGCACGAAGCGGATGTATCTTTTGCGAGTGCAACAGTTTCATGTTTTATCTTGTTTTACGAAGTTGAGGGTCTTGTTTCATGTTGCATCCAGCTGGAAAGGGTTTTGAAATCTGGCATCTTTTGAAATTGATTATTTATCAATAGCCTATTTCTTATAGCCTTTCCATTGCTGGATATATTCCCTCTCTCGACTAACGCCACTTCGCCCGATCTTCGGTTCTTGTCATCTATCAGCTTCTAGCTACCTTAAGCAGGTCGTCGCTTCTGCGAAAAACACTTACGTTGGTGGCTATACAGTACAGACCAACACGAAAGCGACAAGCTGGACCACACCTTGTACAACGTGAGATGAAGTCAAGTCTGGAAAGGTTTGTCTGGTAAATTACATAAGAATTTAGGTCCTTTCTTATGTAATTTACTTAAATGTCGGGCACTGCTCGTCGTTTGGAAGAATAAGTAAAGATACTTGATATTCTTATTCTAACAAAAATGGTCTGACCACTGTCCATTACAATCCTCGGATTAGGGTGCCACAGTATCCCTATATAAATGGACCTGTGTGAACAGTCGGACACCCTCCCATCTGTCATGTGCTTCCGACACACGACCTCATTGTTTAATTGACTTGTGTCCTGTCCTTCTCACGTCTCGTGTGGACGCTACTTTATGTAGAGCAATCTGTATTATGTATGTTAGCTTCTTGTCGATAAACATATCTTGGTTAAAGAATCCTCTTGTAGATAATGGAGGACGATGACGATGATTATTATTTTCTTTTCTTGTCCGTGTCATTTTAACCTACCGAAACCTGAGCAGAGAGTTGATTGACTGATGCTTTTAAATTTGAAATGATTTAGTGACTGTTTAACCCAAACTCTGCTTTAATTGTAATAGGTAAAGAACAGACAGGTGTCTTATATGATTTTAGTTAAATTATTGTTTTCAAGAAGGAGCTCTCCTAGTCCCTAAACTGAAAGCCATATAAAATAATAGGATCCAACTAATCCCGAGCGCACACTCAGATGGCAAAGTACAAGCTCTTGTTAGCGGACGTTGAATTTCAACAACAATTTTCTATTTCCTCCGTGCAACATAGTTACACGAGCGCGTCCGAGCCGGCGCGCGGCGTCGTGTAGATAATGTAACTACCCGCTTACATAACCGCCACACAAAAGGCAACACTTGCACACAAATGAACGAGCATGGTTTGCACATACGTTGAATAGACAAAGCACACAAGCACGTGAGGTCATCTCCCCTCATTAGGTGGTTAGTTTTCCGGGCGTGTCCGCAGACTCCACGGATGCGCGGGTGTGAGGTGCACGGACCGGGTGGCGGGGAGGGGGCAGAGGGGGGGTGCAGACGGGAAGTTACTTAATTAATCCCCGCGCGGCCGCCATTGGCCGGTGAGGCGGTCGGGCGGGCGGATATCTCATCGCCCACGCGTTAATTGGGCGGGCGGCTGCCACCTAGATTAGAGCTAGCTATATCCGTTAATGAAACTCGGACTCTCTCAGTACCTACTGATTGAGGCCGTTATATAAGAGAATCCGTACCTAACGAACACCCCCCCTAATGAGTTTTCTTTCATGATGTTATTGCCAATCTTCATCCGTATTACGTATGTATGTAGGAATTTTATGAGATTTCTCGGAATTACTTTCACACTAACGCGTTCCGCAAGCCCTCTGACTAACCGCACTTTACGAGCGGCATTCAGAGACAAAGGTAAGTAAGTTGTAAGCGTGTCCTGGAAGTAAATACAGTAACATCGTTACGCGATCCTCGTATCGTGTACCTGTTGGATCCTCAAAGTCCTTTTAAAGGACGGAAATGAAAAAGCGTAGCTATGTCTGGCACATATGAGGCTGGTGGAGCGTTAATAAATATTGTAGCGGAGTAGAGCCAGCTCCAAACTAATATTGCTCTCGTCGCGTCAAGTGAACGTATAAAGCTCAGATTTAGCGTGAGCCGAGGGCTGAGCGGGCGCGAAACGCCCAGGTAAAGTACCTACTTACACCTCGATATACGAGGAAACGTAAATTATAATATTGTGTGTGGCGCTAACCCTCTCGCGCTCCTCGCGACGTGAGCGCGGCGCGAGCGTGTGTGTGCGCCCACTGAAAGAAAAGCAATTTCCTCGCGCCACCCGCCGGGGCCGTGGGGGTGAGGTCTCGCGCGAATATAATTTTGTTCATTTTTTTCATTCGGCCGAGTTAATTCGGCTTCGCGGCGTAGTCGGCTATTGATTAGGGCGCGTCTTACGTTTTAATTTGTTTGCGCGCGCAGCCGCCGATGCACCCGCCGAGATGAGTCCCCCCGGGGCGCTTCCCCGCAGCTCCTAATGAAGCCTCCGCTAACTACGCGCGCCGTAATCACGCTCCTTTTCACAATCACGCTCTGACGTCAAAATGCTTGTTTCCAACTAACTGCGCAACGAAGAAGCTTTCTGAGATTATTTTTAACGAAACATGAAAGAATATAATTTGTAAGCAGCTGATAAGAAATCATCGTAACGTTCGTTGCAGCTACATTACGTTCTATATCGTTACTACAAAGTTACACGTTAGCCACTGGTAGAGTAAAATTTGGGTGTCATAAAAAAAACTCTGTGCTATGTTGTATTCTTGAACAAACGATGAGGAATCTTATGGCTTAATACGACAAAGTGCCTATGTACTTGTACCTAGCCACTATTAGTTACTCTATGCAAATAAAGTTTACGTAATAAAAAATAATGAGAACCATTCCTGTTACAGCATATTGGGAATCTTATCTAGCAAACCAAAAAGGCTACATTTACCTACCTTAATAAAACGTGCTGCTTTAATATCCCTTCTAATAAAGTTGGTAGGCAGCTATACTACTAGCTAGGAATGCCAGACGAGCTATCTGATCCGAGCATGGCTCCGTGCACCGTAATTAACGTTGCACCGTCCAAGTGCGGGTGGCAGCGCGACGCCATTGGTCATCTCCACCACCCCCATCTTCACCCCTCTACCTCTCGCTAGAGCCTTCCTCACCCCCCGCACCCGCAGTGAAACAACGTCGCCTGCATGTGACACATTAGTAAATGAGACGACATTCGTTACCCCCCTCGCTTCACCTCCGAAACCTCGCTTGAATTTCCTCATCGCAAGCCTCCGAGAGGGTTAACGCGATCCCGATGGGATCCCGGAACTATTTGTAGCATTATAAGGACTTGCAGCCTGTGCACGTTACGCTTCACCTGCAGTATAAAATACGCTAGTTAAAAACTTCTCTTGCATTGGTCTACAAATGTAGAGTTTGTGGCGTACGCTGGGAGCATATCAGATGCTACAGTTTTCTAACTCCGCTTGTTACACTTGTTGCAGGAACTACGTATTATTTAATTTGACAGACATTTTCAGTCAGCATCAGTCTATTGCTGGATCACAGACCTTCTCTCCGAGAGAGGATGGACCATAATCCACCGGTGAATGTTCTCGCTGGCTCAGTGCGGGTTCGTGAATTTCAGTATTGATAAATAAAACAAACACCTACGGTGTATTGTACAGTGTTACGAGGTTATCCTCGTGATTTTCATCGAATCGGTATCTCGGACCATTATTATTGTTAGGGTTACGTACGCAAAAGAATGTAGCTTGATTGGAAAATAATCATGTTGTTTTTTTAATTACGACGTGCCCGGATTGTAAAAGTTATATCGCTCTATTTTTCTCTGCTTATCGTCGAAGCTAGCTAGACTAGCAATCCGCCCCGATTTCACACGAGTAAACAAAGAATATTCTATAATTTGTGTACCTACGTTTTTAAAACCATCCTCAGAGATAAGGTAATTTATATGTCGAACACTGAAATAAAATTCTACTCTATTTGGGAAAAAAACAGTGTTGAGTCAATCGAAACCTTGGTGCTCAAGTTCGGCTCGCACTCGGCTGATATATTTTTTGCAGATTTTCGTCTCGAAGAACAAAAAGTTCACATGTTCGATTAATAGGGAGTGATCACTGATATATGATCAGTAGATCAGGCATGTCCATCTCGTTGAATTAGACATACCTACTATGAAATTATAATAATTATCGTCTTCCGTTTGCATGTACCTAACCTACCCGCATTGAAGTGATTTATTTAGATAAGTGAGTAACAATGCGCACACTCGCCGAATTTGGGCATCCGATCAGTCCGCAGCGGCGGCAGCGGGGCGAAGCTCCCCGGTCGATAAATCGAGCGCCGCCGCCGCCTCCGCACGGCCATTAAGCCTCTCGATAGTGGATACTCTTCGGTGCTTACTTTGTTTTATTACTTTCATTTTATTGTTTTAATTTGTGTGCGGTTGCGCTATTTGCGTGCGCGCAGTTTGTCGCGCGCCCCGCCCACCGCGCGGCGTCCAATGGCGAGAGGCGCGGGCGCGCCGCTGCGCCGCAAGCGCCCGCGCCGCGCCGCCGCCGCGCCGCACGCCGCACGCACAGACACCGCGACAATACTCATTGTTTCAAACTATTCTCTTATTTTTGTTGCGGCCTGGGCGTGCCTCCCACCGCGCGATAATTTCAATGTCGCCGTGTATATTCCGATATTGAGTGAGATTCCACTCTGCGCATGTTTTATCGTCGGAGGCGCGTCTCGTCAGCGCTACTCAATAAGCAATAAACCATTCGCCTCCGAGAAGTTATTTTAAACCATGCCTGGGATTCGAATTGAGCCCACGCCTTTACACCTTTTAAAGGTTATTGTGTTTCCGAAACGTTAAAGATACTTATTAAGTTTTACGGCGTCCCTGTATCTCCACAAACATTTGCACTTTGTAGTGGGTCGACTCGTTCAGTTGGCGTGTGGAAATGAATTTTCAATTCCTCGAATTTTCATTAACAAACGCGTGGATAGGTACAAATCTGAAGACGCTTTCGTGGAAATAATCTTTTCAAAGATTCACGCTATCGATAGACATCGAACATTGGCGCGTGTCAACCGCAGACTCGTTCTATACTATGGCGGCGAGGCGCAACAGAGGCGAGTCGTCGCACGAATAATATTAAAGGGGAAACTAAGCAATTGATAGTAAAAATAGGCGGCGAAATAGAAAAATATCGTCCGACGCATCGTGGGCTGGTAAAATATTCAATCGGGGCAATTCGGGTCCGCGTATAAATTCGGCACCGCCATTATTTGTAGCGCGTCCTCGCGCGACCGAAAATCGGTACCTACATTGATAGTCGTCATTTTTCTTGTAGGTATCGTTAATATTTTACGGGTGCGTGTCAACGGTTTATGGGCCCACTCTTAACACTAAAACGTTTTAGCCGTGCTCTCATTGTTTATACATTTTACTATCCCCGGTTTTTTTTTATAGTTTATTGCAGGGTGAGTGCTGTTCGAGGTTATGACAGCGTTACGTCGCAGCACCGCGCGATTGTGCGATTGTGCGCCATACCACGCGACTTCATCGCGCCCTTATGTCCATCGGAAACTTCCCAGCGATCATGTTTGTGTCTCGTGCCGCTGCGCTGTCTGGATATCTACCACTTCGTCTATCCGCTCCATCGACACAATCGATCAATATGTATGAATATTAACATATTACGTTTCGGCATAAATATAAAAACATCGTACTAACTCTAATCAAATTCTTCAAAGAATACTTTCAGGCCCATTTTCTCATATCTTCAAACGTCTTTGTCTGTATCTACACATGAAAATGGTATAGCACATAAGAACGAGTTCTTATCTAAGTGTAATTATCCATCCAAGTTTGCGAGCTCAGAGAAAGAATTGCTCTCGTCTCCATGCGCGCGTGTGTGTGCGTGCCCCCCGGCGCGGGGGTGGGGCGGGGGAGGGTAGGCTCACATGGGACGCTCTCTAATGAGGTGCCTGAAAGCGACAATGTCTTTGAGTAAAGCAAATGTGTAGGTATCTACATTCAGGGGTGGAGCTCTTCCTATCTGTGCCGCCGTCTCTAATGTGTACATATCTGTAGTGTGTGTTTATTCGCAGTAAATAACGCTTATAAGCTCCTTAACGTGAATACGGGATGAGGAAACCTACTCTCTAATGGCTTCTTGGTTACATAAATCAAAATTATGTAGGTAGGTACGGTGGCTTATGAAAATATCTTAAGTAAACAGTAGGAATAGGTTGATGGCTATAGGTACCTAGACTACCTAGGTATAGTTTTCTATTAGATGATGTCACCCTAAATATTCCTTAATTGTTGTTTTAAAAGAACGAAACGTGCCTGCCTATATTTGGAACCAGACAACCAAATTGCAAGCTTTAATTTATTCCATGCCCAGATAAAGCTGCGTGTCGGGGGAGTTAATGAGCTCGAGTCATATTTTTACAGTAATAGGCAACAAAGGTAAAACTCGGTGTCTCTCGGAGAGCGGGGGAGGACGGGTGAGGTGAGGCGCGCGAAAAGCGAGGGTCGATTGCGCCTTCCGGTCCGGAGCCGGTTTTAATTTCCCGCGCGAGGCGGCGGCGCGTTAAGTTTAAACGGCCGGAGATGAGCCGCACACGGACTAATATCATGCACGGCCCGGGCCGTCGCCATAGCGACGCACGCTCAAATGACGTGTGTGGCGCTGCGCGGGTGTGAGGCCGGGGGTAATATGATTTGAGCGGCCGGGGCCGGCGACACCCCGCCCGCTTGTTTGCTCTCCGATGCAATCGCGATACGAGCGCGCGCCGCCGCCGGAGCGGCTGCCTCCTCGCCCGCCGCCCGCCGGCGACACATCTCTCACCTCCGTCCTCGATAACCGCATCGGATTCCTTGTTGCAAGCCACCGCATTCTATTGAAATAGATACTCCGCACCCGCCTATCCTCCTACTGCTCTACTCGATTTACACATCACCCCACGTCTCACAATTTTCAATGTGCCTAGACGTACCGAGCTCTGCCGTGTGGTTTCCGTTACCTACCTATTACTCGTAGTACCGGTCTCGAAATGGGGCAACGAATACTCTTATGGTAACAAAAGCTAACTTATTCCTTTTGTGAATTTTTCAAGAACAAATAAAGAAGCTCCTGGACGAAGCTCATTCTCGTCATGGTCCTAATAAATCAATCATACAACTCTCTCGTCATATTCTCAGATCTTTTTACTTGTTGACTCAATCGTAGCTCGTCTCGGGTTAGTGGAATATTGCGAGTTTGCGCCGCGGTCGGTGACAATTACGCGGTGTCGGTGCTCATTAGTTGCGGAGCGCGGCCGCTTCATGTATCATGTATCGCGCGTCGCTCGCCGCGCCACCACCGCCGCCGACGGGACAATAAAGCAATCAATCCGCGCGTCGCCGTCCGCAAACGAGCTGCAGACGTCCGCAGTCCACACTCTGTCCGCACCCGATAACGACACGTGTGTCATACAATGGACGTCATAACTACACCCAATAACCGGGAAATCCGACTGAACACCTGAAAAGGAAGCGTCGGATACCTGTACATCTATCGTAATTGAGCATTTGGAAGGCCCATCTAAGGCCGCTCGTCGGGCATAGTAAGCTGCACCATTCGCGCTGCGGTAATTGCGGCGCGGATGCCGGAGGCCGCGGATAATGCCGCGCGTGATATATTGTACTACGGCTAATAACAGAGCCGGAGCTTCGCGCCGATTATCCCTTTACCCGGCGAAGACGAATTCGTATCGATCGGTGCGACGCTCGCTCTCAGCTAATGAGAGCTGGATTTACTTCTCATTATCCACTTTCGCCGCTGGCCCGCGGCGCGATGAAGACGTAGCGGCGCGGGTCGGCGCGGTCCGCCGGCGCACAATTTGCGGGCCTGCGCTAGACACTGGGCCCGAGGCCCGCAGCGTTGTACTGTACCCCTACCCGGTAATTGCGGCCCGGCGCTATCTGCCACAGGATAGCAACGGCCACCACCACACGACCAACGGTAGTGGATAATTGCGCTATTGTTGCAGCGCACTCGCGAATAGCTACGCCACAAATCGTTTCTGAGGAAGTTTTCACCAAATTAGAAGGTTCAAACCACGAGCCAAGTTTGCTGCTTCGGCAATTAACTTAGATGAGAAAATTATTAGTCTCATAGAAACGGCTTTGGCTATAAATAATAGATACCATATCGTTAGCTGTAAGCTGCTACGCTTTAAATTCTCCCTTTGTCGTAAGAAGAGTTTATTAGAAGATGAAAACAAAAATAAAACAATAACGTAATCTGTTATTAAGTGGGCATAATATAATCATCATCTATCCTGCATCAGCAAGAACCTTCTCTCTGGAAGACAATACTGACCCATAGATACCAGCGTGTTGGTAAATACTTGTTGTGCAGTATCAGAAGAATGACTACCACACATTGAAAACCTGTAAATATTCCATCGGACATGGAACTGGTGGATATACTTAGAGATATCTTATAATATCAGTTTCCAACTCACTCTTTGGTAATGCGAGCTAAAACTGAATCAAACTTGTCCCCAGTTGGCTCGGTCGAGGCTCCATGTTCGTCCTCTCGGAGAGCCACACGCAGTCGTTGCTTAAGGCAGCGCCTGCCTCAGCGCGCGACGGCTCGGGCGCCCTAGTCGACATTGGCGCCGGCGACGGCGAGGTCTCCCGGCGCTACTCACACCTGTTCGCCCAAAGATACGCCACCGAGATCTCGGCGAGTATGCGCAAGATACTCGCCAAGAAGGGTTATACGTGAGTATTCTGCTTTTGAATTCTCATTTAATAAATAAAATAAATAAATAAATTTAAAAACAATTGCCTGTTCTTCTCGAAAGCATGTTTGCCGAATCCAGTGACAGAGTTAGCTAACTTTTATAAGTACCATCTTGGGCCCATGAGAACTTAGATTTTTGAATTTTTACTTTTCATAACTTACCCAAATAGTAAGTTGTGCAATTGTTTTTTGCATACTTACAACCAAACTGTTGTAATCTGTTAATGGAATGGAATGGCCTGTGTTATGGCTCCCTAGCACTATCAAAGTTGTGTTGTATCTGTTGGTCTTCCGAATAAATATAAATGATAACTGCGACGTTTGTTGTATGGGAAAACACTATGGAGTGTGCAGAGCCGCCCCGGTGGCTAAACAAGAAAATCTGCTCAGCAGTCAAAGTGTTAAAACTCTAATGGTGGCTCCTCCACACATTCACCGATCACAAACGAATACAGGCAGACACGAGCGTGTAATTACACTTCCTTAGACTTACTGCGTGATGTTACCTAACTCCAGATTGCTAGACATCGACGAGTGGTGGCGCGGACAACAGTTCGAGTGCGTGTGCATGATGAACCTGCTCGACCGCTGCAGCAAGCCGAAGACGATGCTGAGGCAGGCGCGCGCCGCCGTCGCCCCGGGCGGCGTGCTCGTACTGGCCCTTGTGCTGCCTTACAAGCCCTATGTGGAAGGTAAAGCCCTATATCTATATTATACAATTAACACGTTCACTGCTGAAAACGCAACTGCTGCGCTTTTTATAACTTGCCGCGAGTTCGGGAAAACACAACGGTGTTTGCAGATCCGTAACCGTGGCTAGACAAGAAAATCGGCTCAGCAATCACAGTGCTAATGGACGGTGGACGAAAATGAGAATTTTTTTGCAAAACTCTTCTTTACCTTTCGGCTGGGATCTTAAATTCTGCACGGTCAGTCCTGAACCTGAGGGTGCATGGCTTCGGGTGTTTATTTATGTTTATTTATATATTCAAGTCTAAATCAGTCTAGTAGTATGGGTCTCTAAGTAACAAACTAAAGGCCTGCGTAAACGAGGGACTTTTGTCCGCGGAGGACAAAAATCTCCGAAGCTCTCTGTAGGTGAATCCCTTTTTGTACGCAGTACTTTAAGTCCTACGCGCCCGTTATTCGATGCAGTTGTAAGCGATCTATTTTGACTGATTAAAACTACCCCGCGACATGTATCGCGTCTGCGCCGGCTTTTATAGATCGGACATTCTAAAGCCATCAAAGTTTTGAGTTTGGCAACAGTTGATTTTTACGACATTGGCTGGTTCTAGCTGTGTTGTTTTCCTGCGGCTATTTCCGATATGGAAACGAAGTAATGAATTATGAACGTTATTACATTTTTACCTCCTCTGTGGTGCTTACCTAATAGAAAGGTGTGAAAGGCGAATAATGAATCAATTAACCACCCTGCCTCACCATTTCAGTAACACCAGACCACAAGCCCGAAGAGCGTCTCCCCATTACAGGACTCTGCTTCGAGGAACAGCTGGCGTCGTTCGTGGCCTTCATGCGAGACGAGGCCGGCTTCGAGCTGGTCTCCTGGTCGCGGGCGCCGTACCTGTGCGAGGGAGACTTCGCGCAGGCCTACTACTGGCTTGACGACTCCATATACGTGTTCAAACCGAAGTATAGTCCGACTGATGATTAAGTTTCGTGAGTTGTAGTTTGAACCTTGATAACCACAGTTAACTTGAAATTGACAAATTGTGGTTAAACCGTTGGTTACGTGCCCGCACACGTAAAAGCGGGGCGGTGCGATGCGATGTCGCACCGCCATAATCGACCTCACCGCCTGGCTGTCGGACCGCTTTTATGCGTATCGGTCCTTAAATTTAGTGAACTCTACTCTTTGATTGGTGTTGGTCTTGAGTAACGCGCGTGGCTCCACTAGGCTGAAGCTAGCGTACCGTTCAGGCTTGCCAGAAAATTCGTACCTACATTAATTTTCTGTCGGTTTACTGGTAAATTCCGCCGAATACAGCTTAAATAGACTAGTGGACCCACGCAGCAATAGGCATTTATTACATGAAGATGAAGACGTGGTTATCAATATTTATTCAGTTAAATTTAGCATGAATTTTCCGCCCTCGTTGTCTTTCATATAAATACCTTAATTAGAAGTTTCGTTCGACTTGAATAAATAATTATGTCTACCTGAATATTTGATGTAAGTTAGAAATCGGTCGAACTAAGTTAAAGCTCTTAACTTACGTAATAATACAAAAATGTTTAAGCATCACTTAACAGACTTATCCAAGTTCAATAACTTATGAAACAGGTGTTCAAAACAAGTGTATAGGTAGTAATATTTCCTTCTTTTGAACTTTGGTAGTCAATGCTAGAACTTTTTACATTCCTAGGTGTGTTTTCACTGTACCGTATTTAATCGTCTGTTTAGAATAAGTTACCAATTTGCTGACAGCTAAGCTGTAAAGCAGATGGTTTTAAAATAATGTTGTGTACGTAATAATCTAATGTTTCTATTCTGGCTAGACGCTCGTATATCTATCTACCTCATTGTACGTCTTTTCTGTCTCTGCTGCACATACAAATATGCCAACAAACGCTATATTATTAGCATTTTAACAGTTTATATTCGATAACAATATATTGGTATAATATTTGCTTCTATCTTGATCTATATATCTCGTGTATCTCTTGCATGCATAACGTCGCTCAGTATAAAGTGCATGCTATGCCTTATCGTTATGGAGATTAAGATTAGACCTGACTTTTTTGTGCATAGGTGTAATATTAACAAAGCAATAATTATTATATGTGCTTAATCGTAAATTCTAAAAAATTTAACTTGATGAATTTAAATGAGTATTATCCGGTTAACCTTGAAGAGAAGACGCACACAAAATTACATCGAAGGGTAATTTATAATAATTATGGTATTATTTTAATAAAATTGAAATTTAAGATTATGGTGTCAATGTTGTGCTGCACTGTAAATATATTTCCAGTCACATAATAATATATTGTATTTATTTAAAACATTATTTATACTCGAGTTTTTACATATTAATAAGTACGTTGTGTGATGTGAAATACAAGCAAATGTTTTTATCACTGTGTGCCAAAAATGTTATGCGTTGAAAATGCATGCGTTTCACGTTTAGCTATTTATCTGTAAGGAACGTCTTATTGCATTTATTAGTTACACCGACTAAATAAAGAATAATGATTTTGATCTTCTAATCTCGTCTTAAAGGTGGATATTTTTAAATAAATGTTATTATCAGATCTTGATCTTTAATTTCAAAGTATTTTGTTCAATCCTACCTCCTTACAACTGCAAGTGGCAAGGAAAAGGTAAAATTGGAAAAGGATTGTTTTCCTAAGTAACGTTAAGTTAAGTTAAGTAAGTAAAGTTACTAAGTAACGAGACGAGCAGATCGTTCGCCTGATGGTAAGCGCCACGCCTGCCCATAACAGCAAAAGTGCCACCCAGAATCTGTTGCGGCACTGCACCGCACTCGTCATCCTGAGGTATTACAAACCCTCCTTCTGGACGGTCGGGTAAAAACGGGAATGAAAGGACGAAAATCAAACCAGCAATATCTTTCATGTCATTTATTTCTAAGCAAGGGGTTTCAATATTGGGTTTGTTACAGAATACGCTATTAAATACGTTGTTTTGATGTTCGGGATAAGGTAATAGAAATAAACAAAGGCGTTTGCGTTTCAAACTGAAACTAACTATGTGGATACTTCTAACATTATTTTTAAACTTCAGATCAAGTGGCAAGTTAAAATTTATCCGTTGGATAAGGAGTTTGATAGGTGCAGAAGAAATCAAACGGAATATATTCAATTATGAATACAGTGTTGTCATTTCGGTTAAGTACAGAATGTGATTAGATAACCGCATGTTTAATCTTCCGTACAATTGTATATGCTACATGACAACTTTTCATTTTATTAGCACATTCTGATACATACCCTAAATATCATTATTACATTTAAAAATATACCGAATTATAAATACCCGTGGCAAAGCAAAGACAATCACTTGGCGATCTATTTATTTCCATAGATATCCATTACCAATAAATTGGCATTTTCAATAATTCTGCCATAGATTTCTGCACTTTGCCACATTCAAAATATGATTGATTTTCGCGTGTCAATATTGCTTTTGCCAAAATCAAATTTTGATTGAATTAATTTTATCACAGAATCCAGATCCAATAGAAACATGGTTGAAGTTAAATGAATAGCGTTATAGACTATATGACATGTTGTAGCATAATATTATTCTAGTTCTACATATGAAATACCTAACTATTGGTGCGTTTGAAGATAAACATATCACTAAATATAAAAGATAAATAGATACATGTGGTAAAGTAACCAGTCTACGTTAGATGTGGAAACGCTCGAACATAACAACTCTAAACAAGCACTGCTTGCTATAACTATTTATTATGATGTGATGAAAATTTTGAGATCATTATAAACATATTCCAAATACTGTGTAAAAATATTTAAAGCATTCCTAAAGATCGAGCGTTTACTTCCATACAACACAGTTCCGATATCGAAAAAATGGGCCGATCGATAATAATGCAATATGAAATCAATTTTTGACTAGAAAGCTTAATCTAATACAGAGAGAGATTCTTTTGGAAATGTATAATACTTAATAGTAGATATTCGACGGTTACATCAGCTTAGCACTAAGGTGTATTGTTGTCGCTAACGGTTTAGCCTCGTCATATTTGGATAATGTACTGAATTCGCCATCATTAGTAAAAATAACTATTACGACAACACACCATAGTTTACAACACACCGAGTCCAATAAAATATAAAATAAACAATAAAAAGCTGCTTAAAATTATATTCGAAACAGTCAATCAAACCAAATATGATAATATGTATAAAGTCCACAGACAGATAAAATATACTCAATACCGAAGAACATAAAAAATAAAAGTATTAAAATATTAATACTTCACAAACCTCTCCAATGTGATGTGATTACAATTTATCATAATTTAGATTTACAGTACTAGGATACAAAAATTTTAAATGTAGGCTTTGCCTAATTATTGCACTAACAAACTTATGTAATTCATTATTTCACACAATGTGATGTATTTGGAAGTAAATAGCAACTCTTGTTGTTGTATCATCTTAAGTATTCTCTCACAACTCCAGCCCGCACTCTATTTACTCTACTGCACGCTGAGAACGCTCGGATCACGAACAGATTTTAGTAAATAACTCAATTGTTTCTACGTAAAGTAGTGAGCCATATCGCGGCGTAAATCGTTTTATACGAATTCTGTTGTTCTCAATGTGCAGTATGAATAGATCTTCTACGAGAACATGACTCGCGACAACCAGCCGCATAACCTAGGAATAATATGAACCACAAACTACCTATGTTCGGTTTTTTTTTGTTTTCAGACTCAGTAACCATAAATGCATGTGAGGCTTGGTGGCAATACAAATATTCTAACAAGCACGGCCTGGCCCTTAGTCTCGTCAAAAGGGCACTTTCTAAACGGAATCCTGCCTCACGGCTAGTTTAAAAAATCAGATAAATATATTTATACCTGAATTTATCAATTCGAGTACAACATTTGGTTTTAGGCGTTCTTTTCAAATGACTAATGTTTTTTTTTGTAACTTAAAAAGGATATTATTTTGTTATTAATGGTGCATCTTCGACCTAACGGCTTCGGTGATTTTATCATATCCATGTCAATTGATAGTTAAACTTGATGTCTATAATTGGTTCGAACGAAGAATTAAAAAGTATTATTTCAATATCCATGTGTGGCCATATAAAAACTATTATTTTCTCTTTTTTCGCGTTATTTCCACGGAGTGTTAGACGTAACAGCCACGCTGAAGCGCACGCTGACTAGGGCTTTATTTCAATTGTGTTTCGCGCGATATTTGCGCTGAGCCGCGTCGAGTTGCTAATTTGGGCACTGTAATCACCTTAACAGATGAGTAATTATTTTACGGAGGCACGTGTCATGTTACCATAGATTATCTATGCCTCATCACTACTTATCTTAATCCACAGACAACATTAGCTAAGACGTGAAAAATTGCAGTCTTCAATAAGATACTAACCTCCCTATCATTCACAAGACAAGACATGGCGATCAAAACCTAATTTTAATACACGCACCGCACTCCGCCGAGGGGCTGGAAGCCGAGTTGTGAAATCATTGAACGCGACAAACGTTTAACAGTTTTGTCTCACAATCTCGTGTGCTTTCAGCAACATTCATAGCCTTTTATTTAAGCCAGTTCATCAGCACCTTCACGTTAAATTAAATGACTGTTCCCCAGTTCAATAGGGCTAAGATGCGCGCCGCAGGATAATATTACCGTCGTGCGGAATAGAGACAACATCCGAATAGACATCTCTCTTATGCACGACGACGTAATTATTTTAATCAGGAAACTAATTTCCTTATTAATTAAGTACAGTTTCTTTATTTATATTTGGTGCTATCACTGCCGCTGAAAGCACGTGCGTAATTCAGATCAAATACCTACAAACCTATCTTACATTCATGTCAAGACTCCGCTCAAACCTACAACTATTACACTTCTATCACAGTGTAAATAATGCACTTACGAGAATAAACTGAAATAATAACTAAACGTAATATAAAACTGGGACGAATCATAAAAAAAAACATACCTTACAAAAAAGGTTTCATAACATTAAAAGCAAAACTATAGCATACACGAGTTGTATGAACTTATATAACTTGGAAGAAAAATCGGTAAGTACACGTTTGTAAGAAACAACATGTATACGCAACACCAACGAAAGCGAAACAATGCAATAAACGTATATGTTTGTGCTAAATGAAGAGTAGTGAGATTACAAGGATACATGCAATATTAAGTCAATTCCGATAGCGCTGTACGAGATGCTACCACATACACCGATCTGTTTTAGTATGTACTTTCTTCAATACTTTTTATTCGCAAAACAATAATGGGAAATACCAGCCAGTACATTGGACTGGTGCCTCCGTGCGATTCTATATAACAGCACAGTCGTGTAGCGGTAGCCTATTACAAAATGACAAGATAGAACACGCGCAGCGCTACTATCTTACTAAACACTAATATTATAGAACAATATTTTATATTCCCGCATTGCCGCATCAAAATACGGTTTCATTTCAATCGAATAAATCGAAACTATATCGAGTTCAAAAGAAATTACGAAAAATAAGTAATTTCGAGTCATACAACACCAATATATAATCATAGAGATGGCAAGATTCATACCATTAAAAAAAACAAGGCGTGGGCGGAATTTGTACAAAAAAACTTTCTAAAGCGCCAAAAACAATTAAAAATTTAAGATTCCTTCCTTCTCCCATTCTAATCCAAAGTTTCAAAATCTTATTTGTTTAAAATATATGTAAGTAATAGCTATACTTTGTCGTTTAAAAAACGCTTTCAGGACAGGTTTCTCAAATACTGAAGGAACTTAATAACTTAAGTATTAAGTATGTTGTTTTTCTGTGATGAATTGAATTTTGTACATATAATACCTCAGTTCATTCCTCAGTGATTTTTTTGCCTCTAAGTTGTAAAAAACTAAAATTAAAACCAAAACGTCCGACAATAACTAAAAAAACCCTAGCCCCTTTATTCATAAAATGTTATCGAACGTCATTTAGTACTGCGCAGTACAAAATTGTAATGAGCCATTTTATTAAACGTCACGTAACTTTTTATGAATAAAGGGGTATAGACAAAGTACCTGCTAATTATCAGTACATGTCGCCCTATAACCAAGAAGTCTACAAAATAGAAGTTTCATCAATTACAATTAAAATAACCGTAGCATTGATGCGAGCAACGGTCCCATACCGTATAGAAAAGAGCGTAGTGACGTCACCGGTCCACCTATCCGTCCGCGACGCTCTCGCCCGCGGGCTAATTGCCACTCACTATCTTGCGCGACTCCAGCTCGTCCATGTTGTTTGAACTGGAATAAATAGCGAACAGATTATAGAGTGAAAGAAAACATCATGAGAAAACCAGATAATTATTTTGGTGGAATGTAATACTAGTCAACCAATGCATACCGGGCCCCGTGGTGGATTATGACCTAATCCTCCCGCGAAAGTGGAGTGAGACTCGTACTCAGCAGCGGGCGGATATGGGGTGATGATGATACATGATGAAGAGTAGGAACAAAGAAGCAGGTAAGTTCGCCTCTAGAGGACACAATAAATAAATCTTAATCTTATGTGGAACTAGCTGCGCCCTGCAGTTTCACTGTTAAATTTTACGGGACAAAAGGTATTCCATGTCGTAATCCAGGTAATAAACTATCTGCGTGCCAAATTTCATTCAAATCCGTGGAGTAGTTTTTGCATGAAAGTGTAACAAACATCCATCCATCCATCCTCACAAAATTTCAAATTTATAATATTAGCAGGAAGTGTCAAATCCATCTCGCCATCTTTTGTATGGTTTTTGATCTCAAATATTTACCCTGCTTAGGAATCGAGTTCATGTGCCAATAAAATTGAGTGAAATACTGGTACTTATTCTGGATATTTGTGACGGGTGATGTAACCGACCCAATTGCTTTAACCCTAACTGAATATACAAAGTTTATAAGTTGCAAGTCGTTACCGTAGCTTGTCGTCGTTCTTCCACGACGTGACCTGGATGTGCGGCGGCGGCAAGTAGCTCCGCAGAGACTGGACCAGCTGGATGGTGTCCAACAGAACTGAAACGATACCATCGCATTGTAAAACGTTTATAAACACAATTTCCAATGAAGGATGCGCTCAAACTCCACCACCACGGATATCTTTGACTCGTGACACGACCTTAAAATATTGCTCTAATTAGTGTGACGTGCCAAATTTACTGCTAAAGGTAGAATTCTGTAAGTTCGCGCGTCAGTCGTGTCGAATGCGACCGCTTCTTACCGCCACTCCTCGCATCTGCGCCGCCCTGAGCCAACAGATGTACTCACTTTTCTGCAGCTGCTCGCTCTGCTTCCCGTAGGGCTTGCACATGGCGGGGCGCACGCAGGGCCGCATGCGCTGCAGGTTGCGCGCCAGCTCGGCGAAGGCGCGCACCACGCGCTCCTGGCCGCCGCCGCCCGCGCCGCCGCCGCTCGACCCGCCGCGCTCCGAGTGGCTGCCGCCGGTCGACAGGGACTCTAGGCTTTCTAAGTTTGCCCTGTTCGATATGAAAATGTTACGATGTATATCTAAGGTCGCGGTACTCGCAGTACAGCCACCAGCTCACACGACTTGTATGAAAATCTACAGTTGAAGTCAATTTAATGTCATAGCTCATCAAAAACGAAGCCGTAACCAGTCTTCTAGTTTATTATAGATCAAATGGGCACATTACTATAATTATTAGGAACAAACTCTAACTAAAAATACTAACCTCAAAAAATCAGTAAGCTTATGCTCATCGCTATAATGATGCTTGGACTTGGACTCGAGCGCAGACTGGGATGATGTGGAGGACCGAGTGGAGTGACTGTATTTATCCAGGGATTGGTGTCCCAGAGACCGGTTCTGGTGTTGTAACAGCATCAGGTTTTGCTGGTGCTGCGACATCTTCTCCTGCGCGCGACGGTCGGTCTTCTCACTTGTGAGGTTTGCTACAATTTAAAGAAATTAATATTACATTTTGGCCATGAACTGGGTCGATAGAGAACACGATAATTCATTGAAGAATATAATAATGGAATAATGCGTAAATAGTGGTAGTGAGAAGTTATTTCTTTTCTTCCCCAGCTTTGTCCGACCAGCTGGAAGAATGGAAATTTTTAATGATAAATTGCTATTTTTGTCTGCATCTGCTAAAGCTGTTCTCTTCAATTTTATTTTGCGATGTCGATGAGAAGCATGGATGCTGATGTCTACATCAATGTATACAAGCTGTTAAATTTTGAAACAACGATTTCTACCCTCATAGTTGTACATTCTAATTATAATTAAATATTAAGAAGAATGGCAATAGCTTTACTAACAACATCTTATTTAACACAAATTATTAGTTTTTACATAATAACTCACTGAGAGCTGCGAGGTGGGGAGCCAGTGGCAGCTGGTAGTCTTGAGGCAACGCTGCACCTCTGAGCAGTCGCTCTACAGCCTGACTGTCAGCCAAATTTGATGCACCCGCATCTGTGAATAGAATTCAATCTTGATTATAAATTGAGTGAACCAGGAAAATGGTTGCATAAGGAAAGTCACAGCTATATTTCTTGGGTCCAGTGTAATTTGGACTGCACTAATGCAGTGTTAGTTAGTAGTGTTAATTAGCCTTTTGCATGACCTAGAGAAATTGTTGAAATGACAGTCATCATCATCATTGGCCTTTTTTTCATTTGCTAAATTGTTTTGAATGGCATCAGTTGTTGTTATGGCAATTTCTTGTGTTATTAATGAGGTACAGTAAGCAATTTGCTTCCACTTTTAAAACTGGAACAACAAAGGAATGGAACACCTTCCCCGCGTCTTTTGTTCCTGTCATTGTATCCATTAGTACTGTTATATATATAAAGATAGTTTTTATATGTTAGTCTGTAAGGTTTATACATATCTTTGTTATGTATGTTTTCTTAAGTTATCCGAAATAAATGTTATTATTATGGATGTTTTCAAATCTAAAGTGAATATCTTATGTGTCTTTGAGGCAAGCATGCTCGGTCAACTACACCCTCAATACCATCAGGTGAGACAGCGGTCAATTGCTTGTCTATATTATTATACAATTTAACAATAAAAAAACCTTGTGTATACTGTATGTGTATACATACTCGTTTTCTAGATCTTGATGTCAGAAAAGACAACTGATAAAATAGGTACAATGGGTAATCTTATTGGACAGAGCAAAGTTAGTATTGAAGTCAGTATTGAAGCTGGATCAAAGAAAATACCTGGTATGTATGTAGGCTGTTGAGACAAGTGTTGCATTGATTTCTGAGTCATCTCCAACTGATTTTTGTAGTAGCGGCAAGCAGGATTTGGACAATTCTGTATTACGTCCAGGATAAACTCTTTTTCCATGCCAAACTGTTCTCTGCCTATTGTGTATGATTCTACCACCTGGAAATCAAGGTGTAATTAACAATACAATACAATAACTCCTTATTAAACCCAACAATATCAACTTTTAAGCATTTAGAGAACCAAGATCATAAAAGGTCCCATTTCCGTGGATGGGTTGGTAAATAAACTTCAAATAGATTTTTTAAAATATCACAATTTAGCATTTTTCTTCCTTATAGTATAGTATACATTTCATTATCAGGGTGGCCATCGAAGGAATAGGTCTGGGAGCTGGATATTTAAGGATTAGCTGTAATAATAAAGTGTTAATCGCTTCTAACATCATTATTCCCATCCTTTACTCAACCAACTGCAATGCTTAGGCTTGCCTTAGCCGCTGAAATACTTCCACATTATGCAGTATCCTCCAAATAAATAATTCTCCTTTCTATCCAAATGTCTCCAAAAAATCATCAAATATAATATAAATAGGGATTTAATATAATATATATTGTTGCAAATGAGAGTCTAAAGCACTTACCCTTTAAATTATAATTTTCAAGTTTACTATAGATACTTACAGCTCTTACTGTGGCTTCTACACCTAGATGCAACCCATGAGGTCCATTCATGTGTTTCAACATTACTGCATTAGCAAAATGTTCAAATGGCAATATTATTTTACCATTCTCTCGCAATATCAGTCTACCTTGTGTGTCTAGTCCTACTCTGGAAGCCATCATTCTGAAAAGCAACATATGTTTACTATGACACTTTCTCAAACACTAATAAACACCGTCCTTTGCATCACACAGTCAGGTAAAAAGAACTGTTTTTGCTATGAGTTTTAGTTTGTTTGGCATAGTCTATAGTTTCTTAATATGATGGATCTGTAGAAAAAAATGGAAAGTTGATTCTTGGCAATGGGCAAAACAAGATTCCAATAAGATTGATAGGGCCTAAATAAACATAACCCATTATTTATTTATGTAAAAAATAATACTTTCTGAGCTAGTTTATAAAATAAATATATTTTGACTTGGAAAGCCAATTTTTTCTCTTGTTCATTCTAATGTAATATCACTCACTGCAAATAAGAAGCACTGGGGAGCATAGAAGATTCTTTAAGGTCACTGAAGCATTGTAACAGCTCTATACTCGCGTTCCAGCCTTTGTTTTGCAAGTAGAGCTGCAAAAGCATGTACAGCTTCTCAGTGACATAGCCCTCGGCGGGGTGCGCTGACGAAGAGTTTGCGGACGCAGACGCGCCGCTAGAGCTCCCCGAACTCTTAGCGAGCACGTTCTTCATCGTCTCTGCCAAATCCATCTTGTAGATGTCCAAATAAGTCCTCTTTTGGGAATCCTAAAACAAATAATGCCAGCAGTGAAGATCGATAGCATGCAGTCATAGCGACAATAATGCAAATAAATACATTAGCACTCACCAGAATGATAATTATACTCGCTCTAACGAAGTACAAAACAGAATTCTACTTATTCTCATAAAAAATGGTGATAGCCATCCGAAATTATGCAGAAAATTGTAAATTCTGAGTTTATTTCTCTAAGCTTTTTCTGTCTTGAGTAAGGCTGCAGACTGACGCTGTCAAGTTTTTTCAGTTGTCAGTCAATAAATGCATTTTGCTAGTGATACAATGATATTGGTATTCCAAAGTGAAAAGGTACTTTTCTAAAGTTGGCCACATGCACTTTTCTTACCTCACAGACGTAGTTCGACCTTTTCCGTGTTGCCATTACCATTCCATCTTGTCTGACATTGTAATATATTATCTGTCTATCGATTCATTCCTACATGTCAATGTCATCCTTTTAGCTTTTCCATAACATTCCAGTCAAGTAGAAGAATGGGCGGGAAACCGAAAATGTAAAGTTGTTGTATTTGTATAATTTTCTCAAATTTGTATTTCTTAGTATGTCAATGTGTAATATTTGTGAAATATTAACCATTAAGTGTTCGTTAACGTGTACGAGTGTGGGCAAATGATATATAACCCAAAAACCGTGTCATTTCGTTGTCTCCAAAACTCCCAGGAAGTTTTAGTAAAGCACGCACAACTTTGCTGAATCGTGACATTCACTCTCAGTTTTGACTAGACTACAAACTGACTGGGATTCGTCTGCTTGACTTGAAAAAATATATGTAAAACTTGAAAATTATTATGTACTTGACACTGACTAAATGCAACAGTTGCGAAGAAAACTGGTGAAAAAAAAATTAGTTGTCTGTATAGTTGGTTTACGGACAATATTTAAACGTGACAACGTCTTAACAAAACATTGATGAAATGATTGCATACTTTTATGAATAAATTTGAATCTTATTTTAATAATAACAGAATAAATACTTGATATTATACTAATACCTAATCAGATTTTTAAAATGCAAGAATAATTAACCTTTCAAGAAGAGAAGAGCAATAGATGCGGCGCAAGCTTACAATGAGCATAACGGGACAATGTGTCAACTTTTTCGTGCATGCAGACGGCGTTCATTGATTTATTAGACATTGTCACATCAAAAAAGTCAGGTAGAATAAAACAACCAAAGAGCTTATACTCATAGCCACCACAACATTTATAATAAGTTTTAATCTTTCTATAATATATTTTATATTTTTACCCTTTCTGTTCCATTTTCTCTTTGTGAATTTTGTCTGGTAGTATTGGGTATGTTTTATTGTCCTAAAGAAAGGTACTTATGTTGGCAATATGGATATTAATGGAAAGAATGTATGAATAAAAAGACACTGTATCTACTTTGGTGATTATATTTTCACAATTTATTCATTAAATGTATATGATACTCACACGTAACACAGCAAAAAACAATATGCTGTAGAATTGTAGACTTTGATTTATGTATTAAATTATGAATAAAAGAACTTCTGAATACACACAAAAATATAAAGAATACATATAAAAATTAAGGGAAAGTAAACAAAGAAATAGCAAGTTGTAAACAAAAGTACTGATTGATTTTGGCTATTTTTATAAATTGTTATATCTTAATTGAAATAAATATGTCCACTTAATACATGCATACATTCAGTCACACAATGATTTCAAGCTACTCACCAGTCCAAATAAGATCATATTCACACAACAGTGTCTATGGAATCAATCATACGCACATGAATACACAGATTACCACTTAGATAAATCATATGTAGACACAATAATGCCGCCTAAGAAAACTATAAAGCTCACCTAAATCATCAAAACCTCACACAGACATAACTATATCGAGAGTTTACTTGGAAAGTTGGAATGTAAACCATTGTATTTCACTACATTAGAATCTCGGTGATTGTTTATTGCTGTTGAAAGAGCGAGAGAGATAATCTGATATTGTTATTTGAAATGAAATCATTTTTGATTTTACTTCACTACACAAGATAAGACACTAAAAAAACGGAGACAAAGACATAAATTCAATCACAATGCAACTGAGTACTTTTGTGCAATACATTTCATTACAATACAAATAAATGCCAAATTATACAAAACGCTATTTGCATTCCAATAAATTATAGCAATATAATATTTCGTTAGGTTAGTAGATACTCTTTCGTACTTTGTTTCATTAGGTTTTTCTGTACTGTGTTTATTTTTATTTCTGGTGTACAATAAAGAGTTATCTATTCTATTCTATTCTAAATATTTTGGATTATTTTAAATTTCCATTAATATGAACCTTACATTCTAAATCTTCTATATCTCAATATTACTAAGAGAAAATGTTATAGTAATTCATGATTTTCGAACATCAAACATTGTTATGATTTGATTGAGGCAGCGTTTTTCCCACGGGCCATAGGACACTACATCGAACAAATGATAATGATAACGAATTAAAATGTCCAGTTTCATGTTCACTTATGTCAAATTTTCGATTATTATTCGTTTCTTCGTTAGAAGCAGCACTAACGTTATTAATCTATAAGCTACAGGTCAGATGGCACTTGTTACGTTATTGGACACAGCTCTTGTCCTCTACCGTCGGCTTCCGGATTCAGTCGCGCGAACAGTATTCCCAGGTAATTACAAAATGTTTTTATATAATTTAGAAAGTAACTACTGTCAAATTCGAGGGCCTGGCGGGACGCGATAGGCAAGAATTAGCATTGAGAGAGGAAGCTTAGGAAAGTGTGTCAGCAAGAAGTGAAAGAAAATCTTTTACAAGTACAATAATTTTAGCTACCGAAAATAATACATTTGCAACATAATCAGAGTCAGATACATAATCAGAATCAGTATTATCTGTTGTTGTAGAAAAAAGTAAATGACTAAAAAAGTTGCACTCAATTTTAAGTCAACCAAAGAAGAGTCGAGCAAAGAAAGTTAGAATGTTGAGTCTCGGAGCAGTGACTTCACAGCTTTTGTCGGACAAATTTCATGCATCTGCATCTGCAAATAGAATTAAATCTTGATTATACGCAGTGCAACTAGGAAAATGGTTGTACAAGGAAAACTACAGCTTTGTTTCTTGTGTGTTGTCGAATTTGGAATGTAATGAGAAATTGTTGGGACAGTCGTCATTATTGGCCTTTTTACCTGACTGTGCTACGCAAAGGAAGGTATTGAGTTTATCAGTCTAATGTTTGTTCCTATCTGGCGTTCAAGAGGCCAAACGCGTAGGCCGATTAAGATAATTCTTACGCCAATCGATTCGTCTTCACCTTGCGGGGTTACTTAAGACATGACATGTAATCAAAATTCAACAGTGATAACCCGACGCCATATTGTCAAAGAGAAAAACAAGTCGAATTTTAGCACCGCAAATTTTACCCCTATTGAGTTATCTCTGATTGAGCTTTATTAGTCCAATTTATTCCATTTCATGGACTTGTCACCGAGATTGAATGATGGGGTCAATCGAGGCTAATCTGCTGATTCCGTTGCGAGTGAGACAAAGTCGAGAGCCGGTCGGTCTTGTGTGTCTGATATGTTATGGTTTAAGAAATTTTCCGTGTAATAATCCGAATAACGAAGTCAATGAATACAACTAAAAAGTGTTAAAAATAAATCGAAAAAATACAAAAAACTGACTGTGTATAAACGAATTTGAAAAAAACTACAAATCATTAATAATTGAACTACAGAACAGAACTCACAGTGGGGGCTCTTAGGAAGATTTGATTTTTCAGGGCCCCGACTGTCGGTCATTCTGAGAACATTAGAATTAATGATTTGTTTTATGTGTATATCCCTACTTATATTATATTATAAATGCGAAAGTAACTATGTCTGTCTGTTGCTCTTTCACGCCTAAACTACTGAACCGATTGAAATGAAATTTGGTACAGAGATAGTCTAGGGCCTAGGAAAGAACATAGGGTACTTTTTATCGCGAAAAAAGCATTGTAAGGGTTTCGTCATTTTTGAAGCTAGAAGTTTGAAATTTATTTTTAGGCCTTCGATTAGATATAAATAAATTTGGCATTCAAAGTTTGTAAAAATTTACCCTTGAGGGGGTAAAATAAATAAAGGGGATGAAAGTTTGTATGGAAATATATAAGGGTTCTGCTAAACCTCTGCAACGATTTTAAAAATTCTTTCACTAATAGAAGGCTATATTATCAATGAGTAGCATAGGCTATATTTTATCCCCGTTTTCTCACAGGAACGGGAACTACGCGGGTGAAACTTCGGGGCACAGCTAGTATACAATAAAACAAAAAAACCTTATGTATAGATACTCGTTTTATACATATTGATGGCAATAAAAATGTGAGGCCTAAAAAGACAACTCATAATAGGTACAATGGGCAGTCTTATTGTTTATAAAGAAGTTAATATTTATGTCAATACTGGAGCTGTATCAAAGAAAATACCTGGTATTAAATTGGTACCAAAATACATACCTGGTGGATTTTTAGTCTGTAGAGACAAATGCTGCATTGATTTCTGAGTCAACTCCAATATGTTTTTGTAGAAGTGACAAGCAGGATTGGGACAAGTCTGTATTACATCCAGGATAAACTTTTTCTCCATACCAAAATTTTCTTTGCCTGTAGTGTATGATTCTATAACCTGGAATTCAAGAAGAAATAAACTATACAATAACTCTTCAACATGAGCAGTAAAAATATGGAAAAACATTAAGATTTAACCTGCGGATACTAAACATTGGAGTATCACAGGGGTCTTATTTCCGCACTGATCAAACAACACCACCCGTCGTGGGTCCGCAATGAGCTCACTGCGCACACGCAACAACATCGGTGTAGATTGCTTTGCTCAAAATCCATTCACAAATCGCTAGATAGTGCTCCAAACTCTATCAAATAATAAAGCCCTCCCTTTTCAACTTGTTTTCATGGTTAATAACAGCTAAATACTTACAGCTCTTACTGTGGCTTCTACACCTAGATGCAATCCATGAGGTCCACTCATGTGTTTCAAAATTACTGCTTTGGCAAAATGTTCAAATGGCAAAATTATTTTACCATTCTCTAGTAATATCAGTCTTTCTTGTGAGTCTAGTCCTACTCTGGAGGCCATCACTCTGAAAAGCAACATATATTTACCATGACACCTTCTCAAACACTAAAAAGAACTCATTTTGTCATTACAGTGTAGTAGCATAATATTATCTTGTACAGACATTATGTTTCGAGTTTGTTTGGCATAGTATATACTTTCCTAATGATACATCCATAGAAAAAAAAAATTATAATTATGTTGATTCTTTCAGGCATTCTGGGTAATGGGCTAAACAACATTCCAGCAACATTGATAAGGCCTATATATATAATATATATATATAGGCCTTATCAATGTTGCTGGAATGTTAATTTTAACACAAAATAACACTCTGCGCTAGTTTATAAAATAAATAGATTTTGACCTGGAAGGCCAATTTTTTTACTTTTTTTTAATGTATTATCACTCACTGCAAATCAGACTGACTGGGGAGCAGAGAAGATTCTTTAAGGTCGCTGTAGCATTGTAGCAGCTCTAAGCTCGTGTTCCAGCCTTTATTTTTCAAGTAGTGTTGCAAAAGCATGTACAGATTCTCAGTGACATAGCCCTCGGCGGGGTGCTCTGACGAAGAGTTTACGGACGCAGATATCGTCGCACTCTCAACGAGCATAATCTTCATCGTCTCTTTCAAATCCATCTTGTAGCTATTCAAATAAGTTCTCTCTTGGGAATTCTAAAACAAATAATGCTAGCAGTGAAGATCGATTATCATGCAGTCATAGCGACATTAATGCAAATAAATACATACATTAGCACTCACCAGAATGTTATTATACTCGCTCTAACGAAGTACAAAATAGAATACTGTTATCCTGAATGGCGATAGCCATTCGAAATTTTGCAGAGAAGTGCAAAATTCAGAGTTTATTGTTCTTCGCTTTTTCAATCTTGTGTTCGTTCACAGCTCACTTGATCAAAGAGAATGACTGACTGACGCTGTCTGCTGTCAACTTTTTCCAGCTGCATCCATTTTGCTCGCACTTTTTATCTTTCCTTTTGGCTTCTCACGATTAGTGCATGTCCAGTATTTAAATTTTTCATTATTTTTAGGCTTACATTACATACATACTCAAAAATTCAATAATACAAACAACTGAAAATTCTTGGGAGTTCTACAGAGAGCATCAAATTTGATGATATGGCACGTGTATTGGGTTTGTATTATATGCCAACACTCGTACACGGGATTAGTAAGATCTTTGACTTTTCTTACCACACAGGCCAAATGGAGTTCTACCTTTTCGTAATTAAGTTTAATACAATTCCGTCTTGCCCGACAGTGACATAAATGACATATATTAAAGGATCTGTTTATTCATTCATTCATGTTAAATTAATGTCAATGTCAAGACGTTCATTCATATTGTTGCATGTGAATTTTGAGGTTGTTTATTTCAATTTTCAATCAAATCTAATACATTAGACAAACAATTTGCACTAGAAAGGCATTGGTATTATTTTGTGAATAAAGTTTTATCCGGGATAATAACTATGGATGAGTTAGTTGTAGGAACCTATGAGGGATTCCTACTAGGTTATTCTCTTCGTTCAGATGACTCGGTAAGTTATGAATTTCATTTTGTCAGTGCTACCCCTTTCTAACATGCTGAGACTATTGTAAATATTTTAATATTTTATGAATTTCAGGAGCGGAAGCTAAAGCAAACCTTTGCCACTCATTCACATACAGCGTCGGTACGATGTATCTCAGTGGCTGGCAAGTTTTTGGCATCTGGTGGCACTGATGACAAAGTCGTGGTAATAGATTTGAAAAGTCGCAAGGAACATACAGTATTGATGAACCACGATGGCACCATAAACACTGTAGCCTTCACACACAGCGCCACCCATCTGCTAACTGGCAGTGATGATGGTTCTATTATTGTAACTAGAACTGGCAACTGGCAAGTAGAAAAGATTTGGAAAAAAGCACATGGCGGTTAGTTCTGAGTTCTCATTATATCTAGTTCATCTCTAAAAAGTATTTTTCTGATAGCTGCAATAAATCAATATAATCCCAATCTGTATAAACCCATCTGTATATTAATTTATTTGTTCCTCATTAACTGGTTAAATAACTTTTGTTAAGTGTTGTGTGCTGTCTTTCTAGGTCAACCAGTAACTGCAATTGCAGTTCATCCATCAGACAAATTGGCCCTTAGCATTGGTGGAGACAAGACCTTACGCACATGGAATTTAATAAAAGGTCGTCCAGCCTTCACTATCAACCTCGCTAGCAAAGGAATTACCCTTCCCACAGAAATCAAATTCTCACCAGGAGGGGATAGATTTTCTCTATTGTCTCAACAGAATGTTGACATATGGACAATAAGCAAAGCTGGTGTTGAAAAAAGAATTACATGCACCTCGAAGCCTACATCAGTACAGTGGATAGATGATGAAAGAGTGTATGTTGGTCTAGAAAACGGAAATATCATCACATTGACCATCACTGACACTCAGGCTTTGACATACAAAGCACACAGGCAAAGAGTGAAAAGCTTGCATTATGAAAACAGTATATTGTATTCGGCGTCTAGTTCAGGGGAGTTGAAAGTGTGGTCTGTTGATGATTCAAAATTAAATGAAATATGTTCCTGTAATGCATCCTGCAGGGTCACTTGTGTCACATTGAATAGGCAGAGCCACCTGATAAAGAAAGAGGAACAAGCTGATGAAGAGAAAGAGGAGGAAGAAGTTGAAAATGAAGAAGGTAAAGAAAATAGTGAAGATTCAGACGAGACAGAGGAAATACAGCTACCACAGAAGAGAAAACCTGGAGCATTTGTCTCAATAAGCTATGGAGATGAAGCAAAAAAGAATGATGCTCCTCCACCAGCCAAGAAATTCAAGAAGAGAAAAAGGAATAGAAAGAATAAAAATAATAAAATAGAGAAAGATATTAAATCCTAATTCATAATGTTGTTTCTTTTATCTGACTATGGCAAAGCCAAAAAGATAGGTTTTTTTTTGCCCTACAGATAGAAATTATTAGTAGGTAGTTCTTTATATCAAAGACACAATGATTTACTTATGTGGGCACTATAGATAATTTTAATGGGAAGAATGTATGAATAAAAATACTCTGTATCTACCTTGCAGATTATATTTTCACCATTTTTTCATTAAATGTACATGATACTCACACAGAACACAGTTAAAAACAATATGATGTAGACTTTGGTTTGTTTATTAAATTATAAATAAAAGAACTTCTGAACACACCCAAAATACATAAAAATTAAGTTCATAATAAATTAATTTGGTCCCGAAATAAATATATAATTTAAGGGAAAGTAAACAAAAAAATAACAAGTTGTAAACAAAAGTACTGATTAATTTTGGCAATTGTTATTGGACTCTACTTACCATAAATTGTTAAATCTTAATTGAAATAAATATGTACGCTCATTGCACGCATACATTCAGTCACGCAATGATTTCAAGCTCACTGCACTAGCCTCGAGACTCACCAGCCCATGTGAGACCTTATGTACACCACACAGTGTCTACGGAATCAATCATACGCACATGAATACACAGATTAACACTTAGATAAATCGTATGTAGATACAATAATGTCGCCTAAGAAAACTATAAAGCTCACCTAAATCATCAAAACCTCACACAGAAATAACTATATCGAGAGTTTACTTGGAAAGTTGGAATGTATTAAACCATGAAGATGCATTTCGTTACATTAGAACTCGGTGATTGTTTATCGCAAATAAAATTAAACACTGTTGAAAGGGCGAGAGAGAATAAACTGATATTCTTACTTGAAATGAGATCATGGATGAATGTTACTTCACTATACAAATTTAAGATATGATTAAAAGAACGGTGACAAAGACGAATAAATTCAATCACCATGCAACTAAGTACTTTTGTGCAATACATTTCATTACAATATAAATAAATGCCAAAGTATACAAAACGCTATTTGCATTGTTCTGAATACAAACTTTAAATAAATTATCGCAATACAATATTTCGTTAGGTTAGTAGATATTTTATGGTTATTATTTTGAGTTAACATTAATATGAATCTTACATTCTATATCTTAAATATCTGAAAATTTCTAAGAGAAAATGTTATAGTAATTCATGACTTTCGAACATCTAATTCATTCTTATGACTAGATTGAGCCAGTGTTTTTCCCACAGTCCATATAACACCACATCGAACTTGAAGAAAAACTGACACAATTAATACAAAATGTAGGAACAATGAAGACATTTTTTCCAACAAAATATATGACGATTATAAAGAGACAGATTTAAGTCCAGCTAATTAAACGAATTACAATGTCCTGTTTCATGTTCACTTACGTCTAATTTTCGATTATTATTCGTTTCTTCGTTAGAAGCAGCACTAACGTTATTAATCTCTAAGCTACAGGTCAGATGGCACTCGGTACGCTATCGGACACAGCTCTCGTCCTCTACCGTCGGCTTCCGGGTTCAGTCGCGTGAACAGTATTCCCAGGTAATTACAAACCGTTCTAATATCATTTAGAAAGTAACTACTCGTCTACTGTCAAATTCGAGGGCCTGGCGGGACGCGATAGGCAAGAATTAGCATGAGAGAGGAAGTTTAGAATTGTGTGTCAGCAAGAAGTGAAAGAAAATCTTTTACAGGTACAGTTATTTTAGCTACCGTAAATAATTCATTCGAATCATTGTCGGAGACAGTTCACACGAAGCATTATCTGCCGTTTTAAAAAAGAGTCAAAGAATAAAAAAGTTACACACAATTTTAGCTCAACCGAAGAAGAGCTGAGCGAAGAAAAGTTACAATGATTTGGAGTATAGAGCAGTAAACTCATGTGAACTGATCCATTCTTTGGTGGTGATGTGCGATTCTGTCGCCGTTTTATTTCTTTTTAGCTTTCTTTTCTGCCTTCTTGAGCGCTTTCAAGTGTTTCTCGTGTGCGGAGCGGAGCTCCTTGAGGCGGCGCTTCATGCGGCGCCGGTCGTCGCCGCCGAGCCCGAGCAGCTTGAGGTCGGCGGAGCTCAGCGCGAGCAGTAGGGCGCCGTCGACGCCTCGCGCGGCGAACGCACCCGCGTGGCGCTCCAGGCCTTCGCCTAGACCGGAGACCCACTGCCATACCTAATAAGATTAGATATATATATGTGACAACTATTCAAGTAAGGAATAAATTTAATTGGAAACAGTGCAAGGTGGACCAAGGCAGTCAATAAGACGAGGTTGGGGACACAAAAACAAAAAGAGGACATACTCAGCAGCGGGTAGATAGATACTGGCTGATTACGTAGACAGATAAAACTAGAAAAAGAAAAGGAAATTCATAGGTACCTGTTGCTTAGTCCAGTGGTTGGGGCCGGGCGGCGGTGGCGGCGGCGTGAGGCTCGCTTCGGAGACGGCACTGGACAGTGGCTGCCACGGCACCTCGCCGCCGACTACGCAAGCCGGAGCTTTCTTCACTACAACCATACGGCTCACAATCAGTAATAAATGTCGCGAGGAAGGGAAACGCATTCTTAGCTCTGCTAATCGGCTGTTACACTCGAAACTTCACTTGATAGCAACCTCGTATTCAATCATTCGTTTAATTCGTCGCTTTTGTCGGTTAACACCTTTGCGTTACTTCGAATTTACATCATCAGCGTGAGATGTAAATGCAACCGAATAATAAACAGACGGTCCGAGAAGAGCAATCAGAAACTTTAGCAATACATATTTAAAAATTTGATTGAATAGAACTAGACTTTCCTCAAAGCCAGATATAAGTTAGTTCTTTTATTAAAGCCAATTCCAGAGTTCAGAATGTAATTTCGTTAATTCGTGTATTCAGTTAGAGTGCAAGTTTAGTGTGATGCATTCCTGTTGTGTTTATTGAGAGAACACAAACAAAAGAAAATAACAAAGTTATAGAAGTGGGTCAGAAACATAGATTGTTGTGTTCTAGATATTCACGAATAAAACAATTAACTCATAAAATTAACATAAATTTATAATATAAAATTATGAAAATGAAACACCTTCACCGTAACAAACAAAAGCTTAACATTAAAACTAACTTGAAAGCATTCCATCACCGAACCTCACCAGTAAAAATAAAGTACAAGTGCCTACTGACACATATACTCATTAGTTTTAGTCCATAATTTATTAGATAAATTTAAAAAGTAAAAATATACATTATTTGAAATTTTGTCCAGCAGACGCAAATTCCTTCACCCAAATATTAATGTCCACTGCACTACTAGCATTTATGTATCGACAAAACAAAGTTGATATAGTTATTTTTTATTTACAGATACGTAATAATATTAATGTAGTACAAATTATTATTTACAGCTTACAAAATTCAAGAACATTCACCCATCTTTATAAATCTCTTAAATACAAAAAGATTGTGTATACGATACGATGGGTGGTTTATAAAATAATATTATAAAATAAAATAAAATAAAATAAAATTTAATAGATATGTCGCCTGTGCTACCTCGTAAAATAAAGTGTTAACAGTTGTGCGTGTGTTTATGTGTGACACCAATACTATGAAACAGCTGTATACGTCAGACTCTTTCAAATATTTTTCGATAGGCGACATAAGCACCTTCAACGCAACGTAGGAAGTAAACCTTTACTGGTATATTAGCGAAATTCACAGCTTGTCATCAACTTAGAAAGAACTTCTCAATTCGGTTGTATTTAAGGTAGCATAGATCGCAGAAATATTTGTCTTTTTGCCAGCAGTAGGACTATCGTGGCTGAATAATAATAATATTATAATAGATCACCAGTATTTTTCGATCGAATTGGCTAGGTCCTAGCCGCTCGATGCGATTTGATTAATTAACTGAACTCCGTAAACTCAACATTTAGGGGTACTGCAATTTATTCGATTACGGTATCGTAGGCGATATTAAATCGAATATGTAGGTAAATTGTCTTGAACAGCTCGAAAATTGAAATATCGATTCGAGACGATATCGATAAGAATATCGATTATTCGAAAATCTGCGAAATGAGTCATCAGACTCATCAATAAGTCAAATGAGCGAAATATTATTTAGTGTTCGGGAACACCGATCCGTTTCTTTTTCGTTACTGTTGTTTAGTTATGGATTATTTTCAGCCACATAAGAATATGGGCAATATGGAAGTCGCTATTCGCGTTATTTAGAAATGTCGTGATGGAGTCGGACGTAGACCGGTCGCACAGTACCGCGTACAAACCTCTGGCGTTGGCCTCGCTGACCGCCTGGCGGATCTCGTCCACCAGCTCGTTGGTCAGCTGCACGGGGTCTGGCGGCGGCGCGGGGCCGGCGGCGAGGCGCCGCTCGCGCTCCGCTAGCACCTGTTTCAGTTGCTCGGCGAGCGAAGCCGGCGGACCTAGCGTGCCGGATTGCGGTCATAATGCACTGTCACTTCGCTACTTACGAGTTAATCCTACCGGCTTGGCCAGCCGGATTTGACTTCACTACTTTTTATTTTGTTTTTAGTTAAACATGTGGAAATAGTCAAATGGTCGCTATTCTTAAAATAGTCATAATGTCGAGTCCAAGTCAACAGTCACAGTCAACTTCACAATTTAGTAAAGTGGTGGATGATGCTTTTCTACAACATCTTGGACGTTTTGGGAGATCACGAATCGCCACGTTTTTGGGCTTGTCATTTTCCTGCATTCGTGCACATTGACGTGTGTACGTACGTGTTCAAGTGTAGGATAAAACACATTTTTTATAAAAAAAAATAACAACCACACATTTCCGATTTCCAAAAAAAAAAAACACCACTTCGTTACTTATCGTACTACACCGTGACTACGCTCCCATTTTCCCGACATATCGTAGCCTACGTTCGTCTCTGTAACGTAAACTACCTTTAAGCTTTCAAGTAAATCGGTTCAGGCATTTGAACGTGAAAGCCACCGCCAAACGTTTCCCGTTTAAATATTTTCATCAACAGTGAAAGTGTAAGCTTGCATAAACGTGGTTAAAACTTGTGACGTTAAACACAAAAGCATATTGCTCGGCGTACTTGCAATACCATAGGAATAAAGACACACTAGAGGAAATATCACGAGTTAACTTTTAGTACATTAAGATTAATCGAAAAGAACATTTTGTTTAATAGTGAACTGACATATTATTATTACATCGTTGTTGCCTCGTTCAGTGTGTCTTTACCCTACGAACTTACAATGTGAGGAATGTGATTTGGATGATGTTTGCAAAATATCTTACCTGATAGCGGATGAATTCGGTGATCTCTGGAATATATACCGTCGTCGGTAGCGCTGCCTATAGAACTGCCGCAGCTCTGTCTTGTGTCACGTTGCTGTAACAGGAATTCATGCTTTGAATGCCTACATACCCCCACTGTTTATTGTCAGTTTTTAATGTAGCATGCGTTTATGTGATATTGTGTGTCTTACAAGCTGTTGTGACTAGAATTGGGAAACAGCGATGCACTA
The DNA here is from genome assembly GCA_912999815.1 of Campaea margaritaria. Classification (NCBI taxonomy): domain Eukaryota; kingdom Metazoa; phylum Arthropoda; class Insecta; order Lepidoptera; family Geometridae; genus Campaea; species Campaea margaritaria. Next base: position 7,002,081 of record OU538801.1, read on the forward strand.
TCGGAATAAAGATCGATAAAATCGCGCCCATGTGGTAGTGGGTTTAATTGAGTCCAGTGACGAATCATTTGTCATGGACAATTTTGCAGAATAAGTAATAATAACTTGTTTGTTTTCTATTTTTCTTACTAATAAAATTAGTAAGAAAGGAAATACTTACGGTACCAGCGTGTGTGGGCGCACCGGATGTCGACTCGCTTAGGGACTCGTCAGCCGAATCATTATACGAGTCATCGAGACCGTCATACTATAAAAAGAGAAGAAAATATTTCAGTTACTAAAAAATCCACAGTAAAATTCGTCAGGAGAAGCATCCTGAGTGACACCATTCACTGGCGACAGTGACCGTCGACAGTTACCGCGTCTCAATACAAACTGGCTAAGTGCCGTTAGGTACTTACAGAGCTGGCGTTGCTGAGAGAGTGCGGCGACTGCGACGACATGGCCGAGTGGTGGCGGTGGCGCGCCAGGTCGGTGCGCGCGCGGTGGATGGACGTGTCCAGCAGCGCCGTCCCGCGCGGCACCGCCGCGTCCAGCTCGCGGGACGCGCCCGCCGACCCGTTGGTGGGGGGCGTGCTCGGCGACGGCGACGTCGGCATCCTGGGACGTGCATGTGAGCGTTTGTACGAGGGGCGCGGATTGACTAACTACTTTTCCGACCTACTCTTAGGGTTGAACTCTGTTTGTCGTAGCTCTATCCCTTTTTATCGGGAAAAGACGTCGTTCGGTAGAGAGAGATATGTTGAAATATGCGGTTGCACTCTGAATGTAATCAATTTCGGCTGCACTTTTCACTGTATCTCGCGAATTCCTCTGTGAGTATGTGGGGTTTAACCCTTAACCAAAAGTCTGGATTACCTCTAAAAGAGAGAGAAAGGCGGTTAAACAACTTCTCTAATAAATACCAATATCTATCGCTCTATACTATTCACGAAACGAGCTTGAAGTGTTGCTAAAGGTTGACGAAAACAGTTTTACTTCGGTCTCAGAGAGAACGTTATTGATGATGACTTTATTTAACTTTTATATTCCTATGCTTTGGGCTGATACTTACAACGGATCCGCACGCATGGCCTGCGAACTCGTCGGCGGCACTGAAGCAGCGACCGTAACCTTCGAAGCAACGGAAGGCACGGGCGCCTCCTCAGCCACGGCCGGCTGCGGAGTCGCCGGCGCGCTGGCCGCGTTCGACGCGGGCGGAGTGACGTCACTAGCCGGGGTCGCTGTGACGTCACCGATGTCTGGCGGCTCGCGACGACTCTTGTCCACTTTGGCGTATTCGTCCTCGACGGGAGACAGGTCGGAGAGGTCGCTGTCGGAACTCCACGGGTCTGTGAAATTAACTCGCAACTAAAACGTGATGTGTGAACTTTTGCAAGTTTCACAGTGTAATAGGGAAGAGCTCACTGATAAATCTTTGCATTGTTACGATTCGTGTTATATAGAGTAATTACCCCATAATGACTATGAATTTTTGCAACACAGAGATCTACACTAACTGATTCCCTTTGGCTGAAATTGACGACATAAGTTCTGGAAAATGTTTTAGTTTGAGCACGTGGCCCACGCGAAAAGGTTTGTAACTCATGTGACGTGACCACGAGTGCCATTTTATAGTCAACGAGTTAAGTTTTTTAATAAGACTAACCGTTGATGAGCAACGGGTCGGGATCCGGTCGGCGCGGCAAGGGAGGAGTCTCCCTTCGGGCTGAGGGCTCGTGCGGCAACATCACCGGAAGACCTGCCTTCTTTTGAGTTTCCTGGAAGAGTATGAAAGATATCTTTAAGGCTCGCCATGTAGTTTTGTCGGTGTGTAAAATGAAAGATTTTCAAATTACAGTTTATCTCCTACTTAAAATTTTCATCGTAGTACGTTCGGCCGTTATGAAGCCTATTCAGGTATATATATACAGCGCGTCCCGCAGCGCGCCGCTCCACCACTCCTCGCGCGCGCGCACCATGGCGCGCGTGCGCCGCCACTCGCGCAGGGCGCGCCGCGCCTGCGTGCGACTCACCAACAGCAGCACCTCGAGCCTGGCGACGCGGTCGTGCAGCGCGGACAGCGCGGCGGCGTACTCGCGGTGCGCGTCCCGCAGCGCGCCGCTCCACCACTCCTCGCGCGCGCGCACCATGGCGCGCGTGCGCCGCCACTCGCGCAGGGCGCGCCGCGCCTGCGTGCGACTCACCAACAGCAGCACCTCGAGCCTGGCGACGCGGTCGTGCAGCGCGGACAGCGCGGCGGCGTACTCGCGGTGCGCGTCCCGCAGCGCGCCGCTCCACCACTCCTCGCGCGCGCGCACCATGGCGCGCGTGCGCCGCCACTCGCGCAGGGCGCGCCGCGCCTGCGTGCGACTCACCAACAGCAGCACCTCGAGCCTGGCGACGCGGTCGTGCAGCGCGGACAGCGCGGCGGCGTACTCGCGGTGCGCGTCCCGCAGCGCGCCGCTCCACCACTCCTCGCGCGCGCGCACCATGGCGCGCGTGCGCCGCCACTCGCGCAGGGCGCGCCGCGCCTGCGTGCAACATTACTATTCTAAATATATTTCATAAAAAAAACCCCGACTGCGAACCAAATCGAATCGTCAAATGCAGCCGGAGACATCACCATTTCATTTCAATTTTCTTCTCAGCGCTCACGATTCGATTATGTCACGCATCTTTATTATTAGGCGTCTTCATGGTAATAGCCGCGCACTGACTGCGCGAGCAGCCTCGCGAGGCTCGGGCCGCGACACGCTCAGGCGAGAAGCGCGTGCGTTTGCCTCGGGTGAAGCACGTCCTGACTGACCGAGCATTTGTTTAACGCGGCAGGCCTCGCAAGGCTGCTCGTCCGGTCAGTACGCGGCTAATAGTGAGTTTTAATCAACTCATGATGCCTGCTGAACCGGTTTTTTTTTGACACTTTAGCGAATCTGCACGCAAGGTTTAGTTCTTGCCGCTTTGCCCGTAAAAACACATACGTGTGTGTTTTCAGCAGTCAACGTGTTAAATGACTCTATCGCCAGATTCGGAATACATCCATGCGAGCAGCAGGTGCCGACCTATAAGGATAGGGCTAAGAGCAGTGATGATGGTGACGTCACCTTATCATATTTCCGCTGCGCGCGGTGAGCGGTGTCGGTGGCGGCGGCGAGCGCGAGGCGCAAATGTTCGTCGGGCGCGCGTTGCGTGCACCATTCGCGCACTCGAGCACTTATTTCATCGGTGCTGCCACCGCCAGATTCCATGCCGACGAGCTGCAATATAAGTTTAATAGTCAGTAACAAATTCGCAGATACATAATCTATGTACTACATAAAAAATTAGGTTTATTTTCCTTCAACGGATTGAACCGAATCTTTGTATTGTTGTCATTGGCACTTGTGTGAAGGTTTCTGGCATAATAATGTCATCATAGGTTGGGTATCAACTTGGGTTATAACTTTAAAAATCAGTTAATTCCACTGAAAAGTTATGAAAAGTTAGTTCCACTGAAACCATGGTTTGGTATATTTTTTTTTAATGAAAATATAAGAGCCGCTTGTTAGATATTCTTGAAATGAAATTATTCTGACACTCCACCATCATTTACTTAGTCGCTTTTTTGGTCATGTTTACCAATATTTGCTTATTATAATTTACTAGTAAAGAACACATTAACAAAGTGCCTTCGCCTTAATAGTGACAGTAAGAAATGTTCTAATGGACACAATCTTAGCAATAACTCTACTTAGCAATTTATGTTAAACGCCAATTACTCATTATTCTTTCAGGCTAGATCGTAATTTTAATGATGTACTTATTGATAAGAAGCATTATAAATAAAAAATAAAAAAATTATAATTTACCTCATGCAAGAAAGATCGTAGTTCGTTAATCTCCGGGTGCCTGGTCTGTGAAGCGGCCGCCTCGGCTGGTGTAGGCTGGCTGGATTCCTCCTCTTCGACTTGTCGCCGTTGACGCTCGCGATTAGCCCTAAAAGGGAGAATATTTCATAAGTTACTCAAAATATCGGTTGGTCTTGATGTATAAAGTAGATAAATCGACTAAAAATGGATTTATAACGGATTATTTTAAACTACATAATTATTTAAGCAATTTTCATAAAATTTATGTAAATTCGAACTGAAATTCTACCTTTTCAAATAAAAAAATCGAAATGTGTGCTGGGACACATAGTAGAAGTAAAATTTGAACGGACAAGTGGAAAACAAATGACAATGGACAAGTGGAAAAACGAACGGCAACGGACAAGTGGCAAAACGATTCGCAACAAAATTTAAACTTAAGTTTTACGGGCAGATTGTACTTGTACAATTTGAAATCCTTTTCTGTACTGTGTTTATTTCTTTTGGTGTAAAATTAAGAGTTTTCTATTCTATTCTATTCTATTCTAAGGTAATCTCATTGAAATGGCTTCGTTTTCAGGAGACTACAAAAATCTGAGCAAAGAATTACAAAAATGTCTTCTTTTCACCAATAGGATCGCTATACTATGCTGTGATACAAAAATGAAGCGGTGCTGTTGGTTAGTTTTTTAATTAAACACTAAGCTTAGTGCTTAGACTCTCTATTTCAACACATACCTTTCCTCTCGATCTTTATCAGCCGCTAAGGACTGTCGAATGAGATGAGCCACTTCGCTGTTCTCAGGGTCCTTCTCACGCCCGATGAGGAATTTAACAGGGCCCGATGTGTTGCGGAGGACTGACGCCGCGTACGCTTGTGTTACACCCACCTGTTAAGAATAATTTAGGACATTTTTGTACTGTTCCAGTATATAAAACAAAAGCTTCCCAAAATTCCCAAACGGAATAGGCAATTATTTGTTCGCAGTCTAAGCTGATGGTAAGCGACGACACGGTCGACGGTGAAACATGCTTGTCTGGAATATGCCTTACCTATTCACTATCCACTTGAAAACTCAAAAAAATATAGTCCCAATTTATTCTAAGCGGCCTCCGTGGCATAGTGGGTGATGAGCTCACTGCGAAGCGTGATGTTGCGGATTCGATTCCCGCACACGACAAAATGTGTGTGTGTGCCACAATCAAAAATTTGTGTGAAACATACCAAACTCTTCCCATCGACTTCTATGATTTGATCGTTGACTTGTATGCGTCCGTCTCTAGCGGCCGCACCGCTCTCAGTGATTGTTTTGACAAATATACCAAGTTTTTCCAAGCCTGCGTCGGCCCCTACTCCCATACCTGAAGAAAAGAATAAAATAACTTACTTTGTCACAAATATTAAGACGGACACCATTAACTTGTTCGTTTATAGTGACTCCACTCAGTATTGTCACAATGCTAGAAAGATATTTGTATCATCATCATCATCATCATGATGATCAGCCTTTACTCGTCCACTACTCGACGTAGGACTCTCCCAATGAACGGAACTGAGTGCGATCTTCGGTTTTTCTCATTCAGTATCTGCCAGCCGTTTTCCGAAAGTAGTCACACTAGACAGTACTCCATGTTTGCCCTTTTTTTCTTTTTTGTTTGTTTAACGCAACGAGCAAGTTGTTCACCTGGTGGTAAGCGTCACACCTGCCCATAACAGTTAAGCGCCACATATACCTCTGTATTGCATAAACTTGCGCAGCACTGCACTGCCATCGTCACCCTGAGACATTTTGTCTCATACGCCCAGTCATTTCACTTTACTGACTCCTGCTTGGCCAATGAATATCTGGCAAAGATCACTTCTCTAATACTTTCCTAGGCTACTTTCCTATCATTATAAGAAGTTTGCCACATTTGTGCCTAACTTGTGCCTAACGGAGACTTAAATCCTGGTTTGATTTTGGAGTTTTCCTTACCCTAGACGGGTTGCAGACCAGAGCTGGCGACGCCCATCTTTGCTTGTTTCTACGCAGTCTCATCTCGAAAGATAGATGTAACGTACCAATAATGGACAGTCCCAGCCCGTCGGCCCCCTTGACGAGGTCCACGGGGAACACGTGCATTTTCTCGACTCTCTTCTCTAACTCGTACTCGGCGGACGCCGCGACGGGATCCACGTCCTCGTTGCGGCGATCGTATTCGCGCACCGAGTGCGTTGAGAACACTCGCATTGGATTCGAACTGAAACAAAACAGTTTTTTGTAGAAAAACAAAAAATACAATACCTTTAGACAAGTTTTCATACATCAGCATTCAGTACATTCAGCAAATGTATAAATTTACGTAACTTAGGTCAGTCCGCGTTCGTTCGCGCTCGGACACAGTTTGAAGCATTAAAAAGTGAAAACTATAGATCTTCCCTTGTCGCTTCGCTTTTGTTTACCAATATATAAAAATAACAATAAATAGTCTGAAAAGACTTAACTAAGATTGATAATAGTTTCTACAACAGAATTGAGACCAATAATATAGTTACTGGGTTATCGTAATAATGCGTCACTTTTACCTGAATTTAACTTTGCTATTCTTCTTCACAAAAACTGGTGGGTAATAATCGTCATCCTCCTCTTCTTCTACGGGGGGAAGACCAGCCACCTGGAAAAAAGAAACAATATTTTACAAATAAATGTAAACTTAATAGGAAATGGTGGATTCTTTGTATAAGTTAGAGAATATGCGACGAAAGACAGCAGATCGTAAAAACCATCAGTTGATACTGACCTCTGTATAGAAGTGTCCGTCTTCAAAGTAATGCACTCCGTTCTCCTCGCCGAGCTCCCGGAGCGAGTGCGGCGGGTAGTGGTCGAACACGGAGTCGCCGTCGGGCTCCGCCGCCGCCTCGGGCGCCTTGCGGTCGCCGCCGCCCATGGCCGCGTCCGCCTCCAGCGACACGAACTCGTAGCTCTCATCCACTGACTGCATACTGCCGAATTAACTTCACTGGTCAGAATTACACCCTTTGCGCAAATACTGTATATTTAGCCTAAACATCACACCGATACTATGAATACAACGCAACGGCTGAACGGATTTTATTTAATGAAATTTGGTACTTTAAGTCTTAGAATAAAAAAAATATGCTTTTTCTCTCGAAGAAATTATGGGTCATTTGCTATATAGTCTACGCGGATGAAAACGCGGGTAATATTATTAGAAAGAGCATAAGATTGTGGTTTTACGTTTGTCTTATGTTGTTTGTGTTTTTTCTTTGTTTTGTTTTTTTGTCGAGGTTATTTTCTGGAAATGTGAAATCCGTTTGCCTATGATTTTAGTTGTGTAAGACGTTGTTTCAGCCGTACAAACCTCTCGTAGGAGAGCACGGACTGGTAGCTATCGTTGAGCGAGACCCCGTTGTCGTGCGACAGCGCGTGCGGCGACAGCATCGCCACGATCTCCTGCGCCTGCTCGTCCGACAGCAGAGCTTCTTGTCTGCACATATCCAAACTTTACTGTTGTGTTAATGGGTAGAACGTGGTTAAACTGTTGAGGCCCATTTGCGCAGCTATAGGTGGCCATAGTACGCGCACCAGTACTATAGCCACCGGATTAGGTATGCGGCCAGCGGAACGGGATATGATGCCAAGGAAGCGCGCTCCATTGACAATACATGATTACGCCCTTCGCCATCCCGCCGCTCCCGTATCTACTGTGGGAGTACGGACTATGCCTTGGGCCCCGAACTAAATCAATCATTCTATTTTTTGATAGCTATAGGTCACGTGGCTAAGATAGCTGCGCAAATGGGCTTAAGGTTTGGTCAACCTAGATGCATAGCACGAAGTAATAATTAGTGAAATAATACTGGAGATGAATGATGTGATGACACAACTTCCAAATTATTTTTCCCGTTAGTCTACGGGTTGCGCTGCATCTAGTTTCACTGAGCCTTTACACGCTAAATTAAAACTGAACTCGGATGGTAGGTAGCATCTACCATTGCTGTTAAGAAGATGGACTTTTCAAAAAGAAAAGGTAGGTGCAAATTACAAAGAGATCGTCCATTTCAAAACAATCATATTATACACTGAATGTTACGTATTAGAGCATTTTCAAGAGGCCAAACCCTAAAGTTTGGAAAACGTTTTACCTATAAGATCAGGAAATAAAAGAATAAAGCGTAATTCTATACGAAAACAGCGCTCTACAAAAAACATAGGGAGCAAACGTACGGACGCAACGAGCTTACCTAAGTTTTTTCTCCAGAATACTGCAAATGTGATCAGGCAAGAATGAAGCGTTGTGCGGAGCGGCATGCAAATGAATAAAAATACAACAATTAAAAAGTAAATACCAAGCACTACGTATAAGAGACTTTGAGAAATAAGGCTAAAAGAGATGAAGGGTCGCGTAAACAACTCTCAAAAACAACAAAGGTAACCTCACAGTAATATAAAACAAAATGCAGCAATGTCTTGAACAGTCTAGTCTTTGATTCTACGTTACGGTCGCCAAAACGTACACGGCCGTGACGTCACCTTTACGACCCCATTTAGATTGTACGACAAGAATAATTTCTAGGAAAAAGCAAAGAGACGGATGCATATAACAAACGGTACTAAAAAGTGAATTTCAGAAAGAAGATGCGTCATGCACTGAAGGTTTCCAATAGAACATCACGCATACAATTAACCAAAATACAGAGAGAGAAGTTTTAGATACAATTTAGTTGATAGTAAGAAGAGATCTCGTAACAATTGATGATATCGAGTAGCTAAAAGGAAACTTTTCAATTTTGTGCATTCACTGCGCATGCATTTCATAGTGCATATCGAAATTAGTGCCGAATTCATGACAGTGCATAATTTGATTGTAAATAGTGCGGATGTCGCTAATATGTGATACCAATTGCAAAAAATTAAACATATTTTTGGATAACGTTTGTGCCAATAGTAACCGGCCTGTACCCGGGTAAGGCTCCGCATAATGGCGCCAGTGGCAGTCTCAACATTTGCCAAATTGGCACCAATGCGTTGGTACTTGGGGGCGGAGAAAAGCGAGGCCAAGGAGTTGGGCCCAATGTTCGGCCTATTGACGAACATTGTCAGATATCGAGATATCACTTGCTACAGCTACTAATACCTGCGCAGTCAGTTCCATGGCCACATTACCTGGAGCTGAGCAGTATCTCGGCCTCGTCCGGCGTCATGCTGTCGGGTTGCTTGTCGTCCCAGCGGCCCTCGGGCTCGGCGGGCCGCTCCGCCGCGTTGTCGTCGGACTCGCTCCATTGGCTAGTGGTCGACTTGTCGAGCACCTCTATGGAGCCCTGGCTCGCCTCGCTCACTACCACGCCGGAGTCCTGCAATTCACGAGACGGAATGTATTAGAATAAGCTTTTCAAGTATAGACTACTGGTCTGGAGTGTTCTTTCTCTGTTGTTTAACTTTGAGTTGAATCAGGGTCCGCTATTCCACTTTGCCGTAAGATTTGACTTAACAGGGTTGTTACTTTGTTACCATCAATGGTGATTTCATAAAACATACTTATGCTTTTATAAGTGGCGTTGACCTGTTTCTCTTATTGAGAGAAACAATGCAGCGCTGATTGTTGTTATTCTTCCTTTTTCGTCTGGAAACACGCGGCCTTTTCAGCTACAGCGCGTCACGACCGTTCTTATACTTCTTTTTTAATTGAAAATAGGTTTGAGTTTCACCACTATCTCGCCTAAACGGTAAGCGATTCTGCGGTCAAGAATGTGACGCACTTATACTTGAAAGACTCCGCGAAAATAGTAATCGAGAAACCGTAAGCAGGCAGATCGTAACACTCCCTGACCGATCGTATGAATTATACGAAAGGCTTTGTTCGCACAGTTGAAGATGAGAAGCAACCTCCGCCGATTACGGTGAGGACCTACCTGCTGTTGTACAGACAGCGTGTCGGGGTCCGAGCGCGCGCGCTCGGCGTCGCGGATGTCGCTCGTGAGCGGCGGCGGCGGCTCGCGGTAGTCCGCGGGCCGCAGCCGCGCCACCACCTCGGGCGACGGCTCGTTGAACCCTCCCTCGTCCGACACGCTGGACGCGCGCGACCCGCACCGCCGCGGCGGGGTCTCGTCCGCCGATGACGACTTGCGGCCTCCGCCAACTACAAACCGAACAAAACCTATAGCAAACCACTGAGTTTTCACTCTACAACTAATACTGCATCAGTATTTTACCCCACTTGCTAGACTTACGCAAATTTTACGCGTCACAGTAGAGTCAAATTCTTGTTACTAAGTACCTAGGGTAAAACCCAGAGAGATCGTATATTGCATACGCGTATTAGTGACTAATATTCACCGGATTTTAAGTCAATTTCTTCACGCAAGAATTACAGGGTCATATAGCATTAAAGCTATTAAAGGCAGAAATTAGGAGTTTAAGGCACGGTACAGTACTGGACAGTATTTTAAGATTTCAGACATTACTGATGATTACAATGCGTTTTAACACAAACAGATACAATGCAATAAGAAAACAGTTACAGTGAAATAACATCTAAAGAAGGGAAGATCTAAAATGGACTCTATTGCAAGTTTTCATTATAATAATTTCGTATCACAAACACGTGGAATTTCTTCGAAGTGTAACCTATTAAACAAATGTCAACATAACGTCATTACGAATGAGGTTAATTTCTAAATAGCAATATTTAAAAATCTCGTACGCTATACTAGTTGTAATAAAAATTGCATTGTGTAAAGCCAATCAAATTTCTAATCGAATTTATTTTCCATTTTCTCCTGGAATCTGTTCCAGGAGAAAATGTAATAATACTAAATAAATAAATAAATGTAATACTGTCATAACTAACAACAGGATTTAAAGCTATTGTAGACTATAACTTACTGCAAATAAGTATCACATCGAAGCAATAAAAAGCTTTCAAGGTAACAAATACTGCAATTCTGGATTATAAATCAGATGACAGTCTAGTATATTTGGCAATGTTGTGTGAAAAGCTGAGATCAGACATAGGGTACTTATATAAAATACACAGAAACGAATGAAGAATACAAAGCAAACAAACAAATTTCCAGATTCAAGAGCAATTTCTAGGTTTTTTGGAGTCCACGTGGACGAAGGCTAGTTTTTTTTTATATTCCTTTAAAATATCGAGAGTTAGTCAGTTTAGGTTAATGAGTTGAACTATTTTTAAAACACAAATTGTGTTTTAGAAGCAAAGAGGTGGCGAGCGCTTCGGTGCCTAACATAATATACACAAAAGTGGAGTACACACACATTATAATTTTCAACGCATACTTTCGAGTATTGAGTACGTGAATTATTTGCATGATATATATTTTTGTGTTCGATGCCCTTGCATAACCTCAGCCAGTCTGGAGGTAACGTCTGGATATTTAGGTTTTGGACACTGAGTGCAGTAATTTGAGTCTAATATTAAACTGTCGCAAATATTTATGTTTATATTGGACTGGCTCGAGTATCGCATTAAAATTGTGACGACAATCATCGCAGAATTTTGGCTCTTCGCATTTCACTTTCTTTTATTTACTCGTGTCGGCGCTTTCTTTAAATTATTTCTCCAATTCATTAAGCATGTAACGTCCATTAGTTTGTTCAACCTGTTTATTTAAACATTCATTTTCTCTCACGAAGATAATTATTTTGAATCCCATACATTTTCGATAAATGCCTGCGAAACAACCAAAGAAGAATACAAGCGTTAGGTATAATCAATTTAATCATGGAAACCATGAATTCGCAATAAACCGTTGCTGCCGTCACGCGATCTCCCAAGCAACGGGAGCGAACCACTTTACTAATTAAAAGCAATGTCCAGATATGGAGTGATATTACAAATTAGGTCTACATTGCAGTGAAGTCACTCCACCGATAATCATAACATTCCTAGAGGATGGTCAGATATTAAATCATTTACCGAGAAATGCTTTTGTAATTTGACATTCTGCATGTCCATTTCCTTTCGCGGAGAAAGCTGACGAGACAACTGCACTTTATGTAAACTATATGCTTGCAATTCCTTGCAACAAGATCCTGTTGCGGTGTCAAGAATATAAGACTCGTACTGAATATCAATCAACCTATAAATATAATTTTAATGTATTGTTACTGGTATTTTAATTTTGTTTGTTTTGACCTTTAAACAAAACCGACATATTTGCATTGAAACGTCGATATAAGGTGGAGTGACTACATTCCTAAATTGGTAAACGTCGCGTTAACTAATGTTACGCGGATTGTGGAGTGGATCCCCCCACGCCAATATGAAACTTAATAAAGGACACAATATATCAACACATTTGAATCGTTCATTTCAACGCATGAAAAGCCGACCTAGCGCCTTGAATGATATCATTCATCACATCAATGAAATTACCTCTTCAGTTTATATGAGGTTATACGTTCAATGAATGTACACATGATGTGCCAAGAGAATTCTACGGTATACGATTCAAGTTTTATACATAGTTTGTCTATTGCAATGTGTGTACAGCGTTCATTCATATAGAGCTCAACTCGGTATGGTGAATGCATAGGGCGTAGCCAGCATTGCACACAGCATACGTGTTGTGTATATAATTTGCGACCCACGTGGCATAGACGACGTCTGTCAATGAATTCCAGATGTACCTACATTATGCTGGTTTTGCAAGCATATATCTACAATCAAGAAAATAAACAGCGTGAACAGAGTAAGGTATTTAGGACGAGCATTAAGAATGGAAGACCACAATTAGGTCAGATCTATCGTAAACCGCACGAGTTAAAATAAAGCAGCGATTAGTTGTGAATCATGCTAAAGATGTTGGGTTAAAGAAATAGCAAAGGTACGTGTATCGTGACTAACCGAGGCAACAGCCGCAGAGGCGCATGTTGAGGAGGCGCTTGCGACGGCGGCGACGGGCGCGCGCGTCTTTCGCTTCATCACCGCACCATCTCCGATGATTTCTCAAGTTAGCTCCTTGGACATTCACGTGAATGTTCAATTCGTACCGTCGCGTCTTGACTTGTTACAATAAACTGCACTGAACCACTTCACATTTGCACATGTCGAGAGATTTCTTAAGAAGAAGAATCCGTTTGTCTAGAGGGCACCGCGATGTGTTGTGTACAATAAAAGTTTACGAGCCGGGCGGTCCGTGGACGCCAGCGCCGGTGCGTTTTATAAACAAACACCGCCACAGATAAGCAAGTTGGCAACATAAATATTCGAAAGAATTTTACGTGTGCGCCAAAATAGAAAACAAATATCGTGGACTTGGGCACATTAAGGAAATTATAGAGATTTCAATATGTATTATAGTTCAAACATAATAACAAAAACACATCTTCGCGGGCGCGTACGGAATAAATTGAATTAAATAGTTTATCAAGTTCGAATAGGAGGGTCGGAGACGTTGCTCAATGAATGTAATATTTAGCAAGCCAGACGGGAACGGACGCCCGTCTGCAAGAACGAGACAACAGAAACAGAAATGGGAGCGGTGCTTACGACTACTGCATTGTTAATAGCTTAAAGATGCAGACGGCTGTCTGTAAATTGCACATTAAGCAATGAAGAAATAAATAAATAAACAAGGAACCTATGTTTTCTTTAATACAATCACAATTCTTCAAAAAAACATTAATATGACTTCGCCATTGTTAACATACCGCACCAAACGTTTATGCAAACTGTGAGCACATAACACGCACGTGTGTGAATATGTAAATAGTAAAGTAAGGGACGATAAAAATGCAGCCGATAACGCTTTTGAATGCAGTTGAAGAACATGTGAACTGCGTGTAACAGGAGATAAACAAGCGATCGAAGGGGAGCGCGCAGGACGACGTCGCTCGGGTTACTGCGTCGCGACGGCGGCGGCTGAGGAGGCGGCGGCGGCGCCGGAGCATCTAAATCGGGATCGACTCGCAACTCTCGCAACGACTCAAATACCTTGACTTCCTCAATATTACATTGAACCCGCTGGGCACGAGACCGCCAAACGTACGTCAATCGACGCCCACTATATCGAATCCTACCTAGGATAATGTACTTCCCACGGTGCAACGCTATAATTTTTAGTCAGATAAGCTGTATCAGTCGGCTTTGTTTGATCTTAACGCAAACGGACCAGTGTATGTGCGCGTGCGCAGATAATTGTAACATAACATTTTGCATTGTTAAAATGCTATCTTAACGCGTAAGAAAAGTGATGTAGGCAGATTTAATATTTACGGCTCTAATAAAGAAAATTATGGTTGGTAATACTGATAATTTACAAATACTTGGCTTTAAGTACAAATAAATATATATAAATTAAAAACCGGTAAAAGTTCCAAAAAACGATAATCCTTAACTACAGCTATTAATATTCTACTTACATGCGTCAAAATACCGTTTCTTAGCGAAGATAACACAGAGATAAAACATAACAAAGCAGATAAGACATGTAGGTCTTCGTAAAAATAAATAATAGGTTTAATGTGCCCAAGTTACGTGTAAACGTAAGCGTGTGAAAGGACGGTCTTACCTGGCGAAGGTGAAGCTTGGTGTGGAGGTGGCGGTGAGGAGACAGCCCGATGCACCGGCGACGCTACCGGCGACGATACAGGCGAGTGAGGTGGTTCTTCCACCTTTTCCACGCTAGCTGGCGACTCCGGCGTCGAAGATCGCCGCTTCACTTTGTCGTCCCATTCATCACCATACTGCACCGGTTCATAAACGTCCTCCTCGACACTCGGAACATCTGTCGTAGGTTTCGGCTCGCTGGGAACGTTCTCATAATGTTGGACATTTTCTTTAACAACCGGCTCTTCGTCAACATTAGTACACTTTTTCATTACTTCTTTTTCTGGTGAGGGCTGAGATGACTGCGGTGTCGGACTTTCTACATTTTGTGGTAAGTCTTCAGGAACGTTTTCAGTGGTCAAACTAGCTTCTGGAAATGTATCTTCTGGCAAAGGGGAAACTAATAATTCCCGTTCATGAGGCGGTGAGTTAAGCTCTTCGTTGGAAGACGGTATTATTGGTGATTTAGGAGACCTCGCAGAAGGTGATGGCGATTTTTGGCTACGAGGCGTAGTAACTGGTTCTAATATTGTGGGAGTCGTCGGTGACTGAGGAATTGGAGATGTTCGTTCGCTAGACTTGGATATAAGCGCAGGTGATTGCAAGCGCTCTGTTGATAACGATATTGCATTGTCGACTTCCTCATCAAAGGGTTCTCTTTCGTCTACAGGAGAAACGGAGG
This sequence comes from Campaea margaritaria, assembly GCA_912999815.1. Lineage (NCBI taxonomy): Eukaryota > Metazoa > Arthropoda > Insecta > Lepidoptera > Geometridae > Campaea > Campaea margaritaria. The sequence goes on from OU538801.1 coordinate 7,017,165, forward strand.
ATCGAGACTTAAAGAATAATCTCTCATCTGTGTCAGACTGTTCAAATTGTGTCTCAATTTTGGATTTGGTTTGACTCGATATTTCTTTTCTGGAAGTCGGTGACACAAAATATTCAGATTTTGTCACCGGCGATACAGCACTGATAGGTCTTGAAGAGGGCGACACTGAGGAAATCGATTTTATAGGACTAGGTGAAGGAGACTTTCCACCGCTTATACCTCGATTAATTAACGAAGTTGGAAGAGTATTGGGACGTTCTACTTGCGAATCACCGGCACAGGGTGAAAGAGGGGGAGAGTACACACGCGAGGGAACCACATATCTTTCAGGCAAATCCGGCGACTTTCTGTCTTGATACGCACCAGAATACCTGTTAGAGTCGGCTCTAGCTTCTGATTCGTTTCGAGCAGCTCGAGATTTAAAATGAGCAGTCCAATTTCTCTGTTTCTCTATGAGTTCCTTGTTGAACCGTCGATCCGGCTTTTCCGGTTTGGGCAAAACGCTAGGTTTCGCAGGTTTGGGCGGCGGTTGTCCAGCGCCATTGGCGAGCCGATCGCCGTTGAGGGTGGGTGGCGGCATCGGTGTCGGCGTAACGATGCGCCGCGGGGGGCTCACCGAGCCGGCAGAGCTGGAGCGCGAGCGCGCGGGTGCTACAGGTGCGGGGCCGCGCGTACCCGCAAAACTTGCGGCTGCAGATGGGGACTTTTCAATCCGAAATCCACGATTCTCCTCTCCTAATTTCTCAAATAGTGCTCGAGCATTGTTAAATCTCGCCAGATGGCTCTCGGTACGGACAACCGTCACATCGGCGCCACGCATCTCTTCTTCTTCTCTTGACGGCATTCCTTGGAAAATATTCGCAATTTTTGAAACTTTAGTACCAGAATGTCTCTTTTTGCACTCCTCCATACTAGCCGGGTACGCCCGTTTTAATCCAATCTGTAAAGAGATGTGATCACAGTGAAAAACATGTCGGGGCTATGGCAGTTACAAATAGGACGCGCTTGTACGAAACTGATAATATCTGATAAGAGCGCTGCGAAATGCGTACGAGGAGCGCAGGTAGATCGTGGCCGGGCACTGCCGCGCGACTCGCGACGCCCTGCCTTGATTGTTCTCTGTATAATTTAACTTGAGATAGCGATACGGCTGATAAGAGTATAATATGTATGTATGTGTTCTTACTGGGCACCCAAATAACTGTGACGTAGTTAGTCAAGTCGTAGTAATTGCAAAACGCATGTGAATGTAAAAGTTGGACCGAAGACTATTGTCATGGGTGTGCTAATGCGCTTTCTCTGCCATTCAATACGGCGTTTAAAAATAATATATTTATTTTACATCTATGTAGTATAACGCTAATGACAATTCCGTGGAACGGTTGACGTTATTAATAAGAGATTAGATTTCACTGATAGTGTTTACAGAGATAATGATTCGACTAGATTCCTTATTATTTATTGATTAGGTTTCATCGACTCGAGGTGAAAGCGAGTTGGGGAATAGAAGTTTATTTTTTGCTCCATCGTAGTATGATTAATTCTCTTTGTGTTATTGTGGTGTTGGTGAGTTGTTTGTCGTTGGACAGGGTGGTGTCACAATGGCAATGCGCGAACGGAACCGTGTGTGAAGCTGATGTAACAGCCACAGAGTGTCCTATACCGGGACAGGTTATGACGCCTTTCGCAGGCATATTCGGATGTTGTCCTGGCTGCATAGTGCCATCTGGTAAGCACAGAGTGTCCACACCATTCCTGTATTATTTATTTTCTTGTGTCTTGATTGAACTGATTATGCTAAAAGAAATGACAGTAATTCACCTATTTTTTTTTTTTTAGTATGCGTCATTATGGCTAATTGCATGTGATGTTGAAGTACTTGGACAGACCCTTATTTCTCTTTTATCAATGACTAAACCGAGTGGCAATATTATTGCATTTTACACGTCGGAAGTTACTCGATCTAGTTCATTAGAATCGCCGACCGCTGGCTCCGGGAAAGGGTTCATTATTTTAGAGAGAACGACCGGTAAATTTGACCGTTTAAGTGCATCTTTTCGAATCAATTGGAAATCGTTAAATTATTTATTGTTATACCATGCAATTATAATTTCACAATGACATGCAATGTGAAGCTTAATGGAATGGATTTGTTCCTCGGGGTCGCGTAAGTAAGGTATGGTTAAATACATAGTATTACAGACTTAAGTATCTGTGAATAGTATGTATACTCTCATAGTAAACAATTCCTAATGGGAAGTTTACTTCTACGCGCCCCATCCCATCCCAATTAAATCTGAATAATAAATTGTTCTGAATAATAAATCGTCACAAATCATTAAGTACCTATCACTGATATCAGTTGATAATATTGTTGCGTTGCAGACACTTTCCGGTGTAGTAGAACAGGAATATCCGCGCAACCACGCCTCCAACTATGCGTAACAAATGACTATAATTATTAAACGAATAGCTAACAAAAACAAAACTAAATAAAGTTACAAACTCAAGACAAAATCGGCTTCAGACCGACCGATTTACTATGGGAATAATTTGAGTAGTATCTGATTCAAAGTTGTTAATGACATCATAAACTATTTTTCAGAAATGGCTAAAAATCTTATAAGAAATTTTGACCAAAATTCTATATTTGAGGGACATTTTTCATACTATTCAAATAGTTATTCTTAGTGCATTCTGAGATCGGAAATCGATACAATGTAATAAAATATACCCCTATAGAAAAAAAATCATTTTCGAAATTTGTCAATAGCTACTTAAGATTAGACGCTGTTCATTTATAAGTATTAATCTGTATATCACATGGGACTTTGTATAGGAACCTTCTTCTATATGCACATATAAAAAAGTTTTGTTAATGTATTTCTTTAGGTGTTGTCGACGAATCAGGTTGTCAGCCTACAACCAATAATTGCTTGCCGGACGGACGATATGCACCGGTGCAATGCAAGGGCGATTTGTTCACTGGAAGGTAAATAAATCCAATAAGTACCTACACTATCATATCAAAACCATATAACGGCAATAAAAATAACTTTCGAAGCCGCTAAAGAAATGACTCGTCAAACCAAAGATATTATTGTAAGACTGCGTTTTGAAAACGTAAGTAGACAGTATATAATAAGGCCGACTAGTTAAAAAAATCTAAATAAATACATGATACGTACTGTGGGTACACTACACGACACCAGCAATGGACCGTCAACGAAAATATGATCGACGGATGACGCAGCAATCATTATTATAGTTTAGTGAACTGATAAACTGCACTCAATTCCAAATGCACTATTAACTACATTAACAAAACACTAAGTCTAAATAGCAGTACAATGCAGTACGATAATAAATAGAAATAGCTTAGTGCATCGACATTATATTTACACAATACGTGTCATACGTGTACACAGGTGTTTCTGCTCCGACGAACATGGGAAAAGAATATTTGGACAAATGTGGCGGAACGAAGCAACTGAAATGACTTGTGGTGAGTGCAATATCTCTACAGTTTTGTAAAAATCAGACGGTTATGAGATCTAAAACAGTGATCTTTTCACCTGAATGCTCTGAATTATACTGATGAAACTGTGATCGGGATTGTTGTCTGCGATTTTGAATCATGTTAAATGAAATACAGAACTGAGTAGGTGTAAAAACATAGGTCTCCAAATTTCATCGCCTTGAAGATATCTCCAGGCCCAACATTCTATTATAATTGAGGTCACAAAAGAAAATATCAATAAACATTTAAAGGTTAAAAAACCTCTTCTATACAGTGCAAGCAAACATAGCCAAGTATTGTATTTTCCAAAGCAGGGTCATAATCACTGAAAATTAATAATCCTAGCGGAGGTCATATCATAATTGACAGCAATTTTTTGGAAATCCCAATATTTAATCCGTTTACGTAAAAACGTGTTATAAAAAGCTAAAATAAAGAAAATGACAAGCTTGTTTAACGACCGTCGTTATGACATAGAGTCATAGACCGAAAAAAGATACAAACAATGTTTGCAAGTGTCGTCGATGGTTAGCTCATAATAAGGTTTTACGAAGACCATGATTTATATCGACAATATATTTTTAGGAAAGACCAGCGGGGCTATGCAGCACGGTACGGATCAGCTCGAGTTCGTCTCATTTTGACGTTTGATTCAATTCGTGGCAATCACACGTCAAAATGAAACGAACTCGAGCTGATCCGCACCGCATAGCCCTGCAGCTCGGCTCATTACCGGGATAAATAGCTTAAGAGGGAGGAGGCTTATGCCCCTGCAGTGGGTCGAATGAGCTGTCAATCCTGATGATTTATTTCGTGGCTTTTTTATATTTAGACTTTCATGACTATTCTCGTTTATCTCCAGCGTGTAGCCGAAGAAGGGCAGAGTTGGAAGCTACGGGCAGGGTCGTGTCTCTTCACTGCACGCCTTTAGGAGACTACGAGCCTCTACAATGCGACGATGGCCTATGCTGGTGCGCGGAGCCCAAAACTGGACAGCCAACCGTGACTCCTGTGCTTCAGGCTGATATGACACGCCTTCCTTGTTGTAAGCAATCAAGAGATCAAAGGATTGTAACTTATAGACACTTTTGATTCAAAGCACCTCGAGGGAAAAAATAAAACAAGCGGTTTCAAATAACTGTAAATCAACTTGTCTAGCAGATGGTTCAACAGGATACAAACAATATTCACAAGTGATTCACGCTCGAAGAGATGTCGAACGACCGAAGGCAATTGGAACAACAGATGACTGCGAAGTGCACTTGATCAAATAAAATGTTGGAGATAATGCATTGAAGACCGATATTTGTTACAGAGTTTAACTTGTAAATGAAAAAAAGAATTTAATTACAAAATATTTATTTTACACATTAATGCAATCACGATTGTTATACATTCTGATTTTGTCGACTGTACGCGAGTATTCCTAGCACGGATCTATTCTAGTTAGTACCACGTTTAAAAATAAACGTAGCATCAGTTTATTGACGGTGACCTAGTTTTCGAAGAACCTAGTTCTACCTGTATTTATATAAGTAGTTGAGCACCCACAGGTGCAGCTAGACGTCCATTGTGGCGATGACGTAATGCAATGGATAGGAGGGCAGCCACCCCTGAACGTCTACTCCTTTCCTATATTGATCGTACTAACAAAAGTATGCCAATAGCTTCATTATATCAACTCGCGCAGACCATTTGCATTTTACTCTAGCGTTCCGTACGAAGCGTAATGAATATTTTCTGCATGGTTAAACATCGGCTACATATTGTTTCGCCAGACGACGCTGGAACACTTGGCGAGCTGTATCTCAGGAGATGTGAAAGTCTGGTTCAAGCGTTGGCTATGATTTCTGAAGAGCAATCGGCGCACGGAACTACCTTCCTTGGTAATCCTACAGCCATTTGCGACTACGATGGTAGTTTTGGATCGTATCAAATTATAAATGGCATGTAAGTAAACACAAACATATTCACATTTAGGATAATGCAGAAAGAGACCGATAGTACAGAGACAGACAGACGAAGCATTTTGATTTACGCGGCGAAAATTAATTGGGAATGAGACAATTATCATTGATGATTTTCTAATCTCTTAGCCAAATTAATCCCTATGTAAACAATTGTCCTTTAAATTTCTCTTTTTTTCCAGTGCGTACTGCACGGGGCGAGATGGCGAAATCCTGGGAGCGTGGCAGGTCGTATCTAGCGAAATGTCGGGAATGAATTGCAGTAAGTGGACCATCATAATCATTGAAATTTCAATAAGTTGTTTGTGAACACAATGCTGCACAAACGTAAAACGAGATAGCCATGAAGACATCGACGGTGTACCGTTAGCATGGCACATTCGCATTGTGCCCAGACCGGTCGACGGCCGTGACCCTGTTCCCGATATACGGTTCCACCCGTATCACCGCTTCGGTGGAATGCGGAGACCATGACACTTGACCGATTAATCGGCCAAATAACTATGCTAATGCAGTGAAAATGTTAAATTGCACATCAGTCGTCTATAATGTGATGTAGCCATCGTAAAAACGTTAATTTCTAATACCATTATCTGCCTTCATAACTCGAACAACTTTCGCAGACAGTAATATGATTATGAGCAATCGATGCCAATCAGCGAGATCTGTACAGAGTACATCGCCTTCCACATTCGGCTTTGTTAGAATGAATATTTAGTACGGCTGGGCCTCTTTGATGGGCAATAACCACGATGCGCGGGCGGTTCCTCACGCTTTTAACAATTTTTGGTAACGTGGGATTTGATCTGATTCACACGATTTATTATTAATTGTACAGAAAACAATGCCAACAATTATTAGGTAACTGTCAGCTTGTATCTATAATAAAAAGAACCATTTATACCATTGTGGAATGAAGTCGTAATTATAGCAAAAAATAAAAATTAAAAGCTAATTGACCGTGAACCATACCATAACACAACACCCTCGACGAATACTCCGAAACGACTGAATGAATGTTATTGTTGATTGAGCCTTGAAATGGAAACCTTAGAGGCATTTTCATAAAAAGTCACATAACTTTATCATTACTAAGTATCTTATAAACTTTCACATGTAATGGAATATTCTAATTGCATAATTTATCATGCGATGACAACACGTCATTGTTATAATATTATGTGTCATACATGTTTCGAACTGGTACTATTATGTAATTGACTTAATGTAGCGCTTCCAAAATTTAACTGAAAGGTCAGTCTAGATGAAAATAAATACAGGATGCTCAGTCTATTTGGCAAAAGTGGAAAATATTAACGTTAAGCGACAGCCACGTGAAGTGGTATGACATTTTGTTGGCCTGAAGGCCAAACACAGCATCATGTCTGTGAAAGACGGTATATTTACGGTTTGATTACCTAGTAAGACATTTTTAATCAGGTTCGTAAGAGAGCGTCGCGTCGGTCGGTTACTAAGCCCTTACTTTACTTTTAATCTACATTTATACTTCTGACTATATCAATATCTTTCACTTCCAGCAATTTCTTGATTTATCCATATAATAATACATTTAATTTTTCTTACAGATTGTGCCCGTGATACATCCCTATACTTCCCTGAGAAAGGAATGACAGTGACAGAGATTTGTCAGGCCAACGGCAACTACCAGCCCAACCAGAACGTTGGCGATGTGTACTACTGCGTGGACACAGACGGATACCCAGCCACCGAAATGCTGGAAGAATGGCCAACCGACAGATGCGCTAGTTACGCCAGAACACTCACTAGCCTGAGTCTATTTTAGCGCAAGTAAAGAGAAACGCGACTTCATTTTATTAGTTTAAGATTAAACTTGTGAAACACCAACAGTTATTATTCCCTTCTAAATTTGTCGAATGCCTGCAGCCTCGGCAGTTTTATAACCTCTTAATTAGAGCCAATACCTAGTACATAATAATATATTAAATGAATCTATAACTATAGCGTGACAAATCGTACATTTAGTTTTGTTTTGAAATGCGAGAAAAGGAGAAACGGGAGTTCTGCATATTTGCATAAATTGTGACATCACATTTGCACATGCAATGCGAGCATTCCACCTTTGATTGGATGCAATCTGTCTGTTCCACTATTCAATCAACGCTGGTCAGTTCCAGTATCACATTTTACATTACGCGTCACATTTAGAGCTGCTACAGATCAGATAAATGGCGTCAGAGCGAGGGGGCTTATGCCCTGCAGTGGGTCGTATGATTTGCTTCTGATAATGATGACAGATCGAACCCAAGCCATCATTAGAACTACGGTTAGGATTAGCGCCAATACCTAAGAAAGGGTACTTGTAGCATGTAGGGTTGCCAATACACTCTTGAGTGTCTTCGAAATGGAGCAAGCGAATGCAACCGAGAAAGAGTTAGCTGCAAAAGATAAAGCCTACATTTGGATTCAGTTACACGTGTAATCACTGAATCAATTGCGGATACCTGTATTAGTTACCTAGTAAAATACATAGCACTTTCAGATTAAGAGAAGCATTAGCACACCAGGTATATTCTACGTCATTTTTATTCGGTTTACGGTTTGCAGTAGGTGAAAGTGTTTTTTTTTTTTAAGTAGGTAGTAAGTAGTAGCCGTGTGTGTATGTCAACTCACCGGACAACAGGGAGCTGGTTGTTCGGTCGGAGTGCCGCGCCGCGCGTGTCACCCGACGCCGGTGGCGCGCCGCCCGCTCGCCGCGCTCGCTCTTCCATCTGGAACACGCGGCTAGGGTTACCACTGTCGGTCAGACCGCACCTCACCTGCTCTACATAATATGCGCAAGGTCGCACCTTCCAAGCTATTCGCAACACTAACATTGTTTAGTTGGAATTCGAAAGCTCATTAAGAACCTCCTTTTAAAACAAATATTTTAGTTCACTGCAGTCGATATAAAAGTAAATAAATTACTTTGCAAACGATGCAGACTTTTCTATAAATGTGAAGGAATTCCTTTTTGATCATAGGGCTTAGCTCCCCAAGAGAAAAAAACATCAGTCGAACAAGACTTCTAGCAATAATCGGTATTGGTCGTAAGCCTAACATTTGCGGAGCTCAGGATATAACTATTAATCTAATCTACCATATCATAGACACCCGCAGGTACAGAGTACGACCCGGTTATTTTCGTAATAGGTAACACCTAAAGTTCATTTAAATTAAAACACTACGAAACGCACCTAACAGAGCGAAAGAGGCCACTGGCTTCGTTAATTTAACAAGCTTACCCGTATGTCGCCTTTAACATGCAATCCTATTATGCTAATCATAATACCCAATTGCAATTAGTTGGGTACCATATTGGGTAAATTGAATTCGGAAATTGCGTAGAAAGCAAGAATCAGAAAAAACAAAATTAACCCTTTTTTTTCACATATTGTTTGGCTTACAAGGGTAAAAGCGTAGCTCGTGGAGGGTGGCACGAATACGAGTTAGAGTCGGGAATAACAGGGGGGTTAACTGGGAGAACTAAAGTTGTCAACTGCACTGAAGTGCATTGCGACAACGGGAGCGAGGGCGGAACATGTAACGTAAGATTGTAAACAATTTATGAGAAATCTTTGCCACCCTGGCAGCTCCATGCCAAGCCTGGCGGGACGGCTAGTTGGTTTATTCTTTACCCCATCCTCCTTTTTGCTTCACCGTCGGGTAAAACATTAACTGTGATACAAGCTTGGATCACAAACATGACCTCCGCAGACGAGAGACAATCCTCGGGGTTATTTTTTGTCCGTCAAAATAGATCGCTTACAACTGCATCGAATAACGCACACGAGGTATTTAAAAGTACCGCGTATAAAAAGGGATTCGCGTATAAGCTTCGGGGATTTTTGTCTCCCGCGGACAAAATACCCTCGTCTGCGCAGGCCTTTAGTAAGTAACTTTGTACAAGAAAGGTAAGTGGCTACTACAAAACTTAAGAGACAGGCAACTCATCAAAGCCTGGCGTTGCCGTGTTCGCTAACGCTTGCAGTCGTTGAATCAACTCGAGGGTCGTTGATAGGGGGTGGTCGGGTCGTTGATAGCGGGTGGTCCGGTGGTACGGCGCTCGTCTCCCCTGGCTCTTGAACACGTCACGGCTCTTGATAGCACGCGAGCGAATATCGATGTTTCCTATACGAGCTAATTTCGCTGGCCTGGCTTGTTAGGTACATGAACTTTAGAGATTTCTGTATTTTGTTATTGACCTAAAATCGCAAATTCCTTAACATTTGTTATGAGTTTTGCGGCTCTTGCTTCTTAATAAATGATAAGGAGTATAGTTTTTAGTGCCCTGTTGTGCAGGTTCCCCAAAAAGAACTCTACAACTGTGGTAAATCTGTCTGACAGCTTAGTTCAGTGTGTGTTCAGACATTGTGACATTTCAAAGGATGTGGGTTCAAAGGTAAATGACTAACTATACCAAATGAGCATAAAGAAGAAAAATATCGAAACGGATTCTATACAAATGTAATTATATTTGCCAAAAACACCACTTCTAAAGGATGTACAAAAGAATACTGAGACAATTTTAATGACTATCCTAGTCTACCTTTAAAAAAAAAACATTAAAATCTTATCAAAAATCGCTGAAACATGCTTCAATCATAATGATGATTTAAAAGTGGATGATTGATTGACGATAGTGATTATATATGTGGTGATTTATTCATACAAACAAAGTTGCATAAAAACCTGGAGTTCTCTTCGCCAGCTATTATCCCCAAACAGAAAGTCTGACTTTGGCATCGGCTGTAGTCCTTAGGAGATAGTCCCATTTTAGTTTAGCACATGCTATCAATATTGTCATATTCTGGTCAAACACCATAATAAAGCCATCTCAATCAATGCTGGTCCACTACATTACTTAACTTCTCGGCTGTGTAGGCACAGTACCAGCCAAATGACAATTAATAAGCTATTGTCACAACTTATTTAAGAGTAGTTTTTAACAGCTATCTAAATCTAATGAGGTGTTCTTCAATACTTAAAAAGTGTCCTTTTACAATACAGATGGATGAAGAAGACGGATACAGATGGATTATAAATGTGACTAACTCTTCATAAAGACAGATACTACAACTGATATGTAGCATTAAAGGAAGTATTACTAATGACAATAGGTACAATTTGATATCAGCAATAAGTCATTTTTACAAGAAGGAATATATTGATAACATATTATTCATTAGGTAAGTAAATTCAATCAATACAGTGATGAGACTTCTGCCCCTAGTGTGGCAATAGGCGAATATTGGTCACAAGCTGTAAATAGCCAAGAAGAAAAATTTATTCCTTGGCTATCCTCAAATGCCGCAGACAGTATAAACAAATAATAAAAACAAAAGATTTTAAATAATAGAGAAGACACTGGACAATTTAATTAGGACTTGTCTGCAACATATTAAATCTGTGCTTTTAAAACATCCAATCAAATATGTGCCTGCTTAATTAACACAATATATTTCTAGTCTTCCAAACTTGGAGGGAATTAGTAAAGGGAGTGGTTACATCAATCTCCCACATTAAGTTTTGATTTACAAACCAATATTATTTCGGAAGTATATGATCCACCAATGCAGACCAGGCCACTGATGGATTATGGCCTAATCCTTCTCACGAAAGTGAGGGAAGACCCATGCCCAGCAGTGGACCAATATAGGTTGTTGATAATGATGATAAAACAAAATTAATCTTTGGAGGTACTTCAATAACAGAGACAATAGATTTTTAATTGTTGACTAGCAGGCTCTTTGACTATGAATCCTACAAGTTACGACTTTTTAAACTTTCGCCGATTAAATTCACGATTATTGTAACTAAAATGAGACAGAGTGAGATCAACATTTATTTGACTTCTGTTTACAGACACTCCCACCAATCTCTACATCATTTAGCAGTTATTATCTTTTTAACAAGACTTTGTTTACATAAAGCAAAGTAACTGTTGTCAGAAAGCAAAGAGTGTGTAAGTTTAAAGATTGATAATATGTAGGTAAATAGATTTAGTTAAAATTAGATTAGTTTAAGGTTATCATTCTTATTGTTTATTTTTGTTAACTTTTTTTTTCTATAGAAACATCAGTTATACTCGTAGGTACCTAGTGATAGGTATAAAGTAAGGTAAGGCACACAAAAAACACTAAAATGAGTTGTTTTTACATGTCAAAAATAGATTCAGTGGGGGGTTGAAAAAAAATATTTCAATATTGAATTCTTAATTGGGCAATTTATTTTTGTAATGGTCTAATACCGCTATTGAATTATAACGCATTCGTTATCACAATAGGAATCCTATGAGATGTTTAATTATTTGCCACAGCATTATTAGAATTGGCCAATTATTGTAAATATCAATAGTATGTTAATCTGATACTGACCTTACGACGGAGTCACGTTTTCTCCAAGTCTATGCAATCCGGTTTGCCACATCGGTACCAATTTGTAACACTTATCCAGCTGTGTACTAATTCACAATTTCACTTTACACAATATACATTTATCTTTACTATTCACTACTTTACACCGCACGCCCACAAATACCGTACACAAACAGCATTCAGAAACGAAATTTCTATGTTGCTACATAAAATAAACGTCAATAACCCAGCACCAAGCGGCCGCGACAAGTTTATTTGATTCTGCAAGATGACCCCCAGATTTAATATTTAACGTAACGCTAATTATTACGCTGTTTTGTCACTTGATTTTATAACTACGTTACGTATTGCACCTGATTTCATTCATAAAATAAAATAAAACCAATAAAAATGCACTCCCTCCCAGCTTGGCCTGCCTGTATATCAGTGTTGCCATGCCAAGCCCACCAAGCCAGCCACCACAGTTGACAGAACACAGTTACCTACTCCTAGCGGACAAGCAACTCATTAAATCTAATTGCAAATGAGTCAAATGGCTTAATAAGAGAAATTAAATAAGCCGAATAAAAAGGAAAGATATCTTAAAAGCAACAACAATATACTTTGAACGTGACTATAATTAAAAGGGATACGATTACAACTTCAAAGTAGAAAAGGTATTTTAATTGAAACCCATTTTTGATGTGATGACTTGAAATAAATAAAAACTAGCTTTCCATTTATAAAAACTAAATTGGCAACACCGTATTCTTTCCACAGACTATTTTACATTAGTAGCGTTCATTCGTTCACTCCACAGGCTTTGTAAGGTAGGTAAATAATATAAGGCATATCTTACACAATCAACTTATGAGTGTAGAAGTAAAAAAGTAACTAAGTAACATGACCAACCTATTCAATAATATCCCTCGATCAGCCGGCCGTTTTCTGTATCAGGCGATTTTATGTTGCTTACATAGGTACTTATGGATTTTTATTATTCATTCCAACGATATTCGTGAACATCGTTGTTCACGCGTTAGGGAAGGCCAAAAATCTATGATACTATGATAAAATATGTTGCTGCGACTAACTCTCCAATCCAAAAATAGTTTACGACTCTCCTGTGACCTATTTGTCGCTTATGACGCGACTCGTGTTGACTAGACCAGACGTCTGCTCACTGAACACTAGCAGCCATGGAAGGTAGGGTGCGGGTCGAGTGCTGGGTGGCTCCAATCAGCTATGACCTTAACGCTTAGCGGAGTTAAAGCTACATATTACATGCGCGAGGTATTATTGAAACTTATTTTTTGCAGCCTGATAATCAAACGCTGTATAATAGGTCACTCTATGATTAGAGGTATTTATTAAAACAAAAGATCTCCCAATTTACAAAATAACACAGCATTTGCCCCCCGGTCTTTTCCAACGGGATACGTCAGATCTTCTTTTGTAAACTTTGCGAACGTTTTTCCTGTATGTTCTATTGGTTCTCTTACGAGTTGCCCTGGACTCTTTGGACTGCACTCTGGCGCATTCGCAAGGAGACCCAGCTCGACATACGGTATCCATCGCGCTGGGACATTTCCTTTTCCGTTTGATGCATTTTTTGTAGCACTTGTCTGGCTGCGGACAGGGCGCCGGGCGCGGCCTATGTTTGTGCGCGCTGCATGTCGGGGCCGATACGCACGGCTTCAAACTGCTGTTGTCAGAATAAACGGCTGAAAAATCCCATCAAGAATTAACACGAGATGCGTTGAAAGATTACATTGATCTAGCTACACCATCACATAATGGTACCTAATCAACCGAAATATAAATGTTCTATATCTATACTTATATAATATAAATAAATCCCTATTTCCCTTGGTCACGCCATAACATGAGAATTGAGAACGACTGGATCAATTCGGCAATAAGTATTTTTTTCAATATCAGTTTTTACGCATGATCTTATGAAGAAAAAATTGGAAAAGATGCCTGCTAAATAAAAAAAAAAAAATTAAAAAAATTAAAATACCAATTTTTTTATTTGATATTTGATATTTTCGCAAACTGCAGCTACTCCGAAGTATCATGGTGGTTTTTATCTTGGGAAATGCAGTTATTACGGGTAACTGGAATTACGCCGGTGAACCGCAGAGCTCAGCTAGTTTCATATAAATACAACAAAATATTTATTATAAAAGGAATAAAAAATTCAAGTAAAGGGTGCACCTGATTTAATACTACCTATCACTTGGGCTTAAATAAACTAAAAATTTACTCTCATTACAAAACCGGAGAAACTTTAAAACTACTTTCTTGAGGTAACTCCTGAGCATATAGTAGTCCCAATAACAGTGCAAATCAAATTAACTGTTTCAATTGCACTTCAGGGGTCGCGTTTCTCAAGTTTCGGGTTTTAAAAAGTATTTCTATTTTACATTTCAACGGCTTGCGTTTCTTTTATTGCAATTCTCATTTCTTGTATTATAAAATTAGACAAGTTATTAGTTTGTCGTGATCACAATAATTGTGTGATCTAACGTTAGCCATGTACCTACTTTCTTATCATATCATAGCGTTTATAGTAATTGGTCCCATTAGCCTTATCAATATCTTGATGTCTCGCTAGCCTTTTGATTTCAAGAGCTGCCACTTTAGAGCTTGATTTATCAACTTGCCGCAGCCGGTGCATCTTACATTCGCTCGATTTTTGAATACAGATACGGCACTCGAGCATTGTAGGCTTATGTTTGCTCGGCTTTTTTCGAGTCGTTTTTTGGGGTTTGAAGATGGAAGTCCTGTATATTTCCACGTGCGCGCTGCTTTAGGCGCACAAGGTAGATGTCTGGCAAACAGAACATCTATAGAAATATATTTTTTATTAATTAAATATAATCATAACAGCAAAAGAAGCCTGTAACGTAAAGTAAGTATGTATACGTGTAATTTTTTAGCCGGGTATAATAATATCAAAGATCAAACGCACCACATCATAATAACTTACAAATCGGGGTCCCCAGGTCGTTGAGTAGACAATTATAAAACTTCTGAATTAAAATTAGTATTACGAATGAAGCTGTGTAATTCGGTATTAAGTAATTGATTCTATTGCTTGATATGGCCAAGCAGATTGTCCTCAAACGTGGCACAGTTCACAATATTTCACAGCGGCGCCTCTTCTTGACACGACCTCTGTGCCCTATGCCAGCGCAGCATTCTTGTTCCGAGCGCTTATGGCCCTTCTTTCTGGTGTATTTCAAATAGCTGTGGCTCCCGGTCAGTCTATCCTTTTTCCTCATCTTGGCCTCTTTCTTTTTGCGTTTCAAATACGATTGTACTTTCCCTACTTTCCTAGGGTTTGAAGGGTTCCCGCATCCCTTGTATTTTCCGCAGTTCACACATTTCGACTTGGATTTCGTTGACATTATAGAAACTGCGCTTTGGCAGGGCCTGATGCCCTTTGATGTTGTTTTTCTGAGGCATTTTTCCGGATTCTGGCATGGAGGCGGTGTGGGGTGGCATCGGATCGGGGCGCATGACGCCGACGGTGTACATGGCGGGTGCAGGAGAACTGAAACAATAATAAATTATAATCAAAATATTGCAAAAGTATTTAATACAAGAAGCCAGCATCATTTAAATCGTTTGCCATTCATCCTAAGCAATAAGTTATGTTTACAAAACTTACCTACTATTCAATGCATCCCAATAGCGCACTATTTGCCGTAATAAACCGTAAATTAAAACGTTAGATCGTAGATTACACGAATGTATTTATAGCGTTCAAACCGTTAAATAAAACGTTAAAACTAAATGTTGTAATGTATAACACGTATTGGCCATACTCACAATACTTGCTCATGTTATATAGTTACTTCTGGTGTGATACCCAGATCCGCCTCCAGCTTCGATTTTTACACTAAAGTTAAAAGAAAAATATACTTTTAGACATAAATTCTTCTTCGGAGATGGAGAACTAAAGTTTATTTGGCCCTGGTGAAAACATTGAATATCAACAGAGGCCAATACGGGATCTCAGGGACGACCTTAGGCCCGTAGTGATAGTATAGGACGTAACGCGAATTTCTTAAAATAATACATAAATATTTGGTTCCCCACCTCATTGATTATACACCCACAACTTTGTACAAAAGTTCAATGCCTGTCACGTGATACGTGATCAAAAATAAATAACAGCCTTTCTTTTAGGCAGAAATAGGTGTTCTCTGTGGTGCTGACAGTATAGTGAAAGCTGGACTGCACTTGCAATTGAACTTTTGTAAAGTATACAAACACTCCTCGCGCTAACTTTCGCTGGTTTGGAAAAGTGGCAATCGATTTGTTCTCGAGGCTGGCTTCTATCAAGGACGAAAGACAAATCTACACAAGCAGGCTTCTTTGTACAAAGCTGTCAAAATTGGGGTCTACAATAAAACACTTTACTACACCATAATTAAAGTATGCCTTACCCATAATATTTTACGGCTAAGGGAACGTTTCAAATGTTACAATTTCATTTCTATTGAATTTTGTTATGACTATTTTTTGTGTATTTTGTTGTTGACACTTAAATTTTTACATCCTTGATCTTCTTTTTTCAACATTTGACATGTGTAAAACTGCTTTCAACTTTTCTTTTTCTTCGTCAACGGTGTTCAACAGAGGATTATTAGTTTTGTTTAAGCAGGTTTTTAAACATATCTATGAGTCAGTAAAATTACAACCCTTGCGAAGTGCGTAAAATTTATAAGCCCCAAGAGAAACACGTGAATATTTAAGTAAACAAACCACAGTCTACCCACTCCATACATACAGCCCTTTGTTATTAGGTACTAGATTCTGATAATATTTCTTGAAAACTTCAAATATTAATTCACTCCCCAAAATGCCGATCGACGAGTAGTAAATAGGTCCTGTAGCTCATTCCAAGGTAAAATGAACGAGTTATTGGCATCTAGCTAGTAACGAACGAGGGTCAAAGAAAGAAATTAAATAATAATGAATATCTCAACGGACCTCTCCCCATTATGAGTACGCTACGCGTGGACTCAATAACGCCCTCATAAACCACGATTATGTAATCGTTGTACGCCAAACCATTATATTGTTCACTACTAACTCTGCCTAAAATCTTTTTACCTACATTTTCATCTACCTGGTTATTTAAATCAAAAGGAAATATTGAAATCATAAATTATTTGAAAATAAGAAGCTAAGCTTTTTATTTCAACGTTAAAATACATATATTGGTACATTATTAGAAAGACATATTTTAGCAAATATTGTTCTATGCAAGACTCAGTAGTAGTACCTCTTATTCACAGCATTTCGTAGACAATAATAAACTTAGCTCAGAATATTACTATTATTAACATTGATAAATATCACATTATTATATTTTTCATGAATTCTTTAATATTTCATTGCAATAATGACAATCCTAAACTGCTACAAAGCTGCGTATATCTTTGCACAACACACATAGGTAAGGTATATGTTTTTTTTATAATGAATTCATAACTAGGCATAAAGGTCCATTTACACAAAGAATTTTAATTGCCTGTGGAATGCAATGAATTGAAGCAATAATAAAGGTTAACCGCACCAGGCCGGCAGTTTATTTATTTTTAATTAGACTGAGTGATGAGAGGACCAAATCGTTCACCTGATGGTATGGCCTAATCATCCTCACGAAAGCAACGAAAGTAAGGGGAGACCCGTGCTAAGCACTGGGCGGATATTCTTTGATGATGATGATGATGATGAATAAGAAAGTTGAACCATCTAAACACGATTTAGTTAGATGATTAATTAATCATGTAAATGGATCTTTAAAAAGGTTTAAGTTTATTGTATAATCAACAACAAGCATTCTAAATATGTAATAAAATAGTAACAATAGTTAGAATTAGAACGCTGTAGTATATAATATAACATCTAGATAATCACACTACACCAACACGTGGAACATAATTCCTCAAGCTAGAAAGGAATGTATACATATATCTTTAGTGCATTAAACAAACGGATGGTCCTCTTTAGCCGGGACTTCGGATGATGGCTTCATGTGGAAATGTGGACAGTGCATTAGTCTGTTTTCTTCGACGTAGATTCCTGGTAAGTCGGTGGTTGATCCTGGAAATGGTAGAACCGGCAGTTAGCAATATATCTCAGAGTGCATTTTAATCAGTGATTACTACTGCTCACCTACTGTGAAAACTCCATTTAGTATTTATTTGAATCCTTATGAAATACGAAACATAGTTTGACTTATTAATAACTAGGACTCCTTCATCTTCACATTTATCTTACGTGACAACTACAATGGCCTATATTTAATAAAGTTCTGGATATTTTATGGGCATAACCACCGTGCTAACTACCCTTAGTTATATAAAAAATGTCTACACTGATTTTTGTGCACTAGCAACATTTTTTCAACAAGTACTGATACCTTATTTATTTTGTACGTAATACTTACGTTGTAAGGTGGCGGCACATAGGCTGTCTGTGGCCTATTCGGGTCGTAATACGCGCTACGGGCAGCTTCCGCCGCTTTCGCATCTGAAATTGTTAATTTAGCTACTGCAACCCCACCAATTTACACAACTATCTCTAAGTACGACTAAATGACCAAAAATAAGTTTAATATTTTGCATATTTATAATCTACTTACTTAACTAAAATAATTAAGACATCTGACATAAGGGTCAACTAGAGCTATTCAAAACTAAAAAGGCAAACTAAAAACATTAAGGACCCAACTCACGCAAGAGCCTCAACCAGTTTTCTTGTCTTCCAACTCAGAGTTAGAAATGCCCTCATTCTTGAAAATTACTTGATCTCCCTTTAATTGCATCGAAATGTTAAAAGTTCTCCAAACATGAGATACCAAATGAATGTAACTTTTTTAGAATTTAGAATAATCCTCACCATTAGAAGACATGCCGGTCGTGGCTCCTGGAGGCGCGAAGCCGCCAGGATACCCGGGCGGCATGCCGCCGGGTTGAGCGAAGCCACCCGGGTAGCCGGGCGGTGGTGGATTGCCGGGGTAGCCTGGCGCGGATGGGTTGTAGCCGGGCGGCCCACCTGTGGGACTGGTGGGCCCGTTGGCCGCACCGGCGCCCGAGTAGCCTGTCCCGGGAGGATATACCACGCCCATCACGCCTGGGTATGGCGGTGGGTTGTTTGACACAAACACGGAATTTGCTGGTGGCTGATCAGGGAATGCCTGTGAACAATGTAATTGAATATTACAATCTGCTGCTAGAGTTCCTAGACAGCCGATAATAGTCATCATAATAGAAAATATACTCAATTTAACATTAGGCCAATACTACAAAAGTCAAATGCAGATGTATATTATTTCAATGGGTATCCATGGTCAGCCGGCTGTTTCTATTTAATATTAGTTCTTATTTCTTTCTGATTTCCTCTTCTCTATAGCTGACCGATAGCTATGATATAAATAGTCGTCTCGTCACTCAGTCAAATAAAAAAAGAAAGAAAGATATCCAATTATATTTGTTTGTAGGTAGATCATTTAAGATTGCATTGCAGGTAGTTGTAGCATACCAAAGCTAACACCTGTCTGTGCTAATAGTTATTAATTTTCCATAGTAACTTGCCTAATGTCTCTAGTCTCTACCATTGTAATGAATTACTTATGTCATAGTTAGGGTTGCAGGGCTTACAGTGGAGGCCTTTCAGGTGCCATGTGACATTGCACTGCATTACAATAGTGCAACACTTACGTTGTAAGGAGGCACCCAGCCATAGTATCCCTGCGGGGGCGGCGCGTACGCAGGGGGCGGCGCCGAGTGCCATGGACCCGTTGGTGGAGTGTACGGCGGCGGTGGCGCTCCGGGCGCCATGTGGCGACTCGCTGTACATAGTAATGTCAAAATAAAATACTGATTTAAAAGCACACTATGTGCTAGCCTGGTTGATTGACGAACTAGCATCAAAACAATCCAACTTCTCCACATTATGGTGTTCCATTATATAGCAGTCACAGATCCATGTCTATAAACATTACATATATTTTTGCAAAACTAACTGGGTTAGTAAATTAAATGGAAAATATGGTTCTTAGAGTTTTTGTCGGTTTGTATGTGTCCGCTAATCTCAAAAACTAATTGACAGAATCATGAATGATGAGTTTTCCAGCATTTGGTAGATGTCATTTCATAAGGTAGTATGTTTGAAATTAAGTGACAACTGGTTGTGGAGTGATTCAACAACCGCTTAACAAACATACAAAAGTGTACATTTAACTTTATGATAATAATTCTCATATTTGTTCTGTTCATAATCAACCAGATATGAAATGATAAATAAAGTTCAGGTTGGTGATATGGATGTAAATACCTACTTACATGATAAAGATACAAATTTAGAACACACAGAACACATAAGTGTTAAAATCAGGTGATAAAAAGTCTTCATCTACAATTAAAGCTAATAAATCCTTACCAAGGTGTGCAGCTTTCAGCATAGCTTGTCCGTATTCAATAGCGCCACCAGACTTGAATGTCAGCTTGAATCTAACTTCACCCGTGAAGTTGCCATTGGGCTGAGCATAGATTCTACCCTTGATGTAGTTGGCACCAAACAGCGGTTGCTCCACCATCACCTGTACATTTAAATTGTATAGAAGTGACAAATGTGTTCATGCTTCAACCCACTGAAAATTTGGTAATTATTTATCAATCTACATACTAGCAGCATGGATGCTGATATGTCCACTTCACAGTGTCGAAAGTCACTTCGTAATTTGTTCACTTTTGTTACAATGATTTTTTAGTTCATAGTCATGTATTGGAAATTTCCAGATTTGGGCATTTGGAGATGTGGGCATTCAGCACGGAAACCTATAACTATTTTACTAGCAACTATTTTAAAAGAGCAGTTTTTATATTATTGTCTAAAAATTAATTTTCTAAAAGGTAACTCACATCTTGCAGGGCAATGAACGGAAAACTGAAGGACCTCATCAAGCTAGTTGGTGACTTTGAGTTATAAATCATGCGATGTGTGGTGAGATACATCCGGCCCTGTTGGGCTCCTTTGAACTCCATCGAGTCATTGCCAGTAAAGTCGACTGTGACATTGTCCGAGAATAATATGATACTGAAACAAAATTAAATAAATGATGCATAAATAAGTGGAGTTTCAACAAGTATCAAAATTGTAGAACTTGTGACATCCCATCCCACCCATCAACACCAGACAGAGATGCTTCCAAGTAGGGACAACTTGATGCGATTATGTGAATAAACCAATTCAATGTGGAGGGTGAAAATTGAAATATTATGCAAATTTTTTTATAGTTTTTACATGAAAGAACAAAATAAATAGTGTAGGTTAACATAACTTCATTCGACAAAAAGAAATCAATATTATTTTGAATGATCCATGAAGAAAATTTAACAATAAACTAGATGGCTCTGCTGGCTGTGGTTTTGTTGTAACTGCAAATCCTGATGAGTTAATAGAAAAGGTATGACAGGATATTCTACAAGCTCCTGCGCTTGTAGGACTCTAACATTATCAGGATGAAAGGTAGACTCGAATCACAGAATTTCAGATTTCAACTCTGGCTTCTCGTAGATGAGTCAACCAAAGTCCCACAATTTCGTCAATGCACATAGGATTACTAGGAAGGATGATCATCAAATGAAGGAGATATCCGGCAAACGAAGGATACGAAATTACGACGTTTAGATATATGATGATAGAACTTTGTGGAAGGTTGTTTTATTTTTTCAACTGGGTGACTCACCATTCTCCTGCATGTATCAAAACACCGTGATCAGCGTGAGCGGTATTCAGTGACATTGTTTAGAATGTCATATAATTTGTTAGCGGCTAAAGATCGTGCAACATGAAAATCAATTCTCTGACTAGAAATAGACAGAAGTAACAACACAACACTAAAGATTCTGAAAAATTTGATTCTGGAAAATTCACTTCTTCGCAATACGCAAAGTTGGGAACTGACAAGTTGTTTGTTGACTTGATTGACAACTTGACATGACAATGGCTGAATATAGTGTTCTTTTTTTTCTTTAGTTTGGCTTCGCATGATTTGTGCATTTAGCCAGTGTCAAGTAATAATAATTTTACAATACTACATACTTCACATTTTCGGTTTTCCGCCAAAACCCTCACTGATAGAGTTAGTCACACAGAGACTAGTAGAGATTACTTGACATGGCATAAAGAATGGCGTATGCGTAAAAAAATGGGCAGGCTACACTCAGTTTTGCAGGTTTTTCACTTATTTTCTTCTCTTTTCTTTTGCTCTTTTGCAAAAGAGCTCGAGCCCTCCCCTGCTTCCCTTTTATTACTGCAACGGCGGAAGGACTAAAAATAAAAAAACAACTATTTATTATCTATCAATGACTGTTATGACAAATGACAGTTGCTTTGTTTGTTTTGTAATTTTGTTCGTTGGACTTGGCTTTTCGGCATTTTTTAACCTTTATTTTGATTATTTTCGATATTGCTCCCGTTATTTTATGGTTTAAATACATAGGCCCATAAAGTGTAATTAATCATGGACGACGAGACCAATAAAAGTGAAGATATAAATAGTATAAAACCTATAAATGTTGACACAGTGCACAAGATATGTTCGGGTCAGGTAAGTTTTTTTATTACGTGTAACGTGTAAGGCAGGGAAATAGCAAGAGAAAGCATACATCTTTTCTCGTATCGTGTATTAACGCGTTCACTGCTGAAAACACAACTGTGGTGTTTTTCATAAATTGCCGCGAGTACGAGAACACACAAATGTTGTGTTAACGGTACGGGAAAACAATAGTGCGTGCAGATCCGTACCGTAGCTAGACAAGAAAATCCGCTCAGCAGTCAGTGTTAAACTCGATCTTTTCATTCCTCTATTCCCCTTCATAGATACCATAGACCCATTTTGCCATCTTGGGTGCCACCAGACTTTTAACCATGTGTCCAATTCCATTTAACTTCTATGATACTCTTTCTAATATTATTAAACCTTTAGCATTGAATAAAAAAAAAAGTGGTCTTTTAATTTGAAACTGAGCGTGGTCCATGATTCTTTAGGTTACTTGTATTCATGACTTCCTCATCTATGGAACACATTATGCCCTGTTGGGCAGGACACATCAATTTTTGATGTGAGCCATAAGCATTGTAGAGTGGTCTGTCTAGACACCTTTAAATAATACTTTTATTTAATCTTACAGGTAGTTCTTAGCTTAGGTATTGCAGTAAAAGAGTTGGTTGAAAACTCTTTGGATGCCGGTGCAACTAACATTGAAATTAGATTCAAGAATCATGGCATAGATTTAATTGAAGTTTCCGATAATGGATTTGGTGTTGCCACAGACAATTTTGCAGCGTTAAGTAAGTATTATACATTAATTATGCTGTTTCGTTTTGCCCTGTACTAGTTTTCCTGATACAGAAAAGCAGATATTAAAGGTATTAATAGGTTGATATGAGTAGTTTTTTATTATTTAATTTAGTATTTTATTTTTATTAGGATAATTCCTACAGACACCGTAAAAAAAATATGGAATAAAAAGTATCTTATTGTTATTTCAGATCCTAAAATACTAACACCACCAAATTCATCAAAATCCGATTAGCTATTCTGGCATAGAGAGGGCACAAACCCATGAAATTTCTCATTTAGTATGGGATATTAGGGGATTCACATGGTTGGTCCTGTCTCTTCTTTATGACATTATATTCTTTTACAGCTCTGAAATACCACACCTCAAAGCTAAATGACTATTCAGACCTGCTTGGTGTGAAAAGCTTTGGATTTAGAGGAGAAGCACTGAGCTCCCTTTGTGCTTTGGGTAACCTTACTATCACTACAAGGCATAAAAATGCTGACTATGGTAAAAATTATACTTAAGTAATTGTATTTACAAGCCTTATCTACTTTAACACTATGTTAGAATATATTTTTTGAGAACTAAGATGGTAATGGTGTTTATAAGTTAATAAACTCTGAATACGGCTTCAACTATTACTATATCCAATATTTCAATCTATTAACACATTCACTGCTGAAAACACAACTGTGGTGTTTTTCATAACTTGCCGCATAAAGTTGTAAAGCCTCTAATTAACACTTTGACTGCTGAGCCAATTTTCTTGTCTAAACACTGGTGGGGCTCTGCATACACCATTGTGTTTTCCTATACAGCTAACACCACAGTTGTGTTTTCAGCAGTGAACGTATTAAGAAGTATTTGTATAATACCAATGGTTTGGGTTCATCAATTGTTTTTTTTTACATATACAGCAACAAAACTTGAATATGATCTAAAAGGAAACATTGTGAAGAAAAAACCATGTCCACGCCAAGTAGGCACCACTGTTAGTTTGACAAATCTCTTCCATTCCTTACCAGTGAGACAAAAAGAGTTCCACAAAAATGCTAAGAGAGAATTCAATAAAATGACCCAGTTGCTGTATGCATATTGCTTGATTTCATTAGGAGTGAAGTAAGTGTTCCTTTATTCTTGTTCACACAATTATACCTATGTCACATAATATCTAACAATAATTTCCTACATCGAAACAGTTTTTACACTTAATTCCAGAATCACATGCAGCAATCAAACTAGTTCCAACTCAAAATCATTGGTAGTCGCTACCCAAGGGTCCACATCTTACAGAGACAACATCTCTTGTGTTTTCGGTGTAAAACAATTACAAACTATTCTTGAAGTTAAACCAGAATCTTGTGTTTCAAATATAAAAGACAATATCTTCAAAGGATTAGCTGGAGAGTTTGACTATACAGAAGAAAGTGTGCAAATAGAAGATGTGGAAATAGATTTATCTGAAGATTCCAATGACACTGAGAATCCAGATTCAAAGAATGAAACTATATCTGCAACACAGAAGTCCCAAGGCTATAAAAATATAGTAGCTCCAGTAGAATTCACAGGTTTTATATCTTCTTGTGCTCATGGGAGTGGAAGATCCAGTACTGACAGACAATTTTTCTATGTCAACAGTAGGCCTTGTGAACCAACAAAAGTAATAAAAGTAGTAAACGAGATTTATAGGCAATACAATCCAGGTCAATACCCTTTTGTGTTCTTAAATGTGAACATAGAAAGGGCATGTGTTGATGTTAATGTAACTCCAGATAAAAGGCAAATATTTCTGACAAAAGAGAAAATGCTATTAGAAGTACTCAAAAATTCTTTGCTAAAGCTATTTGAAAGTATACCTAGGACACTAAAAATAGAAACCCCACTTTGCAGTCAAGAAATAAATAATACAGTAAAAGCTGAGCTAGATCAACCCAGGATATTCAACTCTTTTCTACAGCAATTTGGCAAGTACAAGAGCAACTCGGAATCGAAACCAAGCAAAGAAGAGAGTACCCAACAATTAAAAAGGAAATCAACAAGTATGCTTGATTTTATAACTGCAAAAACAGCTAAAAATATTTCTGATGAAACTAATTTAAATCATAAAGAAGAGGCATGTTTCCAAGAAACCTCTTACGCAACAGACAATCAATGTAATGATAATATTGAAAGTTTAGAATTAGAAGTTGATAAAAGAAATGCAGAGACTTCTAATTTTCATAATAATAATATTATGAAACTAGAAAAAGAGATTGATTTGAAACCTAATATCGGTAAATGTAAAAAAGATACCAGAGAAATCCTTTACTTAGAGTCTACTGATAACTTGCCAGAAACACAAATAAGGGATCTTTCGGAAGTTATATTGGAGAAATCACATACAATTTATTGCAAAACAAAAAGTATAAACACAAAATTAAGTATTTCAAAACAAATAGATGAAAAACCCAGCAAAAAAACTGAAATTGTGACAGATAAAGAGGATTTAGGAAAGAATAATAGGAAAACTGTAACAATGAAAACTTCTCTGGAGCATGTGAAAGCATTGACTGAAATGTACCATAAAGATAAAATGAAAACAGTGCCCATGAAAGTTAAATTCAAGAGTGAAATCAATCCTGTATTTAACAAGAAATGTGAAGAAGAATTGAGTCGCGAAATATCGAAAGATTCTTTTAAAGAAATGAAAGTGATTGGACAGTTTAATTTGGGGTTTATTATAACAAAGTTGCAGGATGATCTGTTTATCATAGATCAACATGCTACTGATGAGATTTACAATTTTGAAACACTGCAGAAAACAACAGAACTTACAAGTCAGAAATTAGTAATGTATGTATCAATCATCATGATAATTTCATTTTAACAATTAATGTTTTTATTGAATTCAATTATTACAAATTGTTTTAGCCCTCAGCAGCTGGAATTGACCGGAGTCAATGAACAAATACTGATCGATAATTTGGAAGTATTCAAAAAGAATGGATTCATATTTGACATAAATGAAGAAGCCCTTCCCACTAAACGAGTTAAATTGCTTACTATACCAATGTCTAAAAACTGGATATTTGGCAAAGAGGATATTGAAGAACTATTGTTTATGTTAAGGGTAAACCAATCAATTTTTAAGTCTGACAACTATTTCAAGATACATCTGTAGTAAGCTGGAGCCAGATCATTCCACAACTCATTAAATACCTGCAAAACCGTCACTCTTTACACTACAGAGAAGCGAAATTATATCTGTAGCTTAATTACATTCTTGAACAAACAAGAAGAGAAAACTAAAAACTAATTTTCCTTGTTCATAGGAATCAGAATACGCTAACTGTAGACCAAGCAGAGTACGGGCAATGTTTGCGTCGAGAGCGTGTCGAAAGTCCGTGATGATTGGTACTGCTTTAAGCAAGGCTGATATGAAATTACTTGTGGATCATATGGCAGAAATTGATAAACCTTGGGTAAACACTTGTTACTTTCTTATGTATTTAACTGTGATGTGTCATTGATATATTGAGATATTTACTTAGATCCTTCGCCTTATGGTAAACTCCACATCTAAACTATATGCAAAGATTCATAGAACTTGAGTACTTGTTTTTGATCAAATGTTTTTCAATGCTGCAGTACCTGTCACCATAAGATATTAATTTGTACGTATGGTTATGTTATGCTCACTCCCAGCCATATCTCCAATATTTACAGTGATGCATTATAGTAAATTTTATTTTACCTGACCTATATTATTTAATTAATGTATCTAATTTTTTTTTAGAACTGTCCTCATGGAAGACCAACAATCCGCCATCTCGTCAATTTAGCCATGATTCAAACAAGAGACAACTGTGATTAATATATATTTGTATTTTTTTAGAAATCAATCATGAATCATGTGATAAATAAATCTGGTTTAGTTTTCCAAATACAAGCTTCTTTATATCCTAACTAGAGTGAGGTTTCATAACAATAATTTTGTATTTGGCATATTTTGCCTATTTATGATTTTCCTTCATTGATCATTATGCATGTGAAGGTACATGAATTGCATCAAATGCCTATTTTAACATTAACATTCAAAGCGCTAGCTTAAGTCAAATTGACTCTTTTGGTCTAAATAATATTTCACCAAAATGCATTATAGTTTGATTTATTTCATACGCTAATAGATTTGAATATGTTGAAGCCCGTGTTGGCAGTCGTCACAATCACGCCAGGTATTTGTTTATGCCAGTGCAGTTCTTTTATATCATATTGTCCTTGGTGGATGAATAGCAGTTGCGGTGGAAGGTTCTGCAAGAAACAGTTTGTTGTTTTTATATAAATTCTTCCAATGACATGTTTAAAAGACATTAGAGCTAAGAACAGGTTCTATAAAGCAGTTCGAGTCAATGCAACATGATAACTGTATTCATTTCTTATGAGGATTGAAATGAATACAATGAAATGAAAAAACTAGGAGCTTATGAAAAAGAATACTCATCATAATGTAAAAAATAAGTATGTACCTTCAGTTCTTCATCAACCACTTCGTCATCATCACGTTCAACAGCCAGGTCCCACAAGGCTACCTGGTTATCTTCCCCCGCTGTAGCAAGCACACTTGGTTCTGTTGTATGCCATTCAACAGAAGTAACAGGCCCAGTGTGGTGCTTGAAAGTGGCCACTGGAGTACTGGTTGTGAACTGTCTCAGGTCCCAAATGTGGAGGAAACCATCATCACCACCTGAAATGAACATTTAACCTTGCAGCAGCATAAAAGTAGGACACTTTACTGCTGAAAAACACAACTGTTGTGTTTGTTGTATGGGAAAACAGTATGGAGTGTGCATAGCCATGCCCGTGGCTAGACAAGAAACTCGGCTCATCAGTGAAAGTGTTAATTATTGTCCTTCTTGTGTACACGGTTCAGTTAGTACTTGTCAAATATGACCAAAATTTTTTTTTAATTATTGTTGTTTAGTATTTCGGCATGACTTTTCACTTTCAAACAATAGAATAAAAGAGAAACATATTTACCGCTAGCAATAAAAGGCTCTTTCCCATTCCATGATATAACATTAATATCGCTCTGATGAGCATTTTCCGCAGTCAGCATGCAAGCTTTCTGTGGTGCTGCTCTCGTGTCCCAGATCCTTATTGTTTTGTCCACTGAACATGATGCCAATACATTCCTGAAAATACAGAAACATAAATGTCTTTAATTAATCCCTAACTATTGAGGATTGTGACTCCATCCTCGTCCCACCTGCTCCAGTCTTAGGCTTTCTGGGTTGCCATATGGACTGCCATTACAATTTCTAGATGCTATGACACCTAGTTATGCCAACATTTTGAGCTTCGGTCTTTTGTTCTTTTGCCTTTAATTTAACCAATCACTAGAAACATAAATACATTACTGAAAAAATCCTATCCAATTTATTAAAAAGATAAGTACCTTTCATTTGGTGACCACTGTATATCTTCAACAGAAGCAGTGTGTCCTACTAGTGGCCTCTGGTCCACATCCCAAGTGCCTGCCTGGTTTGGCTTCCATATGTGAATGTCTCTCCTGCAATCTCCTGTTGCTAAAACCTGAAAAATAGCATTATCATAAGTTACTCTAGACAAACAAGCTTATTGTGCCCAAAATGCCGAGTGTCAATTCATAAATAAAATTTCATAAATATTTTCAAAGCAGCAAGAAACTTGATGGTGAATCTTTTTACTTCAGCAGTGTTTATACCCCTGAAGTGTCCACCTATCTACACAGATATAAATACTAGTAATTTATTATCTTACTCCTTGTTCAGTGGGACACCAATCTATTCCGAATCCTTCCTGTTGGTGTCCATTAAATGAGTACAGTGGCTTGATTGGATTGGTCATAGAGTCCATGTTGTACCTCTCAAGCAGTGCTGGGTCATCAACTGCTTGTAGTTGCTGAGTTATATTCCAGATGTCCACTCTGCCGAGTTCTGACCAGCTTGCCGCCAGTACAGAGTTTTTGAAAACTGTAGACTGTAAATGTATGATAAATTATATTTATTCATTAGTATGTAAAGTAGAGATAACTAGAATCCAGGTACAATTTTTACATTGATAAAGGATCTTAAACAAATAATATTAACCCGTATTCTATTGACACAACCCTGGTGTTTGACAAAAGCAAATGTCATCTGTGGTTTTTTCTCTTCATCCTCTTCCTCCTCGTCATCACCATCTTCATCGTCATCTGATTCTTCTTCCTCCGATTTTGTTGTCGGATGTAGGTTACTCATTTTTATTACCAGTAAGCTGAAAAAAATGGCTGGGTAAGTAGTCTCATTATTTTGTTATCTGATACAGAAGTACCAGAATACTTATTTTCGCGGCTTTTGAGTGGTGTCACTATAGAGTGGGCATGATACTCACTTATTCAAATGAGCGCTTGATGCTTGAGTGCCGGCTACCAAGTAAGCGCTCATTGGGAAATCTTGCCTATCACTACCAAGGTTATCCGTTATGATGTCGAAGCTAAGACATGGCGCGCCGGTCTGTGCCTGGTGCAGCATAACGTAAGCAGACTGGTCGCACACCAAGTGTTCATCTTCCTTCAGAGGTTGTCCTGGAAGATAAGTCTTCGGTTCGTCGCCAGCTTTGCTGCCTTCATCACCTTCTTCCATTTCCTCATCCTCACTTTCAGAAGAACTTCCTTCCATTTGATCCTCGGTTTCGTTAGACATATTGTAAAAAGACAGGAATAAACTACCAAAATAATTTACAAAACACGACGGCAGTGGTGTGTTCCTGACTGTTTATATTACGTTTGAGGTTAAAATTTTGACATTGACATGACTGCTTGACTTGACAGGGTGAAATCAAAAAGATATTAATACTGACAACATGCAAAAAAAAATGTATAAAATAAACTGTTATGTATGTTGTTTATAATTCACTAAGTTAGTTAGTAACCAACTTGATCACTGAAAAAATAACGATTTGATATAATATCCAAAAAAACCGTGTACAACTTGCACTATGCTATCCGGGGCCTGTACCAAGTCACCCGGGAACCGCAGTCTCCACATGTTCTAGCTATGGCTTAGAAAAAATACTAAATGAGACATTAATCTATAACCCAGCTAGTGTACGGACGGAACAAACGGACCCCCGCCAGAATCCGGTCTGACGGGGCTTACCCACTAAAACCCCGGGGTGTTCTCCTCTCCGCATTATGGAGGTGGTCACGGGTTCGCTCGGCGCTTCCGCGACCACCTCTGCGGGCGCCCTCTCGGGCTCGCCACATGAGACTTGGGCCTCTTACTCCGCTGGGTGCGTCCCGGAACACGCGGGCCGCACTTCAGCTCGGGACTTCTGACTTGGGCGTTGGACCCCCCGATCCGCGGCCCAAAAGTCCCCGTTATGGTGGCAGGTGGTGGGCGAAAGCCAGCCGCCTGCGGCCCGTTCTTCGGCGGCGGATTGGGAGCGAGGGAGCGTCGTCCTTCCGGTCCCTCTCCGCCTTCTCCTCTTGGGACATTACGGTCTCGGAGAACTCCGAGACCGCGACCCACTTCATTGGTCCTTCACTGTGCCATCTGCTGATCAGAGGGACACGCGAAGGACCCCCTCCCGCCAGGTTATTTGCTACGGCCACCAACTCCCCTAGGAGAAAAGCTGACTGAACCCCAGGGTGCACCGTCCCAGCTGCTGCCCTTCCCTCCGGATACAACGCATCAAGAGGGACGAACAACAGCCGGGCACTCGTGGAGGTTACCTGGCCCGCACCCCGCGACGGAACAAACTGAAGTAACACCACTCCACTGACAGACAAAATATGGATGTGACAGAATAAAAAAAATTAACTTGTATAATTTGAGGTTATTTATTTATAAATAAGTATCGTTCGTTTCGTCTAGTGCGTGTGAGTGAAAACAAAAATTGTTCATTTATTTTCTTTCGATTACAAATCAACTTTTGCCTATTTATATAATTTTCTCAATGGCTTTTCGTTGTATGAGATTGCTAAGAGCTATCCGAGGCATACCTTTAAACCGTCACAATGTGTACTCCAATTCTGTGGCTATTTCGGTAGATAAAAACAATAACCACAAAGAAATAAGAACAGAAGACAATCTCGTCTACTACGAAGATCCAGATAAATTCGGTACTTTATCGCCAAGAACAAATACAGAAAAGGTAATACTTGAAGACGAAGGTGACATCAAAGAAGAGAAATTCTTAACAGATTTGCCATTGCCATCTCGAAAGTTGACCACAAGACAATATGCCGACTTGATAAAGCAGTATTTAAAGCATAAAAGGCTAAAAGAAGCAATAAACGTCCTGGAAGTTAGAATGCTCCAAGAAGATAGAGTAAAACCAGAAAATTACATATACAACATTCTCATTGGTGCTTGTGCAGAAGTAGGATTCACAAAAAAGGCGTTCAAATTGTTTAACGAGATGAAAAGACGTGCACTCAAGCCAACTGGAGACACATACACGTGTTTATTCCATGCTTGCAGTAATAGTCCATGGTCTGCAGATGGATTAAAACTAGCAGCACATGTTAGAGAGTTGATGATCGACAAGGCTATCGAGCCAAACTTGACTAACTATAATTCAATGATAAAGGCATTTGGTCGATGTGGAGATCTACCTACAGCTTTCAAAATTGTAGATGAAATGGTGGGAAAGGGTATAAAAATCAGAGTCCACACATTCAATCATTTGCTACAAGCCTGTATATCGGATAAAGAGAATGGATTGAGACATGCGCTTATAGTCTGGAGAAAAATGCTGCGGATGAGGGAGAAGCCAAATATTTATTCCTTCAACTTAATGCTTAAATGCGTTAAAGAATGCAATGTAGGTTCTCGGGGAGATATTGAAGACTTGGTTGCTGCGTTACAAGAGCAAACTGCTTTAGAAAACAAAAAACCTAAACTAATACAGCTTGAATGGGCAAAACCAATGATAGCAAGTCCAGAAGATAGTTGTATTATACAAAATGTACCAGCACCTACCAATCAGAGTGAAAATATTACTCAAGATAGTACACAGGTTCCATCTCTAAGCACAAGCACAGAAAGTTGTAAAGAGATATCAGTTGTTGAAAATACAAACAATATTTCCATGCAACTTGTAAAGAAATTGCCAAACAAGGCTAAAGAAGAGAGGACACTGCCTAACTTGCTATCCAAAGTCCTACAACTGCAGCATGTTCTATCATTACGGGAAGTAGCAAAATTACATGAAAAATTTGCCCTTGTGGGAGGACAAGATGATTTTTTAAAAGAAATGGAGGTTTATTCAGTCAAACCAGACATAAAGACATTTAGCCAAATGATACCATTGCTGGAAGACAATATGGAAGTAGAGAATAAATTGCTTATTACTATGAAAGCTTTAGATATTAAAGCAGATATTGATTTTTACAACATGCTTATAAAAAAGAGGTGTTTGAGATTAGATTACGAAGCAGCATTTGTAAGTTTATAAAACACATTTTTTGTTTTGAGGGTTAAAAAACATGTTTTTGTTTTACCAATGTTTTTTTTTTCTATTTTCAGTCAGTACTAAAGTTAATTAAAAAGGAAGCCAAGATACGCAAAAGGCGTTTCCCAGATAGGAAGAAGCTGCATCTGAAACCTAACATCATGACTTATGGTGTTCTAGCAATGGCATGTAAAACTAAGGAGGATGCAGAAAACTTTCTGAATGGCATGAAAGAAGCGCAAATTAAGTTAGTACTTGCTGCATTTGTTTTATAAAACTTTGGCGAAACATGACTAATTAAAACTCTTGACACCTGACTTGTTATTGACACTTTCAGGGTGAACATAGAAATTCTGGGTACACTATTGAGGCAAGGAACAGCTCAAGTAAATTTTGGTTATGTTCTCTACATAATGAATTTGGTGAAAGATGAAAACTTGCAACCCAATCACATATTTTTAAAGCATTTGGAAAGTTTTCATGAAAAATGTGCAGGAAATATTCGAGTGGTAAGTATTTTTTTTGCCAGTCAAATTTATAATTCTTTAATTGGATTTCAATTATAAATGTCAAAAAAAGTTTATTTAGAGTGCAGAGAAAATTTAAATGATTTCAAATTATTATTAAAAAACAATACTTTATTTTCAGAAAAATGGGAAACACAAGTGTAATGATGTTTTCATGAAAACCTACAGAATATTCTCAATGGCATATAAGAACTGGCTTAAGGACATCAATATTGAAGAGGTTCTAAAACCTGAACATCCATGGGCTCAATTCAACCAAACTTACCCTGAAAATTCCCAGAAGCAAAACATTGATATCAAGCAGCCCAAAAAGTTCTACAAAAGGACTAGGAAATTTATTAAATATAAGCCTACAGTGTAAAATGTAAATTAAACAATTAGTCATTTTTATTATTGTTTATTTGCGACTGTATATAATAAACTGTATATTTAATAATTGTAAGTTCTCTTAACACCTTGAAGTTATTTAAATATGAAGATAGGGATGTTACGGTTGAAAGTGGAGTCTTTCTAGCTAGTCTGTAGTCTTGAATTCAAAATGTTAAGAGGCATACTGTTTAGATTTTAATATGATGGAGTTTCCGGTTAAGCTCTTCGAACTTCAGGAGCTTGCGGATAAAGAAGTCGCCGTAACGGTGAGCCACTTTAGTGTCGGCGATATGGATCATATCATTGTCGATGTAGAAGTCCAGCTGAAACAAAATTATTATTGAATAAAGGAACAAATTGAAGTAAAGCTTTGGGAACAATGACCCTCACCTGACCCAAACAAAATATGAAATTTTCTCAGAAATTGGACATAATGCTACACACCATGTTGAATGTAAAATGTCTGGTGGATATGTAAATAAAAATGTTCTGGAAACATGGCTCATGAATGAACACCCGCCTTTACTTTTAAGTTTGTAATTAATAGGAAAGAAATAAGTAACTGAGTGAATTTAGGTCTGTGCCAATAAGCATTACATTTTACAAAAAATATGTGTATGTGGCTTTCACTCTTGTGTGAAAGTGTTACAGAAAAAAGGTGTCATAAGCTTACACAAGCATTTAAAAAAAAATCACCAACCTATGGAGACCACAGAAAAAAGGTAGTTAGTAATTACTGTATGACTCATAGAGTAAAAAATACAAACCTCAGACCCGCTCTGGAACTTTCCATCCAGGCCACTTGGGCCCTTGCTCCAGACAACATTTTTCATCTTGTGCTTGAAGCAGAGTAGATGGATAGCGAGGGCGGCATGCTCGCGAACCGCGTCTCGCTCGCCGCCGCGCGCTGCAGACATGAACGCAGCTAGCTTGGCCAATGGCAGTGTGGTGTACAGTTTGAGGTAAGAACGGATGGTTGGCAGCATCTTTTGCTGGCGCACCTAGGAATAGACACAATTTGATTAACCAACTGAAAAGCAGGAATCTGAATTCTTGCCACTTTTCAAGCTGTATTCATTCGCGTTGTGTTAATTTAGTCTTGATGTATGACAAAATTTTATGGTTCCAAAAGAGCTAAAGCTTTGGCTGATTTGGAGTGACAGTGAAAAATCGATTTCTGATGAAAATGAATTGTTATTACTTGATTAATATCGTCGTAATCGTCATCATATTTTAACGAAAGATGATACCGGTTTAGGTTGGTATTTCGGCATAGACGATGCGGGAGCCGCACTATTATGCACGCTTATTCCAATAATGTGCATCATATCAATATACACTCGGAGATCATAACACTATGTCCTTGGTATGGAGTTAGGGACTTACCTCATCCATAAACACTTGCGTCTGATGCTTGACGGCGTCGCGGCCGTAGTTCGAGCCAGGCTCGATGGGCGGCGGGCACGGCGACAGGAACTTGGGACACGCGAAGGTGAAGCAGCTTTCAAACTCTCCTAAGTCGCCGTATTGCATCTTAAACATCTTCTCATGGTAGTTCTTCTCGCGAAGCACCTGCAATCATACCAAGGGAGTGAACTAACCGCCACTGCCAAAGTAATAATAACTCACAGAGATCCTGCCTTTATATACGAAATTCACAACAGACTGGATTTTGTCTTTGTAACTTAAGAGACAACCATGGTCCCAAACTCCACTCTTTGCAAACACCTGTTGCACTGTGTTGGTGTTCACAATTAGCTCCAAATATTTCTTGACCACCATTTCATCACTGCCATATGCCAACTGAAGTCTTTCGATCTCCCCAAACGACCCCCCTATCCCTACTTCAGCAAAACACTTCAAACTGAAGTCTCAAAACAGCCTTTTTGTATAATGTAAGGTTTTCTATTTCTGTATACTTTTTCATATCTCTGTTTCTTAACCCTTGATCTCTTTTACTCGAGTCCTTGCGTGCCACTATTTATTTCTTATTCTTTACTTTTATTCGTTTATTAATTCTAAATTCTTATGTCTCTATTTTTATATTGTTTGTAAACATTACTGAAAGATGTCTAATTTTACTAATGTCATTTATAATCTTATTTCTAAATTCTGTTGTATTCTCGTACAATTCAATAATTTTGTATACAGTTTTAGTTTTAATTTATCTTATTGTATCAGGCAGCTTTTAACCTTATCTTTCTTAATTTTTCAAATATTCAAATTGCAGAATTACTTATTGACAGTTTTGGAAGTGATGCCTGGAAAAACGGCTGACATTCGGGGTCGAGTTCGAGTTCTGGTTTGGCTTTGGTCTGAGCCTCAAAAACCTTGAAAATTGCATGAAGAAGTCCTCAAGCACTTTTAAATCTTTACCTAATTGTGATAGTCCTGAAGAAGTCTTGAAGTCTAAAACATCGGAGCCCTATAACCCTCCGGTGAAGGCCGCTCTCCACGAGCGCCTCCCCGACTTTGGACACCAGCTTTCTGCCGCAGACCTCGCCTGCCCTAGCCTGGGGTCATTCTTCATAAGTATCCTCATGAAGAACATTACGTATTTACCGTCTTAAACAGTGCTTCATTCTAGACCGACTATTTCTAAAGACAACTTCCAGTTAATTATCGCGTGTGATCACATTTTTCTCTTTCTATCTTCAAAGACTTTAATCCTTAATTCTAATTTCTTATTTTAATATATATATTTTAAGCTGTCTCCTTTGTTTTTCCTTCTTTTGGGTCCTTCCCATAGGAATAGGGAGGTAGCCCTTGATAACGTGTACTTTACACTCTTTTGCCAAAATTGGTAAAGGGGTGTAACGTTACAATAAGTAACAAGTTATGTATGAATATTTTTACCTGTTGAATTGACTCATCAACACACTGCGGGTGCAACACCAAGCAGATAGCCAGCAAGTGGTACATCTGTTCAGTCTGCTTGTTGATCTGATCATTCTGGTACGAACGGGTTGAGAACAGCTGCTTAGTTCTCTGCATGTACAGCAGAGCTGAGGACAGAGTCCGGATAGCATCAGCATATCGACGCATCATCATGTAAGCGAAGCCAACATAGTAAGATGTGGAGATCTGGCATGCTGGCACATGGGAGTATTGAGATTTTTTATGCAGCTCAATGTTCTCCAGGACCTAAAAATCAAGTGAAAAATACGATTATAAAAAAAATTAAGCATACTGGTAAGGACTCACAATACAAAGTGTGAAGCTGCCAATATCACATTTGAAAATGAAGTGAAGACATACTCACACAATGTATTACATGCTAAAATACTCTTGTTCCTAACCTTGATAGCCTGGTAGTAGTCTCCGAGCAGGGAATGCAGACGGAGAAGTCCCACAAGGGAGAAGTATCCCAACATCTTGTAGAGGGAATGGCGGCCAAACTCGCCCGCTACTGAATCTGGGTCGCCACCAGTAGCATACACCTGTGTATGAAATGGATTAGATGTCTCAGGATAATGAGCACAGTTACATTATACAAACAATAGATAGCCAGTAGGACAGTATTTCGATTCTCGAGTATCGCTAAAACAAACATGGTTTTGCTTAGATTATAAGAACCAGAAAACTCCTTATTGATGAATTATATTTAAATCCTTATGAGCGATGATATGTTGGTAGTTACAAGATGTTTACAGTAGACTAAATAAATTATTACTATACCTCAAGCTGGCGTTTAATGTTGGACTTGTCAACCAAAGAGTGCAACACATTGAGGATGCAGAGCACATTCCATGCCTTGTTCTCGGTGTTCAATGCGTCAATCTCAGCTTGGCTCAGCTTAGATGTGCGTGACCTGCAGTATGGTGAGGACATGCCATA
Organism: Campaea margaritaria; assembly: GCA_912999815.1. NCBI lineage: Eukaryota > Metazoa > Arthropoda > Insecta > Lepidoptera > Geometridae > Campaea > Campaea margaritaria. The sequence continues at coordinate 7,054,593 of OU538801.1, forward strand.
TTTTAGTGACCCTTGTGATTTTTTTCAGTGTTTATAGCACCCTATTTTATTACTCTTGAAGCTCTTATAATTGTGATATGACCCACCAAAGCTATTTAACTGGGTAAATAAACTCACTAACAACTTTCGGCTCGTTTTATTAACATGTTGACTGCTGAAAACACATGTTTGTTTTTTATTTTTTTATATTAGATAATAATCATTAGTTTCGTAGATCATAAAATTTGACTTATTTTTTTTGTATTTCTATACTTATGTATAAGATTTTTTTTTTTTTGACGTGTAAAAGTGCAATATTTTGCCTATTTACAATAAATGATTTGAGTTTGAGTTTGAGTTTATAATTTTGCAATTTTGCAAGCTAAAACATGCCTGGGCGTGCAAACCTGCACTGCTGTATTGTCAATTTTATCACAACAGTTGTGTGCACTGTTTGCGGTTAGTTACGACACAACACTAGAGTAAACACACAGATATAAACACACACATTGCATGAAGATTAGCAAAAGAGCCAAAAAAATAAACTACTTCAGCAGTCAACATGTTAAGACTGTTTTCTAACAAAGAACTTCTTACCTGTACTGCGCAAAAGACTGAAACTGATACACAAACTCATCAATCAGTTCCCACAGCCACTGGTCAGGCAGTTCTAGCGGAACCGGTGTCTCTGCAGACAAGATGTAGTTGAAAAGGTCACAGTAGTTGTAGAACGAATGGAATCGCTGCTCAGGCTTGGGGCCACCCGGTACACGCGCATAGATGTCGCGGTAATACAATTCTTTGTAGAGAATCATGAACACCTGTAAATAGTAGAAATTTGAATAAGAATTCGCCTCTTGTTAATATGTTTGCACTGTTGAGACACAGGCCTTCTCTTAGTAAGGATGGACCAATAAACCAGGTTGGATTACAGGTTTTACAAAGTTCTCCTTAGGACTTATGAAGAATTCTTAACTAGTTGACTGCAGAAAACAGTTGAGTGCTGATATTTTTGTTTCTTATAATGTGCAGGAGAAAACACGACCGGTGTGCGAACCCGGATTATTGTATTGTCAATTTTATCACAACAGTTGTGTGCACCTGCACTACTTATTGAGCATAGTTACCATGCAACACCAGTGCTACTGAACACATACATTGCATGAAGGTTTGCAAAAGTGCCAAAACATAAACCGGTTCAGCAGTCAACATGTTGATACGTTTAAAGTACTTACGGGATCAGTATCTACGATAGGAGCCACTTCACTCTCCTCAGGCCATGGAGTGTTCTCAAAATACTGTTCCGTGAGTTTTGGAAAGGTATTCTCATACAAGTTTGAGATCTCATAAGTCATTCCCTCCGTGATCATGTTCCGGAAGTAGACAAGGAATTTTTTGACCTGAAATAAGTAATATACGTTACAGCTGGCATTGACTAGCAAGACAAACAAAATGTAAGTCAATTGACAACACATCTTACCATTTCCGGCATTTTGTAGTATGATCTATCATATTCCAAGTCATACTGAGGGTCCCCTGTGTGGGGCTCATAGTCAGTGTATGACTCGTATCCTCCCTGTGAATACGTTAATATTCGTCAATTTAACGAGTACCAAACGAGGTTAGAAACTCAAAACGAAATCCGTCAAGTTTAGTCTAAGATTGATATAGTGAAATAGTGCAAAATGGCTTACCTCGTTATAATCATCACTAGAATACATTTTGTTCGTGTTTTCTGCGTATGTTACATGTATATGATTTTATTTCACGTGAAATGTTTATCCACGCAACATCCACTTGCACAGGCTACAAGCTTAAAAGAGCAAGTTTTCGTTTACGATTTGTGGAGACGTGGATAGTGGTCATTGTCACTGACAGCGTCAGTTGAAGAAATGTCATTGTACTCATTTTCAGCCAATCGTAGACCTTAAAATTAAAATTATTAGCATTGACCAATCAATAAACTTAAAATATTAACCGGTATTTTGCGACATTTTACAGTTGACGTAAATGAGATCGTACTTGAAAATTCATTCATTCTTTGATTGAATGAATTTTATTCTTTAATTCGTTCATTTGAAAAGGGCTGCAGTACGAGCAGGGCGACTATAATCGACTAGGTAGCGGTGGGTACATTAATAAAATAAGTAGTCGAGAAATTTTGTTTTGAGATGTATGTACATATATGGAAATTTGGCGAAATCTAATTGGGTTTTCCTATATTGGTCCTGTATTAGTAGGGTGTGAGCAAATTATACAAACTCAAATAACGTGCAATTATGTGTTCTCAAAATTTCCAAGAAGTTTCAGTAGGTAATGCTCCACTACTTGACTGAATCCACAGTTCCACTACATAACTGAATTAATAGTGAGGTTAGTTGCGACTTGACTAGACTGCTAGTTATTAGACTCGAACTTGAAATTTTGACGGTTTTCCATACCATGAATACATGATAATCGACTAAAAAGTGCTAGTCAAACTTATCAGCAAAAATATCGATTAAATATAACTCAACTCGTTCACTCACTCTCTGTCAGTCAAAATGAATTAAATCATTGACAATTTGATTGATTTGACAGAGAAAAGAAGGAAGGAAAATTTTTCGCTAAAATAATATCATAATTTTTGCAAGTACCAATCAAGTATTTCAACATCGCAAAATGTTCGCTAATAACTTCACGAATTTGTTCATACGGAACACGAACTTAGGGAGAATTGCTCCAACTCTTAGACATTTTTCCGTCACGTCTGTGAAAAGTGATATTATCAAAATTCAAAGCACCGAGGATTTCAAAGATAAAGTCATCAACAGTAAAGTGCCAGTTGTGGTTGATTTCTTCGCGACGTAAGTAATTACGTCATTGTTTTCAATCTTTTATTAGAATCTAACTAGCACAACTTACACAGATTTCATATACCTACTGTTGTAAAGAAGGTACTTATCTGTTTTGTTATTTATTTTACAGCTGGTGCAATCCGTGCAGACTCCTGACTCCTCGCCTTGAATCGATTATTTCTGAGACTAAAGGGAAAGTGATCCTAGCCAAGGTTGATATTGACGAGCAGACAGACTTAGCTCTAGATTACGAAGTGAGCTCTGTTCCAGTGTTGATTGCCATAAAGAATGGGAAGATTCATCACCGTCTAGTTGGTCTGCAAGACGCTGATAAACTTCGCAAATGGATTGAAACCTTCCTCACCGAAAAGACACAGGCTGAAGTGAAGGCTTAAACTTTTTAAATGTTTTTTTTTTATTATTTATTGTTGTGACCAACATGTAGTTAATAAAATCTAAAAATGAAAACAACAGTTTATTCTTGAAGACATTGTATTAGGTCCCTAGCTCGTTTATAGGCAATGTCATCAGGTTGTTTAAGTTCTTCTTTTTTGTCATCTTTTTCATCCTCTTCATTTTCTTCATCATTTTTTTTTGCACTTTGTTTTGTATTGCTCTGTGATTCTGTCCACTCATCCATTTGTTTTATTACTTTGTTAGCATCTTCTAACAACATATTTCGAATGTTGCCTTTTGCAGATTCAAAGTACTCCAAGAATACTGGCCAAGATGAATCGGGCAGCAAATATGCAGAGAACTTGTTCTTGTAAAGCCAAACTTGTCTTGCTTTCATGAACTTCCAGTTTTGTCTGTCATGTTTCCACTGTGATAAATAAGTGATACATTGTGATTTATTTCTGTCTTTAGCTGTTGCGGCTTCTTCTGCTTGTCGTTGGGCATGCTTCTCACGTTTCATCTGTCTGATGGATTTTTTGTCCTTTTTGTTATCAGTGGAGTCTGTAGGTACAGGTTGCTTTTTCTTTTTCTTCTTCTTGGGTTCATCTTCAGCATCTGAATCGTCTTCAGGGTGGTTTCTTTTGTTAGGTTCTTGTACCAAATCATGATCCACACTTTCACTGGGGTATTCTTCTGTATCTTCCTTGCTGACAGGGTTGTCTTCTTTTTGATCAACTTGATTTGCTAGATTCACTTTATTTTTGTTGTTCTTACGCTTTTTTTTGTTTCCGCTTACCATTTTGCCTTTGGTGTTATTTAGGTTTTTAAAATCTCGGCTAACCTCAAAAGCAACACCAAGGTGTGAGTAACGTAAATGAACGTCTGTCATTCATACGTCAAATCTGAGTTAGATAAACGTCAAGAATGACGCGTTAGTCAAGTTGTCAACTGTCAAGTTGGTTGACGCTATACATTTGACATTTATGACTATAGATTAAATAATAAATCTTGGACAATAAACGGTAATTTCCGGTATTCACTATTTGACTATTTGCTTCTAACTTTGTCTGGATTTACAAATAGGAAAAAACGTAGGTGGTCTGCTTTTTTAATCATTATGTCTCTTATGAATATTATTGTTGCAATGGTTATAAATTACTTTCTTTATTCAATAAAATGTTATTATTACTTTGCGCTTTGAAGTGTTGATGAAATTGGTAAGTGGTAACACAGACGTCAAGTAATCGCAATTTTTTGGCACGTCACAGCCGCGTCATCATGTCTCCGTGTCTGCTTTTATCACTTGGGAATTAATTTGTTCAACATTATCATACGTTATCGATAACTTTATATGTGAACTATAAATTTTTGACGATTTCGAATTGCTCGCCAAGATGGAAATTTTCAGTCAGGTGTCTAACACTCAGTTTGTGTTCACCGCGGCCGCTGTGGCAGTTGTTTTAGTATGCGCAGCGCTAGTTTTCGTATTTGGGTTCCACTCCGCGGAACAGCCGCAGTTCGACAAGCTCCCGCTGGTGTTGGACGACAGGAAATCAGCCTCCAAGAAAAATAAAAAGAAGGACAAGGTGAGCACAACAAACATGTTACCTTCTCCCGCCTTTGTCACCAATATGGGCTCATTTTATTTTTAACCTGTCAGCATATGCTGGCGATAAACCGGGAGATTTAATTATTAATAATTATTTTTTGTTCTTTATTGATATTAACCTATTTCTGGCAAGGCTATCAGCTGGTCTAATAAGCCATTTTCAGTATGATCACATAATATTCTCATTACAGAAGTCTTCACCTAACCGTACCGTTGAAGATGTGAAGACAAAATCGGAGAGCTCCAAGAAATCTCCTGCCAAGGAGAATAAGGAGGAGAAACCCAAGGAAACTGACAAGCCCAAGCCTAAAGAGAGACCAATTGAACCAAAAGCAGCTAAGAAAGATGGCCCGGTCGATAAGAAAGCAAAGAAAGGAAAGTTGGTTGAGGCAGACAAGCCAGCAGATTTCGATGATGGTCTTTGGCAGGAGGTGCCCAAGAAGAGTGAGAAGAAGAAGGTGAAGGCTCCAGAAGACAAAAAGAAGGAGAGTCCCACTAAGAAAGGCAAGAAAGTAAAAGAAGTTGAGAAGGATATTGAAGCTGCTCATCTCGTGGAGGAAGCTGTGGAAGTTGAGCCAGAAGAGGAAACCATCCGTGTATTGAGCGCAGTCGGACCCGATGTGGACGAAGATGCTGCCCGTGCTCTGCAGGCTCAAGTAGAGGAACTGCAGCGTGTGCTTAAAGAGGTTATTTACTGAATTCTAACAGACATTACAGAAAAAATTGTATGTAATTACTTAATTCCTGGTATCAAGATTATAATTCAGTAAAAATTTAACATCTGTGCATTCTCATGTATTCTATGGGGGAAGGGGTATTAGCGGAAGTCTTCTGGCTGATGATGATAATGCACTCTTTGAAAACTATGCAATTTTTTTTATTATTTTTGAATATGGTGTAGTGCAGTTTCTCTTAGGACTACCATTCTTCTAGCACTATTAATTATTATAATAACTATAAAAATTATTTATAAAGTATTTTTAAAACAAATTACATTATAATTTTAGGCCGAGCGTCGTGACCAACAAGCCCTCGGCGGCGGTGATGAAGCCGAAGAAGAGTCTGCGGAAGTAGAAGAACTGACCGAAGTGAAGGACCTCAGGAGCAACAAGAAGAAGGAAAATAAGGAGAAGCAGATCAAGAAAAAGGAGGTTTGTATTTTATATAACCTTTTGAGCATCAATTAGTTGGAACCAACTATTGGTCTTTCCTTATCAAGCTACCCTCTTTGTTAAAGATAGTAACTCCTTCCAACTATTAACTAACTATTGACATCAATGTCTCAGGGTGATGAGCGCCATTCAAGATTGCAAAGTTCTGGGTGGCATCAGGTGAATGACTTGCTCATCTCGTCACTTAGCCAAATAAATAAAAAAAATTGTCGACAAGTTGTCTCCACCTGCTCCAATCTCCAGTTTTGTCTTTGCTAGACTTGTGACTTGTGTCAGAGCAACGTTTCGGACAGCAGCCTCTTGATCTGTACTTAAGTCAAAGTCAAATTTATAGCTACTAGCTGCACTGCGTGGTTTCACTCGCGAAGTTCCCGTTCCCGGGGAACACGGCGATAAAATATAACCTAGCTGATAACATAGCTTTCCAATGGTGAAAGAATTTTTGAAATTGGTTTAGTGGTTTAGGTGTGAAAGCGTAACTAACAAAAAACTCACATTCGCATTTATAATATTAAGTTAGGTTTTCTAAAACTGGGATAAATTGTGATTAGGTTTTTGGAGTGGTTAAGTTAATATTACTCTCAAGCTTCTTGGGCTTATGTGAATAAGTTATGAATTTTGATTGGTACATTCTATTGAGTAGAATGATATTTGGTTAGATTGCGAATTCTAATTACATATCAAAAATATGGTATCATATATAGGAAAATGGGATTTTTACAGGAACCTTACAAGTATTAAAAATCAATAAAACCTATTATAATGCTATTTTTGGATTGCTTATGCACAATAATCATAACTTTGATCTTAAAATTAAAAGTGTGCCAAAAGATAAGTAACCTAAACTGTAAAGCTAATTTTAGTTAGCTATAATAATAATTAAAATATAATGAGGATACATTAAATGAATATGGGGTCTAAACAGTCTCTCGAATATATAATTAGGGCAAGTATACATGCTGACTTTATTTACTATTTTCAGACGGCAGCTGTGGCCAAGAAAGCTGAATCTGCTGAAAAGGACTCTGATTCTGACAAGCAGGAAGACAACCAAAACACCACAGTGTTTGACGAGCTTGGTGGTAAGTAAATAGAAAGTCAAGTTAAGTTATAGAAAGTCTTAATTACTCTTTTTTAGCATAGCAATACACCTCTAGTGGCTGTGAATATCTGTAGGTAGGCAGCAGATATTTGCCTGTAGCAACTGATCCAAGGGCTAAAGTGACTCAATTGATGCATTCGATCTTTTCAAATTAATGTGCAATGATTTAATAGGTTTTGAGGAATTAGAAGTCACAAGTTATTTTTCTACTGTAATAGGTAGGCTTACGTCAATGACTTGCGTTTGACCTTATTTGGAACAACCTGTATACATAGCTAATTAATTTGGTGGATTTTAAATAATAATAATTATGTTGCCTGTGAATTTTTTTATTGTTCAAAATTTTTATAATTAAAAAACTACATTTAGTAAGTGTAGGTTTCTGTACCTTTTGAATTTAATTAACTTCAAGTTTAATCCCTTTAATCGAGTAGTGTGTGGCGCAGCATAGCGTGAATCCGGTAAGATTTTGTTCTATGTTCTACCGACCGACGCAGCTAGGTCGTATCCGTTTTTAATTATTTTTAAATCAGATCGTTCACAAAATACTGTCTGTATCTTTATTTCTTAGCTGTTACAAAACTCTGAAAAAAATCCATGTCATTATAATATATTGAGATCATTATAAATATTCCATGTGACAAATCTTGAAAACTTAGCTTAATGAAACTATTCTCATTATTATATTTTTTTACAATTTACTCTAATCGTATGGTCCGAACTGAATGTTCTTACGTAAAATGCCTTTCAGTATTCAGCTGTACAAACATTTTGTTTGCTATTCCCTCTTGTATAAAGTTACATTATTGACATCGATTTTAATACCTTGTAGGTATAAATCGATAACTATGTATCATATCAATATGATTATTATCATTATCGGGCTCGAGGCTCGGAAGCTATAGAAACAAATCACCACCTATATGGATGAGGGCATGAAAGGGCATTCATTCGTAGATAACGGTAGCGGGCCGTCAATAGATTCTCTATTCTTGTTGAGCTGGACGAATGTTTCTAGCGCCACACAATTGATGCGGCTCTCCAGAAAACTGCTGTTTTTGGACACTATAACAAATCTCGCTACCTAGTTGGAAAAAAAATAATCAAATATTACAGCACTTATCTTTAAGTTCATAGCGTCAAATCAATAACGGTCGGTCCATTACTTTTCTTTCAATTATTAATTAATTTATATAATTTAACCAATTTATTTAATTTTTGAAATATGCTCGTAAAGATCGGCTAAGGATTTAAAGTAAACAAATCTGACATACCTAACGATAGCACAACTACATGACGTGCAAAGAGTGGTGTAGGTAGAGACAAAAATAAAAATGAGTAATTAATTAATATCATGTCACGATCACATAATATGTTGATATCCTGACCTCTAACTAGGATTCCTTGTATCTAGATAAAATATATTTTGTTTCATGTGTAGATAAGGTACTTACCTATGTCTTTTTTTCAGACACTTGGGCAGACGCGAAAGTGTCGAAGAAGAGCAAAAAGAAAGCTCGCAAAGACCAGTGAATGGTGAGTCTCTAAGACAGGGTCCAGCCGGGCGCTCCGCCCAGTCGCTAGCTCAATGCCAATCGCACGCCTGTTAAAATTACCTTCTTGTACATAAATGCGCAGTAAACGCGACAATAACTGGCTATCCAACATCAATAAGTTAGCTCCCATGTGTCAATAAAAAACGTTGCCCAAACCCTAAAGTACAGTTTTGTGTCAAAAGTTGGATGCCCCGGTTGTGCACACAAGATGATGCATCTTAAAGTACACTGTACATACTTACCACAGCTATTAAAATATACATTGATAAAAAGAAGTAGTTTTACAGGGTGCGAAAGTTGTTTATTAAGTTTTTTAACCTTAATCTTTCTTACACATTCATTTAACGTCCATGTTTTTTTTAGTTTCATATTTTATTATTGTACATTAAAAACTCGTTGACTTATTTTTCATAGTAATTTAATTATTGTTTTCAATAAAGCATAATAAGATTAATAAGATTTTTGTTTGTATAAGTCATAATTCTTATTTGTTTGGAACATAGTATAAAAGTGTATTTTTGGGAATCTGCAATATGTTTGGATGTTAAAAATAATTTAGAGAGCCCTATTTTGAGAAATTTTCTCCTAGAAATACCTAGATTAGAATTATATGTATATCAGAGAATACGAGTATATAATGTAGTTATTAAAATGCGTAACCACTAGTTGTAAACCCACAAATTCAGAGTGTGTGACTCTAAATCTTCTGGTGCTTGTAGCAGTAAGTATCCTTTCATTCCATTTTGTGCATTTCTGTGTACACTGACTCGTCGCTTTCTAATCCCCTCCGCGGAAGTTGTACGAATTTAAATACATACTAACATACGTTGATTCCTCGTGAGATACGCCATCGTCGAGATGTTTTGGCGTCAAGGGCTACATAATAATTGAAGTTGTGATTTACCCATGACATGTGATGAGATGACACTGGACATTGGACCAATTGAAGTTGAAATTTACTACTTTATGCTATGTCGTTGTCGTTCATTTGTTTTTTATTTGAATTAAACTATTTTAATGTTGTTATCTCGAAGACAATTTATTGTAATTATTCTACTCAGTATATTTTCCGTCCGTAATCTGTGCTTATTTGAGTGATTTAAATAGTGAAGTTATTGTTAATTGTTTTAACAGTTCCGTTGGTATACATATCCGTCTAAGTGATGATTCTTTAAAAAAGTACATTGCAGTTCAAAATTGCTACGTGTCTGTCTTCTATTAAAATAACTTTTATTGCAGATTCCTATTTTGTAATCTAGTTTTTAAGAATAATCCCAAGTGTAGTAGAATAATGAGATATATTATGTCAAAGCTTATTTCAAATTCTAAATTCTACAAGTAATAAATTATTAACGAAATAGGATAAGATGAGAGCATTATATTTAAATGATACAATAATGACATGTTATATAATATCTAAATGAAATTCTTGTTTTTTATTTTATAAATCGGCTGTAGTGACCTATAGAAAAAATGTTAGCGGGCCCATTTATCAAGAGTACATACACGTACGTGTTTATGAACAGTTTGTTGAATGAATGAACGGAAGTCGGTAGTGACTTTAAAATAAAGTACATATAATATTACTAATCACGAGAACACCGGTTCACTTTTTTAGTTTTGATTAATGGTTCTAGACGCGCTTGTAAGTGCTTTAAGTTGAATTTGAATCCGAGAAATCACGATCCGAAGCAGCTGTACAAACAAAGGGAAATTTCGTGTCGGCTGTGAAATGCGCTGCCAGCGCGGTATCGCGCAGGTCTCTCTTCTCTCGACCCAGCGCCCACCTAAGATTTGCTATTGCCCAGCGTCTCGCCCCTAACTTCACAACGCCCATATTTTTTTCCTAATGAGTGGTTGCGCTCCTACGGCGCTACCACTGAATCAAGATCGGTTTTCCAAATTTTCAGCAATACTTAGCCCAAGTTTTTCTTGACCTTTTTGTTTTTGGATCGAACAGAAAGCACAATCACCCTAATTCTCGTTGACACACTGGAAAGGTGACCCGATGTACCTCTCACTGTAAAAGTTAATAATATTATCACTATTCTGTCTCACGCATACGATCTGTTCGTTTTCTTGATCTATTTTTAAATATTTATTCGCACTTTATCAATACTTCATGTGATATCTACTAGTGTCGGGTCAGGGTTAAATAATTTCGTTGCAACGTTAGTCTTAATAAAGGAAGTCGGTTGATTAAGATCACACCTGACCGCTCGCACTTTACCATTTGTTATTATTTCTATAAGGTAGGCATCTTAGAATATTTCATTTTCCATCGTGCTTGTTTCCATATTTTTTTTATTAGTTTTATATCTGTACTTAGGGCCTAAGACTTGTGAATTTATCATCATATGAATCTTCGGAGATGAATAAAATTCGTATATCGATAGGTTTATGTAATAGATGTAAAAGTTATTTTCAATTTCTGCTTCATATTCAGTTTATGTAGAGTAGATACGGCCGAGGCTGCGGGCCGCGGGATGTTGCCAACGTAGACAATGTCTTGATAAAATTGTTGTTTTAAAGGCTCTAAAATTATAATAATAATGAATGTGTAATATGAATATTTTTTTAAAATCAATAAAGAGTGATATTGAAATTTTGTTTTATTTCTTCTTGTTAGGAATCAAAATAAATACACTTAATATTTGTTAAATAATGTAATAATAGACAGTAAAGTGGCATATAAAAAGATTTGAGATTCTTAAAGTTGTATACGCGTGTCTTATAGGTAAGTATTACATTTTTCACAACTACATTTATATAATATCGATTAATTATGGTAAAACGACTGCTTTGATTTAAGCCGATATGCTTATTTACGTAACAATAATATCAGTCACATGTTTCTTATAAACACTGTGTCCATTCATAAAGGTAACTAGTGTGAAAAAAGCACGTTTGGATTAATTGGATAAAATTAACAATAGTTATTTACTCCGTACATTTTATCTATTAATTTAGGTACTAGTGGCAATGAGAAGGCTAATAATTTACAATGACGAATTCAACTACCCGTAAGCCCGGGCATGAGTTGGAATCGCAGTTACGTGTGGCATTGTACAGTTATTTTGCCAGAAGTAACCATTATAGTTCTGAAATTAAATAACGGGTTTGCAGGCAGGTGTATGATGAGTTGATATAGGTAGTGATACTTTACTTGCATTTTAACCGAGGTGTAGTCAATTACACATCTCTGATTGAAAGGTCAATCAAAAAAATCTACTTTATAATTTGACATTTCACTCGTGATTGAATTTCTCGAATATGGTATCGGAATTTGTACTCTGCCTCGACTGGTTTCCCAAAAATGGGGACCGGATAGTGATGCGTATGATGCCTAAGCTACAGTTCAGAATCGCTCTTGGCCCCCGACTTGGCCGCCGGCTTGCGTGGCGCGGGCGCCGCGCTCTTGCTCCTCGCCTTGCGCCGGGCGCGGCGCCGCACGCGGCGCAGCTTGCCTCCGCCCTGCGCCGGCGCGGCCTGCGCGCGCGCCTTCGTCTCCACTTCCACCTTCAGGCGTGCGAACATGTCGTAATTTGTTATTGCACACGGCTTACCTGGAAGGAGAAATTACAAAAATATGAGACGAGACTTGAGAATGAAAATAATAAAAGAGGAGACAATGAATCATATAACAATGTCGAAGTGAAGGGAGAAGAAAATGGAATGCGACCACGTGATCATGTAGGATACGTAGCCAGCAAGGAGAGACTGGGTAAGTATTCTAAGGACTTTAATAAAGCATCGACGATTTGATATGCTGGTTTGTTGAAAATAGATGCACTTATTTCTGGCCAATTAGTTTCAGTGGACATGGTATTCGTACGATTGTCTTCAAGTCATGGTTATTGGCGCATTGCAAATCGGACATCTTAGTTGACCTTGCTTGAACGGCAGATGGTATAAATGTAGTTGGGATAAACAACAATCAGTCTTTATACCGCGATGATTTTTAAATGTAATAGAAGAGACATGAGACATACAAATACAAATAAGTTTGAGTCCTACTATGAGGTATTAAGTTAACTTAACTTAGTGTGTTATTTTTCATTTTTAATTTAGTTTACACTTGGGTAATTTTTCACTTACCATTGCAAAATTCTTCACCGCATTCGCCGCAAGTCACTATCCTAGTTTCAGTGACTCCAGAGCGGTTTTTAGTTTTTCTTAACATGGTGTTTTTGGCGTATTCTCTTTTATCTCGAGTTTTTGTTCTTAACTCGGATTTACCTAGTTCTATCAATCTGCAACCAAAACAAATTAGACTTACGTAACTAAAGCGTTAAGTCACGTAAAAAAAAACATCCAAAATGATTTGCTGTAGCGTTAAAAGTGATAGGCCGCTCTATTATAATTTATCATGTTTTAATTAATAATAAATGTAACTATTTGGAGCAAAGGTACCTTTTATGTTGTATTTGTGAGAACTAAATACTAAATATGTAAAATATGACTGTATTGAGCACCTGTTGTAATACTCTTCATCTGCCTTGGATTTGGGTCTGACAGAAGTTAGCATCCGCCATTCGATAGGCACAATGCATAACTCCTCAAACTTCAATCCTCGCATTTCAACAGGAATCGGATCCATGAATCCAAAATGCTTCTCCTCGTATCCTCTCGTTCCCAATTTTTCGTACGCACGAATCTCTTTACGCGGAGTCTTGGTTTTCTGGTCCTCTGGCTTATCTCTTATTTTGATATCATCTGCTTTCACCTATTCCCGCGATAATGCGATTATAACATATATAAATGGAACAGTAGTTTTAGTTTCATAGCAAATAACATACAAGGTTACCTTTTCTGGTCGAGTTTTAAAATCCGGTACTTTGTCCAAAACAGCTCTATAGTCCTCTGCGGTATTAATTACCGTCTTGGACAAATCAAGCATAGGGGCTTCATCTTTCTTTTTATCAAATAGATCGTCAGCCATTGTAGATATAAATTATAAAACACACGTGTAGCACTACTCGTTTCGACTTGATGGTATCGACCCAACATCGTCGGCTTTCTTAGAAACAGTTAGGTCGATAACCATCTCCTAAGTAACCTAATTTCCAACTACATATTGCACGACTAGTATAAAGTGCCTCTTTGTATAAGTATTTATTTGGTATTTTCTTAAAACTTATTTGATATTGCAAAATGTTCTTGATCAACATTTTTTTCTAAATATTCTCGTTTGGCTGTGTTTATTTGGTCTATGATTTTCTTTCTACTGTCGTGATCAAAAGCATTTGATTTGACATTTCTTTCATTTACATCGTCGATCCACAGCTTTCGGTTCCCATATTTATCGTTTATGAACTTCTGTGATAGAGTCATTCGTTTGTTTGGAGACATTTTAGGTGATTTTTTGTTGTCTGTTAACTCACTGGCTGTGATTTGGCCGATATGGTTAAATTCTGGAAGCAAATGATTGTTGGTTGTTTCTTCTGCGGTGCTATGCTTTTGGACGTCTTGACTAGGTCGTTTACTCCGCCAATATGATTGGCTGAGAGAATTTCGAAGCTTTACCCCATTTTCTAATGTTTTTTCAGATCTGGTAGGCGGGCTTGGGGATCGACTGTCTTCACTAGATTGCGATAGATACTGTCTCGGTTGAGGTCTGAATTTTTGACGTACTTTACGCTTTTGGCTGTAAAATGGGTCTTTTTCGCTTTGTTTTTTATATTGAGCAGCAGGCCTGTTCACTCCCCATTTCGGTCGATTTTCCAAATCTTTTTTGAATCTTTCCTCTGAGCGAAATCGTCTATCTTTTTTCTGCGTGTTATGGTGGCCGTCTTGTGGTGCGTTTTCATCAATATTAGGATAATCTTTATCTATATTCCTCTCAACTTCATCAGTTTCTATTATTTTATCCGTCGTAGTTTTGGCGTATACGGATGAGTCTGTTTGTGTTGTTGCGTCCTTCATTAGAATGGTACGATATTTCTTTGGTGTCAATAGCTTACTGCCTGGAATTTCAGGCATATCATTTATATTGTTAAGTGAATTCAGCGACATACTGTATAAGTTATTGGTGAGGTTTTGGGGAACTAGTACCGCTAATTGAATGTTATTTTGTTGACCATTGCCTACTTCACAATTGCTGTTGATACCAATTGGCACAATGTTAAACTGATTATCAGCGAGCGCCAAGGGAGGTACGCTGTGAATAAACAGATTTAAGTTTCCTGGGCCTACTGATCTGGGCGAGTTGAATTCCGTTGTTTGGTGAGAATGGTCTTTCTTTTGACTTTTTGCAGAATGCACATCGTAAGTTCTATGAGTTTTAGTTGGGCTACCAGGTTCACAGTTTGATACAGCTTCAGCTAAATTCTCATCTATTTTTATTTTAGCTTCACATGCGACAGTAGCGTTATATTGTTTCTTTAAGCAAGTAAATCTTTTTTCCTTTTCTTGCCTTGCTGCTCTTTCAGCATCTTCAAGTGCTTTTTTTAAAGCATCTAATTTTCTTTGTTCTTGTTGCTGCTTTACTTCATTTCTTCTTTTTTCTTCTTCTAATTTTAGTCGGTCTTCGTCTTGCTGCCTTTGTATTCGTAATTCTTCAAGCCTTTCTTCTCTTAACTTTATTTCCCTTTCTTCAATGCGACGTTTCTCGCGATCTTCTAACTGGTTTAAAATTGCTGACTGTATTTCTAACGCCTTCATTCGTTGATTTTCCCTTTGAGCCTTAATCTCTGGTTCTATAGGAACATTTTGTCCTCTCAGAAAGGTCCTGTAAAAAGTTTTACCGTTATTATATTATCGTTAGATAATAAAGTGAAGATCGTTCTATTATTTACCTATATATTAAATTCCCCGCCACATCTGTCTTTATGTCTGTTTGCTAATTAGAAACTACTGTGGGGATTTTTATTCGGTTTTCATCAATAGAGAGATTGATTCACGAATTAAGTAGGTAAGTACCTACATAATTTATTGTTTGTGAAAATTAGCTAATGCTTGAATTATGATGGTATAAGAATGTTGATAAAGTCAGATTAGTGATACCCGTGCGAAGCAGAGGCGGATCGCTAGTGAATTATAAATGATGTGGTACCTTCCTTCGTCGCTCCCATTACACGAAGACCTGTCGCATTCCAGTCCTGTGCTATTATTGCTTGAACTTCTTTGATCGATGACTAGAACTTCTGCAGTATTTTCTATCATGTTCAAACCTCGCTCCACCCACGAAGGGGTCCCTCTCTTTTGATTTGGCATCTGAAATGAAACATTCTTTAAAATACCTATTTGTGAAATGGTAATGGTAAAAAATGTTACTAAATAAATAAAATTTACCATGGATTTGGACCATACCATAGATTTTAATATTTTTTGCGAATGTCAGTAACATTGTGGTTTAACTTACTTGAGGAAGTCTGGCGGTGGGGACAGTAGGCTCCCACAGTCTTCCCGTGGCTACTCCGCGGTCTCCCCAACGCGGGCGCCCTTCTTCTGCGGTCCGCGGGCTGCGACCCGACCATGGACCGTCAGCTGTGCCCGAGTGCGGACTTGAAATTCTGGTTCTACAAAAATGGTCGAAAACTTTTAATCACAGATAAAATTAGCCTTCATCCCACATTGAATGTTCTGCAACCTTCGTTAACGAAGCTACATAAAATATTCCCTGATTCGATTCTCGGAACGAAAAAGTCCTGCTACAAAGTTTTGGTATGGGTTATTTTGCCCCGTAAAATATTAGGCCGGTTTTAGTGCTCGACCGACCGTCGGTGCGTACGTCGGTAACGCTTGTCATTTGTATTAAAACTGACAAGTCGTGACAGTGCTTGACTGACCTTACGCACGCGTGACAAGCGCGACCGACGCGACGTACGCACCGACGGTCGGTCGAGCACTAAAACCGTCCAAGTACTAACTGATCAACATTAAAAGTAATATCATACATAATTCAATAAGAGTTTTTAACTACACTATCTATGTATAACAAAATTGGAAAAGTAACAAACAAGATTCGAAAGAGATTGTCTAAAGTGTAAGTGGTAAAAAATATCTACTTATCACTCGTTAAATAGAAAGAATCTACCGTTTCGCTTGAGTGCTATCTGACTGGCTGGTTAGACTGTGAAAGTTTTTATTACTAAAATAGCATGACTGTAGTCAGCATTTTATCTACTTTTCAAGTTACTAGGTTGAAACCTTGCCACGCTTAATGTTCACGTGTGCTGCGGTGTGCTAAATTAAATATAAGCTAATTACGGATTTAATTACCTGGTCTCTTTGCCTTCTTGCTGCCACGCGACGACGGGGTTCCGATTGTTATCATGCAACGGCATGCTTTGACTTTTGTTCATGTGATTGAGTGTCTCGCTGCCATATCCTGAAGTGTCACCCTCACCATCCTCGTCGTAAAATGCAAATCGCTTGGCGCTTGGAATATTCCTGTTCAGAACATTGGTCCTCCTGTCTTCTTTAAGTATTGCTTCGCCATTGTGTATCGGCGGGAGACTCGGACTTCTCTGCCTCTGTATCGGCTCCTGGTACTCGTACGAAGACTGCTTGTGTAGTTCCAGTGTGCTCGCGAACTGATTCCGCACTTGCGGCCTGTTCGAGTACCGCTCACCGGAGCCCCACGGCAAATAAAGATGCGACATTTCCTCTGGAAACAAAAACACAGACCTAACAATAACACGAACACAACTGAACCGATTTCTATTTTGTAATAAAAGTTAACGAAACAACAAATAGCTGCGAACCTTCCATGACTGCAGTCGCCGATGAATTAAATATCAATTCTACTCGGAAAAGAAAACTGAAAAAGTTCCCCTTTATTGGGTACGCAAAGGGTTTTTAAGTTTAGTCGATAAACATGTATGAAGAGTCGTTAGTCATTCTTTTCATGCAATGGTAGAATACTGGTAGCTAGGCTCTCAGATAATGTGTGTTGTTTATAGCCCTCGCTTTTCGCCGATAAGAGCGTAAAGGAAACATAACATTCTTGAATTTATTACTAAGGTAACTCGTATCTAAGTAAATAATGCAAATGAAATAGGTGTTGAAAAACATTATGTTAAGTGGATACCGAGAATAGAAAGGGACTGCTTTCGCTTATATTTAAAGAAAATAGCTCGACATTTAAATGCAAGTATAATTAATTTTCTTGTTGCAATTACGTAAATATGAAACTGACTGTTAATAATAATCGTCAATACAACAATTGCTTTTGTGCTTACAGAGCCTATAATATGTAGATTCTGGGCGACTCTAATTATTTCCATTATGTTTATTGTTCGTTGTCACCGTTAGTGAGCAACTGGAGTTAACGGGCAGAACGAGCGGCGAGCGTGCGTGCAACTTCCGGTGTTCTGGGGCTCTTGCAAGTTGCAACACTTGCAACCTTGCACATCTTGCGCGGGGATGTACGCTCCGCAAGTTGCAATCTTCGTATTTTGTATAGGTATACATATTTACTATGTTCATTTTTATGGATATTCTTCACAGGGTTTCATAACAACGATAACTTCATAATTTTCTGAATGCGTGTTCACAAATGAAGGCCATGAAAAGTCCGTCGTAACTTTGTGATATTATACCGAAATTAGCACTTTAGCAGCTGAATTGTATGCCGACAGACAGTTACAATTAAATTAAAGCTTTATGGTATCAGTGACTGGTGGCGCATCGATTACAGAAAATATTGATTTTCGTTTTGCAAACGGAGGCTCGGAGACACTGATAGAGTATAATGAACGGTAAATGAAAAATATCCGAGCGCGGCTCATAATGGCATATTTTGTTTGGCTCGTTACGCTCTCATGCTTCGCCTGGTTGCAGTGAATGTTTTTGTTATAATAGCTACGGTAAGTTACTACACTGAAGCGGATCATGACTATAAAATTAATTAGTTATGATTTACAATCACTGTTTTTGCGGCAGGCGTAAGAAAGCTGATGCGAGTATGATGTAGTTAAGATTAAATTAAAATAACGTGAAGATATTTTGATGGCCTCCGTGGCGTAAGTTAGTAATGAACCGATTGTAAACCAGGGATTCGGTTCTGGCCCTCGGGGAAATATTTGTGTAACCCACAGGTACACTTGTTTTGAACACGGTCCTTGTAGGTACGGTATTGATTCCCTAGATACAAGACACTCCTAGTAAGAGGTCAGGCAGGATCTATGTATGAGAGCGTGAACTCGTGACGTGTTTGCAGAGGTTGCAATTTGTAATCGATAGGTCATCGAAGATTTTAACGAAATACCGAATGCACGAATTGAACTTGGCAGCTTTTTTAGCTTTTAGAAGCTTGCCTATGGGATATAATTAGATTTCTGCTTATACCTGCTATGCATGTTTTAAAATTATTTTTTATTAAGGGTTTGATCATAAGTCGGAGAAAGTTTCTTTTTATATTACAAAAGTAGGGCTGATTAGAACTTTGCTTCGCGTGTACCCTACTAATATAATTACTTGACCCACCCAACCTAGTTAGGTATAGTGATCCTTATTTTATTTTGCCAAGGGTGGGTAGGTAACTATAGGTAGGTAAGTTATACCTACCTTATTTGGCTTTCATAATGGCTATTTGGGCTATACCTACTTAATTAATTATATCAAATGGGCAAGAGCGTCCCCGCTAAGTCGAGCAAAGTATGCACAGCCTAAATCTAACAACGTTTTAGTTTGTCTTTGACCAAGTTTTGTGTCACTGATGAAATATAAAACTGAATAAGTGGCCGTTATTCGAATCGTTCAATATTATTCGATAGTCTAGCTGGGAAGGTTAAATTGCCAATGTGTGACGTTCAAAATTAAATAAAAAAGTACTTTTGGTATGCCGCAAAACCTACTGAACAAGTTACGTTGTTATATGAACCTACTTCACCTGGATGGAAGGTATGACGCAAGTCGAAAATTTAAATTTTTGGAATTCGTCAGCCATAGGGCTCTACCAGTAAGGGCTGGGCAGGTGCTGGCCTCGAGGTCAAGCGTAAAGTACAAAGGTCGTTGTTTCCTATCGGGCCAACCTTGATAATGGTTGATTGTTTATTTATCGCCTACTAACGATTGAGCGGTAGTCTCGCCGGCATGCGGCACGGCATTGACAACGATTAGTGTTCAGTGTTAATAGAGTTGTCATTGTTCGCTTCGGAAGTTCTCAATGCTGAACAAAAGCAGGGAAATGATAGACAATTTAGGCCTTTGTGTAATAAATAGACTAGGTGAATAAATAAGGAGTGGCTAGATTCGCGTGACGTCAAATGAAAATTCGGCGGCAACTATTAAAATCGTATTTCTCCGCATTCACATTTATTTATTGGGCACTTTACTGATGAGGGCCGCGTGATGACGATAATGTTACTTTAAAGTAGGTACGTTAGGTTATATATTATTAAGTATATAAATAATATATGTACTTACTTAGTTCTACCTACATCATTCACGTTCGCTTCCCAAACGTCCTCTTCTATAAACACATTCATTTAAATAATGTAATTTTATTGAGATAATCATAATCATGATTTGCCTTCCTAATATTATTCTAATACGTTTACCTACTATTCTATTATTATATCTAATAAAGTAGAATCAGTTATTACGGATCGTTCGTTATCCTATTCCACACGAAGGCAAGTTAAACTGCATTTTATTGACTTTCTTTCGAAGCATTTTTATGGGAATCGAAGAGGGGTTCGCATGTGCGCCCCACTTACCTAACTAGGATGCCGTGCGGTGTCGCCTGAAGAAAATAGCAGGACAATTTTCCTAATTATTCGAACACGGGTGGTAAAGACAAATCGAGCGAACGTTACCCGTAGACAGGGACATTAAAATAAATGACTAATTGTCATTTTTATCATGTATAACTCGCTATAATTTTTAAATTTTATTAGTACGTTGAATAACATGGGAGTTTTCTATCATTTTTCTCTGTGGCTCATTGGAGTGAATACGTATTTCCCCTACGTAGGTACTAGAAGAGTGAGTCTTTGGTTAGGCGTAGGTGGTCTCAGTTATTATTTCTACTGTTTTGGATAACTAGCTAAATCTTTAGGCCTAATAGATATAAAGTTGTAACAATCAATTTTGATAACTTTGACAATCATGTATTTTTAACTATAATTAGGTACCCAAACTACCCAACACTGTCAGCTTCGGAACATTTTCGTACGGCATTCCATCCCATCTTATTTTGTCCGCACCGGACGAAGTTCTAATCGAGGCGCTATCATATTTATTTTGGGGCGTATGTCGAAGTGGTACCAATAATACATTGAGCAATAGCAATAATGAATAATGAAGTCACGTCCAAGTTTATTTTCACAGCAAATTTAAAGAAAAAAATATTTATTAAATGTTAATAAGTATTACATATCAAATTATACCTATTCAATTTAATTAGGAAGAAACAACAGGTAGGTACTAATTATTTGGGTACTCACAGTATAAACTTATGTACTTAGGTATTAAATTGATAAAACAGTCATTAAAAGCATGACAAAAACTGCTGTCACAGTGTACGCATTAATTTATCTAAATTATTAATAGGTGTCTACTACCTAAACTATTCTCTAATGTAATGTAATGTGGTATAATGAATGAAAATGAATAACTTACCTGAAAGCTGTAAAACTAAATTAGCAGTCGTTTACAGCAGCGACTATGCACTAGCAACATTACAAGGGAATCGCAGGATAGACACGCACAAACGTAACGCCACAGTGAGTGGATAATTGGTAATGTGTTGCGCGTACGCACCTCGCTCCCTCGCCCACTGCTGCTTCTTCTGTTGTACTAACGACGCCGGTTTGCTCACTGACAGCATCGCACACACTATACATTACACTTTCTAATGCCCCGTATTGCACACACGTTGCGTTTTTGAATCTTCTACCCGTAGTAGCGCAGTTACGGTGCATCGGCTAATGAGTGCTCCGGAGTGCTCTTTACAGACGGACGCTTGCGCATCGGCGCGGACGAGGCGGGCTGGCGCGCGTCGCGCTTCGTTTCGCGCGTGCACTCATTGTACACGCCCGCTGGACCCGCTCTTCTGCTCGATCGCCCCGCTGCAATATCTTTTTCAAAAATAACGGAACTCTAGCACGTCAACTATCCACGCTAGACCGGTCACGTGTGAGGTGCCGCGAACCCAGACGGTAAATGCCCGCCGGTCACCGCGCGATGTCTAGACTTTTCAGCACCCTATTGTTCAGCCGACCTCACGCGAATGAGAATTTCAGAGGAAAGCCTCGGAAAAGCCGCCGATCGATATGGTAGTCATGGCGACGTTTGTTTCACGTGCTAGCAAGGAAGCGAGCTAGGAAACAGCGTTTTTCTCTTTGTATTTGCATTTTAGGCCACGAGGTGACGCGAAAATAGTTACGTGGTACAATTCATTATTATACGGCAGACGTTGTATTACCACAAACTGGTATTACGGTTTCAGAGTTAATATATAGTTAACTATTATGGCGGTAATTGTTATGTACCTACACGGTTACCGGCACGTAACGTTTGCTTACCCCAGGTAGGTAGGTACTAACTACACTATACCCAGACTCTCCTGAGACTTAACTAGCTACCAGCTGGTACGAAAGTATAATATTTTGTATTCAAACGACATCACGTTAAACCGAGGAAGAAGTATTATCGCTGCAGTGATGACATCATAGGGTCTTGCGAAACAGTAAAGTTCCTTCCGGGTGCTTGTCCCATTGTTTTTTTTAATCAACCGATCGTCGTGCGTCGGTCAACTTGACAGTCGACCAGTCGTAACTTTTGGGTTACCGTAATTTAAAACATGGATAATATTTTGCAACACACAGTAAACTAAGTATGTTCATCTATTCTAGAAGTATGATGAATTCATGATGTTTGTTGTTGTTATGCCAAAAGAACTGTTTAAAAAAAAAATAGATTAAATTAATTAAATTTTTAATTATTATTTTCCAGTAAATAAGATACCTATACAAAGGTAATTTAATGATCTCGGAGATCTACGAAGCCAAAATGAAAAATTAGCAATCAACAGATTAAATATGATAAAATTGTGAAAGCGTTTGAGGAAACAGTTAGAAGCTAAATTATTTAACGGTGGTTAGTCTTGTTAGGAGTTAATTAAAAACAATATCGCAATTACTCGCACTTACGGGTTATGTAGGCGATGAATAAGTACCTGCAGATAATTATTTTGACCAACGAAACAAAGAACACTAGTATCATAAGTACCTAGTAGTGTAGTAGTAACAAAGTACATAGATTGAAGAATTATGTATTATACTTAAATCTATCGTTTTGAATGAAGACCTACGCGTAAATCGAAAACTGCATGGTAAGCGGTTTAAACGTGATGCGAAATTCCGGAAATCCCTCGGGGGATTGGTCTATTTCCGGAATAATTCAAGCAGACGGACACCATTCAAACATTATGTTGTTTAGTAGCTTTTTAGGTAGAGAACTTATTTACAGTAAGAGGATGAGATTCTGATTACAGTTTTGCGGTGCGTGCCCGTGCGTATTGCTATGTTTGATTTGATTGAGAACTTATTGCATTGTTCATCTACATACTATTCCCTCGATTTGTATAAAGTCTTTTTCATCCCATGTATTCGAAAAGAGGCATTTTGTTCCTCGATAAGTGCGAGCAAAGTGGGTCTTTTCCGCGCACTTAATCACAGTGACGAAATGAGTTTTGAATTTGGAACAGTTTAATTAAAAAGTTTGAACGCAATTCGCTTCAATAAAGTCCTGGCTGGCAATAAAAAAACAGCGCGTGCCGACGCGGCATTGGCTATCCAAATTAAAAAAAAAATTGGTTGTCTGCAAAGATGGTTTACGGGCGATATTTTAACGTGACAACGTCGTAACATAACATTGATGAAGTGATTGCATACTTTTATGAATAAAGATGAATTATTTTTATTAATAAAAGAATAAATACTTGAAGTTATACTAGTAATCAGATTTTAAAAATGCAAGAATAATTAACCTGTCAAGAAGAGAAGAGAGATAGATGCGGCGCAAGCGTACAATGAGCGTAACGGGACAGTGAGCGTTACGGGACAATGTGTCAATTTTTTTCGTGCATACATCGATTCATTAGACGTCACGTCAAAAGATTTTTTTCTCGTATGACGAACTTTTCTCATAGCTTGGGATGAAAAGTATCGTGTACCACACGGTAACAAAATTATTTAAGCTCGAGCGAAGTACTTTGACTCTCTCGCTACGCTTAGGATTCTACTCTAGAACCCCTCGCTACGCTCGGGATTCTATTATAGAATCCTTCGCTTCGCTCTGGATTCAAAAATCGCGCTCGCCGTAAATACATATTTTGTTCCCTTGTGGTACAATCGTACTATTTTGTGCGTGTTTTGGTATTTTTTTTTGGTTTCATATCAAGATAATAAAAGTTAGTTTTGTGTAGATAGTAGACCAAATAACTTGTTGTACTAATTTTCTGGACTACCTACACAGATTGCGCTGGGCCAAACAATAAGAGGAAATAAAAACCTTTATTTACCACATGAAACATTTATTCTTCTAAGATGTGACCAAAATAATTATAATTACTTATTAATCTTATTATACTTAAAAAGCATATCTAGTTCTAATATCTTCAAGTTTCTTGGAGACTTCCGCCGGTGTTCGCTCCAAGTCACTAGCGATGGCTTTTTGTTTCCCTGGCTCTAGAGAATTGTACTGCTCACATAGATCTCCGTCTATCACATTCTGAAACAAACAAGGAAATGTTGCATTTATCTGGAATTGAGAATGTTTTGTAGTAGTCCACTGTAGAAGTACTTTTTGTGTTTGTATGTTCCAAATCTACGAGAACGTCGATGACGGCGTCTCGACTCTCAGGAACGCAGACCCTGGGAACGACGCGGCACCGCCATAACGGCAAGTACACACGTCGTCACACAGGGACTGTGCTCTACCAACAGTGTAACACATGCGCTTGCTCGAAGGCAAAGCACCTGCTGACATACTGTTGGATCATATTATGGTTCTACAATGTCAACAGATTATGGTACAAGTGCCTTGTTTGAGTTCTAGTTATTAAAATTGATGCTGACCTTTACTGGGTAGTAATAACTCCTGAACGACAGATGGTCGCGTCCGCACAACGGCGAGTTTTCACTCCTCATGTGCATCTCTAAATGTTGGAAGAAGTCGTGGTCTTCTCGGGATGTGAATGGTAGAAGTACGCCAAGAGAACCGCTGACGGTGGCGTAGAGAAGTGCTTCTGAACCACCAGGTATCAATGTGGCTCTCTGCAGGGAGGTCACCGTTTCGCCTATATGGAAGTTCATGGTGATGTCGCCCTTTTGAGATGCACCATTCAGCAACCCTGGATAACATTTTAGTATGTTATTTGTGGAATCATTATGGTGAGGGAAGTAAGTTAGTATGAAGTTACTTCAGAACAACTGTAGAATCATAAATTTTCATAAGTCTAGCATGTGTGAATTAGTTAGGTATCATCATAAAAGTAATTTGGAGTCTAATTTAATAAAGGAAATAGTTGAAATATTTACCTCTGTCCCAAAGAGCCTTATTTCCCGTAGGATCTTCATCAACATCATCACTAACAGATTGAGGCAGTCTCATCACAGCGATATTTCCAAACTTATCAGACATGGCAACAGTGTCATAGTCAAGAATGCAACTGTTTGTGATCCATCTGGGATTTGTGTCATCGGCAAATATGATCAATTGGTTTTCCCTCTTTTTATACTTGACACATAATACTGATTCTTGTACATCTGATACAAAGATTCTCTGACCAATTGTTTTGATGTCCGCTATAAGGTTAGGAATGTGTCTGTTTTCGCATTTGCGGAGAAGTTTCCGCCTGCCAATGTCGTACAGCCTGAGCATTCTGCCGACGCCTGCTATTAGTCTGCCGTTGAACGACGCCAGAGCACCAGGATATTCATCTATTGGAGTTTTATGGACTAGTTCCAATTTCCCAGTGTTGTAGATCTGAAAAAAATACGTTACTTTACTACAAATTTTTTACCACTATTTAAGTGATGTAAGGTAAATTGTATCCTCAGATCTGGTTAAGGTATCATCAGTTATCTCAGATGTTAATAGGAGCGATATAGTGTTGTCATCATTGGAAATCATAAAGTTAATTCTGATGTAAAATAAATCACATACCTTATAAACATGTAAGCTGCCTTCGAGGCAAGATCGCGGCGAGAGCATTACTTCCTTGGCGACGCCGACCACTAAATGAGGCGATGCGTGATCCGCGTGGTGCCCCCAGCGAACTATACAAACTGACACAGCAGCTTCGTTTTGTTCCAGTGGCAACTTGAACAAGGTATTGGGTTGGCCACCGCCAATGCCCATGTCTACCACCCGGATCTGTGACGCCCACATACCTACAAAACAAAGGATAAGTCAATGTTCTGCCTGTACATTGTTTGAAACAATTGGTTAAAAACCAAAATTAGAACAATAATAATAAGTGTTTCCCGAACTTGAATCAAATAACCTAGAAAGAGGTTATCTGGGATTAACGTTGGGATTTGCTATTGCCACACTCGATTAGAGTCAGTATGCTAGCTGCACTTTCTGCTCTTGCCCAGAGAATGTGGCTTTTTGATAAATTCGTAACTGTTTGAATATCTTACCTGGCCCAGCTTTAGGTGATGAGAAGACATTTTCAGGGAGCGTGTCAGAGAGGAATGCGTCTGCCATTTCATTGGCAAGTTGCTGTTCTTCAACGGCGCCACCGGCCGCCGCTTCTCTCATTTCTTGAGCCATTTGCACTCTGCAAAAACAAATATACTATGTAGAGTCAAATATTTAGAATTAAACCTAAATAATTAATTTGAGAGGTCAGTACTGCAGGAGTATCTACATAATATTCGGGTTGTGTGTAGTTTTGTCATCATTAGAAGTGTTTATTACATACAAAGTAAAATGTACAAGATAAGATATTAACCTCCTTTGATTTTTCATGTCTTCTGTGTAAGAATTGTGGTCAGTTTCAAGGATGATAATGTGATTGTTGTCGGAGTTGATGACGAATATCCGCGGCGTGAAGTCCAGTGGCAAAAAAGTTTGATTGAAAACTGCGCCTAACTTTTCTAATGCGAGAATTCGAAGCGTATTTGACGAGATTGCTACTATGCCCTCTGCACACTGTTCTGTAAGAAAAAAGTGATGGTTAGACAGCTGCCAATATAGGAAACCTATCAAAATAGAGTATACTTTTAGTTGGAATGTCCACGACATGGTTTGGCCGCCTTCACAGTCTGAGCGACTCCAGCTTGGCTATGGAATATGCCGAGTACCGCCCTCTACCGCAAGCGGGAGGGTGACATGCTGTGCGACGTTGTGGGCCTGTCACTGCATGCGGCAGCTACGCACCACTCTTGCAACGGTCACACCCGAAGGCACAACCGCGCAAACACGTCGGGTAGGTTATGAATCTAGAAACAATCCTTACCAGAACTAAAACCAGCAGCATATTCCAAGCATTCGTAAGACAACGGTGTCAAATGGAATCGGTTTTGGTAATGATATCCAAGCCAAGTTCTCGAAGACACTGCTAACACTGCTTCAGAGGCTTGCACTCGCACTTTAAATAGTTTCACTGGTCTAGAGCCCAAGTACCTAGAATAGAAAACACATTTGTGACATCTGGCAACTTTAATCTGAATCAGGTAGTCCCATTCTGAATCCTCAGATCTGGTTAAGTATCGTCAATGATTTTCAGATGAAACACGGAGCGATATATTGTTTGCATCATTGGAAAATATAAATTTATGTAGAACTATGAAAATTTCAAACAAACCTTGTTCTTGTATCTGCCAAGTCGCCGCTAACAGAGTCCAATGTAGTTCTTAGCAGCACTCCATTGCTAAGGCCAATGTTGAGATGTAAAGCAGACTTGGCCCCAGATTCAAATGGTTGTTCGACGATACACAGCGATTCTGCGCCGGCAGGTAGAGCCTGCATCGATCTCGGTGATAAGCAATCCTGGAGAAATGGTATTGTATTAATTCAAAGTAAATTTCAATGCATATGTATTCATTGACAGGGTTTAATCAGTTTTTTTTTAGAATAACGCATGTTTGGTTTGTTATAATCACATAAAATCAGTGGTGTCCTGGTATCATCACTTTGATTTGAGAGTATAGTATAAAAGTAATTATTTCAGACTTGATTTTCTGAACTTACTGTTGGGTCCAATGAGATTATTCGGACAGTGTTGTCGTTGAGTCCCACAGCTAAGAACCAGGCCCTCTGCTCACCAGTCGCCACAGAGCCTAACGCCATACATGATACATCAGATGACAGCTTTTTCCTCTCTGTGTACTCATTTAGTTGACCAGTCTAAAAGAACAAGAATCATTGAAATATGTTCCAAAATAGTTTATATAAAGGTTATAATAATAATATTATTACCAATTATATGAATTTTTGTCCACGACATGGTTTGGCCGCCTTCACAGTCTGAGCGACTCCAGCTTGGCTATGGAATATGCCGAGTACCGCCCTCTACCGCAAGCGGGAGGGTGACATGCTCTGCGACGTTGTGGGCCTGTCACTGCATGCAGCAGCTACGCACCACTCTTGCAACGGTCACACCCGAAGGCACAACCGCGCAAACACGTCGGTAATACATTTGACATTGTAGATGTAAAATATAAAATAAATGATTCAACTTACTGGGTCCATTTCGAAATAGACTAATTCACCGCCAGTCAGCGCAATTACAACTTGGCGCTGGTTGACGGCACATTTTACAATAGACTTTTTGCCCGGTGCCTTCCATTCGTTGACTCGTTTGTCCGCGCGAATGTGTCGAATTCCATCTGGATACACCTGTACGAGTGCGTCATTTCCAAGCGCGTGGCAACTCAGCGTCGGCGTAGTTCCAAGGAAACCAGAGTCAGTCACTTCCTCGACTGTCTCGCCGATAGAAAGAACAAGAGTGGCATTTACGAATGACACTATGATGTAAGAGTCAAACTCCTCTGCAAACAAAAGAAAATTTCAAAGATAGAATCTCATCAATGATAACTTTTTGAATTATGTCTTCAGTTGCTTGCTGGCTCCGTTGAACATTAATTGGAGTTCCCGAAACCTACCTTGTTGTGTTGGAAGAGACCATCTCTATTTGTTCATCGCCAATAGTAGATTCTGAAAAGAAAAACCACTGGTGTTTATGTATGACAAACAACCAGGGTTTTATTAGTAATTTGTTGATAAAGAGGAGCCTTTCATAGGTGGTTATTGCAGCGTCATGATTTATCAGTAACACGGACCAAAAATTATAATCATTATGCTCCTTTACTTGATCTTTTTTTTAGAATTTGAAACAAGATCTTCCCAATTTTAATGTGCCATTGCCTAGCAGATGGGCAACAAATTTTCTCAGTGTAGTTTTATACAAACAATGTAAGGTAAAAAATTCATTTCCACATTCACACCTCCTTCTGTACATTCACATAAAACCTTCAAGTGAACTCACCATCTTTGTGCCTTTTGACAGTCCACACAGCATTAGGAGAACCGGGTAGTTCTGACACAGCCATCTCTGCTACTTCTAATCCATGTCTCAATGCTCTTATTGAAGACCGGGGTCCTCGTCCACAAGCTAGGTACACTTGAGGAGTGTCTTCACCAGCCAAATCAGCCACATGGCATGCTAAAAAAACAATTTACGAAATAATAATGTTCCAAGTAATCACTTAATAAGGAACAATGAAAGTACATGTTATGAATAACATTTACCTAGAATAGGTGAGAGTGAGTCCAGTTCATCAACCAGAACTAAATTCCTCAGTGGTCTTGGTGCAAAGAAGAATGTGTCTCCTTCCTCCAAGGGCATGGCAGAGCTGAACTCAGGTTCATCATCTTCATCACCCAAGTGAGCAATTTGGTACAGATAACTGAAAAAATAAGGTAAAATGTGATATGTGTAATTTTACAGGTCTTATGTAGTGGCTTTTAGCTTGATTTGTGCATCTCGCATCAGTGTGCACTCTTTCATAATGAAATGAGGACCTTGGTTCGGAGATTACTTATTTTGCATATTTTAATGTACAAGAAACAATGAATAGTTCTTAGTTTCTCGTTTCTCAATGCGTGTTTTGCAAAAAAATAAAAAAATACTCACTGGTTGCCAAATTCACAAGCGACAAACAAGAACCCCGTTTTCAGAACACACATTGAAGTGGCCACAGGTACAGTGTCAAAATATTTTAGCTTAATTTCTGTGACCATGTCCTCATCAGTTTCAATGGTGATTTTAAAGATGTCTCCTTGCTCAGTTTGAGCCAAAAAGAAGAACATAGATTTGGTTTTATGTGTTGCCGAACAAACAAATATCATGCCTCGTTCTGGGTCATCCAAGTCATTCCTCCGTCTAGGTATGGGACACCTGATATCATGCTGGTCACCCAAGTTCTTGTATGTGAGGTAATTCTCCGAGCAAATGAGTACTCCTGATGGACCGTCATTGCCTCCTGGCACTGTGATGAGGAAGTTAGCATGTTCTTCTAATGGCTCAGAATATTTTCTGACAACATGGTTCAAACCCAAGTCCAGCTCGTAAAAAGTCAATGTCTGTTGAGTCTTCTGGGCTGCCTCACCTAAAACGTTACATTTTGATATATGGGTGATTCATAAACATAGGACACAATATACTGTACATATTTGTAATAGTCATACAATAGAGGGTTTAGCGTCACTGTCAATCGGAAACACGGACCTCAAAATAATCATTCAACAAACATGGGGGGCCATTGTTTTTTATCCTTTATCTGCCCCTACAATTTTAGTCATGTAGCTTCCTAATGTCTGTGAAATGCAGGCTTTATATTGCTCTCTAAAGAAATATGACAGTGAAGTAAATGTAATGAAATATGCAATTTTGGGCTTTAGAGCAAAGACTCTGAACTTACAAGAGTCCGAGAGAAGTGAAGGTTAAATTCCATCTAATCTGTGAACTCGTAGAAATCATCAGTTTCACAAACTAACAGGCTGCATATAATAATGTGGAAACTTAAGCATCCACACAACATGTGAAATGGAAACAATGTGTTTAAATAATGATTGCATGACTTACCCGTGGGATCAGCATCTGCTTCTTCATAATCAATCTCCAAGCAAGCAAACATGGGGTTCTCAAAGCCCACATCCACTCCAACCATGTGGTACACCAATGTGTTAGACTTGTGAGCTTCCAATGGAGATGAAATAGTCAATCTGGCTTCCGCATCTCTGTTAAGAATGTATACCAACTTCTGTTTCTCAATAGCACCAATCATAACAGCCCGTCCTTTGGGATCTATAGCCAAATACTGTCCGGGAACAATTCTACGGCATCCAGACTTTCCAAATGTTTCTTGGTGGACTTTTTCCAATATATTCTTTGCTGGTACGTACTCTAGAATGACAATGCGTCCAGAGTCGGAACCTATGACTATGTAATCTGAAAAGGAAATGCTCATTTAGATATTTTCGACATGTAACAGCTGTATCATGTTTTTGAGTGAAAATATGTACCAATAACGGTACATCTGTACCGTCACAGAGACGGAAAAGAGCGACGTTATGGATTCTATTTTATGCATCTAGTTATCCCAAAATTCTTATGATAAAGGATCATGGAGCAAGACGATGCAATCGGCGAAATAGGGCGTGGTTTAACCACGTGTAGCGAGGGTTAGTTTTTAAAGAGTGCGGAGGTTATGTCTGTCAATAACCTCGCGTGGCCTAAAAATAGAGTTCACTGACCTTTAGTGCCGCCAGTGAGTCTAAAAGACATCATAGAGCGGATGATGCCGAATATCTCCACTTTCATCAAAGTATGCACCTTGCCGGTGTTGGGGTCTGGCCGAAGGAGCTCCAAAGTCTTTCCGCGCGATATGACGATCTCCTGCTGTTTTGTGCCGGAGAAATTGCCGTGCACGGCATGTGTGATAGCCGTTGAGCCTTGTAACGTCAAATTGTAGAGATACATGATGCCGGCTTTATCCTACACCTGCGACAAAAAACGGTGTCATTAAATTAATTACTCGAAGAGATCACGCCTCACACGTGAATTTTAATTTAAATTCAAATGTCAAGCTCGTAACTGACGAAAACTGACAGGAATCAGTGTTTTCGAATGGGTGAGCTTCTTTATCTTTGCACCGCTAAACGACCACGATTGATATAAATCTATCGTGGAGATACCTAAGTGCAAATAATATTCTGAATACACAAAATAACACACGTAGGTCACAAGTATAAAATTACCTTTTGAAATAAATGGCCGATTGCCGCAATGCGGCTTGATACAAAAATTATCACTAGAAACCGCAGGAGGAACACAACGATACGAAGGCAAAATGGCGGAGCGCAAGCGCGCCATTGTGATTCTTGACGATTGACCAATGAAATGAAAGCATTTTCCATAATGGCGTCATATTTATATGAATAATGTTGCCACAAGAAAAAAATTATCATGCATACATACCTGCCATCTATGGTCGAGTAGCGTAACTACATTCAGACATTTGAAGAGGAAAATGAACATAATGGTTACGTCTCATGATAGATGGCGTTAAAAGTAATCGATCGATGGTAGTGACATCTATTGCCTAATTAATGTATTAATAAGTGCAAAATTAAGCTTAGTATTTTTCTTTAGAGCTTATTAAATCCCAATTCATGAACGCTCCTGGGTCTCGAATTTGTATTGATGGTAGACACGGATGGGGGAAAAGGTAGAAAAACATGTTATGCAAGTAGAAAAAAAAATTGCGTCATACGAAGAATTAATTTCATATATAAACGAGATAGGAAAAATTAGCAAAATAGGTTGGAGTAGCTACAGACATACCATACATAAGTATACCTATGCATTTTGGAAATTGATTACCAGGTCATCAAAGACAGGTAACTATGCAAATACTTTCCAAAATCAATTGTAATAATATTAATTGTTAGCGCGGCAGCTAAGCTGTATAGGCTGAGCGCGCCTCCAATGGCGGGGGAAGGATGGCTGGTAGAAGAGTAGTACAAAGGAACTTGGCGACTAACCTGGTCTCCATGCAACTGCAATCACCTCGGTTCGGGTCCGTCTCCAAGCTGCTTGTTCCTTCAGGATGTTATGACGTTCGATGTAGTGGACTGTATTTTAGGCGGTTGGTGCGTGTCGGCAAGGAGCGTTTACGCGGCGGGTTTATAGCGGGTTTTGTTTATATTTTCGCGTCGAATTCACGTGGACCACCACAGAGGAGCAGCAGATCCAGTACTTTGGATTCGGCGAGAGCGGCAGCCGCGAAGGACGAGGGTCGATCGCAGACTACTTGCGGCGGCAAGCAGTTTTCTCGTGGATACCACGATATGAGCGACAGAGATAGTCGCCAAGAAATGATAGGAATAGGAAGGTAGGAAGGTATTATGAGTGCCAATGTAAGTGGCGCGAACATTTGCCCCCGGCCTAAAAACCATTGGTTTTTAAAAGAAAGCGGGAAATAAAAAAAATAAAAATAAGAGTTAAACTCTAAAGCGGTCAACGGGTTAAATATAACATAGCGGTTGACCGGGGAGCAAGGGGTTAAATTATTGGGTAGGTAAGATACATAAACGGACGACGGGTCTCTGGTAGACGCCGGTCGCCGTTTTTACTGACGCTACTCGACAGATGCCATCGCCGCCGACATGAGTGGCCACGACGACGCCGAGAGGCCAGGATAGCGGGGGAATATTATCAGTGATAATAAGAACAATAGAACCTATTGTAATGGGATTCGAAGGTGTATTCCATTTTCCTCTAGATTGAAGTAAGTGAAGATATTCCAACTTCCACCGTTTGGAAAATGATTGTACCATTTGATCCAATAAAGCGTACCGTTTCAATAAGTGTCCAGGTTCATCGGGAACCGTGCAAGCGGGCAAATGCTTCAGCGGTGCGGTCATTAAGAAATGTGAAGCACTCAGCGCGGTCGGCTCAGACGGATCTTCGCTCAATAACGTTACAGGACGAGAATTGTTAACGCATTCTATCTGTGTGAGTACGGTTAACATTTTTTCATAGGTGAGTAACTGTGAACCGATCGTTTTATGAAGATGACTTTTAAACGCTTTCACATATATTTCATAATTCCCCCCGAAGTGAGGACTTCGCGGTGGATTGAATTTCCAGTGTATGCGATTAGCTGATAACTCATCTGAGATAGACTTCTTATATTCGTCGGAATTTAAAAGATCCGTTAACGCATTTTTCGCATTTTTAACGCATTCCGTTAACGCAGAGATGGGAAGGGAGTCAAGGAGCGCGGGTGAGTTACTAGCCCATTTGACGAGATCGAAGCCCCCGGCCTTGAGCAACTCGCGGAGATCGTCTCTGAGTTGTAAACAAGCAGACAGAGTAGGCATGGAGTAGCACACGTCGTCCATGTATGTGTTGTCGCTGATAAGAGATGCTGCGAGTGGGAAGCGGGCACCGTCGGCGGCGCACAGCTGTCGCAACACTCGCATCGCAAGGAACGGACTGCTACGTAGACCAAAACAAACGCGGTTGAATTGGTAGGTATCAAGCGGAAAAACGGGATCGAATCGATACAGGAGTTTTTGATATTTGCGGTGGTCCTTATTTATCAAAATTTGTAGGTACATCTGTTTAATATCGGATGTAAAAGCGATTGGGTAGTGGCGGAAATCCAAGAGGATTGTAAAAAGATCGTTTTGTAAATTATCCCCGGTATATAAAACTTGATTCAAGGAGAGGCCTGAGTCAGTTTCAGCACCGGCGTCCATCACCATACGCCATCGAGTTGTTGTTTTTTGTAGTCTCGCAATGGCGTGGTGTGGCACGTAATATCCAGTAAAAGGACTATCATTGTCGATCAGTGAAATGTAACCCTTCTGAATGTACTCTTTGATTATAGCATCGTACTCTAAGCGCAGAGCAGGTGTCGCGGCGAGCTTACGTTCGAGATACATGAAGCGTTTTTTTGCGATAGGGTAAGAATTACCCAGAGCGGTCGCGGGATCGCGGGAGAAAGATAACGCTACAGAATAGCGTCCCGTAGGATCGCGGGAAACGTTATTTGTAAAAATGCGTTCACATTCCATAGCGTCTGGGCTCAAAGTCGGCGTGCATTGCACCTCTTCAAGCTGCCAGAAGCGTTGGACAAGATTATCTAAACGTGGTCCTTCCGTAAAGGTACAGAGGGAAATATGAGAGCGGCATCTATCTTCAACCAAGGGGTCAGTGATAGAAACAACGGTTTCAATATGAGCGGGCGTAACATGAGCGGGAGTAACATGAGCGGGAGTAACGGGAGCGGTCCCGATTACGATAAAACCAAAAATGGTTTCAAAAGCGGTTGGAGTACCAGGCGGACCAGCGGCGCGGCCTGATAGCAATATTTCAGAAAAGAGCGGCGCGCCTATAAGTATGTCGATCTCGGAAGGCGAAGCGAAACTGTCGTCTGCCAGAGGCAGGCAGTTCAGGTATGAAAGGCAGGTTACGTCAATTTTCACTGCCGGTAAATTGTCTGTTATGCGGTTGATAACATAGGCGTCAATTGCAATAAAATTATCATTTAGGCGGGAAGATAAAGTAGCAGAAACTGCTCCCATGATTGGGTTAGATGCGGAACCTATCCCTTTAACAACGGTGTTCGTCACCTTATTGCATTTTAAATTTAATTTAGCGCAACATTTTGAAGTTAAAAAGTTACTTTGGGAAGCCGAATCAATTAAGGCGCGTACTACATGGCGGCGACCATTTAAATCCGTAGCATAAACTTGTACGGTTCCCAGTAAACAAGTAGTGTCATTAGGCTGCGAAGCGGGGCGTATATTACACAGCGACACCTGTTGTTGTGATGACTGATAAGCAGTTGTAGGTAAGTTCGTCAGCTGAGCGCTAGCGGAGCCCGCGACGGGCGGCGGCGATGCCGAAGGCGGCATGTGATCCCCGGCGGCGGAGAAGTTGCCAGTTCGCGCGCGCGGAGGCGGCGCGTGCGCCTGTGACGGAGCGCTAGGGTACGGGCGATTGTCTTCACGGGAAGATGATACTTTGCGGCATAACATAGAATGATGTTTACATCCACAATAACGGCAATTAAATTTAGAATTGCAAGC
Source organism: Campaea margaritaria (assembly GCA_912999815.1). Classification (NCBI taxonomy): domain Eukaryota; kingdom Metazoa; phylum Arthropoda; class Insecta; order Lepidoptera; family Geometridae; genus Campaea; species Campaea margaritaria. The sequence continues at coordinate 7,090,313 of OU538801.1, forward strand.
AGTATTTATATGCGTAGTGCTTAGACAATTAGTGCAACCTTTGCTTTGTTTTACAAAAGTGTACCTGTCGTCGATAGAAAGCTTATCAAATGCAGGGCATCTATATAAGTTAGCGTGATCGGCTTGTTTGCAAAGCGGACAGTGAGTGACGCATGATGCTGCAAAAGACTGCGTAGACCTTGCAGTACCCGGCCTGTTATCACTGCGGCTAAGAGAATCGGTCGTAGTGCGTTCCAATATTTTGCTTTGTTCGCGGATGAATTTTAAAAGTTCATTGTATGTAGGCATAGATTTGCCTCGCATGTGCATTTCAAACGACCGTGCAGTACTTGAATCTATTTTCTTCAAAGCGAGCGATAGTAAAATAAAATCAGACACGTTATCGAGCTTGAGAGACTTCAAACTTGACACAGCCGTGCAGAATTTATCTAGGAATAATTCTAAGTTTTTATTCGTCGCGGTGTTAAAAGATTTAAAACCAAGCATTTGATCAAGATAAGCGGAGGCTAGGTTACGTTTGTCGTTATACTTATCGACGAGCGTCTGCCATATGATCGGATAATTATCACCGTTAGGTACGATACCAGAACAAACTGCAAGGGCCCGGCCTGACAATTTATTAATTAAATATTGGACGCGTTCGTGATCAGTGAGATCGGGATTTTCGTGAATCGTGCGTTTGAATGACTCATAAAATATCCTCCAGGTCATCGGATCTCCATTGAAGACCATCAAATCGAGTTCAGGAATTCTGATGGATTTACGTTGCGGGGCAACATTGAAATCAGCGGTTTTTAAAGGCGGGTTAAGTTTATTATAAACAAACTGACAACGGCAAAACATATCTTCGAAGACGTTTATAGATTGGTAGTTTACCGTGTACGAAGCGTTGAGACTCAACTCGGTGACATTTAATTTGTTCACAATTTCATTGAAATCGGAGCGTAAGCGGTCTAACGAGATCATTCCACATAGAAATAAATCTTTCTCAGTATCATCAGTGAAAGCCCTTAAAGATCGGTTAAAAATATCTTGTAAGCGAGAAAATATAATGTCACGTTTACCTATCAAGGTCAAACGTTCGACCTGTAACGTATCGAGCGCTTTTGCGTCCTCGTATACTTCACTATCTTTGTCTTTTGAACGAGTAGCCATAGCCATCTTAACAAAGTATAAAAAACTAGATAAAGAATGAAATTCCTAATTTACTGCAACTGCCTACAGCATTTACCTGCCGCGCGCGCGGCGTATTGAATACCCACGTGGAGACGCACGGGCGGTCGTTAGGAATACCTTCACTTTTTAATAAAAATTAAGAATTACGGAAAAATCGTTATTTTTACTATTTAGGAATGCGGAATACACGAAATAAGTATATAAGAGCGTAGTAGGATAGTACAGGGTACTATCTGAACTGTAATTGCGGGCGGGAACACGATAATTATAGGAAATTATCGTTGGTAAAAATACCAATATAAAATTGCGGGCGGTTATAAAGAGGACTATATGAGGCCTAAGAGGGGCCAGAGAATAGCGGGAGGACCAAAGAAGATCCGGCGGCGGAGGACCAACAATATGTTAGCGCGGCAGCTAAGCTGTATAGGCTGAGCGCGCCTCCAATGGCGGGGGAAGGATGGCTGGTAGAAGAGTAGTACAAAGGAACTTGGCGACTAACCTGGTCTCCATGCAACTGCAATCACCTCGGTTCGGGTCCGTCTCCAAGCTGCTTGTTCCTTCAGGATGTTATGACGTTCGATGTAGTGGACTGTATTTTAGGCGGTTGGTGCGTGTCGGCAAGGAGCGTTTACGCGGCGGGTTTATAGCGGGTTTTGTTTATATTTTCGCGTCGAATTCACGTGGACCACCACAGAGGAGCAGCAGATCCAGTACTTTGGATTCGGCGAGAGCGGCAGCCGCGAAGGACGAGGGTCGATCGCAGACTACTTGCGGCGGCAAGCAGTTTTCTCGTGGATACCACGATATGAGCGACAGAGATAGTCGCCAAGAAATGATAGGAATAGGAAGGTAGGAAGGTATTATGAGTGCCAATGTAAGTGGCGCGAACATTAATAATCTATTTATTTTACCCATCTACTAGTACGAATCTAAGACGCGCACAGATTAATATTAAAATATAATTTTAAAACGTGTCTATTCTGTCATAGTTGTAACAGTGACAAAACAGCGCCACTCTGAAACACCTGAGTTCTGTTTTCGGGATTTTACATTCCTCAATGTATTTGTGTGTGGTTTGAAAGGATGCTGCCTATTGTGGCGCTTCTTTTAATTCTATTTTGGCTGCGTCTGCACCGCGGGACCACAATGTATCGATGCGACGACGGCGCACCTGAGTATGCAGAGTCCCGCTTTGAGAAGCCGCTTGGCTACTTGATAATCTGGATGCGGAGAGATGTGGAGGGCTATGTAGCATGTAGTCTACATAATGTTATGCTGTATCGGGTAATTATGTGATCGCAGACAAACAAGTTCTTTAGTATATACGAGATTGTTATTGTTAGAATTGAGATTGTAGAGCGGGCTCGTAAGTACCGAGGTATTCTTTTTTAATTTTTGATTATTTGAAAATCATTGAAAAATCTTTCACAATTGGGTGCCTTGGTATTCCCAAGATAATGATATGATGGAGATATAATGATAATTGTATGTCTATATAAATTTCCTTAGTCTATGCTAAGTACCTACGTCCCTACGACCTCAAATTATAAATCATTGTAATTTTACTTTTCTTTGTAGATGTGCATTGCGTTATTGCAAACATATTTATAGAATATACTTATTTACTACACGAGTAATAAAACGATTTCCATGTAGCATCATGCAGACAATTGCCGGAGGTGCGCAGGCGGCGGCGGCGGGTCACGATCCTGCACGTGCACGCGCAGCCTTCGCGAAACGCTCGCCTTTTTATACAGAGATAATAATGCTACACCCGTAAATAGCCTGGGCCTTTACGTTTTACATTTTTAGCGACGAGCTGGACGAATGCTTTATTTTTTTGTGAATAAATTTTTATTCTCTCTTCCCTTGATTTTTCATTGTTAAACTACCCATAAATGCATAGGAGAGATAATGATAATTATTGCAAAATTAGCATAAATCAAGCAGTACCCAGTATATCGAAGGAAGCAAATTAATTGAATAAAAATCAGTGAACATAGGTACTTACATAAAAATAATAATATACAGTCGAACATAGAAACTTGTCCTTTATCGGTTAATAAAAAAAGAAGTGAATTTGCAGGAAATTCAGCAACGATCTCTACGTGGTGATATGGCTTAACGTATTTCAGTAAATTTTCAACCGACAAAAGCAATCGGCGCATCCAACCGGCCGACAACGGCGTCGTTCCTATGACTTCACGGCTGTCAGTCAGAGTGATTCACAAATGTTTAGATTCGGCGCGTGGCATTGTCTTTGTCCATAATGTTATGTCAAACATAGATTCAAGGAAATCGTAGCCAATAACACCGGTGTGTTTGTTGAATGTCTTTCGCGTGTTGATAGAAATAGTCATCGGTAGTCAGTTGGTAGGCGTCGGAGCGCAGCAGAAACCTTTTGGTAGACATAACATGGCTATATTTTGATATTCGGTGATAGGTTGGCGTGCGATGTGGATGCGATAAATGATAGATTACTAACATTCGGATGGATTTGCATAACACTGGCATATGGTAGGTAAAATGTGATCTTTAGATTAGCTTAAATTGAGAGTTTATCGTTCCATCCTTTTGCTTACTATAAGTAAGGGAACCTGTTTAGTTCGTATCATCATTTTGTAGGGTCAAACTTTGTAAAGTCGGTTCGATCAAAGAATGTAATAAATGCTTTGTACAGTAGAGTACAGGAATGCAATAAGGGACGCGCGAGCCCCAAAATCCGAGTGTAAACATTTCACCCACACCCCACCGCTGGTAACTCAATATTCGGCAAGCCAAATAGGTACGACGTAGGGTTGCAGACATAAAATTTAAACATTACGTTTAATTTAAATTCAAAATTTTAAAACATTTTGCAAGTAACCTTTGTTTTGCACCAGTATAAAAGCAAATTAATTTTGGATTTTTATAGCGCTTAAAGTATTCTAAACTGTAAATAAGTTAGTGTGGTATGAGCTATGGCCTTTCTAATAATATTCACAAGTCATATTGTTACTTTTTTTGGCTGATTGTATTGTATAGACCTATAAAAGTATTTAACTTGGACCAACATTAGACAAAACTGATATGGACACCAATATTTTTGTCACTTTGAGTAATGCTAATCTAGTAGGTAGGTGGGCTAAGATTCACCTTGATACTTAGAACTCAAATTAACAATAATAATCCTAGGTATTTCCGTCTCTAGGAAGCAAAGCCTATCGCCAAACAGTTACCTAAACGTTGCAAAACGTTGCTACCAACGACACTTGATCGATAGAGGTTTTTTAAAGTTCGATAGATAAGATCAGACACACAGAGATAGCCCTAAATGTCCCCTCGCCAGACGAACACCAGGCCCCTTTAATAAAACATCTCGATAATGAAAAGTCAGGCAGTCATAGAGGGTGGCGAATTAACCCTCCATCCGGAGACTGTTCCCCATACACGCGAAACTGATTCTTACGACCCTGGACCTTGTCCTTAATGTTAAATGACACTTCATGACTGTACTGCCACGCAATAAATATCTTAATGATATGGAATCAGAAAGTATCTTTGTTTGATGTTCGCAAAAGAGCGTAACTGCCTTTGGGGGCGAAGAAAAATGTATTTTCATCGTTTTATCGAAGGTTCGATATGGAGTCTGGTTTCTTTATGATGATGAGTGAATTCTTCCTCATTCTGCATCAAACATTTGACATTCATTGCGTTTTATTCGAGGCGGCACGTGCGACGCCACCTGTCGCTGATTCTGCATTTGTTCTTACCATGTACGCGTCATTTAATGAATAAATTGCATACTTAATTAAGGTGGATGGTCTTGTAGATTGGCTTATCTTTATGGTATGCTACTCAATTTTAATAAAAGACGAAAATTACTCCAACTTTTGAATTCATCTTCTATCATTGATGGAAAATTGGTCATTAATAAATGCTGCAGCATACTATCGTCGCTCTACCTAGCCAGAGCAAAATGTCATCATCATCTCAGCCCGTATCAACTCACTGTTAGGTATAGGCCTCCTCTCCTTCGCCACTTATTCCGGTCTTGTGCAAGACGTATCCACTGCTTTCCGACTAACTTGACAAGGTCGTCCTACCAACGGGCTGGTGGTCTGCCTACCAGTCTGCCTTCTCTTGACCACCATTCCGTCACTGCTTTATAAAAAATATATGACAATGTAAAAACGCCACGTTTATACATTGTCGTATATCAGGTATCAATACTTACGAAGTAAACATATCCGAAGAATTCGCCAAACAAAATTATAAGGTATACAGTTAGTTTTTATATCGGTTCCATTCCAGGACTATCTTTCGTCCAATCTACTGCACCTAATCCAGTATGCGTCCCTCGCGCCTCCATATCTACGATTGTTAAAATCAAAGAATGGCCATCGGCATAAATATTTGTTTGAAATTTATAAAGTCGATTCGAGTCGCGTTCGATGCAAATGGCCGGCGCCGGATACGACCTCCCATCGACTCTGCATCGGCGACAATCGACAATACATTCAAAATGGCGCCTCCATGGTTTATCGCACCGACGGACGACAGCGGGACAATAAACACTTCCGCTGGTGACGTGGGACGATTAACGTTTGATTGTTTAAATCTCAGCTTTCAATTAGAGTTTAGGCATTGATACACGCTACTCCGTGTAGGGGTTTGGTAGAAGTAGCAGGACGTCAAACTATTCTGAGCACACATATTTCGGACTTAGGTACCTATGCACCTAGGTCCGAAATATGTGTGCTCAGAAATCAGAATAAACTAGCAAGTGATGGTAGGTACTACGAAAAAGTCCTTAGAAGAATAATTATGTCACAAGTCACAACTTGTCATAGAGAGATGAATACAACATTTTCATAAACTGACAACAAAATTCACGAAGTTATTGCAACCAAAAATAGATGAGAGCTTAAGTAGAGTTGTCTCCTTTGGATTATTTGGACTTTCCTAACTTGAAATAGACGAAAGCACCTTACCTAATTTACCTACCTATGTATTCTGAACTGATAAACGGTTACAAGTAACTCAATTTATATTTCAGAAGTAGTTATTTCAGTTTTACAGCGATTAGGTGATTGACGTCTGCATATTTAAAAAAGTATGTTAACACATTGTTCGTTCGTTTTTAGTTATATTAGTTCTAATCAAGAGTTTATCGATCATAGATTATATAAATGAAATAAAAATAATATAAAAAATTTAAATATTTAAATAAAAATATTATATATATATATATATATATATAAGTGCGTTTACGCGTACATACTCGTAAATGTTAAGTGGACGTGTATTCTACGCATCGATGATAAGTTGATAATATTATAGGTGACAACAGGCAACCGTATCCATCGAAGCATATATAATTCGCATTCAAATAATTTTACTATATATAACCGAGGGTAAAAAGCGTGCATTTTCTTTAGCTATTCGGAATTGGCGTAAAATATGAAATCCGTGAGATAAAACAGAATCGTGATCTGTCGCCTGCGATAGTCGTGACGCGACGGTGCAGAGCGCAGCGCATTGCACGATCGTAACATTCTGCCGTGTTGTCCTGATTTGTGAATATGAAATATTAAATTTACTATCATTATAAATATTCTTGTATTTTCTTTGTCCTATTATTGATGCTTATAGCTCTTTTTGGCACACATATTTTCTTTCAGCCTTAACAAAGATAATGCAAATTCTAATTAGTTATTATGTATACACAATGGGTATAATTATTGTGCATGGGTTGTGTTAAATAAATGTTTTTCCTTCTTTATCTCTTAATGTTGTGCGCTCAACGTATGGCAATGATTGGGTATTTTTTGTTATAAAGTAGATTTATTATGAGTCGATCGCGAAGGCTTCACTAAATATACTAAACTCCAAACCAAACACACTTCCAAGTGTACCTACCTATTACGGCAGGAAGTTGTCAATTTCCTCACTCAGAAAAATAAATAATCCAATTATTACGTCTAATTAAACTAATCAAATACGTGGCTCCGACGCCGACGAATAGACTTCGTGATGTGTTATTTACAACTTAATCAATTATCTATCCACCTCACTTCTAATGCCGCGTTTAATTGGCCCGGCTAATAAAATTTATTACCATTTATCTATCTCTCAATTATGGGTCCGTGGCTGAGATTACTTCTGTTTTATTAAGGAAACAGGTGAGTCAGTCAGTACTCGAGTTTTGATGTCGGCGTAACTGTTGTTGAACTAACATTTAACGAGGCAACATTTTTAAAGTTAAAATTAATAGACCGCCTGTACGCTACATAATACTGTGAATATAACTTCTATGTCTTTACCTTAATACGTCAAGATCGATAACAAAATAAAAGTTATATGAATACACGGTGAATGATATCTTTAATTACTACTTGTTTATTCCTTAAATCACATCTCGAAGAACTAAGAAGTGTACTGCTACAAGTGACGGAGTTTTCGATAACTGTCTAAAGACACCGAGTGGATAACCACAGATACCCGCGCCCGCCCTGCCGCGACTATATCTTGAATTCAAGAAGAATTAATCTTATAGATTAGTTCACCTCTGCTGTATTTGACTACGAAGATAACAATTAGAATAATTGGCTAAGTTGCGAGTCGTGTCTTACAAATTTAGGGTACGTATTTCAAATACTTTATTTATTATGGAGTCTTAGAGCTTTACGAACTCTACGTTATGTTTTGTTCTTTGAAATTATTTTATCCGTATAATTGTATTGATTGGTATTTTATTCTGAAAATCGAAAATATACAGAGGGAAATATACATTTTAAAATAATTACCTAGATTTTACATAAAAGTACGCGACAGTCAGTGACAGACAAACGGCATCGCCACACCATTAAAGTTCCGTTTGGACCTTTGGATACAGAACCCAAAAAGCAATTGTGACATAGTTAAATATTGTGAATCCTCGTCACATAGAGCCACAAAGGGCCATCAAAACCAGCGTCCCGCAGTCGTCGGTATCAGGAATAGTAAATTAGGATGGCGCACCTGTGTGGGCCGACGCCGAAAAAACGTGGGCGCAACCTCTGGACTAAACGAATTATTAACCACTACCTGAGATTTACACACGTGGTCCCTCATTCCTAACGAACACCATCGCTTTTGACTGCATACATTGACCGCTTACCTCTGTGAAAACCTTTTAGAGAAGTACCAGAGGGTTAATGGTCGATAAACAGATGGCTTTTCACATGTCACGGTGATTTGTTATAATCGAAATATTAGTCAAGTGGACCCGCCTTCATTCTCAGGTGCATTTTTGTATTGAAGAAACGTTTGTGTTTTTTTTTTTGTCCTGTTTTAAAAGCCTTTAAACGTCAAGTTTCCCAGGATTTGTTAATAAGGTAATTTTTAGAGATCCTTGCTGAAGATTTTAGGTAAAGTTGTCTAGTGTTTCTGAAATAAGAAATCTACATCGATCAGTTATACTTACACATGAATACCTTGTTTGAATTACATTAATTATTCAAGTTCTTGTAGGAGTTGGCGCCAAATACGTGAATACTTTACGTAATAAAAGATGGAAGAAATCTATTAAAATTCTGAATGTAAAAGAAAAGTGCGGAACCCGGTATACTAATACATCTCAAAATCTCGAAGCCGAAGACACATTTTGATTAGTCATCCCATGTCATTACAATTTTCTGAGCTATTTTGGAATTTAAATTAGGTTGCGATAAGACGATGAATGCAGGATTTTTTGTCATAAAGAACGCTGTTATGGGCTCACAATTGTAGTTTTAAAGAATTATGTACGTAGTCATTTTAATAATGAATCATTGGGAATGGTGCTGGACCGCTAGCATTTTTTAGAGATATTGTGACGAATTTTGATGTTATTTCTTCCTTTTCTTCACATTAATGTTCCTGATCATTTAATTTTCCTTAACTTTTAACCACATAAGACGGCTTCAAATTATTGTTGGTTTATGTCAACAAAATCTTTTGTGGAAAAGTGGCCATAGTATTTATATCAGTCTTTGCATGTTTCGTAATTGCACGATCCAGTTAGTCGATTCCAATATTCATCAGTTAGGGTTTTCTTTCTTATAGAGAAAAGGTAGCTATTAGCTATCGTAGTTAGGCAAGGCCGGGTTTACTTGCAGACTGCATGCAACGCAGTTAGGAAGTGATGTGATGACGTCACGTAACTTAAGCGGTTTTATACTTAAGTAGTGTGACAGCGTAGGTCGTGGCTGACTAACCGTCGCAGAATGCGCCATCAGGTTGATCATTTGGCGCCATACCTATGGCCATACCAAGCTGGCATAAGCTGAGTCCACATCTGTGACCGTACTCGATACTCCGTGACCGTATCACAATATTTGCTATGCTAAATATGGATGAGGGCTGTGACATTTTACCGCGACCCCTTCGCGAGGCTCCAGAGTGGATCGCTGTATGACATTAGGTTGTGACTCCATAACATTGAAAAATATGCGCGTGCAAAACCCTTCCACACTAGCTTTGTCACACATATTTTACGGGCCGGAGTCACGGTCACAATCACAAATGTGGACCCAACTTAATGCGCTACAAAATTCCTACAAGCTCTCACGTTGAGTTCAGAATCTGTCATTTCATCGGATTATCATCTATCAAATCTTTTTTCGTGTAGTCTGGTCTCATTTTTCCATAGAAGAGAGGTAAAGAAAAGAGGAAGAGTAATACCTAGAAGAACATTCACATATCACATAAAGGAAAATACAAAAATCATGTCGTATAGGGAAGTTAAAGCTAAATACAGATAGCGCTGGCGATTACTCTGTAAGAAGAAGCGGTCTCATTAGTTATTTAAACCAGTGTCACAATAACTTGGGAGGTTGAAACTATCACTAAGGATAAGGCCCACGATGAGTAGTGACCGCAACTGCGCGGCAGCACCGGCACCGGTGCAGGGTGACTAATCGGTGCACAATGCTCGCAGGTTGATAACTCGGCGCCGGTCTGTCCCGACCTGATAACCTATGGCCTCGCGATTCCTTTGACATTGGAAAAATAGGCATAGCTGTGGTTTGTAAGATGAAACTCAAGCATTATATTCATACGTATTGGGACCTAACAAGTTTAATTAACAAACATAGTTATTCAAAGTTTTTACTACGTTTCATTAGTTGTATAATCCAGGATCAAGCGATAACCTTGATGGGTTTTGACTATTTAGAACGTTAATTTTTGTTTAGTTTCGGTATAAATCAATACATAAGTAGGTATAGCCTATTAAAAATCTGCTATTCCATTTAAAAAAAGTTTTTGCATCGAATTGAAGTCGTTCATCTCACAGATGCCACCATTGATTTGGCATAATTTTATTTGTACCATCGCCAAAAATTCAAAGAAAGATAATACTGTAGCGTCATTATTTATTTAAGTTTTTATTGTTCCTTTACAAGTTCCTCATTACGAAACCTTTAAACGGCTCTTGCATTTCAGTTCACCTGCATCCATGCGAGATTCTTATTCCTTTTAAAACTACATAAAAATGTACATTTTCAATCCAAATATGGCTCACGGAATGGCTGATGGAAGGCAGTGATTTCTTTTAATAACGAGCTCGGTCCTTAAGGCAACGACAACTTTCCTTGCCGAGTTAGAAATAAAAACATACATCGCAGTCTTTTGCTAGAGATGTATATATTTGGACTCAAAGGATCGCCTGATTGCCTCGATGTCAGTCTGGTAACCAGACACATTAAAACTTGTAATCTTGTGATCCTTTATTTCGAATAGCTGCATGAACAATAGAAATCCATTATTTTACTTTAAGATGCAGTGCTTGGTACAAACTACAACTGTCTCGTAAACAGTGGCAGTGTGGACTATAAAATAACACCTACACCCAGATTGCCCATTATTGCCCAACAGCTCCAGGCTGTAATAAAGCAGGTAAAATATTTCGCCGAGGTTGATGTCCATCTAACCATTTAATTGCCCGATTCACCGATATCCTACTATTTAAAGAGGGTATCGAATGTCTGAGTTTTGCTAGAAAGCGGCACAATTCAGAAACGCATGGTGATTCGTAATGGCGTTTTTGCTCGAACGACTTTTAAAAGCTTCAAACGGGGCATTGTTCGAGCGCTGGCGCCGGCCACTTTAGAAACAGTAATTAATGACGTCACCGCGTCAAGTTTAGATTTATGAATGATGTCACTCACAAGTTCGAATTAAGTGAAATCTCGCGGCTGCAATCTCAGTTTTATGTGAGCCACCTGCGAGTGGCGAGTCAATGATCTTCGCTGGCCGGACTGCACGTGTGCGCAGCGCAGCCCTTGACTAGACTCGTTCCTATCTGCATAATTCATGGCTATGCAGAGCCTGGAATGACGTAATGCTATTGCCAGAGTTAATAATAACTTTACCTATATATGGAGCTATCGCCGGTTTTTCTTTGATTCTCTACCTTCTCTGTATCTAGTTATGGACAAACAATTCATTGACCCATGACTAATAAATGTTAATGATCTTTGATTGCGAAGGGTACGTACTCTGTTGCAAGTGTAGTTATACGAGACTCTCTAAATACGAGTGGGTTGTTTAATCTTTTGTCTTCTATTAAAAGGTTGGACACAATTGGAAGCGGAAACTTTACGAGATAATACTCAGGTAGAGTCTGCCGTTATTGTTATTTTGGGATAGAATAATTTTTTTAAATTGATGGCATTTTCTAATATTAACATGGAACTCAGAACTACACCTAAGATGATTATTACTTATTAAGTGTTTAGAAAGTGTTTGAACATGCCTTTTGGTGTTCGGAATAACTCAATCAAACATAAACAAATACAACGGACAACTTTACAAAAGTCGAAGTACAATGATCAACAAGGTATGCTAACAGCACTCCCTTTTATAACATGAGAGCCTCCATCAATTACCTTCGTCATAGTACTATAGCGATTATGATATCGAACGATAATCTGTTTAAAGATCATTTATTATGTTATTTTGATAAATGATCAGAACGAAGTCAGAAAATAAAACAATTTATTCTTTAGGTTTATAAATGTACAGTTTTGAATGGTTATTGGCCTTATAGTTGTTGTCGAGATGTGCTTTTGTGAATGAGACGGTTGCTCGCACATTATTGGTATAAGCAATAACATTAAGTACATTATGTGGGCTCGCTTACTGGATGCTCTTATCCATTGTGAAGCAGCGTTTGCTAAACACAAGTGTGGTGTTTGAATACGACTTACGAGTAACAATTTGAATAATGGTCTGAAACGTAGACATAGCAAGCGTTTCGGTTTGAATGGATGGTCGGCTGTCAACATTGGGTTGCGTCCGCGCAGGCTTATTGCCTATTGTTCGTGAACAAACGCAGGAAACTGTAAAGTCGAAAGTCCGTTTAGAGATTTCGCCGTACAGGCAGGTAGGTCGCGCAGGTGTCTCTATTCGGTGCTAGGTAATGTGCCCGCCGCCGCCGCCTGAGCACCGCCGTAAACATTGTTCCGCGCCTAGAGATGTTGTAGATGCGGTTTTATGTGGAACAAAGGAAAGGAAGTTGTTTTCAAGCGTTTGCTAAAGTATAAAAGGATTTTTTTGGTAGTCGGTAAACAACAATAAAGCACGGTTGTGTGAACATCTCGAGTAGAATGTGTCTATTATCTTGTTATACGAATACAAACCTCTTTGGTGTAAAGTGGGACGTTACTTTGAGCCCTTATTCAGTAGGATCCTACAAGTTTCAGACACAGACAAGGCTCCTTTCATAAATTTACTTGATGGAACTATTCTGCAGCCTTTTTTTATTGGAAAGGATTTCTACAGCCATTTTTTTACTGGAAAGGATTTACATATTATAGGCTGAAGACGGAATTTAAGAGTATAATTATGCGATATGGTTTTTTCAATTTTATCTTTATATTAGCAGCGCCCCGCGGTTTCAATCATGTTGATTACTATCCTACAGAAATAAAAAGTTTTCACAAAAAAACTAAAGTTTCAGCGTGAGGAGGGAACAAACACAAACACAATCTTTCGCATTTATAATATAAGTGAGATTATAGCAACATAATTCATGCAGAAGTGACATAAAACTTCCAACTATACAAGTAGTCAGCCGTAGAAAAACAACTGTCATCTCCACCTAACATCAAACGCAAAATAATGACATTTACATAACGGCCCAGCTATACACATAAGTAAGTATACCTTTTTCAGTATACTCACCCTATTTCAAAGCAGGACAACATCTATAAAGCCTACCCCAAACTTTCCCCTTCGAGCGACGTGTTTCCATGGCAACAGCTTTCCACGGCTACGAGCATTGGTCGGAAAATTCAAAATGGCGGCCGTATCGATCGCTGGAGGGTGGAAAGGGGGGTGTGAGGGTCGCTGGGAGATGCAAGAGGAGGTGTACGCTAGAATGTGCTTACTTTGTACTCAGGGCCGCGTAATGAAACCTTAATTGGAAGCGATCGATACGGGGGTCGAGTATGCATTCGAGCGGTTTAACTTGTAGATAATTTTTGCAATCCCTACTTATATTATAAATGCGAAAGTAACTCTGTCTGTCTGTTGCTCTTTCACGCCTAAACTACTGAACCGATTGAAATTAAATTTGGTACAGAGATAGTCTAGAGCCTGAGAAAGGACATAGGGTACTTTTTAATGCGAAAAAAGCATTGTAAGGTTTTGAAATAGGGGATGAAAGTTTATATGAAAGTTACGTCCTTTTTGAAGCTAGAAGTTAAAACCTATTTTTAGGGTTTTAATTAGATATAAATAAATTTGGCATTCAAAGTTTGTAAAAATTTTACCTTTGATGGGGTAAAGTAAAAATAGGAGACGAAAGTTTGTATGGAAATATGTAAGGTTTCGGCTAAACCACAACACCGAATTAAAAAAATATTTCACTAATGGAAAGCTACATCGACAGCGAGTAACATGGGCTATATTTTATCCCCATATTCCCGCGGGAACAGAAGTACGCGGGTGAAACCGCGGGGCGCAGATAGTGTTAAATATTTTTAAAACATTTGTTCCTAAGTTTGTAATATTAGTTCCAGCATTAAAATACATGATTGAAATGAGAATTCTCGAAAATGTTAGTAATTATGCAAATATTATGTCGAAGAAGTTTTGTAATAAGCACAATTTTAAAAGTGTTTGACTATCCAGTCGACGCGTAATTTGATCACATTTGTATTATTCATATTAACTACATATCTATGTTTAGTACATACTAGCTGAGAAGCTGCAATGATTGTCAAACTAATTGGATAGGTTGGTACTCATAAACAAAACACCTCAACTACATTTCCCTCAAATTACTTAGACTTTTGAGAATAAAAGAATTAATTTATTAGACGTAATTTACATTTTTTCTTCTGGACTGCAGCCACGAATATAAAACAACGGCACGCTTTCGTTACATTTCTTATAAACATGTGCAGTACATACATTGTCAGCACACGTGTGTCGGTATTTCTGCGCAGACGTCGGCGTCGGCGTCGGCGTCGGTCGATCTGTGACGAAGTGATGAGCTACACGTAAGTACTAAATGTCGTTAGGTACTCACTGAATCGTATTAATAACATTACAGTCATGAACAGATTTATGTAAACGTTCTTTATTTTTACACGTATGTTATCCTCTTTATTTTGCAAATATGTTTGCCAGAATTTTGTTCCATATCAATAAAACATGATCCGTAATGTATAGTTACTCACATTTGACACAGTTCACTAGATCACTGATCGAAATTCATCGCTCGAGGGCTTCTCCTTTATATGGATAGATACAGAGCTGCATTAGTTGTATTCAATAAGATAATCGCATTTATTATTAAATTTAGAGATCTGATTATGCTTGAGCTGACAGATCATAATATTACAAGGTGTATTACAAGCTAAAACTAGGTGTAATATAGAACAGGCATTAGGCGGAAGCATTTCGCGGCGGAAGCGAGCTGGATTGTCTTTTTGTTTCCTTTTTTTAGCGAGGGGACATCGTATCACGCCATAGTATACTCAAAATTATCAGATAAATTACATAATTATTAATATTAGGTATTTTGTTGATTATTGGTTAAAATATATGTAAAATATGTTTGGTTTCAATATTTATTTTTTAATCTAAGGAATTTAATAGATATACATAAACCAAACATATTTAAATTAAATCGGTTTGATAGTGATACGTTTATTGGGTAAACATAAACTTTTCCAATTTAGAGTGGTGTTTAATAAAGACACCAATTGAAATCAAATTTACATATTCAAACAAACTGTTTAAATCGGACTTGACGTGCTTTTATGACTTTAGTCACTCGAGATTTTAGTTCCAACGCTTTTATTGAGAAATTTTATTACAAACAAAACAACATCGGGGAACAGTTTGTTCTAGCCGCAGCGTATTTTGCTTCCACAATACAAGACAAAATATTTCGACAAAGAGATGAAAGTAACATTTCAAACCGAGCGTTTACTGCTGCCTGACAAATAAACTGGCGGATTTTAGTATCGATATATCGTTAGATGTGGTGTTTTATCTGTTCGGTGGGCGTGGCCTGGTGCAAGACAATGATCTATTTCTACCGAGCAGCCACGTGGCCGCCAGCTGCGTACGCGCACGTGCCTCGTATTTATACTGACGCCGCCCGCCCTTCGTCAGGATACTGTAGCTACTTATTCTTGACCATCGTGTAATTAAAAAGTGTTTGCGGGATCATTATTTTTAATAGGCCCATAAGCAGTTTATTGATGTAATAACATAACATACGAGTATCACCACATTTTAGATCAATCTGTTACGATCCGTCTTGATGACGACATCTGGAAGTACTACTCGAATACTGCTTATTTTGTACAACTACGGTAGAATGCAACATAAACAGCCTATTACGTTCCTATTGCTAGAAAACAGGCCTTTTAGAGAGTATAAGGTTTAGTATGTGTAATGATTACATGAACACTTTATGTGAAAATTGACGGTTCCAATCATAGTTGACGCGGGTGAATCGCGGGGTGCTGCTACTACATAGTTGCTTACTTATAGTTTGCTATACGAACGGTATATAATCTTGGGGGACTGTTTCCCTCTTGACTTTAAATTCTACTGTTAGTTAGACGAATGCGTGTAGACGATTGTCAATATTTTTTCTTAAGTATATTTTTATTAAATTAATATTATAGCTATTAGATTCTAGTCCCTAGTATTCCGATCCGTATGACGACGGAAGAGTGCCGCGACAGCCGGCCGCACGACGTCGAAATATGAACACCCTACAGGTTATTAATCTGCTCAATTATTGTGAAACTGACGCACACACGGAGAAGCATCTTCTTTGTCGCATCCGCTCTAGCCAGGGTTGGCCATAAGCTACAGATGGCTAATAAGCTCCTTTAATATGAAGCAAAGGCAGGCAAATAAAAAAAAGATATCGTAATATGTATGTTTAGGTGTTGCGCGTCGCTAATAGAATAGGCATTGTCCAAAGACAACACCTGAATACTCGTAGAGCTAAACAAATAAATAGATATGGCAACTTTTAAGTTTAACTTGGCGATTTGCTTAGAAACATAAGGAAAATGTGATTGAATACCTATTGGAGGATTGGCGTAGCAGCAGCCCTAGCCGAGATTGAGTGCGTCGGTGGTGGAGCGCGCGGCGCGGCGGCGGCGGCGGCGGCTCCAATGCGCACGGACAGGTGCGCGCGGCTGCCGCGCATTTTCATACAAAACCAACGTTTCAGATATAAAAGGCACTTCCTTTCATCCCACCACCTAACGTCGGGAATGCCCATTAATTTGCCAACACAATATTTTTAGTGCGCGGCTCGCGTGTAATATATCGTGGCCACGTGTCGCCGTATGTCGCCCGACGAACGGCTGCGTCAAATTATTTTCGTTCATGTCACAAGATACGGCGCTCATCTGGACGTTTTTCCTTTAAAAATCACACCGTTTCTTGGCTTAATGCGGCTCAGGATAACGCATATCCGGCATCAGCAATGGAAAACGCGCGCGCGCTTCAACAGAGAAAATTGAGTAAGAAGCATTTATTGCTCGTTATTTTGTTCCTATATATCATTAAACAAAGCACCTGGAATTCATGCCATTCCATCTTTTAAAATCGTGATTATAGAGGAGCGTTAAAGCTGTAAAAGCGTAAAAATACTCCCAACCTGTGTTTACAGCAATCATTCCGATGCATCTTGTTACTGTGACGCTGCAAATCACGTAGCAATTTTCATGGAAACGGATCGTTTTGCTGGACGATGAATGATGGCCGGCGGCGGCGCGCGCGCCGCTGCCTCCGCGTTATCGCGCAATGTTACGCTCCTCGCGCTCGAACCATCCATCAAAGGAATCTAGTGAGCATCACTGTCACTTCAACTTTTATCACCTACTTTGATTTTATTAGCTTCTTCACTCTGCCCGAATTCGCTGAGCGCATATTAATAAATCTCCCGAGATTGCGGCTGTTATTTTTTGAATCCCAGATAATAGTTCTTTGTGATATATGATTTAAGACAATCCTTTTTATTGCCAGCAAGACTTATTAATGGTTGTGTTTTCAACAGGAGATTAACATCAAAGGTGCCTTCGTGAAGTGATATCAAAGCGCTCATTTAGGGATTATGAATGTAGTCGAGAGGAAAAGAAATCAACGATAATGCGGTAGGTGTTAGTCGTTTGGATATAATTTTGTGCGAGCATTGGTGGTCTTGGAGAAAACAAACCGTGGGCAGGCGCGAAGGTAACAGGGAACTGACGAAGAGACTGGCAAGGGTCGATGCTCAGGCGGCGCCAAACTATTTGCGGAATAGACACGCGCCGCCTTCTCGGCCATGTCTCTTGCTCAACTTATTATAAACATCACAAATAGAGTAACTTAGATTTGGACGTTCAACCAACTTGTGGGCAGATAAATATGCATTGCATTTATCACGGCCGCGCGACCGACGCTGGCACCGTCACGGATGAAATACAATTTTTCACGAATTTCCAGGGTAATGGCCACATTTCACTTCATTAGATTTTTTGAAACAAATGTGACACTTGTTATTTATTCAGCAAATTTATTGCTTTTATTTGTCCAGTAAATATTAATACTCGGGTTTACAACATTTATTTTATAAATATGTCGTGAATTTACGTCAGAGGTGAGTTTTAATAAAGGCGAGGAATGTTGGCGCTAGCGCCTGCGGATAATCAATTAAACTGTGTCTTATGCTCAAGGAAAAATAGTTTGTAATGATTAATCTGGCGGTGGCGGTGGTTTAATACGTTGCGCACGCGCGGCTCAAGACAAACGCCGGCGACAACTGTTGTCTGCTCGTCGCGACAGCTGCGCTCCACTTGCGTTAGCTCCACCAGCTACACTTACCGCGGAATATCTATCTATTATACTTTTATAGAAAGCTTTTTCAATTCAATTAATTATAACTATCTAGATGCGACTGTTTTCAATAATACTGTAAAGTCCTTTAAGCGCGCCCGATGTTCTTATTTCGTGTCGATGTGTCAACCATTGTTAGGTTATCAAAAACTTCGAACTGTGACCTAAACTTAGCTTCGTCCCCCGATGCACTTTTCCTTGTTCAGCGCAACTTCCTTCCATTGCTCAAATCGAAATTCTTGCAAATCCTTCTCCTCGTCACCTTTTCCGCGGTACCTGGGCCGTCCTACCGGTAGTCGGCTGAAACTTCTGCCTACTGTACTTATTCTTACGCTATCTGTCTGACACTAGCATAACCCCACCATATTACGACGCGTTTAAACTCATTCATCCCACAACACTGAACCTTATGTCCTGACATGAGGCCCATCGTCGCAACAGTATTATAAATCGGTGGCCCAGTCTGTGGTTGCAGGTCTCCGCAGCTGTAATTGAAAGTGGCTGTCAAGGAACCGCTGTTAGATATTAGTCACGGAAATTACCCGGCTTTGTATTACATCAAATTAATAGCCAATGTTTATAAATAAGGCACCTATCGATTCAGTTCAGATTTAACTTCGTTGTTTGCGGTGAGCTGTACTTCTATTTTGGTATTGTTGGAGGCATGTTAACTAGAAAGTTGTAGCGTGAAGTATTAGTTTAGGAGATAAGTTTGCTGTTTTATCAATATTAACCAAAAGGCAAGCTCCGCTGGATTTATTATAAACAACTGTACCAATTTTCATTGCCTTTTTATGGGACCGCTATGAGGCATAATTCATGAGATAATTGGGACGTAACAAAAATTAAAAAAAAAACTGACTTTGAACCTCCTTGAAGACAAAGTAAAGAGGTCTACTGTTAGTTGCTGTTGATCTAGTACTATGCCCACTTGGGGTGCGGGCCAGGTAACCTCCACGAGTGCCCGGCTGTTGTTCGTCCCTCTTGATGCGTTGCATCCGGAGGGAAAGGCAGCAGCTGGGCCGGTGCACCCTGGGGTTCGGTCAGCAATTTTCCTAGGGGAATTGGTGGCCGTAGCAAATAACCTGGCGAGAAGACGTCCTTCGCGTGTCCCTCTGATCAGCAGAGGGCACAGCGAGGGACCAATAACGGGGACTTTTGGGCCGCGGATCGGGGATCCAACGCCCAAGTTAGAAGTCCCGAGCTGAGGTGCGGCCCGTGTGTTCCGGGACGCACCCAGCGGAGAAAGAGGCCCAAGCCTCACGTGGCGAGCCCGGGAGGGCGCCCGCAGTGGTGGTCGCGGAAGCGCCGTGCGAACCCGTAACCACCTCCATAATGCGGAGAGGAGAACACCCCGGGGTTTTAGTGGGTAAACCCCGCCAGACCAGCTGGCGGGGGAGTCCCACATAACCACCCCGCCCCCCCCGGGGCCGGGTGGTATGCCTAATGCATTTCCCCGGGAAAAAAAAAATAAAAAAAAAAAGTACTATGCCCACTTGATCTCACTATGACGTTACTTATCTTACATTTTATAATATACCCACTGATTACTGGCCTATTGGTTCATAGTAATTAGTTTTATTAATTAGTTCGCTGAAGGCTCCGCCGAGTGAGTCATGTCACCAGCGGCTGCCACTCAACAGTACCGTCAACCGTCGCTTGTATATTATTATTATTCTACACTTGAAATAAATGCCAATGAAGGTCAAGTTTCGGTTGAAATATTGCCATAATATTCTTTCAAGATCCTTTTCCAATATTTTTTACGAGTATGGGAAAAATATTATACTCAAGTTAAACACGAAAAGACAGCAATAGTGGTAGATTAGTTTGAAAAAGAAAAAGTTGTGGAGCCCGTGGAAACAGAAAAAGCAGAATATATAATACTACCATGCTATCGCAAGTGTTGATAGAACATCACAGCACAAACAACCTTAATGTAGTGTGTGTAATTGTTTACATTCAATTTAGCATCTCACATTTTTATCACCCTTACATTTTAATAAGTAGAGTTAAATTAACAAGTTTAGTGGCGCAAGCACACATAAACAAAACGCGTACACAGATTAACGAGTAGTAGAGGAACAAGTAGTAATAGAAAAGCAATGTAGAATAGTATGAGCTTGCGCAGGCGCTAATGGGCATTAATCACGATCAACGCGCGATCATAATCTAAAGCGCGGCGCCCGCCGCCGCCGCCGCCGCCCGCCCGCCCTGCCTGTTTGTATAAACGTGTGGTACAATGTTATAGCACCACTTATTATGAGCTACGTACGATATTCATATACAGAATTACCCTTGATTGATACAGTCCTACACAGAAAGCACGCTTCGGCGCTGATCGGTGATACGGAACAGTTATTAGCCGGTACCGTTAGGTACTTACAGCAGCAAAAATATCTTGCCGGCAGTGCAGCACCGTTCTTAGACTAAACTCTAAAATGAAAGGTTTAGTTGACTATCGATTCGTTTTCCTTCATATTGTAAAATGACTGGAGTAACGGTAACGATGTTTCTAAGAGAATATGTACAGTTAATAAATAAATAAATAATATTTTGCTGACGTTTTAACGTAAAATTGTTTGTTTAATAATTAAATGTAACTTAATTTTATTCTCGGCGCGTCCAACGGGGCTATCCAGCACGGTGCGGATCAGCCCAAGTTCTCGTTGTTGCCCAAGGCCCAAGTTGCCACGGGACTCGTCATTCGTATTGAAATGGCGAGTCCCGTGGCAATCAAACGTCAAAATGAAACGAACTTGGGCTGATCCGCACCGTGCTGCATAGCCCCGCTGGTGGATAGAAGCAATATGTGGGCTATATGGCGCTGATTGGTGTCATTTAGTCAGCCGCGGATTATGAAATAAACCAATTTTCTTTTTGAAGCTTCGATTCATCCCCGTAAATTGATCCGATTCGTCTCGGTCTACTAAACCATATTTTGTGTAGCGCTTCTTGAAATTTTTACTTGCGCCACGCTCTTTCAAGCATGTGCGTGTATATTTTCACAACAGGCCAAATTATTCGCTTCAGTCGATGGCAATGGCGCAAAGAGAAAACACGAATGCTGGGGCTACACACGAGGACATGTTCTGTATTCATGTTTAATTTAAGACGATAAGAATCACGCTAGGTCTAAGTGTGATTACGACAGCGTGACTACAATATGTATGGGTACCGTTTCCTGCACTGCTCGAGTGCCTAAGACTATTCTAGTATATAACGTCAAAATTGGTCTTGTTTATTAGCATCTACATTATTAGACACAACAATTTATTGTAGTATGTAGCTATTGTTGTGTGTCATTTGTTTTCCAATGAGTACGTGTTCGTTGTTGTGTGCAATTGTGTCAGAATAAATGTTTTCTTTCTTTCTTTCTTTCTTTCATTCTATTCGATCCTGTTGTTACAACTCCGTTTCACCGTTCGCCATTCTCCGTTGGCTGACTCTTCGAAGATGTAGCCCCGGCCTAGTCAGTTCACTTTACTTTGTATATAGTGTGTATATGACGTGTTGAAAAGTTTCCAATGTTATTGTTTACGTTAGCGAGTGTATAAGCCGACCGACGCGTTGAGAGAAGCTTTTAGTTTAATATGTTGATGAATAAGTAACGATTGGCAGATAAACATTTCAAACACGAATTAATGTGCTTTATTGAAAACGATAACATCTTGGAATGTAAAAATATTTAAAAATTAGCTGCTGCTGTATCTTATTGGGAATTTTATTATAGAAAGAAAAACTTTTGGGATTATAAAAAGAGGATTTTTGCTATTCAAAGATCCGTTATTTTAGTGAAACACTAGTTAACACATTTTTTTTGTGAAAAACAACGAGATTATTCTGTGTGAAATACATATAACAACCTACTTTATTTATAACGCACTTTGAGCTTAAAATGCAATTTCCAAAGTGCACGCTAGGCAGCGCAAACAAACATGCCATGTTTTCGTATAAAAGCAAAGACTATTTAATTACGTAGTGTAATATAATTTAGCTGATGGCGCTATAGGGGGTGGTCCCGATACAAATTACCGGGCGCATGTCACGTAACTTAATCACGACCCCTGCCCTGGCTCATAGTCAAATAGTGCGGAATATATTGGTTCTTGGGTGTTTATATAGTTTTATGACTTCTATGCTTGCTGGGAATGTACCAACTTCAAACCTCTATGGGAAGAATTGATCGAGTCGTGGTCGCTGTGGTGTTCGCCGTGATCGTGAACCACTAAACCTATAGCTACGATATGTGCGCAGCCAGACGCAGGTTCAAGCCATGGTTATGATTGCGGACAACGGCCGAAGGCAGTCACAAATCCGCTAATTATGGACAAAATTTGGCTATCGTTGTCGGCGTATCTCAATATTTTACTCCGATCAAAAACGAAGACTTTCGGCTTACGAGTACGTAGTACTATCTATTCTGTGTTACGAGGCTGCGAACACGCTAGAAACGTGCAAAACTGAACAACAAAGCGATAAAATAATAAAAACACACCAACAAAGAGAAACCAAAGAAAGTTTGACGTCACCCCGTACACCACATCGATCGCGATGGTTGCCTCTTGTACAGCGCACGTGCACTTCAAAGCGAGGCGGGAGGGTGCCATTAGTAGAACGAACGAATATACCTAACGAACTATGGGAAACCTTTCTATTAAATTACTCCTAACGAACTATGGAAACCTTTTTATTAAATTGGTGCAGACAGCTGGCCGGCTTGTTCGGATGTGCTTATTACTTGTACGGCCTCACCCGCATGATTTGTTTGGCGGACGATTCGAATAATTGGATTCATTTGTTTAATGGACTCAGTGTATTGATTGTTACGAAGTGAAGGTTTAGCGATTGGATTACAAAGTTAGTTTCTGACTATATATAAAGAAAACAATTTCCAGTTGGTTGCTGCTGATCTGGAGACTTTGGATTATTGTCCTACTGCTGATCTTTGCAGCGTCCTATTAAATGATATTTCATCTACAGACAAACATGAGGTGATATTGGAGTAATTTTAAATATATTTCTGACTAACAGAAAAGGAAATATTCTAAGTTGGATCTAAACGATTGACTGCCAAAACCATTTTCAGATGCTGAATTATGCATTTCAGTTTAGTTTATGGTTTCGATTTCAGCACGTGACATTTCGAGCTATAAACGCAATTTGGGGAGTTTATCAGAGAGGGTGGAGCGAAGGAGGAGTGAGTCATATCATAAATGGCAAGCACGTCTCGCGGCCTGTCTCTAGCGCGGTCTAAGTGAAGAACCGTGTAAACAATTCTGGCTTCAATAAATGCGGAACAAACGATCTGGAGACTAAACAAAACATTTTTTGAAACATTCCATGATCGGAGAAAGTACACAAATGCTATTTTAAAAATGAAGCAACATTGTAGAAATATTTATGTTGAAAATTTGTTTTAGGATAAGTAAATTGAACAAACAACAATAAGGTTTGGGAAAAGAGATATCTACAAATTACATGATCTCTGTGAATACTAACCAAATCCAAACGATCTGCAAAAACAAATGCGTACAAAATATATGTTCGCATTTGATTTTGAAAAAGTTTATGCATTTGTTACAAGGTACGGAGATAGAAGTTAAAATATAGCAACCCTTTCTATACTTCGCCCCCAAGGGAGCGTCGCCCCGCCCGGTCCATCGCAAGCGTCATTGAGTTCGCTTCAAATAGTGTTCTGTGTTTCGCTTCGTATGGTCGGTCGGTCGTGAAATGTCACTGGAGGAGTCACAGTTGCGTCATGTACTCATGATGTAACGCTGATGGAAACGAGAAAAGCTCTTACATTTTGAAATTATATTGGTGATGAGAGAGATTTATTTTTCTAGAAAGTTGAGTACAACAGTGCTTTTACTTCTGGTGTTACCATACATCGATGTCTTACAGGTCTCCATCTTCAATATTCCTTACATTATCAATGATTTATAGAAAATATCTGGATTTATAATAATTACCACGCTCTCGGCCGGAGCGTGATGGAAAAACAGGCCAGAGTCAAAAAGTTACAGCAAATCGATAGAGTTTCCCACAAAATGTCTCCCTTCGCTTTGGTTTGCATACAACCGGATATGTATTCACGTGCCGTGCCGGAAGCGCCCGCGTTTCCGCTTACTGCGAATGAAATATCGATATGAAAATAAATTATGTGATAAGGAATAAGCTAATGTTGTTTTGTATATGGAGTTTCGGTTATGGATAGGGATTTGATCGTTACAGTCTATCTGACTAATTCTGTGACCACGATATTTCAATCAAAACAGTCTATCTCTGGGCATAGTGGTGGAAGAAGAATTTCAGGTGCCTGCAGTGACATGTTTGATTATAATTATTAAAGAAGTGTACTTTAGAGCCGATGTCTCAGGCGGACGAGCGCAGTGCAGTGCCGAGCAGGATTATGCAATGCAGTGTTCTGGGTGGTGCTGTGGACGTTATGGGCAGGCGTAGGGCTTACCATCAGGTGAACGACATGCTCGTCTCGTCACTCAGTCTAATTAACATAAAACATACCTACAATCTACTTAGTTTGATCAGATATCAGTACATACAATAATGTAAAACAATTGATTCCTACGAGTATTAAACCGTTTATTACTGCTAATATTAAAACGTTAATTTTACTCTACGTTGGCGTTAGTATCGTGTCATTATGTACAGAATGTGGCATAAGTTGTACATACACGCAGTAAGTACATACCTTAATGCATTTAATGATGAATGTGCATTCGAAAGGCGGTTTCACACGAGACACGCGACCGATAGCGCGACCGTGTCCGCGCCACGTGCCTTTAAAAGGCCTAAATGGGAGTAATGTTTACATCCACTGTTAATTCTAATGTATGAGCAATGTTACTCTATTATTATAGATTTTGAACTTTTAAATGTTACCATAGATGAGTAAAAAATATAAGCACGAACCCGAGCTAAGCAAGGACTTAGGCAATGGGACGTAACACTGAATCAAGCGTGGTTTCTTCCTTTCGGTATATGTACATATTCCCAAGTGGCAATCGCTTGAAATCACTCCGTCCGTCAAAGTCTAGGATATTATTATTAAGAAACTTTTCGCAACAGTAGACCTGTTTATTCTTCAAGTTCCGGTTAATTATGATTAGAATCAGAATCGGCTTTCCCCGATTGACGCAAACGAAATTCCAGAAAAATATTTTTGTAAACGCTATTTTATTTTTACTATAACTTAGCAATCAATAAGAATATGATCATAACGAAAGGCAAATCGTCTCAGCTACAGATGAGTTACTAAGGGCACTATACATGATAAAAATATTATGAGATATATATCCTACTAATATTATAAATGCGAAAGTTTGTGAGGATGGATGGGTGGATGTTTGTTCCTCTTTCACGCAAAAACTACTGAACGGATTCGAATGAAATTTGGAACACAGAATTTTAATTAACATGACATCCATCCATACTACGAGTAACACAATCAGTTAAATAAGAAAGAAGAAAAAGAAAGAATCTGTGCCATATTTTCTGCGAACGATATTATTTATCCGCTTAGCTTCGTTAAGTGTAACCAGAAATGATAGACCTCTCTGTTTTGATAGGGAATTCTATGTATAATTCTTTTATTCAACACTTGCACTCATTCTGTTGAAAAGCGAATCAAATTAAATGATCCAGCTGAGAGATCTTTCGCAAGAGTAACCGACACTTCATTTCGATTACGAGATACATTCGTTCGTCACGGGTATAATCGATTGTGAATGCGAACACTAATCGAATGAACCGCGACACGGTTCTCGCGGCACAGCTCTCGAGAGTTGAATGCCACTTGCCCACTTGGTATATTAGCAACTAGCAGCGTCTCGCGGTTTCACTACGACTAATATCCCACAGGAACAGTTGATTTTTCCGCGATAAAAATAATCCTATATTCTATTAATTTCTATTCCAGGAGTTAAAGTATCTGTATGCCAACTGCAAAATCCGTGGACCAAACACACTCATACACACACAATACACACATGCATACACATCACATACACACATACAAACTTTCGCATTTATAATGTTAGCGTGATACATATTACATTTTGGTTTCCGTAGCAACTGGAACACATTATGTAATTTCCCCATTCAGCGGTAATGGCGTTGGTAACCTAATAGTCGCACTTGGCAATATCATATTATAGTGTTGCTGATTCGTGTCCTTAGGTGTCCGTCCTACCAAATTTTATAATTATTATCATCAACTAATATCGGTCCACTGCTGAGCATGGGTCTTCCCACACTTTCGTGAGGAGAATAATAATTTGGTAAAAGGAAAATGCGGTAAATTTTATAATAGCATAAAATATACTAAGGGATTTTTTCGATAGATCTATCTTTAGAGGCATAAATTAGGCTTAATTAGCCTTTAGGCTTTATGTATAAAGCAGGTAGGTATAATTGTAAGGATGGGTTTACACTAGATAGGTGTTTAGCACATGTACCTACACAACGTCCGCCGCATTGTGACGAGCTGACAACTGGCGATGGCGGTGACGACATAGACTAATATTTGAGCGCGGACAGGATGTTTGCCAACACAACGCCAGCAAAGAACATTCCCAAAACTTCACAGGCAAACGAAAAAATTATCTTTATTTTTTTTGAACACGACTTAACCATGAATATCGGATAAGTATTTTATCATGTCCGTAAACATGTTTTTTGAAAGCTCTTTCCGATATGTTTTTTATGGCAATAAATAAACGTTAGGGATGCTGCGAGTGGTTATGATTTTAGGTTGTGGTTATCGGTGGGTGCGCTGTTATCTGGCGGAAGTCACGCTCTTGACCCCGAATTGATAAAAATTGTACTTAAATAGCAGTTGGGTAAAATAAAGATAACAAATGACGCGATGGCGGTACGAACAGTGAGTATTTATGTGCCTCCTAACTGGACCATCATATTCCCTACATACATAGATTCCCTAGATACAAAGAATCCCAGTTATAAGGGTTTGGATCCTCGGATTGTCATCGTGATGCTTAGGATTTACGTAATGTAACGCGTTATTTATTATATGTATATATTGTTTCCAAATTCTCGTTGACAGATACATAGGCGTTAAATTAAAAAAAAAAACTTTACCATAAATCATACTTTTTACGTTATAATATAATTAGGCAGATACAGATACGAAAGAGAATTAAATGTTAAAAAATAAATAAAAAAAAAAAGTAATCAGAATAGAATAGAAAATACTTTATTGTACACCAGTTCAGAAATACACATAGTTTAAAGAACTAGTACTTTGGTAGGTACCTACCTAAGTAGTTCACAAGCTAATAGTTTTGAATAAAATGTACATAAAATTACAATAGGTATTTTGACCATAACGTCAAAGCATAATTTTATTACTCATCCCATATCTTTAAAGATTTTTTACGATTTCTAAAAAGTGCTGAACAGAGGGTTGCCTAGTCTTAAAGCTAGTCACATCTTTTGAAGTGCTCAAATATTTTGACGCTCCGTGTCTCCGGCGATAAGAATTGTCGCAGTAAAGTCGTCAACGCAAAAGAACTTGTGACTTTTATCGCTCTAACTAGTTTTTGCGGACCACTCATATTTTAACACTTTATTTTTTACTTTCAAGTTTGATAAATGGGTTTATCAAGGAGTCCGGCGCGGGCGGTAGTCGCGTTTGTCGATGTATTTATTTTATAATATAATTTTGAATTTGAACAGATATCATTTGATTTATTATCGAGGTTTATTAAAAGATTTAAATATTAAATGTTGTGAATATTCTTATTCTTTGAGACATTTAAAAATACATATAAATGTTAATTTTTACAAATCACTTCTTTTTTTTTAAATAACTTATTAACACCTAACTGTTTGCTTTTAAAATAAAAATGAAAAAAAACTTAACAAAAAGAGAATAATCGCGACCCTGCCAGGATTCGAACCTGGAATCTTCTGATCCGTAGTCAGACGCGTTATCCATTGCGCCACAGGGCCAGTTGAGCAATCAAGCAAATTTATTCAACCAATGATTTAACAACAATTTGTTCATCAAACTATATTTTTTTCATACTGAAAAGTAATTTGTTATTTTTTCTGTTTATTTTTTAGAAAACGTGCCAGTGTCGGACTTCGCCTTTGGTTTACCTGCGCTTGAGTAACAATTAACTAATGTTAATATTTAAAAGCGTACATATTATTTAGTGTGCTAATATATTTTATTTGTTAAATCGAATAAAATACAAATGGTTCATTAGTGAGCTTAGAAACTGCAATAACAACATAGACGGTCGCGTGCGAGGCGCGTGGCCTCGTTAGTACGCGTTACGCCCGCACGCGGCGCCACTGTACTCACAAAACCGAGTGACTCAAATAGCCTTTTCTAATAATTATGTACATTTTAATTGCCGTTTGTCTTGAGTAATTTTTTAAATAATTATGTATCTTTTCAACAGTAAATCTGAAGTAAATAAAATATTAATATATTCTGGTACGGATATAGGCTTAATTTCACTTTAAAATTTCAATTTAATGTCATAACTCGCGTTTTTTAATTATTAAGTAGGTAGGTACCTCATTGAATTACCTAGATTTTTATTTACATACACATCCAATTTCACACAGTCATGCTATCTACGGTATCTATCTTTAATTATTTGGACACATTTTACATATTATTTTTTGTAAATTTAATTAAAATATTTTGCTGTAAACAATAAACCTGTTCATATAAAATCCACGGGAGTATAAAGAAACGCTTTATAATTCTTGAATTGGTTGTTACCCTTCTCAGTTTACCCTCAGTGCCTACAGTTACCAATGGATAATATAAAGAAATTTTAATAACATGTTCATTAGACATAATTTTAAAACTTATTTATTTGTTCCTACCTTCATAGATCTCATATTTTTTATACAATAAAATATTTCAGCGGTGACATAATATTACGCTGGTGTATTGGCGCTAGTTCTTCTGGCCATCAACGCGTCATCGCGGCCGTCGCTGGACCATCCACTTCCCTCATAAAAACGTAGTTTTATTGCACTTCATTATAGAATAACTACGGCGATAAAAACGTACATAATGAACCTAATTTAACAGCGCAGGAATGTAGTGCACCTTTATGATGTAGGTGGTAACGTTTATGCGAAAAATGAGTAATTTTAATAACGTTGTATAAATTGCAACGTTATGACTTGACAATTTGACATTTTGTGATTTTTACTATAATGATTATCGTAGATCTTACTTTTATTGGAGAGGTGGGCTTAATCAGTTTTATTCTGCAGCCCATAAGTAAAGAAAACTCCGAAATCCGACCCAAACTAAAGTTTTCGTAACTCACTGCAACGTGGCAGACTTAATGTAGTGGCAGGGCCTGGAAAGCACCAGGTCTTTGTCAGATATTCATTTGTTAAGCAGCAGTGTGGAAATATCACTGTGTTCCGCTGTAAGGGCCCTATTTCCATTTAAATTCAAATTTGCCGTGCGAAGTTCTGAGTGGTATTGCAACTGTTATGGACAGACGTGGAATTTACCATCAGATGCATTACCAGCTCGTCTCGGTAGTCTGTAGTCAGTACTATAAAAATAAAACAAAGCGCGCATAGGCGCGATAGCTAAGTTCAGATACAGTATATAGCAGCATATAGCACACAGCAGTATATAGCTCACAGATGATATAATATTCTACTGCTTTCAACAGATATTGTACATTTAAGATTTATAACGGTTCTTCTCAAGAAGAGAACAGTTCACGTGCACGAAAATTAGCAGGTCAAGTAAGTTCATATCCAAGTGTAGTCCCATGTAAGGCCACGGCTGGTAATGTTCTGTTCCGTCGGGAGGTGCTAACTGCGTGGGTTGCTCGTGGGAAAAACAAACAAATTCATTCCGACGCTCGCGGCTCAGAATGGTAATGTGTCCGACTACAATGAACATGGTGTTCATTCATGTTTTGAGCCGCGAAGAATGGACCTGTGAATGTTCAGACAAGATGATGAACAAAACTTTAATTGACGTAATGGTTCGTATTCAAACTTAATGTAAATTATGAAAAAGTAGAAAGTAAAGTAGAGTATATCAAGTACTTAATGTATTGTCATAGGGTTGAGATATTATCAGCCTGATGTTTTTCTAGCTTTTTACATATCTTGTCAAAAATAATATATTATTCACTCAGTTTTTTTGCAAAAGTATTTTGGCAACCTGGCCTATTGATTACAAGAACCGTCTTTTTTTTGCAGTAATAGAGAAAGTGAGATATTCAGAAAAATAAATAACGCGTCACGATTATATACATAGATGACCCCTAACTAGGATTCTCTGTAGTTAGATAATCAGGAACTTCGAGGACGAGGAGAGATCGCAGGATCAGGAAGTGGTTGGTTTTTAAAAAGTTGGAACTAATTATCATCGTTTCAGCATCTAGTTAGAAACGTAGCAAACCTCAAGAAATATCTTGTAGTTACCGCGGTGTCACCTAACTGGCGCCAGAAAGTCGGCATTCTTGGAACCTGAGACAGTCACATGAGAACCTACTGCTAATTCAGAACACACAATCACATTATGAATGCATAATTATTGCGTAACAGCCGACGCTGTTAGCTAACTGGTTAGCTTTAAAAACGTTTAGCATAATCTATCGATTCTAGGTTAATCGCGAAGCCGTCTCTGACTGGTTGGTTAGAAATGTCAGCGAAACCTTCTATTGTAAAACTGCCATCCTTTATTCTCGGTAATGAGATGAGTATAAAAACGGATTTACGTTTAAATTCGTACAATAATGTGGTAGGTATGTCTGTCTGTGTGTAGTTATGTTTTTTCGTTCTGTGTTTTATACATCTTGGTGTTAATAAAGAGTTATCTATCTATCTATGTAATCCTCATCTTATTTAATTATATCCTAAGAATAAAGTTACTGCTACTAATTGTTTCCAAGATAAAAAAACACATTTAGCCGGTTCATTACATATTAGTATCTTTGGTAATAATAACGTTTATGGAATTGCATAGTAGCATCCTTTGACATGTGCGCTTGAGCAGGCCAGTTGGACAAATTAAGAAAACTGAACTACACTAATGTCCGAATTGTATCATCGTACCTAATGCATGCATATGTCGTTGCACCAGTTTTTCCGCCCTACTCTATTATGAATATTACACCGCCATAACGTGGCCTTCCTCACCTCCCCCATAAGCTCCTCCATCGAGATATTCTCCAGGGGGATGTTTGAGTTATCAGGGCTCTTTGGAAAGTGGTTGTTTATGCATTGCACAGTGTGTGATGCCATATGGAGCATTAGCGGGCACTTGGGACTGGTGGATGCAGGATTGCACGGAATGGAACCAACTGGCTACATTCGCGGACAAACATTGTTTTAGGTGTTTACAGCATGTGTCCTTACCCTTTGTCTTGTAGTGAAGAAACCGTTGTGTTTGTTTCAGACAATAAATAAAATAGTATTTTTTAAATATTTTCTAGGCGCGAACAGCATGCACACACATAGCCCTCTCTCAATATTAGATTAGTAAATTAATGAAATATTATTAAAAGCAAAGAGGCATAAATGTCCACTATAGACTAAACACGGCTGATAAGGAATATTGGTAATGCGAGTAGAGCCCAGGATGTATGCTCCTACAGAAGCTTAGCTAGCTATAAAACAATTTTGTAGTAGCCAAGTTCATGTATACTCGTATATCTCAATAGTTAAAGTCACAAAAATAGCGTAACATATCCCACTACATATTTTACGTCCAATAAAACGTCCGATCCATCATGAGTGCTTAGTGTCTAGTCGAATTTTGGCATCAATAAATTCATATCACCGACTTAATCAAAATGTACACTTGTTCGCCCTTCTCTGAATCACGTGGAACCATCAGTAGCTATGAACTATACTATGGCGAGATGTAATAGAAACTATTACCTAATCTGTGCTGGGAGGGCGAATGTATTCATTTCGTCCGCAATATTTGTGCATTAGAGGTCTTGCTCGGATACGCTCCCTAGCTCCTCTCCCGTTGACTCTATGGCTTTTTGTTATGGGGGAGGCAGCTATTACCATTGGAAATATATTCTCACTGTGAAAGCTTACGAAAGTCATGATAGGAAGGTTAGTTTTTACGTGTCTTAATGAGTGAGAAATCTCTTTGGCTATTTGCTTAGTATGTTATGTCCCGAATGTATTCAGTAGCTCTAAATATAACAACTAGGAAAATCGCTACATATTTTCTGAGCACGATTTTTTGGCCGAAGTTGTGATTTTCCTCTGAGTATAATTGCGTTCGAGTTAGCTTAGTAGGGGTGAAAACAGACAAGGGGTTTCCTCGGCAAAGTAATGAAACCTTAAATCCCTGGTGCGGACTCGTAATCCCATGGCGAAAGCAGGGGTGGCAGTTGGCCGAAACTAATGCGGTTTAGTGTTTCATTTCCAGACCAAATTGTGTTTTTATCCGGCATTGTTGTTTTAGGGACAGATTCGATTTTGATCTAGAGACGATTGCGAGATCTTTTTTTTTATCCTGAGTATTTTATCTGAGAAGTTTAACTTAGGACAGTTTTTTCGATTCCTATAGTAAAATCAAGTAAAACTAACGCAGATGCTATTCATGCGAGCTCGATAGTTTTTTTATGGTAGGTAAGGGCCACCGTAGTATTAAAGTGATTTTAAAATCAAATTCATATATTATTGTTCATACATTGTTAGTCATGGCTCTAACATTAAAATAAAAGTAGGTATAAGAAAGAACACCGTACCTACCGCTGCAGGAAAATATTTTCTGCAGTTTCCCTTTCTTGACTAGGATTTGGTCAAACAAAGTCTATGATTTATCAGTCATTAAAAGTCTATATTATTTGATGTAGCTGTCACCCTATAAGTAGGGATAAATACTAGGTATAAACTGCGGCACTGCGGTTTATTTCTAGACTTTACCGTTGCTACGGTCGGAAAACTTGTTCCATCCCTAGCAGAGGTAGGTATATCTACTTACTACTGAAATATGAATAGCATTTCATCGTTTGTAAAAGTGGCAGGAAAATAAAAATCTGTTCAAAAGTTAGTAAGTTCTGTCTCGTTGTTCGATCCGAGGTAACCGCATAACCAAATAGGCATAATGTGTGGATGTTACCTTACATTTTGACTGTGAATAAAACTTATCTAGACCAAAATACCTTAACGAAGTATATTTAACAGCACGGACAACTGGAAAATATCATGTAAAGGTGCTTTTACACGATATTGTCCGTTACGTGTTGGAGATATAACTGGCGCTATTACTGACATCGCAACCCCGTTTTGCCCTTCGGCGTTGCACGTGCGTCTTACTTGAGACGAGTCGCGGCTTTCGAAGCTACGATGGATCGATGTGAGCACGTTCCTCGTTGCAATCTTCAGCTACACGTAGTCAATGACATTTGTACACCTTTCGGTAAGCTTTGAAGCCGAGACCACAATATTAATAATAGTTACCGAGACCTATTTCTCAACGATCTTACTCTGTCTGTTTAAACCTTTTTTTCGGCTAAATGGCTGAACGGGCCATGATAAAATTTGGTTTTGAGATATTTAGTTTGAAGTTGAACCCTGGACCAGGATACAATATACTTGTATCCGCGCGGACAAAGTCGCTCTCAGCAGCTAGTTACAAATATGTAATATCCGCCAATTAGGCCATTGGCTTGGGTTATGTATATGTATGACCTAACCTGTCCTTTTTCACTGCGTGTACGTATTCCGTACATAAGTTTCAGTTCGTTTTACGTTGTCCACAGCTGGGACACATCCCATAACGTAGAAATTTCATAGGCTGATGATGAAGTAATAAGCTTAAGTTTAGAAACGAAAGCTTCAAATACCTCTCGGCATAAACAATGGCTGCTTACAATTAAAAAAAATATAGCTCACACCAAAAAAAAAAGCCAATTAAAATGTTAAATTAAGTATAAATATAAATTGTGATGTTACATAGAAGCTGAACGGACTGAGCCCAGACGTGTTATATAATTTAATATGCATAAAATAAATAATTGTTTCAAAAAAATAGTGATCAAAAAGACTCGCAGTCGGTAGGATTCGAACCTACGCTCCCAGAGGGAATCTGATTTCTAGTCAGACGCCTTAACCGCTCGGCCACGACTGCCACAATCGTGGCTTCGAAAGTATTTAACACACACACAAACGTAAATATATCATTAGTGATGTGCTGTTGTGGCATAGCTTTTTGAGTTTATTTTATCATCGTTAAGACACTCTTTGGGTGTTATCATCCATGCGTTGTTGCTTGCAAGCATTCTTATCGAAAACATTTTATTTTCACCCAATTAACATAACTAATTATTATAGTACGTGCGGGCTCGCTGGCGCTTTGATTACCTACGTGATTTCCTTCCTTCCTAGTTATTATTTTCCTGAAGTCTTCGAATTCCCTTAAGAACTTTGATTATATGTTCAAGTTAATAGATAAGTTATTATATATGTTTTACGGCATATAATGCTATGTATATGAGGTAAGGACATCCGCGAATTCGTTGTACGAGTAGGAGTACTTACTGCTTATTTATTTCTTTTTTTTTATGAAATGGGACCTGTTTAAACAACCACCTTATTTTCTTCTTAATTATTTAATGTATGTATGTTCAACATACTAGATAGTAAATAAGGAGGTAAATGGGCACTTTTGAATAACAAAGGTCACATACAATGCTTTATAAGTCACGCTTTAAATTACGCACACATGCACATTTTAATATAGCGAAGAAAAGTTATTTTCGGATTCATAGTGCTGCCGAGTACCGCCTATTTACTCAGCTGAGCGCGGCACTAAAACAAAACGAATGGAGCGAGAAATCCGTCAGCGGCACAAGTGCGCTTTTATGATTATGAGATAAGCACGTGCTGGAATCAGGAATTAATCACATGTGGCGCGCCAGTTCGCCTTTACGGCTTTAGATGACCGTTCTATATGGAACACTTCCCTGGCGTTATAGCTGTGCATGTAAAACTATTTCCAAGTGGTTTGCTTAGTAATAAAGGCACTTTAATTTCCGCCTGGTCAACTACCACCTTCAAGTACAAAGTCTGCCACCACGATCCTTTCGGAGTGATCCGGTAGTTATCTTTGGCAGCCAGTACCATCCCACTGTCCTATTCTTCTAATATAATATGTTTGGATGTTTGTTTATTAGTCCATCAAGCCGACTATTTGTGAGGTTGTAACACACAACACTTTTTATTTCAAAAATCTATCCCTGAAAGGGTAAAATGAGGTGTGAATTCAGTTTATATGAAAATACAGAAAACCGCGGGCGCTAGTTCTAAATGTAGCAGAAGTATACCACAAGAATTCCAATTCCAGTCAAATTTAATGTAAAATTCAAGTGTTCCTGCTCGTCTTTTTAATTCTACACACACACGTATGTAATTGTTGTTTAACGATAGGTTGTGGAAAATACAGCAAATTTTGCAGCCGACCGTAAATAAACCTATGCATAAATCTATAGTAACTTCATCAGATTAATTAGCATACAGCTGCATCGCGGTGTCACTGAAACAATACCGAAGTGTGAACTAAGCGATTTATTTTTAGCTCAGCGACGATTGCAGCGCCGCGCAAATCGTTACATTACAATCCGTCTCTACTAGGGATGTCAGGATATCCATGTCTAACCGAAACCGAAATAAAGTTTCGAATATCAAGGGACCCACTTCATATTTAGAGGCAGTTGGAATTTACTCGTATTTTGTACTAGGTAGAGGCATCATGTCACTTTTTACTAACACACACATACACGGGTGCTCGAGATTTTACACATATTGAAAGACTGTGACTTCAAGAGTTTTTGATTTTAAGTGATCCCTAATAAGAATGGCTTATCAGGCACATTCATTTCTACCATGCGAAATTATCCGAAACTTTCGGATATCTGATTGATCTAACATCCATATCTGTATTTGAAATAATTTTCTATCGAATATCCGTTACTCCATATCCATACCAACCCTTTAGTCTACACTGCACTGTCGCCATGTGTATGGCATACACTCTACAGACAGTACGTGAACTCGCAAGATGTCTAAAAACCAAAATGTTTGAGTGTAAAGATAAAGTTTATGCGTGGATCAGTTTGCCTGTAATTATTTGACCTATTTTAGAAAAGGCCATAGGATAATTGTATTAATATTTTTATTTGACTGATAAGACGGAACTTAATCTATACCTATCTTGTTTGCTTGGTAATTAGGGCTACACCTACCTACAAAAATTGCAGTGCCATCCCGAACTTTGCATTCAAAGCACTGGCGCTGCCTTCATAACTACCTTCAGAACTCATCGCGGCAGGGTCAATGTCAGGCATAAAGTTTACTTTCTCAGATGGATTCTTGCAAAACAGTACTACCTAGAAGCTTAGAGTAGACATTAGTAAACTCAAAACTATACAAAGAATTCTAATTTGTAATAACGCGTCACGATCACATACTACACCTTGAGTTGTTTTTGCGTGTGACCAAATGACACAGTGACCAAAATACCCTGACCCCCAAAACTGACCCTAATTAAGATTGTTTAGGAAACGAACATTATGCTGGAACAAGGGTACTGACTTACACAATACACTGTGTTCATGTCTCGGCAAATTACGTCTTGTACCTATCACGTTGATTTGTTACGCGACATATAAAACAATCTTGTCTTGCTCGACTAGACAGCTAGACACATGAAACTTGACTCGCCGTGTCTAATAAGGAAGGAAAAAGACGGAAAATAACAAAACCGTAAGCCCTTACAATACTACTACAGGTATTACTTTTAAGGTGTTAAATTATTCTAAACTACATTGTGTTTTATCTTAGTACCCTAAAGTAATCTTTAAGCGTACGGACCCTGTCTTGTAGTCTATATATTAAGAATCAAGAAAGAGATGCGCAACAGCCTCCTAAAAAATCGATTCCAATTACTTGTCCACCGCGTCCACGTCACTGGTTGACTTATCTTCTTACCATGGTATTTCAACGAAACCCTTTTTATGGACCGATCCATCTGCAGCTAGCACCTATTTACAGACGCGTAATGCTTGAAACTTCACACAAAAACAGAAGACCATAAACAAAATACTGAACTGAAACCGAACCGAACCCATCACAATCACCATCATTGTCATCATCATCATCATCGTCATAATTTCGTCATCAAAACTAAAAAAACCAATCATTCTCATCCCCTTTTTTCTTATTTGTTTTTTTTGTAAGTCTACTTACTTCATCCAAGTTTCTAAAGTAAAGAACTAACCTACGCATAACGATCAGTTATTAGCATACTGAGCTAAAAATAGACACTATGTCAGGCAATACAATCTAGAATCAAAGCTGTTTTGTACACGGTACTCGAGTCAACTGACTGGAGCACCACTTCCGTTGTATTGCGATATAATTATATGTTCTATGTCATTGTATTATTTGTAATAGCATGCTGGTCATTAACATTATATTTTTCTTATATGTATATCAGGAGACAATAACATAGCACTTTCACTTCAAGTCAAACGCTTGTCTAATAAAAAGGGAAGAATGAAAACAATACGGTTAACTAAATTTTTAATGATAAAGGTTGGAGTGAGGAAAAGAAAATGTTCCTTTCTTGTGCTGATTCATGGCTAGATCTCACCAGTGCGTAGTGTACAGTTGGATAAAATAGAAATAGCATAAACAGAAGGACAAGGGGTAAACAAAGCCAACCCAGACCCCCGGGGAAATAAGCGCAGTATGCCCTTTAAACCCCTTGAATATTTAAAACCTTTTGCTTCGTCAGTTTCACTCACTCCTGACCTTACTGATACGTGGAATATATAATGTGAACTAAAACGTTTATCGACGAAGCGAACTGAATAAAACAGAATACTAAATTCAAGACATATCGTGAAAGAAAAAATCGTAGCACATTCTTTCCGCTTCTTCAATGGGAATACTGGAATCGTGGGAAACTATTTGAAGATCGGTGGAACCAAAGTATACTAATTATGATGAATAATTAATTATGATTGTCAATTTAACTGCTAACTGTTGCAAGTTAACTGAAGTTAACGAAGCTGAACAATGGACACAGGCACATGGGGTGCGGGCCAGGTAACCTCCACGAGTGCCCGGCTGTTGTTCGTCCCTCTTGATGCGTTGCATCCGGAGGGAAGGGTAGCAGCTGGGACGGTGCACCCTGGGGTTCGGTCAGCAATTCTCCTAGGGGAATTGGTGGCCGTAGCAAATAACCTGGCGAGAAGAGGTCCTTCGCGTGTCCCTCTGATCAGCAGAGGGCACAGCGAGGGACCAATAACGGGGACTTTTGGGCCGCGGATCGGGGGTCCAACGCCCAAGTTAGAAGTCCCGAGCTGAGGTGCGGCCCGTGTGTTCCGGGACGCACCCAGCGGAGAAAGAGGCCCAAGCCTCACGTGGCGAGCCCGGGAGGGCGCCCGCAGAGGTGGTCGCGGAAGCGCCGTGCGAACCCGTGACCACCTCCATAATGCGGAGAGGAGAACACCCCGGGGTTTTAGTGGGTAAACCCCGCCAGACCAGCTGGCGGGGGAGTCCCACATAACCACCCCGCCCCCCCCCGAGGGCCGGGTGGTATGCCCAATGCATTTCCCCGGGAAAAAAAAAAAAAAAAAAAAAAAAATGGACACAGGCACATGATGAATATCCCGTTTCTAACGTAATTCTTATGTTAGTTAGTTTAGTGGCCATATTAGTTTAAAAACTCGTTTTTTGAGATCACATAACTAAGCTACGAAAATACTGTCTTACGAGCGACTAAACGTATAACTTATAATTATAATATAACTGATTTGTTGAGACTTACAAAACAAAAAAGATTAGTGTTATATTTTGTCAGTCAATATGAAAACGTCGATAATAATTCGAGTTTACTTTGAACGTAGAGTTCGTTCATTTCATTTAGGGCATGCATTAAATATGGATAGGTATCGTGAAAGGTTAACGAGAGTGACGTGCCCTTGACGTATTGATTGTCCCGAGCGGTAGCGAGGAAAATAAAGTTAAATATTCGTCTTAAAAACTTAAAAATATGGAAATCGATGAAATAAAACTTAACTACCGATATATATCGCTGTAATTAATAAAAATCTGAAAGATATTTAACGGAGAAGAATGTAAAACGAGACTCCGACAAGTAAGTACAATCAATTATACTTGGATAATAAAAGTTGCAGATTACCTTAACGATATTTTTAAGTTATGTATTTTAGGTATGTATTAAATCTGTGTGTAACTACCCTCATATTTCGGTGATCACTCGCTTTTCAGTGAAGAAACACCTTGTGAGAAAACTCACATCCCCGAGAATTATTACCGAGATATGTGATCCATCAATCAGGACTGGGCCCCCGTGGTGACCTAATTCTCCTTGCGAAAGTGATAAGACCCGTGCTCAGCAGTGGGCGGAAATAAGTTGTGATGGTGGAGATGCTAATGCCCTCAAAGTAGGCTTCAGTTCTGACCCGTGATGGTTAAGTGCTTTCAGTGCAAATTGAGTGCAAACACCTGTAGATGTAGATAGATTTTATCATTTGGTTTATCGTGCATGTACCTACTTTGGCAGAATATTTACCTCGTTTGGCATCACGATGTTATGGCGTGACAAATGCGAAGGCTAAAGATAAACATAAATCAAACAATTTAGTTTGTAAAGAGTACTTACTTATGATAACGAGGATGTGAAGTAAATACTTATACCTAGTGACTTTGCTAAACTTATTTTATATTATAACGTATAATATTATTATACAGGACTACAGGTATATTTCACAAGAACACACATACTTACATACAAACTTTTTCATGTCAAAATGCATTTTTCAAGACTTGGATAAAACAAATTGCATCAGGTAATTATATTTCAGTGGATTAAAAATTTATTTAAAATTATAGCTGTTTTCTTGAACCGAACAATAGTATAACCTACAAGGAACGTGAAACGTGACGTATATGTACATCGAGCCTAGTCCAAATTGTTGAAATTATTATTCTAAGCGGTTCCTAGGATAATGGCTTTTCTAGGTCATCAATTAATATTCATAGATGTGGTCATCGCGTTAAAGGAAGGACCTTACGTTGGGGCGTGGCCTAGGGAAATACATACGCTCGACAGTATAATGATGAAAGAGAATGAAATGTACATGATGACATGTCAATGATTAGAACAGTGTTCTCGTTGGTGAATACAGTGTCACAAAGTTTCAGGATTATACACATACAGTCACGCCTTTCTCCCGTTGGGATAGGCAGAGCCTACACCGTCAGTCTTCGGGTCTTCTTCTTCTCCTTTCTTTGTTTCAGAACGATGTTGATGTAGAATAATATGTATTGGGCTGCATACGTTTAGGATGGAGCCAGATTGCCACAAATCATCGAATCATGCTTAGCCTAAAATATGGAGCTTGTCTCCAGGTTAAAATAACAACAGATTTGAACGACTCTTCCAAACCGCCATTCTTACATTGTATTGTATTCTACGGTATTGTGTAGTTACGTCTATTTTCCGAAGTGTTGTTTGGGCTTAGATTGCGTATGTGGAGTTATGTGGCGGCTTTGTTATGGTTGGCATAACAGCGTTGCCTGGTTGCGCGTTTCCCTGCAATCGCATAGTGGCTCTTGTGGTGTTAGCGGTATCGCGGTGTGGAAACGTTACAATGTACCTGCATATTCACATGGTTTCCACTTTATTCTCTTCAAGATAAGGATTAAATTCCTATATATTTCAGCGATAATTCTGCACTTTAATTTCTATGCGGCACAATTGGACGCAGTCGTGTTGCTATGTTGATGCCAATACTTGTAAACCCGTATGCAAAAATGACATTAACCTACTTAAAAACGTGCTGTATTTTAACTTTTCAACATACATTAAGTCCTGGTTACATTAAAAACGTCGATACTTCAATACCTATTCGTTATGGCGTGGGTATTCTGTCTGTCTTGGGCTTTTATCACCTGACACAGAGGATTAAGTATCAGAAGAGCTCTTTCACAGGAATTTACAAATTCTGCGCGTAAGTTGTGCAAGGCAGTCTCACTTGCCTTAGTCCGGCTTTGAGTAAGTGAACCAGTATGAATAACTGTGTTATCAGCAACGTTATCAGCCCCGGTGCGCATACACCGCCAAGTGCAAACACCTGCCCTCCCCACCTGTCCTTACGCCTAGAATCTTTACACCTACCTCTATCTGATAACATTGCTTATATCAACTGACTTTATTATTTAAAGGCATTTCCGGAGAGTATTATCGCATGTTTTTATCAGCTTATTTCAAAATAAAGATAATGTTACGGGAAAAAAATCGTTAAACGGTATCCCATCATTAAGAAAGTAGACAGTATTGAGATTCAAATAGGAAAGTTTTGCATGCATTGCTTTGCTACACAACTAAATAGGTCCCAGGCACAGAATTCCTTATAATACTGCCT
The DNA here is from genome assembly GCA_912999815.1 of Campaea margaritaria. Lineage (NCBI taxonomy): Eukaryota > Metazoa > Arthropoda > Insecta > Lepidoptera > Geometridae > Campaea > Campaea margaritaria. Next base: position 7,132,327 of record OU538801.1, read on the forward strand.
TACTGGATCAATTAATTTAAATGTTTTATCATTTACACAATCCACATAGAGAAGGTAAGTAAAATGAACTTTTGGCAGAGCGTGGTAAACTGTTCGTCCATTTGCAGGTGATAGATTATTTGAATTTTACCATGGTAATTGTTGTCAATATTCAAATACTGATGATGCTAAACTTACCTTGTGTCAAGATAAGTATCTTTTATAATTAAACCACGTAGGTACATGACTAAATAATACGTTTTGAGTATCTGATGATAATGTATGTATTTAGTAAAGATTCAAATGGCAACATTTGTTTGAGGACTTAACTTGATGAATTTGGCAACATTCACTGGTTTCCAATAAACAGGAAATTACGTTAATGTTTATAATTAATATTGTACGTATTTTAGAAAAAGTTTGACTGATAATTATCAAATAATTATGATTTCTGCGGCTAGATTTAATCCATGTATTTTCGTCCATATTTCATTTAATGATATGATAATTGACTTGTGTTAATTCTTCAATATTCATACTAATATGAATATTCTTAAGTATTAATGTATCGAATCATTTACGATAATTCATCTCTGTATTTGTAAGATAATTGGTAATTGAAAATAAACGATGAAACAGCTTTATTACTGTTAGAAAACCATTTAATATAATAATTGGAATTATTCACGTTTAAACAAACTTTAGTGTACATATCTGTGGATATGTATTGATTTAGAAGGTTTTAACATGTATTGTAATAAAAATCAAGCAGTAAAAACGTTTAGTTTCAATTTAAGGAAACACGTGGTTTACTGAGCTTGTTTATTCGCCGCACGGCGGCCGGTATAAATAGCCTTGCATTTGAAAGGCAGATTCACTTCTCAATGTACCTCGGAACAGGGCGGACACGCCGCCCAACTAAATAAGTTAAGTACTATTATTATATCTATTAACTAGAAAGCTATTATTATTGTGTATGTGTATTAATCTTCAGTTTAAAACTTACTATGTGTATTGCAATAGTTATCAATATTGTGTATCAGTGTGAACATTACAATCGCTAAATTATATCGTGTTATATATAGATACAACTAATGTGAGCATTTCATTATCTTCCTACTTATTTCCAAATGAAGCTTATATTTTAAATTAATTATTGAGAGTTACAATAGCTATTCCTGTCGTGTAGTAATATGTAGATTACATTAACTTCCTACTTATTTGAAAGTAAAGTAAATGGCTTATATACTATTTATTCTTGTGTATTATTACAATAGCTATTCCTGTTGTGTATTAATAACGTGTAGATAAACCTATCCGTGAGACTTAGATTAACTTCCTACTTATTGCAAAATAAAAGAATATCAATATTAATGTTTATTCTCTTATATTCCTTTATATATAGATGTCTTTATCTAATTTAGTTATTATCAGAAGTGGGATTCGACCTGACTAATCTTAACGTATTATGTAATATTTCAGATATTGTGGGTGTGGTTTCTGAAATGGACTCGGCAGTCGTAGAAGGTCTGCTCAAGGCGATCCGAGATGCAGTTGCGGGGACACCTCGTGGAGACGATGTGGTTCTTCCGCCGTTCGATCCTGATAAGAACGACAACGGTGCCAGCAGCTGGTGCACCAATATCGATGCAATCGCAGCGGATCTTGGATGGAGCAACATCACAACCGTTGCAAAAGCAGGTAAAGCCTTGAAAGGCTCTGCATTACTGTGGTATGAAACTTGGGAACCCGATGAAGGTAGAACGTGGGAACAATTTAAAATCACTGTTAAAGATTTATATCCTGAAAAGAGGAACTTGTCAGACAAATTAACAAAGGCAGTGTTATTAACATCTGAAGCTGCAGAATCGTATTGTGATTATGCTAGGGAAAAACTTAGATTGTTTAAGAATACTAGGATAGTTTTCACCGAAAAACAGTTAGTTGAGCTTGTTTGCGGAGGTATACATGATGTGCATGTAAAAATGGCATCACAAAATAGTCGTGTGGAGACCACTGCAGAATTGATATCACTGTTTACGACTTATGTGAAGATTCCTAAGAAACGTCCATTTGATTCTACAAGTAAATTTACTGACAACCCAACTAGTTCTCCTAGCAAACGACCAAAAATTGATGAAAAACGTTGTTACACTTGTAACAAGCTAGGTCATTTTTCAGCCCAATGTTTTCAGAACAGAAACTATAATGCCCCTAGGACAAGTTTTTCGACAAACTTAGCTCGTCCCCCCATAAACAAAGTCCAATGCTCCCATTGCAAAAGATTCGGACACACTGAATCAGTTTGTTATTTTAAACAGCTTTCTACCACAAGTACCACAGTAACAAAAAGAGATGACGCTAATTGTATAACCAAGGCTTAACTAAAGTTGTGATAAAGGATATGACAGTCGAAGCTCTTATTGATACTGGTGCTAGTTGCAGTATCATGAAGGATTCTATTGCACGGCGAATAGGTTGCAATTTAACTCCATGTTCAAAAATGCTCGATGGTATAGGCAATGGTAAATTACATATCTTTGCAAAAGTAACTGTCCCTGTAAAATTTGAGGAAATCTGTCTAGAAATAGAATTTAATGTAGCCAGGGATAAAGATTTTAGCTATGATTGTTTGATCGGTAGAGATGCAGTTAGTCATTCGGACGTTGCTGTTATAGTAGACTCTGCTGGGTGTAGACTGACACGTACTCACTTGCTTGAACCAACTGGAGTAGTTAATCAAATAACCAGTTGTAATAGCGAACTCGATCAACTAAACGAAAAAAATGGGTTTCATCAAATTCCAGTAGCACAGGACTCCGTAAAATACACAGCTTTCGTAACCCCAGATGGGCATTACGAATTTCTGAAAATGCCATTTGGAATTTGTAACGGACCATCAGTCTTCCAGAGAGCTATAAGTAGAGCCATTAAACACTTGAAATTTTTATTAGTGTATATAGATGACTTATTAATTCCATTTAAAACTGAAAATGAGGGTCTGCAATACCTAGAACAAACTCTCGAAGCTCTCAGTCATGCCGGATTTACCATAAACTTGAAAAAATGCAAGTTTTTTGTGACAGAGATAGAATATTTAGGAAGACACATTTCTGAAGATGGTATCAGGCCAAGTGATAATAAAGTCTCGGCTCTCATCAACTCTCCTGTCCCTGATACTATCAAAGAAGTGCGTCAATTTATGGGTTTAGCTAGTTATTTCCGTAAATTTATACCAGAATTTGCCTCACGTACTGCCAGTATAACTAAACTCACAAAAAATAACCAGAAATGGGAGTGGGGTCAAGATCAGAATGAAGCTAGGAATTATGTTATTAAGCACTTGGTGACGAAACCACTATTGACTGTATTTGATCCAAACTTACCTACTGAACTGCACACTGATGCTAGCTCAATTGGTTATGGTGGAATTGTAATGCAAAAAGTTGATAATCAGAATAAAGTTGTAGCATACTATAGCAAACGTACTTCCCCTGCCGAATCAAGATATTGCTCTTACGACTTAGAAACATTGGCAATTTATAACGCCCTTAAACATTTTAGGGTGTATTTATTAGGTATCCCATTCACTATAGTAACAGACTGTAATGCCATTAAGCCTACCATGACCAAAAAAGATCTTTCACCGCGTGTAGCTAGATGGTGGACCTTTATGCAAGATTTTAACTTCAAAATTCTCTACAAAAAGGGTAAATATGTGGGTCATGTTGACTACCTAAGTCGTAATCCAATCAACCCTAAAACTGTCCACACAAACAAAAATATCCCTTCTGTAATTAACGTGGTTAATGACGATGCAAGTCGTCCGCCATCGTGGTTAGAATCTGCTCAACGAGATGATACTGAGACTCAGACTATAATTGACAAAGTTCGGTCAGGTGAATTGGATACCAATCAATACTTAATCATAAAATACATTGCTCTATTATAAAAACGACGCTAATGCTATGCCGAAATTATATATTCCAAGAGGCTATAGACTTAGCTTACTTAGACTATTTCATGATGATAACTGTCATGATGGATATGATAAAATCATTGACAAAATCCGCCAACATTTTTGGTTTCCTGGCATTGCAGCGTTTGTTAAAAAATACATCTCTCATTGTCTCATATGTACCTCACGAAAAAATCACTCTGGACCTAAACAAGGTATATTATATCCTATAGAGAAATCTATTCCTTTCCATACTTTGCATATGGATTGCACTGGGCCTTTTAGACAATCAGCCGATGGTTTTAAATTTGTATTGCTAGTCATAGATGGATTTACAAAATATTGCATCCTCAAACCCCTTAAGAGTCTGAGCGGACAGGAATTGTTGTTTGCCATACGTGAAACTATTGCATTATTCGACACACCTCATCTTGTAATTACGGACAGAAGCACAAACTTTACATCTAATCAAGTTCAAACCTTATTTAGGGAAATGCAAATTGAACACCACATGATATCCACTGGTACTCCTCGTAGTAATGGCCAAGTTGAAAGGTATGTAGCTACAGTAACAAACATGTTAGCTACCACGATTAATGATTTGTCAGAATGGCCAAACGTTCTTTGGAAAGTACAACAATCTCTTAATACGACTGTTCAGAAAACCACAGGCTTTTCCCCAATGAGACTTTTACTAGGAAGGGAAGGAAATGTACCTTCCATACAAGCTCGGCTAACTGATGTTGTAGATGAATCAATACAACCAAGTATTGACTTAGAAGCTGATCGTGAATTAGCACGACAACGGCTCAAAGATGTTGCTGATAGGTTTAAGAAACGTTTTGATACTACCAGACGAACCAATAAAATATATAATATTGGAGACCTAGTTTACATCAGTCAAGACCATAGACGTCATGATAAACTCAGTCCAAAATTCAAAGGCCCATATGAAATAATACAAATATTACCACATGACAGATTTTCTTTGAGGGGACAAAATAATTTGAGAAATATTATTGTTGCCAAAGAAAAACTGCGTGTTTGGCCTGGTGAATGGGTAGAACAAAACATTTCCTTTGAAGAATCACTGTAAACAAATATAACTTATTAAACAATATCATTGTCAAAAGAGAACCGTGATAGATTATTATATAGCTAACAAATTTAAGATTATTCAAAATAATATCCATGTAGATCACATAATTATTAAGATCAAACTATGAATGTGTTTAATTTTGAATTATCATTATTATGTAACATTGCTAATTTACTTAGGACAGGTACTTTTTTTGACACACTTAAAATATTAAATTCTGAGATTGTCACATCGGTCACATCATACCAGTATTTGTGTCGCTGGGCGATCTTAAACCTGATTAGTCTAGATTTTACTGGCAGCGAGTAAAAGGACTAATATGCTATATGCCTGGTCATAGATCACAATGAAACGATGAAAATGAGGAAAAAAAAAAAAAAAAAAGTATGAGAAATGAAAAAAAAAAAAAAATGTGTCGCTGGGCGATCTTAAACCTGATTAGTCTAGATTTTACTGGCAGCGAGTAAAAGGACTAATGTGCTATATGCCTGGTCATAGATCATGAGAATGAAAAAAAAAAAAAATGTGAATGATATGAAAAAAAAAAAAAAAGAAAAGAGAATGGTTTCATTGGTAAAAAAAAAAAAAAAAGAAAGTTATACTGGTGATGATGATGATAATGATAAAAATATAAAATGATTTGGACTTGTGAAATGTGATTAAGTAGGTACTTCGAGAACGAAGTACATATCAGTATGGCCGTGATAGATTATTTGAATTTTACCATGGTAATTGTTGTCAATATTCAAATACTGATGATGCTAAACTTACCTTGTGTCAAGATAAGTATCTTTTATAATTAAACCACGTAGGTACATGACTAAATAATACGTTTTGAGTATCTGATGATAATGTATGTATTTAGTAAAGATTCAAATGGCAACATTTGTTTGAGGACTTAACTTGATGAATTTGGCAACATTCACTGGTTTCCAATAAACAGGAAATTACGTTAATGTTTATAATTAATATTGTACGTATTTTAGAAAAAGTTTGACTGATAATTATCAAATAATTATGATTTCTGCGGCTAGATTTAATCCATGTATTTTCGTCCATATTTCATTTAATGATATGATAATTGACTTGTGTTAATTCTTCAATATTCATACTAATATGAATATTCTTAAGTATTAATGTATCGAATCATTTACGATAATTCATCTCTGTATTTGTAAGATAATTGGTAATTGAAAATAAACGATGAAACAGCTTTATTACTGTTAGAAAACCATTTAATATAATAATTGGAATTATTCACGTTTAAACAAACTTTAGTGTACATATCTGTGGATATGTATTGATTTAGAAGGTTTTAACATGTATTGTAATAAAAATCAAGCAGTAAAAACGTTTAGTTTCAATTTAAGGAAACACGTGGTTTACTGAGCTTGTTTATTCGCCGCACGGCGGCCGGTATAAATAGCCTTGCATTTGAAAGGCAGATTCACTTCTCAATGTACCTCGGAACAGGGCGGACACGCCGCCCAACTAAATAAGTTAAGTACTATTATTATATCTATTAACTAGAAAGCTATTATTATTGTGTATGTGTATTAATCTTCAGTTTAAAACTTACTATGTGTATTGCAATAGTTATCAATATTGTGTATCAGTGTGAACATTACAATCGCTAAATTATATCGTGTTATATATAGATACAACTAATGTGAGCATTTCATTATCTTCCTACTTATTTCCAAATGAAGCTTATATTTTAAATTAATTATTGAGAGTTACAATAGCTATTCCTGTCGTGTAGTAATATGTAGATTACATTAACTTCCTACTTATTTGAAAGTAAAGTAAATGGCTTATATACTATTTATTCTTGTGTATTATTACAATAGCTATTCCTGTTGTGTATTAATAACGTGTAGATAAACCTATCCGTGAGACTTAGATTAACTTCCTACTTATTGCAAAATAAAAGAATATCAATATTAATGTTTATTCTCTTATATTCCTTTATATATAGATGTCTTTATCTAATTTAGTTATTACAGGCATCAAAATCATATTTTAAAATTAATAGTTTAATCTTTAACCTCCACCACGAGATACATCGTCGCCTCTCATCAGGAAAGATTGTGGTCAAACGCTCGCCTAGTAAACTATATTTTTTTGAAATATATTTTGTATAATTTATTTTTTCACGAATCACCATTAAAGCTGAATACAACAGGTTTATCTGTAACTCTGTAAGGCACATAACAGATCTATGATATCGTATCATATTAACTCACGTAGGCTTTGCAGGTGTTGCTTTATCAAACTCAAGTACTTACACCAAAAGCGTAAAAACAAAAAAAATACTACTGGTACTGTGTCTGTCGAATGAGGCAGTGCTGGCTACTGTCGTTAGTTTGTCTGACCTTCCAAGGAAACGCTACAAATATTGCTATTTAGTATTTCTATTACCATTTACTTTTGGTCCATGGGGCCAAGTACGAGGAAATTTTTTAAGCATTATTTCCTCGTTTAGTCGATGCCGGTGGTGACAAGAGGACTGGCTCATTTCTCGCACAGAGAATAGCTATTGCTATTCAGCATGGAAATGCAGCCAGTGTTCTTGGCACCATGCCTAAGAGGAAAACCATCTTTTGTTAGATTTGTAAGTTTTGATTTTAGTTACTTTTCTATTTTATTTAATCATGTTGTAATTTAAGTTGTGACAATAAATAGTATTTGAAAATTAAATTTGATTAAATATTTTCACGTTCGAATTCTTATTTCTTTGCGATCAGCAAAACCGTTAGTGTTTAGTAACAGTTAGGAGTAATGCTATTTTCCACTTCGGTATAAGTACACAAGTTGTATTTCACTGATAACAAACTTTACCTCCACCTGTGCCTATTTGCCATTAGAAACTGTGTGAAATGCTGTTGGTTATCGCCCTGTAACTTACAATACATTCGTTTTGACTTAAACAACAAATATTTTATGTTTTTTTTTTATGCTTCGCGTTATTTGTGCATTTGTGCCATAAGTTTTATTATGTTCCAAGTTTAAATATTGTGCATAATATTTTCAGAATGTTACATCAGAAAAGGATAAACAAACCTATAAATCCTTAAGGCTCATTAACTAACCCTATTAACCCTTAGGGCTTATCCCTATAAAGAGTACATTTTATAAAATGTCCCCGCAGCCACTTATTCAATAATCTAGTCAGGTTGCTGTCAACGTCACGATTCAGCAAAATGGTGGATATTTTGCAGGACCGAATCGCTCACGGAACATGGGATAAAGAATTAATATTTAGATCCAAAAAGCTTCCTTAGTTAAAATTAGATTAGATTATACACTCGTCATCCTCTCTTAAAGGAAATGATGACTGAAGATAAATATTGTATTATCTATCATTAGTGCTACAGCACTTACAAGGTTTTGTGATAAAAGAATGACATTCCAAACATTACGTTAATAAAGTCGTTTTGATTAGTTGGAAAATCACGGATTCATAATTACCTGCAAGATCCTTGAAAGAGTTAGTAATAACTGCATATTGCACGTGCAACTAGAACTATAAAATTTCAATAAATTGTAAGAAAATCTTTCCAAATTTGCGGAACGTTACTGAAATGGTCAAAATGAAACCAGAATGAATATGGATATTTACAAAGAAATTTCAATTTTATTATATTTTCTAGTTTGAAGCATTCTTTGTTGTAACTATGGTGAACACAGTTACAAGAGTTATAGGTAAATAGCTATCTATCTTATTTTCTTCGTTTGTCGTCTTCCTGTCGTTGAGGGTTCGAATATTCTAATAACTTCAAAAAATCTACAATAACAATATAATATTAAGGTCGTTTCCACTAAGGAGGTAGGTCATCCAGTGCAAGCACACTCGTGGCTAATCGAATTAGTCGCTGTTTCGCTATCACCGATACAAGGCTTATCGCGACGATCCGCCTCAACAAGAATCGATCTGGTAAATACTGGGAGAAAATGGAATTTTTCGATGGAAATTGATAAGAATTTTTACTGACTTTGTTTTGAACCGTGAGGACGAGATTTGAGGTTCTCAATTGTGCTGTATTTTTTATTTTTATTGTGTAAAATAATTCATAGATCAAAAATCGGCCAAGTGCGAGTTGGATTACTGCTCTAAATAAAAGACAAACTATGTTAAAGGACAAACTGGACTTTGCCGTTCGATTTCTAGTCATGGCCACTGCACCAACCGCAAATAATATGGATTCTAGGTTAAACGGAAGTACCCTATGGGTTTTGATTCCCTTTTGAAATATGAAATATGCGACATAAGCGGTCATATCTTTTGATTGCGTTTACTTACAAGTTTGATTTTTTCACGGCTGAAAGAGATTGTAAACTCGAGTATTGAATTTAAATTTCAACTTGATACCTTAACGCGTTTCTGAGACAATGGGTCTTGATAGAACAGATAGACAGGCGGACATCAAAGTGATCTTATAAGAGTTCCTATTTCCTTTTAAGGAACGGAACCCTAAAAAGGAACTTCAAAGTAGCTTATGAAAAACCATCAAAAGCAGTTTTTCGAAAGTAAAGGACAAAAAGTTGAAATTATATTAATAAGACTTTGAAATTATAAAACAAAACCACCAGCCAGCAAGTCACGGGCACCAGCAAGCTAAGTTTATAAAAAAAAAACAACTCTGTCTATAAATTTCGGAGACATTCGAAAAATGAATTGTCTGCGAAGTCACTAAAACAGCCTAACAATCTATTTCCACAAATATAGCGACCGGCCCTGTGGCGCAATGGATAACGCGTCTGACTACGGATCAGAAGATTCCAGGTTCGAATCCTGGCAGGGTCGCAGGCTTTTTTTAATTTTGTGCTAACTTTTGGTTTACGCACGATTACCTCATTTTATTTAGCCGCATTGTTCGAGGCCATGACTACATTGAGCAAATGTTAACAAATTACCAGTTATTATTCTTGTTTGTTATTTTTCAACTCAATGTCAAAGCGGCAAGGTGTATAATAGCTTGTTGAAAGGTCAACGTTATTGTTGAACTGATATGAGATTTATTTTTCAAGCTATAGAGCTGATTTTCGAGAATTATGTGAATGTTCATGTATACAGTACATACAACACGCAGCTGACCAAATATTGTAGTTGCGATAATTGACCGTGATGCAATCACATGATCCCGCGGATCTTTGTTGATTTCTGGCCTAAAATAACAATGATGTGAAGTTATATTTTCTTGATTTATGGCAAAGTATTTCTTTTGATTGCTTGTTTTTTTGGTCTGTATTGATGACTTTGAACTTCTAACAAGCTTTATTCAACTTTACTTGTTAGTGTTTGGAACAAATCTTGTTAGTCAATTTTGACTCAGTTTCCGTGGTTCTATCTAAGCCTAGATCTTATAGAATCCTTATAGTATACCTACCTGAACAGGATTAGTATTGGAAAGGATAAATAGGTTTGAATAAAAAGGGTTTTTTCAATTTATACATCTTTTATTTTCTGTTTTGTATTGTTTTATCTGCAAATACTTATTAAAAAATCAGTGCAAATTTAAAAACTAAATAATAAGGAAATGATTGGTTATTGTGAAATGCACTTCAAGTGTTGTAATTTTGTGACTAAATATAAGTTTAGCTGCACGTGATGTGAACAGTTCTTTAGATGTACCAATAAATTTCCCAAAAAACTGGACTGTCGACGAATTACCATCAATGATGATAAATGAGGGGAATCCACGACAACACAGTTTATTGATAAACTTGAAGTCCAAATAGTTAACAATGCGCCTCAAACTACTCACATTCTAACAACATATTCCAGCAACCACTCAAAAACTAAAACTATAACAGTCTATTCAAATTATAATACACTATAATAAGTAATATAAGATAGTTAAAGCATCTTCACCTTATAATCGAAATAAAATCATAAAAGGTCTAAACTCATCATTAATTTGTTCACTCTATATTTTCCATTTGAATTACATACACTATTTACAGCTAGTGGTGTGCCGAACGCAAACAATAAGTTATTTGAAGGATTCTGCGTTAAGCACTCACAAATAATATTCTCATCTTTATATCTAATAGCAACAAAATCGCCATGCAAAATCACACTCAAGAATTTATAACTTAAGATAATAAAATTAAATAATGCAAACCAACTTAGAATCGGTTCGCTTCTTTGACATAAATGGAAGCATCGTTTTAAAACTAAAAATCTAGGATTGAAATTGTTACAAATATAAAGAATTATATTACAAGGATATATCTTTGAAAATCTGAAGACTAAGTTATTTTGTACGTAACGTGGTACAAAATGATATACACGAATACAGAAGAATACAATATTTTTGTAACATTTTAAACGATATAATAACTGCCAGACAAGTTATTGTAATAATTTTTTCACAAATCACTCAACATACTATTTACAAATGTGAATTTACATTAATGTGACTAAATCTACCTAGTAAAGCTTTTTACACAAATATTATAACAGAACAGGCCTTGTCGCGTCAGGCGTCAGCGTCTCGGCTCAATTGCATTGCAATGCTAGTCTTCTGTGTAATGCCACAAAACAAATACATTAGTTTATTGATCGTAACGAGATCGTAATTAGGATATCACCGCCGAGGATGACGGTCACTGGAACTGATGGCGGAGGCTCCCGGACTCGGCCGAGCCCCGACCTAGCCTCCTGTCGCGGTCGCCGCCGCTCTCCGAGGTATTAACAATTACCATAAATTATATTGTCTCATAATCTATGCACTTAGCACGACGGCCTGTCCGGCTGGTTCTGCTTTTCTGGCGTCTGTAACAAAAGAGAAAACTGATAAGTATATGACAAAAGAGACGTGCTGAATACTCTATGTGCATTCGATTCGTCATGCAACAGAAGGTGAGCTCATTTAACTAGTGGGTGAGGGCATGGCTACCAATCAGTGCACAGATGCGCGCGCACATGTCTCCCTAGCCAAAGCACCTACGCACAGCCGCTGATAAGTCAAAGATTAAACCAGCATGTTCATTCGTATTATAAACGATTTTTATTTATTACGTCCAATAAAGTCTTCTCCCTCTCCATTTGGCTGATATTAGTGATTGCGACAAATAGTATATCGGGTGGCGCATGCACATCCCGCCCGCGTCCGGCCATCTGTCACCGCATATGCGCTCTGTTTCAACACTGTTTTAATTCATTAGCCCGCACAATGGACCGGTTATTTCACCACCCTAATTTTAACAGCAGCAGGCCATAAGTTGTGGAGTTTTAGTGATTGCTCCTGGATTCCTCGTACTACGTCACGTCAGTCCTGGCTCTACAACTAATCTTTTACGGTTCTTCAGTAGCAGTTTCAGAGGTACGTTCTCAGTATCAGCGAGTGTTGGATTACCGCTTCCCGTCCGTGCATCCGCGCCGCAGCTGAGCGGCCGCACGTGGCCACACCCTATTTACGGACACATACCAAAGGGAGAGCACACATGTCCCGAACGGATCGGGACTTTGCGAGAGCGCACACGTGAAATCCCTTTATGAGAGGAGCATTGTCGGCTGGATAATGAATAGTACGTTCTCTGTTCATCGCATTTATTTAGCTATCCGGCCACCGGCGCCGTCACGTGTGTTCACACGCAGCTGTGAGCGACCGTTACCCGCACAATGCCCTCGATCGATCCGTCGTCGATGGAATCCAACCGATCGGCGAAATCGCTGCACGTGTGCGGAGGTTCGCCAAGACATTTCGCGGTGGTGCTGCATTGTCTGCTCGCGGTCCGCCTCGAAGTTTATTGCTTCAGAGAAGCGTAAAGGTGCTCGTAAAACTTTCACGTGCGCGATTTATGCGAGAGGTGCGCGGAGACAAAGATATTCCGAGGAGCGGGTGGCGGCGACTGCGGCGTGGGCGCGGACACCTGGCGGCTCGTTAGTGTCGCCTGTCGGATGGACGCCGTGCGTAGGCGCTAAGCTGCGCGGCTCGCCTCGGCGCAATACCTATATACTTATATCTACCATGAACATGGCCTAATAATTGATTCCCGAGGGGGGCCAATTGGTCCAAAAAGAAACATGCGGGCCTGTAATTGAACCAACTAATATTGACGTGCCGTAACATAGTGACGTAGACCTTATCCGATCACAAACACGGATAGAAACAAACGACGCGCTTGTTAATGGAGTATCAATGAATCGAGAGATATGATTAAGGAGGGTGGGGAACCCTTTATATGCCATGAATGTAGGGGTGCCGCCGCAATGGATTACACGCTTAACAATGCTCATTACGGTACTTAGCAGCTTATTGCGGTTGGAGTGAAAAGTCAAATAAAATAAAAACAAGTGATACGATAAAAACGAACGGTGCTTCAGATTGTGGAGCATGTAAGATGGAGATAACTCAATGGAGCAATGACAACAAACTGCCAATTAAGGAGAGTTTAACGAAAGTAACTCAAGCAATAAAAACAGACAGAATCAGGTATCGATCTCACGGCCCCGTAAGCGCCTTGGGGCTCGCAGCTGCGGGCAACAATTACTGTCCCACCGTGGCTTATGCTCGTGACGGAGGCTTGTGGCGGCGATGCCCCGCCAGATACCGCCTCGTGAAATGCCGCCTCACGACCGCACGATGGCACAGCGGATTCCAGCACGATCGCCGAGAGCACTCACTTTTTCTTCATATTACAAGCTTCGCAACCAGACTAACTACGCAAACCATGTGTCGAAAGACTTGAAAATCAAGAAACCCGAGAGTAAAGGTTATAGTTAGATATTATAGATTGAAAGGATATTTCAATTATAAAGAAAACGAATGGGATATAGCTTTTTACGGAAACCTGCATAGAGCTAATAAAGTTTCGATCAAATCCTATTTATCTTTGCTAGAGAATTAGCGTCCATGTCCTTGCGAGAACGAATCGCGAATCCACAATTTGTATTCAGGAATGCGGCCAGATTAGTCGACATTCCGGTACGGTAGTAGCCGTGTATTAGTAAATATCGGTGGATGGCGAGATACCGCCGGCGCCCACGGCTAATTAACTCGATCTGTTGTTTCCAATGATTTACGAGCACTGGTATGCTATGCCCGTGGCAACAGAGGATAGAGTTTTATTATTTTGTAGACACAAGTTCCAAAATTTTTAGATTGGTCAGCGCTCAGTCAGGTAACATTTCCTAGGCGATTTAGTGACTGAAGTGGATATTGAGACGAGACTATTTCTGAAGACAAATACACAGATGCAACGGCTGAGACAAGAGATGGCTTTGTGTCTTAATTTAAACTTTTAACATGTGCACATTACGCTACGGCGCAGTCACGTTGTTGTAAATTCAACACGGGCAGCTTGCGCCTCCTAAATCACGCTTGTTTTGAACATTTCCCTCTGTTCCAACAACTGGCAGTGATTAAAATTTACGTGGCGCGACCAAGTATTAACGAGCGCGCATTGCGCGGGGGCTCGTAATCGCAGGCGCATGAATAAATCCTGCGCGATGCACCTGCCGCTGCCGTCCGTATTGAACAGCGAGTTCGCGATCTCTACACAATTTTCTAATTCCAAATTTTGAACATACTATTTTTCTCGACCTACTTCACCATGATGAAATGGCAATCACACAGGTGTCAGTCGGAATGCTAAGCGAGGTAAGATAAATATGTGTTGAATATTCAGATTATGTGTCAGTACACGGTCGTTTGCGCGGCGCCGGCGCAGGTGGCCGGCCGTCAAGGCTGAAATTCAAAACAGCAGTCACGCATGCGTGACCAGCGGCTCGCTTTACTGCTTATTTACCTAATCTATGATTGTGTGATGAGTTGATGACAATGACAACAATAAAAATGACGTGACGACCAATTAAGATGCTATAAATGATTTCAGAATTCCACATTCAGTTATGGGAAAGATTATTGGTTTAATACTTCATCTAAAATATATAAACACTATTGATGATCTAGAAGTAGGAACTACATAAGGCCACGTATCTAAAAGTTGTTTGGTTCAAAGATACTATGTAAAAGATTTGAAATTGTATGATTGTTTATTGAGCTGTGCGTATGTCGCCACGTGTTGTGAAACCAAGCATCTCCACTTTTACCTTCCCGCTTGCGAAACGCGCAGGTGCGCGCCGCAAAAACACCGACAGCGATTTCGTTTACTTTTTATGCAATAGCATCTAGTATCTCTACTTCGACTACAGTAACGCTGTCTGCTTCACTGGCATTTACAACAATGATTGAATAAGTGGTTGTGCTTATTTAAGATTTTGTATCTTTTGCACGTTCACTTTTAAAACCATTGTCAGTTTTAGCATTCCTTTTTTCTTTTTTGATTCTGTACAATTGACATTATTTTGCAAAGATTGGTAACCACTTTTGAGCATGTTATACAATTAGTATTTAGACCCAAATTAAAAATTGTGACGTTTCAATAATATATGTAATTAGAAATTTAGTAAGGTTTATGTGAAACTCACCGTTTGGGTTCGATGTTCAAAAGTAGAGGATGAGGTGCGGAGGATGGTGTTGGGCGCAGCACGGGGCCCGAGCGGGCGGCGCGCCGGACGGGGCGGTGGCGCCGAGGCGCAGGGCGGCGCCGCCAATGCGCCTTCCGCGTCAAACTGCTCCATGGCGGGATGGTTCTCCAGCGCCGACTGCAGGTCGCAGATGTAGTCGATAACGTGCTGAATCACCTCCAACTTGGAGATCTTCCTGTTTTTCGGCATGAACGGCACTAGATCTTGGAGTTTCGACAGATACATCTGAATCTCTGCATTCTCTCCGTCCCGGTGCCGCTGCACTCGGCCTCCAGCGATCGCGGGGACCGAAGCGCCGGTCGCGCACACTGCCGTTATCGCTTTCATTGTGAATGACACTAAACACGAGCACTGGGTTTGGGAACTGAGTCGCGAGCGCGTGACGTGCGGGCACTGCGGATCGCAAGCGAGGAATGAGGAGATGCGCGGCACGGTGTGGTATATATAGGGTCTGGTGGGGCGCGGGGCGGGTCTCGGCGGCCCAATGGGCGCGCGGGGCGGGGGCGCGAAGCCTGATTTTCCCCATGGCGGCGCGGTGGGCGCCTCGTCTGCCTGCGCACCGCTGGGCGGCCCTGAATAAGGCCGTTGCGCTCGTGACATGCACTTTGTCCTCTCTGTATTCTTGTTTATTTCTGGGTCCGTAAATTATTTTGTTGTTATTAATTCCTTAGTACACCTGTTTGTCGGCATTCCACGCTAGTTGGTAGAAACATTCGTGTATTTTGAATAGACTAAACATTCAACGACCGGGCTAATATGTTAAAGTGCTTGTCCATTAGAGCTATGTAATTAGGGGGAGTAATGATTTTGCAAACTTATTTTTTAGAAATTATTTTCTATATACGCTCCGGGGCTAAACAATAAATAAGAAAACAAAGACATCATGAGCTATTGAATAATATAGCATCATTTATAATAATATTCAGCAGTACTTAATACTTCTTTAAATAAAGGTAAAGGTAACAATCGTCACCCAGTAGCCTTGCCTGCAGGGGTGTGAAGGGGACGTGTGGGATGCGAGGGGGAGGTGGGGAACAATGGCCCGACGTGAAGGCATCCACTTGTCGCGCTCTCACGGGCCTGGAGGCTGTGTGGAAAAAAAAACTAACAGGAATATGAAAAAAATACAAAAAGTTACTTATGATTATGATATTAAAGTTTTATTTGGACACTATTAAGAATGAACAAAATGTACTTAATTCAAATTTTGATCCAGAATCTTAAGATAGCCAATGGGCATATCCCGTTTCAGTAATAGATGTCCTAATGAGACTCGGGACTCAGAACCAAACAAATCATTTGCATTAAGTTGTATACAAATTTATAGTCGTCGTATATTTCTATTTACAATGAATATAATAGTCGTCATCACCTCATTTCACCACTTCAATCATATGCCATTTATGACAATTGATGCCAAAGATCTCTGCAGTCCTTTATCATGGCCAATTAAGACAATTACAATAATTTAAATCTTTCTCCTAATAAAGGTCTGACATACCTTTACGACCACACAAAGTGGCCCAAATCGTAATAATAACACAGTGCCGATAAAAAACCCGGCAAAAAGTCTTAAGTCACCTTGAGTTTGGGAGTAAAGAACTCAGGTAGTGAATTGCTTCATTTGGAATTTATTTGAATCGTCATTTAATGTTATTTAATATCATTGCATACATTGAGGCGATGCATTGGGGTAAATTGGGTTTTGCATGAACTGAAATGTATGTCAGTTACTCTAGACGCATATTGAAATATGCATAGTTAGTTATTTTATCCCCCTTTTTCGTAAAAAGTAATCTGACATTTATAATAATAAAAATGCGCTCTACAATTTTACACTGCGCAGTACTTAAGTGGTGTTCGATAACTTTATATGAATAAGTGAGTATTATTTGCATGTGACGCTGCACTTAGAGTAATAAGAGCAAGAATTTCGGAATGAGAACTATAAACTATAAACATGTATAAACCGCTATACAAGTTTATAGCCGACTATCTCCCATTCCGAGGTGAAACCCTAATTTGCCTGCCTTTTAGATAGAAGAAAACTGATTGAAGATAAATTACAATTAAAAACATACAATTGAATTGAAGCCCGTCTCCTTTTTGAAATCGGTTTAAAAATGGTAAATCAGATAGTTTATTACTAAAATCGGATTTTAAATGAACCTAAGATATTTTGCGATATAAATCAAACCGTCATGTGTACTAGGTTTAATGGATAGCCAATTTAATTGGCTTCCTCTTGAAGAGGGCTTGATTTTGAATGAAGCACGTTTAATTTACTGACCATTCGGCGTCAGTACGTGTGTACACGGCTACCTGAGAAATTAAAATAACAGTCTCAATTTTGTTTTACTGTCGATGCTTTTGTGGCCTCACGTAGCCTTTTGTCCCGTCGCAGTCTGATCTTGCATCAAAAGCACCTTGCTGTGCAATTGGCAGAATATTGTCTTAGGCGGACAGGTACCGTCCCTTTGTCATACACGAACACGTCAGTTAAAAAAAAGACGAAAAAAATTAAGCGACGCATAAACACCTAAGGAAACGTTAGGACGACAATCCGTCAGGTGTTTTTTTGGCCGAGTCAACTTTGGGCCCGACGAAGAAAAAATGCGTCAACTCATCTTTGTCTCGCAGGTGTAATAAACGTTTTCTTGTGGACAGGCTTTCAAGTTTTGAGGTGTGAAATTGGTAACAACAAATAAGACATTGTAATTATAGTTTGGGCATGAATTCTGTAGAGTTGTTTCGTACAGCGTTGTTACTTACCATTAGAATTACAAACTGAAAGTGTAGAGCATTAAAGTAGGAAACGCACCCACTTTCAATTAACGTACGTAAAATTCCTATTATTGCTTTGTCTAAATATTGACTAGAAGAAAAATTAGTACAAGAACATACAAGAGCAACACATTCAGATTTCAATGAGTTTAGGCGGGAAACAGAAAATATGACTGTATTTTTTATGCCATTTCGTGTTAAAGCACCCACCACTTTACTGAATCGTGACTTTGACAGAAACTTAACATTTTGATTATAAACTACGAAAAATCGAAAATACTTAAATACTTAATACTTGAATACTTCACACTGGGCCTAACGCATTATCGTGCGGAGCCAAAACGTAAAAAAAACAAACAAATACCCCCTTATTCATAAAAAATTATCGAGCGTCACTTAGTACTGCGCAGTACAAAATTGTAGTGCGCAATTTTATGAAACGTCACATATTTTTTTATGAATACGGGGGTTTGTGTCGAAGTTATATATAACAAAAACATAAATTCATTTTGAAGTCTTACTGTGTAGAATAAATTGCTAACATGTTAAACCAATATTTTTCTTAGTACATTGTTTTTAATCATCGCTATTGTTTGTGTTCAGCATTCGTATGTTGAACTCAGGGTGGGTCGAATAAGCCCCCGTCCTATATTAGTCAGCAGTTCGTTGCGCGTGTCGTGGGAGTGCCGGACGCGTGCCGCTCCCATCGCGTGATACCCCTGAACCCTGATTGATCAGGAATACTGCGACGATATTACACTCATTGTGTAAATGCGGTTAAGTGCGCCCCTAAACAATAGTCCTGGGAGCGTAATAAGCCCTTTGTCCATGTTATCAAAACAACTGGATAGATAGGAATATAAATCGATTCGAATATGGTACATTTTGACTATCGACGCTATCGCTCTATATATGCTCTATTTTCTTGAAAAGAAATATTAAACCAAAATGAACTATAAAATATTTACTGGCGTCCTTGAACATACACTATCCTTTATTTTTATTAATGTTGACTGTGGCATACAATACCTAGCCAGCGGGCATAAACGACCCACTAGAAATATTGGCTTGCCGTTATTACTCTTCAGCGTGCGCTTATTGACAGAGCAAACAGTTCGATTCGTGAGCTATGGGGTTCCTTCGCTCCCACGGGAGGGCGCGAGAAATCCCTTAATTCGTGTCGTGCAGGTGCGGGCTCATTACGCGCTTTTCCGGCACGTGTCGGCGCGTGCGCGCCCTATCGACTTCGTTATTGTGTGCCGAATACGTCCCACGCTCGTATGCCACTTGATCGACAGAGATAAACAGCGGTACGCTCGTGTATGTGCCCATATTTAAAATTTGAAGAATATTGAAACACACTACTATACGTGTGCATACTTCAATCGACAATCCACACTACAATTATGTGGAAATAGCAAAACGTCTGAGTTTCAAATCTGAGTTATTCTGGAAGATTTTGAGTAGTAAGTAATACCACAGAAAAAATAGCTAATACTTTTTTTTTATAATCATGACTGGAAATTTGTGTTCGTTACTATAAATTATAGAAGTCTTTGACTTCTTTCCCATGTAGTTCTGTGAAAAAATCAGTTCGTTATTTAAATTCCTCATCAAGGAACTGACCCATGACCTTCCGCCCGAATTAAGGCTCTCACGGCGCTCGGTTCACACAGGAACACGAAACACGCTCTCGCAGCATACGAATGATTTAGGCTGAGGCTACATTAGGCCACGACGTTACTTGCAACAACTGAGCGACCAAACATACAAATGAGTTCCCATCCAAATGACAACACTGTGAACCAAATATCAATGTGTAGCCATTTTTATGAACATGAATTTGCCTGTTCGAATCGCCCACTCGTCGCGAGTTCATCGCGGCCTAATGTAGCTCAGCCTTAAACCAAATTATGCCGTTTACTTTGGGAATTCCATCGCGTTCTCACGTATGCCTCTCTCTGTCTAATTCTACAGCACCTAATGGTAATGTTAAGTCCATCAAAATTGTACATTATTAAAGGAAGATTTTTGTTCTAAATTATGTCTTTCGATAGCCTTTCAATAATAATGACGGTCATTCGATCAAGATCCTTTTTAAAACGGCCTCGTAATCGGTATTCTGTACCGCACCTCAATTAAACGTTTCCTAAACATTTTAAAGTCAACTTGAACGGAAAGTGGCCATTACTTTTATATCGCCGCTAATTTACTTACTCGTCGACTTACAAGGACTCCACCGTTACTTGGCTTCTAGAATGGCAGTCGGTAGTGCTTTTTATGTAAAACACAGTATAATTAGCTGATTTGTCTTCTGTGCTTGTCTAGTTTGCAGGTGGATGTTGTTGGTCGTCGATGTTATTTGCAACTCAAAGCTACCGATCTGCCTACATGTCCATCATCATTAGCATCATTAATTGATCGACAAATTACGATCAGAATCACCCAAGGTTAAAAGTACAATACTGTTAGCCTGGATTCTAATATAAACATGAAATTTTAGTACTTTTTTGGTGTGGATTTCTTAAAAACTTTAGGACTTTCAGGGAGTCCTTAATCTTGACAGCCAGCTTAAACTAAGCCCGCTTATCCCCGCTTGGGTGAGCGTGCGTTGCCAGCGTAAGCGCAGACGACGGCAGGGCACTAACAACTATCCCAATGTGACCTGTACCTTCCCACGCCAGATCTCACGAGAACAGATGGCCCCGAGACGTAGTTCCATAAAGTTGTTGGAATAATGTGAAACAATTGACGAACATGACGCGTTTGGCAGCAACCCCGCTTCACAATTGCGTGAGCAATCAGCGATTACACCGACCTAGGCTTTCCCACGAGAATGGACAACTGGGAATCTTTAAGTTGTATTCCATAAAGCGGGAATGGAGCATGTTCCGTTTGGCGAAGTATCGCATTGTGCTCTCACCCCCGGTGCGCGCGCGTGCGCAATCACCGCCCGTAATTATCCCGACCTGTGACCTCCACCTTCCCACGCCGCGTTCACACGAGAACCGACGCTTCTCATCGGAACCCGAGGTTTCCGAGGAATCCACTCCACGCAAACTACACGATTAATGTGATGATGCAACTTTGATAATCGGGATGTCGTTGATGTCTTTTGAATGGAACTTGAAGGTTTACGTCGTAGCGTTGACCAAATCTAATATACAATTCCATTCTCCAAATTTTTTTTATATCCTGAATTGATTAATAACCCACGTTGTTCTGAAGTTAGAACTGACCAGTTTTTTTTTTTTAATATAAGTGATGATATTTACAAAAGACAAATCGTATAACGATTGAATAAAGTAAAACATGACTTTGTTTAGTAATTAACAGATATCTTGTGTGAGAGTTTATATCTGTGGAGTTCCTGTGTGAACTCGGAAACCGTGAGAGCCTTATTTTGGGCAGCGAGGTCGTGGGTCAGTGCTCTAATGATATGCTCTGAAAAAAATATAAGTATCTCAGATTGGTTTACAAATCGTGTAGAGTAGGAATGGCCTCAAGATGAAAGATTCGCTCATAAGTACTCATAATACTACACATAATATTATAAGTGTAATAATAGAGTTTGTATTTATTAATTCCCTTACACTCTTGTAAAAATTTGAAACTTTTATTATCTAATGATGGTGGCGTGTCGTTGGATCTTTTGCTCAATTTATCTGATGCCGATACTAAGTATTTTTTATTTCTAGACTAGTTTACGTTTGACTACTAATCCCTTTATCTTCTTGTTTTGTAATAAGCAGACTGTGGCCCTGTCATGCGAACATTACAAAGACTTTAGGCTGCTCATAACATGATTTAGCGATCCGCGATCCGCCACGGCCGTCTAGCTTTACAACCCTGTTTTAGAGATTAATAACATCACAGCCAAAGGCGGGGGATTTTAATTCGCAATAAGCGTAAAAGGCATTTAATAATGCAGACGTCCGTCCACGTGCGTGCTCGATGAACAAATACCTAGCAATCGGAGTAATGAAGATGCGGGGGAGGTGGAATGAGAGGGAGGGGGGGGGGGGGGGGGGGGGTGTCACGTGCCGGTCACGTGACAGTTTTACATTACCGGGGCGAGGGTGAAATACATTAAGTTTTTGGTAGGTTTCATTTTTTTAAAAGATAAAATATTAACAAATGAAACCGACAAGTGCGAGTTAGTTGCACACCTAGGGTTCCGTAAAA
Source organism: Campaea margaritaria (assembly GCA_912999815.1). Classification (NCBI taxonomy): domain Eukaryota; kingdom Metazoa; phylum Arthropoda; class Insecta; order Lepidoptera; family Geometridae; genus Campaea; species Campaea margaritaria. The sequence goes on from OU538801.1 coordinate 7,154,833, forward strand.
ACTTGTAGGCCTAAAGAAAACATCTAAGAAAATATCTTGCCCTAACTAAAAGACAAACTAGGCTGAAGGACAAACATAACTTTGCCGTTTATCTCTCATTACGGCTATTGCACCTTTCTCTGTATATCGGAACTAATTGAATGTCAGAATTTGAACTGAAATTTACTAATCGTCAGCGAACTCTATTGAGCAAAGTTTGGACAGTTCGATCATCGAAGACTGGAATACACGGAGTCGATACGAAACGAGGAGTCATGATAAAAGAGCAACAATGGTGATGTCAAAACGCAGGGACTTTTCAAATCGCGGACCGCCCCAGTCAAAACGTTACTCCCACAGATTTATAACAAAAACTGTGTCCATTTTCCCACAATCGGCGGGCGACGCGACGTCATGAATGCTGGGGATCAGCGAATTAAATCGTCCCAGGGTGCGTCACCCTGTGATTTCTCACCATTGTATAAAGACCCCTAATTTTAAGCACAATGTAGATTTGGTAGTAGTAGACGCAGTAGAAGTACTCGTAAGAATGCGTGTTCTTCTCTATTTGTAGCAGATACATTATTATTTGGGCTACCACGTTTCTTAATACCTGACGATAGGGCTAAAATTATAAACCTGCCTTTAAAATTGCTTTAGAGCTAAGCTTCTTTACTTGGAGCTAAAGGAGAAGATGGTTTATTTAACCATCTACTTGCAATGCATCATCCATCCACTTGCATCTAATTTCATGCAATGAAAGGATAGTGAAAAGTGAAGAAAAATCGAATAGTTTATAGGCAAATGAACTTAGCCGGATTCGACTTTTTTCATAAAGATATAAACAGAACTTATAAAACGGAATTTTTGTAAAAACAATAATAGAATCATACACGAACTAAAATGTATTAAGTTTTGAAACGGATTCAGAGACTAATTTTATTTTATTTTCGTTTTTCCACCATCGAATTTCATAGCTCAGATTACACTGGTTTGTCATAGGGGTGTTGTGACGCGGCGTGGGAGCAGCCTCTATTGTAGAGGCACTTAACTCGCCGATAAAGGAACTATGGGACCATTAGCTGGATTCGCTTTGCTCATTCGTTGTCGCTGATCAATGGACATTGGATTATGATTCGTAAAGAGATTGGGACGTAAGCGCGACGGAACCAATGTTCGGAGAATGTGATTAATGTTAGGGAAATGCTAAGTAACACATACTTACATACATACATAATATGTATAGTAACTTAAATACGGAGTAGATTATTTTAATGTTAATTATTCTGTTATGTTAGCGAGGGATACGAAAATCTCCGACTTATAAAGCGCAATTCAATTTATCATCTTTTTATAAAGACTATTTTTAAACTTTATGGAGATTGCTATCAGCATATCAACAAACTAGAGGGAACAACAAAAAAATCGCATAACGAAATCGCACACAAGAATATGCGCCGCTCCATTCACGCAACCAATGAGCCGTGGAAAGTATTATTGAATTTTTTGAGTAGGTACTTCTGAACAGTACAATGAAATAGGCCAAGCCGGGGTGAAAGCCAGGTGTATCGGGGCACGATATCTTGATTCACTTATGAGGGTTTTATGAATGTCGGTTTTTATGGTGAAAGAAACGCCCTTAAACCTTTGGCGTCAATTATTCCTGACCCTAATTGTAGATGATGCGATACGCGCCTTTGTAGTCGCCTTGACGCCAATATTGGGCCGTTTGTGTAGTTTTTTTCCGTTCAGCGCTTGTTAAGGCTCTCAGATTGTTTGCTTTCTTATGGGTTACATTGTTAAGATGCTGTTTAGTGATGCTGGCATATTGAAAGCAAACATTTGTTAATATTGGTAACGGAAACTTGATGCGTTATTCCCTAGCAAACTTACGATGTATAACATGAAATTAAGATGAAGTATTGATTGCGTAGCCAATCAATTAATTGCGCCAAATATAGATTGGAAGTGTTACTCAGCATTGTAATAATTATCGGTTATTGAATGACTCGTAAATTTTGATACCTATATCGACTCTCAGTCTTATAATAGAGAATGATTGAATTATGATGTTATCCCTCACTATTCTAATAAGAAAGTGTCAAGTGGTTGTAAATGTTACGCTTGTTGTTTATGAGGCTATCAATATTGAATACTGGATAATAATTTTCACGCTTGTTGAGGTAGGCATAATGGATGAAACAAGTTTGGTCTTATTACTGCTGTAAATTACGACGAATGCCAAGAAAAATTAATTTTAACAATATACTAGTTTTTTTTTCATACGATTAATTTGGTGGATCAAAAACGTGATCAGCTTTTCTGTATAATGAGTGATATTATATAAATTACTTAATGTGTTTTTTTTTATTATTATAATTTTCCATAAGTTCCATAAGCAAGTTGCTAGGAACTTCCCCTATAAAATCTCCATCACAGATGGTACGTATGTGAATCGTGGTACGGCGGTATTCACACCGCGCGCAAATCGCAGCTGCGTCAGCGCAACGCGGTCGGACACACAGCTGCCCGGCTGTATGCAAACACCCTAATAAACTAAATACTTTTATTACAGAGGTCGCTTACAAAACCTGATGGGCGTTTCGTCGTTGAAGATTACCGATAATCCAACAGATAACAGTGCGAAGACGAGAAGTTCTCACGTATGGTTTTAACTATAGCAAACGGAAAAGCTAATGAACAAAAAAAAAAAACAAATTTATAAAACTATATTTATTTGAGTTTTAGGTCCAAATTTAGTTAAAAGGAGGAATCGATTCGAGCTCTTTCGACAGGAGAACCCATTAACTCGTCGTATGTCTAACTTCTATACCAGGGGGGTCACCACGTACTTATTCTTATTGAACGGCCTAGATTGGCACCACACACTCATAAATGACAAATGTGACGTGACGTCACTCAAAAATAGACTGCAGAGAATGAGAGAGAAAGAGAATGAGATCGAGCTATATAAACTTCCATAAATGCAAACAAATTGTTTCGATCTCTTTGGATAAATGTCTGTGGTCGACTTATGAACGCTTAGCGATATTAGAGGTGACAGTTAGCAGGGCAGCTCAGTTTAAGGCCTTAAATTGGATGGATTAAACCGTTCATGGTGAGACCCAAGGTACAATCGATTTTAATTTAATTGTTGCCTGGCTCTTTGACAAAACATACGACTGGGCTTTGTTTGAGAGGTAGCAAATGATACAACATGTTTTATGAAACAGCATGTAACTGCGCCTCAACGTCGAAGAGCATCTGAAGACGAGCATTTTCATATGTTTGGCACATGCAGCTTCGGATGGGCACCACATGGAGACGTGCCATGTACAAAGCGTCTTTGTTGGCCGGCTGCTCTGTCACTGAAGGTTATCGTCATAATGTGTCGTTATTACGAATAAGTAACACGTATTATTAGTACCTATAAACCTACATAACTAATTAATCTATATTTGTCTTAATTATTATGTATTCAAAAGGGGTTGCTAGGTTGCAGTCTGCAGCGTTGCATTTAAAGTTATTCGATGCGAGCCAGAAAGCGTCTTGTTTGGAGTTATTTTATTTTTCTGCCTAGGTACTAAAAAGATTTATATACCTAATTGTATAGACTTAAAAAAAACAACTATTTAATCGATTCGTCACGTTGTTTGTGTATGTTTGCATCGATTACTCAGAGACTATTGTTAGAGTTGTTTTTTGTCAACTCCATGATTGTTTTAGTATAGTTCAGTTGGTATTAAAATAAAAACAAGTATTAAGTTATTTTTTTATGTACATAGATCCGAACCGCAAACCAGAATCCCCTGTAGTATCTAGTAAATCGGGAACTATGAGGACCATGGTCCTACAAACACCCAGACTCAAAGCAAATACTTGTGGTTTACAGAAATGTATGCTCTGTGTGGGAATCGAACCCGCATCTTCACGCTTCGCAGTCGGCTCATCACCCACTACGCCACTGAGGCTATTTTTTATACAAATCCTTTAACTATAATTTTAACCAAGAAACAAACTGTAAGATATAACTAGTCATAACTATAGAGAATGCGCGAACGCACGTGTGCAGTGCGCAGGCGAACATTTGGCGCCGAGGCGTGCGAGGGCGCGGGCGCGGGCGGCCCGCCCAACTCGTACCGACTGTCGGTAATAAAGGTGTTCTGAACAGTTTATTGTTTTCCGTTCACTTTTATTGGCAGCAATAATTAGAAGGAACACAAAAGACAACATGTGTAGATGATAGCTCAAATGTTAAACACAATAAGATAGAGGGTTCCATTTCTGTCGTAGATATTCCATAATATAAAATGAAGTAAGTTTGTGGAAAGTACCTTAGTCATTTCATCGAGTTTTAGTAAGCAATATGGCCGATTTCTTTTAATTTTTCATTACGATTGACTATTAAACAACTCATCTTCATATACCATTTGGTCTCTTGGTAGAGCAATATTCTAATTTGACAGTATTTTCAAAAGTTTGTGAGCACGGACTACGTTGAATGAATAATTGAATACATAGCAACCGTTATTTTCGTATTCCAACATTTCACTCAAAATAAAACGTGTTTTCAGAAGTCTACCGATAGTTTTCGTTAAATCTGCGCAGCATATGCGTCCATTGGGATGTTTTTGTTCGTAATCTCTTGTTAAATATTGTGACCCGTTTTCACAAGTGTTTACAAATTGTTGTTTTGAGTGCTATTTTCGTTAAACTAAATAATAGAGAGATAAGAGGTTTTTGTAATCGCGGCTGAATTTGATAAGCGGTTAAGTGCACGTGCACTAAGAAATCTGTTTGTATATGAAAAAGTTTTCGGTGAAGGAAAACATCGTGAGGAAACCCACATACCTACCCGAGAATTATTTCGGAAGTAGGTATGTTATCCACCAATCCGAACTTGGCCCCCGTGGTGGAATATGGCCAAACCCTCTTCACGAAAGTGAGGAGAGACCCGTGCCCAGCAGTGGGACGTTATGGGTGGATGATGATGATGAAAAAAGTCCTACTATTATGAAGCCCACAAATAGATCTCAACTCAAAAAAAAACAATTATTCCCTAAATAGTGGTAGGTAAGTTCTACAGTGAGGGATAAAAGTTCCTCGATATAACAAAGTTTCAATTTGCACAATTATAGTACTTAGCGTGTGTAAAGATAACCATCCACCGATGATGATAATTATGTAGGATAGTCATTAAAAAAAAACTCCCTAATAAATTGTAAACAAAATCAAGAAAGGACAACTTCATGATCATTACTCAGGGGGCCCTTAGGCACAGCCACCGCCAGAACAAACTCCTTCCGAACTATAAACGTGTTTGATTGATATCTGTCTCCAATCTCCCGCTGCATGTACACGTGAGGCTCCACATCTGGACTCATTGTGCCGCTGGCATTTCGCCTGATTAATGACACTAACATTGTATCAATATTTGCATAAGAAACGGACAAGAAAGAAACTTATCGCACCGCAGATCTCACTATATTCCGCTGATGACTTTCATGTAGAGTTACACAACTTCAGGATACGTATTTGCATTTGCAACTTTATGCTTGTCTGTTTTAAGCCTATGTTTATTTGACAAATACATTTTGCTTTCGGTTTTGAAAAGAAAACTTTATGGTTATAACTTTAGAGTTCAAAATATAGAATTAAGTCAGGGTTCTTTAGTATCTAACACGAGACGAAGTCCGCTGCTGATCCGACAAACCCGCCGGACGCGTCAATAAAAATATTCATTGGCTCACACTCTATTTAACATCTGATGAGACAACCCTACGATTGCCAACAAGGATGTGCCTAAAACCTTTACGAAACTTTACGTATAATGTTTTTAAATAAATCAGCGTAACTTTAGAATTGAAACATGACAAATTCATGCGCATATACAAGGTATGTAAGTTCTACCCATATAAATATACATATCTATATCATAGTCTTGTAAGTGGTATGGGATATTTAGGACAGTTTATTTAATTTTTATCACTCGCTTTTCGGAGAAGTAATACATCGTGAGGAAACCCACATATCTACCCGAGAATTATTTCGGAGGTAGGTATGTTATCCACCAATCCGGACCGGGCCCACGTGGTGGATTATGGCCTAACCCTCCTCACGAAAGTGAGGCGGACCCGTGCTCAGCAATGGGACGTTATGGGTTGATGATGATGATTTAATTTTTTAGTGCTATCTTTTTGTTGCTTCTCCCCATGCATAGTCTGGAAGAGATCGCTCTTAGCGATAAGACCGCCCATTGTGACACTAATTGTTTAATTTGTTTTGATTTGTTTTAAATTTTTCTTTGTTCTGTGGTGTATCAATAATGAGTTTGTCTATCTATCTATCTCGGTAATCCACAATATATCCATTAGGTCGGTGCTATAAAAAAATCGTACACCACCGTGTTGGGTGTTGAATTGACATCCCCCTTCTTCAAGTAACTGAAAAAATTGTCCAACTTAATTTCTTTCAATAATTAGTAATCTTCAAAGCAGCAACCCTGAAGGATAAAGTCCCGTCCACACAAGCGGCCTGATTGATGCAGTGAAAAATGACGCGAGAATGTTTTGATAAATTGCGTGCTCGAAGGGACACCTTTGTCGCGAACACTCAATGGGATTTTATTACTTGCATAATTTAATATAACGATACGAGAACCGGATTAATGTAATACTTTGTAAACCTTTGTCCGGCACATTTTGATTAGGGAGGTGACTTCAGACATTCTATTCACTTTCGTTCGCTGTCTGAGGTATCATTTATATGCGTCTTATTTTATTTCGGGACATCGGTACATCGGGACATATCTTAACTTTACATGTCTTTGACATATCTTTGTTTGTTTTAGAAAGAACGTTATTTATTGAAAAAAAATGTACTAAATGTATACATTTGTATCAATGACTAATTTATAATAATTGTGGTCTAAGTGATTGGAATTTTCTGATCATTGTTTTGAGACCTACGTCTACTTTGCCATAATCTAATAATTTGTTCCTATAGTGTCCTTTTTCTTAATGTTAGTACTTATTTGAAATTTAATTTCAATCGCCTTTTTCTGTAGTTTTTTCTGAAGAAGTTATAGAATTGAGTCCAGTTGTTATGGTTTGTGAACAAAACACTGATTACAACAGTTTAAGGCCTAATTTAGATAATTATCATAATTCTATATGTTGCGTCATTTATTTCGCAGGTGGTATGCAGGTGCAGAATATGTAATATACCTACCAACCCACAAATAGTTCTTAAAAACAAACAACTACTTTCTTCCTACGACAAAGCCCACTAGTGTTTGAAATGACAAAAATATAGCGATAATGTATCTTCACACTTCTGTACCATGTCAAATGCACACATCGACGTTATTTCGAGTTTTTTACACTGTTGCTTCACAGAAGTCCAGGGTTATAGTATATTTCGGAGCTCATTATAAATTCCAATTTATAATAACAAGTAACAAGACAAAGAATAATAATTGATGATTGGTGTCACTCGGTCATTTGCTATTTAGCCAGTATATAATAAACTAGTAGAGGCATGAGATATTCGGCACCACTGACTGCTATGATTAGCAGGGCGCGCCAGGTGTGTGACCGCAGGCTGCGTCTGTCCGTCTGTCCTCGCATTTGTACATGTCAAATATCTGTTATTTTTGACCAGACTATTTTTATTAGTGCGCTCTAGTTTTTTTTTAATATTCAAAATGATATTTTTTTAACTCTTTTATTTTACTAACCTGCGAATATCAGTTTACTAAATATATTTATGTAAATAAAAATGACGTATGCAAGTTTATTTTAGGGCATTTTTAGGTTATTTTTTTTTTTAATTTTTATTAAATAAAAACTGCAGTCATCTGGTAAGTTATCATACTAGGTTTAGATAGATTAGAATAGGTATATTGATTTTCTATTATTTTTGTCTACACTGAAGAGGATTGATAGTATCTACTTACTTATCCGTCATATTTTTTTTTCATAAAAAGTTATGAATATTAAAATTTAATCGCAGCCACAAGATATTTATATTATGGAATATATAATAAAATAAAACTAATATATTTAAGTGTTTGACACTTTCTCTCACTTTCAAATATACTAACTATTATATAAGTACCTACCTATTTAAAATAAATCGAACCCACAGTAGGAATCGTAGCGTAGTTTTTTTTTAAATGTTTCAAACAATTAGTCAGCTGCGAGAATAACAATAATGCCGACAAATTCAAAAAGGGCATTATGAGCAGTATTTTGCCACAGATGCGTCACATTTGTTTTCCTACCGATAACCAGAATACAAAGACGTTTACTGCCCCTGTAACTGCTCACTGCAGACGGAAACTCGCGCACATTTGGCGATCACCTTTCTTTAGAAAGCTGGCAGTAAAACATCGGTAAAACATATGGCCAGCAAGTGTAGGCCAGGTTCCCATACCGGTGCACGTGTGAGGAAGCTAGAGTCGCAAATCTGTGCAGCAGATTGTAGTTATCAGCTGAGCGGTTGCATGTGTACGCTGGGCCGGTGCTACCGGTGATAGGGGTACCGGTTGTTAGCAATGGAATACGGACTCGTGTACCACCTTTGAGAACGGAGCGTCATGCGTCTTCATTCTTTTGTTTTTTTTTTTATTATTATAAATAGGTTCGCGTTTGGCCACTATCTCACCTGATGGTAAGTGACAATGCGGTCTACGATGATACACGCTTACCAAGAAAAGCCGCTACCGCTACCGCTTTTTAAAAATCGTAAAGGGCTGGAATGCATTGTTTTCGTCTGTGTTTCCTCTCATATAGGTACAGCCTAGGTGTCCTCTAGGCAGCGTGATTCAGCTTCGGCCTCATTGTCGCTTTCCATTAGGTGTGATCTGTGGGTGAGATCATGGTTTAGTAAGTAATTATAAATACGTCATAGTTCTTACTTATACACAGTAAGTTATTGATATAATATGTAATTAGTATCTTCAGTCATAGATACGGGGTTGGATACTAAAAATTGAGTAGGTACATTATACATTTCTATAAAAAAGTCTATTATTTAAAAAAAAAACACGTTTGTTTTTTCATCTGGTATAGTAATATTTTACGTTATATTCAGTAGTAAATCATTTGTTTGAATATGTTTTTAGTAGACATGAAAATTAAATGAAATATTAGTTATCCGTGTAAAGATGTGTATGAATTATGTTAGTGTACCTACCGGTGCCAAATAATAGATTTTTATACCTAAGAACGAATTTCAGTAGTGTAGGATGCCAAATTCTACGCCACGCCGCCGTTTTCCATAAGCGTTTTTTGCTTTTGTAAAACAAGAATTATAACAAGTTCACAAGTAAAAAATGTAATTGCTCAATGTTGTTTAAAATCGAGTAATATTTCAATGTCTTATAAACTCATTAGTGCAACGTAGCGGTTTTAAATCAATTTGAATCGTGTGCGCAATCTATTTCCGCTAAGTCATTATTCGTAATTAATTTTCGATAATTTAATTATTTCACAAAAATAGTAAAGGCAAAGACTGAGTGTTGACCTAAAAAATATGACGAGTGCATGCAGGTGCTTTGCACTAACGTTGTGCTGCTACGCATATTGCTATCCGATTACCTGAGATAGCCGCCTCTATCCCCAGACTAATCAGCTGTTATCATTAAGGAAAATGGGTGTGATTGACGTGTTATCTTTACACATGTTCATTAGCTTAAGTACACGTACACCTAAAAAAATTACAATATGTAAACAATTTTATTGGGTTAGCCGTATTGTGACATGTACCGTACTGAATGTGAGATTTGTTGTTATTTTTTGACCATGAAATGTGTATTGAATTGGTACATATTCAAAAGTGTTTATTCTTAACTAAGTGCCGGCAACAAATAATCCCACCTTGTCAGGAAAAATCTTACGCATCACTACACTGCGCTATTTCAACTTGCAGGATTTACAATTTATAATCTTTTTCGGGAGAACCGGCTACGAGCTGAAACTTAGGAAGAGGATGAAGAAAACACCCATACCATATACCGAATTTGATATTTTGCTCTATCATAATACATTATGGATATTCAACGACAGATGTGCAAGCGATAGCACTATCGCTGTAATTAGAGATCGCGCAACTGTTCTGGTTCTGTTGTTGAGATTAGAGAGCTGCCTACCCTCCACTACTAGCTTCTAACTACCAGTTTCAGTAAGTATTAAATGCCGTAACTTTTTTTTTCTTTTATGACTGTATTTTGAATGAGCTAGAAAATACAGTTGCCTAATCTATATATATAAAAATGTTATGTTGGTTTGTGTACGCTTCAAAAACTCAAAAAGTTCTGCACCGATCGAGCTGAAATTTTAGCATGACATATAATCCGCATCAAGGATTGTTTTTATTTATTTTTTTCATCAGTGACATATCAGTGAATGTGCGAATGTGCCACAGCGAAGCGTGGTAGGATACAGCTAGTATATTTATAAAAGAAAGAAACTCACACCTTACAGTGTATACCCATTAAAACACAACAGTTCTGTTTTCCCGAACTCGCGGCAAGTTATGAAAAACACGACAGTTGTGTTGTCAGCACTGAAGGTGTTAACAGTGTATAAGATACTAGCAGCGCCCTTTGGTTTCATCCGTGGTAACTAATATCCTACAGGAACCGTCAGTTTTTACGGGATAATAAGTTTACTATGTTCTATTCCAGGACCTAAAGCAACTGTATACTAAAATTCATCCGAAGCAGTTCAGTCGTTTCGGTGTGAAGAGAGGACAAACACACTAACTCACAAACTTTTTTAATACTAGTGGGATTATGCCACTAGGGGGTTTATATTATGTTTACGTTGTTTATGTTTTTTTTATTAGTTAGTCTTAGAATTTTAACTCACTATTGGCAGCGTACCCAACGTATTGTTCCATTGAATTGCAATGTTAATACAATGAGCCAAATAAGTATAGACTGAATTATAATGGTGATGACGATGTTTGTGATAGAATGATGAGTATAATTATGTATTAAACTTTTTTTTTATAATTTTGATAATTTAAGATGTCCAATTGGTGACACTGTTTTTAGAAATGTGGCAACAATGCTCCCGTAGGGATCCACATTTTACAGGATTAAACGCTCATGTTTCCACCATCCGCTTTATCCCTATGCCCAATTAATTCACAGTAAAAATTAAATGTGAAGCTTTCCTGCTTCTAATCGATAAATACACAGATTTTCAGATTTCTTCCATGATAAAAATAAATCTTAATATTATGTGTAGTTTTTTTTTTTTGGTCCGTTCCATCTTTATGTCTTCTTTTTTGTATAAAAAAATAATTTTTGTTAATTATTGTGTATATATACTTAAATTCATATACAAAACCCTTATACGAAAATTTTGTATTGCCGACGAGGGCTCCATGTTGTGAGATATATAACTATATTTTTTAAAGACCTAAAAGTGTACTACATATGTGGAAAAAACCAACAAATTAATGTGAATATCATAGTCATCACCATCAACCCATAACGTCCCACTGCTGAGCACGAGTCTCACGAGCCTCACTTTCGTGAGGAGGGTTAGGCCATAATCCACAACGGGGGCCAGGTCCAGATATGAAAATGACTTCAACGAAATATACAAAAAGTCTATGTTATATTTTGAAAATACTATCATGCTGTATTTGTGGCCACCCTGCTAATTAGATTTTATCAATAGCACAATCATGATTGTTTGCTTTTGTCGGAGCACGTTAATCCAGGCTCTACGAGTGTTTTTGTCGCAGATAAGCTTCTATTTTTGGAAAATCGCAACTGTGTTATAAATATAATGCTGAATTTCACCTCACTTTACCTATATCGGACCAATAACACGTCGAATGGTATTCGAAATTAAATTCGTTCGAACCTCCAAGGTAGAGAATGCTACTTAGCATTCAGTCCTCCTTGTAGTTGTTATTTATGTGCTAAGGTATAAATAAATAAAGGTTGACCCATGTTAGAACCCTATTGACTATGGCTATAAGCTCATAATGCAATGATGTCATCCACAGACACCATTGGTTTTTATAGTTTCATCATCCGACTTCGAGAGGATGGGTTAGTGTATTTATCGGGAAGAATGAAAAAATAAAAAATCAGTAAAGCTGTTTTGCTCATTCTTTACGAAACGAAAAAAATACTAAACTTTTTTTTTATTTATTTCTTTTTCCCTGTCTGAAACTATAACACAGTCTTGCCGATTTTAGGTAGGCATAGTTTTCAAATGATGTTTTTTGACAATGAGGTCCTTTAATGAAAGCGCATATAAATTGCAGGATAACATTGTTCCGACACACGTGTGTCGTGTGCGCGAACGCAGCTGCGTGCACGTGTGTGCGTGTCGTCACAAATTTGTCATACACTGAAAATAATTGATAAGACAACATTTTTCTAAATGTACTACTTTAAATGAATGAACCACGTCTTAATATATTGAATCACCTACAAGTATATCAAGAAAAAAGGGATATAGAGTCTAAAAATGGTATCTAATTGAGATTAATTAAACAGGCGATGCTACAGAAAACGTTCATACTTGTTATTTACAAGTTTGCGGCGTGTCCCAATATTATTTTAGATGTTTAGGCTGTTGCTGGTGGCAAGTAAACTACACTCATTTGCAATTCTTCTAGTCGGGTAATAAAAGCATTTCTTTCAGAAACAATTAATGTTCGTCGAATTCTCAGTTGTCAAGTAGTTCTCACCAACATCTGCAGTGCAGCATTTTGGGCAATCGTCTTGGATGAATGTGCCTTGCAGATGGCAAAGATAAGCGGTTACTTCAAAGTTTGGCCTCCAGGAATATCGGGTAATTATGGTAGAAGAGCTGCAGCTGAGTAAATTTGTACTTATTCGTCACCCTGTTAATTTAGCCCTAAAATAAGTCAGAATATAGCAGCGGACAGCCCCCAGACCGGGCAGACCGGGCCCCCGTAGTGGATTAAGGCCGAAAGGAGACCCGTGCTCTGCAGTAGGCCGAAAGGTATGGGTTGATGATAGTTAGGTATTCGAATCGAATATAACACTCAATTACATCGCTAAAGGGAAAAGTTAAACCATTTAACTGTGCTTTAATCAAAGCTTTAAATATGTTGGTGAACTCCAGCCTATAGGAACTGAATTCTTGAAACCTATAACACATTAAAAATCTAAAATTAGCTATTTAGTCACCAGTAAATGCAGCAACAAAATATCCATACGTTTTCCAAAAGACACGGTGTGTTCTACAGATAAATCTTTCTCTAATTATGAGAAATGGGTCTCGTATTCACGCCACAAACGTTATTTATAAACGAGCTAATCATATTTTTTCAGTTCACCTAAATACGTCGGTTCTGGCAGTGACAGACAGACGCGACACCGCGGTTCCTCATTCTATAGGAAATTACGAAAATGATACCTAGCTGGCGGAGAAAATGTCTTATTAGTGGTTACAGATACATTGTTTTTCTTAGCCAGCAGCCAGACTCGTGGATAAACTCGAAGTTTCTAATTAACAAGAAGCCAATTTAAACATTTTTGTTGCTTAAAGTTTAGAAGTCGTATAAAATTAGTTACATTTACTGGCGCGTTTATAATATAATAAGCTTTGTGTCTCCGTCCATGGGCTTTCATGTCAAAGTGGTGACGGTTGTCTGATTTTGTATGATTTGAATATTGATCGCGGCCATTATTCCAAGTGAGGTGTTGCTAAAAGAATAATATATTTGGCAGACATCCGGCGGACGGCGTTTGCGTGCCCAGTTTGCATATGAGGTTAGTTTTGTAATTTAATTCTATATTAGTATGTTTTAGAAGTAAAATTAAATTTGATTGCTTGATTTTAAGTACTACTCTATCTAGAGACCACACATAGATAATAATAAAAAAACAGTGAAATTGAGAACCTCCTCCTTTTTTGAAGTCGGTTAAAAAGGATGTCTGTGGCATCTAACTAGGTAGATAGTATCTAGAATCCACTATTAAAGTAGACTGTGAGGAACAATTTAATTTAAGCTACACTTTGACACTAAAATTATGTCCCATATGGACACTGATATAATAGAAATTGTCTTATAACTATCCAGTTTTCTGATAGTAAAGTATGCGATGTAATGTCAATTCAACGTAGAAGTATTCCTTTCTAGTCTATTACTGTCTACAAGTACTGTTGAATTGAGCAAAATTTCAGATTCGATTTAACTTTGCTCAACAGTTTACTGATACGTATTGAAGTCTTGTCATATATCAGGTTACTAGTCAATGTGCGAACTGACTATAATCAGCGACTTAACAGATAATTAGCCCTGCATTTCCGTCAGCCCTGTCTTCAGCCCTGAGCATGTGGCCATCAAATGTGCGAACAAGAGCGGCATTCAGTCGCAAGTCCACGTGCTGCGCAGACCAGCCATGTGCTAACCACTCCGGTGGCAAACTCGAAAATTGTACTGTAGCTCTGCTTTGATTGACTGCTACTTATGATGCCTTGATGAGACGCGTAGATTTTAGATGCTATTTTTATGGGTGTCGTTCGACTGCTGTCTCTCTTGATGTTGAGCGCAATCAGGGTGCTTTGCAACCCTAACGACACGGTATTCGAAACGAAATTTGACTGGCAGTCACTTAAACGTATCACAGCAAACCCTTTGGTGGTTTTAAAAACTCTGACACCAGAGATCTGACGAGTTACATGTCAGTGTCTATGTTTGTCTCTAACAAATAAACCCGATGATAGGTGACGATGTGGTCAATGATGGTGCATGTTTTATTTCCCTCGTCAGCTAAGATCAAGCTCAATTCACGCGTAGACAATTACGTCATTCGCACTTGAGTACAATCTCACCATCTCTCTCACGTTTAGCTTTAAGCGCAGATAGCGCACGCGCGATCCGCGACGCGGGACAATGGGACAATGCGAGGGACAATGATGTCGAGTGCTGACCAGATAGACATCTCTTTGTGGACGCCGACTGTGGATAGCCTGATGTAGTCAACGTCGTTGATTAATTGTGATGTTGTCTATTTCCAACGGTTGCAGTTCAACTGGTAAGTTAGTCGTACTGTTATTCTCTGAAGCCACATGAGTGTGAATTGGTAGTGTGTTATCTTTCCATTGTAAGAAATCGTTTGTTTGAAAAAAATTTTTTTTTATAAGTATCGAAGTTAAATTAGATTGACAGTTTATTTATAAATCGTTGTTCCAAAATATAACGGTGCCGTGAGATGGTGACGTCTGAAGAGAAACGGAAACGAGGCGACAAAAAACAAGTGGACGACCGAGATTACAATAAAATATCCAAACCTTGGAAACATTTATGAAAATGTGCTGTTTTTTTCTTTGTTGCTGTTTGTTCAACTGCATAAGATATTTAAATTGTATGTTAAGTGCAATAAAAGTCCCAGATGGAGAACAGAATAGGTATTGACACATTTAGGCTTTAGACCACCTGTAGTATGCCTAGGATCTAGATTGAAAGTAGGTATAGATGGAAACGTTATTCGTTAATATTTATACGATTTTGTTACATATTTATATTGAATACATTCGGAAGTTGTCTAGAAAATGTGTTTTTATGTTAAACATGTACTGTCCCACTGCTGGGTAAAGGTCTTTTGTAATTTTTTTAATAACGTACTAGGCAAATTCTTCGTTATTCCGTCCGTGGTCATGTGCCTTAGTCTGCCAGTTATTGTCTTCGTTATTGCCTTATAATCGAGCTGGGACTCCATTTAGCATGCACCTTCGTCCACAGCACCTCGACTAACTTGGCCGTCCACATTCCCCTTCAGCTGACAATTCCTAAAAAAGTTATCAGTAAGAAAGTAATAAATTTTATTATAATTTATCAAACAAATAGGGATGAATCAAATTACACAATACAAGAAGCACCGCTCGGTTTCACCCGCGTTTACTTTAGCCCACAGTAACCGTTATTTTTTAACTGTTTTTTAAAGTAACCTATGTTCTATTCTAAGTTTTAAAGTAGGTATCTATATTATATTTAACAAATATCATCAGAATCCATTCAGCCGTTGCAGCGTGAAAAGAGGACAAATAAAAACACAAACTTTCGCATTTATAATAACATATAAGAACATAGGCCTCCCCCATAGAACGCCACAACGAGTGGTTGCTAGCTCATAGCGGTCCGGATTGGTGGTTGCGTTGCTGCAGGAAGTTCATAAGAAATTGCAAATTAATTTAAATCTATCATGATATTTATGTCTTGAATACATCATTAAGAATCCAAAGAACATAAACTGTCATCATGTACCGTCGCAGGCGCAACGCAGCAACTCATCTCTGCATTACATCTAATGACAGATCTGTGTATATTTATAGGGCGTTCTGGTTACTGTTTGGGGGTGCTGTCGGTGCCACGTGCGGTGCTGAAGAAGCGCAGGCACAGCCTACGAGCTCTTGATTGTGTACAGTCATGTTCCGCCATTTGGAGATAGTGAACATGCTGCATACGTGAATGGACTAAATCGCTTGAAATTAAACTAAGAAGTGAGTGACCCCTGTAATGTAGCCTAAACTCGTTTAAATACATGGCGTGATTCTTAGTCCATCTCCTTAGACGATTATATGTTAAGAAAGCTTATGTTATAATAAGGTGTGTGTGATTCCTTTCTTGTACTGATTAAAAAAAACACCTAGTGTAAAATACCCTATAAACAATTAGCAGAAGAAGAATGCGGGGGATGCTCAAGTTTAAATATAGACTTAGCTATTCCCCTCCTGATAAGCTGAAAGTCTCCTTACTTTTTGGTTTTAAAATTCATGAAAAAAAAAGTCTCGTATGTAAAATAAAATTGGAAATTAGGATATATTCAGAAACTTCTGAGGCCAACTATACCATAATAATATGATAATGATTCCTTTATGCTAACTGCTTTACTTGTTTAGTCATTCAAGAATAAGGCGGGCCATGCGATTCGATTTTTTAGGGATGTGCAAAGAAATTTAACCTAATAAAAGAGCTAGTTTGCAATGGAACTTTGTAGCAAGTTTGAGCAATGTCCTTATTTATTCTTCAATAATTAATCGAGATCCACTGGTCAAGTGAGACCTAGATAACTTCTAGTTATACTTTTAGCATATCATCGCAGTAACACATATTGTTTCTTAGGTATTTTAAGGTATTCGTAATGTTATTTACCGGTGCGCGCCATAGTATTTTATTTTGATTCCATGTGTTCAAAAGTTTACCATTAGTAGTAGTTGAAATTCAAATGAGTGTCAACAAGGCGTGTTCCTGTTTTGAACGGACATCTGGACGACGGAATACGTGATGATGTGACGCAGACTCCAACCTGCGATAACCCATAATCGAGGCCTCACTTTTTTTTTAGTAGAATACTGTAAATGAAAATTTAAATCCATCAAAAATATTCTCGAATAACAAAACCCAAGGCTCACGATTCTTTGCGCGTACAAAGTTCTGAGAGCTCATGTAGAGCTAAGTCTAGTATTCATATTACACTGTTCTTTCGGACTTGGAAATCACGAAGCATCAGAATATCGAAGTATTAGAATATATCGCGAATGGACACTTTAACTTCATCACCATCATCATCATTAATCCATATCTGCACTAGTTGTTTTCCTTCATCGAAAATAGAGGGATAATAAAGTATTTCATACTTTATGCTTTCTACATTTACAGGATCGTTTGCGGCAACGTATTTTGTCGCATCTTCTTTGACTTAGCTTTTACAATCTGACTGTTTAGAATTTTCCAGGTTAGCTGTGCAATGTGAACCAATTTGCCAACGAACAGACTCGAGTATTTGGTGTTTCATATATACTCTATGTAGTTATGTACGTTGTAAGTATTGGCGACAAGATTACGACTTAAGAAGTTGATACCTACAAGGGTGTGAGTTAACCAGACGTACGACTAAATTGCGGTTTTGCATACAATGACCACAGAGATAATAGGAAATAATAGAATTAAATTAGTCATACCTGACACATATGTTTAAATATATTATGTGACTCTGAACAATCTAAAATTATTTGAGAGTGTTTCAATAAATTAATATCAACCTATAGCTTATCCAAGTAATCCATTTTTATTACCTTTGGTTAGATTTTTATCCACCAATCCGAACTGGGCCCCCGTGGTAGATTATGGCCTAACCTTCCTCATGAAAGTGAGGGGAGACCCGTGCTTAGTAGTGGGACGATATGTTTTGATGATGATGATGATGAGATTTTTATAGTTCGTTGTACTCTCTTATGAAAGTATTTAATCAAATCGTTGTGTCACAGGCCTGGGTCTGTGGGTTCCGCTGGAGTGAGTGAGTGAAGTACTCTACTACCCAATAGCGATTTATCCCTGAGCATATTCCAAATCTTCTGCTAACTAACTCCTACTAAAAGTACTGGATGCCTGCAATTCTAATACTCGATGATCATCAAATGGGTTCCAACTACAACTTCAAGCGAGAAATCGCTTTATTTATTTCGCTCATTTGCTGAGAATTTGAAGACATCCCGTTCCTACTTATTGACGCAAATTGAATTCCAAAGAATCAATCTGTTTTTTCCAAAGCCAGCCATACCATCGAGGTGACGTAAAGCGGTCGTGATGGGTGGAACTCGTGAGGACCCGCGGTCGTGACCATCGCACGTGTCCGCCGGCCAGCTGTGCCGATCGAATTTATTGTTATTGAAATGTCAATCTCGCTGCCAATGTCTACTGGATCTCGGTCGCAGCCAACGCCAAAGTTATTCCGAACTACTGAGAAAATTATGTGGAGTACCTTCTGTACGTATTGAAAACAGTGAAATAAATAACGCGTCACAACTACATACATAGATCATGATCTCTAAGTGGGATTTCCTGTATCTTGAGAATCTCGAGGACAATGGCCCCACTAGCAACCCGAGACAGATCTTACCATACCCACTATTTTGTGCCGTACATTCTAGTAGCTTACTTTACAGTCTAGTCTAGGTTGATAAGAAGTCCTTACTCAGGTACACAAAGTTTGTACTCTATGCTTGTAATAAAGAACCGAACGTGATACTTTTGTATAGATGAACCAGTTATGTAAGCACCATAAGTGTTTGGAAAAGTTATTTTGACTGAGGTTTCCCGTTTCTATTGCACGACTTAGCAACATAACTTTATGCTCTAGTTAAGAACTGGAGCACATTAAAGTTAGCGATAACAAAGTCGCGAGCTAAAGGTAGTTTACACCAGTGAGACAAGCAGTCACTACCAGTACTGTTAGCTTGTTTGTTGGCGCTGCTGATTCGATTCATGTATTGTAATTGAATTCTGATACTATGAGACAGCTTAAGCATTCGTAATATTGGTGATATCTTAGCACATAAACTGTAGATCATTTCTACTTGCTATCAGTATACATTTCAGACAGAAAATCATAAGACTTTGCAGCTGTCATAAATATCAAAGGTAGCTAAGGCTGAGTCTACATCGGCAAACAAGCGACCAAAACAAATAAAAGTACACACGCAGATAGTGACACCGAACGAAATATCGATGTAGTCATTGGATGTGCGATGTGCGAATTCATTTGTTTTTTCAATCGCACACCCGTTAGAAGTTCCATCGCAGCTCTAAAGATATTGGATCTTCAGAATAAAGAAGAACTGTTCAGAAAAGTAAGTATGAAGCTTAACACAATGTTCAATTTGAGTCACCGTACCCCAAGGCGGATGAATAATAAAGGGTTCCTTGTTGTCATAACTGAAACCATAATTACCTGACCTTAAATAACTAAGTTAATCACATCTTCGGTGTTTCCGATCGTAAAAGCTTGCAACAACGCGCCCTGTCATACGAACATAATTTATTCATGTACTACAGTTATTTGGAAATTGAACTGCTTCGCGATTTCAAACCTTGTCACGATTGAAGAGGAGTTAATGCGTGTTTTGTGTTTTAAAGTTGTCGGGGATTTAGCAGCCACGTCCTCCTCAGCCAGTTTGATGGTTATTTTACAACCCAGTTCTAATTACGAGGTTTCCTCTCACTCCGAGACTAGGACACGGCAAACCGATTGTTTGTGGGAACATTAAAATTTATTCTTTATAAAAACTTTATGGGTGTTCTCTGCTTAACTCTTTGTTGTGGAATTCGTTTCGCGACGTTACATACGGCTTTATAGTCGTTCTGGTATACTCTAGCCAACTTTTCTAGTAATGAGTTAATTTAATGACATGCTTGCTACTGGATTAGTGATGTTATATGACATTTGTTTTTCGGAGAGAATGAGAAGCTCTACCTTAACAAGGCTAGGGTTTTAATATATCTTGTATTTACCATTTTGTGCAACCTAATTAATTACAACTTTATGTTATAATTGTTTTTCTTAATGAGCTATTTATTTGCACTATAATTAAAATAAAATGAAAACTTTATATATGTAAATAGAGCTCGAAATTTTATTGCTAATCTTTTAAGTAGATTCTCAATTTTATAGCTGATCTTCTGAACCTGTATCTATGTTAGCATTATTTTAAGCGTTCATTATAAATTTCCAGTCATCAATTAATTAGGTGCCAAACAAATAATATTTATGGGTCCCCTAATCTTTTCAGACGGATTTTCGTGTTGCCAACTGCTTACCGTTTAAAATTTAATATATTTTGCCATAAATATCCCATTTTACGAGCCATAATCCCGACAGATGTCAAACAAATTGTTGACACTTCCAAAATCTGGTGGGACCACTTAAATAAAAGATTAACAGTTTTTCAAAAGCTCGAGGAACTTGTTTGGTGTGTGAACTTTGTTTTAAGTCAAGTGCAGTTAAATCGTTCATAAAAAAATTAACCCTTAAATACTAATGGTAGAACTACGTTTTGTCGCTGTACAATTATTTTGTTAGATATTTTAATACCAACTTATTCGAAATTACCCTTAAACCATTTTTTAACATTGTAAGTAGTAGGTACCTATTTGATTTATCTATAATGGGTATTATATTCCTTATTATTTGCCTGGCTTAGTTTATTGCGAAAACTGTACTTTTTCTGGGAAGGTTTTATAAAATACGTATTCGGTTCTGTAAATGTAGACAAAACTTTCGCAAGCGTTTTATCATTTGCATGAATACACAGCTGTTTAAGCTTTCATACATCTACAATATTATTGCGTAGATTAGGGTCCAATGGAAAAGCGAAGAAATGCAAGAAAACGACCTTCTTGCGCAGAAAATAACTTATCGGCATGACAGCGACGCCATATAGATTCTAGCCAGAGCAAAATTTACTCTGACTTACATTTACCCAAGGTTTAGTTGAGCTCGTCGCTCTCTTGTTCATCAGTATAACCATCTACGAAAGCCTAATGAGAACAGACGTTGCTTCAATCAACTGCAAAAGGTCTGTGAGGTAGCATGTACTCATCTCAAATCATTGTTACCTTCGATTGGCTTCAATGGACCGCACATAAACTCCAAGCAAAAAAATTCTTCCAAGAATCGTTTGGCCAGTTAAAGCACAAACAGGCGTGTAGCAATTATTTGCTAGTTCCGGGTATGTGCCATGACGCGTAGTTGACCGAGATAGCGCCGGTGCCAGGTGCAAGGCCATCACAGACCAGCTAGAGGAAGAAAAATGTGACCCCATTAATATAATTTGCATTATTCATGAGATGCCGAATAATATCAACTTTAATTTGAAATCCTGCGACGCCCCCGGCCCGGCCGAGGTCATCACACCTGAGAATTTGTTTTCGTATCCGTGTGCAGAAAAAAACTTGGATAAGATGATTATTTATTAGCTCTGTTTGTTTGAGATCTTGTTTTTGATAAAAGTGTTGTGTTTTGGTTTGAATTTCAAATCGGGGTAAGGAAGAACTAGGCATACACAAACTTATTAGTTACTTAATAATTTGTAATCTCTATGGCTACATAATATAACTAGGAAAAAATTGACTTAGCGTTTGAGGAAGTGATAACGATTTATAAATCCTATACTTAACTAATAAAACGTATAGGGTATACCAATTATTATGGACTTATTATATTTTTTTTAATTATTTCAAATAAATCGATATACTTAGTTAATTTAATCTATGGTTTAGTTTTATTTTGTACATATATTAGTTGTTTTATATTCGTTGATGGGACTAAAATAAAAGCATTAAAATTTTCATGGTAATTTTTTGATGTATAGTTGAGTTACGTAATTATCATTAGAACTATTCAATACAAAATGCCTATAAAAGTAGAAAAATCACAAACACACAGCTGTGCGAAAAATTAATGCGAAAAATCCGGACATTTACATAATTATGTTGGGTTATTCCAAAGCCGCTTAACAGTTACTTGACAAGGTCGCTATTTCTATTCTAATGGAAACAAAATTATTGTATTAGTTGTAAATAACTGACGGTTGCTACCACAGAGATCTGTGGTCGCTACCGACCATGAACCTGGGACACTGAATATAAAATAAGATATCTCATAAAAATGAAAGCGTGTTAACAAAAGGTTACGTCATTGTCTTAAATTATCAGAAAATATCTAATTGAATATTAACAAATTTTACAACGAACATTATCTTCAACAACTGTGTACAAATGGGCCGGAGCAATCGTAACTCGATATATACCAGATGATTAACCGCTAACGCTAACTAGCGTTTAAGACAAATTAACATAGATCCAGTTGGCAAAGCCATAGATAAACTGTCAGACGACCGGCAGTGATTACCGGCCTTGCAAGGCCGCAGACCGTTTCGAGATTTAGTTACCTACGTAATTAACTATAATAAAATGTTCCTAAAATCATAATATTTATTGGCAAAAATTTTATTCATGGAATTGTATGTTCAAGCTTCCATTTTATTAATTGCTCGTATCTCAATTTAATAGCAATATTCATAGAATCAAGGATTTGAAATGCTCGTGAAATTAAAGTTGCCTAAATCTGATAAAATAATTTTGACATTGGTTTTTAACAGTAAAAAAATATAGAGAGAGGGACAGCTCCCACTCGATTGACCTGAGTTGATGAGCAAGTTGTTATAATGCCGAAATAATATATTTAGTGCCGATCTCATTTAAAAACAATAGAACACTAGAATATGAAGACGCCGAGGAATTGAAGGCGCCCGAAATGTAGAGTTGGTAAAATGTTATATATCTTCAAGGGCAATAAAGCCATGCCAACAGATGGCTTGTCTCCATAGAGCCACGCAGCTGTAGCAGACACCTCCACGTCACACAATTAAAGTATCACTCAGTGCAAACACGTGCAGCGTTCCAGTAAACAATTTGTTTTGATGGTCGCCGCTTCGCGCGTAGTCTGCGTCTGCGAAGCCACTTGACCTTTGTGACGCTTGGGCTTTTTGTTCTGGGGCACCTGAAGGTAAATGAGTAATAGGTATCACGCTCCGATGCTTCTTAAATCCAACCCACGATCATTAACTTGTCTGAATCCACCTAAGTTTATATAAGATTTGAGGAATATGTTAAAAAAACAAGGCTGGGGTTCGCCAATACAAACCACCTGCACTTTCGATGGTCAAAATTTTTCCATGTTATAGTTAGATGTGGTTAAATCATGATTTGAATATGTTATTTGGCCCATGTATGTTGCTTAAGCAGATTCAGGAGTAGAAAAAGTTTTTATTTCACTTGATAAGATTTTTTCCAACATTTAACAGTTGTCGTGGCGTGTCTTCACAAACTATCGTTCTTGGATATTCTCCGTAAAGATTATGACTATACCTGCATGAACAAAATTATGTTTTCCTGTATAGAGATTTGAGATCGTCTTCGAGTAGATTTAACAGCCGTCGCAATAAACCAAAGCATTTTAACTATACAATTTAATTGGTCAGTATCGGTAAGGGGCACGAGTAACGGTGGCTGTCGGAGTAGAGTACTGCAGCCGATGAATACGTGAGAAGTTTGCGTCCGCACCGGTGCTTCCGCAAATAGTTGCCCAGCTGCGAGTGGCGGTTTGTTTTGGCGCCGGCTAGGAACTTGACCCGCTTGCTGGACATCCGACTGCTAGTTCTCAGAACTGGATAATTTTGTAGTAGGTAGTGCAATAATCATTCTCCTCTATCATCTCTCTGGCGTTTCTAGAATCTGGGAACCAGCACTTGGAATATCGATTTTATAAAGATTTGAAAGAGCTGGGTTCCAGGTGAGTGTGCTAAACCATTGCATATAACCATAATGCCATGCTTTACTAAACTAATAAATACTCCGCTGTTGAGATTTTAGATTTTATAGGTTCGTCTATGTGAGGTATACACTGGACCATAAAATGTACCTACTCTGTTGGCGCTTACTCCCGGGGGAAGAAATATTTTTATTTAATGATCTTAAACCATCATTAAAGAAAAATACCGTATGCCTTTCAGTTTTTTTCATAAAATGACCAATTAGACATGATAGAAGGAAGGTAAAGCGCAGCGGTCTGTAATATTTATAAGTACCTACATTGTACATGTTTCCCAAAGATTCAAGCGACACTAAAAATGGGTATGCAGGTTTTAGCTCGAGGATACAATGTGACTTCATTTTAAGGTAGAAACCAGTTTAGGTCCTCGACTGTTGGGTCAGCACTTCGGGAATGCAATAAGAGAAAAAAACCTCGATGGCAGTCGACGACGGTCGGCAAGGTAGATTGCAATTTACTTTGGTTTTTAAACAGTATGTGTTTTGGTGAACCTGTTAATGTTCTCTGAATGAATATGGAAAAATCTCAAAACGCGAATGAAAGTCAGATGCACCCCAAATGTTATGATATTAGGTTCCTTGCCTCATCAATTCAACAAAATAAAAATTTAGGATCCTTCAGCATAAATCTCTTCAGCCAATTTCAGGAGGCGTCAGGTTTTCAAATGGTCTTTTACAAGTACTAGTAGGAAGATGCCCAAGATCACAACTCCCAACGACACATTCTTACTGAAAAACTTACACGTAGTTGTGCCATCGTGAAACCTACCTTTTTCAAAAGCAAACTCAGGTCCAATGGAACAAAAGGCTTTGTTGGGTTCCACGTATGTGAGCAAGGTGTAGTGTTGCGGAATTCTATAACCAATCGCGTTTGTTTCATGTAATACGATTAGCTTTAAGCTGTTGCTCAGAGGATTGATTCTCGGAAGTTGTACGAATTTGAACTAATGGCTGGTTTTATGATTGTACAGTAAAGTTACGCAAATCAAGCCCTTTCAAATTCGCATGGGTCCTAAGAGGGCACTCGTGAGAGTTAGCTGAATCTACCACTGGATACGGAATACATTCATTCGAGAAAAACCAGTGAGAAGCTCAACGGCCAATTATTACAAAGATGACCGCGGCGACCTCTTAATTCATGTCCATGAGAATTCAAACTATCTCTTATATTTTGTACATACCACTTTAGTTTGTTTACTTAGTTTAAGTCTTGTAAGTGTATTTTGAACCAGTCACCGTTACTCAAAATTGAGTAGAAATTTTACATGCTCCTCAAGTTTTGATGAATATACAACTACAGTCACGAGGCTGCCCATTAAGTGGTGCAGACACATTGACCGCATCGCCCTAAATTAAAACGCGCGTATGACTGCACATGCGTCTTAAATGAAAAGGCGCCATAAACATCAATCTTCTGTGCAATTAACGAGCGTTTCACAATGGGCGCAAATGCAAACAATGCTGGAAGGTCTTGCATAAGCATCGTATCGAAACGCGTGATGCGCCACAATTAAGACTAATTGCACCGCAACAACAAACAGCTGTTTTATTTCACTAGGGTTACCATGTTCTATTAGAAATCATAATCATTATTGATCGAGCGAGGCGACAAAACAATAATAAGTAGATAGCTATATATCGGTAGATTTCGCGTCTATTCTCTGTATATGGTTATCAATATTTGGTGGTTCTCCCCGTTTGCCGTATATATAAGAATAACGATGACTTCTCATACATTTAGAGTATTTTAGAGATCCAACCTTTCAGGCAAAAGAATCATTAATTGGAATTGGATTTGTTCTCTTTTCTATATTTGAATCACGAGTGAGAGCAATTGCCCAAAAATATTGGGTGTCATTCGTTTTTAACCCGCATTTTCTACCCACAAGTAAAAGTAATAATAATAAATTCTGATTAATTCCACTCTCTCAGCTTTTGTATTTCATGTTTAATCATAAACTAAAATTACTAAAGTATAAAAAAACATATACGTTTTTATATTTTTTTTTTTTCTAAAGCAGGAAGCAGGACGGCATTGCCATCATTCTTGCACCGCGAACTACTAGATCGGCTTATTGTAATTAAGTAACCACTATCATGTACCTAAATAGCTTGAGAACCAAAACGTATATTTATGAGTGTTATGTCGTCGATAGCCCTGCAACAGTAGGAAGATGAATGGGGAGCATCTCGGTCGCAGACGCGGACGCAACGGCGGCGGCGGCGCCTCGCGGGTTATCGCGGGTCGCAGCTGCCGCGACGACTATCAATGAACCGGCTAGGAGGCATACATACTACTTTAGTTAAACTTTAGTATTAGCTATCAAATATTTTGGACGTTTAGACATATTGTGTAGAAGACCGAGGTGACATGGATAATTTTTTTACGAAAATACCGGTCTTCTGCGAAGCGTCGCCCGTCGCGTCGTGTATTTCGGTGTTTGGTTTCATTTATGTAATAGGGGCAATTTGAAAAATGACCGATTTTAATTCGTGATCCGATTCACTTCCTGATCCGATTCTCCTCGGTCTACTATACTCGTAGAACATGGAAGCAGAGACGGAGATAGATGGACGTCACTGGTGCCAATTCTGTTGTTACAAACGACTCTAAATTTTAGTTTAGTCCATTCAAAAGATTTGTTGTCAATTTGTAATCTTATAAAGAAAGAAACAAATAAATAAATACGTTTAATCTGACACAACAAACACGTACACATCGAAAAAATAAAAAAGAAAATTACATACAACGAACTTATGGAAACTAAAGGGATGGTATTTGGCTAAGTTATGGCTTTCGAGCTGTCAAAATAAGATTTAGTTTAGTTTGTGCCAACACTCAACAATATTGGTAAAACACGGCTTTTTTTTATATTATGGATATACTCGTAACTTTGGTATTATTATTTAGACAAAAACCTAACTAAGCACTACCGGCATTATCCATCAGCAACCAACACCGTCACCACCACTCACTAGCAATCAAATGCTACCTTATTTAGTAGTAAAAAAATACTAAAGCTTATTTAATTTGTAGAGATTTTTGTACTATTTAGGTTTAAAATTTAATTAGGTATGTCTTCTAATCTAATAATTGTTATTTCTTAAAATGGAGTTGTGTACTATGTTTACTACGTTTCCCCGCGTGTGGACGCGGCGTTACGCAGCTGGTCTGCTCGAATGTAGGAAACTAGCGCTTTATATTTCATTGATACCCTTTGCGCAATAAACACAGTTACTCGTAAATACCGCTTTTCTTAGAAAAAACAACTGGAGTACAAATAAGCAAACAAACTTACGATTAAATAAAGCTCAATAATTATATTTCCAGGTGTCTCACTGATCACATAAAAGAAGAAAGAATTATCTACTAAAAATAATATCAATGCTTTTGACAATAACAGAAGTGTTAAATAAATAAAATATTAAATAACAATGTTAAATAACTTTGGCTCTTCACATAAGACGATATCTTTCAGACAAGTCTTGGAATGGAGAGAAGCGACGGCGCCGGTGTATTGTACTGTGACATGTTTTGCATAAACTAAATAATAGTATTAACTACGTTGTGAGAAAAGGGAAAGCATCACAATTATTATATAGGCTTTAATCTAGCAGTATCGCTATGCAATAAAAGTTTGCGAAATAAGACAATTTTGCTATAGTTCTACTCAAAAACAGAACCTGAACTATACATACTTAAATGACTCACCAAAATAACTTCATTAAATTATGAAAATATGGTGACATTACACAGGGTAGGTACTTATTTAATGCAATGCAGTTTCACATTTCTGCATGCGCGCGCGCCGGCGCCGGCGGGTGACCCGACCCCAACCGCACGGCACTTGGTGTAATGCTAAACAAGCTAGTTTATTGCTATGCTATTTCATAGTCTAGAGTCGCGGTAGAAATGGCAAATAGTTGACAAATTGCTAAAACGTTTTTAGTTTATGTTTCTTCAATATTTTTGTATGGGCAAAACTATCGTAAGAAAGGCAATTGAAATAGATGGCAAGTTGACAAACAAACTGTGTGATAGTCTTTTCTTCTCAACTATTACTTATACAACTCATTCCGAATAATTCGAATTTTTTTGAAATGTTACTGCAGGAAACTTTAGTGAACTTTAGTTTATCTTTAGTGACAATCAATTCAAGAACAAAGCGTAATGATTTCTAATGTATCTTCACTTCAGTCACAATACAGTCACGTGGCTGTTCATTGGTAGGTAAACATGACGTGCTTCCATTTAATTGCTGATCATTTAAAATTAGGGCAACGTCTTATTGTTAACTTCTATAAAATGGCAATCAATTGCAACAAATAGTCAGAAATTGGAGTATTGCAACTGTGTACTGACATAAACGCAAGGATGTCCGGCCACGCACACGACGAAGTCATCGACCACTATTCGGTATCTGATATTATCGTTTTGGTTGCTGTTGGGCTGATACTCTTCGCTACCGGCCTCCATCTCTTAAGGCTGTTGAGGACGCAATGTGTAAACTACATCAGGAAAGAAATCCAAAAAGAAATGGAAGCATCAGTCAGCGCGGGGCAGCAGCTCAAGATTATGAGTTAGTGTTTGTGTTGTTTCATTATGAATATCAGTGCCAGTGATGGATGAGTAATACATTTTTTTGTAGTTAATTTGTTTTAATTTAATTGTGCATCAGAAAGCAGGTCTCTACTAGGCAATATAATAAATTAAATATTTTCATGAATACAGTTCCAAATATTATAAGTAGGATAACCCATTTTACCTATAATATCAAATAATTCATCGTTTTAGGTTTCTTTATTGGAGTTCCGTATGCGAAGAGTTTGAAAAGACATTACATTAGTTATCCGATGAGTCTAGTGTAATACCTTCAAGATTATCACATAACTGTGTGTAGGGAAACGATTTACAGCAGTGCACAGTGGCGAGTGAGTGTGTGAGTGAACAGTGATCTTAAATCTGAACATCACTGAGTGATCATGCATGTTGGCATCAAATGACCCTTGCAAACTGCAGATTGCCTCGTGACAAAATGTGATTTTAATGATAGGGATCATGGCGAAATCGTCCCAGGCGCCGCGCCGATGATGTATAAATGTATGAACAGCTTCATGTTGTTATTGCTGTTGAATAATAATGTGCCAAGTTATATTCTAATGGTACCCTATTAGGCTCGTAAGCATCATCGGTTTCTTTTGTTATATCATCCGATATGTTAATATATAAAGGTAGATTTTGTTACTGAGCTATTAATTTTATAATAAAGAAAAAGTTCCATACATATTCGATGTGATACTAGGTGTTATATACTGAATTTGTTTCATTGTGCTGGTTATTACATTACAAGTGAGTTCACACCAGTAGAAAAGCAAGACGACTCTATGATTTTATACCAAAGAACCTGTAAAAATACTACTGTAAGTATCTTTAAGATCTCCAAAAGCATTAAAAACTGGAATTAATATGCGCCCGATCAAATTTTTTTTTTTTTTTTTTTTAAATCACGAGTAATGCAACGCATTTTACGCATTGGCAGTAAAGTAGGCCAAGCATTGTCAAACAACATCACACGGCCATGACTACCAACACCATATACAGTTAGGTATTTGCTTTGATTCGCGATAGCATAATGCGCGTTTATTCATCGTGGAACTGTTATTGTCCCATTGTACTAACAACAATACCACACAGTGATATAACGGAGATTGCGCACACGCAGATGTTATGGGCGCCAGCCCACCTGGATCACAAAACGGTATTGGTTCATAATAATGTTAACACAATTTCCTAATAGAGTAATACCATAAGCGAAAATATTATTTCGTTTCTAGGTAGAGTTTATTGTACAGTCAACATCAAAAGTAAATGATAAAAAGACAAGTTTCAAAAACCATGACCAGTATTAAGTGCATATAATTCCTTAAAAATGACATAATTGAATCCTATCTTCCTCTCTATTCAAAAGTTGATCCTAATTCTAATATTAGACTCAACAACATTAACAATCAACATGATTCAGTGAGGGACAGGAAGTTATAAAGTTTAAGGAATCAGATTTTATAGAAAATAATTATGACATTTAATGCACTAAAAACCGGTCATGGTTTTTGAAACTTGTCTTTTTATCATTTACTTTTGATGTTGACTGTACATTGCATAAATTGCTGTCTATAATATGAACTGTGCCTACTCTGTTGAAGGTATTGTTTACATTGCAGCAACATGTATGGCTTGTATGGACAATCATCGGACTTGTATTAGATAGCTGCCACTATCTTTATTACATTTGCTTGTATGAAGTGTGGTTTCAGTTTCGGATTTTCATTCAATGCACTTTTTCGATGAATCTCTTCTTAATTGTATGACAACAAGCAGCATACAGCTATAGTTAAATTTTTGTAGGTTAGTTTATAAGTCTATCACTACCTAACCGTTTTCAAATGAAATTAAATTATCTTTTTTATTTGGATAAGGCCGATCATTTTGCTTATCGACTTCAAACGAGAAAAGTGGTTCTTCATTCGATGCGTCTTTCTAATGATTATTATTAAAATTAAACTCGTAACTACAACAATTGAGTCGATGTCAGCACCAACGTATTTTAGCATCTGTCAGTCGCAGCCGCCTGACATGTGCGAGTGAAACAAACCCCTCACGAGGGGCGAGATCTGCAGCACCAGGTGAGGGCAGCAACATATGCGGCGTCGCTGCCGTGGGCCACGTGAGGGGTACTGGGGACCCGGGGAACCCCTCTACAGGTGAATGCCAGCTGCGAGTGAATGAGCCATTGTCGCTCCATTGACAAGTTTGCCGCTTGGCGCGCAATTTTCGCGGGTTTATTTTAGAGTGTTTAGAGTTGGGACAAAAGGGTTGTTTGCTCTGACATTTGGCAAACTGGACAGATTGGCCGTTTTGCCCTCATTATAGAGATCTTTTGGACAAACAGTTGCATTGTTTGGCTTGCTTTTGTACTTCTATCACTTTTGTAACAGGTTTATGGCTTTGACAAGCTCAACATCCTTTCAAACGTCCAGTAAAAATATAATATTTATTTAATTTCAATTTCCTTTCAGTTCCTGTTCTGAACAATTCCATTTTTTATTTTAGTAACACTACAAAAACAAACTGAAAACGTTATGTCATTTTTATAATACACTAGCTGTGTCTCGCGGTTTCATCCGCGTTAAATTTTATCTCACAAGAACCGTTAACATTTACGGGATAAAAAGTATTCTATGTTATTTTCCAAAACCGTACATCTGGATTTGTCCAGCTGTTGCAGCGTGAAGAGCGGACAAACACACGAACGCACAAACACACAAAAATCCGCGTTTATATTATTAGTGTGATTAGGACTTCCTGGATGACCTTACCAATTCACTGACACTGTGACCTCAAACTTTCACATGCAGATTACATCACCGGAACGTACAAATTATTCTTCGCCGCCTATTCTTCGATTCCCCTTGCTTCCAGTAGCGATTCCCATGATTAAGATTCCCCAAGGAGTCGGGCCCTCGGGCAGGTGTCCTTTGATTAAGGTCAAGGTGTTCCCACTGAAGAATAACATCAAAGTGACGGGTCAGTGGTCACCCGGCACCCGGCAGACCATGGATGACCGTTGGATTAAATTAATTATGCAAAGATTTTTTTCTCAGCAAAATACTTTTGTAATACATATTACTAGCGTTCTCTTGGGGTTAGGGTTTTGATATCTTCTGCTGCCAAACTGTTCAAAAATCAAAGCATAGTCTTTTACCTACACTTAAAGTCTACTGTAGTAGTTTTTTAGATTAGGTCTATTCTAAGGTTAACTTTGTAATTGTTTCTGTTTTTACTACAGTGTTTAATCATCTTTATGAAAACATTGTCCTAAATGTAATCATAACATGATAATGGGTGGTAATAAACCTGTAAATATTATTCGACTTAGTTAAAAAGATCATTTATTAAGCCATTACTTCCCCTAACAGTTGATGATACTGAGGCGGCATTGGAGTACGCTCATCTAGAAGCTCCCACCAGTAGTAGGTATATCTTTGATCTGAGCCTAAAAATATCCGAATTCTCGCGATTTAAACCACTCCTATTGTAATCAAATGTGTTAGACACAGTTATTCAGATCAGTAACACGACGGTCGACAACCGAGGGGACAATACAGTGGATCGAGCACAGGATACATGGCCGCCAGTAACTGTTTCCTCATTAGTGGCAGTAATCGCCGCTTCCTGCAAGGACGCACAAGCACTAAACGAGTCATACGACGACGTGTGAATAAACCTATATTGAAATGGACTCTGAAGGAGAGAGGAGACCACACTATCACTTTTTTTTAGACGAAAATGAGATTGTTTATATTACGGCTAAGAATCACACATTGATAAATAGCCGAACTAAAA
This sequence comes from Campaea margaritaria, assembly GCA_912999815.1. NCBI lineage: Eukaryota > Metazoa > Arthropoda > Insecta > Lepidoptera > Geometridae > Campaea > Campaea margaritaria. The sequence continues at coordinate 7,187,393 of OU538801.1, forward strand.
CACACAAAATCTGCGGTGTATGGTAGATTGATAGTTAGATAGATAGATAAACTCTTTATTAAAACACCACAGAACAAAGAAAATTAAAAAACTAAACCAAATCAAACTGACTGACCGACTGGTACTGACTGATCGGAAGATGAAATAAAGAGAAAAATGCCAGAGACGGTGAGAGAAATGTAGTATAAGAGTATATTCATATCAGAAACCCAGGTATCACTAAGACTCTCCCACGTTCCCTGCCCAAGTTTTGCAACTGGTATTGTTTCCAATTGATCAAAATTGAAGTAATATCGCACAATGTGTCGAGGTATGGATTTACGATCGAAACGCGCGTGACCACGCAGTTCGTGCACCAGGTGCGCCTGCGCCGTCGTTGCCTAATTGGCGATTTTGCGACGCCTCACCGTAATTGGACGTCATTTGTGAGAATTGCTCCATGATTGGCAGATATAAACGTCAAGTAAACGTCACCTCGTACGACGGTAGTAACGACACGACTATATTGTTTCGAAACTCAAATGATTTCTCATAACTATCGGTGAATGTAAGTGGTTTATTATTTTCGTGATTGTACGGTTGAATACAGCTTTTTCTCGCTAATTCACTGAAGCAATAATTCGTTAATTATTATAGTATGTTAGTAATAACTACTGAAATGTTGCCAGCAAAGAAAAATCAGTTAACGGATCACCTCGTGCTTACAAACCATGAATCCTGTGATTCACTTTTTCAACTTTTACCGGTCATTCACCAAAAGGCACCAAAGCGCAACGAAGAAATTATGACTGAAGGTGCGGTAAGGAATCACGGTGCCTACACACCCTAAAGGAAACAATTGAAGGATAATCAAGGAGTCATGCAGACGTTTAGATCAATTGAAGACGTTAGAGGAACTTCGGCGACTGGCCACCCTCCCAACTCGCAGGAAGTCCAATTGAGTGATGGCGTGATTGCAGCCGCGGTCCTAAGTGCTAGTTGACGATCGACGATGTCTTGAATTTGAAGCGTCGCTTTTATGGTGTGAGTCAGATTTATGATTGTAATATACGATTTTTAGGGCCCGTTAGTGTCATATAACCATCTTAGCTATGTCATTCCTCCCTATTGTACGATCGTCTCAGTGTCACACTTAAATTATAACTAAACTGTTTTCTTCGTAATTTATGTTCAATAAAGAGCTTATTTTAGATATATGATTATCGACTTATTAAAATTCTAAATTTATGTCTTGTAAATTAAAACGTCTGCTTATAAGTATTCAACACCCTACCGCTTGTTCCAGAGTATCCGCTTTAGTGCACACTGACATAACTGAATAAGCCAAAGGCGTGCACAAAACAGTGCGCATTGCCTCTGGTCACGGCATAGAATACATATAGTACCTACTCTACATAGTCACGGGGTGAGCACTCTGATTGCCTTCTTGGGATCTCCACCGATGTACAAGTCCGTTTCGGTGCCGCTCCGGTGCGCGATGGAAACTCACTGCGTGGAACCGTAATAATACACCTGTGGAATTGTTCTACAATTCATTGTCTATGGCAGTTGACATTAAATTAAAAAGACCACTTTCATTATAGGCTTAGTTTGTTTATTATCTTATCTAACATGGCCACCTAACACTACTGGTGTGAGTAAGAATGCTCAGATTCCTCCGAAAGCTCCAACTGCAGTAGAAGGATGAAAACTAAATGTCTTTAATAGGTACAATACAATAAAAATTGTAGCCATTACAAACAACTTTTATTTTGAGACTGAAAATAATGACCCATTCACGAAACTACTGGCGAGTCACCATACAAAACACTTTCAATATCACTTTGATATAAAACCTCGTATTTTTTATTGTGTACTTTATTGCCTCTTCTGTCTTCTGGCCTTATTTCCCACGGCCTTGCAGGACGCGGGGCTTGAAGGATATCCGCAACACCGGCACAGGCGCATCCATTTCCAACACGTAGACTAAATAACAGTTACTATGAAGAAACCTACCAAAACGACCACAGCTTAGGTGCTATTACAAAAACACGCTTCATTGGCGACACCGCTGTACCATAAAATTGCCTTGTTGTCTATGAATTATTGCTAATCTTTTGTTTTTAGTTTTACGGAAGTACGGTTAGCGGTATGGCCCTTTTTACACTACCAATATTATTGATGATACAGATATCGTGATATTTTCATCAATGTAACTATCGAGGCCGTAATCCTAGTATTGACATCAGTACTACGTTGAGCTCGTAATTTAAAATTAATTAATTTAATTATTTATTTATTTAATTTATTTTTTTCGTCTTAAATACTGATTACCGAAAAAAGAGTTTATTTAAACAAAAATATAATTATAGCAACTGGAACTAAAAAGTAGAAAAGTAATTAATGTTATATTGTAAAAAACTTACTCACTGTCAAAATTATTGAAGCCACGCCCCTTTAGATCGATATTAAAAAGTTTTGAAATCCGTCAATAATATCGCGATACCGTCAATACCATACCGTCATGCCAATAACTGGATCACGATACCTAGTATCGCGTGAAATGATTGATAGTGTGAAAGGCCCCTAAAGTTTTTTTGTCCTATCAAATTGGGCAGACAGTATACGGCTAAGTGGCTGAGGCTATACGTGCGTGTCCTTGGAGTGAAAACCGTGGGAACCAAACAGCAGCGAAGCCTCTGTACACTTCAGGCTAAGATTAAAGTTTTACATACTAAGAGTCAGCCTATCAAACAAATTACAGATGTTAAATCTTGTAGAGATGTTCCGGGGGTTGTTGAAGTTGGAACCGGAGTCGGAGTCGGAGTCAGAGGTGCTAGCAATAGACAGATGTGTTAAGGACAGGTCAAATAAAATAAAATAGTACAACCGATATTCAATCAGCCTGTTTAATCAAACAGTAATAAACATACTTGACATAGGCAAAAAAAAGAATTATGTTTTCAATGACAGTTAGAAAATTTAATCAAATAAATTGATTTTCAATCCCGACCTCCCATTAAAACCTCCGATTCAAAAGTGTTGGAGCCGAAGTCGGAACCGGAGGTATATAATATCAGTCGGAAATTCCGACTTATCGGAGCCGGAGTCGGAACTTCGTAACATCCTTAAAACCAAGACAAAAAAAATAGGTTAAATAAAGAAAGAAAAAAACAAGTTGTAAACAAGAAAACCGTACGCAATCAAGGTATGTTCGATTAAAAACTAATCTACAGACTGTGTAGACAACTACTTCTAAAAGGAATTTACGATGCGAACCACATAAAAGTTAACCAGACTCCGGCTCTACAAACATTAGTACTGTAAATTCGGAACCACCAGTTGTTTTTCCGCCGTTAAATCAGTTGGATCAAACATCTGACAGAGTAATGTATTTTCAGTACAAACAGTTCAAAGTAGAGTCACATACAGTCGTACAAGAAACTCGCGAGCATTTTAGTACGGTGTATTTCTTGGATCGTTCTTCGCACATTTATTATGTACGTCACTTGTTACAATTAAAATTTTATTGACCTTGCAGAAATAATACTTCGTTTTTTAACAGGTCAAATTTTGGAGATTACTATTTTTTTCAGTTTTTTTTTTTACATAAAAACATTTATTAATTATTTATATAGAAAAGTCATTACAACGCAGTTTTACAGATGATTTTAATATAAAAAAGACTAATGTAAACAGCAAAATTGATTTTGGGGAGATATTGATCAACTTTTTAACTTACAAGATTATTAAGATTTAACGTCGGTAAAAAATAGAGATGTAGGACGCACATACGAGATATTCAGATCAGGTAAATTGGCAACTATGTACCACAGTTCATTAAAAAACAAACAGAGTCAAATAAGATCTCCGCCGAACAAATCTGCAAGCTCACACGCGTGTCCCTCCCATTTAACTGTGGCTTTGAAAATTAGGCGCACACGCGCCGTGAAAATCGTTTGTTTCTAGTTGCATAGTATTAATAATTGAGATCACAAAGAGCAGATCGCTTTTGGAATTGCAGGCGATGTGTGTGGCCGCCTTTTGTTGGTCTGGAGACGCTGGAGTTGGGCACACGCTGTTATTTGTAGTCGATTAGAAAAGCTTCGGTTCATCAAGCATCGAACATGAATTATTCATACTTAGATTTCACAATGAAAAATTCACAGGGGTATAATTAATTATGCACTTATGATATGAGTTTTTAAGATTACATAATATATTATCTACGTATTACCTAGTTAGCTAATTAAACTTTCAGATTAGATTGAAAATGTTTTTTCACTCGCTGGCGGTTGTAAAATGTTCGTCCCATATCCCATTCATCAATACAAAAATACTTGGCGCTATGTGCGTTGACGCTTTGTGATCAAAGTCATTATTATTTTCTAGTGACCATTATTATGAACGTAATCTAGTCTAAAGAGTAATAAAATGGTATTACTTTGAGTAATAATAACTTCTGAATATCATTAATTTTATTGCAAACGCTTGATATGAGGGTACTTACAAGCTCTATAGGTACCAAATGCCACTACTGATAATTGCTGACGAGTTCAATTATCTATCAATATTCAATTATTAATATGCAACATTTCAACTAATTTGAACAACTATATCTAGAAGCTTTCCTAAATATCATTATCAAAACAGCAACGACACCTGAAGTTAAATAAAATCATTTCAAATAACAAGCTTTCGACTTACTTATTTAATTTATGACTAGAGCCATTAACAACAGTCCATTCCAATCATCTCCGTGTTGTCATTAAATAGTAAAGTATATTGCGAAAGATAATTGATGGTCACCCGTGCTAGGTATAGCATGCGCAAGCGCCGGCACCTGCACAGCTTCCCACGGTACATCACTGCATCCTTGCGGTATTGCTTATGTCACATCGAGCCGGGTTTTTCCACCGTTCCGGTTTTTATATTCTAACATGTACTCGTACCGGATTTACAAGGTTTCAAAGTATAGAATAAGTAACAGTACAGGTGTTAGGTAATCCGCAAGCAGGGCTTCGGGGCGACTGGTTTTAATGTCCATGCCTTTTTCGAATTTATTTTGAGACTTATGGAGAAGGATTATGTATCGTTGTCAGAAAAATTGCCATAAATATGCTTCAATTGGCGATTGATTGGCGAGATATTAGTATTAAAATAAAACTCAATAAAATGTATTACTGGTTACAGTTATAGCATAATTATTATAAGAATAGTTCTTTTATGAACTGTACTTGTAATAATGATTATGATTATGAACTAATGATTATTAGTTCAGCCTTTAGATGCACAGAAATATTTCATGTTCCATTCAGAACTCTCTTCTTGAATAGGTTATTCATCACATGCACTAGCTTTAAACTCTACATTTCTTCAGTATTATAATCTTAGATGTATATTTAGAGATCATGCTTCTTAGACAAAGTTATTATAAAACCTAACCACTCTGCTTTTCTTATTCAAAAATAAAGAATTCATGATATACGTTGAGTTGATCAAATAAGAATCAACTCGATCATTTTATAATCCAGTGCGTGCACCTGTTAATGTTTCCCACGATTTCTTCTGTTTAGTAATTGTTACACACAATGATGGGAAAACTTTTGCTTCACAGGTTCCTCGTAAACACTGCATGGTGGAATACCACTTTCTTTGTTGATGAAGAAATAGTAAACATATTAGGTAATGTTCAACATGAATACATAAGTCAAATGTCATTAATACTCTATCAAAGGCAACTTACTTTAATAGTAGGAAGAATTAGGTTACGATTACAATGAGCCTGTATTATTCCATTGTTGGGCAAAGACCTGCGACATGACTTCCAGACAATGCGATCCAGCGAAACTGGACTAGTACTTGCTAAAGGCACCAACTTCACCTAACTTCAGTTAGGTGCGCTAAATGATAGCTAACTACCACAACGTAACACTAACTAACTACCACATACAACAATTGGAAAAACTACAAACCAATACAGACGTTTAGGTAGCCCATTGCCAGCAGTTAGGTAGCGTAGATGCTGATTAGATTTTAGATAGGGTTCTCTCATATCTTGTCAAAGCAAAAAGCCCATATCCGTTAGCACTTTTACGTTTTGTTTTTATCTAACAAGTAATTTCCAGGTGGTATAAGCCTGGCAATAAATTAGTCTATCGCACAGGAGCTGGTAGAGATTTCCTGAGGCGCGCGCGCACCTGTCTGCTGTTCCCACACGTCGTTCAATGAACGAGTTTTTTGTTCATTTGCAATGTTTTTAGTTTGCAAAGGATGTAGTATAGCTGGTGCTAACTGGTTAATGCGAGTGATTGGATTTGAGATCGCGTAATGGCGTTGTTTTTATTGGGTATTGAAATAGAACATGTTTGTGGAGATTAGATGTCTGCGATGAAGTGTTGAAAGATGGCCGTAGGCATCAATTAATATTGGTAATGTTGCTTTACTATCTAAATCTATTAAATAACGAACTTGTATATTTTATATAATCATTACCAAAGATATCAGAATAAGGAACTGACTCACTGAATTTCACAAATGAAAATAAGTAATAATTATAATACTTGTATCATAAATTCCAAGTCATGATTAACTAATATACATTTTCAAATTGGTCAACTTGCACTTCTACTCAAAACTCCCAAAATGAAAATTTGCTAATAATAATTTTGCAATTTAAATAAACCGCCGCACCAAAACCCTATCAAGCCTGCACACGGCATCAAAACCTTATAATTATGTGCATATTTTCGGTAGCCAAGGTCTCGACGGATGCAGGACACGTATGACTCCCTACTCCAGATACACCTGCGCATGTTCCCACGGTGACTTGATTATTAACAAGTGGTCAATGTCGTTAATATGGGAGGAATCGGTTACAGTGGCAGTTTGATGATTTCATAATAAAACTTTGTCATGGCTTGGTTTCAACGCCCTAGACATTTTTACGGAAATCCTTGCATTCTTACATTATCTATCAAATTGAGTGAACTTAGAAAAGAAGTATCAAATTGGTGCGCTCTAATTTCTTCGTCTTCAATTTCTAAGAGAAAGCTCGTAACGTCATGACATTACATCCACCTGTTGCCAGTAAAGCACAAAGTTATCTTATTAGACAATCATTTCCAGCTAGCTGGGGATAATAGCATCAGTCAATTGCACGCTATCAGATTTCTCGACCGAATACCGCCTGTCAGGTAGATGAATGATCGCCTTTCGCGTTTTATGCTCGAAGCACATTCGCGAGACCATGTCGTTCCAGTAAACCATAAAGGCTGTATGTCCAACAGTTACTGACTTCAAAACGAGTTCCAGGCAAGTTTTCTGAGTCCTTACGACGCTGTCAATGAGGGACGTAGCTAGGATTTGATATCGGGGGTATATTGGGGCAAATTTTATATTTGATGAAGAGACAACAGTCAACACAGTTCTTGTACAAATTCCGCTCAGCTACAAAAAAATATTGTTAATTCTGTCCAAAATTTTCGCTTTTGCCACTCTCGTATGATTCGCTGATATTTAATTGAATTGAAAGTGCATTACTTTTGAATAACGTAATGAGGCATAGCTTAGGTAGGATGATTGAAAATCAAAGAGCAAAGGTTAGCTGATACTTATGTAATTAATTTTCTAAAAAGCCCCATAAGTCCTGTCCAACTACGTCCAGGCTTTCAATGCGTGAAGCTCGCTTAAAAAGTTAATTACCCACTTCATGAGAATAATCTGATCATATCGGTGCGCCATTTATTTTCCTTACGTGCTTTGTACACTTTGTAAAATATTTTTCTTGGAGATTGAATCGATATCCTTTAATTTATAGTTTGTTCGGAATAAGTATCTTGCAGGAGAGTGGCGCTAATGAGCGTTATTGTTCATTGGATTAAAGGTTGAGAAATGTCGGTTGCTTTCAGAAATACCAGTGTATTTGCAAAGCCGATTCGCCCAAGATAAGTTGCTTGCGAGTGTAGGCCAATTTAACAATATTGGTCCACTTTTATGGACGTATACGAGATCACCTCTACAAATTAATTTACTTTTATATTGTAAGTACCTGGCCGATTGTCTTGCAAATATCAGCTATGTAGCAGAACTTTTACGGGCATCAACATTTATTGAAATCAATTTAGTCTCTTTTGCACTCCTTATTAATGTTGTTTACATGAAGTTTTTACGACATCTCCCGTTCACATCGAGATAGCCGCCTACGTTCAATTTAGCAACCTTGAGCTGAGAACTTGTACGAACTTGAAACCGCAATTGGATAACCACTTTAACGATATAGTCCTTTTGTCGCCATCGCAGGCTCACGCAGGTGCAGCGGTGACGTCACGAGCTGACCATGAGAATATCCCGAGACTTGCCATTCTCACGCCTCCGCTGGACGACAGCCGCAAACCAGTTCCTCCATTTAAAAGTGCCGTTAATGCGACTGCATACATATTATTATATGCAGGTCTCATAAGCAACGATCACGAAGGGACAGCAAACTGCAAACCTGTACAAACAACATCATTAACTCAATTTTCCTCCTGTAATAATTGATCGCGTGCGTTCTCATAGGTGCTAAACAAGGGTGGAAACGCGCGCACCGTGATTGCAATTAGAAAGTTAAATCAATAGATAATGGAATGGTGACCGGAGTAAATTTCGAAATTACCATGAAATCAGTCCCACGACGGCGTCAATTGTCCAAATCGGGGGAGGTGGCCGTGTGAATGGGCGTCCGGAAGCGACGGCGGTGGTGCGTGTAATCTATTCCAATTTTGGTTTGTTCTGCGCGGAAGGAGTCGGCCCGTCTGTGACACCAATTTAGTTACGAACCATGCTTTTGTTTGGTAAACAGTATGAAATGGCTTCATGCACATGTTTGGCAAAGAATACTTACCCTACTGTTTTTTGAAAGGGCTAACAGTTTCACTCATTTATATTAATAGCAAAAGAACATCCGAATAGGAGCTTGCGACGAAATCGAAGAACGCACAGTTTCAATGTTTGTAATAAGTCTTGTCTACTAGGTGTGAGTCCAAGGATTACCAGCAAGTAGCATTACCAGCTCTCTGCTTAGCTGGCCTAGTTCACTTCTTGCAATAAACCAAAAGCAGTGCACTAAACAATGCAGCCAAACTGCAATACATCACAGTAATAACGCAGCCCGTATAACAATTACGATTTCGTTTGATGTTTGTGATCTGACTTGAACTGCTAAACGTCTTACATTTGAGGTTGACTGCTATTTTACAGTTGCACCGATACTGTTTGTGGTCTTATCGATAGTAATACCGACTAGGAAGTTCCATTTACGTAGATCGGCTTGGTGCTTGCCGTGGCCAGGGAGTGTGTTCCTTGAAGTAATGCCGTTATTGACAGCGCCATCAACATGCAGCATTCCGTATTATAAATGTATGCTTTATGTTAAGCTTGTGTAATTTAGCTTATCTGGTATCATTAAACACCAAATTAAGCGATCTGTAGTAGTGGCTAACTCAAGTTGAAATTCGCTTTTTATGATGCTCTCGATCTTAAAGTCTATACACGGTCAAGCAGACTTTCTCGGAAGCAACCGTATACCCTTATCGGCATACAAAGCCGTCACCTCGACTCGTCTCATAAAATCATGGAGGCATTCGATACTCGGACGACAGGCCTTGGGCACGAGAGAGCGGTAACTGAGTAGACCTACAAAATAAGGGGTGGCGCACATCACTGCGACTTCACTTTACTGTTACAGTTATAAAGTCATAAGACATCATACTTTATCCTTTACATCCATATTATCTTATTGTCGCATTAAATCTTCTCCATCATTGCTTGATGCTGTTCCCTGGAATCTCCAACTTTATTCCTCCTAAAGGGCGTGAAGAGAATCACATAACGTGCGATCTGCAGCGTGATGTACTTATGTGATCTTGCTGCAAGAGAAGAAGAAGTGGTAAATATGGACATAATGTACTCACTGCTGAGCTAGTAATCAGGAATGCTGAATTCTGCATCGTCTCATAAATAAGACAACGAAGGTAAAACGATGTATGATAATAGAGACGTCTCCTCCATCTTCTTCCTCCATCGTAATTTTGGAAGGTAACGTCAAAATTCGCGTCGCGTCGGGACGCAGTGATGCCCCTGGCTTAAATTTCAAGTGAGTAAGGTGATACGGCGTCAGGCGGGTCTCGAGCCAGGCTGTCGCGGACGTTGCACACGTCTCACCGGGAGCCGCGCTCTGCTGGTCAGACATACGGAGGCCGATGTATTGGACGGGAAAACTCGCCAAGACCTGTTCCTTTAAAGGAAATTAAGCACATGATTTGGTTCCGGAAGATAATCTGAAATCTCAAAGAATTTAGTTTTGGTGCTGGAATAAGTCGAGCATATGGCAAAACTAATATTTAAAGCTACCTACTTAGTTTTACAAAGTAACCAGAATTTAAAGAGAATGCTTTATTTTTGCTTTATCCACATTGCCAGTTCTTGCAACTGCATGCGTGAGATCTGTACCTACAGCTACACCCACGACCTCTCACGTGTTCAAAAGTCCAGTGACGTCTATAAAAATATCGTGAAAACTGCATCGCATTAACTATTCTGCGAATTATAAGAGAAGTTCGATGACAGCTCCAATTTTCATATTGCGATAAGGTACTGAAGTGGTAACCTCGTAACTTGACTGCACCACCAGTAGCGTGCCTCGGGCAATGCGAGACTCGATCGAACCAAATTAATTGCCGGTCAAAACAGCCTATCTCCGCTGTCCGTTACCAAACACGCGAAATTACCCATTGCCAACAATAATTTCCAAGTGGGCACGAAGGTGGTTCATGATCGAGATACGTACTTTTTCACCTCGTTATAGTTAATTGGGCGCAAAGCACAAGATTGCTGGTATTTTGCACAACTCCTAGTTAGAAAGAAAGAAAATATATTAACATAAATCCTTTGAGTTCTTATTCAAGCGAACTTGTAATTTTATTTTCTACTTTACTTTCGAGGGATTGGTTTTTGAACAGAGTGAATAATTCAGAAAAAAAATTGATATATTTTAGGTCACACCAAACCTGAGTGAGTAATAAAGAATTTGTACCAAATTTTATTAATATCGGTACAATCGTTTAGGAGCCGAGTAAATATACACATACATACATTACTAACAAATGAAACGCATTTATAATATTACATAGAATTGTTAATTAGACTTAATTACTGGTATTACCGGAAAGAATGAACATCGGCAATCAAACAAAATAGCTAGTAAGCAGTAACTACACGCTTAGAAGCGACTAAACGATACAACTACTTCCTTGTTAACTAGGACATTGCCTGTTTCGTGTAATGCTGGTCATTTACTGGCCAAGATAGTGCAGTTAAATGTCAAATAAATGAGCTGCAGTGAGCGGTAGTTTGTGCACTTTGCAGCCCAATGGCACCGGGTTCGAAACCAACCTTATGTGCAGATTTCCCTTCCTTCATGTGCTTCGGACGGCGGTCGGTCCCGGTTAGAAAACTCTTTGTTAAAAAACCAAAAATAACCGAAATACCGTAAAATGTAAACAAAGGGTAGTTTTTTATTTTATTTGGCTAAATGACGAGACGAGCAAGTCTTTCAACTGATGGTAAGCGCTACGCCTGCCCATAACAGTCACTGCACCACCCAGAACCCTGCATTGTACAATGGGCTGTCTTATCGCATAAAGCTATTATCTTTTAGAAGCACTTGCGCGAAATTTACACGTTTTTGTATAATAGTATGGTCGGTGGCGTAGTACCTAGCTACGTTACCAACGTAAGGTAAGGAGTAGTGAGAACAGCTAGATTGAAACACGTGTCAACATCGGATGACCAGATGGCGACTGTACGATGCCCAAATATGGCCGAACTAGAGCACTCCATTCTAGACGCCACTTTGCATAGCTGGACCTAAAGTGGACGCTGCTACTGGCGACGTCCTAGGCCATATAAGGCCTTCGCAGACGAGGGACTCTTGTCCGCGAACCCTTTTTTGTATCTTAAAAAAAAGCCATTTAAGACGACGTAGGGTCGGCTTCAAAAGCAATTGAATAACTCCATTTGTAGTCATATAGTAGAAAAAAATGCATTTCTACTAGTATTGTAGTCGTAGTAATTTATAAGAAAAAAAAATGTCACCTGTAAAATTGTATCCCAAGTTAGGACAAGTTTAGCTATTGCTAAGTTCAACTCCAGACAGTAGATAAATATAGTTTTTTTTTTTTTACAAAAAAAAATGTTTTGGAAATTTTGGAATTAAATTTTAATATTATTGATCAAATATCAAGGGCTGGAAGCATACCATGACATCTTATAGTGATTCAATTGAAGACTTAAACTTTTATGTTGCTGCCATTTTCAACCTAAACTGGATCCAATTTAGGTTGAAAATGGCAGCAACGTAAAAATTAAGATGTCACGGTACGATTATGCGACGCGGTTCAGTTTAGGTCTTCAATTGAATCGCTATAAGATGTCATGGTAGGCCTCCAGGGAGGAATCTAGACATTTATTCGTTGAACCTCTCCTCGAATTGATTCCTATAGTCATCATCATCATCAACCCATATCGTCCCACTGCTGAGCACGGGTCTCTCATCACTTTCGTGAGGAGGGTTAGGCCATGATCCACCACGGGGGCCCGGTCCGGATTGGTGGATAACATACCTATCTCCAAAATCATTCTTCCTAAATTCCTATAGTACTAATATATATTGCACGAGAACTAAAGCCCGGATACCTTCTCTTAATTAATTATCTACAGCAGCTTTCTCCGCTACCGCGTACTGCCATCGACGTATACGTCAATGGGTGCCGCACGTAGTGTAATTTTAATAAAGCACCTAGCTTCCATTCGCTCAGCTTCGTTCGGAAATTGGGTATCATTACGGCAGCCGAATAAGGGCACCGGCAGCACGTATACAGTACCGCAAGTCCCGCAAGTCCCGCAAACCGATAATTTACTAACCCAGCTTGGGCTGTGATGAAAACTGGAAGAGGTAGCGTCGGGCCAAAGCTGGTTGGACTGCTTCTTCGTCGACCTCAGCAAAACATCCGTGGATATCGCTGGGAACAAAAACATGAACCAATGCGAATGACACACATTGCCACTCAAACTCACGTTGTCATAGAATAAGAGAAGCACAGGTAAAGTTGTAAGATTTTGCCGTGACCTTACAGACTTAAACAGCATATTTTTAATTATATCTACATAAATTTTCATGTTTATTTATCTACAAAATCGAAAGGAAATACTTTTACCCGGCAGGATAGTAGTATGTTCTAGAAACTCGTTCAAAATGTGTGTGGCAGAAAGGACTATCAAATCCCAAAGAATACTAAAACTCGTCTAAAAATGGTAAATGAAATAGACCTCAATAATGCCAGTTGCCTAAAGTGTCAATTCCATTCCAATACCTTTTCTGCATGGTCATGAGTCGTCTTCGTGTAGGACACGTCTTCATTTTACTTTACATCTGCGACCGAAGCCCACCGGTAAAGTTCTTGATCTTGATACTTTTTTGCGTAGGTACCTATATAATAACACAACTTGTACTTACGCACAAGTTAATTGCCTGTACTAACTGAAGTGACCAGTTGTCGTAAGTGTATCGCAACTTAGTATGGGGTTGGCAGGATGGTATTAAAACTATAATAGGCTAGTCTTATCAGTTTGTAACCAGAATCGCAATATGTCGCAAGTCATCGTCCACACCATAAGTACAAGGGAGAAGGAAAGATAAGGGACACGAAAATTCTAAATAATTTACCCACAAATCAACCATGAAGATCCAAATCGTAGTTTTACTGGATTATTCCACGACTAACACCGCATCGGTCTGAAAATAGGTAGGTAGGTACTTATTATGTGGATATATACATCATCATCAACCCATAACGTCCCACTGCTGGGCACGGGTCTCTGGATATACATACATATACTTATATTATTATGATAGTTTGTACAAATAAGAAAGGACAACAATTTTAAGTCAGTTATTTTCATACTCAAATATAATTATAAAATATTAATAATCACTAAATATGATACAGAAACAATAGTATAATAATATAATAAACATAACAATTAATGTAATTCTATGATAACAAAATAGAATGAATGACGTCATGTAAAATGTTCATAACTTAGCGTTGGGAAACCTGTTTTTAATTTCGGCTCATTCTCCGACGCCTCCATAGCTCAGGGGTTAGAGCACTGGTCTTGTAAACCAGGGGTCGAGAGTTCAAATCTCTCTGGGGGCAAAACTCGAAATCGCGTTAGATGCTTTTTGTGCTAATTTATGAAACGAGTGGAGAGAGGATGCAGATATTTAATCAATTATTTACAAATAATTAATTATTTTATTTTGGTGATAAAAAAAACCATTCATTTTTCACATCGAAATAATTTACTTACCAAATAACTTTGAAGATTAACAATAAAAAAAGCGTGTTAAAAAAGGTTTCCAGACCCAGTAAGCCCCATTTTGTTAGACACAAATGCCCTACAACATTAACTTTGCTCTGAGCAATATCCAATACAAGTGGCGCACAGGTTGGCCCTCCCTGCGCCACTGCTTCAGAGAATGATCATTCACTGATCGGCGCTTTCCGCCATAGCTCCGGGGACTTTCCACAGGGTGAAAGAGTCACAAGGACTCTGTAGGTGACCCCGTAAGTTGAACTGGTCGGATACCCCACTTTAATGTCTCAAAACGGGTATAAGTAGTTAACGACGTGAAAACTTCGTTTGCGCGATGCAGGATTTGATCTTTGCATGATTGTAAAATTTAGATCACTAATTTTTTCACAATAAACCAGTTTTCAAATGATTTATAATGAGCAAATTTACAAGTTTTTGCAGTTATTTATTTAGAAATGTGGTAAAATCAAGCTGAAACAAAGTTTCATTTATGAGATCTGCGGTAAACCTAACAGCGCCATCTAGTTATTTTTTTGGAACTAAAGCGGATAGCTTTTTTTATTCGTTTTGGCTTCGCACGGTTTGTGCATTCAGCCAGTGTCAAGTATCAATAATTATTAAGTTTTACATATTTTCATAAATAGGTAGTTAAAATGTTGAGTACTAATCAGTAGGCAGGTAGTCTAGTCAAAGCTGCGATTCCGTGAAGCGGGGATTGTTTTACTGAAACTTCGAAACTTCTTAAGAGTTTTGGAGATAAGACGAAATGGAGCGTTATTTGGGTTTTCATAATTTGCCCAAATTCGTACACATTCGCACACTTCATACATAAACCTATTATACCTACTTAAGATTGATTTCCTAACACCTAATCCTAAACGTCAACAAAACTAATCAGTCTTCGAACTTTCGATCTCAATATGGTCCTAGCTTTTAAAACAGCCATAACTCTCTTGCAAAGGAATCTTTATAGTCATCCATTGACCGTAAAACCCAAGTTTGCTGTTAAGGTACAATGTTTTGTGTGGTTTGTTTGCTACATCCGTGATTCGTAATGAGAGAATGGCACACTTAGAGCAACAACCAACTTTGATGTTAGTGGCGTAAGGTTGTATTTCGAATGTGGCTGTCTAGATGCGCTATCGCAGGTGTGCGGCCGCCTGGTCGTCGCCAGCGCCGACTACCGCAGGTTATGGTATTCATTTATTAATTTGCTTGCGTCTTGACCGACAAGCCGGTACTTATGTTTATCTATACGTACTCTGATAACGTGAGAAAGAAACGCGGACGCGGTTTTAGTACGATTCCCTATTTTGATAGCAAGGCAGTGGTGTCAAAGACGAACCCTTCTCATGAAAGTGAGATTAAGACCCTCTTTAAACAGTGGGTAAAAATGGGTTGTTATGATGAAGAACTTTTCAGCAGAATTTCAAAAAAGTTGCTATTTTAATGTCACTAGAGGTTCCGAACTTTTTTGCCTTTTTTAATCTCAACTAAAGATGTTTCTCGGATGTTCAACTAAGGAGGTAAGGAACTTTCTAACTTCAAAAAAGGAGGAGGTTCTCAATTCGACTGTTTTTTTTAAAGAACCATGAAATAGCTTCAGAGTGGTGAAAGGAAAGCAGAGCGATCGTATTATGAAACCGATCTTATTAAAATTCACTTAATTATTATAGTGAAAGTCGTTTTGGTGCAATACAATGCGTGTCGGTCGAACAGTTATTGTCTTGCAAGTCATTTAATTATTTACTATTACTTAACATTAGTAAAAAATTAAAATTAACATATTACAATGACATTAGTAAACATTTTATTTTTGTAATGTTTATTTTTACAAGTATCAATTCATTTTCAGCACTTTGGATATATTTGAGGAATCATGTCTAGCTTGCGTAAGGAGTAAGAGCTGTAATTCACACATACAAACGCCTTTCTCCCGTTGGGTAGGCAGAGACTATATCTGCTAACTACTATCTTTTTATCTCTATCAACTATAATTCAGAAAATAACTATTAGTTTTAGATGTAGATCAATATTTGAACCCCTGTTAATAATATAACTATCAATGTTCAATTAATCATCGTTTATCACAACATGCAAATGCTCATTGTTAAATTACAGGCGTTTAAATTATTTGGCGAATATTTTTTCTTCGCTGTCTCCTTTTACTTGGATTGTCCTGAATTCAATTATTATGATCCGTCTCTTTAAATATCTTATGATCAAAAATTGCGAGAAAGAGAAAACTGTCATCACGGTGCTACATTAGGCGTGGTATAACACGCACTTGACCAATTATTAATTATAGTTTATAGCTAAGTATAAGGTACACCTACCGTATACCACAGACTACCTAGAAAAATAATTAGTTAGGTATTTATTTATAAATCCGGGTTAACTTGCATTCGACTATCATTATGCATTTGACTATATTCAATGTTTCCAACTTATGAAGCAGGAATATCAACATTTAGATAATCCTACTGCATGGGTTGTAAACCTGAAGCTTGTAAATTAGGGATGCTATGAATATCCACATCCGTATTCAAAAGTATTGGGTAAACATAATCTTATCCGATACTGCACCCGAAATAAATTTTCGGATATCAAGCGCTTAGAGTTCTAAGCGATTGATATCCGAAAAAATGCCATGTCCGAAAAATTATTTGACAAGTGACAAGTCTACTTGTCCTATCATCAACAACCCACGATGAGTTTGATATTTTTATAGGTAATAGGTATTATGCACAATTGCACAATGTTGATGTTACATTATCTAAATTCCCTTTTACTTCACTTTTGATTTCACGTGAGACAGTCGTACAGCTAGGGCCATACTATCTCAGAAAAAGACCCACCAAAATAATGTAAATTTCAAAAGCTTCGGATATCCGACTACAAAAAAATATCCGTAACCGAAACTCTACGTCTCCATTACAGCCCTGTTGTAAATCATTAGAATTAATGCAGGCTAGCTGCATTCCTCAGACGGCCGGCCGGTCTGTAGCCAGCCTTGCCGAACGCGGAACTAAGGACCTCCACACTGCTCACTAATCTGTGGACATCGCAAATTCCAATAGTGACTGTTGACTAATCTGCAACAGTCGCAAATTCCAACTGTTGACTGTTTTGCAAACTAGTCGTCGGAAAAACCCGAGCAACCGAAATTTATCAACGTCGCTTAGTTATGCGATACGGAATCTCGGCGGTTTGCTTCTATTTGTGTGCGTCTTTAGAAACTGCGGGTTTGCCATGCTAACTTTGTTTTTAGAAAATAAACCTTTGTCTTGGTTTGGAACTCAATCCGACGAGCCTTTTTAATGGCCATTGGACAAGCTAAAATTAATATTAGATGAAAAACTCACATTGCTACGTTTTCTACACAAAAAGTTTTTGCTCATAGGCCACGTAGCTTTACCATACCTTATAGAGACAATACTAAACAACTTCGCTTACAGATATGAAATTCCTCTATGAGTGGGTACAATCTCAAGAATGCTCCATGTATTTACAAACCCACGAAAAAGCATAGTGAGCTAACATAGAATGTGACACTTCCATATTTTATAGCCGACAAATGAGGAGATGTAAGCTTTAGGAACGAACTCTACTAACTAAGCTAGGCGATTTGAAGCAACTATGTAGAAAAAGTGTACAAAAACCTATCAAAGTCATGGTGCATACGCTAAGGGAAAACATATACCTACTACAGGACAGTAACAAAACTTTAAAACAGTGAAATATAAGAATATTTCTGTCTCAAAAAACTTGGAAAACATTTTTCTTTTTTGTTCTCTAATGGCTCAGGCATTTATAGACACCAATCTCATCGGTGATAATATGTTGTTCAAAATCAAGCTTTACTATGCAAGAGGATACATCTTCAAATCTTCATTAGAACTCAACCCTTTTTTTTTTTTTTTTTTTTGTTGCCCGGGGGGAAATTACCTTATTGATACCACCGGCCTTGGGGGAGGCCGGATGGTTATGTGGGGGTCCCCCGTCAGCGCGCATCCTAGTGATGCGCGCTGACTGGGTGTACCCACTAAAAACCCCCGGGATGTTCTCTCTCCGCATGTTGGGGTGGCCGCGGGCTCGCGATTGCGCTTCCACGACCACCCCTGCGGACGTCCGGGCGACTGCCGCGGACGCGCCTCTAGGGGCACTCGGCCTCGCCTAGGATGGATGCGCTCTGGAGAACATCACAGAGCGCATCTCGCCTCGGGACTATGTGGTGGGGCGAAGGATCCCCCGATCCTCCGCCCCTAGTCCCCGTTATGGTGGCAGGTGGTGGGCATACGCCAGCCTTCTGCGACCTGGCCGGCGGCGGCGGATCGGGAGCGAGAGGACATCGTCCTCCCGCGCCCTTTCCGCCGTCTCCTTATTAGAACTCAACCCGACACAAGTTCGCCAACTCAAGGGTAGCCAAAAAGGTGTATTGATTACATTATAGCCTTCACACACGAGCTGTATTTCTATTTCACTCATTTTTACACCGATTTTTCGCTGATTCTGACTTCTGCGCCTTACCTATACTCTCTTTACCAACGAAACTGATAAACTAGGGCCATAGGGTCTAGGTATGTATAAATTATTTTCGCAGCACATATCATCGATCTTTCGCTGTGCCTATCGCGTCCGATGGACTGCCGGCATAACAGAAGTTCAGAAAGCACAGGTGTGATTGCATGCTCGCTTGTAATGGCTCCAGACTATTAAAATATTTCATTCCACCATTAAATTAGGAGGCGGATTAATAAAATAACTGTCATTTTATATAACGCCGCCGCAGAGCGATATTTATTTTATGATAAATGCATTACAAGTGTTAGGCCGTTGATCTTGGAATGCAGATCGTAATCGCTGCTACTATGATACGCGGAGTGGAATGAAAGACCGAGCTTTCATGTTTGGTATATTTTAAATGACATTTAAATGCATTATTATTCAAACGTTGAAATGTTAAAGTTTTAGTTCAGGTCAAACGACATTTTTTATAAGAATCGTAAAAACAAAGCTCAGCATCGAAGAGAAATTAGAGACAAGATGACAATTTGTACATGATTTTGATGAACTTTTAAGTCGAGGCCATTGAAATAGACATTCCAAAGTCTTTCCGTGACCCTCCTATGAAATCGAATTTCTGAAGGATTTTTCTAAAATTTTGTGTTACACGCCGCAGAATTCTCGTTGCTGGAAGGACTCATTAAATATTTTAAGTGTGCTCGTGCAGTTCTTAAATCCCTGTCATTTCCTCACTTTTAAATACGATTGCATCGCACGCAGGACAAGTTATAAGTCGCAGGTGGGAATGACGCGCCGCATCGCGTTCAACATATTAATTTATCTCACACTTGCGCTGAAATATTATCCCAACCGTAGGATATTAAACAGATAGTATACTGCCGGGGATATTGTAGCGGTGAACGTATATCATGGTGAGTTATGGCTGAGGCGTGATGAATGCTTGGCTTGTTGCAGTTCCGTGAGCCAGAGATTTTGATGATAAGGTGGATAGATCAACGCGCCGTGATTAGTCATGACGTGACTACTGTCTCCTATAAAGGCAGTGGTCATCTTCAACTTCAAATGTGTTTGCGTTTCATATATACTCGTAACTGAATAATTAAGTTATTAGGTCCGAGAAAGTCCATTATCTAAATACGAGTAAGTATATGGTTTCATGACACATTGTATTCTTTTATCTTTCTTCAAATGTCTAGCACAGATCACCTAGTACTTTATCACAATTTTTTAAACTTTAACTAATTTATTTACTAGTTTAGTTAGATTACTTTGCTCAATTGAATTTTGATCAAAGTAAACGAAGTAATAGCAACTAAATTAAATATCTTGTTCCGACTCTTCGACGATCGTCTAACGACTTCTTTTCAAAGCGTAATCATATTCTAACACTTCACTAAACGAGCCGTTGATTAGCCGTTATTACTGTTATCTCGGCAGGTGTAATGAGGCGCAGGCGAAGCCACGCCCTTTGACACCGACGCTATAGAACCAAGCACTTTAATAGACGTTACTTTGACTGGCGTGATATTTCGGAACTAATAGCTACTGAGGTTCTTTCGGTGTTCAAGTCTTGATACATACCGCTAGCATACAATACTTAGTATACTTTATTTGTAAGCTTTATTTATGAGCCCGTCGTGTATGGATTTTCTCGTTCACTGCTGAACCGTTTTACTTTTTTGGACTCTTTTGCGAATCTTCACACAACGTGTGTGTTTACTGTTTACTGGCGTTTTGTCGTAACTAAACTCAATCAGCAGTGCGGGCGCACACAACTGGCATTATAAAATTGACAATACGACAGTGCGGGCTCGCACGTAAGT
Source organism: Campaea margaritaria (assembly GCA_912999815.1). Classification (NCBI taxonomy): domain Eukaryota; kingdom Metazoa; phylum Arthropoda; class Insecta; order Lepidoptera; family Geometridae; genus Campaea; species Campaea margaritaria. Next base: position 7,208,140 of record OU538801.1, read on the forward strand.
TAACATTATAAAAACATAGACGTGTGAGTTTATGGCAGGAAACGTGTTAAGTCTCACATTTTTGGATCTGGTTCCACGTCATGACAAGTATTGTAAGGACGGTTGACTGCAGACACTCTCTTGGCGTTGCACTTGGTCAAACAGTTTCTTTGTCAACTCCTCTATTCCACCATCAAACTAAATCAAGTTAGGTTTCCAAACTGTAGTTGGCAGTGGTTGTCTAGGATTTGCACGAAAGTATAGTCCGTGATTTTTGTCACTGTTACGTCAATTAGTATTCCCATGCGTCAAAACGTCCAAATGCTGTTTGGTAAACTATCTGATTAATATTTTGTATAACTTGGGGCATTTTCCATTCAGCTCTGTTCTTTGTAACATGTTAATTTAAGTTTAATCCTTAATCAATTTCTTGTCAAGTTTATCTAGAAACTCCATTTTGAACGGAATATTGGGGCCAACCTAACTATAACTATAATTGTTATCATATAAATATTGGCAAACCGACGTGAAATAGAAGTAGGTACTTGACACGATGACGATAGCAATTCAAATGAAGCAATAATCGCTAGCAACTCAAGCCTCAAGAATTAGATGGCAAATGCCAAGCTCGTATTTGTATAGAGAGGTTAACACCAAAAGAGCAACTAAAGATCACGAGGTTATTGTTTTAATAACGATTCAAATGCCATACACTACGCGTTGTAGGTAACACAAGTAAAGACAAAGCTTTATATTCTCAGTTCCATGAGCGAACCTTTGAGTGGCTTGATCAGACAGAAGATTCTCTTACACTTACAAAAGTCGTGAATCTACAGCATTATGGTTCTGGCGCTCTAGCTAACGTGGTACTCAGTTCTACAGCAAATTTAATTTACTGGGATACTACAGGCTGTGATTCTTCATCATACAAATAAATTGGATGCATTAAAGGGAACTCAGTATTAGCAAGCGTAGAAAGTAATGGTAATGCTTGTGTGAACCAAAAGTATTTGCTGTGAGTCGGGGTGTTGTCGTGATCTATGTAGTTCCTGATTCCCTAGATACAGGGAATCCAAGTTAGGGGTCAGGATCTGATCGTGACGTGCTGTTATTATTATTAGTATTAAGATAGAATTTTCTCCATGAAATTGTCAATCAAACCACTGCTGTACGTTGTTCGCTGTTGTGTGCAGTTGTGTCAGAATAAATGTTTTTTCTTTCTTTCTTTCTTGCTGAAACTATAATTCTATAAATTTCAATTATAAACAAATGACATTTGCAGCTCTATATAATTACAGAAACTCATTACCTAGTAATGTCATTCAGAGCGCGGCTCCACCAGCGCCTCGGCGCCAGGACAGCGTCGCATTGCTTACCATAACTTGATACCGCAGCCATTAAAACGAGTTGAACTGTTTCTTAGAAATAAATATAGGTAGTTATATACTATGGTGAAAAGCTATAGACAAAGAAAAGCCATTTTAAACTTAATTCACCTAAGCGATGATATTAAAATTACTGGAAGAAATAGATAAGACGCCGGTTGTTAGAAGGGCTGACTACCGTCATGGTGTACAATACATATCATATGACTGTAGTCGAACAGTAGACTAAGTAACTAACGGCTACAGTGCTTCGTATGAAAATAATTATGGCACTTAAATATAATATGGAATAGACAAGAATTTTGAACCAACAAAATAAGATAACTATTGTAGTGGCATTTTTTATTTTTTAATAATAAATAGGTTCACGTTTACCCGCTACCTCACCTGATGCTAAGTGATGATGCAGTCTATGAGGATGATGTACACTTACCTAGAGATAACCTATTTACTCGTAACTTGAAGAACATTTCATCTCATCATTTTGAACTGTCAAAATAACGTGCGGGAAATTAGCACATTTCGATAAGTTTTAAGGTTCAATAGTAGATTGTACCACAAGGGAACAATCTTAAGCGTAGCGAGGGAGTCAAAGTACTTCGCTCGAGCTTAAATAATTTTGTTACCGTGTGGTACACTATACTTTTTATCCCAAGCTATGAGAAAAGTTCATCATACGAGAAAAAGTTGACACATTGTCCCATAACGTAAGTAATAAAAAAAAGAAACAAAAAAGCACAAACACAAAAAAAAAACAAAATGAAAAAAATATATAATATCAACAAAATAAAAATAAATATTATTAAATATTTTTATTGATTGATTCATTTATATTACCACTCTTTATTGAAAAAACTCCAAAAATAAAGCGCGCGGGAATGACCCACTTTGTTCGCACTTATCGGGGAGCAAAATGCCTCTTTTCGAATAAATGGGATGAAAAATAAGTTTAAAGCTCATTATGACATCATTATTTTCGGCAAGGATTCTCATGTGCCATAGCGAATAAGGGCTCAGGTTGTGACTATCGGAAAACGCAGACTCAGGCAAGGAGTTCCGCTCCTTCGTGATACGCACAATCCACGATGCTTGCTGATGTTGATGGTATAATAACTGAACCCTCCTTTCTTGCACCCCCTCCCCCCTCCCCCCCCTTCACTATCCCCTTCCGTCTTACTTTTCTTTGTCTGTTTTTTATCTATGTTTTGTTTGCTTTATTTTGTACTTGTTAGTGTCAATAAAGAGTTATTTTTCTATCTATATACCTATCCCTTTAAATGTTCTATCGTTGATTCAAACAAGCGCAACCTACCATTCAAGTTAGCCATTACTTACCGGCAAGTGAAGCCCACACCTAACGCTGGTCTAACACCACCTGCCACCTGCCGCGGCACTTTTTAATCTTGTTACTTACCATACCATATACGTACACGTCTAGGATTACGCCATTACACCCCGCGAAGAGTTACGTGATGGATAGAATTGTCATTTTTTTGTTGTTGTTGTGTGATAGGATAACATTGCATTTTTGTGCTGAGTTACACGACTTACGTACGACCGAAAGGGTCGATTTGAATTTGGTTCCATGACAAATAATGTCAATATCATAACCATGGTGCAACCATGATCTTTTCTTATTTTCCTCTCTAACACGCTCACTGCTGAACTCTTTTTTTTTTTTTGGCTTTTTTGCGAATATTCTGAAAACTTGTGTGTTTACTGGCGTTGTGTAGTAACTAAACTCAATTGGCTGTGCGAGCGCACACAACTGGTGTGATAAAATTGTCAATACAGCAGGGCGGGTTCACACGCCAGGCATGTTTTCGCTTGCCGCAAAATTATAAAAACACAAACGTGTTTGTTTTCAGCAGTCAACGTGTTAACTGATTAGGAATCAGAACAGGATTGTATGAGTAATCAGTGTGACGGAAATGCCAATGACGGACCGCGATAAGGGTTTGGCAAACATAAAGGTTTTGAAAATGGTATCCGTATCTCAGATACAAAGATCTCAGTTACAGTGCCACCCAGAACTTAGCATGGCATAATCTTGCGCAGCACTGCACTGCGCTCGTCACCCCGAGACTTCAGTTCTAAAGTCTCATATGCCCACTAATTTCGCTGGAAACAATGACCTTCAAACCGAAACACAGTAATGTTTGCACACTACTGCTTGGCGGATAAATATCTGGCAAACTTCCCTAGACGGTCTTTTGCAGATGAGGCCTCCCACTACAAAGAAAGCAGCAGAGATATAGAAATAGATCAAAGCTTAGTTTTAAAAGTAGAGAGAAAATAAAAACTACCTCCCTATCCAATTCTATACGTTTTGTACGTCACCATGCGGTCATAGTCCTGCGGCTAATAGACGTGATTTGAGCTCTAACTCTACCACTACGTACAGCTTAGACACAATATACTAAATAAACAGTACTGGATCTCCACACAATATTTTGACTATGTTGACGCTGCAACGTGCAGTGCCCATTTGAATATCCACTTCAATAACAACTGCAATTAAGCTGGCCTGTGAATTAGTGTCGATTCTGGGTTTACAAAATTAACCTCTAGTTTAAGACAGCTATATAATAATTGTGATTATTTTGTCCTTTAATTTTCATGTGGTGTAAAAGTGCCATAAATCATTTTTGATCTGCGTTTAAATTTAATTTAGTTCAGTAGTTACTTAAATTAATTTGGACCATGTCATTTTGCAAATTATGCGCCAGTAGTGTCGGTAGTTCAGCCATAGATCAAAATAACTGATACCTGATAAAAATGAATTTAAAACATATTATGTACGTAATTATCACTCGCTTTTCGGTGAAGGAAAACATCGTGAGGAAACCCACATACCTACCCGAGAATTATTGCGGAGGTAAGTATGTTATCCACCAATCCGGACCTGGCCCCCGTGGTGGAATATGGCCTAACCCTCCTCACGAAAGTGAGGAGAGACCCGTGCCCAGCAGTGGGACGTTATGGGTTGATGATGAAGATAAAGTTTATTCGTACGTTACGACACTGAAGTCGAGAAACAATTTATAGTAGTAACTCTATATGTCATTAAATCTATACTTCACTTACCTATCCTACAAGAGAACATGCCCTGATTGATTGAACAAAGCCGAGCCGAAACAACTGACGCTAATTATACTCGTACTTACCTGAAATATGGTCAATAGGTTTCTTTTGTAACTTGAGCATACGACATTTCTCTGAATCCAAAACGACGTAGGTATGTTATGTCCACGCGAGTAACGCTGCGGGGCGCATATCGTACAAATATAATATTTTTGACATAGTAAATCATGGGTTCAAACTAGATAGTTACTGTATCTGAATCTCAAATTAAAAGATTTACTACTGTATCCATTGTAGAGCAACATAGAGCTACATAGAGCTAGCGTCGTCCTGTCACCTGTCTCTACATTCCTTGCCGTGATTACACGCACCTGTACTCTACCTAGAGCCTACCCTGGCTTGCTTAGAGGATGTAATACTCGTGTTTGCTTTAAGATTTATCACAGGAAAAGGATTCAGGAAACATGTTTCACGAGAGCTGTTTGGTTTTTAAATTAGTTGCTTAGAAAGCAGGACGCTTATTCTAATAGGCAAGCGTAAATTTTATATTATTATGATTATAACAAAATGTTCCCTGAGTCTGTAAACAATCTAAGCGTTACTGATTATGTTATTGCTCATACAGAAAATACTTACCTAATTAAAATTACATATAGCTAGCTATAGGCCCGCGCAACTTCAACTCAACTTCCAAGAATACGATCCTGAAAACAAATTTGTGCCCGATTGTTCCGTAACTGGTTTATTTTTCCGTAACTTGGATTTTCATCAAAACTAAAACAAGCATTATGGAATTATAGACTTAATTCAAGTGCAGAAACGGGTATGAGAAAAGCAACAGACAGTTCTACGTTGTGATAAAACGCTTGGCTAATGTGAATCGAAAAGGAGTATTGTGGTTTTGTAGGACATTTTCAACAGCGTCTTTGTAAATGTGTGCAAGTATATAGTACTCTTATTTAGTTATTGCCCCACCACCAAAGCAAAAATAACTTGCGGATTCTATATTTCCCAAGGCTTCAAGGTTTAGTATTAGATAAACAGTTTTAAAATTAACAATCTGCTTAAACTCTATAAAAACAAGGTTCAAAATAATGCCCACAACTAGCACCAAATTCTCAAGTCAATAAAACAAAAACCCATCGAAACTGCTCCCAACACAGCGTACACAAACGGGTACACATCGGTATTTAATCAAAGCATTCACCAGATATATGATTGGAGGAGGTCGGCAGGTGGCGGCTATTACGGCGTTTCCTATTAGACTCGAGTTAGAATCGTGTTAGAGAACCCATTCCGGGGCTATTAGACGGCAGGTGCACCGCGGCCTCAGAACCAAGTCTCATGCGCATGAGGCAATGCCACGATTTTGTTCAAGCCGTTTTGCGGCGTACCAACTGTGTCGTAGATCGTTATCACTAAAAGGTAAGACACCTGGGAGATACGGAGCATATTGCTCGCGTATATAGACATAATAGGACTAATGGGGATCACAACAGCATACCTACATACCAATCCTCTATCATCCAATCGTCCACCGAGGTCAAAGATCAAGGACAAGCCACGTACGGCAACGTCACCCAGGCTGACAAAAAATCTGTCCTAGAACTAGGCAAGATAATCAATTAATCAATCGTTGAAGAAACCGATGGATATTATGTCCATGAATTCAGTAATGAAGCAAATTCTCATTTATATTACGAGACGATGGGGCCCGAGATTTGGAGACAGGCCGGGCACCGCGTGGACGCTTTTGTGTCTACAGTTGGCACGGCCGGCACCTTTACTGGAACGACGAAGTACTTAAAAGGAGAGGGTGTATGTCTTGGAACCTGCTTGAGCGGAGGCTATCAAGGGAGAACCGATTAGGAAGCTACAGCATTTGCAGCAAGGTTCAGATTATCCGTTATAAATAATGTTTTTATAATTAGATACACTCACACATTATGTCATATTTTTTATATTTATATAATTATTAAATATACTTTTTGCTTTATATATTTTTGAACTTTGAGTAATGATGCAATATTTCTGGATAAATTGAAAATCAAATGAAAATACTAGTAGTTGCCAATTTTGTCTCATGTGAAAATGCTGAATCTCTTATCTGTATAAATTGGTCGTCGATGTTAGTGACCAAAATGACTCTTGAACTAATTGGATAACCTCAAATAACAGTTTAAAATTGATCGTAACAAAGTCTACTAAAAGGCTGTTTTTTTAATGAATTTCTAACATTGTTGATTGGCTGTGTTTTTGATCATAACGTTGCAGATTGAAATTGTATCACTCAGATCGAATTCAGTGATACATATAAGAGTAGGGATTTAGAGATAAACATATTGTAAACGAATAACACATTGAACTCTCTCTCGTGATTATTGTAAAAGTATTATTACGAAGCATTCCAAGGCAAGACCATTGCAGTAGTATAAACCGTTATCTGTTTGTTATCGAGTAAATAATCATGTAACACGTCAACTTGGATATAAAAGAGACAGCTAGATGCTTTGCGTTTTATAAATCTTTGCCTGTTGTCATCCGACGAGGGGGTCCTGGTATATTAGTACGAACTGCATCTGCGCATCAGTTCTTCTTTGACATTTAATTTTTTTTAAAGTATCGCAAACAAACAAGCCAAGCTATTATGGCGACGATGCAGAAGCCCCAAGCGTACGGAAACATTGACGGCGTAGACAACGAAATCAAGTCATCAGCATTGGACCTCATCGGCAACACGCCCATCGTTGCTCTTGACCGCCTGCACCCCGGACCTGGAAGAATATTGGCCAAATGTGAGTTTATGAATCCTGGGGGTTCGGTTAAATGTCGCTCTTCACTTCAAATGATAAAACGAGCTTTACAATCTGGAGAGTTGAAGCCCGGCGACCCAATCGTTGAGACCACCTCCGGGAACCAGGGCTGTGGTCTCGCCGTGGTTTGCGCCGTGTTGGGTCATCCCCTCACATTGGTCATGTCAAAGGGCAACAGTGTGCAGCGTGCGATACACATGGAAACTCTCGGCGCAAAGTGCTTGAGAGTGCCACAGGTGGAAGGCACATACGGCAACGTCACTCAGGCTGACGTGGAAGGTGTTCGAGAACTAGGCAACAAAATCGTTGAAGAAACCGGTGCATATTATGTACATCAATTCAGTAATGAGGCCAATTCTCATTCACATTACGAGACGACCGGCCCCGAGATTTGGAGACAGACTGGACACCGCGTGGACGCGTTTGTGTCTACGGTTGGCACGGCCGGCACCTTCACTGGAACGACGAAGTACTTGAAAGAAATGAATCCTCAATTAAAGGCGTACGTCGTGGAACCCGCGGGATCAGAAGCTATCAAGGGAGAACCGATTACGAAGCCCCAGCATTTGCAGCAGGGTTCAGGTTACGGTTGGGTCCCGGACTTGTTCAAGTATGAATACATGGATGAGACTATTCCTATTTCTGATGAGGAAGTTATGGAATACATGAAGTTGATTGGACACAAGGAGGGTTTGTACGTGGGTTACACGAGCGCCGCCCACGTGGCCGCGGCAGTCAAGCTGTTGCAGTCTGGGAAGCTGCCCAACGACGCGGTAGTGGTCACTACCCTCGCCGACACAGGCCTCAAGTACACTCCCGTTCCAACGGAATTAATGATATGATAACTCGATAGTGTTTTTATGATTAGATACTTACCTATTAATTTTTATTGACAAGATGGACTTTTTGCTGTATTTTTGCTGTATAACTCAACTCTAAGCTCCAGATAAATTGGAAATTAAATGTAACAATGCTAGTTGTAAATTTTGTTACATGTAAAAATGCGAAATCATTCGTCGGTATGAAATGGTCGTCAATGTTGGTGACCAAAATGAATCTTGACATCCGATAGAAGAGTCGCCACTTCGGTCTGTCCCTTTAGTTGACTTGCCACTATTATTAGATAATGGTGTGTTTCATAGGTAACATATTCTAATCAGTAGGTACTGCTATTGATTGGTATTAGTAGCAGCATGCTTCCTTGTAGTACTCTACGTGTTGAGCTATGCTAAATTCGTACAGGGTGTAATATATTTCACTCACGTGTCTGATTATTCTTCAATAAGTCGAAAACCAAATCAGAGCTAATGATAGATTATTCAGTACCCTATTTGCCTGCATACATTAAAATATAATATCTGCAAGCTAAAAAAAGATATGTCGTTACTATAAAATTGGTATATCAGATTTGATGATGCGATGCGCGACGACAATGGCAACACACAGGCAGACAAAACACATAATACAGACTGCGATAAAAGTAATTAGGATTTCTGGTTAACTATAATTTAACTGGCTGATAATCACACGTTAGCTTATCAGCCAGTAGTGGCGAAAATTAACAACACTTACTAGCTAATTGCTAACTTTCAAATTTCAAATACAAAACTGTCAAGGGTAGTATAACCACTTGTCCAGTGGAAAGAGCTCGAGTTGTGTTGTAATGGAGCACCTCTGCAAGAACCTGATTGGGAAAGTACCACACCTTTGCTAGATATTCATCCGCCAAGCAGTAGTGTGCAACCATTACTGTGTTCTGGTTTGAAAGGCATTATTTCCAGCGAAATGATTGGACATAATATGAGACATTAGAACCGATGTCCCAGGGTGACAAGCGCAGTGCAGTTGCGCATAAGATTTTGTAATGGAAAGTTCTGGGTGGCACTGTACAAGTTGACACTGTACAACGAGCAGGCGTGGCGCTTACCATCAGGTGAACGACTGGTTCGTCTCGTTACTTAGTCACATAAAAAAATATTTTGAAAGTGGAAAGATTCCAGGTTTCCTAGTAATTTACACGTAGGTGCATGAAACTATTTGAGAAATAATTATAGATCTTTAAGGACCTCCTCATTATATCTATCTATATTTATAAAAATGTTATGTTGGTTTGCGTACGCTTCAAAAACTCAAAAAGTTCTGCACCGATCGAGCTGAAATTTTAGCATGATATATAATCCGCATCAAGGATTGTTTTTATCTATTTTTTCATCAGTGACATATCAGCGAATATGCGAATGTGCCACAGCGAAGCGTGCCAGGGTACAGCTAGTTATGTTTAGTTGTATAATTCCAGCCAATCATTCTCACACACACACACACTTCATCTTCAAATGAATAGTGTAAATACCGTCTCAATAAATATAATAGTGTAGTTTTCCTTTGTTTGCCGAGATCGTTTAGCTGTGCAAACGTTTGTGGTCGTGCCTTTACTCTGTGGACGCGGCTTTCCGGAGATGAGGCGACGACGGCAAATACAATCGCTAGATTTATTTATTGTATTCGCTATTGTATACCTACCATTAACTTATTTGGTTTAGTTAACCTTCAGAATGTGTATTTATTTTTATTTGAAAGTAGCTGTGCTCTATGCCTCTGTCTGAGTTGTTCTCGTTATCCCGCAGTTGTATTTTCAGAAAGAAAACACGAGAAAAAGTAGACTACGTTAGTAAAAGTACTCCGGTAAAGTTAATAATTATCTGACCTCTAACACCCTCTAACTAGGATTTCCGGTAGTTATCTAGAGAATTATGAACACCACGAGTCGAGATTTCGAGAACCATGGTCTAATAAATACCCAGATGTAGAGCAAATTATAATTAGGTAACATGTACCTTCAAACAGTAGGATTTGGTCGGCGCGATAAATGAATCCGCATCATCGCCTTTCGCTGTCGAATATTTTATGTCCTTATTCGGCAAAAAGTATAGGTAACGCTCATAGTAAATAAATAAATTAATAAATATACTAAATTCCTTAAGCTCAGACAGATGTCACCGAAACCTCAGACGCTCATAGGTCCGACGTCTGTATCTTAATCAGAACTAAAGTGGATACTAGTGGAAAAGACTTAGTGGAGTGTAGTGAGAGGCCTCTTCTGCAAGAGACCGCCTGGGAAGAACTACACCATTGAAAAACAGTAAGTGTGAAAACATTACTGTGTTCTGGTTTGAAAGGCACTGTTTTCAGAGAAATTACTGGGCATATGAGACTTTAGAGCCGATGTCTCAGGGTGACGAGCACAGTGCAGTGCCGCGCAAGTTTATGCAATGCAAAGTTCGGGGTGGCACTGTAACTATTTTGGGCAGGCGTGTCGCTTACCATCGGGTGAAGGATTTGCTCGTCTCGTCACATAGTCCAAAAAAAAAGGCAGGTATCTGTAACACCTACCTAATAATGTCCCAGCAAATCCACTGCGGTCACAGTGCACAAAATTCCCTAAGGTCTCCGTGACGTGAGATAACGAGCATCCACGGGATTGATTTAATCTGTGTCAATATTGACGAGATGTCGGTGGGAACCTCGCAGTGTGCACAGGTGGCGCGGTGGTCGACCACGTAAGGGGTGATGTCTGATCGTAACGACAATAAGCGATTAATTACGACTTATTTATATCTGAGGCTGTCTCAAGAAAGCCGAAGAAAATTACAATTACTCGTTTCTTATAGAAAGATAATAGGATAGAATTTATAACGTTTTATTGTACACCAAAATCATCCAATACAGAAATACAACCAAATGTTAAAATAACGGGTTTTTTTAAATACTTCAATTCTGTGAATTTAGCGATGAATTAATGCGGTAGAAAAAAATACTAGCACAACAATGCTATTTTTCCAACGTAAAAAAATATTTTTTACGATTAAAGGAAACATAATCACGCTGTATAACGTCTGCAGTGAAAAAGTCAAAAATAAAATATACATGTAACTTACACGGAATACCTGAATTTATAGTTTAGTGGCCACTTACAGGAAACACCTGCAAACGTTTGTAGGGTTTCTATATCAAAGAGTATACAAATAGTAGGTATTCGGTATGTTTGTTATTATGACAAGGTTAGATATAACAGATCCACATAAAATAACACGAAAGTCATTGAAAATAAAAAATTAAAAGCACAGACTTACCTACCTATGATTAAATGTATATACAGTGTCGATACCTGGAAAAATGCATTGGACAAACCATATAAAACAGTTTTTTTTTCAATATAACCTATTATTTCATATTCTCTATAGAATAGAATAGAATAGAAAACTCTTTACTGTACACCAGAAACAAAACTAAACACAGTACAGAAAAATTACAATATGTAAACAAGAAACTCTATAGTTAGAAACGAAACATTTTTTCTGTTACTATTTATCTTATCCGCCGCGCCGATTGATTTTATTGATAGTATAAGTATTTTTTTGTTTGTTATTAAATATGTTTCAGAAGTTATGAATTAGAAGGAATATTACACTTACACACTTTACTTATACTTAGTTTAATATACACTTTATTTGTCAGAATTGGTCCAGCCATTGAGCTTGTAGATAAACAAAAATAAAAAATGATAAATAAAAATTGTTACTTACAAACCATCTTTTCTGGTGGTCAAATAGAACCAAATAAAAACCAATCATAAAAAAAATATACATTTCTAATAATGATCTAATCTTGACATAATGAATCGAATCCTCCAAGCATATCGTTGGTCGTCTAAGAAAAACACACAAATATTATCTCCTAATTAGAAAATAGAGACATTAGAAAGGTAGTTAAGTTCAAACGCCATGCAATCACCAGCTCATTATCGCCTAATTTGATCCCTGCTGTTTAATTTAAGCACCCAATTATTGCCTAATTAACTCTATGATTATCAAAATATGTCTCTATAAGTGAAAGATTTTTGATTATGATAATGTTTCAAATTACTGCCAGTATCGAAACTTTCCAGTATCACGACGTTTGGTAGTCATAATAAGTACTGATTATTTCTACTAAATGTCTCTAATAAAAGGCAGTTAAAGCTATAGAAGTAAACTATATTTACTAAACGTATAGATAGATAAACTCTTTATTGAAACACCACAGAACAAATAAAACTTAAAAACTAAAACAATTGAAATTTAACAATTAGTGGTCCAATGGGCGGCCGGTCTTAACAGAATAATCACTATGGATATAGTTTTCATATCTCTTTCTACTCAAGGTCTGGTTTGAGGAGATAGCATATTATATTTACTCGCAATGACTATACGTATATCAACTAATTAAATTAAATAATAATAACTTAAAAATATTGTTGTTCACATACAGAGTTAGCGCTTAAATGTTTGTAAAGTCAGTAAACAGTCAGGTACAAAGTTCCAATTTTTATAATCACAATTTCAGTACTTAGTAAGTAAAGCTTAATTAGAACTTAGGGCAAAGCCAGCGACTTTTTTGCTGACTGTACTTATGTAAGCTGAGTAAATCCTGTATGTAATTTTACAAATCTACATACTAGAATTACTCGTTCTAAAGAAAGTACAGCATATAAGAAAATCGTAATTTCCCTACCGGCAGCGGCAGGTGGTGAGCAGATTGCGCAGATTTCCTACGCCTACCACAGATGAGGTTGCAGTAAGTAGTAAGTACTTACATCGGTAATAGCTCTGGTCGTAATAAATAGAAGGAATAATAGTCGCTTCGCACCTGCCTGCTCGATTACGGTCAAGAACTCGTTACTAATTTCTAAATTTTTGCATCGTGACTTCCCCTGCCGTCAACCTATCTGGGGGTAACCACGTACTTATTCTTATTCCATGCAGTTCATTTTGAGGCCTTAAACTGAACGGCCTAGATTGGCACCATACACTCATAAATGACAAACGCGACGTGACGTCACTCAAAAATAGACTTATGAGAGAAAAAGAGAATGAGATGGAGCTATATAAACTCCCATAAATGCAAACTAATTGTTACGATCTCTTTGGATAAATGTCTCTGGTCGACTAATTATGAGCGCTTAGCGATATTGGAGGTTACAGTTAGCAGGGCAGTTCAGTTTAAGGGCTTAAACTGGATGGATTTAACTGTTCGTGGTGAGGCCCCAGATGGTCAGCTAGAGACTTCTAAAATATGTCACACATACTCAAGAAGTCTAAAGGAACTGAAGGTTCTAACAGTGAACAACGAAAGCTTAACTTAGTTAAACCCTAGACGGTATTGACTAAACAAATAACAGACTTGAAATATCATTTAAATACTTTATTTTACATAATCTCCAATATAAATTGACTATGAGATTAAATACATTAAATATTCATAATATAGATCGTACTAACTTACAGCAGTTGTTAAATTAAACATTAATTAAGGTTACGATTCTAATAATATGTAAAAAAATCTATAATAGAAAATTACGTAACAAATAATATTATTTTCAACTACCAACTAATATCAATACTTCTCAACTACACAATCGAAATCAATAATAATAAACCTTATACCTAAATAAAAGTTCTGAATACATTAATGAGTTATCGTATTATAATTAATATTGGATTTTATGACGATAATTCTTTTGGAACGGGGGTGTACTTTAGACCACTGTCGTTTAGGGTGGTGACCACAACCGAGTCACTTGGAATCTTACCGGACTTCAACAACTTTACAGCAGCTGCCACGTTGGCACCACTCGTGTACCCCACGTACAGTCCCTCTTTGTATCCAATCATGTTCATGTATTCCACCGCTTCCTCATCAGTCACGGGAATAGTCCCGTCCATGTAATCGAACTTAAACAAGTTCGGGACACAACCATAACCAGACCCTTGCAGCAAATGCAGAGGCTTTGTAATTGGATCTCCCTTGATAGGCTCCGCTCCCGCAGGCTCCACGACGTATGCCTGCAGTTCCGGATTGACTTCTTTCAAGTATTTTGATGTTCCGGTGAAGGTTCCGGCCGTCCCGACTGTAGCCACGAACGCATCCACGCGATGTCCCGATTGCCTCCAAATCTCGGGACCCGTCGTTTCATAATGTGACTGAGAATTGCCGTCATTATTAAACTGATTTACGTAAAAAGCACCTGTCTTTTCGACGATTTTCAAGCCTTCCGCTTCGACAGCTTTCACATCGGCCAGAGTGACGTTGCCGTACGTGCCTTCCACCTGTGGTACTCTCAAGCATTTTGCGCCGAGAGCTTCCATGTGTATCGCACGCTGCACACTGTTGCCCTTTGACATGGCCAGTGTGAGGGGATGACCCAACACGGCGCAAACCACAGCGAGACCACAGCCCTGATTCCCAGAGGTGATCTCTACGATTGGATCGCCCGGCTTCAATTCTCCAGATTCCAAAGCTCGCTTTATCATTTGAAGTGAAGAGCGACATTTAATCGAAGCACCAGGATTCATAAACTCACATTTGGCCAATATTCTTCCAGGTCCGGGATGCAGGCGGTCGAGAGCAACGATGGGAGTGCTGCCGATGAGGTCCAAGGCTGAAGCCTTGATCTCGTTGTCTACGCCGTCAATTATTCCATTCGATGTAGTTTTCTGTACGGGCGCCATGGCTTGTTTGTTGTTACGATACTTGTTTGTAATGTAAATGGTAAAGGAGAACTAATGCTGAGATGTAGTAATCGCGTACTTATAAAGCGAGTAGAGGCTGGCGGCCGTGTGCTGCTGCACGCGTCGCCTCGCCTAGCGCCGAGTGCCGAGTCTTCGTGTCGGGCGCACCGCGTGCCGGCCGCAGATTTATTGGTAATACACACGGCGCAATGTATTCAGCTGGTTAACTTACATTCAAACAGACGTATGACGTCTCTAATTGTGCGATAACAGGCAGATAACAGTCAGTTATTTATTACCATGTCTCGTTATATCAAATGTACCGAAATGTTATATAATTTTGCCTATAACCACGCGGAGAGTTCAGATGTGAGTGACTTTGTTTTTTATAACATATCTCATATCATTCTTATCAAACAGAGAAGCTGTATTAAACAATACAAATAGACATGTCAACATAGACATAAGTGCGCCAACTGGTGAAACATAAAAAGTGCAAATAGCCGTCACCCCTCGGCCGCGTGATTATGTCACGAGTGGCAATTTGGAATACTTTGGCAACCTGCAATTCTTGGCCCGTGTGTTATTCTAAAGTCAACCTTAAACACGAACGCCAAAAAACTATTTCATAAATTGGGCTTGAACTTGAATTGATATTAAACTTGCCTCAACTAATTTTGAACTTTGATCCTAGACCATAAAATCTATTATCATCTAGTCCTCGAGCGAGGTCCTCAACAGCGCCGTTTGCGAGTTGAAGACCCACCAGATGTCAATTGAAATCCGGCCTATTGTTAACAAATATGGGTACAATTGTGCACAATGCCTTACATTATTTTATTTTATCGAAGGCAAGTAGAGCCAAATGTCAGCTATTTGATAATTGAGGTATCCATTCAGAAATAGGATCATTGTGTTGTTGATAAATGGATGTAAGAAGTGGCAAATGGTACTAGATTAGTAATATTTGTAAAATTTGAACAGTAAAATTCATCAAAACACCCCGAGGTTATCTGGACGATAAGGTTTCCTAGCACGAGGTGAAACGTTTCGGTTAATTCGGAAAATTTAAATTTCAAACAGTATTTTCGTGTTTGGAGCTCGACAGGGTAATTATTGTTAATGATAATAGAATTTGTGACAATAGTGGATCATTCTTTAATGTATTTGCATTCTGTATTCGTTGTACCTATTGTATGAATACAGGAAACGAGTCGAATTTTTTTTACCAGCGAATAGTGAAATGGCGAATAAGGGAACCTAGAATAAGGAGGTCTTACTGTAATTTTTTCCTAAAACACAATCGAATTCCGAGCAAGTCGTTCACCTTATGGTAAGCGCTATGCCTGCCCACAGCAATTACTGTACCACGCAGAACTTTTCATTGCATAATCCTGCGCGGCACTGCACTACGCTCGTCACCCTGAGACATCGGCTCTAAAGTCTCATATGCCCAGTAATTACGCTGGACACAGTGCCCATCAAACCGGAACACAGTAATCTTTGCACACTGCTGCTTGGCGGATGAATATCTGGCAAAGGTGTGGTGGTGTGGTTAGTGTAATTTTGCAGTCAACTGCAGCCTGCTACATCATAACGAAGGACACAATGTTTGATAGCATTGTGTGCTTGAAGAACTATATAATAATAAGCTATTCAGACTAATTTAAACACATTCCATGATACCAACACTTCCTTGTTACAACAGCTTTGTTACAAATTCGCTGCATGAGCTGCCGCCTAAGTCGCGCTCTTCCCACGAACACCTGCACCAACATACAAATTCATACAATCAAAGAATGGTCGCATACAATGCGGGCCTCGCATTCCAACCTGAGGCTTTGCCCTCACAAATCGTGACTTGTATTACACGCCTCCTAAATGGCCTGACTCATCTCATGATGAGAAGCCGCTTACAAACTGTAAGGAACATGTTTTTTTTCATAATTTTTCAAAGAGATCGAATGTGATTTCAATTTTTCGTCACTATTAGCTTCAGTCTATTTTAGTTTTTCCAGTCTCGTTCAGACCTCCTTGCAGAGTTCGCTTCTTCTTTTGTTCTTCTCTGACTTTGCGGATCCAGTGTTCTGCGGGTAAGAATGGAATTTTGTATTGATTGATCGTTGATTATGTTTGGATTTCCCTCGTTCCGTGCTTCAGGGAAATGTCCAAATGAACCAGAAGTCTCGTTTGTTATAGAATGATAGCAGTCAACTCTGATAAAAGAAGACGTCACTACCTCATTCCAATCAATGAAACTGATCATGATAACAATCGATTTAGTTTTGAGTGAGTTTTCAAATATTTCATAATAATTACTAATATGGAGCTCATTAATGCTATCAATCTGCTTATGGTATCACCACTCATCAATCATAATGGCAATAATTATATCCTTGTATTATATTTCTCACAAGATAAGGAGACGGTCAGAGGTCTTTAGGCGCCTCCTGACAAACTCTGACCACCTCTGACACCAGAAGCAAGCCCTATTTAATTTGATAAAACAAAACAAACAGAAATACTATAATTAAATAAAAGTTTTTACCTACATACCTGAACCTACCTAAAATTAAATTAAATACAGACCCTTTTTGGGGATAAAAACATTATATTTATGTACCTGACTGCTCCTAGAAAAAAACAAAACAAAACTGACCACTTCAAATTTAGAATAAAATGCCAAAAAGAAGATAAAATTATAACTGGCCGCTTATAGCAGCAAAACAGAGCTGAGCATTTCGAATTTGGAATAGAAAAAGAACAATAATATGGTCGGCGCGCTCTGTGGGAATCAAATCACGACTCACGCGCAGCGCTGTGAAAGGATCCCGGGACGGCTTTGCATACAGGCTGGTGTTAAAATGCCTTGGTATTATTTGTTTCCTAAATACCATTTTCATGTTTTTGTGAATATTTACTGCTATGATACCGCGGAGACAAAAATACGAGAAAGTAACTACATACTTTAGTCCTATGTTGGGTCAACAAGTACTAGTGATTTTGATTCCAATTTCAAAATAAGGTCGATTTAGTGCCTATTGTGTTGAGATAGAGTGGAACCCTCAGTGCACGAGCTCTCATACTTGGCAGGTTTTAAAGTGATACAATGTAATTATATTACTATCTATAATCTTATCAAATGTAAATCAAATGTGTGTTGATAAAATAACATAATATTCATAAACAATGAAACAAATAAAATGATTGTGTCATGAACAACCTCTTTAGATAGTTTGCCATGGAATGACACAATTACTTAATTTAACTCACCTCTATCAATCTATTCTACATAAAGAACAGTGTCCAGAAATACAAAATAACGTCATCCAATTACAGTTCTCCGATAAGGCTTTGTCCTATGTCCTTCTTGAGGACAATGCCAGCATCTTTGTTTCTTAACAGCAATGTAGACAAGAGTCAAAGTACGAATTGATAAGTACAGGGGGCACGGTTAGGGCAGTGGTGACGATAACCTTAAGCCCGGCAATATACGTCCGATTTGGTTTCCGATTGTCTGATCAGACTGTCGGAGCGTACGCCTTGTCGATGCTTCCGACTCCCAATCCGACTATCGGATCGGACGTGTATTGAGTGTTCAAACAAATGTATGTAATTAAGGCCTTCATTACTCGGTCCAGACTATCGGATGGAAAAATCGCTTATAATTATTATGATGCGGGTAAAGAAACAAATGACATTCTGGCTGTTACGTCATTTCGTTTACGTTTTGTCATTTGTTTCAGGTGATCGGGCGTTTCGCATCGTTCACATCGCGATGCAAATCACCCCAGTCTCTTTTTCAATTGGGTCTTTCGCACATTCGGATCGCGCTGCGGAATGACCAATTCAAACTGACAATGCCCAGCGTGACGAGCCACATCGTTGACATTTCTAAACATTAAGATGACACCCGTAACACCCGTAACCCGTTATGTTACACCCGTAACTGCTAAGATCCTTTCCTCCTCAGACACCTTTACGTGACTACAGGGGGTCAATAACAAAATTAGTAGGTACTTCTTTGGATTCAAGATGTCCCTCTTCTATTTCTATTATTTACTTATACTATCGTTATTTAATAAAAGTGAAGTCATATGACAGCGTTTGACCAGTCGTAAATTGAAACAGTATGCCTGACATGTGGTGTGACCGCTAACCGTCAGACCGAGTTTATTTTCAGCCATTTTCGAGAACCACGTGCAGCTTTTATAAATATACTTAAACAAAAAAGTGAGTGATCTGTAAAGAATTATGATATCTAATAATTCACTTTTACAAGTCCGACACTTAAATCTCATGTATAGGTACATAGAGAAAAATAAAAAAAGAAATCAAATAGGTATAATCAACTTAACTAATGAATAATTGATAATTGTTTGAGTTTGAAAAATGATATTTCCCTATCAAGTTTTGACTTATTCAAGATGTGTTTGATCAAAAAAATGGAAACGGACGGGTATAACTAAACTTATCCATCATCATCATCATCATCAACCCATAACGTCCCACTGCTGGGCACGGGTCTCTCCTCACTTTCGTGAGGAGGGTAAGGCCATAATCCACCACGGGGTCCCAGTCCGGATTGGTGGATAACATACCTACCTCCGAAATAATTCTCGGGAATTAATTAATAACTTATCCACTTAGCGATATTTATTATTGGCTACGTCCGTCGCATATAAAAAGTTAATTATACTTAATTTTCATCCCACTATCTTACTCTATGCAGGTCATGTGGTCATGTGGCGAACTATCGCAACATGTGGAAGGGGATGGGGAAGACCTTTGCACAGCAGTGGGACACTATAGATTAGAAAAAAAAAACTTACTCAATAATTATTACTAATTTACTATCATACGCATTACTTCTTCAAACATGTATTAGGTGTATAAAATAGAATAGTAAATAAAATATATAAGAAGAAAAATAAAATTTAAAACAAGAAGATCAAAATAATATAAAAGAAAAAAATCACGTCTGCCACAGCTAGCAGAGGTTTCGTCAAAGAACGAACACCCTGTGTGAAATCCGTGGGCAGGTTCCGATGCACCTGAGTATTTCACACCGCGACTCGCTGGCGCCGACGGCCAGTCTGCTCCACTCTATGACCCGGCCGCGCAGCGCTACGAACCGACAGACATGGTCAGTAAAAAAAGTCGTAAGGAAATCATTCGTGGTCAGTGGTCTGTTTTTTTTTTTCTTTTCGGTTGTTTCGATAGAACATCATTCATTCAGTTAATGATACAAACTGATGGACATGTAACAAATTCCTATATAAATTTACATACTCACAATATTTTAAAAAGATCACGACAAAGTACTTACGCTTTGTTTTTATTTGAAAGTCACGATAACTAATAAGTCAAATAATTATAAAGTTTGGATTTTGAACAATAATGCCTCAATAATGTACGAGTAAATATATTTTTTCAAAAAACCAAGAAAAGAAGTGGAATTCACGTCCTCTCCAAAAGAAAGAATCAAAACAATTGATGTTGTCCAAATTGGTACAACACGCATAAAAAAAAAATTGTAAAGCCATGTCTACATGTTAATATAGTATGCCACCCACTCGCACCGAGTGTCGTAGTCAGTAATGGTATTAGCGCATTCCGATCCGACCCAGACCGAGGCTCAGAGACCATTGGCTTGGCATCGGCTTTGTCCGAGCGGCGAAAGCATTGCGCCCCCGCAGTGTAGACATGGCCTTATAAATTACAACCCTGTAGAGATTCTTGTTGGTACTTGAATAGAGATGCTTACTCAGTTTGAGAGATGGTGATTGAACGGTAGCTTGTGCGCTTTGCAACTCAAAGGCAGGGTTTGATCCTCGGCCCCGCACCTATGGCCTCTCATTCGTTGTGTGCGGATTTAATTTTAATGATTATTATATTATATTTATTATTTCGATTATTAGCAGTCGTTAGGTCATATCGGAGGCCCTTTTGCCGGTTTGCATGGCCCCACAGGATACCACTCGGGCCTACCGCTGGGGTAAGATGGTGACTGCTAGCGCGACCCCATCTTGCCCCACTTCTGCGGAAGTCTCCTCACGGGGAGGTTTTGGTGGGTTCGAGTCCCACATAACACGAGAAATAGTGCTTAAAATTAACTACCCCCAAAGAAGAAGTCTGTCGGCAAACCCCTACCGGGGTATCGTGTTTATTTATTTATTTCTTATATTATTTATTGTAAATACATTATAGAGCATATATTTACAGTAAGCTACATAAGAAATGGATGTTCAAAGGCGAGCTTAATCCTAGGTATTTTTTTTCATCATAATTATCAACCCATATTGGCCCACAGTAGAGCAAGGGTGTCCCCTCACTTTTGTGAGGAGGAATAATAACTAATGATTAACTGATTATGGTTTGAGTTTGAAAAAGGACATTTCCCTTTCAAGTGGTGACTCATGTCTGAATCTCGCACAGGATAAGGAAACTCCATTTAGCTCTACCAGTGCTTCGGAAATACGTCACTCTAAGACTTCGGTTGCAATATGTACAGTAATTACGCTGGAAACAGTGCCCTTCATACCGGAACAATCATATTATCAACATATATTATTATATGACGTCTTCTAGCGTCGTACTGAGCAACAAGTGTGATAACTTATCATTCAGATACGATAACTTATTCTTTCATCACTAAATATTATAAAGCAAAGTGATTAATCGCGTCTGTGTGGGCCAAATTGTTATCAAAAACTACTCTAACCACGATACGTAAATAAGATGGTCACTAACATTACTATTACTTATCATTGGAAACGGAGTATACCTATCGGAAATTCAAAACAAATACATAATTATAGTCTTAATTATATTCAATCTTATGCTCCATAAATAGATAGATAAATAAACTCTTTATTGAAACACCACAGAACAAAGTAAACTTTAAGACTAACAAAACAACTTTAGCAATTAGTGTCACAACGGGCGGTCTTTTCGCTGAGAGATCTCTTCCATGCAATCATGCATGGAGAGGTGTAACGAAAAGAACGGACGGTAGTTTCCCTTATATATAATAATGAATAATATATGAATAAATAAATAGTGTAGCGCATGTCGCTCCTACAGCCGTTTTTTCCTCCAATTCTAACTCTTCGCGCCAACGCTGCGAACCAGCCGACCAATGCCACACCGCCGCCGTTCCTTTCCGCCAAAATAATGCGTCCGCCAGCGCCATCTCGGGAGAGCGTGCAGACAACGTCAAGCGTCATCACCGCTCCTCCCGTACAATCACCCGCCCCGCACGTTACCGTTAACACCTAACTGACTTTGTAATCCTTTAGTTCCTAATTTTACATAATAATTATGTTGTGATTGTCATTTTATCGCTGATTGGGTTAAATAAAATGTAACTGACTTTCTATCACGCCTTTCCTATCATTAAAGTGGCGCCCAACGTGGGGCCGAGAACGTTCGTAAAAGTGAGTGGACTGTATAGTAGTGATTTAATAAAAATGACGCGTACACGCCGTCAATCTCGCCGCCAATCTGACTTCGTTGATGCCGTCGAAGAAACGGATCCAGCCAGTCAGCCGGCGAATATCTCTTGTGACATCGTCGCCGCCATGATGGCGTCCCTTCAGCGCTCACAAGCGGAAACGCTTGAGCGCGTGCTCGATCGCGCCCTGGGGACCCAGCGCCAAGAGTCCCCGCGTTCTCCATCATCATCGGCTCGAGCGCCCGCTGCGTCGGCATCGGGGAACTTCACCACATGCACGGCTCGCTTCAGCGGAGCGCCGGCCGAGTCGCTCGACTCTTTTCTCGATGCCGTGGAAGCCTTTAAGGAAGGTGCCAACGTCTGCGAAGCTAACGCCCTTCGCGGTCTCTCCATGTTGCTGATTAACGACGCCGCTACCTGGTGGCAAGGGTTAAAGGCGTCGATCACCACCTGGGAGGCCGCCGTGCAAGGCCTACGCCGCGCTTTTGGTGACACTCGCCCGGAACACCGCATCTATAGAGAGTTATTTAGTCGACCGCAGGAAAACGAAAGAACGGATTTATTCATTGCAAAAGCACGCGCATTACTATCACGAATTCCACGAGAAGATCTCACAGAAAAAGCCGAGTTGGACATGATTTACGGATTGCTACATCAAAGAATACGCAAACGCCTTCGGCGAGGTGAATTTAATTCATTCGACGTCCTCCAAAGTAAAGTACGAGATATCGAGGACGCCGCCGCCGAAGATGTCTACGATAAGCGCCAAGGTCATCCTACTCTACGCTCCCGACACACCGACGCAGCGCCCTCTCGCGGCGTGGCTATGGAAACGCCGCCCGCGCCCGCGCCGGCCTCGCGGCTGTCAGTTGTTTACGCGCGCTCGCCGCCGCCCGCTCACCGATCTACGCGAACTTCCTCGGAACCTGTTCCACGACCCTCGAACCCATCTTCGTTTTGCGTTTACTGCAAGAGTAGACGCCATAGGCGTGATCAGTGTAAAAAGTTAGCCGCGAAATCGAACAATAGCAGTGTAAACGTGAATGTACCTACTTGCTATGAGTGCGGTGAAAAAGGAGTTACTCGGTCCCAGTGCTCAAAGTGTAACTCGCGTTATCACGCGATCGAATACACTAACGACGACGGCGTAGCATTGGTTGGTACCAGTTCGATAACCCCTTATCAGTTCTGCCCGGGTAAGACAGAGACTCAAGTAAGTTGTTTAAATCATCGTCCTGTCGTTCATACCGGGCCTACAGATTCTCTTTCCGTCGGAAGATCGTCTACGCCTTCCAAAAGTCGTTTACAAAAAGGTAAACAAAGCGTAAATACGATTAGGGAATCTAATAACGATTTTAGGTATTTACCTACCGACTTTAAGGCAGCTATCCCGCAGTTATTTTGCGTAGAGCAGGATAGCAATAGTGGTGGCCATTTCCCAGCTGATTTCAAAGCTGTTTTGCCCAAAAGCTATTTTGATACGTGTAAACGTGCGCCTAGGTCTTGTTGTAGGTCACCTAGATTACCTAAATCACGGAACTATCAGGCAAATTCTTCTCATTTTATGCCATGCGACTTTATTAATGTTTTGCCAGAGGATTTTTGCTCAAGTCAGTGTGTTTTAACCGGGGACAAGTCGCCACATTGTTCCAATTTGGACAGGGTCACCGTGAATTTTAGTGGACATGCACCTGTTTTTGCAGCTAATGGTTTTGATTCCCATTCGACTGTCACAGGTGATCGTACCACAAACCTACCTCAGCGTAGGGTCTCCGCACCTCAGGACAATGTTACTGATTGTGTGAATTCTAGGTCTTCGCCCTCGTGTCCAGTTCTACCAGCCTTTGATCCCGACCGGATGCTTAATGTGTCCGTGAATTCTTCGAGAGACGGAAGTGTCATGGAACCTTCTTCTTCCTCTCAAAACTGTGAGTTCTTCATCGCTGATCCAGGTATGTGTGAACCATTTGGAACTTTTAATAAAAATTATTGTCTTCAAGAGATTGATGAAAATTCTCATGACAATCGAAGGCCGATACTAGGCATTGAAGTATTAAATACTAGAAGTATGGCTTTATTAGATACGGGTGCACGAGGCAGCGTAGTTGGCTCCTCGCTTTATGGCCTACTTCTACAAAAGAACCATCCCTGTCAAGAAGTGACTAAGCGAATCAGATTAGCTGATGGTTCTGCGCAAACGCGCCAGGTTCTTATTACTAACCTTGATGTCAAAATAAAAGAAAAGAAGACTATTTCTTTGGAATTTATAATATTTCCTGATGCCAGGGGTAATGAAACACTCCTAGGCATAGATTTTATTAATGCTGCGGGTATCGCGATCGACTTTGCTTCTGAAACATGGAGTTTATCGGGCTATAAAGAAATTTACCCGTTGGAATATGAATTTTCCAGGTCATGCGTGACAGTCTCCACTGCTGATTTCCTGCGCAAAGATGAAGGTGTAATGCTGAGTCCAGAGCAACGGCTGCAGCTTGCCGACCTCCTGCAGCAGAACCAGGATATCTTCAAAGCAGGGGGAGCCCCCACCCCGTATGCAGAGCACCATATCGATACCGGTAATCATTCACCGGTTTCTGTCCCACCGTATCGATTAACTCCTGCCAAGAAAGAAACAATGAAGGCTGAGTTAGAGAAGATGCTCGATGAAGGAATAATTGAAGAGTGCGAGTCTGCCTGGACATCGCCTGCAGTACTGGTACCGAAGAAGGATGGAGGGGTAAGGTTTTGTGTCGATTACAGGCGTCTCAACGCAATTACTAAAACTGATAGTTACCCAATTCCTCTCATTGATGAACTTCTTCAGCTGACCAAGCGTGACTGCTTCATGTCCACCATTGATCTCAAGGCTGGCTACTGGCAAATAAGCATGGCTCCAGAAGACCAGGACAAGACTGCCTTCGTCACACCTTTTGGGACATATCGATTTAAGCGCATGCCATTTGGTCTCAAAAATGCGCCGTCGACTTTTCAAAGATTAATTGATCGATTTCGCTCTAGTGCTTCTCTGCAGGACGTAACGTTACTAGCGTATCTTGATGACATGTTAATTATCACACAGGGATCCTTCCTGGAGCATCTCCGTGATCTTCAGAAGGTGTTCAACCGGCTGCGTCATTTCGGCTTGTGCGCAAACAGAGCAAAGTGTTTCTTCGCCCGGCAGGAGACTACTTACCTTGGTCATGTAATAACACCTCAGGGTATACGACCAGACCCTTCGAAGATTGATGCCATCATGTCCATGGAGGAACCTGGTAATGTCAAACATTTAAAATCCTTCTTGCAAACCTGCTCATGGTTTCGGAAGTTCATTCAAGATTTTTCAAAGATTGCTGAGCCGCTCACCAAACTCACTCGTAAAAATGAGTCATGGAAATGGGACAAAGAGCAACAATGTGCCTTTGACTCCCTTAAGTCAAAATTATGCCACGCGCCGATACTTATCCAAGCAGACTACAGCCAACCTTTCCTCCTTCGCACTGATGCCAGCAATTATGCAGTTGGAGCTGCATTGCTTCAAGGAGCAGGCCATGACGAGAGACCTATAGAATATGCCAGCCGTCTCCTTACATCTGCTGAAAGGAATTATTCCACAACCGAGCGTGAAGCTCTTGCTGTTGTTTGGGCTGTAGAAAAGTACAGAGGTTATATCGACGGGCATCCTTGTATTGTGAAAAGTGATCATCAACCGCTCAAGTGGCTCTTCACTATTAAGACGCCCAGTGGCCGTCTAGTTAGATGGGCACTTAAACTCCAGTCTTACGACCTGCTTATTGAATATTCTCCGGGGAAATTCAACGTCTTAGCAGATATGCTGAGCAGACCTGCATGTTATAATGAAACTGCTTGCAATGTTTGCTCTATTTCACTTGATCTCCCTCAGGTCTCTGCAATTGATTTCCGAGCTGCACAATTAGAAGATCCAGAGGTGCTGAAAATCATACAAGACCTTGAAGATGTTGATGAACTTAACTCCAGTCGATGGCTGGAGCGCGGGTACATGATGTCGCAGGGTGTATTACACCGATACGATCCTGACGCTGACTCCGAAGAAGCCCAACTAGTTATACCAAGCTCTAAGAGAGCAGAAATTTTAAAGGAATTACATGACTCTCCAACTGCTGGTCATCAAGGTATCGATAGGACCTTACATCGTCTCCGAGAAAAATACTTCTTTCCTGGTATGCGTAGGTATGTCACGGAGTATTTAAAGAACTGTGTCGACTGTCAACGCTATAAAAGTTCAAATATGAAACCCTCTGGACTTCTTCAAACGCCGGTACTGCAGCAGAGGTCCGAGGTCCTCGCAATCGACCTCTTTGGACCGTTGCCCGAAGGAAGCTTAGGGGAGCGTTGGATTTTGCTTGTTGAAGATGTGGCGACCAGGTGGGTTGAGTTGTTTGCATTAAAATATGCAACAGCCGAAAATTGCTCCCATGTCTTGATTGAAGAATACTTCCTTCGTTATGGACTTCCCCGTCGGATAATTTCTGACAATGGGGTGCAATTTATTTCGTCAGTAATGCAGCAGTGCATGTTTGTGCTAGGCATCAAACAGGAACTCATCCCTGTCTACCACCCCGAAGCAAATCCTGCTGAACGTAAGAATAGAGATCTTAAGGTTCAACTGTCAATGTTAGTGAAGACTGAACACACTAACTGGCCAAAGCATTTAGCTTATGCCAGATTCGCTATGAACAGTGCTGTTTGTAGTACCACCGGGAAGACACCCGCTTATCTGACTTTCGCTAGAGAGATGCGGACACCTTTTGATGCCCACCATGATTTCCGCGGCATTTTAGAAAAGGTTAATTTCGTCCCTCAAGCAACCCCGTATTTGCGATCATTTCTTGTTAGCTTGCAGGACATCCGAGAACGCGTTGAGAAGTGTCAAGACCAGCGAAAGGAGACGGCTGACACCGCTCGTCGCCCCGCTCCGAGTTACAAGGTCGGGGATTTGGTCTTGGTCAATACACACGACTTGAGCAACGCTTCCAAAGGCATTACTCGCAAATTTATGCCTAAACGTGATGGGCCCTATTTTATCGAGCGCCTAGTCAGTCCCACGACTTTTATTCTGACTGACTTATCAAATACTGTCATAGGGAAATACCATAGCTCAGACCTAACGCCGTTTACACGTTCGTCAGTTCTAGGTCACGCTATCGCTCCTGTTCTGCCCAGGAGACCTCGTGGTAGGCCGCGACAACCTAATCAAACTGTAGGCATTATTGGTTCCAGTTCGGAAACGGGACGTTCTTCCGACCTGGAGGGGGAGTCTGTAGCGCATGTCGCTCCTACAGCCGTTTTTTCCTCCAATTCTAACTCTTCGCGCCAACGCTGCGAACCAGCCGACCAATGCCACACCGCCGCCGTTCCTTTCCGCCAAAATAATGCGTCCGCCAGCGCCATCTCGGGAGAGCGTGCAGACAACGTCAAGCGTCATCACCGCTCCTCCCGTACAATCACCCGCCCCGCACGTTACCGTTAACACCTAACTGACTTTGTAATCCTTTAGTTCCTAATTTTACATAATAATTATGTTGTGATTGTCATTTTATCGCTGATTGGGTTAAATAAAATGTAACTGACTTTCTATCACGCCTTTCCTATCATTAAAATAGGTATATAGTAATATGATCATCAACCCATATCGTCCCACTGCTGAGCACGGGTCTCCCCTCACTTTCGTGAGGAGGGTTAGGTCATAATCCACCAATAATAACCAGCAATATGATAGATAAACTTAACATATACAATAATATAATAAACATGTAAACAAATATATATTTTATATATTGTACATAAAAATAAATCAATCTTTCGAGTTACCTACTAACATTTAAAGCTGAAATTACGTCCACAAATGTGAAAATGCACGTCCTATGACGTTTATGACTTTTTGCTTCTCAGTTACAGAAACGGACTCATGCAGTTTTATCATATCACGTAAAGGATTTATAATGATATGACGTTGTTTTTTAACAATTCATTGAAGATACCAACGTTAATTATTTCAATTATACGAGACACTCGTGTAGATTACATTCTTTAATTACTCGTATTCAATTGTTTTAAAATAATTATTTACAGTAATGGCCAGTGTCACAATAACTCAAGGGAAATTGAGGGGGGCTGAAGCAGTTTCAGAAAATGGACGGAAATTCTACGAGTTTTTAAGTATCCCGTACGCAAAGCCCCCGATCGGTGAACTACGATTTAAGGTATGCCAGTTATTCTATTAGATTACTTCTATTCTACATATTTATGAGCAATATGCTTCTATAAACAGTAGGGTTTTTTTGTTTACACAAGCAAGTCGTAGATAAAGTGCTAACAAGAAATTTTAAATTTTTAGAGCCCCCAACCGCCAGAGTCGTGGCAGGGCGAGAGGGATGCAACCAAAAGTGATTTGGAAAACACAGCATGCCAAAAGAACTTTATGACTGGAGAAATGACTGGAAGCGAAGATTGCCTTTACTTAAACGTTTATACTCCAAAGCTGCCTTCTCCTGAGTCCAAACTCTTACCTGTAATGGTCTACATTCACGGTGGAGGGTTTATTTACGGAAACGGAATCGTAAAGGAAGAATCAAATCCCGAATTACTTCTTGAAAATGACGTTGTTGTGGTTTCGATTAACTACAGACTGGGAGTCCTTGGATTTCTATCACTGGATATACCTGAAGCTTCTGGCAACATGGGCTTGAAGGACCAGGTGAGAGCACTGAAATGGGTTCAACAAAACATTGATAAATTCGGTGGCGATAAAGATAATGTTACTATTTTTGGAATTAGTGCGGGGTCGGCATCTGTAGAGTATCTGATGTTGTCTCCTACAGCAAAAGGGCTGTTCCATAAAGGAATTCTCCAGTCCGGTTCCACTCTTAATGATTGGGCTATCGGCTTCGAGTACGAACAACTAACGTTAAACCTAGCGGACAAATTAGGATACAAAGGTGCCAAAGAAGATAAGCGTGCTCTTTACGATTTCTTCCTCAAAATCCCAGCCGCAGAACTGTCAGACGCCGGTTTCTTTGTGACGGAAACCTTTACAGCTAAATCTATTTTCTTCGGTTTCGTCCCGACTGTGGAGAAGGTAGCTGATGGTGCTTTCTTAACTACCCATCCATACAAACTGTTGAAAGAAGGAAAGTTTGCGAAGGTGCCGGTAGTTAGAGGATTTTGTAACGTGGAAGGATCATTGATGAGCATGATGAAGCCATTTGCTGTCAACGAACTCATTGCTCACCCAAGCTTTGTGAAGTTTTGGTCTTACGAACTTGATGGTGGCGACAAGGAAAAATTTGATACGCAATTTCGCAATGTTTATTTGGAGGCAGCTAAGCCTGAAGATGACCCCGATAAGTTCGCTGTGGACTTCTTTGGTGATTTGCATTTCGCGGCCGGTGTCTGGTTAGCGTCAATTTTCTTTGCAAAGCATGGGGTTCCTGAGTATGTTTATAAGTTTGCGTATGATGGGAAATTGAATGCTTTTAAAAACATGTTCGGATTGATGAAGAAAGGGGCAGCCCACGGAGATTGCTTAGCCTACGTATTCAAGTCAATCTTAGTGACAGCAAAACCTGAAGAAGCGGATATTTTATTTAGATCAAAGATTACCAAGATGTGGACAAACTTCGCTAAGACAAGGTATTGAAAACAAATTTTCTTTTTAACTCCCGGCTTGAAAGACGTGAGGTGTTTTATGATTGAAGTTTTAGTGTGGCAACACTTACGAGGAACTCATTCAATATTGCTAATGTCAAAATATTTTCATTATATCGCATCGTAGCGAGAACGAAGAGCAACCTTCAAGAACACCGTAATGTAACGTAATATTTAACTTTTCGCATCGATATATAGATAGTTTCTGACATCGTATTAATTACAAGGCCAAAGATAAAATATAATTATAAATAATAAGCAAAAAATTATTTAATTACAAGTCACAATGACTTATTTACATTATTTATGAGCCATCTTTCTGTAATAAGGAAGCATATGAAAATATGTTAATTAAAAGCCATATTCTTTTATATTTCAGTAATCCTACTCCAAGTGGAAGTTCTGATTTTTCCATCGAATGGCCCAAATTCACGGAAAATTCCAAGACCCACTTCATTCTTGACAAGGACATCACCACTGAAGTCGACTATGAACCGGCCAGAATGGCTGTGTTTGAAGAAATCCATGAAAAATATGAGAAGTGATGACTGCATAATATTGCAGCTTTGGTCAGAGTCTTGGTAATTGCTCAATGATTTAAAAATAATAACGACTTACACAAACATTTACAAAATCATTTATTTTTCACACACATTTTTACATGTTACCGAACTTTTTTTCATAAAGCTTTTCATACACGGTAGTTCTTGCTGGATAGATTTCATACTTCATGATGGGTTTCTTGTCTATTACGAAGCAAGCCGGAGCACTCTCTGTGATGGGTGTCCATTTCTTTGAAATCAAGTCACCTGATTTTGGATTAGGATCTCTGAAAGAAAAGTGCACGCCCAAATAAACAAACATTTTAAAAATTATAACCAAGTTTAAAGAAAAAGAAAAGTAGGGAAGAGTATAAGAAGTATTTTATGGGTTTCCTTACCCATTCTTCGCGAAGTTGGTCCAAAGTTCAAGCATGAAATTTAGGATGTATTTATCAGTTTCAGAGAGGTTATATTTCAGTTTGGCACTTTTCAGCAAGTATCCACCGTCATCGCCATGGCAGGCACCTTCCCGATTCATATTGTGACATTTCTTCAGATAATTCAAAGCACCATCATAAGAAAATTCATAGAAATAAACAGGAGAGTTGTGTTTGGATATTAGCATCGCAGCTGTATAAATTCCACCAACGAAATCAGCGTCACTAAAGAAGTCAATTGCAAAATCATCAGATTCCGTGGAAGTATCGGCTCCTTCTAAATAAATTTCTTTCAGTTTAACTTCAATTTCAACCTTCTCGTCGTCATCCAGTTCAAACGGAAAATGATCTATGAATTTTTTTTCTTTGACCAACTTGTCTAATATAGGCTTACTATGTGATAACATTAAAAGACCTTCACGCGAGCATATTCCAGTCATGAATGGGACTTTTGCGAAATCTCCCTTAGCAAGTAACTCGTATGTAGACTTACTAATAAATGGTTCCCAGTCAGAAGGTTTCTCAATGGTGGGAACAAATCCAAAATGGATTCCTCCTTTAAACCCATCAGCTTGAATAACATCCATTGAAGACGTTATCAACTCTTCGATAGGCATTTCTTTCAAATAATTAAGAAGCTCATCATTATCTGTTATGTTTTTGCCGTGTTTTAGTGGTATCTTGGTAGCTAAATTTTTAACATTTCTATTTTGTGCCCAATGTATCAAAGAAGACCCAGATTGCGCTATGGCTTTGTGAAAAAGACCTTTAGCTGTAGGAGATAAAAGAAGATACTCAATGGATGCGCCACCAGCACTTATCCCAAAGATAGTAACGTTGTTAGGGTCCCCACCAAAGTTAGCAACATTCCTCTGGACCCATTTAAGAGCTTCCACTTGATCTCTCAGTCCCATATTTCCCGGAGCTTCTTTCCGATCTAGTGATAGAAAACCTAGTATCCCAACTCTGTAATTCAATGATATCAGCACCACATTCTTTTCAATGAGAAACTCTGGGCCATGATAGTCGCTGTCGGTTCCATTACCGAACAAAAATCCACCTCCATGGAAAAAAACCATCACTGCTAGTAAGGATGAGTCATCTTTTGGTAGTCTTGGTGTATAGACGTTCAGAAACAGACAGTCTTCGTCTCCAACTACGGTGTTGGTTGCTTTGTCTAGTTGGGGGCAAGTATTGCAATTATTTGTGCCATCTCTCACGCCCTCCCATGGTTCTGGTGGCTGCGGCACCTAAAACAAAATGATGTTATCTAAAAGAGCTTAATTTTTATATTGAAGCATACGTTCAAGCGGAAGTTTCCTCTGACAAAGGTTACGTAGTAATATCATTTATGCTTCACGGTCGGAATAATGACAACTTTTACTGTTACGTTGTAAAAAAACAAGTGTCGTGTACAACTGACTGTCCGTCAAATGTGGCTTTGTCCAAGGTGGATAGGAAATGTAATTTGGTATTGGGGCTACATAATTACCTAGCCACGTAATTATGTAATTCGTCAATGTAATTTCATGATAATAAATAGATATGTCGTTCGGCCCATTATGAAACCAGATTACAACAGGTTCATTTACTGTTTCCAGCGAAATTACTGGGCATTTGAGACTCTAGAACCGATGTCTCATGGTGACGAGCGCAGTGCAGTGCCGCGTACGATTATGTAATGCAGTGTTCTGGGTGGTGCTGTGACTGCTACGGGCAGGCGTAGCGCTTACCATCAGGTGAACGACTTGCTCGTCTCGTCAATCAGTCAAATAAAAAAAAATGTTAAATTTAAAATTTACAATTTTTTTTGTATGTTTATGGTAGATGTTTGAATTTATGTTAATCAATCACCCAAAAACTGCAGAAAGGATTTGAATGAAACTTGCCACACAGATAGTTTATTATTGGAACTAACATAAGTATGAGATACTTTTTATCTCGTATAAATAATAAAAGCGTGTTAAATAATGGTTCCTGTGGTATAATAAACAACACGGGCGAAACCGTGGAGCGCAGCTAGTTTGTAAATAAAACCATTGGTTTACTAATAGTTACTATAACTTATTCTGTGTTAAACTACTTTAATCTACATAATCTACTATCTGGGTCGTGTCTATACACGACTTTATAAAACGTCCTTGCCGTCAAGTAATCAAACTGTACGAGTAGGTAGGTAGGTAGGTAGGTACATGGTGAACTTAACCCAATTATTAACTCACCGAAAACCTCAGTTCACCGACCGGTGGCTTTGCGTATGGTATTCCTTTGAAAGCACAGTAGTTCACGTCATTGTCAGTTTTCAGCTCTTTCCCTTTCACTTTCCCTTGAGCAGTATTTACTATTGGATCCGACATTTGTATTATTTAACCAACGGAAGTGCAACTCTAATGATTACCAATGCAGTTTTAGTCGTCACAGATAAACAAGTGATGAAGCAGAAACTACGTAATGCTATTTTATACCAAAACAAAAGGTTAGAACTCGTTTGGAAATACACAGATAATAAAAGCGTGTGAACGTGGTGTCCCTCTACGGCTGCGCGCAAAATAACACTGAACTGAAGGTGAAGCTGGCTCGCTAAATCGTTTAAGGTACATTGCCTAGATGGCGCTTAAACAATAAAATAATAATAATATAATTAAATACAAATAATAATTCTTGAATAAAACGTAAGTGCTTTTATTGATTCTGTAATTAAACTATAGAATATTAAAAAGATATATATTACAAGATTTTATTTGCCATCGAAACCGCACGCGCCCTTGCTCGGTCGATATGAGAAAATGAACGGACAATGGACATACCTAACCAAACATACACGTCCAGATTTGCCGTTAGATCTGCCCGACAGATATGTCTGGCAGGCAAAACTGTTGGTATATGGTGAAGACAGACACGGATTTGCCTGCCATCTGTGTCTGTTTTCGTCTGTCAGGCAGATCCGCCGCGCCGGCCAAATCTGTGCGTGTATGCTTAGCTTTTGAATCCCCCATAGTACTTCCCTAACTGTGCAAAAGTAAATCGGAATATCGACGCTAGAAAGCGTAAACTCTGTAACCCTTTGACCGACCCGAAAATACTTTTTTTACATATTTGGAAACAAACCCACATTTCAACGTCCCCTAGGGACTTTAGGATATAACCAAGGTAGCAGCAGTATTGTAGCTTTGTATGTAACACACCAAATATCCAAAATTTACGTTTTTAGGTCGAGTACATATTGAGTTATGATTTTTTATCAACAAAAAAAAAGTTTGGTGAACAATTTTGCGTTTCAAGGTTACAGCGTTTACGCTTTCTAGCGTCGATATATACAAATTAAAATTATACTAAATGCAAAAATAAGAATATAAAAAATATTATATAATGGGCGAAATGAATTATCTTATATCTAAACAACGCGACGCAATACCGCATAGTTAAAAAGCCCCCAAACTTTAAAAAACCTATTAGGCGATACATAGATACCTACTACTTAGTTATCTTAGAAATGCCGACAAGATTTAACATGATTGTTTCGGCATCATAATTAGAACGGTTGACTTAACTGATTCAAATCCCTCGGATAGCCGGATGCGCACCTGTGCCGTCGTGAGAACAAACCACGGTCTTTACTACAAAACCATTCTCACTTTTTTATCTCAGCCTTCCAAATAATATCCCACCTTGTCGTATTAAAATTAAGGTTGTATTTTATACGGGACGGGATAAGTATAAAGTGGTTAAGCTCATATAAGGCTGTATAGAGCGCGGAGTCTTGTTTGGTGTGTTATTTTGTATGCTTTGAACATCCGCGAGGGGGTATTATAGCGAGTTATAGTGTGCCCATGATTGATGTACGATATCCCGGTCATAATTAATCTATTAAAGAACAGACGTCCAACTATTGTTCTGAAGAAATTCGTCGTATTATGGAAGGACCCTTTGAACGCTGTTTTATTTCGTTACGAACGAAAGGGAAATATGGAAATACATTAATCTCAAAATCTTCATATTCAAGAAAATCGTGATCCAATCCGTTCTAACATCTTATCTTCTAATGAGAGCTAACCAGATATCATTTATATCAATTATTATGTCAAAATAGTGACATTTGACAAGTTCTAAACATTATAGACAATTCCCTTTACTTTGTAAAGTGAAAGATACCTAATTATACACTCAGGGGCGTAGCTGCCGCCGTATCAGCCGTATCAATGATACGTCCCTAGGCTACAGGGGCCCTTAACGTGTGTAATGTGTAAGCAAAAATTAGTAAAATCTTATCCACAATTTCACTACGCCACTGTATACACTATTTACTACTTACAATTCCTACAAGAAAACAGTGAGCGTTCGTACTGTTATTTCCCTATGCCTCTAGTCCCAAGAGAAACTTGACAACAAGACGCGTATTAATATGAATAAAGTTTCCGCTAGAAACCATGTTCATTCTACAAAACACGCGTGAGATGTTTGCCAAATCAGTTTCGCGTGTGAGCCCGATGATCGCGAGCTCTTTGCCATTTTCCATGCGCAAAAACTCTCTTTTATTTTACGTTCAATGCTTTGGTTCCCGAATTCCTTTCAAACAATTTATTTGCGGCGCGTTAGAACCGGTGAGCGTGTGAATTTTAGATTCAGTTAGACACTCACAATAATACATTAATTCTGGTTAATTCATTACCTACTGTTTCGAGGAAATAAAATTACTAAGGCTTACAAGACTACAGGCGTAGTGGAATGCAGTTCAACGAAGTAATTATTAGGGTGCAGCAATTATTAGGTACAAACGTGGCGCTTGCCGCCAGGGAAATGACCTGCTCGTCTGGTCACTTAGATGTGGACACCTTTATAAAAAAGATGGGAAGTATTGAAAAATATTGGTATTACCTACTCATTTGTTACGTCTAATCGATCAGGCATGCAAGTCACTAAATCAAAATTTCCTGTTCCAAGTTTTTAGGCGCCATAGACAATAATAATTATTTTATCAATTCTCCAATTAATATGCCGGCACATGTATGATAGAAGTACAATTATATATTCAAGAGGCGAGCTGTCAAATGACATTTACGGCGGACAATGGCGCGTAGTGGTCATATTCTCTCGCGACAATAGCTTTCAAGTGACCGCGCGTGGTTGGTCATAAATCGCAAAGCTTTGTATTCTGTGTGGTGGGTAGGCTGGGTGGACATTAGGGATGGGACTCCTTCCTAACTCAACTGTTCTTACAAAGTCGGAGGAGGAACGTAGCGTAGGAGTAGTGGGGAGCCCTCACCTTCCCTCTTGTGCTTAAGCTTTCGTAGCAAAAGCCCACGTACAGTTAGTTACAGAAATAAATAGGCTTTAGCACCTATGTGTAGGCATTAGTGAATTACCTTGCTTTTGCATCTTGTTTCTAGCCGAAGTAACGCAGCAAGAGCGGGCTCTCCGTTCATTAAGCTTTCGTAGCAAAGGTCTACGAACAGTAAATTTTAGTAAAGAAATAGGCTCGTGGTAGGTAAAGGAATATCTTTGATGGCAGATTCACACACTGTGAAAGGTATGGTGCAAGATCAAAACAGCCAAGCACGACACAGTCGAGATCCCTCTTCTCACTCACTAATTGCCTTTTCTGCAGGTAAGAACTAACTTAACTTTATGCGAACTCAACTATAGCAGAGATGAACAATCTACCTAGCAGTTATGTAGTTACTCGAACATATTATCAATGGGAAAAGTGTCATCCTGGCCTTCAGGACTTAAGCTTCAGCGGTTACCTACCTACCTAGGCAAGGTAGGTAAGCATCGAAACTCATAGAAATGACGCAACCCCAATAGGTATCGGAATTCAGTGAACATCAGCATCACTAGCTCACCAATCAAGTCGCCACGTAGTGTGTGGGCGTGATTGTGCTGCACGCAGGTGTGCCTCAGACTCGGCGGCGCCGAACATTCCACAGCCGGTCGGCGCCGCTGCGTACTTGAGAACAAGCACAACCAGGAAACGTGAGCAAGGCAGCGCGATACTGACTCATACAGCTTTCCTAGGTACTGCGAAATACAAAGCTGTGAGATGTTTAGAGATTTCTGACGTTTTAAGGGTATCTGTTGAATAAGAGGCTATCAATAGTGAAATTCTACTGCCAGAGAGTCAGAGACTATATAAATTGCTATCCTTGCGCAAAGCCATCCAAAGCTCTTACCTTCCCAGAAGCAATGATGAGCCGCTCTGCGAAATTGAACGAAAAAAGTGTCTTGATACGTTTCGATCGGATGTATAGGTATATCTTCTACCTGCATAATATCTGATCGACGACTGATCCTACGGTCAGTTGTTCCGCAGAGCGCGTTCGCCTCCTTGCTGTTTTACTTTGGGAATTTGAGGTAAATATAGGAGCTTTAGTTAAGAACGCAACATTATGTTGATACCTTGGTGCCGTCTCATCTCCCATACACAAAACTTAAAGCTGGTGGGTCTGCAAACCTCAAGCCGCGTAAGTATGCGAACCTAACTTGATACTGCTCGTGCCATTTGGGATGGAAACTTCATGTCCGTGGGGAACAGAAAGTCACGAAAATTATCAGATTTGGCGAAAGGTTTGGTCGATTTGACAAAAACGTCAGTTATTTTCTTCATTGTACGTACCTACTTATCAGTTTTTAATTTATTTCCTATTAATACTCAATCATAAACACCTTAGACCTCATGCTCTAAGATGTTTATCATTAAATATTTTTGTATTCTGGCTAATATTAAAATGTATTTATTTACTGGATTTGTTTAATTTCAAATTCTTTGGAGTTTGAGATCAGTTTGAAGCTGACAGTGCCACCTGTCCGCAGCCGATGTACACTATTATCCATGCCAGAACGTTATCAGTCGAGTAGTGACATCTGCTGGTAAGTAGCGTATCTATTGCGTAACATTTTCTAGTTGCACTACTCGACGATAGATGTCTATAAAAACAAAGTTCTTAAATTTTACTGAATAATAATACAATAAATGAACATAATTTAATTTTTACTTATTTTTATTTATTACATACCTTTATTATTAAAAATGTGTTCAGCAAATTCATAGCTCTCAATGCTTTAGCAGAAAAATAAACTAAGTTCTGAATACAAAAAACTGGTAACTAGGCAACACTGATAACACATGGGCAGGCTGACATCGAGAGGTTTTCTTTTCTGTCAAAAAATATTTTGTCACTGACCGGTCTTCGAAATTTCTAGAGTCAGTCTAGAATTATTGTGAATTCGTAATAGAAAGATTGTTTTATTTTAAAAATATAACTCGGCTTGAATTGTGAAAAAATGGCTGCTGCTGTAAAACGTTTGATTCCCCTGCTGGACCGTGTCCTCATCAAGAGAGCGGAAGCGATCACCAAGACTGCGGGTGGAATCGTGATCCCAGAGAAAGCTCAAGGCAAGGTTCTTCATGGAGAGGTGGTGGCTGTCGGTACTGGCACCCGAAAAGAAAACGGCGACTTCATTCCAGTGCTTGTCAAGGTCGGCGACAAAGTCCTACTTCCAGAATACGGCGGCACTAAAGTTTCGCTGGATAACGATGAGAAGGAATACCACCTCTTCAGAGAGTCGGACATTTTGGCGAAGATTGAACACTGAATTTATTGCCTCCTAGCCTTTACTTTTGTGCGATTCTGATTGTTAGTTTTAATAATTTGTAGAGACTGTAGTGTATGAACATGTTGTGATTGTGTAATATGTTGGGCGAGGTACATTGTGTTATCTCCATTGCATTTCTAATTATAAAGTTGTTATATTACTTCTGTTTCATTATTTCTTCAACTCTCTTCAAATAGACTGAAATTATCTCAAATATTGCATCATTCGTGAAGATAACCTAGAAAAGTTCATGCAGCCTGGAACATCTAAATGAATGTCCACATTTCGTGTTCCTTCAGATTATTGGCAGAATTTCATTGTTAGGAGCAAACTGGAGTAAATTCACTTCATGAATTCCTGATAACATTGCAGTCAAATTAAATTCTTAATTTCAAGGTTAGGTTTCAAATCAACTTTGAACAGTTATAAAACTGATCATGATAAGAAGTAGTAGTAAAAGGCGTTAAAAGATTTCAAAACGATCACTACGGCAAGGCTACATTAACCTACTTTTGTTGCATATATATCTCAGTATACCTACTGTAGTATGGTAATGATTACAATAATTATCCTTGCACCTAGTTTTAATGCTATCATCATCAGCTTATTAAATCACCACTGCTGGAACCCAGACCTTATGAGAGAGCATAAGTCTTATAAACCACCATGCAGGTTCATAACAATGGTCTTAATAATAATTGCACTTATTCTTGGCCCATTTTTATTTCTCAAATAATGTTGAAGTTTACTGTCTCCCACACTGGGCCAGCATTGTCAGTAATTATATACATTGGGAATAAACCATCAAATCCTAACCTGGCCTCAGTTTGCAGTCAGTCTATAGAAAAAAAATTTTTTTTTTCATATTGATGCTTCAATCATAATGCTGAGCGCGTCATCTTGCTGCCCAAGGTACACTGGATACTTGTAGAATCATTTATCGTAGAAATCGATTCAAATGCCACGTAAGGAGGCTCTCATCCTCATATAAATGCAGTTCTGTAATTAGGTTACTTGATATTAAAGGCAATTTAAAGACAATACTGCATGCATATTATAAATATAATTTATTAAAACTATTTCTTTGTACAAATTAAACAAAATGTAACTCCTCATTCATAAAAGTGATTAAAATTACTTACTTTTATGAATGACGTAGTTGTCCTT
The DNA here is from genome assembly GCA_912999815.1 of Campaea margaritaria. Classification (NCBI taxonomy): domain Eukaryota; kingdom Metazoa; phylum Arthropoda; class Insecta; order Lepidoptera; family Geometridae; genus Campaea; species Campaea margaritaria. The sequence goes on from OU538801.1 coordinate 7,247,829, forward strand.
TGCACATACATGTATAATTATTATAAAATCACAGTTATTTATACAAATTTATATTGAAATAATACATAGTTAAATAAGATATAATGCCCTTGAAATTACACATGAACACAGATATCCTGAATACATCAGGGACAAGTTTATCAGCGATAATAATAACTATAATAGTAGATTTCAGCCGCACTGTAGTAGCGCCGCGTAAAACACACACGTCTGTGTTTCGCCGCACAGGCTATAAAATACACAAACGTCTGTGTTTTCAGCAGTCAACATGTTAAAAACTTGATATTTACCAATATCAAAAGCAAATAGTTCTTGTATTTATAATGGCAAGGTAAGAATAAATAGCTATAGGTAGAGAAATAAGTATCTGAAGAGGCTCTTGTGTTGTCTGATCCGATCAAACAAAATTTTACAGATTGGGAGACTCTAGACTGGATAAATATTGATAGGAGCACAAAATTACAATAAAATGGCCGACGAAAAGGAATGTAAGTACTTCATCATCATCATCATCGTCAACCCGTAGTGTCCCACTGCTGAGCAAGGGTCTCAACTCACTTTTGTAAGGAGGATTAGGCCATAATCCACTTGGGGGGTTTGAAATGGTTGTGCTTGGTACTTACTCCGAATTGGTGGATAACATATCTACATACCTGTATAATAACTCTCAGGTATGGATGCTGGTTTTCCTCACTATGTTTTCCTTCAAAAGCGAGTGATCGTTTCTGCACTGGGATTTGAACTCACAACCCTCTTCTTAGAAGGCGGAAATTCTCCCACTAGGCTACCATTGCTTACTTAATACTGAAAATTCAGATCATTCAATCCTTATGTAGTCTAATCTAAAACAGCTTAGACTCCTACAGCATAGTAGTATGCCCTACATAAAATACTAAGTTAGGTTTTACTTAACTTTATAATGGTTTTTAACACATTCAGTGCTAAAACAAAACTGTTGCGTTTTTCATAGCTTGCCGTGAGTGCGGGAAAACAACTGCTGTGTTTGTTGTATGGGAAATCACTATGGAGTGCAGAGCCGCACCTGTGGCTAGACAAGAAAATCAGCTCCCAGGCAAAGTGTTAGTACCTTCAGTGCTGAAAACACAACTGTCGTGTTTTACACATCTTGCCGCGAGTGCAGGAAAACACAACAATTGTGTTTGTTGTATGGAAAAACACTATGGGGTGTGCAGAGCCGCACCTGAGGCTACACAAGAAAATCGGCTCAGCAGTGAAGGTGTTAAAAACATTTTGATGTGTCAAACTGCTTGTGTGTTCCTTCTGTTCATAACATTAGTATGCAACCAAGCTAACAATAAATAAAAGCATGTTAAAATAAAGGTACATAACAATGGCATGTCATTATGGATTCATTATTAAAATTAAATGGAATGCTACTGTAAAGATATGGCAGTACGTCTCACAGCGGCAGACAAGGCAGGGTTGGGATCTGGCGGCTCCGTTAACAGCTGTACTGAAGTCCAACAACCGTCTTCATTTGACTGCCTTATTGCTTCCATTGTTGCTTGTACCCTCTGCCCGTCTTCAAAAGTAGCAGCAGCTTTCACTGGCTCCTTTATCCAGTCCATTTGCTCTTTCACAGGCAAAAATGCTTCTTTCAAAGCACTGATCATTTTACAAAGGCCTTTTATGTACGGTTTTGGGACTACGCTTGAAGTACAGCTCAAATCTTCAATGTCGACAAATATGACATCCTCCTTATCATGTCGTTTGCCGTCTTCTTCAGTCTTAACGGAATTCAGTTTGTGCAGTCTTCCGTGTAAATCTCCACCCCTTACAACTAAGTAGCCTTTCTTACTGCAAACATAAATCTCTTGGTTGAAACAAGGCCCCGGCAACTGGTTATTCAATGTAGCCGTTACTAAAAGACCTTTGTCCATTTGCAATTGGAATGTACAGAAATCGGGTGCGGTGATCTTTCTGATACCATTAACTTTAGCAGTCTCTTCGACAAAAGTTCTCAGAACACCGTGAGCTTTCACAACTTTCTGTCCTGTGAGAAATGTGACTAAATCTATGACATGACTGCCAACTAATGTTAATGTACCTCCGCCCATAGTATCATCACATAGCCAGTTATATGTGTCTCCGTATAGAGGCCCCATTTGAACACGCACATCAATGAGAGTCAAATCATCAGGATTGCCAAGGTAGCCCTCGTGGATAGATTTTTTCATGTGGCAGAAGGCTGGCAAGAATCTGAGCGAATGGTTTATTATGGATATGAGTGTGGGGTAATACTGCGCTGCACGGACCATCTTCAACGCCTCAGCTTGACATAAACCCGCTGGTTTGTCACACACTACATGCTTTCCGATTCCGAGAGCTTTTACAGATATTTGAGCGTGTAGATTCGGCGCGCATACAATAAATACAAGATTCACATTTTTCTTCAAGAGAACGTCGTCGATTTTATTGGTGAAAAATGGTATTTTGAGTTCCTTTGCAGCGGTTTCCGCTTCCTCTAGTGTTACTCCCCATATAGCTTCGACAGGGAAGCCCTTCTCACGCAGGAATGGCACTAAAACCTTAGCTATTGCACCTGTTCCAAATACCCCGATGCCCGGCAGCATTTTTAACGGTGCTTCAACACTGTAGCAAATCGGCCTTTATACTTTTACGAGACATAAATTCTTGTGAGCATTGTATGACCGCAGGGGCGAGCCGACGCAATTAGAAAATGTTTTAAATACTGGTTTTAATTGACGTTTTTTATTATTTACTAATATCCAGAAAACATCACAATACCAAATTAAACCAATCGTTGAATTTTATTTTATTTTCAATCAACCAGGAATAAATAAATCTATTGACACTGTCATGTCAAAGTCAAATTGACAGCAAAAGTTTATTTTGACATTGAAAATGACTACTAAGTTACTTGTCAATGTCACTTTGTGCAGAAATCGTATGAAGCAAAAAAAAGTTAATTCAAAGTTTTGGCGGGAAACGGAAACAGTGTCCTCGATTTTGTTCACGATTGTAATTATCAATATTAAACGTTAGTTTTCCGTCATGGCCCGGTGCCGTGGTCTATTGTAATCGATAGCTTGGCTTCGCTACGTGTTAGAAAGATGTATAATTCATATTTTTGTACAAGTTACAAAATATGAAGTAGTTATAAAACATAAATATAATGGATGAAAAATATCAGGTGGCCCATAAGCTCCTAATTATATTTTTGATCTTGCAAATTAACTGTCCGTCGTAGCATTAATTAAAATAATACTTGAGATATGCTTAGCTATTTATACGTGTGTAATGTAAGTGGAACAAAGAATAATATTTGTTGAGAAAACAGTGGAACACAACCGTAAGTCACACTGGATGGCGCTTAAAACGAATTGCTTTTCGTCGGCGCTGTTAAATTCAATGCTTTGATATCTGCCACCTGGACCGTTAGGGTTGGCAGCTATTGGAATAAAAACTATATTCATATTTTTCAATCCAAAATTAAAATGAATTTAAAAAATTTAAACATTGGATGCATTACTGAGTTTTTTGGTGTCTGATGTCTAGAAGGTTTTTTTATCAACGTAAATTTTTGTATTATTTACTTATTATTTTACTTTACTAGAATACTATAGGTGTGGAACATTCTCAACAAAGGTCAGGACATTCAGTTTCACACAACAGGGAGCTGAAAAGTGAAATTTATAATATGAGAATGACAACGTAGAATTGAATAGAAAACTCTTTATAGTACACCAAAAAATAAACTCAGTACAGAAAAATTACAATAGGTAAACAAAGGTAGTACAATAATTATAGGCGGGCTTATCGCCGAAAGCGATTTCTTCCAGACAATCAGACGTATTCATTAATTAGTCAGTAAGATAATTAATTACCTAGTGTGCTTATGTCAATAACGATAGTTATGTAAAAGAGTAAGGTAGGTACTACTGCTTATTAAAAGCTAGCTAAAAGCTATCTAGCCTATTAAATAGGTACCTATGAATTGAAATGTGTGACTATATTTTAAATTTAAATTCTTCACAGCACCAACCCTAGCTGCATCCTATTTGCAGCAATCCGTCTAACACCTCAGTCAGAACTTGGTACGTTCGATCACTTCCACAATTAGGGCTGTGAGATGAGCTCAAATAAATATACTGTAGGGTACAATGCTGTAGGCATACCTTACGAGCACCTACTTATATTCCGGCGACTTCGTTTGCTACTCTTCTGGCTTTGATAAAGATAATTAGAAGAATATAGGCAGTAGCTGCATGGTCGCTTCAGGCCTATTACCAAGCATTACATTTTTATAAATGAAATATAATGTGTTGTCATGTACTTACTAATTTAATCTCATCTCTCTGGAATTACTAACCCAATTTTGATGATTTAATTTTGGCATGAATTTATTTTTTAAATTTCTCTTTTCTGTAACAAAAAACCTATCCTACTAGAGAAACTAATTTCTCTAGTAGGATCGGTTTTTTTGTTCAATCAAATAATTATTTAAAAACCTACCTACTTAATTAATTTTATACGCAAACCAGAGCTTGAGTTTTTGAATATTGAAAACGAAAGCTCTGCAGAGCGCAAAGCCAGGTCAAAGTAAACATAAGGTTTCTACAAAAGCTCTGCGAGGCTGGGAAGGTCTAAGAAATCACTATTAACTAAAGCTTAAGCCGAAAACTTTTTTCATATCATATTAATTTAGTAAAATGTGAACCGGGGTGCGTAGCACGTGGGATGCATAAAGTATTGTATGTCACGGAAGCGCGACCCGCGGCGGCTTTCTGTCAATCTCTTTTGTCACACAGAGTTAAGAAGGCGCTAATTGATTCACATTTCGTGTTCGGTTTTTAGAATAAGTCCAGTAGGATAAGTAGTAACTTATCATGACATGCATAGAAGTGCTCAATTATTTTTATTCTGTGCTAATTGTACGTAATTTGAATTTAATGAAGGATTTTTCTTTGAAAATTATAGAAGTGTTCATTGAATTATGAGATAACTACGTATATTAAAAACAAACTGCAATTGATCATTTTGAGCATTGGTCCTTCGTAGTCTTATGCCTACATTAATAATATGCTTTGTAACCATAGTCCCATCCCATCCTATGTAACCACAGACCTACCCGTACCTATGTTGTGACCTGTGTCGTCATAGAAGACAATATAGTACCACCTACTATGTAGGCACTAGGTCCGTTGAAATTAAACTTAATTTTTCATAATTTTTCTCAACCTTATCCCATATCCACGATGCAACAAACAAAAGACGCATGTATATACGTTTGCGGTGAGCATTGATTAGTCAGAAGGTAATCCTGGCTCTTGCATCGGGAGGGGCGAGAGATGGCACCGCCCAGCGGTGCGCCTGCGCCCGCGCCGCCCGCCTTGCGCTGTCCATTTAGAAACGTCACGGCATACGACAAGAAACCACCGTAACCATAAAGACATTAGCCGCTATCTTCGAAAAAAAAAAAGGAAAAATTGAGAGGTAAATTTAAAAAGCATATAAATTTGTAATTGGAGTACTAGTGATGTGACAAGTGATTTTAGTGCAATATTCGGATAAAATGCCAAGAAAACGTGTGAATCGATCGCCACCGATCGAAAAGCGGACGGAAGATGCTGATGATGATGATTTCTTTTTCGACGATACGCAGTCTAATTCAGGTGAATTATTGATTAAAGATAATTTATTAGAGAGTAACCTAATCGTAAGTGCATTTTATTTTTAAAGCGAGATACCGACAGAACAGAAGAGAATGACTGACAGAAGTGACAACCTCCCTAGTAATCTCAAACCTGCTACTATTAAAAATTAGAAAAATAATTAAAGGGTTCCATAGCTACTTGACTGACGAAAACGGAATCTTTGTTCATTTAATAATTATTTATTCAATTATAATTATAGATGACAGGGCAGGTGAATGCGTGACGCTTACCATCAGGTGGACGACGTGCTCGTCGCATTACTTAATAACATAAAAAATAGTTACACAAACAATTAAATCATTACATTAGGCAAATGTCATGTAGGACGCCCACCGGCTAGGTGGAGTGATTACTTGCGGAAAACCGCTGGCAAATACTGGAAGACGAGAGCTGAAGATCTGGCGTTCAAGGCCTACGTCGAGCAGTGGACGAATATAGGCTGATGATAGGGAACAAAGAGAAGGGCAGGCCGTATACCTGAACGTGCTGATATGAATTACGTTTAGATAAAACTTTTCAAATAAGTAGATATAACTTGCATTTTTATACAGGGAGAAGCAGCCAAGAACCTCAACACAGAAATGCAGCAAACGCTAGAGAACGAGCGAGAATGCGTGTTCTCTCTAAAGCTTTTTGCAAGTAAGTGAAAATAAGTTATGAAGCTACGAGAAAGTAGCTTGGCTTATTTTTTTCTTAATTGAAATTGTGACGTCAACCAGCAAGTAACTGTAGGTAGGTTTAAAGTGGCAGGCCTCTTCTGCAAGAGACCAACTGGGGAAATTCCACACCATTGCCAGATATTCATCCACCAAGCCGTAGTGTGCAAACATTGTTGTGTTCCGGTTTGAAGGGCATTTTTTCAGTGAAATTACTGGGCATTTGAGACTGTAGAACCGATGTCTCAGGGTGACGAGTGCAGTGCAGTGCTGCACAGGATTTTGTAATGGAAAGTTCTGGGTGGCACTGTTGCTGTTTGTGCAGGCGTGGCGCTTACCATCAATTGAACGACTTGCTCTACTTAGTAACATAAAAAAGGTAATAAAATAATCGGTCTTTAAATTTCAAAAACAATAAAATTCAGTTTGAACGTTTACTTGTAATAACAACGGTCGGTCTATCTATTCGAACTAATTAAAAAAAAACGAATGAACTGATGCTAAATCGACAAGTCTTATAACTATAGTTTTTCTTCCGACTTCCGACAATGTTTTCAAATGCATATTCTAAAGAAAACCGTACCATAGCTGCGTTTGATAGATTATTTAATAAATTACCGTGTTTTTAGTAGAAAATCGCCCCTTCATTATTTTTATATCTGCTTAGGCTGAAAACAACTCTACCGTGGGTACCAGCGGACACCAAACTGTCAAAACTAGACACATTACGGCTGGCAGCCTCCTACATAGCGCATCTTCGCGCATTGCTCCACGAACCGCGATCTGCGCATACGCCGCCACATCCACTGAGCTTGGTAAGTAGAATAGAATAGAACCTAAGATAAAACTGTCGCTCTTTACTATACCAGACATTGGTATACACAGCAAACTTTTTAAGATAGATGCCATACATCTGCGCGTGTTGCTGTATATGCTCACGGCCGTCCGCTTTACTCACTCAACTTATAAAGATAAACCTGTAATGTCATTCTTTACTGAAGGAAGAATTATGGTAGTTAATAGTGGTAAGTCTCTTCTCCAAGAGTCCGCCTGGGGAAGTAGCACACCTTTGCCAGATATTCATCCACAAGGCAGTAGTGTGCAGACATGATTGTGTTCCGGTTTGAAGGGTACTGTTTCCACTGAAATTACTGGGCATGAGACTTTAGAACCATGTCTCAGGGTGACGAGCGCAGTGCAGTGCCGCAACAGATTTTGGGTGGTGCTGTAGCCATTATGGGCAGGCGCTTTCCATCAGGTGGAGGACTTGCTCGTATCGTTACTTAGAATAGAATAGAATAGAATAGAACTCTTTATTGTAGACCAGAAACAAAAATAAACACAGTACAGAAGAATTACAATAGGTAAACAAGGGTAGTACGATGGGCGGTTTTATCGCTGAAAGCGAGCAAGCGTTACTTAGTAGCATAAAAAACACATAAATAAGTAATAGCTATAGAGTTCATAGTAATAATATGGTAGTACTAATATAAGGTATTAGGTATTCTTTGGGTTGGCATCAAGGACTTTTTAAAATCAACCGACCTAGGTAGGTACTATATTATTAATAAGTACATAAAATATATCACTTTTGCTCTATCAAAATAAAATTGGTAGCTGAATGGAGTCAGAGTGAACGAATAGTTCCCTACGTCAATGATGCTCCTATCAATTTCGAGTCTAGACAAAAACTTAACACTCGCCCATATTTCACATAGCATAACAGCTAATTGTCCACAATATATCCCCTGTCACGGTTGTCATCCCCTTAATTCGTTGAGCCGCGGCACGAGTCGCCGTCGAACGGTTCTTCAACCGCAATTAATCATAGTCGGGGAGATGCTGGCTGTTTCCTTTGAGATTGATTAAACGCAAATGTTTCAAATTCTCTTGGTTAATATTATCAATTTTAAATTAAGGTAAATTTTTAATTATACACCTACAGAAAAATAAAATGGTAAGCATGGTTACGGGATAGAAAATTTTTAGTATGTTAAATTAATGGAATGAAAACAGAGAAACGGACGTAGGTTTTTATTTGTATTTATACTTTTCAGTAATTTATAATAATTATAGGTTAGATCTCTGGTAAATAGACAAATTTTCAGCTACGTGGGTTTTGCTTTCGAAAATATCAAACTTGGCAAGTTTTCAATTGGGAAATAATATGAATACTTGCGTAAGCGTCACTTTCATTTTATTATAATTCCCATTTTTCATAAACATGACAAATCAACAGTGGAATCTTAACTAGACAAATAAGTACTATAAAGACAAACTTAAAATTAGTTTGAAAGATACAAAATTATAACACCTTTCTCAACGCGACCGACAACCCTGTGCTATAGAACCTCTACAGACGCCATGAATCAGTGGTTGTTTGGCAAACCCAGACGAAGATGGCTGTCATCGAAGGATTAGGGGGCACGTTCCACGAAGGGCCAATATATGATCGATGGCAGGATTACATGGCTTAAATGCTTCGTTTGCAATCGAATGTAAAGTAACGTTATGTAAAACTTTTAAATAAAATTGAATTTCCTAGTTATGTTTTGGCTTGGCACGAATGTTGCATTGAGCCAGTGTCAACTTCCAGTAAGTAATCTAGTCCAGTCGCGGTTAACGTCACGATTCAGTAATGTGGTGGGTGTTTATTAAAGAAGAGAACATGAAATAGCACAGTTTTTGTGTTTGTATCATTTGCCCAATTGGAATACGAATCAACAACTTCACATTTTAAATTTTCCGGTAAAACTTAAAAAAGATATATGTTTTTTTTACTTCACTTAGCCTGCTGTAGCACGTGTAGCCTTTGTCCATTATCGCTCCAGTTTGGTCCTTCGCGTCCCAAGATTATTTATGACGTAGGTAGGTACATGCGCTATAAGACAAAGGATCCATCCACTCTGGAAAACAATAAAGCCGTGCCTACCATCTCTTAACGTCCGGAGATAAATTTTATTTATACTTACAACAGCTGCAAACTTTTGGTCAGCGCGCGCGTAAAACGGCTGTTTGTTGTTATAACCTTTTTGTTTCTAAGTCTTGGTTCCCGATTCCAGTTAGGAATAAGTTTTGTTTGTAATAACGAAAGGGTCGGAAGAGATACTACTCTTAAAAAAAGTTATCATGAAGAAAATGGTTGTCGGGTGCCGCAAACAAATGAAAGATAGAAAATGTAAATCATACTTTACCTTTTCATAATTTTTTGTGAAATCTCATCTTGTAATCACAATTGGTTAGGTCGAATCCCTCACATTCCGACAATAGTAAGACAATATAGCAGTTAGTCCATGAAGACGAGCTGGAGAGCTAATGAGGGTCAAAAAGAAAGGCGTAGGTAAGATACCTACTTAAATCTACTCATCGGGTTTACTCACGATGTTTTCCTTAAATACAATAATTAATTATTAATTTAAGGATTAATCGACGGATGTAAGTGATTTAGATAGTATCAATATATCGAATTCGAAGTGAACAAAAAAACGACAGATATTCGCAAACATGTTTTATCGAAGACGATCATTTATTTGTTTGTTTGGATGTAAAAAGGTGCGGTTAAGTTGCAATAAACGGTCCACACGCTTTAGTGAATGTTGGGGGTCTGGCTCGAGTCTTGTTTATGTTAAATTTTATAACAACAAATCCTTTATGATAAAAAATATTAAGCCCACCCACAAGATCAAAACGACCCAACCCAGAGAATATTCCATGATCCCTGTCTACCCGTAGATTTCATGTATTCGATACGAATCACAGAGAAGAATTAAGATGACCCATTTCTACTTTAGACCATAACCACTTATAAATAAGTAGGAAAATACAGCATTCATCATCAACCCATATCTGCCCTCTGCTGACAACGGGTCTCCCCTCACTTTCGCGAGGAGGATTAGACCTTATTCCACGGGGGCCGGTCCGGATTGGTAGATAACATGCCTAGCTCCCAAATAATTATCGGATAGGTGGTATGTGAGTTTCCTCACCATGTTTTCCTTCACCGAAAAGCGAGTGATAATAACGTACTTACATATGTTTTACAATAAACACATTGGTATAAGCCCGCACTGGGATTTAAACCCCGACCCTCTCCTCGGAAGGCATAATAAACTTAAATATCTCTCTCAAGGTAGATCTCGAGGAAGATTGGTATTTTTTAGGTCCTCTTATCACAGCTTTTATCCTGCTCTCCTCAACAGAACACATACCTACACTTTACCTACTTAGGTACTACATACCACATTTTGTAGTGGTCATGCTTCTATTACCTACACTATTAACTAACTGTTGATCTGGAGACACGGGAGTAAGGCGAGTTCTATAATCAAATTCTACAATTTCAGGAAACAAAACAAATAATACTCTATTATATTCCAGGCGTGGCCATTTGCATTCCAGCATGGTGGCTCGCTCAGCTGTTCCATTTCTCAGCGCTGGAACATCACGCCCCAGAACACCGACGCTAGCAGCTGCCGGAACAACGCGCCCCCTCGAGAGAACACCCAGAGCATGGAGTACACACAAGAATACCCCGAGACAGACTACGACGAACGAAGCTACGACGAACGAGGCTACGAGGACATGACGGTCAACGAGTGCCCACAAACACAATACTGCAACTATGGATATAAAGAAAACTATTACGAAATGAGGAATGGTTACTCTACTGAGAACCTGTTGAACAATTTGGGATAGTTTGGTGCTGTCTTCTTACTTTCCCGTAGTTTGCGTTCAAGATGATCTTCCTATCAGCGTAACTTATAGGCGACCGCAATATTTGAGAATAATTAACTGCTCTATTCTTTTTGTAAACTCAGATTTCGCAATTCTGAAAAGGATCATGAACATGGAAAGTTTAGTGACGATAGCTACTCCACGGTCTTTACTCAAAATTAAATTGGTTTCACATCAGTCTACCATCTTGATATAGTGACTATTATAAGGTCTACTGGCATCGAGAGCAGCATGGATACTTAAACCAAAGTTTTACCAAACTTTAATCTATTTGTAAGCTAGGTTACGCAACTATTGTTTCTTGAACCCTACCTACTTGCTTTCTCAAGCTTAAGAAATAAAGTGCCTTCGTTTCATATCATTACTTGTTTATATTTATCAAACGAATCATAAAAATCAATCCATAATTGGCGGAGCAATTGCGTAACAAATATACAAAAATAACTCAGTCAAATTGAGAAGCTCCTCATTTTTTTAAGTCGGTTAAATACTTACTTATCCGTTCCAGAGATTAGGTTAATTTCCGCAAAACTAGACAGGTATCAGGGGCTACACACGCACTACGAAATTTAATCGTTGCTGTTTTTAGAATGCGAAATGTAATCGCAAACACAATAGAAGGCGTCCACTTTTCGCAGTACGCGGACTCTTTCATTATCACACGATTATTATCTGCAACGATAAAAAATCGTAGTGTACGCTTAGCCTAAACGAAATATTTATTTCTAACAAAACTAATTTGTACAAATCCGTAAGAAACACGACCCAACTTCAGAATAAAGTGGTAATCCGATATTTAACAAAGTACGCGTCGAGCCGTCACTGCGACGAACCTGACAAAACAAACACTAAAATAGACACTTGCGGAAACTGTCTTATTTGTTTTTGTCTGGAAACCGGATTATTTATATATTTATTGAAAGCTACTAAAACTTAATAATAAATAGATATGAGATTTAAGCAAAAATGTAGCATTCAGAAATAAAAACTTACCAATCGTTAGGAATTAAACACAAAACATTTTTAGCGCGTGAAAAGATTATATATTTATTTTTTATTTAAGTATGTATTATGTCAGAGCACATTACAAATTATTGTTTATCTATAAAAAAATGTAAACTTAAGCGAGGCATGTTTTGGTACATTTGTTTTAAATAATTATACTAATCTTACAACTAAAGCGATAATTGCAATGATAAAACGTATAGTCAAAATTATCGTTACATAAATAATTTAAATCGCCACAATGTTATTTAAAACTAACATAAAACAAATATATTGGTATTATCTAAAATATAATAATTGTACATAAACTAGGAAACATTTAAATTGCTTTTTGTGTCTTATCCTATTAGTTATTAATTATTACTAATTATTCATTGATTTATCGTCTAAATAGTTTTAGGTGGATAATGATTTCCATTTCAATGAAAAGTCTAAACTACTAAATAGATATACATATCAAAAGCTAATTTGCATTAAATCTAATCTTGCTCGTTACATGGTTAATATTTAATTATTACAGTATAAGAGGTTTTGGACTTCAGCTTAATATTCAGGATCAGTTTCAGACAGTTATATAAAATTATATAATATTTATAAGTGTTTTATTATGACACATAGCTTGTGCTTTAAATGTATAATTAATTAAAATCTTTACTCTGACATTTAAATGACATTCATGGAGATGTAACCAAGATACCCTTTGTCATAAATTCATATTTACGACAAAGGGTATCTTGTTTTTATGGACAAAGATAATTATATCATGGGATTGAGACAAAGTAAACACCAGTGTTATTATTAAGAACTCTGGCATGATTAATTTTTTTTTATTACCCTTGTTTCATAACATCTTGAAATACGACAATTACCTAGGTACTTACAAAGGCTTTGCAAATAATTTATTGCATTTCCATCTTTTACTAACGATGAATTATATTCATGCCAAGTTAAAACTAATGCTTACATAACCATTTTTATGTAAACCTGAATAACCCGCGAATCCACAAGGTTTTGATTTAAAAAAAAAAATTACCATAATTGGCTGCGTCCTAGCTTGAAAAAATGTTACAAACATACAAAGAATATTGTCGGGAACACTCCACATTACATAATCGGTTATTTTCATCATTCTGCTGGATGTTTGTGTTTAATAACTACATTTTCCTAATTAAAAAAAAAACCAGGCACAAAAACCCTCCGTCAAAATGATAATTTTTAAACCTTTCATAGATAATAAACTAAAGCAACATCGGTTTGTACGTTTGGAAACTACTATTCCACAGATATAGATACCTACGCGTTAAAAATCAATCTATTTACGTATATCCACGTTCGATCCTTTTTCGTATTGATTTACATTTAACGCGAATATAGTATTTTACAGACTAAACTCAACGAATTATGTTTTATTCGTTTTATTTTGACCAAAATAACATCACTGGTATCCGAATTTATTTACTTTTATCAGGCATTTTTTGAACACCGTATATTGCATTAGCGGTTGTATTGTATTATTCCACTGGTTTATTCTTTATTTCATATATTTTTTGATATATAAAATATCATTTTCAATTTAAACTTAGAAATACCTAACCAATTTAATCCGTCGCGTTTCAATTATCATTTTGTTAAACTGAACACGTGACTTTAAAATGAGAACTATATTTATTTAGCAATAAAGCAAAGCTTGTTATTTAAAATGAAAATAATAGCTAAAGTATTACAGAATGGTATTTTTTATATTATAACATTCACCCTTTCCGATATTTTGTTTTTTTTCTAACCATTTGACAGTGTCATAAGACATGGCAAGCGACGATGCGGTCTACGGTGGAGCATACTTGCTCAGAGGATGCCTGTTCACTCTCGACTTTAAGACTTATAAATTATAGTTATCGGTTAACATGCACGGTGGTAAGGCGTTCCATTATATTCCTTCGCTTTTCGTATCAGAAATTATGACGCGAACCTTTTTGTAAAGATTTGAGGAAATACTTTACCAATAGCCACGTACCGATCGGGCGAGCTGCCTCGCGAGGTCTGCTGCGCGAACCAAAATGGTCGGTCAGTCAGGACGTGCCTCACCCGAGGCATAAAAACAGAGTATGCCCGAGGCGAACGCACGTGTGCCGCTTCGCACGAGCGTGCCGCGGCCCGAGCCTTGCGTGGCTGCTGCTAGCGCAGTCAATACTTATGTTACATTCTGTAGTAGTCATTAAAAGATTGTAATAATTATTCCTACTACTTAATAAATAGATTTCCTACGATAAAAACTACTTACTATTCCATTGCATTGATATTTGCTTGCTTATGCTATGGTTGTAACCAACAAATTAGAACCTAAAATAGTAATAGAATCCCAAATTCCCGTTTATTATTGGCAAATTAAGCAGACACGGTATATATATTTTCTTTTTTTTCTATTTTTAGATAAAGAACTAAAACATTCAAGCCTTATATTATTGCCATCTTTCTCGTTTTCATACGATTGAACAGTGACTACAAATATTTGGACAGAACTAAACCAGACTAAACTAATGTTAAGATTAGTTTGTAACAACAGAATTGGCACCTATGCCTCCTTTTAACAGCGTGCCGCTGATTCACGTATCAGTTAGAAAACCTATACAGGGTGTTACAGAATGGCCCTATAATTACTCAGCAGGCTTGTTTCGATCAAGCATGTGAATGGCTTTACGTGTGCAAAGGTTGAATAAATCTTATTTAAAATTCCTGTACAAAAGTATTATTATGTCTTAGAAAATTGCGACACAACGTTTGTTTACCCACTATCGTACCACACCTAAAAGTGGGTAGGTATGAATATCTAACCATGTCTGTCGGACAGACGTGAGCCGGAAATACCCTACCCCGGTTCTTTGAAGAGTATTATGTAACACCCTGTATAAATTTGAATACCGACGAATTTCGCAAAACTATTAAAATTATTTTCAGTTGTTTGTGTTTGTGTTATTATAAATCGGTTATGTTATCACGTTTTACTTTAACATGAACTTGAAGTTTTAAAACTGACAGACTAAATTGTTTCCATTATTTCAGGTCCTAATAATTCTTTGGTTGAAACACATAACTTGCCAAATTTAATTATGACTATACAAGTTGCCTTTTTTGGCTAAAGTATTATTATAACTAGGTACCTACTTGCATATTTTCCTAAAGTTCTCCCGCATGGTTTCGAAATACTGATCGATATTATAGCGACTCAATAAATTGGTCTAAATAGGCACCTATATTTAAATTGTATGGTAATTGAATAAACACGCCACACAATTGCCGGATTATCAAAATTTGAGCTAAATTATATCGATCGTTATCCAGCGTCCGTGTGGGAGGGCTCTAAAGCCTGATTCTTATATCCAGACTATAGCCAGTCAAAATAATTAAATCTTAAGGTTGGTTGGTTTGTTATTAAAACTTGGCCAGCACACGACCAGTATCACCCTATATTCTTTTTAATTGAGTTTGGCTGCATTAAGGATTTTGAACCCACGGCTTTAAAACCTATTTTGTTTTTATTTTATTTTTACATTAGATTTATTTATTTTTAATAATAAATATAGCAACATCCGCTACTCAAATGCTTAATAAACCTGGTCTTATATCTAAAAGTGAGTTTTACATAATTTTACATGATTATTTATTATCCTATTTCTAACTATGATGTAATTTGTTTTGAAATATCACAACATCATATTATTATTACCTATGTAAAATTAATTAGGTTAAAAGATTATTGCTCAGGTTTCTTTTTTTACATAATATAATAATTTAGAAAAAAAATCTAGGTAAATGGCTAGATTTTTAACCATATAACTTATGTTAAGTCAATATCTAAAAATATTTTAAAATCTTTAGCGTATGAGAAATTACTTAGTATCTATGATTATGTAGATAAGTACGTAGTAACCATCGCACTTTCAGGGAGCGATTATTAAATTTTTTAAATAAAATAAGGAGGTACCAAATGTTTTACTTGGTTTTAAATAGGTATGACGTAGGTAAATGTTTGGTATTGTGATATTTCATACAATACCATCAATGATATACCTACTACACAACTTCCCTGTATGATGTCTTTTACTATGATTAAGAGAGCATTATGGTTAATATTTATTAATCCAATTACATTAATTATTTAAATACTTATTTGCTGTTCAATATCCCAAGAAAACGGATAAAAGCCGGGATATTCGTTAAAGAGAATTAATTTAATTAAGGCTTTAAATACGAAAAATTTGCATGGCAATTATTAAAACAGCTTTTGTATGCCTTTACCAGTATATAAAATGTGAAAGCAAAGTAAGACAAACGAATAATGTGAGCTATTTGATATTTAATTTATTGTTTTCACAAACCAAATGGGACCCACGCAACCCTTTAAAATAGGCATTATGAAAGAAAAAAAAAATCTAAAAGAATACGTCATATTTTCCTGTCAAACTGATATCTATTCAAATGCAGAAGTATCCATCCTATGCAAAGAGATTAGTACAATCTCTTTGGTTCTATGATTTTCAAAGCTGGTCTACCTAACAGGTTTCGGAGATAACAACAAACTCATGCATGCACACAAATTTAACCTCTAAACGTTAGGTACTACGGAATAATTACGATAAGTTAAATGCTAATTTATGCCTGATGTATATAAGGCTTAAAAGTATAATTGCTAATTACTATTATTGTGTTAATATTTTGTGCGTAACGCCACTTACATAATTTAAAATAGATTGCATAATTAAGGAAACATTTGAAGGGTATTATAAAAATTACCCACTACGTAATTATAAAAATTGCGTTGGTATCGAATTACATTAAAAAAATTAAAATGTGGCATTGCAATAGTAAGAATTTAATTAAATTTAACAAATTGAATTTATCGTTTAAAAAATTAAACAATCGATTTAAAATTAATTGACGACGACGTAAATAACTTTCACGTAATTAAAATATGAAATAAACTCTGATGAAACAATTAATTTACAGTTACTGCGTACAATTAAAACTATAGTAATATGTGCTTTTTAATAGATAGCAAAGAATAACCGATGAAATTGCAGATTTTTAAAAGTGGTTAACACTGAAATGAAATTAAACATAAATTAAATTAAATATTATATAAATTATACCACGAAAACTTCTTATTTGATATAAGCTTCATAAAAAGTACTATAGGTACATAGTCTAACGTTATAAATCTTATTTTCTACGCTGAAAAGTCGAAAATGCAACTACCTTGCTGAAAATATGCTGATCGAATTTGATGCCGTCCGTTTCTTCACGAGAGTGGCTTCAACTGAAACAAAAATATATAAAAAATAGTAAATAATCAAGCTCGGATTTGTGTTTTAGAAACTTTTCCACCAATATTTATTAAGCAATAAACCGTGTTCAAAAATTAAACAAACATACCAATTAGCACAAGTTCGTTATGGAATTTGCAAATATCTAGTCCAAATATGTAAATAAGACAAATAGTTCCGATAATGCCCAACAACTAGCACTAGCGAGCCACTATTTATACACGTGCGTGACATTACAAGAACTTTAACCTATATTGCAGACTTAAATTATCTTAAATTATCTCATAAGTTGCATGAAGTTATTATCAAATATAACACTTTAAAGTGGCTTTAGATAGCAGATGCTTGGATGGTTCGCATCATTCTATGTTCTATTTATACCCTTAGTTTAGTATTTTATTGGTGCTGTCTTTTTAACATTGTCGATTGCTTACTATAAAGGCCCCTAACAGCAGTAACTATTAACTAATATGTGCCTAAATCCTCATTAGCCGCTTAACACCTACAGAAATCATCGTGACTATTTCTTTTAAGCCATTAAATTACATTACATTTAATGCCATCGTTGTCATGACGCGTGCTCTAAGCAAGCTTTCCCCCAGCAGAGTAGAAGAACAATAGAAGAGAATAGAATAGAATAGAAAATTCTTTATTGTACACCAAAAATTAAAAAAACACAGTACAGAAAAGTTACAATAGGTAAACAAGGGTAGCACAAGGGGCAGTCTTATCGCTGAAAGCGTTTTTTTTAGATAGTGAAAATGATATGCCCTAATCTGCTATATTTGCTTTTAATATCCTCGTTAAGAATATGCTGATTCTTGATGATGATGATGACTGATTCTTGATGATGATGTCCTTCTTGACGTACTATCCGGTAACGGCATCAACCGCGGTTAGCTCCGGAGGTTAAAGCTCAGATTGATAACAAAAGCAATTTTTGTTTTAAGTTCCGATTCTAGACTTTTAACTGAATATATTGTACAATGGTACTTACTGGCTGAGTCTTGCGGCGAAAGCTGGCGTTTGATAACTTTCTGTATGACCGCTAGCCAACCGTCGCGGTCGTCGTGTGTGGTCGCAGCGAAACAGAATACGCGATCTGGCGTTACTAGCTGGAAAGGGAATCGGGCGTCTTTGCAACCGAACCCAGTGTTCGATACTTTGATGCAGTACCCACTTGACTCATGACCTAGAAAATTAAATTTTGATCATTTAAAAAACAATTAGGACCCTAGGAAGCTCCCTTGCGGAACGCCTAAGAAAATGTCGGATAATCAAAATATTCAACAGCAATGGTTTGTTGCCTACCAGAAAGTATTATCTGAAATCTGAATCAGTGTATCTTACTGTCGGAAACATATTCTTCTATTTGAAGTTAATACAACGTCGAAAACTTTTGCCAAGTCAAAAACAAATTAACACTTACCGACGAATATTTCGCCTTTTGGATAAGCATCGAGCGGTTCATCGTGGTACATTAGTTTCCTGTTATCTAAAGTGAACCAGCGACGACGATGAGCATCTGAAGGTCTGGGACCAGTCTTCCAGAGCCAGCCTTCGCGGGCAAAGTCTTTGGGAAGGCGCAGTACGAGGTCGGATTGTGGAGTTGAGGGGAACGCTACTTGGAGAAGGTGAAGCTGAGCGCAGCGAATTGCCGTGTACCTGAAATAAGGCAGGAAGGACGAAGTCAATATTTATCGATTAATAATGCATACATACAGTCACGCCTTTTTCCTGTGGGGTAGGCAGAGACTACATTTTTCCACATACTGCAATCTTGACACACTTCTTTCGCTTCTTCCATTTTTATAAGTCCCTCCATACATGCTCACCGGTTATAGATACTTTTGACTTGGCCTTTCTTTAGTACGTCCTCGATTTGATCGGGGTACGGTTGTTTCCCTTCGTCGACCCCTACCGGCGGACCCATTCATACTAGACCCATAACTCTGTTTTGTTAATTTTCCTTCATACATCGTCTCTAGATGAACAAACCATCTAAGCATCTCTTTCTCTATTTTTGTTACTACACCTACTACCATTCCACATCGTTCCCTTGTCACACTGTTCTCCACTTTTTCCATTAGAGTCACTCCAATCATACTTCTCATAGTTCTCATTTCCACAGCATTCATTTGACTTTCATGCTTCTTCTGCCATACCCAGCATTCATTACCATACATAAGTGTGGGGACAAATACTCCCCTATGTGCAGCCAGCCGTGTTTTTTTAGACACCTTCTGACTGCTCAAACAGTTATGCAGTACCCCATTCACTTGATTTCCTGCCAATACTCCTCGCCCAATATCACTATCATACTTTCCATAACTCGTAACCTTTGATTCTAAGTACGCAAATTATGCTAATACTTACAACTAGATTAATTCAAAAGATAGTCTGAAAAGCTTACGACTTCTACTATAAAAAGTAAAATATGAAGAAAAATCCTTTCGCGTAGTTAAGATTTTCGCGAAACTATAAAAAAGATACTCTTAGTAAATTAATGAAACTTGGTGGTTGGTACCTGGTAAATAAGTACTAATATGCAAGATAGGCAAAATTACCAATTGCTGATGACTTCAGGTTCCTCGTGGTACACATAAATGTGTCTTGTAGACCCCTCCTTGATGTAGGTTAACTGCATTGAGTTCATGTGACCGATTTTCGGAGGCGCAAATACTACGTTCAACTCAGACAGCTTAAGTACACCTTTGGGTTCTCTGTTCTCTCTGACGTAATATCTGAGAAAAGTACATCAAAACAATGTGAAGATAAAAAATAGCGGTACACTTACGAAGGCAATCGCACCGTACACTAATTTGTTTATAATCATATTCATTAGTTTGCATTAATTATTACATGTAAGCATGAAAATGAGATGATATGATGATATGAGGTAAACAATCATGAATATAAATATATTATAAATAACGAACGTACGGGGAAACCGACGATAGTTTTGTAATGTTTTTGTCTCGTCCTTACCTCTTTCGACCAAAGTTTTTGACTCGGAGTCGACCGAATAACCGATCGAGACATTCCGCGGTACGGCTGCAGCCGTCAGTCGCAGGGTGATACCTAAGGACCAGTCCGGATAATAATATTTTAGCCGACAGCGATTACGGATCTACTGCACTGCACATCACTACACTGCTATGCGAATTTGGTGCCGATTGCGGTTTTAACATTACAACATTTTTTCAACTGAAGACTAAACAAACATTTTTTTGTTTCATATTTATGTAGGTAAGCAGAAATATTTTCAGCGATAACTAAGTCACGTCTTTTCCATACAAACTTTGAGGGACGATCGTTCACTTGACAGTTTGATGTTGTAGATTATTTTGTAACGAGACTGTAAAAACGTAATTGACTCAAAAGTTATAAGCCTTTAAAGATCTTCATTTTGTTTTGTCGTGAATTATAACGTTAAATTCATTTCAGTGAAGGCATAATAAAATTAACTAGTTCTACAATTAGAAGATTTTTTTTATATAATATCTAGAGTCAATGTTGAATATTATTCCGTCTCACTAAAATATTCCACGACGCGAGAGGGGGGAAAACATACTGATTTTATGTTTATTTTTTGTTAATCCTAACAATAAGTACCTATGTATACTGTACTTATTACCTAACTAGACATAAAAAAATTAAAAAAATGGCGCTAATTATAAACTATTCGGAATAACTCGATGCAACAAAATTTATAAATAGGCAAGAACAAACGCGGACAATGGAATTAACACTTTCCTGTTTTTATGACATCATTATTACATATTTTGTTCATATTTACAGAATATCTTCATGTAGAGCCGCTAAACAAACAGTGAGCAAACAACGTTTTACAATAATTGAAGGTGAAGGTTTGTGGCGTCGTCACAGCGTCAATGTTCAACATTGACATACCGTTTACTTGATCATGACTTGGTAACGTAAAACGAAATTGATGCGAATTAAATCTCAGCCAGATACGTCGTCATATATAAAATATCGAAGCTAACTGTTACTGGAATAATGTGAAAAAATCCGGCACGATCCGCTGCCATATTACGTATCTCGCGACAGGCTTGCGACTGAAAATCACGTGTTCACTGCTGTCTAACGAATCACAGAATTTGTCATTAGTAGTACTGGCCAAATTGCAAACAGGCAGGACAATAGGCAGGCGATTTTCCGTAATAATTATTTCTAATGACATTTTTCCGATTGCTGTTGAGTTGCTACTGCAAGGTTTTACGTAATCAGGGGGCCGTTTTATCGTTTGGTTTGATTTTCGTGGAGACGTATAATTCCGTCGCCGGTATCTACGGAGGCTGGTGAGTTCACATCACAACTACGTCGACGGTCAATATTTGGCCAACGCTTGACGTAGATGATGACTATGGAGGTGTGAAACTTCGTAAACGTCATGAATTGACTCACTACAATCAGCTACCTACCTCCACCTACTTATACTATCTTATTGTTAATGTTGCATACAGTCAGTTCATACTCTCAGTTTTCTTTAAGTTGTAATTATATATGGTGTATTCTTATTTTAGTTCTAGAAGTGATGATAAGTAAATAGACTCATTAATGTTCATAAATGGTTACGAAATAAACATAATTATATTAAACTTTGCAATTTAATGCAATTTTTTTTTTCTTTTAAAAAAGTTAATATTCTATAGTTAGGTATTCCTTAATTATATTTCTTATCTTAGCAATGGGTATTCAGGGTGATGCTATTTATGATCTATCTTCTACATAATATACTAATCTTCGCAACCATAATTTTATACTTTTTAAACAATTTACAGTTTTTTAAATTTCCTATGATGCCAGTTATATATTATTGGCTACTTGCAATAAATAGTTTGAGTATCCAAGTTTTGAGTTTTGAACTGATGGGTTTATAACACTCTCTACCTACCTAAGGTGATGGTGTATTAATTTGAAGATGAGAAGACGAAATCATATAAGGAAATGATTTGCCATATTTTCAGCTAAACGCTAGGATTTTTAGCACATAGATAAAGCATGTGGGTAGGTAATAAAGCAAACGATCACAGGAGTCACGGGTGATATGGAGTTCTGTTGGTTGTGTAATTATGTTTATGCACATTATGCCGTGATCGATACCTTCAAATATAATTAGCACAACCATTGTTTTTAAATGGGCCTAATTATTTTTTAAGGCAAACTTAATTTAGCACATTTACAATAGGAATAACGTTTTATCTAAAGCCTGCTCTGTACTTCCCCGTGAACGGCTGGGAGCGTGAGAGATATGGGTATGCGGTATTATTCTTTGTCTACGATTCCTGTTTGGCAGAATAATGTAAAATAGGCAGAGACGCAATAACATTAATTTGATAGAGCGTTTGTCTTGCTGCTGAAGCGTGCATATATATAATATGTTATACCGACGCAGTCGCAAAAGTAACGTATTGGACGTAAAATAAAGTCACCAAGGATAATCATGAATCCTTTTTCTTTTTCAATTCATGTCAAGGCAGAGCCGGATTGAGACCGGTAGTAAATAATGTGTCTTAGGGTAGCAAGCAAATTTCTGCGTGGCGCTGCCATTTTGCAGGCAAGCGTAGCGGTTACCATTAAAGGCACGACCGGTTCGTTTTGTAAATCTGAGGCTTTTTAGCTGGTTAGTTTATTTCATGATGAATGGAACCATGTAAAGCAGAAATAGACAGGGCAAAAGTAGTCAGCAGAATAAAAGAAGTTATTGTAAAAAAATTACGTACAATAAATATATCTAGAAATATATTATATAGGGAATAGAAGTCTGGTGGCCCTGCTTTTAACCATTGATGATTCGATCAGGAACGTATATTATATATCGTTCTATATCGCATCGGATATCGGATCGACGTTTCAAGATTATTATATTGTCTTCCCATGATATCGGTTGCTAATTTAAGCCAGTTATAATGACACTACAAACTCACTTGAGCGAGTCCTCGTTCTCACACAAAACGAATTTCCTTTGCTGGTAGCGACTGTCTTCCTTCCCTCTCTTCATCAGGAAGCCTTCCATAGTTCCTGAGAGGTAGCTCTGGCGTTCGGGATGGCAGAACTCTTCCCTTTCGTACTTGGCTCGGATCCACTGCTCGATAAGCACTCTGAAATAAACATAAAGGAGTGTTTTTAAAAGTAATCCAAACTAATATTATAAATGCATAAGAATATGTGTATAATTATGTGTAAGTATGAAACTGCGTATGTTGCCACAAATTCTTCTTAGGGGATAAGTAATTTTTTTAATGTTGTGTATATAGGTGCCTCGGATTATTTAAGTCCTGCCTAAAAAAACACCCAGTATCTTTAAATGAAAACTGTCTCGTCTCTAAACCTAGTTTCGGACCAAACCGTATAACTTTACACGGGTACATACAGTCACACCTTTTCCCCGTTGGGGGTAGGCAAAGATCTTTCCACATGCTACGATCCTGACACACCTCTTTTGCTTTTTCCACTTTCATAAGCCCCTCCATACCTGTTCGCCGGATATAGGTTCTTTACATTTGGCCTTTCTTTAGGACGTCCTCGATTTGATCGCAGGTTACATTAATAAATTCTTTTTTTTTTAGGCCAATGGAGTGTTCAGATTCACACATTGCTAAGTAGACTGCGAGCTAGTGCCTATATTTTATTTTGTGGTAGTGCTTAGTAAGGGAGTGACATGCTTGAAGGATTTAGTATTCGGGACGGCCATTCACGGCACAGCCTTGACCCTGCGTCTCACTCACTTGTACTCGCAGCCTACATAGCAAAATATGAAACTTCATGGAACATGAAACTCTGGAAACTTAGAACAATCCAGAGGGGTCGAAGGGAGCATGACGAGTTTCACAAAGGACCAATTAATAGTTTCTATGGCAACAATAAACCGACAGAAACAAGGACAAATTGCATGATATCCTAACCGAAGAATTTTATTGCATGTAGGCAATAAAACACCAACAACAACAAAATGGAAAAAAATATATAACCTATTTCCCAAGATAGGTATATTATCTTTCACCTACATTCCATGGTGAGGTAGCGGAATGTAGGTCAAGTTTTGATGTTACGATAAACAAGGCGATCAGTGTGCATTATGGACATGAAGTAAAAACGTTCTACAGTCATAGAGGTATAAAGTTTCAATCTTACTTCAAAGTTGGCAAGAAAAAAATATCGGCATTTTTATTTTTTAATTATCGCCTGTGTTTCCAGACATTGTGCAAAAAGTTTTGTACATAATTTGAAAACGGCGAAAAAAATAGCTTATGTCTGCGCAAACACCGCGCCACGCCACGCCACCTCGTCATAAATCCGATAATTATATATACCTACTCTTAACTATGACGATTCGCCCTTCAAACTATGCACACGACATTTTCCAGTCGTCCGCGTCGCTCGTGGTGTATCGTTGCGTTTACGTACGTCAGAATAGGCCCTTAGAATTGCCAGTGTCAATAATGAGGGTAATAAAAATGGGGCCGCACTGCTAATTTTTTTAGCTTTATGTTGACAGTGCCTTATTAAGTTATTATTTAACGCAAACTCATTTCACAATTCATAAAATGCTAGCTATTTTATATTACCAACTATGCCTCGCAGTTTCAGTACTCACTGTGGATCATTTCTCGTAGGTCTTCTATAGCATGGAGGGACTCTTTCCTCGTATTTGTTTTTGGCGGCTACATTGCCGACCTCCTTCATTCGTTGGACCTGTGAATCCTCCCATCTGTCAAGATTCAGATGCTTGACTTGACTGATGTGGGATCCCATGCCACGGTGTATGCTTGCGCATCGCATGCATATGAATATGCCAATATTGTAGGACGCCCAATCGGGTTCTGAAAACAAATTTTTGTTCTATTATTGAATTGTTTTTTTTTTTTTATAGAGTGCTCTTTATTTATTTTTTGTTGTATATACTTATTCGTTTTAGCTTTTTATGTTCTGTTAGTAAAATGCATTGTCTTTACTGTGTAAGGTTGATTCGTTCACACTCTCTTATATGAATTGGTCCGAAAATGCATTGTGAGATGAGATAATTATTAGCGTTACCAATTCATTATTTTGAACCATCTTGATACACTAAATCTTATGAAATTTAAAGGAATAGATTAGATTGCATGTTATCTGGAGTTGTTTACAAATAGATCGCCGCTATACTAAGGGAAAAATTACGATAAGTAATTCCTATAATATTGTTATGTTAGTTTATTTTTTATTCCTTTATCCAATCTACGTACATTGATGCGATAAAAACTACAAATCGTCATACCAAAGATTAAATAACTTTACGTGACGCACATATTTGTGCGAAGCCTAGTGGGAAATTCTATTAGTTACCTACACATAAAGCAGGTGTGTACTTAAGCTATAGTAGGTTAAAGCCGCTGACACATTTAACTGACGTGTCGTGTCGTGATGCATAAGAAAGGGTATCGGTTTCATACATTTATTATGGTTAGGTAGCGTTCACATTTCTCTGATGCAGTGTGTTGTGACGGCTTGTGTAAATGTATGAAACCGATACCTATCTGATGCATCACGACACGACACGTCGGACAAATGTCAATCTAGCTTAAACCTGATGAGGTTTGCAATGCAGCTCAGCCAACACGACTCGATTCTCTAAGTATTTACCCTCCAATTAAAACTAAATTATCCGTGTTATTTTCCAGTTCCAGTTATCTCTCTAATCATTTCGTAAATAAATTAACGATATCTATAAGAATAATTAGAATTATATTTAGGGTGATTTGGTCAAGAATAAATTGCCTCTGAATTCTAATGTCATCAAGAGCACTCCCCAGTCTCCACTAAAAACGAACACCGCGGTGGTCGAACAAAAATAGAATTATTTGTCTACCTAGGTAGATCCCCACGATGCTGAGCAAATGTGTTTCACGGTAATTAAATATTAAGAAGGTACATAGACTACTAAGAAACACACTAATGACCTAGGAGGTTTCGCTAAAAATAAAGTCTAACGTTCCTAATGTTAATTTCTCGGTTTATAGTGAAGCGTAAACCTACTCTACGAATTGAAATTACTTACACCGTCTACGCAAAGCAATTACGTAGTTAGTTAGGTACTATTCGAATGTTAAAAACCGGGCAAGTGCGAGTTGGATTCGCGCACGAAGGGTTCCGTACTTTGTTATATGGTAGCCCCCCTTAAATATTTGTTCTATTTTAATTTAATTATTTATTTTTGAAGTAAATATTCTGTGAATATTTCAAGCGTCAACTGGTTCCCGTTATCAATATCGAGCAAAAAAAAATACGTTTGTCGTATGGGAGCCTCCTATATTTATTTTATTCTGTTTTTTAGTATTTGTTGTTATAGCGGCAACAGAAATACATCATCTGTGAAATGTTCAAATCTCTCACTATCACGGTTCGTGAGATACCTACAGCATGGTGACAGACGGACGGACAGACAGACAGCGGAATCTTAGTAATAGGGTCCCGTTTTACCCTTTGGGTACGGAACCCTAAAAAAGGTAAGGTAAAAAGATTTTCAGGGTTCCTCATAGCGCTGATTGAAAGTTAGCAAATATGTAATCACAAACAACTTTCGATTGAACGGTCTAGTTCTTAGATTTCCGTCTGGTTATTGAACTTTCGCTCTGTTTCAAGAACGAGGAAAAGTTTATAAAATAAAATGTATTACCTTCTATAATGTTAAAGATGATTTTAGTGATATAGCTAAGTACATAAAAAATTGAAACATTACAACAGATATATAACGTTTTTTTATTTACATGCTCTACATGCAATTTATGAGATTAAATACCGAAAATAATAGTTCTAATAACAAAACAACAGGTACAAGGCCTGAAACGTAAAAGGTTTGTTTTGCCTAAGTTTTAATCACTTTATCTAAATACGCAGCAGTACAAGCTGTCAAATCAACAGAGGGCTTCGTCACAATTATTATAGATATATAATAGAGCAAGTAAATCTAGCCTAGTATATCTATTTTTAGTATAATTCTGTATTTTACCGAACTGAATCTTAGCGGGAGATTTCGTATCATCGTAGTCTTGGTCGAAATAGGCGTTTCCACGTCTGTCTCGCATGACATCCGTGTTTACAAGCAGGCGGACACACCGACACGACGTCACAGTCACGCACACACGCGGAGGTGGCCTCACTCGCAAATAACAACGCCGCTGTCATGGTGAGATTAAATACAGCGGCTGCATCGATTAAACTCAAAGATTAAACTATACACCTTTGTGTTTTTCTTTGCAATTAAATTGAATTGCATGCATTTTTTATTATTTCTGCAAAAATCAGTTTCAAACTCATGTTCTTTGTTAAGTTTGATATATTACTGTTTTATTCAGTGGTTTTATAATAATTATAATAATAAATCGTGTTACAATTAGACGTCTCTGACATTTTAATTAATATTATAATTAGGTTTGTTTGGATCAGTTTCAATGAAACACAGTAAGTACCTATACAGCGGGGCTATGCAGCACGGTGCGGATCAGCACGAGTTCATTTCATTTTGACGTTTGATTGCCACGGGACTCGTCCTTTCAATACGAATGACGAACTCGGTGGCAATTAAACTTCAAAATGAAACGAACTCTAGCTGGTCCGCAAAGTTCTGCATAGCCCCGCAAAATAAGCACAATGGGGGATATTTTATCTAAATTTAACTACCCGTCCGTATCTTACTAGTCAAATGTTTACAGAGTTAATGACGTACCTACGTATTTGGGTAATTTACCGTTACGTATGTTACCCAAATACGACCACGCCTGTCACCACGTCACACATTGGTATTACACAATGTTACACCCTGTTTACAATATCACATCCAATATTGTTAAAAGATACCGTAACCAGAACCAAGGAGACGTGTCGTGAATGCACGCACCTACCTCCCTGTAATTCAAATTTACTTCTTTCTTTTCAAAGGGAACATTGAATCATTATTTCCACAGATTATATTATCAATCAGGGACAAATAACACGGAGACTATTATATAAAATACTAATAATAATGAACTAAAAAAAACTTACATAAAATATTACAAGAACTAATTATAGAAAATTTGCATAACAACTATAAAATTCCGAAATGATAGTATTGGATTGACTCGGTGAAATTTAACGTAGACAGGAACAGTTTTTGCTCTTCTCCCTCAAGAAAGTCTAGTCATTCTTGTCTGACTAATTTGATTAGTGTAGTTATGGTTTTGACACACCCTCGTGTTCAAATGCAGCTTCACTTAATCTATTTTAACAAAAAAAAACTGCACCTGGTTTCTGACAATCGCACCAAATGGAGCTTAGACCCCAATTCTCCTAAACCAATTGTTTCTATTCATTTATTGTATTCTATTCTAACCTATTGTTTATTCTCCTAAACCTATTGTTACCTGTTTTTCCCAAAATATTCGCTTTTGCCACCTTTATGAGGTTTTTTGTTTGTTACGGTAGTCGAAATGTAGAGTCCCTTCAGTCAGGTACCTATTCAGAAGTCTTATCAAGTTGCCGTCGACGTTCCGATTCAATAAAGCGATGGGCACTTGATGCTTTACCGAGAATTTTGGACTAAGTACAAAATTGCACGTTTTTTGGTTTGTATCATTTGCCTACACTCGGGCATGTTAACACTTAATAATTATTATTCATCCAATATTACATTTACTTCACAACTACATAATCAACTGACAAGTTTCCTTTTCCTGTGCGAGATTCAGCCATAAATCACCACTTCAAAGGGAAATTTCCTTTTTCAAACTCAAACAATTATCAGTAACTCATTAGTTTCATCTGTTTGTTAATGAAACTAAAGTGTTTGAATTGTAATAATGCATTATTTTTGCCTACTTGCAACGAATGGTTTGAGTTTTGTGTTTTGACGAAGAAACACAAGATCGACAATAACCAAAAAAAAAACAATGTCACATTTCCGGTTTCCCGCCTAAACTCTATCGTATTTTTACTAGGCAGCGAAAGCTAAAAACAGCGAACAGGATTGAAGTACATTGTTTTTAAACGAAGAATTTAAGAAATAGGAGAATTTGAGCAACCCAACCCAACAAACCAGCAACCCATCCTTAGCCCTACCCAGCATACTGTATAACAGTAATAATTTGTAAGTAAATAGGCAAAAATGAAAACCTACTTAAATATATCTTGATAAATACTAAGTAACTTGTTCTAGCGTACCTAGTTAAAAAATGACTTAAACAGCCATTCTCATCTGCCAATCCAATAATAAATCGAATAATAGGTAGGTACTAGGTATGATTTATTATAAGTATGTATGTTAGTCTGTAAGGTAGGTATCTAAAATATGGGTCTTATAATATTATTTTAGTTGTTACCTACAAATAAATAAATAATTAATTTTATAATGATTGTTATTAGTAATCGTAATCCTAACTAATTTAAAAAATGCGAAAGTGAATTTGTTTGTTTGTTACACATTCACGGCTAAACTACTAAACCGATTTAATAAATTCTTTCACCAATGAAAAGCTGCATTATCAGCGAGTAACATAGGCTATATTTTATCTCCGTATTCCCACGGGAACGGGAACTACGCGGGTGAAACCGCAGGACGCAGCTAGTTCATAATATAACAAATTTAACGTGTTTTCCATATTCGATTCAAGGTAATTATTTTTTCTACCAACTAAGGTTAACCTAAGTTCCAAGGCCCCGTAGCCTCAAGTGCTGGTCCAAACAATTTGTACTCTGTGTCGACCAGATCACATGGACAGTTCGGAACATCAGACAGAGCTTCAGTGTTTTTTATTTATCGAAGTACCTACATGTCATTGCCATTAACCATGTATACAAATAATTAAAAAAAAAACTACAAAATGTTGTGAAATTAATTCGATAAAAAAGTTAAACAAACAGAAGTTAAAATAAATAAAGGAAATTAAAAAAAAAAACTTATATCGTCATTATTAGTCCCTAAACTTCCTTCCTTCAATATATCCTATGTAAAGTCAGATTGCTTTTGGTATGGGCTGTATTCAGACTCTACATTGCATGGGTACTGCAGCGGTTACAATGTAGAGCAATACAATGTAGAGCTTGCTTGCCGATAGCATCCGATATGCCGACTGCAGGTTGTTAGGCAAATAACAAATAACGAAGATATTAATTATCTACATTTCTACCTTTATCATATTATAATTATTAATAGGACTGCTTCGCCTGTTTTCACTAACCACGAACCAGGATATTCATTAAAATATAATCTAATTATTGTCATTAGGAATTGAATTGTGTGAAATGGTCCACAAAATAAGCAGAATAGCTATTTACGTCTCACAGCTAATGGACACACGAATCAATTTCCAACTGACGTAAGTAAAAAAGATACATTTATGGGTGATTGTTATCACAATAAACATCATTGGTAATTGAAAGTAAACGTGTCTCACTGCATGTTTTGATCTCGTTCAACCTTTCGATGATTTGTTTTCATTCAATGCATTTTACGTCGAGGTCACTGAACTCTAAAAGCATGGACGCATTTACGCCCCCCGCCTATTCACCACCCCATGAAAATACCACGCACCAGGAAAACACTAACACTAAATCACTCGTGAAACACTAGTAACAACATACCCGGGGTTCCACAATCAGCACAAACATTATTTCCGTGTTTCTTTAGTAACTCCTGTAACAATTTCTGGTTATGATGATCTACCATCGTGGAACTTTTGCATCAATAATGAAGCATACACGCTAGCGTACGTCGCCGCTCGAAAGTCGAACACCCCGACACAACGCGCTCTCGAACACTGCGCGAGGGAGCGAGCGAGCGAGTCTTCGAGCGACGCGCGGCGAATCGGTTCAACAAACGCCATTTCGTCGATGTGGAATGCCGTTGCATTCACACACATTCGCGTTAGGTGAGCATGAATGAGATAGAAAGAGAGGTCTAGTTTTGGTACATGAATGAAAAGCTGTGTGTAGTGGATGGTAGTGGATTACTCGTAAAATTTATTTGTGTGCGTTGCGTATCGTATCGTACACACGTAGTAATTTGCAAGTGTGTTGATGCGAGATGCGAACGATCGCAATCTCGCAATCGTGTTTGAACGTAAAACGAAAAAGACGTTGAAGATGAAGCATCATTCCTTTCGTCTCGTGTCGCGCTACTACCATTATTCATGCGCTACTCATAAAGCAGCACATTAATCACACTGCTGCGGTCTAAAACCCAGAATACCTCAAGCCGACCCACTTTACCAATAATAATAGTCTTACCTAAACATATTTTTTACGTAGGTGCATTAATGTCTCTTTACCAATTTGGTAATACATAGTCGACTTTTTTTACTGTCGATTGTTTTTTTCTTAATTAGCGTCATCTGCGCGTGTTTCTACACACTGTACACAAAAAACTCTACACAAAACATAGATATCGCTGACCCAGCTATCTCTAGTTGTTTTTTATATTTATTTTTTAATTTTTATGTTTTTTTTATATCAATATACCTAGATACGTAATGTTGTCAATAATGAGAATGTTTTGTGTAGAGGTTTTAGTGTAGTGGGTAGACCAAAACATGCGCAGGTGACAAGGCTTTATTACTTACTACTTTAGTACAGAACTATACATACCTACCATTACTTACCACTACTAAAATATAAGTGTTATCAGTGAGCTCTAATATTACTAAATAAAAATCGTTTTTATTCAAACAGACTGAGGATTTATTGTTATACTGTGCCAGTAGGTAGTTTAAATAAAATACTAACTTCATATATATAACGAACGACTCTACTTTTTGTTTTGTTACCTACCTACCTTATTCAAACCACAATAAACAATAATTAATTAATTCGTTAAGTATTGTTTCGTGGATACGTTTTTTGACTGTTAATTATTTTGAACAAACATTTTGAAGAATTAGAAGTTAGAACAGAATTAGAATTCTAATTTTAGTTAAACAAACTTACGTCCATCTATATGTAAAAACCACAAAAGTGGGCACTTCACTACGTCCTTACACTACACCTACGAACATTCCGCCAATCAGAAACTGTCAAAAGCCACGAAACTGATGGAAATTAATGTCGGAAACCATCCACATTTAATAATTTTGTGTTTGCGTAGCTGACTGTTGAGTGTAGTGTAGAGAAGGCCTTTATTTGACAAAGTGGGTTTAAGTTTATATTATTGACATAGTGATATCTTTTTATTATTGATCAAAAATAGCCATTCGTATAGTTATGATTTTAAATTAAACTAATATTTCATTTGACAAGACTAAACTAATATTTAGACGCCTGACCATGGGTAAATGCATAAATCGAGAGGAGTCGAAACTAAAAAAGCACGACATGACATAAATTAGCTTGACAGTTTGACAAATTGACAGTAATGTTGTCTTGACATTGTTGACTGTCAAAAATAGAGCCGAACGCTCTCCCGAGCGTTCTTTCAATGATTTCAATCTCTCATTTTAATTTGTCGATAATTTTTACCATTAGAGGTACAAAGTGTGAAGTACTGTGAATTCAGGATAATATAAAAAGAAAAGAGATAAATCAAAATGGGGCGTCGCTCAATAAATACCACTAAAAGTGGTAAATACATGAATCCAACCGACCAAGCCCGTGAGTATATTTTTTGGTTACAAATTGTTTACACGTAATTTCTGATTATGACTCCAAAATTATTTTAATTATTAATATCTATACCTTGTACCGACCAACTAGTAAGACTCGCTATCATCCACGAAAAATCCTTGGTTGTTCGTCTCGTCGCTTAGTCAATTAAAAAAAAATAAAAACACTGATGACCATATCTAACTTCTTAGCATTAAATCAATCTAGGTATTTGTTATGACAAACTTCTTGAGTGTCAAAGAAATATCTTGGAGTGTGGGCTATAAAATAATATAATATTGGAATATTGGTCGCAGCATTTTCTTGATACATCAAATCAGAAGTTCATATGTTCACATGATTAAAATAATAAATTGCTGAGCTTCATAATCTATAATATTTATAGTATCTACCAGCTGCACCCCGCGGTTTCACCCTCTTCGTTCCCGTTTTGTCCCACGGGAACATACTATCAGGATAAAAAGTACCCTCTTAATCCTGGTTATAAACTATCTGTGTTCCAAATTTGATTTGAATCCGTTCAGCAGTTTTTGCGAGAAAGAGGAACAAACATCCATCCATCCATTCTCACAAACTTTCGCATTTATGATATTTGTAGGATAGTAGGGTATTAGCAGTATTGCCTATGATCTTACATTTGTATGCTGAGCTGGGACATTGCTCCATGTTGTGCAAAGGTTCTTTATCAACTAGTAATAGGAAATAGTAGGATAACAGTAATCTGACCGTCTATGAAACCTGTTTTGTCTACAGCGCTCATAATATTTGTAGAATTTTATTTTAGCATTTTTTATTTCTCTTTTTCGTGATTATGGAGTGATTACGAAAATGACTACCAATAAAGTAGACACTTTTATAAGATTACTAGCGACACCCGTTGTTGTGTAAACTACTAACCCACAGGAACTGTTAATTTTTATGGGAAAAACACTATCCTGTATTCTATTCTAGAACAACTAACAAAATCCCGTTTCAGCCATTACAGCGTGATGAGAGGAAAATACACGAATTTTGACATTTATAATATTAGTGACAGGAAACACACACTCTAAAATGTACTAATTATGGTTGTGTCTTTAAAAAATACCTCTCCACAAAGAGTATCTCTGTTCACAAATTGTTGACACTGCTCCATATTTGCAGGAAAGGAAGCAAGGAAGAAAGAGTTGAAAAAGAACAAGAGACAGCGGCAGATGGTGCGAGCAGCTGTGCTAAAGATGAAGGACCCTACACAGATCCTCGATGAACTACAGAAAATCGACGAAATGGGTAAAAAGACAATACAATACAGTAATTCTTTACTGATATCAAGGTACTACATTACAAGAAAAATGTAACAGTCATGTTGTACCATGGGCGACCTTATCATTTTAAGCAAATTCTTAAAAGAACATTTTGTTTAAAAAATAATTATACATTGTTAACATTTTATCTTTAATCAGTTCCACTTTGAGTTGATTTGTTGATGGCAATACTTTGAAAAGAAATAAATTAAACAATTTATACCCACATTTTAAATAAAAAACGACTGAACAAATAGGGCTTAAGGGGTAAATTCAACTTGTGCTGTATACTGCATACACATTTGCAAGCATGTGCAAAATTAATATTTATCCGTGTCCACACAAGCAAAGACGAGAGCCGCACTTATTTTAAAGATTATATATTTTATTTTAAATAAGGTTCATTAGTTTATTTCTTTTTTGCAGAGTTCAATGTACTCCAACCTTCACCACTTAATGAGAAAGTATTAAAAGAAAAGAGGAAGAAATTAAGAGAAACATTTGATAGAGTTCTTAAGATGTATGTAAGTATTTTACTTTAATCTACCCATCTGACATTGTTATCAAAGTATTTGATAATAATACCTGTTACTAAATAAAAATGCGGTGTCACGCCTTGTAATGTTTTATAACTTTAAGCAGCAGCTACACTGTATTTGAAATAAAACTCTACTGTGATCAACAAGCTACTTAAATCACAGAAAATCACTCATAGGAAACGAAAAACAAAAATTAATATAATTTAGTAACTATTTTATATCTTCTAATAACCCCTGAATCAAAAGAAGAGGGATTTGTAGACTGATTCGCATCAAAGCCCAGTATCTTATGCCAGCATGTCACTACACATCACATACACACACCAAACACTTAACACAGACACTTAAACACTTTTTATATCATTAGCTCGTTTTCTATCTTGGATT
Source organism: Campaea margaritaria (assembly GCA_912999815.1). Classification (NCBI taxonomy): domain Eukaryota; kingdom Metazoa; phylum Arthropoda; class Insecta; order Lepidoptera; family Geometridae; genus Campaea; species Campaea margaritaria. The sequence goes on from OU538801.1 coordinate 7,283,086, forward strand.
AAGATGTGCTATGTAACTTCTCAGATTCTAAGCTGCCAAAATGATAACTAACGCTATGTTCACTTCAAAAATATTTCATGACGAGACAACAAACAGACATGCAGACAGCACTTCAAAAATGACTTGTGGCTAATTTCCTAGGCCATTTTTATATGTCTTCAATATAAAGACTGTACTTAACTTATTATAAGTAAAGATAATCTATACTTTTTGTTTTTTTAATTAATTTGACCACTTTTTTCAGGACAAAGACGACCCGGAGAAATGGGTTGACTTAAAACGTCAAGAGGTAGATTACGAGAAACGGAAAGCCCATCTCATATCATATTACGAGTCAGTGAAACATGCCCAGTCAGTGCAAGTGGATGATATTCCTTTACCAACATTACAAGTAAGTTTTAATCAACGGCGATATCAAATAGGACAAATAATGCTTGTAATAAGACATGTAATATTTACAAAGTACATAATTCTTATGACGCTACATATTTCAAACTGTCGTTGTATATGCCCACTGTGGTGGAATTTGGTGATGAGCCGATTTCTAAGGGTGAGATTGCAGGTTCAATTCTCGCACAGGACAAACATTGACACACATCCAAACACATGCTTGTGTATTCAAGGTCCTAGTAGTTTCTGATTCGCTAGACACAGGGAATCCTAGTTAAGGCTCAGTATCTATGTATGTGACCATGACACATTGCCAAAAATTGATAACAGTGTCAGATGCCCTCGGGCGTGGTGACCCACTGATGATACCAAAGGATGCCAATTTCTCATTCAAGAGCCATCAATTTTAATGATCAACACTTATAGAATGTGATAAATAACATACTGAATGTATGTATTGTATAATCCCATCAAGTACTGTTAGCAGAGCACTCTAGTTTAAGGGCCAGATGTATTTTTCTTCATGGTCCATGGCTTATATCAAAATAATTGTATTTATGTTTGTATTAGATAATAATCTATTTATCTTACAGATACCAGAAAACGTCATATTCAGCAACATGCCCTCTCAGATCCCTCTGCCAATGGACACGAGCCATGCTCACCCTAACATGCCCAAACCCATTCTAAAGAAGGATTCACATTATAAGGTAAACTTTGCTTCTTTGTATCTTTAAAGATAACGTTTTATTCGTGCCATGGAGCATGTAGTTCATTTAATTGTAATCATCACACTTGCCATTAATCCTATTACTATTATAAATGAGAGAACATACATTTCATACAAAATATTTAACGATAAGTGTACTCAAATACTTGAATGTTTTTAGGAGCGCCCACACGGAGTGGAGCCTCCCGGCGTGCCACCCGGTCCGCCCATCGACTTCATGCTACTATTACTAGAAGCAAAGGTCGACAAAAAGGAAAAAGAGAAGAAAAACCTACGCTTTGCTGACATGAAGGATGAAGGGCCACCCGGAGAAACTGTTATTCCGGTAAGACTTTGTTATAAATGATATTGTTATACATCATTACATAACATCTTCACAACCCATTAATGTTAACACTTTGACTGCTGAGCCGATTTTCTTGTCTAGCCACGGTTACGGATCTGCACACACCATTGTGTTTGCCGTACCGCTAACACAACAGTTACGTTTTCCTGTACTCGCGGCAAGTTATAAAAAGCCCAACAGTTGTGTTTTCAGCAGTGAACGAGTTAAGCTGTCGCTAACTAACAACCGGGAGGTTGTTAGTTATTGATAGCAGTCCTTCAGCCACGTCGGAGGCGTCAAGCTTTACCACATTACCCAAACACAGAACAGGTTTTATGTAGTCGCTTTTAAAGTTTTTTTTTTATTGTTTGGTCTTTGCACTATTTGCATTTAGCCAGGTCAAGTATATATTTTTTTTTAATAGTCAATATGACGAGTCCCAATAAGGCAGGCAGGTAGTTAGTTTTAGTACTTTAGTCAAAGTCACCATTCAGTTAAGTGGATTCTAATTTTAGAGAGAATACGAAATGACACGTTTTTGCGTTTCGATTATTTACCCACACTCGTGCACTTTAACAAGTTTGAAAAAAATTACGCAATCAACAACATCAGATTTTCGGTTTTTCGCCAAGGTTCAATGCTAAGTGTAGACATGTTGTTCCGAAGGCCTACATACAAGAGCACCTCAAGAAGTACCCCGGGCAAGTCATGCAATGCTGTGACCAGGACAACGAGGAGTATATTGTGGTCTGCGGAACGGTTCGTGGCCGATCAATGTTGTATCTCACCAGCTTGGAGCTTTGCAGACGACGTCGTTCTATCACTTGTTTATTATTTGTTAGGAGAAAATCTTTGAGGCTTGTTGCTTATAGTTTGCCTTAACTGATACTTTGGGTCTTTGGGCTAAGATTAGTCTCAAAGACCAACTCTCTAAGACTCGCGAAGACCAACTCAAAAACTCAAATTATTTAGTGACTAAAAGTCGGAATCAAACCACGGATGCCGTCAAAATGTGTGATAATGGGAGTATTTGAATGTTCAAATGATTTGAATTTACTATTTTCGCTAGCGTATAGTGGACGTCAATCTACTGATTATTGTCACGCAATCTTCATTGTGAAAATCGTCTGATATTTGACTTTCTTTTATGGCAACAAAGTGTCAAAAATTTTCTCTAGTTTAAAATATTTTTTTTATAACCTATTTTCTTTTGTTGTAAATGACACCCATGACGCATCACTCATGTTACTAAAACTGCACTGCAAGTGTGGACATTCGTGATGCCATAAGGCGATCTAAACTGGTTATTTAAGACCTGTACAATGGAAACTGAACAAATGATATGATACGAAGTATTTGATATAACGTCAGGTACTCTGTCTTCAGTTGTTCTTCCTTATCATCATCGTCAGCCCAATACTAAGCACTGGTCTAACTTTTTCTTGGGGAGTCAGGTCATAATCCACCACAAGGGCCCGTCTAAGATGCGTGGGTCACATACCTCTTAAACAATTCTCGGGCCAGTGGGTTTACTCACGATGTTTTCCTTCACGGCAAAGCGAGTGATAATTAAGTACACATGTTTTACAAAAAACACATTGGTACGTGCCCGCACTGGAATTTGAACTCACGTCCTTCTGCTTGGAAGGTAGACGTTTCCACTTGGCTGTCACCGCTAATAAGGCATTATTATTTCAGGCACCGCTGCCCAATCCGCCGCAGGCACCGGCCTTTCCACATGAGGATATGGACGGCGAAGAAATGGATGACTCCGATATGTCAGCTAAAAACCCCTCTGGTGTCCCAACGCCCAAGCCAACGTCTTTGCAGCAGAGAATGTTGGCGCTTTCCGGGCAGAACATAGACGACTTTATGAAAGAGATGGAAGAGGTACACAAGAAGAGGGAGAGAGATAGAGCGGCTGATTTGAACGCTAGGTTTGTATTTCATTACTATTTTTTAAACTTTTCGCAGGTCGTTGCGTTTTATCGCATAGTTTTGATGGCCTCTAGGATCGCGAAACATTTTATATTTAGCATAAGAATGTATTTAACACGTTTTGTTTTCTGTAGTGATAGTCCTTTTTTTCGAAGAGCGCACCTATGCCAGAGTTCATCAGTCAACCAGTAGTATACAAACATTACTGCGTTCCGGTTTGAAAGGCGCTCCTTTCAGCGAAAATACTGGGTATATGAGGCTTAAGAATTAATGTGTGAAGGTGTAAAATACTGGGTAACGCTGCGAATTTTACGGGCAATCGTAGCGCTTACCGTTAGGAGAACGACCAGCACTTCTCGTTACTGTGTAGTGTGAAAGGTAATTAAACTATGTTGTGTACTTTTTCACAGATTGAGCGCACTTAAACGCAGCGCGGGCGCCGCTAGCGATTCGGACAGCGATTCGGAATCGCAGCCGACTTTCATTGCGCCGCACGACACCCAATTAGAACCCCCAGGCGTAGAAATGATGCAGCTGCCGCCACCACTATTGCCGCCAGGTAAGATTAAAAAATTACTTGAAACTGATTCGTTAAGAATAAGGCCGCAGCCATACATGGGTAGCTATAGAAGCAGTCATGACCGCTTTATGCTGCGACGGCATAGCTAAATGCAGTCTTCCTTGCGTTGATATATACTAGACCACTTGTGCTGTCGCAAAATCTCAGCTCAGTAAACGGCGGTTAGTAGCAGAGCGAAATTTCGTCCTAACTTAACATGTTACTGTAAATTAATGCTATGATTTGACAACGCACTTATTGTATATGTGCCAATAGCGCGACGATTAAACTAAATAAACTTGTGCACCCTATCTCCTGGATCGTCTTCGTCTTCGAAAAGTGAAAAGACTTGAAAAGTGCCGGTGCGCCCAATCGCATTCTGAGTGAAAAATGTGATTCCGTGTGAGCGTTTGAAGTCCAACCATACTGGTTTTTCTAAGTCTACGGACTTTTATATCGATCTCTCCGTCTCGCTACATAGCTTCAGCCTCAGAATATATAATACACTGTAACTTATTCGAAACAGGTCTGATCGTCACAGGCGTGCCGGTGCTGCGGCCGCCGCCGCTGCGCGCTCCGCTGGTGCCCCCGCCGCTGCGCCTGGCGCCCGGCTCCGTGCCGCGCGGCGCGCCCCCCGGCCCGCCGCCCGGCCTGCCCCCGCGGGGCATGCTGCGCCCCCCCGGCCCGCCCCCCGGCGCGCCGCCCCGCCTGCTGCGCCCCCTGGTGCCACCGCCGCCCCCCAAGGCGATCCAGGTGTCGGTGCTCACCGCCGCGCCGCAGCTCATCACGAAGAAGGAAGGCGCGCAAGGTGAGTCAAACGGTTCTTTGCAACGTATCTGTTGCTATAGCATTAACTCCTCGATTGGCGTGCGTTCAGTTTTTACATTAAAAACCAAAATATTCCACATAATAATTGAGATACGCAATGGGTTAACTTGCAATACTCGGGTGTTATTGTTTATGACGAAGTCCATTGCGTAACACATCGCTGATTTGCTGTTGAAACGTGTTATCTCTCAATATATTGTTAAGGAGATAACATATTCTTGTCGCAAATTAACGGCATAATTATGAGCAAATTGTACATATTGTGTATGTAATGTTCACAAAAAAAAACAAAATGCAAGTAAAGATAACGTACCAATTAAATTCGTTAATTTTCCCACAGGAGCGACAATCACCGCCAAGCCACAGATAAGGAATCTCTCCGCCGACGTCACTCGCTTCGTCCCGTCCGCTTTGCGAGTGAAGCGCGAAGACAAGAAGTCCAAGCTAGGGGTGAAGCCGTCGCTGCATCGGCCTGAACAGTTGCCTAAACAGGCGCCTAGCAAAGACGATGCGTACATGCAGTTCATGAAGGAAATGGAAGGACTCTTGTAGGCTTCTAAAAATAAATACAAGGCTAACAGTGCGGACTCATTTGTAGAGGTGTTACATGGACGACTAGCGTTGAATTCCCTGATAAAAATGAATTGGGTTTATTCTAGATCCAGTGCCAAAACCCGGCTTAATTCAGACACCCAGCACATTTGACGGTTGCTTAACTCGTAATAAAGACTAAACCACAGAAGACATTTTGTAGTCTATATAGAGAATGGAGTTTCCACCTCGCGCGATCCGGTACCCCGCACCATTCTATTACACGCCCAAAGACGATTGGATTAGTGAGAACCTTAATACTAGCGGGTAGTCTTGTTTTGCTTCCTTTACATGTTTGAGTACTTACATATGTATTAGACCGGCAATATACGTCCGATTTTTCCATCCGATAGTCTGAACCGGCAACTGGAAGGCGTTCGGTACATACACTTGTTTGGACCAAATCGAACGCATATTTTCGGGCTTAAGCGCGTGTACAAACGTCATATTGTATGTGTGAGTGTCCAGGGTGAGATTAAACGGCCGTGCCAGATGTTAAATCGCTTCAAGTGTTAAAATTTTTGTATGGAAAATGAACGTGAACAAGCACTGAGTTATAAATGGTCATATATCACGGTGACTGTAGATATTTACCGAGCATAATTTAGTGTACCATAGACCGGTACGTTTTATGGAATCTTTTCAAAAGTTAGTGCAAAAAAATAAGTGACTATGGTGAAGAATGTGAGGTTGGTTCTGCCAAAGAAACAGCTAGGAAGTTCAATAGCATTCGAACTAATAGTTAAAAGGGGAACAATACCCCAGTAACCTGGACCTGTGCGATAGTTGCCAATAGATAGACCAATTAAACTTGACACCTAAATGTAGTGAATTTAGGTGTCAAGTTTCATTGGTCAAAATGTCGAAATCAAGTAATCGGATTAGTATTTCATTAGTCAAGTCTCAGTTAATGTCACGATTCATTGGTAGATGCTTTATGAAACTTCCTGCTTGGGCAGGTTTGGAGAGAACAAGAACTGTCGAGTTTTTTTGTTGCACAAAAATCTAATGACATATAATTTGCCGACACTTGTGCGCATTAACGAAAACTTGATAGTTAATATTCCACCCATAAAATTATTAACACACGAAGAGACCCGAGTTAGAAAAAAAACCACAGAATCAACAAAATACCGATATCACATATAGTGCCCTGCTAAAACTCTAAATTGCTGTTTTAAAGTTAACCATCTATAGCAATAATGAAATTGTAGAGTCTGTCTGTGATTTCATAATAAATGCCAAAATCTAAACGGAAACTACTATTTATAAGATGCCTCCTAATCAATCAATATTAATAAATTATCGTTTTTAATATTTTTGTCTGTTTGCCTGAAAGTTTGTCCTGAAACTCCGATACTTAAGGTCCTGGAATAGAATATAGGACACTTTTTATCCTATCAAAATGAACGGTGGTCCTTGTGGGATAGTAGTCAACACGGGTAAAACCGCGGGGCTAGTACATAGTTACTATAAAATTGTAGTGTGGGGGTAGCTAGTGAATGCTGTCGGTTTAAAGGGCACTGTTTCCAGCTAAATTACTGGGCATATGATACTTTAGAGCCGATGGCTCAGGGTGACGAGCGCCGTGCAGTGTCGCGCAAGATTATGCAATGCAAAGTTCTGGATGGCACTAACTGTTATGGGCAGGCGTAGCGCTTACCATCAGTTGAACGATTTTCTCGTCTCGTCACTCAGTCCAATTAAAATTAAATAAATGCTATTTTCGTCGACTATTTCGTAGTTTTCGTCTTTTCGTTTTCTCTTGCGGAAGTCAAAAACTAAAGGTTTCTTTTGCAAACCACATATATGTAAATATTTTTGGTAAGTGTATTATGTACTATTATGGAGTGCTATAGGATTTAATATTAAACAATTAAAATACTTATGTATCAGCTTTTTATTTCTAAATATATAATTCTACATAATAGGTAGGTATAAACGTTATCATTTCTTGGATAACGATTCTTACTTTTTCAAAAACGAAACAAAACGTCAAATATTGATTGAAAATTGACAAATATTGATTTAAAGCGATGCCGCATTGACCGTAGACTTTTTGTAAAAATCACTACATATCCTATGATGATGATGATCCTATCTGCGAATAAGAATTTTAGAAGATAGGTACCACACATTTGCCACTTTATTTCGACACTAAGATAGACTAAACACTTAACACTTTCACTGCTGAGCCAATCTGCTTGTCTAGCCACAGGTGCGGCTCTGCACAGTACACACTCCATAGTGTTTTGTCATACAACAAACACAACAGTTGTGTTTTCCCGCGCTCGCGGCAAGTTCAGAATAAACACGACAGTTGTGTTCTCAGCACTGAACGTGTTAAAAGGATACTAAAGTAAATTATATCGATTATTACAGTTCCTAAATTGATACACTTATTTATTTTGTACTGTAGTATAATTTTTACTATATTTATTTAGTCCTATTTTCTGATCGTTCTGTCTGAAAATAAGTCTCAATATGCACTGTCGTCTCACCCCAGGCCTCGACTTCGATTCAACTAGGAACTAAAATAGCAGCTTGTGGGGGTCTGGGGGCCACCGGTGGGCGCGTCTAGTGGCGTCAGGCCGATGTCAAATACTTTGGATGGGAGCCCCATCCCATTAATGGAAGACCCCATCATGGGACCCTCCTTTAATGTACAGCTTGACGTTGTAGTAATGTAGTTTCAGTTTTATAAATCACTAAGTAGGTATATTGCAGTCAAAAGTATTTTTAACTAGCAAATTCAGCCAAACGACTGAACAGTTTGGTTCAGTCTAAATCACTTGCTTGTTCTTTTCAGCTAAAAGTACCTTGGACTCATTAATTGACTGCAGCATTTATATAAGTACACTATTATAAATATTGTGTGCATTTTTGGTTAATAACCTATCTAGTAAATGTTAATTTAATGAGTGTACGTATTATAATGAAGGACATAAAATACTTAGCGCAATGGATGTGTACTAAAAAAGAGCGATATCTTTTTCTTAGGAATGTGTTCAAATCTTGATTATTTTTACAAACATAAATTGATTAAACAGGTTAGTTCAAAATTTATATTTTTTCCTAATTTTTGTAATAATTGTTAGGTTCCTCCTGTGCGCACGGCCTCTCGGGCCCTTTGCCCTCTCTGACACTATTGTTCCGCCATTGCTTGCATTATAGTAATTGAAAACCTGGAATAAGTTCACTCATTTTGGAACGAATTTTAAAAAGTTTAGTGTTTTCATGTTTTTCGCTCTTTCATGCCGGATTAACTCAATTAATTTGACTTAATTTTCTAAAGGTTAAAGCTAACAAACAGACATAAATTCCAATAAAGTACACGGTTTTAAACAGCAACGTTTTACAATGTGCATTCTCATGTCGTTTCTATTGCTTTCTAGTTCACTGGATTGCTCGAATGGTGCGCTATCTGTTTCATCTGAAATAAAACAATAAAATAAATTAGATTTACAATAAAATGACTGAACAGTAGCATAGATCTCTCAGTTTTTAGCCACATTATTGTCAGAAGTAAATTGACTGTTTGGAAACAGGCTTGCAATGATGCTGAAATAAAAACAAAAAACAATGGATTATTAAAATCAATCTATTATAATTAGATATTAAAACTTCAGAAACCGGAACAGCGTCAGATGATCCGGTTTCTGAATTAATATATCTAATTTAAAATGTTTTGATGTCGTAAGTTCTCTTTTTATTGTCAAAAATGTTTTATATTCACGCAGTATTAGCCAACTCACGTGCAACGTGACCTTACCAAATTTTTGTAGTAATATAAATTTATACCCGCCATGAATGCATGGATTTATAGTGTGAGTAGGTATCTATTAAAGTGGCTTTTTTACTAGGCTTGGCGATGGTAATGTGCAATTGAGAAATAGCTAAAAAACGCTCAAAGGAGTTTTGATTCAGCCGGTTTTGGTAATAGCTAAAACTGTTGGAAACCCCTGAATTGTTGCAGGATATTGTTGCTGATACAAATAAAATTCATATTAACACTTTGACTACTGAGCCGTTTTGCTTGTCTAGCCACGGGTGCGGCTCTGCACGCGCCATAGCGTTTTCCCATACAACAAACACAGCAGTTGTGTTTTGCCGTACTCATGGCAGGTTTTGAAAAACACGACAGTTGTGTTTTCAGCAGTGAACGTGTTAAAAGCATAGTAAGTAGTACTTGTATGATAAACGGTGATGCTTATAGGATCTTGAAGTTGAAGACGGAATGGAGCACTCCTCTCCACTCCTGTCAACGGGATGGGGTCCTCCCATGAGGACCGACGCCGTCGGGGCCGCGGAAGTCCACTCTCGCACCCGTAGCCCCGACAACAAAGGCGTCCCGGTGGAACACCCTGGGGTTTAGTGGGTATACCCGTCAGACTAGCTGGCGGGGGAGTCCCACATAACCACCCCGCCCTCACCCGGGTCTGGTGGTATGCGTAATGCATTCCCCAGGTAAAAAAAAAGGTCCCTTCTCTCCGAAATCATCATAATCAAGTTCATCAACCGTTTCCACTACTGGAACAGGCCTTATCATAGAGCCATATCAACCATGCGGGTTGCCAGGTTACAGATTGAGCTTTTAGTTTACTCACTTTATTTTTGTTCAATGCTTTGGATACAAATTACATGTGACACGTGTTACGGGACGTCGACGCCAGCGTGCATGGTCTAGGTCAGGGCTCACCAACTACATATTTAAAGAGTTTTTTTAAAATCATTATGACAGTCGCGGTAGTGAAAAGTGCAATTTTTTGCCTTGAACTTATCCGTCCTACGTTTGGACTAAAGTAGGTGCATGTTAATGTCATTCAAGTAAATTATATTGTACGGTATACTTAAGGTCCGCACAAAACAGGTCGGCGGTCCGCCATTTGGTTACCCCTGGTCTAGGTTAGATATGTATGGTATTGGTATGGTGATATGGTAGATTTTACCTGAAGACTCGCTAATCTCGCCATACGTAGCACACAGTTCGTTGACAGCGAAAGTGAGCAGTTTCATACAAGCGGGCAGTGGCAGGTCTCGAGTGGTGGTCAGTATATGTGCGGAGGAGATATCTTGGTTGAACAGCAACAGCAAAGCCAGGAGAATATAATATAGACGATCCATCGCTGAAACATAGTTTTAGTTGGTTATTAGGTAATCTACCTTATTTATGCTGCAGGAAACCGGCGCGTGTGCTAGCTAGCTCAGTCAACGGGTCTATTCTACAAGAAGCGATTTAGGTGCCGGAATGGTGGTCACCTAGTGGACCTAACTATTATTGTGTAATTAATTATTAATATACTATTATGCGTAAGACATCACAATTTCAAGGGCTACGTCGTTGTGGTTGTTTTTTTCCTTTCCCAAACTATACCTAGTAAAGTTATTTGTACAGAAAGCGGTGACATTTTGTTTAACACGTTCACTGCTGAAGACACAACTGGCGTGTTTTTCAAAACTTGCCACGAGTACGGCAAAACACAGCTGTTGTGTTTGTTGTATGGGAAAACACTATGGCGCGTGCGGAGCCGCACACGTGGCTAGACAAGCAAAACGGCTCAGCAGTCAAAGTGTTAAAATTGAAATGCGTTCTTACTAAAAAGTAGGAACGCATTTCAATTTTAATTAATTAAAAATTAATAATAATTAAAATTTATTATTATTATTTTTATTTTTATTATTTTTTTTTCATTTTAATTTTAATTTTCGTACAAAAGTACGAAAGCAGAGAGAGAAGGATCTTAATTCAACTGTATGTTTTTTTTGCGTAATTGGGTACTTGTCATTCATTGAGATATGAAAGCTAAGCTGATATTCGCTAAGGGAATTATTACGATTTGATACTGGGACATTAAACTTGTACCTACCAATCACGTGTGCTTCACGCACGTGAATATCATAACACCTACCTAGGTCATATGCTATCGTAGTGTATCAAAATAAACAACGCTGTATCAATTTTATTGTTATAAAGTCATCTAAAGTCGAATTACTGCGCCGTTATCCGGAATTCTAATGGAAAACCACGGACAAAACATCCTGGGAAAGTGCGAGCGCGCGCCCCACTAATAGCGAAACTGATTTCAATATGGTTTACTTTATTATTATGGTAGGACCGGTATGGGATGACATTGTATCATAGAGTCCGAGCCACAAAATAAGTCCCGTAGACGCGGCGCTGCAGATGCGAGACAATGTTTCCAGCCCACTAAGTCTATTGGGATAGGATCTCTGGAGTTTGTTCCAGACTTTGACCGGTTAAACGTAGTTCCTAGTTTGACCCGGGGTATTTATTTGATGGCGCTGACTCTACCGTGCCATCTGAGCGGCGACCGTCTTCCCGCTTTGCTTAGTTAATGCTGCCTAAACGGCTTGGTTGCTATTTTGGCATATAGTAGTCATATCTAAAAATGCTAGGTATAAGTAATTTTAGTTTTTTATTTCCTAAACCGATTATATATTTTTTTCTTTAACACAGTTCATTATAATATAACACATAGGTACTTCCATGTAGTAGATTATATACGGTTTTTACAATCTTGCGGATTTAAAACAGGTTCTTTAGAGGTAGGTACCTAACTTACACCTAATAGATTTATCTATCAGCAATCTTCTAACAGGCAATTAATTGAACATAATATTAAGTAATTTCGCGACTTCTTTATTATCCAACATGATTTATTAATTTTTGTTTAAGGTATTTTAATAAATTGAACTTTGGTGGTGTGCGTATAGGGGTTTTGGCCTGGGGCGGCGGCAGGCTGCTTTAGATGGTTTTTATAAACGTTACACCTATTTTTTATTTTATTGCCTTTTGACTGGACTGGCTTGGCGCAATTTGAAAAGCCTCCCTTACTAAAACTCATGGATTTAACACAACAAGACGCGCGGCGTTCGTACCAACATGACTAAGGAGGTGCTAATATTAACACAGTAGCTGGAAATTTTGCAATTCAATAAAAATATATTTGGTTTCTGTACTCAAAAAAACATGTCGTGAAAAAATTTGCATGTCGCATTCTAATTAAAATATGTTCATAAAATTGTGTCTACGTAGTTATTTGTTTGCTTGTTTATTATTTTTCATTATTAAAATAATCTTGCTATGGGGTGGCAAACTTTATATGGTAGGCCCAAGGGGGCACCAAATTTTTAATATTATTATTATTATAATGTAATGGCAGAAAATTTTGCTCACGGAATTCTTGATTTCGCAAACCAACTGAGGATTATTTCAATTAAAATTTATAAATACGTGAAAAATGTTTAATTAGCCAACTCACAACACAACACAATTCGTTCACCATATGCAAAAAATTACTTTAAGTGGCTCATACAAGTAATAAGATCTCATGTAATCTTGGTAAAAAAACGTTGTACGGCTTGGTTGTTCCGTATAATTACAAAATTAGGTACCTACCTATTTTATAACTTATGATCTGCTTACCTACTAGCATCAATGCAATGCAATCTCCTATCGTCTATTTATAGAGAATGGGCCAAGAAGAAAGAGCTGCTGACGTTGTTTGCCATAGCACAGAATAGATGGTACTAGCCATAGTGCCGCGAAATGGCTCGGCCAAGATGGAGACTTAATTTGCCCCCAGACTATGAGTAGGTAGGTTGGGAGTAGGCCTAACGGGCCCACCAGTGAACACGCTGGGAATTCAAACGAAACTCACTCGCGTGACAGGTAACTTAAGTATCATCATCATCAACCCATAAGGTCCCACTGCTGAGCACGGGTCTCTCCTCACTTTCGTGAGGAGGGTTAGGCCATAATCCACCACGGGGGCCAGATCCGGATTGGTGGATCACCTACCTACCTCCGAAATAATTCTCGGGTACGTATGTGGGTTTCCTCACGATGTTTCCCTTCACCGAAAAGCGTGTGATAATTACGTACATATGTTTTACAGAAACACATTGGTACGTGCCTGCACTGGGATTTGAACTCACGACCTTCTGATTGGAAGGCGGACATTCTCCCACTAGACAACCACCGCTTAACTTAAGTATACGGTCAAAAAATAAAAATGGAAACTCATTAGAAAAAATCAAATACCATATTATTATAAGAAGGTAACTAACACTTAAATATATTAAACTCCACCTACTCCTAATTTCGATTCAGTTAAAGCCAGAAGCACTACCATGTAGAAAGTTTAAGGAAGGCAACAATCTTCAACTCCTGCCTGTTGGTAGACCTACGGGCTGTCGCGTGAATGCCCTATAATAAGTCGGGTTCACCTACTATGCCTTAAGCCGCCGACACATTTGTCTGACGTGTCGTGTCGTGAAACGACAGGGTGCCAATGTGACTAGGGCGCCAATAATACAAAAGCAAATTAACCTTTCTGCTAGTTGATGTAAAATATAGTGTTATAAGTTATAGCAGAAGTACTATAGATACTTACAAGTACAGTGACATTGAACATTTATAACACTGTGTGATAAACGAGAGTTAATAAATAAAATCATTATCATTTACATAATGAATTATTATTGCGTATTTTATATATTTATATGTGTATCAGCAGAAATTTACGGAATTCCGAAATAGATTAAATTAGATAGTGTAGTACCTAAGTATGAAGTAAGTACTAACAATGCTTTAAGTCAAACCTTTTTAGATTTTTAAATAAAACCTTTTTAGGTAGAGTAAATCCATTAAATGTAGTCATTTTTTTTTTGAATAAATAAAGCAGGCTCCGACCGAATGGAGCGAATTTTAGTTTCCAGTAACCCCGCATGCAATAAAATCCTAATTTTAGATATATCTACGTAGTAATAATATCTACCTAACATCGAAGTGCAGTGAGATCAATAACCCGAAAATCAAGTGCATTACTCAGAATATGGTTTATTTTGTAAATAAAAAGCATACCTTTCATCCACCTACACAAAGCAGTAAAGAAGAAAGTCTGCAAATTGAATAATTATATATAATTTATAGATATAAGTACAAATACATATAAAATCAGCTACTGAACCAGATTACTTAAAGCATTTGTGAAAATGGCGTCAGTCTGTCCGTTGTTTCCGCATTACATAAAAAGTACTGAATAGATTGCAATGTTGTTTTCACTGTTTGCTAGCTTAAAAATGTGTTATGTATGGTATAAGAAAAGAAGCCTCAAAATTGCACGAGTAGATATATTGCTATGCACCAAAAAAAAAACAACAATTTTATTATTTTATTTTTATTTTTTACATGGTGTTATTCGCCAAATAAATCTACACGTAGGTAAACCTGGTAAAATTTTCTCGTTGCATAACGTAATACGTCGATTTTCTTTCCACCGCATCAGACAACAAGACGCACGGAAACACGGAATCCGTATATTATTGTTTGATATTCCTTCTATTCGCACAAAGCGATTTACACCCGCTTTTATAATTCGAACGGTGAAAAAATGGAACTCTCCCAGCGTCTTTGTTTTCCAAGAGTTATAATAAGCTATGGAAGTTTTAAGTCGAGACTGAATATGTTTCTTCTAGGCAAGATTTATACTCCACCGTACGGTAGCGTCCTCGGTTTAGGTGAGACTGCGGTTAAATGCTTGTCTATACGCAATAAAAAATGTTTCAAAATCTAACCTGCGCCGATTACTCTCAGGGTAATAGGATAAATATACCTATAATACCAAAATATATAACTGGGCTCGGTAATATCTATCCATAGCCACACCTAGAGTATTATGTTATGAGTCTAAGAAACTAATCACCACGACTTGCATTAACTTACAACTACAACAGTAAAAAAAAAATGTAACTCACCTCTAATCAAAGTGGATTTTTTCTAGAAATACCAGTCTGATCTAACGCCAGTTGACTCGCATCACCCCTTTTATTTTCCAAAAGGATTTCCCATTGAATTACGAAGCACGTCATAAATTTTTCCAACAAAGAAGTTTAATTCTAATTTATTAATATAGATACCTGCGAAACTTTGATAGAAAATCAGAACGCGCAAATGACAAAACTTGAATGAGTTCGGACAGCAAACTAAATTGGACAAATACTTTGTTATTGTAAGTAACCCGAACATAGTTTATCGAGTACGTTTATCTAACAACATGACCTGTGTGCGGCGACGACGGCGACGTCTACTTTTTAGCGTAAATAAAACCTTTTTGCTTGCCCATGTGTAGGCACATTTTTTCAATCACTAATTAAAATTACTAAGTGGTTGAAAAAATTTACCAACCATTCAGTTTCTTACCAATTCTCCTCCCTGGGTGCTGTCCGAATTGGGTGGTAGATACCGGTAGAGTCGGTTAACTTTCTTCTTTTTTCTGTGGTAGCAAGACCTTGATACCTTCCTAAACTTGTTGCAAAACAGTCCAAAATTCACAAACCTTCCATTTTAGAGTTCCGCAGTCGGACTAAACCCTCGTTACCAACTAACTTATTCTAAGTAAGTTTCTAAGTATTTTTCTGTACTGTTTTTTTTTTTTGTGTACATTAAAGAGTTTTCTATTCTCTTCTATTCTATTCCCTGAGAGGCTTATGTCGTAGATATGGGAGAGTAATGGAATTGCCTTTCAACTAATTACATCAAGGCAACAGCCTACATCCGAACCGATCAGAGATTTTGTACAATACTACGAAAAAGCTAAAGGTAGATAAGATAGGCTTTATTATCGCAAAAGTAACTTAATACACAACGCGGAAGCTTTTACTGAAATTTGGCCTTTTGGCAACATGTTACTTGCGGCCGCCGACACTTCCTAGAAAGTTAATACCAATGGTAATTAAGTGCGTGCCGAGTCTCAGCTTGGATGGAGTGATTGATGTCTCGCTACCTTCGTAAACATCACTGTTAAAGGAATGTTAAGGAAAAACTTACCTGAGAAATTCTTGTAAGCTTTAAATAAATGTGCAAAAAACTTACGTACTTTTTACAATTCTACTTAATTATTAAGGAAGGGGTTAGTTAACATAGGGACTAGAGGTTCCATAATTTGGAAAGGGTCAATTAATTTATCATTGGGGTTAGGATTTATATATTTTTTTCTATCTTTCATTCGTATAACGTCGTCTCTGTCTGTCAGGTCAGCTTGTTATCACCGACTGCTATCACCAAAATATTGTATTGTCACCGGAACTAGACAGGCGAAATATTAACCCAACTGAACTGGTGATCTGGGTCAAAGGGCTTCGTTAAAAATCTTGTATGGCAAATACAAGATTTTTAACGAAGCCCTTTAACACAACAAAGATATCATGTCATCGTCCATCCATTTAAATTTTGATCTAATACTGTAATTTAATTAAAAAAATATTAAAAGATACATTAAAGTGTAATAATTCATAATTTATTATTTTTAAATCAACAGTTTGGAAAAATACCTGACATTATTAACGATCAATATCGCCAAAGACAATGTCAATAGTGGCGACTAGGACCGATATATCGGCCAACATCAAACCTTTTCCCAGTACCGCCATCCCCATTAGATGCGGAAGTGAAGGCGCTCGCAAGTGAACGCGATACGGCTTAGAAGTACCATCGGCCACCATGTACAGCCCAACTTCCCCTTTAGGACCTTCTATTGCTGTGTACGTTGCCCCAGGGGGCACATTATACCCTTGACTGCAAAGCTTGAAATGGTGAATCAGTGATTCCATCGACATCTTCATTTCTTTCCGTGAAGGCATACACACTTTAGAATCATCAGTCTTAAATTCACCCTCTGGCATCGTATCGAGCACTTGATTAAGGATTCTTAACGACTGTCGCATCTCTTCTAAGCGTATTAAGTGGCGGTCGTAGGTATCTCCAAAAGTTCCTACGACACAGTCGAAATCATACAAATCATAGTCGTCGTAAGGGTGCGTAATCCTCAGGTCCCATTTAACTCCGGTACACCTTAGCATTACTCCTGTGAATCCCATGCTGATAGCATCGTGAGCCGTCACGTGCGCAATCCCTGCAGTCCTCTGATAGTATAGTCTGTTTTTGGTCACGAGGTCGTCAGTTTCATCTAGACGCTCCTCCATCTTCGATAGAAACTCGTGGATGTCGTCCATGTAACCGATGGGAATGTCTTGCGACACGCCACCTGGTCGTGCATAGGCGCAATGTACGCGAGCTCCGCACAATCTTTCAAAATATTCGTAAATCTTTTCGCGTTCTTCGCACATCCAGAAGAAGGGCGTAATGCCCCCAGCATCGAGTACGGTTCCTGACACGTTGAGTAAGTGGTTCGCAATGCGGCACAGCTCGGAGCACATTACGCGTATGGCTTTGGCCCTCGGCGGTACTTCTATATTCAATAAGCGCTCGACGGCGAGACAGAATGCTACTTCGCTGGAGATCGTGGAGACGTAATCGAGGCGGTCCATGTAAGGAAGGCTCTGATTGTAATGCTTATATTCCATGAGTTTTTCAGTAGCTCTGTGCAAGAAGCCGATGTGAGGATCTGCTCTGACGACTGTCTCTCCATCCAACTCTAGTATAAGTCGAAGGACGCCGTGCGCTGCGGGATGTTGCGGTCCAAAGTTAATCCACATGTTCTTCAGTTTTCTTTCAACTGGCGGCAACTTGGAGTTGTATATCATCTTATAATACTTGTCAGACATAGCAGTAGGATACATTGTAGAATGATTAAACTGTTTCACGTATTCTGCATCTGGAAACCATTTTGCGCCACATAGTGGAACGCGAATTGATAAGCTACGTTTGGGAAATAATTGAATTGTTGATAATAACTTTAAAGTATGATGCATAATGTAAAGATACACGAAATCTTTTGGCTAAACAAGTAATCGCGTCAAAGTGACATTCACAGGCGACACCTGACACCATACAGCATTATAATTTCGTTTGCAACGAAAAGAGATTTCATATAATCTCAGGTAAGTAACATAACAACTACTCGTATTATATGGGCTACTATTTCGATGAACTAACCACGTCAATCGACTTTGTGGACTTTGTACAGGCACCTGTTCCTTTCGGTTTCGAAATCATGATTACATGTAAATAAGCCATTGTCCGTTTCGTTGAATAGTCACAAAACACAGTGCGTTAATGAGTCCTTCCTGTGATTACGGCTTCCTAGGGATATGATAAATGGTAACCGTTGACATCTTTCACTGTTGCAACATGCAGATTGGAATTACCATTTGTAATGTAATTAATTAAATACACAGTTAATGTTCGTAAGTAACAGGAAAATATGACAACGAGGAAGTAAGACTGTACCTACAATATTCTTAGGTTAGTTCAGTTCAGTTCATTGTTAGGTACCCTAGGTATTAGTTACTATTTATTATTTTTTAAATCTAAAGTAGGTATCTTTTGTCTGTGTTTCTGTTTCTGTGTCTGTTCGCTGCCTTTTCATGGCTAAGCGGCTAAACCGATCTTGATATAATTTTGGATGGAGAAAGTTTGAAATCTGGGGAAGACAAATAGGTACTTATAGTATACTTTTTACCGCGACGAACTGTAGTTTTTTTTAAATATCTTTCCCTCTTGTCTTGTATGTTTTTACGTTGGGATGTTACATGTTTCTTTGAGGCAATTATTCTTAGATACCTACTACATATCAACTAAATCGATTTGGCGATTCGTGAAATAAATTACGGCTATTGAAACACGGAAGGTTCGATATTCGAGGTTACGACTCGCAATTTGCTAGTTGTTTTCGAGGTGCATGATTTAACCGTGATGCTAGTTAACATAGGTTAAAGAAAAGGGTACCGGGGAAAAAAAAATAGACTGCAAACAAACTTCATAGGGATCAGAAGAATGATTAGGTGATTTGTGGTATCTCTAAGTTTTTTTAACGTGAAATAATAATTTTATTGAATAATAATAGGTAAGCTTAATATTATTATTAGTACCTATGTAGTACTATATTTCTTCTGTGATATTAAGGTGGACGAAAAATCAATACAACGCAGCGCGTTGCTGTCACTTTGGTGAAGATGTATCAAAGTGAAAGCGGCGCGCCCGCGCCGCGCCGCGCCGCGCCGCCGCTGTCACTTAGGTCAAAATGTATCAAAGTAACAGTGCCGCACGCCGTGCTGCATTGATTTGTCTCTCGCATTAGGTACCTACCTATAATAAAATCGCCCACTTCAAATAACAATGCTTTCCTTAAGATCTGGGCAAACCATAATGCTAAAAGGAAGTTTTAACCAAGGTAACACTTTATGGTAATGAGGCAAAATTTGCAAAATAAAAGCTCTTGCCACATATCATTGGGTATTCCAATCCGTCCCTTTGAAAGGGCACGATCAATAAATCCAAAATAAAGAATTTAGGCCTGCGCAGACGAGGAATGTTTGTCCGTGGAGGACATCAATTCTTTCCCTTTTCTTTCTTTTATGACTTTCTGTACACGAATCCTTTTTTGTACGCGGTACCTACCTTCGTCCCTCGTGTGTACGCATTATTCATTTTGAACGCGATTTATTTTGGCGATCAAAAAGTAACCTCGAGGACTGTCGCTCGTCTGTACAGGCCTTGACAGTCATCCACCAATATACCTACCATATACAACATGATTGTTAAGACGAGTGGACTGTATCTAGGGGTTGTTGAGGTTATGAAGAGGAAAATTGGTTGGAAAAAAACTCACCGGTGGTCGGCACTTAACTTCCTTTGGAGGCGTCGTTGGGGGCCCCCTTTTGCTAATTGTTGATGGTACACTGATGGTTATTCACTGATTATATTTTATTTCATGTTTTTGATGGAGCGACGCACCGTGTCGGTTCGTTAGAGTTTTGGAAGAGTGTCAAAGAATGAAAAGGATTGGTAGAGTGAATGTGTAGAAAGGACTGAACGTCCATAATGGGAACGAATGAAAGGGCGGGAAGGTTTTAATTTGGAATGGTTGAATAAGAGGCTTTAACATTTATCTTCCCCCCCGCTGGCGAATTGATGAGACAGAAAAGTCTAAAACACATTAAAATTTGTTCACAACCACCAATGCAAAAATCTTGACATATGATAATTGTTATAAAATGATGTCAAGTGTTATTATGATTTAATGATCTGTTTTGAAATGAACTTAATGAATAATTGCTATATTTTCACACACAAAAATAATAATAAAAATTAAAAAAAATTATGAAATGATGTCTACACAAACTAGTCATTATTTGGTAGAGGACACAACTTCACAAGAGGTCGATCGAAAACACCTTGTGCAGTCCTGACTGAGGCAGATCGAGGGATACCGTCACGCCCAGGATGTAGTTTAATTATTCTACCAAAATGCCATCGCAGTGGGTGAGTAGTTTCATTTTTTATGATAACGAGTTGATCAATGTTTACTGGAGGTGATGCTTTAGTCCATTTCAATCGCTGTGATAAAGTGGTAAGATACTCACTATGCCACCGAGACCAAAAGTCTTGGTGCATTTTTTGCAACAGTTGCCACCGTGTAAGTCTGTTCATGCTTATGTTGGAATAATCAAGAGATGGCACTGTTGTGAGAGGCGCTAATGTTAAGAAATGTCCTGGGGTTAAAACTGAAACATCTGAAGGATCTGAGCTAAGTGGACAGAGGGGCCTTGTGTTCAGGATTGACTCCACTTGAGTCAAAAGCGTGTTAAGTTCCTCATACGTTAGAATTTGTGTGCCAACAACGCGATACAAATGTGTTTTTACGGACTTAACACCCGCCTCCCAAAGTCCTCCGAAGTGAGGTGCTCCTGGTGGGTTGAATTTAAACTCAATACGCTCCGTTTCACACGCGGCGCGCATGAGGTCTATCAGTTGCGACTGTGCGCCCTTAAAATTCGAACCACAATCGCTGTGGATCACATTACACCGACCACGTCTTGCTACAAACCTGCGTAGGGCAGCTAAAAATGCTTCTGTTGATAGGTCAGAAGCAAGTTCTAAATGTACTGCTTTGGTAGCGAAGCACACAAATAAGCACAGATACGCCTTCACAGAACGCGTACCACGATAACGTTGAAAAGTTATGTTAAACGGTCCAGCGTAGTCACAACCTACAGACTGGAATGCTTTGATCTGAGTAACACGAGAACGTGGCAAATCTGCCATTTCAGGTTCAAAATTATGGGGCTTTACACGAAAACAACGGTAACAATTTGATATAACTTGACGAATTGCTCGTCTTGGAGACAAAATCCAAAAATTTTGAAGTAGTAAGAACTGCATTGTTTGTAAACCAGGATGAAAATTTTCGTTGTGAGTACACTGAATGATAAGTTGTGTCAAACGATGCTTGCGAGGAAGCAAAGCTGGGTGTTTTGATTCGTAGCTAAGATCTGACTGAGAGAGCCTACCCCCCACCCGCAAAATGTGATTTTGATCCAAAAATGGGTTAAGTTTTCTGAATGATTTTTCAAATGATGGTGGTGATTGATCACGAAAGGGCAAGTTAACGATGTATCGCCCAGCAACATCCCGTTTATGAGTTGATTGAAATATATCTTCACATTGAATATCTTCCACGGAGTGAGATTGCTTGTTATCTCCAGTAGGTATGTTGTCTAACTCCCAAAATTTCTGAACCGCAATGTCCAGGTTGGTGTCCACTGACACATGATTGATTGATAAAGGAGTGGGGAATGATGAATTTGTCAACGTTTTTCCCATAAGAATAAATCCAAATATTGTATTGATAGCCGTCGCAGCATGATGTCCACCGTCAATTTTTCCTGGTATTAAAATTTGTGGGAATATCTCACCACCAATGAGGATATCCACCGGACGAGAAGAATGGTAATTTTCATCAGCTAGTTTCAGATTTGCTAAGTGTTCAAAGTTTTGAACATTCACCGGATGGGTGGGCATGTTACCACAAATTTTGTCTAAAGTCACTGCTTCCGTTGTGAATGTGGGTTCCACTTTTCCAACTGGTCTAATTTCCAGAAACACTTTGCTTGTAGAACATGCAGGAACCTCACCAATTCCAGACATAGGTGTTTGAGTCTTGTATTGGGACAAGCCTAAACGACGGGCACATGTTTTGGTAATAATGTGACTTTGACTTCCTGGGTCCAGCAGGATGCGCACCTTTTGGAAAGTACCTTGGCCATCCTTTACCTCCACCTCTGCAGTCGCAAGCATGACAAAATGACTACCTGATGATGAACCTGAAGACATATTTGACAATGATGTAACTGGAGTGATCACACCTTCCTTGACATTAGAGTAGGATGACGAAGATGTTTGATGGTAAGCAGCACTTGCTTGTTTATGTTGGGGGTTGACAGGACCACCAGTCTCTGTCCTCTTAGGAAAATGCAACAGACTGTTATGTCGCTGATTGCATGTCTTGCATGAGTGAGTTGAGTTGCAATTTGTTGTTATATGATTGGAACGCAAACAATTGAAGCACAATTTGAATTGTTTAATCACTTGAGACCTTTCTTGTGGGGTCTTTGATAAGAAGTTTGGACATGAGTAAAGAGCATGGCTTTCTTTACACAAAACACATGATTGATTGTTTGATTGAACCAAAAGCATTGTTGGTGTTGACTTTGGTTGATTGGTTGAATTCACACGCTTGTTATGATAATTATTTTGTTGCTGAACTACTGATTTGTTATTCTCATTTGAGAATAATGAGCGTTCTAGTGCACTGCATCGGTCTAGTAAAAATGATTTTAATTCATTAAAGCTTGGGAAATCTTTGCCTGTGCTAGACAACTCAAAGGCTTCACGAGATGCTTTATCTAATTTTGTTAACAATGAATGAAATAACACAAAGTCCCATTCTGAAGTTGGTAATCCCAGTGAACTAAGCATCGCTATGTTTTCACCGTAGACATCAAGCAAGTTCCGCAAGCTCTGGGCTGAACCAGAAGGCATGGCCTTTAAATTATTAATTTGTTCCCAACACATGAATGCTAAATACCTTTTGTTGTTGTATCGATTCACTAAAGCTTCATAAGCGCTCATATAATTAGCCTCAGACACATGAAAAGCACGAATTATATTTATGGGTTCCCCGGACAATGTTGTGATTAGGTATTGAAACTTTTCTATGTTTGTTAAATCTGTTCGCTGATGAACAAGTGTGTTAAAGAGGTCAATGTACCCCGGAAAATCTTTGAACTCACCTGTGAATGTAGGTAATTTAATCGGTGGAAGTTTAGTCTTTGGCTTGGGTTGATGACACGGTTGAGAAGGAGAAGCGAACTCCACTTTTGATTCTTTCAAGTATTTACGTTTTGCTTCGAGTACTTCGAAATACATGTCATCAGCTTGCTCTTGGAACACGGACTGCCCTTGCAACTCTTTATCATCTACACCGGCCTTTTGTAATTCACAAACCAAATTGATGTGGGCATCGTTAAAGCCCTCCAAGATAATGTCTAAACGGGAACACCATGTCTCTAACCGCGTTATAAGTTTCGGTTCGGATTCACAATTACGTGCACACAAAAGTGCATCGCTGAGCCGCTTGTGCGACAGGCTGCGTTTCGACTCCCAATGCGCAATCACGGTCTCACTCATTTTGAAATTTGATAGTTGTTATCACTTTTAGCAGAAATTTTACGCCTAAACTTAACTTATTATCGCGCAAACTTTTATAAAACACACTTTACGATGGAGTTTGATAGTTTTCAAACAGAAACGAACACGAAACTGTCACTTGTTTGTCAAAAGTCACAGCATAAACACTATGAGAATGACCGTATGAAATGATCGAACGAACATCGACGAATTTGATTCGGTTTGTTCGTATTGCCGGCACACAAACGCAATTTGTCGGCACACAAACAAACACAATCTTTGCTTGAGTTACTTAGGCGCTGTATGTTACACGTAAGTATTAACACAATTGTTTAATGATTTATCACGATAAGCTGTTATTATTAAGTGTCGCATGTTACACATAAAACAACGATTGAAATGATAATTAATGTTCAATTTCACAAAATTGAATACACGAACACAAATGTTTTGATTAAATGGACTCTCCCAATGACACGATATGAAGTTGGACTCACCCACAGAACGAACACAGGTCAATACTTCCAACCTACCTAAACTCCAGCGCGTGTGCGCAGATCGGTGAAAT
This sequence comes from Campaea margaritaria, assembly GCA_912999815.1. Taxonomy (NCBI): domain Eukaryota; kingdom Metazoa; phylum Arthropoda; class Insecta; order Lepidoptera; family Geometridae; genus Campaea; species Campaea margaritaria. The sequence goes on from OU538801.1 coordinate 7,307,469, forward strand.
ACAAAGTGTAGGTATTTTTACACCAACTTTTTGCAAAGTTCCTCACACAAAATGAATGACTGAGTTTGTTTGATGAATTAAACACAAAATATGATATGCGTTGTGATCGATATGTTGATATGATGCTAATAATTCGAATTATAGGTTTTGCAATTTGGTTGTTGTGTGCAAATATGGCGGCTTGATGACGCTAAAATTTTCACAAGTTGAAACGAGTTTACGATTTGAGCATAGGAAACCGATTCTAAGTCGAAATCCGGTTCGACGAGGACCAAAAATGATGTTAAGACGAGTGGACTGTATCTAGGGGTTGTTGAGGTTATGAAGAGGAAAATTGGTTGGAAAAAAACTCACCGGTGGTCGGCACTTAACTTCCTTTGGAGGCGTCGTTGGGGGCCCCCTTTTGCTAATTGTTGATGGTACACTGATGGTTATTCACTGATTATATTTTATTTCATGTTTTTGATGGAGCGACGCACCGTGTCGGTTCGTTAGAGTTTTGGAAGAGTGTCAAAGAATGAAAAGGATTGGTAGAGTGAATGTGTAGAAAGGACTGAACGTCCATAATGGGAACGAATGAAAGGGCGGGAAGGTTTTAATTTGGAATGGTTGAATAAGAGGCTTTAACATGATATACCTACCACATTACAATGAACATTGCCTTGAATCACTTTTCCTTATTATAATACATTTTACCCTTTAATAATTGCCACGGAAAAGTAAACGGAAGATAATGTCATGTGGTAATGCGTTCCAAAGGGCTTCAAAAGTCATCGAAACAATTACTGTCAGCTGCTAAGGACTGAAATTATATATACTTTAGGTGATATTTACATGTTGACATTGCAATAAATGTGGATACTTACATCGATTTATACGACTACGTCTATAAAGGAATACATTACTTTAAATGTGTAAATTATAGGTTTGTGGGTAGGTCTAGGTACCCGGGTATGTGTCAATATACTATTTTATGTCGGGATTATTTTATGAACCTGAGTTTTCAACCGCATGGCCTATTTTATCCCACAGGAATGGTTAATTTTACGTGATAAAAAGTATCCAATGTGGTTTTTCGGGACCAAAAGTATCTATAAGTACATACAAATATATGTACATATTTAAGTCTATATATAAAAATGTTATGTTGGTTTGTGCACGCTTCAAAAACTCAAAAAGTTCTGCACTGATCGAGCTGAAATTTTAGCATGATATATGACGGGTGATCAGATCTAAGTACCTTTTTAAAAATAGTGATGTCAGCATTGCTGACATCACAAGCAGTATCATCATGGTGATCACTCATTCTCAATTTTTAAGTAAAAGTAAGGTGAACAGTTTATAACTTATTTATTCAACAGAGTACGTAAAATGAGGTGTAAAGGAGGTCCGAACGGTTCGACGGTTCGAGCCAGAATGAGGCGTGCTCTGTCGGGTGCCCGTATTTATACTAAAACCTGGGTCCTACCCGCAATATTTATAAACTTTATAAAAATGACTAATATTCGCCCAAGTTTAAGTTTTAACCTCTAACAATGTTTTGCCGTTACTATTAATTGATTATGAAATGATTTTGACAATAAAATGATTCGTTATTCAAACTAATATTAATCAAAACGTTTTATGACAAATGATTCATCAAATAAACAAATCGTGGCTAGTAAATAGTTGTTATAGAATCAAATCTATAACCTAATTATTTAATTATTATTATTATAGTTTGTTATTGAAGCTTCATAACGGCTTTGCGCCGATATATATAATCCGCATCAAGGATTGTTTTTATCTATTTTTTTCATCAGTGACATATCAGCGAATGTGCGAATGTGCCACAGCGAAGCGTGGCAGGGTACCGCTAGTATATTATAAAACTTTCCAACCAAAACCAAATTACATCAAAAAGCGTTCAGCCGTTGCGTAGTGAAGGGTGAACAAACACACACACACACAAACTTTCGCATTTTTAATATCAATCGGTTAAATTGGGATTAATAAATAAAAGTTTATAATCCTTAAAATTTAGTAAACAGTCACAGTAACATTTTTCTAGTTAGCGGCGGCCCCACGTCATGCATAGATCTCAGATACTGGTAGCTTTTTTTAATTAAATGAATGAGGTGTCGCGATCATATACATAGATCCTGACCACTAATTAGGATTACCTGTATATAGGGAGTCAAGAACTACGAGGACCATGGTCCCACAAACACCCAGACCCAGAGCAAACACATGTGGTTCACACAAATCTTTGCCCTGCGCGGGAATCGAACCCACAACCTCACTCTTCGCAGTCGACTCATCACACCACCCACCCACCCACAAACGCCACGGAGGCCGTCAAATCGAAATATTTAAATAAATCAATATGAGATAATCACTTATTCAAAGTTCTACAATAATAGTTAGGTAAGTACAAAAATACAACGTAAAGGCATAGCAGATATTTATAGGTTAATTTAAATTTAAAATATGTTTAAGTATCTACCTAAGTTTATTTTTATAAGTTACACTAGCTGTACCCTGCCACGCTTCGCTGTGGCACATTCGCACATTCGCTGATATGTCACTGATGAAAAAAATTGATAAAAACAATCCTTGATGCGGATTATATATCATGCTAAAATTTCAGCTCGATCGGTGCAGAACTTTTTGAGTTTTTAAAGCGTACACAAACCAACATGGTTGACTGAAATTGTGATCTACTATTTTCTTCACTAATGCAAACATAACTTAGGCGGCTGTATTGATTTCATCATGCAAGTAGGCATTTTTTAATCTTTTTTTTAAATACCTATGTAGAAGGTAATTACACTTTTACACCATCTTCGCAATCGGATAGGCATTCAAGAAAATGTAGGTCGATTTTAATATGTCACGGCTTGGTAATTAATAATGAAAAAGGCAACCTTGAACAAGTCAACAAAAATAATGTAGGTAAGTAACTGAAGTGCATTTCCTTAATACCAATATCATCGAACTATTGAAATCGGAACAGTTTTGTAAGGAAAGTGTGATATACAAATAAATGTAGGCACACAATCGACAGTGGCGCCTCTCCTCACTCCCAATCTGTCATTCAGAGCGGGCGGTCGTCTCCTCTGAGCGTGTGCCTACTTACTGATAATCTGGTTGTTTTACTTTAAACCCAAGCCCTAGATTAGTGAACACAACATTGGCGACGAGAAAAAGCGCAGTAAGTAAAATTATCGCTCAAATTATGTGCCTGTTAACGGAAATTGGTCAGTAGGTAATAAAATTCAAATTTCACAAAAAACAAAGGAATAAGTGACGAGTAGGTTTACTTATTTTAAAAACAACACAATTTCGGTGAAATTGAAGACTCAAAAGATGTTTAAATATGTAATATACCTAGATTATAGTCCGATTGTATAGTTATTGCGTTCTAACACGCAACGAACGACAATCACAACATAATTAGGATTCCTTGTATCTAAGGAATCAGAAACTACAGGGACTATGCACAATCTCACTGATCTATAATCTGCATCGGCGTTCAGCCGAGAGATTTGCTAAATAGATCGAAGATGTCCAATTAAGTCACTAACTTACCTACATAACTTACGTCATATTACGGTTGAAGATCGTATGTATATCTACCTAGCTTTTCAAAGTTCGGGTTAATTAAGGAACGTTTTGGTCCAAATGTTTTCATCTATGTAGTAAGTAAATGCCAGTGGATAAACCTGAGTGATCGATCAGTGATCACAACACAAAGCAGCGCCAGCGGCACGTGTTCCTAAGAAAGGAATAGGCTAAAATGATGGCACGCTGTAAGCAAAACCACCACATTTGTTACTGCACTATTGGTTATAAACATAATTCTGGAATTATACGTCATGAATTGATGTAAAATATTGTATAATCTGCATGCGTGCGGTGTGCTATCGTACATCGTACGTAGTGTTAGGGATATAATAATCTCATGAGCAAATACTTTCCAACCACTTTAATTTTACGCGGCAAAGCATCCTCATTTTGGTGGCAAACCGAACTGTCAAGTTCCCGCCGCAGTAGGTATGCAATATACGCAATACGCCGTAACAGTAGGCATGCAATTATTCTCATACGATACGTTCCATTTCACTCATTAGTATTACTAGAATTTGAACGAAAATAAAATATTGCTAACGAATTATTTACGAATCAGAATCCGAAAATATATTTATCGTAAAAAACTGTGAATACAAAATTTATACAAAATTACTAAAACACTGTATTAAACGAATTCAGCCATAATAAGAAAAACAATACCACGTATTGAAATGTAGATCTATGAGGGTGACATGTTAATGTTAATGACAAAACCCTCTATAAATAAATAAAGAAAAAAAAAGAAATGTAGATGACCATGAATATTAACCGATTTTGACCAATTCCGTTTGCAAATATTGATACCTACCTATCAATAACAAAATGTACCAATGAACAATGTGTCATTAATTACCTGTTTAAACCAAGTTACACTTCAATAAAATTGAATTTATGTTCCAACGAACATAGTGTCGTCAATTGCCTGTTTAAACCAAGATACACTTCAAAAAAATTGAAGTTAAGTTCCAACGAACATAGTGTCGTTAATTGCCTGTTCAAACCAAGATACACTTCAATAAGATTGAAGTTTTGTTCCAACGAACATAGTGTCGTTAATTGTCTGATTAAACCAAGGTACACTTCAATAACATTAAAGTTTTGTTCCAACGAACACAGTGTCGTTAAGTACCTATTTGAGCAAAGTACCACTTCAATAACATTGAAGTTATGTTCCAACGAACAATGTTTTGTTAATTATTGGGCTTAAAAAGTACATATTCAAAATATTGAAGTCATATAATTATGCTATCGTTACAACCGAAACATGTGCCATAAAATCCGTTAAAGGCCAAGTACTCAATGCCTTCAATCGCAGCCTCATTAATGCCCAACTGTATGTTTACGTGCTAGTAAAAATAAAACAACACAAACGGAAAAAAAAAACAAAGATGAATCAAGCTAATATTATTCTTATTTAAGTAAAATCATATTTATTGACAACTTAAATAACAATTTAAATAAATTAAAAGAAAACTAACTAAAACTAAAACTAAAATCTGGCAAAAGGGCGTCCATGAGGTGTGGTGATTACCCAAGTATACAATATACAAGTATACAATAGTATATACGGACCAAAGTTTTACGTTGCCCGACGTACCAGTTATAAAATTGTTCTCAAGAATAAGAATAAGAACTTTCAAAGTTCAAAAAATTACAAATTGTAAAATATAAACAAGTTAAATTGTACCAATCTATAGATCGAAAGAACGAACGTGGCATTATATCATCTACCAAGCGAACTGCTGTATCCTTGTTGGTGACTGCACCTATTTTATGAATATTTAGAATCAGCCTACCATATCTGAAAATAAATACGTAGCAAATCATAAAAATACCCCCTTGATGAAGAAATAATACAATTCATTTATTAACAATTCATCTAAACATTAAAAACTGTTATCATTATTAGTGCATAATCACGTAAACAACTGTTTGAGATCAATGCCAGTCAAGGTAATTTACATGCCATCCGCTAGATGGCTCCGTCAAATGAGCCGTCTATTCCTACATCGCGGTGACAAGATTCTCCGCCCCACACACGTCCCACCTACCTAATGTCATCTTAAGTAGCGTTCAAGATAATAATTGTAAAACACGTTCACAAATCTTCGTATTGGAAAATACAAACAATTTTGCCAATTACACGGAGTATTATTTTGGGGGATACCAGGGCGACAACAACAGCTTTCCATAAAGTTTAATTACTTCACTATAACCAAACAATAAGATTCTGCTTGCAAATCGCATCACAAGTCGTCACTGAAAATCAGTTCCGGCAAATACCTATTCAAACAATAACTGAGTTATTGGTACGAAATAAGCACAATCTAAGAAAATATAGCCTAGGAGGACGTCGGCCTTCCAAGGAGATACTCGTGAGTTCAAATCCCAATGCGCGCACGTACTACTGTGTTTATGTAAAAGCATAATAATTAATCCATAGAGTGCCTTAGACACCTTAAATGGACCAATGGTTGGAAAGCACAACCTACCAAAATTCATAACAACTAATCCATTGAGTGCCTTAGACACCTTAAATGGACCAATGGTTGGAAAGCACAACCTACCAAAATTCATAACAATTAATCCATTGAGTGCCTTAGACACCTTAAATGGACCAATGGTTGGAAAACACAACCTACCAAAATTCATAAAAAATAATTCCAAAAAAAAAAAAAAAAAACTGAAATGAACTAATCGTTGAAACGAAACGAACCAATGCAGCCCATGGGGATAGTTGAAAGGCAATGTTGCCATCAAAAAAAAAAAAAATGAAGCAAAATTGCTAGCAATGGCTAGTTTTGTTACTGTGTAATTTAATGTGTTCATCCACATTACTATGAACTTGTTATTTTGCATCGCTGTTGTTTGATACAGATACTAAAGGCTGGTTACAATAAATTGTCAGGTGAATGAGATTTACCTTAAAATGGATATTGATTCTGTTGTAGTCGTACTATGTAGTATATCTTAAAATAGATAAATATTAAGCCCTATTAAAAGGTCCATTAAACCTCTTGGGTAAAGAAACTCCTACCTCATTAGTCCTTGATGTTTATTCTATTGAGCAAAATAGTAAAACATTTAACGGAAATTGCCTTTATTAGCAAAAAGTATCTACTACAATCTAAAACCAACTACTGCATATAGCGGTTAAATATCCTACAAACCGTTACAGACTCATAATGCACCCAATTGTTCTTACTCACTGTCAGCTGGCAGCGTACCTAGCATGCTAGCAACATTCCGCCTTTGAGTTATAACGCTAATACAACGAGCCTAATACGTACCAGCATTTTGGACACACTCAAAACCCCAAGTTCAAATATGTTTGGTAACCAATCAAAGAGTTCACTAATCACAATTGACAAAACAGTTCCTCCAGTTCGTTAAGTTTGATCACAATTTTTTTGGAAAAACAATGAATCAAAATATACAAATATATAGACGAACTAACAAAATGGATTCAATGAACCTGTAAATAAACCACCTTCATTGGTTTTGAGTCAAAACTGCAGCGAGATCCTTATAACAAAGGTCTTTCATGTGTCTGAGCACCACTGTATGTTCAGTTCGTGCAATTTATGACACGGGTACGTACATACGCAAAAGTTTAATAAATCAATCTTAGAAGCGAGGTACACAACATAAACACCATATGCAAACCTAAAATTGCAAAACACCGCGTTGTACAGCAACGCTGGTACCAAAGCCAATCTCTCTAGATGGACAATTAGACATAGGTACATACAAAAAAAAAAAAAAAAGCGTTTTCTAACAAATGATATTAAAGTCTATGACAAATTTGTTAAGACAATATCTAAATTACCACAAGCAAACTTTATTTTAATCAAATGTACTTTGCTACTAAAAGCTTATTATAAAATAAATGACTATGACAACGACAAAGATGCATAGAAGGAAACTGCTCAAGTACCTCCTGGTGACTAACTACTATAGAAAGGCAGATATCGAACACTGGAAAATCAAAATAGTAACATATTTACGTAATCAAAGCACCAAATAGCGTAAACAGTTATGCAACTGCTAAATCCCAAATCGTGGCAGTTCGAGTAGCAACCCACAAAGGACATTTGGTATTGTTAACACGAAAAGCTGGACTACGTTCTACGCACAAGCTTTGGCCAAAATAAACAGAAAAGAAAAAAAATTATAAAGAGAGGAAAGAAGAGGTATAGACTGAATACAAGAAATGGTGTGTGAAGTAAGAAAAGGCGAAGAACTTAGTAAAAGAAAATAATTTACTGTCAGAATTAATTCAACACCTCAAATCACTATCGAGAATTGAAAAAGTCATACAATTATTATAAGGTACGAATATGGTACCTACACCGAAATAAAGTTGAAGGTCAATGGAAGTCGTCCATCATTGTTAAAATAGTTAGCATGTAAGCTTACTATTGTAAACAAGATTAATAAATATATAATAAATCATGAATAGGTACACAAGTTATTAAGAAATAATATTATAAACAAATGATTAAGAAATTGTTAATAATAAATTAATAGATAACTAGTATATAATTATTAAATAATCAATAAATGATTGATAAGTAATTAATCTATAAGCGAAAAGCATCTGATAAAGAAGTTACTTGGATATCGATTTATTTAAATAGAAATATAGTTAAGTTAATCTAGAAGTAATTATTGAATATAAAACAATTAATTAATTCTATAAAAAGGAAGAGATGTGATATACAAATAAATGTAGGCACACAATCGACAGTGGCGCCTCTCCTCACTCCCAATCTGTCATTCAGAGCGGGCGGTCGTCTCCTCTGAGCGTGTGCCTACTTACTGATAATCTGGTTGTTTTACTTTAAACCCAAGCCCTAGATTAGTGAACACAACAGAAAGTATTTTTGAAAACTATCGTGATTGCATAGTGAGTATGAGTGTACTCAGTGGTTGTCTGGTATTTTAAGTTTATTGTAAACCGTTTGTGCTTTAATATAAATAATAAATAATTGATATTCATTTATCAAACGCCACGGGGGCGACGGAGGAAGGTGTGTGGAGCTCGAACACACTAAGGTCCCCCCGTGAACCGTCCTCCGCTCCGCCTGGCTCGAACACACACAGATCCCCCGTGAACAGTCCTCCGCTCCGCCCGGTTCTAACCCACTCAGATCCCTCTGTGAACATTTATAGCAAGTAGGCAAAAATGTTGCATTTTAAAAGTCAAACTCTTAAGTCTCTTACCTATACATGGAGAAAAATTTCAGATAAATCATGTATGATTATGGTTTAGTATGAAAAAATAAATTTCCTTTTCAGGTGGTGAATGATGGCTAAATATCACACAAAAATGGAAACTTCATTAACTCTACCAGTGCTTCGGAAATACACCCGTCAGTTTCAACCATAGCACCAAGAAAGTCTACGGGATGTAATTTTTCAATTATCGTCATTTTTTGTATTCTACGTAAGGTACAATATAAAAAAATTTAATCTAATGAAAATTTATTAAGTACTTCGTATTTATACTTAATAGCATTATATTTATAAGCCCCAATGAGATGTCTCAAGTAACAATTTTACAAAAGGCCTAAATACAAGAAAATAATAACGGAACCCCTATAATTTCGTCTATCTGTCCGTCCGCCCGTTTACCTATCTATAATATGATTCTTTATCTAAAATAAACTAAATGTTCCTAAAGTTATATCGTCCGGAACAATAGAAATATCTTTGTTTTCATAGAAACATACGTCATTTTGTAAGTATATGTAAATATAATCCCTTGTTACCTAATTGTCTATATTACCTGTTTACTTATTCTATTTGGTAAATTAACACTTAACGAATTTAACTTTTAAATGTAGAGTTAACGATTATCGAAGATAAAGGAGGTGTACCATTATTGTAAATAACAAAAATATAACATTAACGAAACTTCGTAAAGCGTCCGATTTTTGTGTCACAGGATGCCGTCCTGTAACTATTTCAAAACGTAAAATGCCTCTAAATTTAAGTTGTCTACCTCTATTGTTTTATTTAGACAACGACGACTTTTAAATGTAGTCATGGTGCTAAGATGTATATTTATTCAGTTGTGATGGCGCAGTGAACTGTATCACAAAGGAGCGGCCCCATTATTATGGCAAGCCCTTTCAGTGCGGAATCAAAGCTGTGATGAGAGGTGACGTCACGATGCCCCGCCGGGGTTTCGGCTTGGCACTCGTTCCCAGCCCTACAGTACAGACAGCGAACACTTGCAGCCAATAGTGCCAGTACACTGTTGCGCGCCAACGAGCGCTGAGCGGTGTGAGCTTCCCGCCTTTCGGAATCGAGCGCGAAACGCATCAATGAAAATTCAATAAACGAATGTCATTGTCCCATGTGCTTTTAAAATTGCGTTCAATTTCAAGTGGTGTTTAGTGCAGCGAAATAAATTAATCTCTATTTGGTGTCGTATTTTTGTGCAAAGTTCCTGTTTGTCGTAAAATTAGATCGTGACACGAAAGGTGAGACTAATTTTTTTAATTGTTGCTCTTATATTATTCTGTAATAAGTCAATTAAAATGCAACGTTGTTTAGAAGGAAAAGTATAAAGAATCTTATAGAAAATGTTCATAATATTATTTTACGCACGGTATTGGAAAACAACGCATTAGAGCTCGACGCAGTACGCATGCGTACGAATTCATTAGCTTTGTTTGTGTCGCCAATTTCCATAGATACGAAACTGAAAATTGTCGTGAAATTATACTATTTTGTTTATTTATTCTTTAGTTTTTGTATGTACCTCTAGGTATGATTTCTGAGACGCTAACAGTAAGTTAGATTGTTTCAAATATTAGTAAACTATACGTTTAGCACGCAATAAAAAACTGGCTGACATATTTTATTTTGTCTTGGTAAGTATACCTTTTTTAATAATAATAATAATAGAACTTTAAAGAAAAAAAATAGTTTCTAATTTAAATAATTACACGTGTACACTATCTTTACGAACACAACAATTGAAATGCGCATCAATTTAAAATTGTAATAAGAAATTAAACTTTAAAATCGTATGTAACTTTATTGGAATGATAGATGACGTACAAATAGATAGGAGGAAATGGGGCGCTTTAGTTTGAACAGGAGCAGCTTTGAATAATCAGTTGAACGGAAGTAATTTGGATATAATTTTGATATAAAAATATTTTTATAGCACGGCAATAGTAACCCCCACATTAAATTTTATCATTAGTAATTGTAATAATTGACCGACCGCAAAAATCTGTATGAAAACATAATTTTGTTTCAGGTTTCGCATCATTCTAAAGAAACATTTGTAATCCACGTAAAACCGGGGAACATTAGTAAAAAATGTAACTTTGTAAACATATTACGTGTTATCATAAAATTTCAGCAATAAATCATTATTGACATCGTTTTTACGCAAATACTTTTGTAGATATAATAGAAAAAAAAAACACATTATTGGAATACGGTGCGTAATATTATTATCCTAGTGTATCGGTTTATCTTATTGACATTTTATTTGTTGTGGTAGCTATTTGCAGGAAATCATTCCGATCAGCTCTATCCTAATCTTACATTATCCGGCATTAGCCGGCTATCTGCGTACGCTATTATGTTCATCGTGTGTTTTCATTTTCTTGTCTTGTCTCTAAATAAGTACGTTGTTCGCTGTTGTGTGCAGTTGTGTCAGAATAAATGTTTTTTCTTTCTTTCTTTCTTTCATTAGCCTATTTTTCCACTGATAGACAATAATCTATATATATCTATAATAAAATTAAAGTGTCTGACTGTGATTTCAAAATAAATTCAAAAATGTAAGTGATGTCTAATTATTTTAATTATAATAGATTGATTATAGAATTTTTGTCTGTCTGTCTAAAAATAATCCCCAATAGGCTCCGAAACGGCTCAATGGATTTCAATGATATTTTGTCAGTAGGTTTATAGATATTTTGTGACCTAGAAAAGAACATAGGGAATTTAGTTGGGGTGGATAGTTATTAAGTGTTCTTTATTCTCTGGTGTTCCCATAAAAAGTTTATACATCTATCTATATATAGTATGCTTTGTATCTTGTGGGATAATATTCAACGTGGGTGAACGGGGCGCAGCTAGTGTTATATAGATAAATAAACTTGAAATCGTAAATCAACAAACGTTACGTAAAATGACCTAGAATTCAACGCAAAAACGTAAGAGTTACTTGCATAAAAACTAGGCTTATCTTGCAAGTTAACCCTACCTAAAACGATTAAATAGATATGAGTTATAATGAAGCGAAGCGTAGAAAGCGGAAAGTCAATGGAAAGCCGCTGCACTAGTCTCAATGGAAAGTACCATCACTGAACTTTCGTGACACTTGAGACGCAGCAACGACTTGCGTGCCTAATAGGGTTGCCAACTTCTATGTTAATACGTTCACTGCTGAACTGTTTAACTTTTTTATCTCTTTTGCAAATCATCACACAACGTGTGTGTTTACTGTTTACTGACGTTGTGTCGTAACTAAACTCAATCAGCAGTGTAGTTGCACACAGCTGCTGCTGGTGTGATAAATTTGACAATACAGCAATAACACACAGACAATTGTCAATGAAACACAGACGTGTGTGTTTTCAGCAGTGAACGTGAGGAGTTAGGTCATGTTTCTTTTTTTACTATGTAACGAATCGAGTAAGTCTTTTTCGTGATGGTAGGCGCTACGCCTGCCCATAACAGTTACAGTGCCACCCAGAACTTTGCATTGCATATTCTTACGCGGCACTGCACTGCGCTCGTCACCCTACATCGGTTCTAAAGTCTCATTTGCACAATAATTACACTGGAAACAGTGACTTTCAAACTGGAACAGTGTTATTTATTTTCATTTGGCGGATAAATATTTGGTAAAAAGGTGTTTTTTGTGTCAAAGGTGGCAAATAAACTGTCCGGAGACAGTAAAAAAAAGTTGGACGGTCTTTAGCCTATACTGTCCCACAGCTGGGCAAACGATCCTGGGCTATTGTATGCCAATTTTTACCAAAGGTGTTAAGCTCATCTCACCATCTCTTCACGACGCCTTCTAACCGTGCTGGGACTGTATTAAATATTTTGTTGTGAAAACTGTATATTCATTTCGCGATTTTACTCGTTTTAAAATAGTGTAATTTTTATATTAAAAGCTCTGTGTGATCGAAATAAACTTGAGGTTGAAATAAGGTACCTACCTATATTCGCGTAAAGCCATTCTTTCAGCTATTTTAGCTTTGAATGTTTTTTTTTGTTCTATGTACTACTATGTACCTTATGTATTTCTGAACTGGTGTACAATAAAGTATTTTCTATTTTATTCTTTTCTATTCTAAAGTATAAAGTACACAGATGTAAAATAATTTAAAATATTTTATTATATTATAAAGTGCGGTTGGCAACCCTATGCATGCCTGTTGGACACGATAAAATATCTCTTGTAGTAAGTACTTTTTTGCAAACCAGTATATCTTTTCACTTTTGAATCTTTGAGAAAGCAAAGGATAATGAAAATAATTGTAATTTTTGGACGTATACGCGCTGCATACATTTGACTGGATTTCGATTCTGTCCGTTGGTTTGCAACTAATTTGCAACTATCGATATCAATCAATGCTTGCCACTGGCATTCGTAATAATTTAAACACATTATTATGAATAAAGCCGCCGACACATTTGTCTGACGTGTCGTGTCGTGATGCATCAGAAAGGGTATCGGTTTCATACATTTAATAAGGTAGCGTTCACATTTCTCTGATGCAGTGTGTTGTGACGGCTTGTGTAAATGTATGAAACCGATATCTATCTGATGCATCACGACACGACACGTCAGACAAATGTGAATCTAGCTTAATGTGTGTCGTTGTTCGCAGCTTACAGATAGCTAAATAAATAAATAAATAAATAAAACTTATCCCGGTAGTGTTTAGTGCGGGTTTTTTGCTAGCGCTTTTTTTTCGATTTCTATGGTATAAATTTTATAGTTCAGTCAAACTGTCCAGTAAGTAGTGTTCAAGGTCTTCTACTATAACCGGAGTGACTTATAAAAAAAATTATATATTATACTAATATATACTCATAAGATAACACCAGTGTTTCACCAGTGGCTTTTATTGAGGGGGAAGAAGCCGTCGTGTCCCTTCCGCTGTTGGGGTTACGGAGGGGGTTGTGTGGGACTCGACGCCAGGTTTCACCCGCGCTTACTATTTCCCCACAGGACCCCTTATTTTTTACGAGATATAAAGTATCCTATGTTCTATTCCAGGCCCTAGAGTATCTTTACCTATACTAAATTTCATCAAATTCCTTCTAGTCGTTTAGGCGTGAAGAGAGTACAAACAAACACACAAAGCCACAAACTTTCGCATTTGGAATATTAGTAAGATAGGTTTTATTTCATTTTTTAATAAATAAATAGTAAACAAACGTCGAGGTCATCATATAAATGGCAGCAATTCGATTTAGATATCACGGAAAATATAATATCAGAGACGATTCTAAATAAACTAGTTAGATTAAGATTTTTGAAGCATGATTTATTTAATTTCAAAGCTTCATTACAAAGAACCTGTTTAAAAAAGTTAAGACGTGTATAGAATATATTGTTCCTTGAATAGGGGCTTATTCACAGAGACCAACTCACGGAAAAAAAACTGACCAGGTAGTATTGAGTGCCCCAAGCCTTATAAGGCGCAGCGGAGCAAAAAAAAAAGGAATTCTTGCGTGTTCTAATCCCTTTAAAACTTGAGGAATATTCGAAAAAGATAAAAAGCTTCTGTAATTTACTATAGTGTTGATTTTTGTTAAATTAAAATATTGGAAATCCCTTTTTCAATTTAAATTGTTTCATGTTTATTGTTTTTCAGAAATCTTGAACTTCCTTCCGAGCAGTGTTTGTTAATCTTTGATTTTTACCAAATAAAAACGCATCACATTCAGATACATAGACCCTGACCCTTAACTAGTACTCCCTGTATCTAGGGAATTAGGAACTACCATAGCCCTACAAACACTCAGAGTCAGAGCAAATATTTGTGGGTCACACAATTCTAATTACGACGATCTATCTAATAACGACATTAAATGCTCATGCGTATATTTGTCGTTTTTTATTTTAGTTATTTGCATTAATTAGAACGGCCCAGGCCAATGCACTGCTATTAAATATAGTAAAAAAGAAGTATACATAACATTAATGTTGAACCGTCTGAGATATTAACATATAAAGCAATGGGACGGGACGTTTCTCTAAGTGTTGGGCTCTACAATTAATTATCCACGAGATCAGTTCATTGTCTATCTTTTAATCCCATGACATTCACATACTTACGAAGTAATCTAACAGGCAAGTTAAAATATTTTTTTACATCACATAATAATATATTTTAAGAATGGATTGCTTTTAAGTAAGTAGGTGGACCACTTATTTCCGATACTTAGAAGTATTAAGCCGTGTCTCCTGCGCGCATTTTGACCTCATTCATCGATAGCACCCGAGGTTGGTTGTCATCTTTGCTTTTTACATAGTTTTGTGTAGTGTGTGTACACTACACAAAACTTTGTATAATTTTGAAAGTGACTGATCTTTTATATCAAAAAAGATAAACGTTGTCTTGTCAAAAATGACAATGTTTTGTGCAGTGAGTAGACCAAAACGCGCGTAGGAGACACTGCTGTAGTTAAACATTGTAGTATGAACTAAACTTGAAAACTGCAAGATAAACTGTTAATCCTGCAGTCTTAAAAAAAAACAAGGTTATAAAATCGAACAATCTATAGCTTAAGTTGGCCAACTTTATGCAAAAAAAAGCAAAGATGACAACCAACCTCGGGTGCTATCGATGAATGAGGTCAATGCAACATCTATCTTAATAATTAATTACATTTCTAATAACATTACTAAACCTACTAAAATCAGATAAGGCAAATATTTAGATGTTCATACAAGGTGGAAGTGTTGTGCAATACACATACGCCCCTAATTATTATATGATGTGGAGTCTTATTCGCTATGACCACCTACACTTGTAACGCGGCCACGTTACGTTAAGTTCGTGTAATTCGCCAACGGCAAATTTCATACAAGTTAAGTTGGGTTATCTGGAGATGCTGCTTCTCAAAACAGGGAAAATAGAAACCTTACGCTTCTGTATGCTTGGATTGCTCTATGAATTTTTAGTATTTACTAAGTAGTACTTAGTAAAAAATATTTTTTTCTAATACTAAATATGAATGAAATAAATTATGATTATTATTAAAAGGAATAGACGTGTAAGTAAGTAATTCTTATTTACTAGCACCACACCATAATGCTAACTAGTTTTCCTTGTTTTTCTTTTTGTGGAATGTCATTGATTACTATATCAGAATTGTTACCCTTGAATTTCATAGATAGTATTTCCAAGGATATATATATAAATATAAATGTTATGTTGGTTTGTGTACGCTTCAAAAACTCAAAAAGTTCTGCACCGATCGAGCTGAAATTTTAGCATGATATATAATCCGCATCAAGGATTGTTTTTAACTATTTTTTTCATCAGTGACATATCAGCGAATGTGCCACAGCGAAGCGTGGCAGGGTACAGCTAGTTCATAGATAAATAATAATATATATCAGACCATGCCACCGCACAGTGCTGGATTAAGGCCTTATCTTCCTCGTGAAAATGAGATGAGACCTATGCTTAGCAGTGAGCGGATGTGTGTTGTTGGTGACGATGATGATGATGATGATGTGTTAAAAATTCGTAAAATAGTATCTGAATATATTTTAATAACTTATTTTGGTTGCTTAAGGGGCATTACAGGTTAATAAATAAAGAAACTATATAATAAAACAACAAGACAATGGTAACAATACAATCATTGTTGCTGTATCAATCAATGCAGTTATCCTTTAATTAACTAATATGTGGGTAAACCGAATTACTATTAACAAAAACACAATAATCTATATATATAAAAATGTTATGTTGGTTTGTGTACGCTTCAAAAACTGAAAAAGTTCGGCACCGGTCGAGCTGAAATTTTAGCATGATATATAATCCGCATCAAGGATTGTTTTCATCTATTTTTTTCATCAGTGACATATCAGCGAATGTGCGAATGTGCCACAGCGAAGCCTGGCAGGGTACATCTAGTAATAAATATAATTAATAATGTAAAATATAATATTTTAAGTATCTAGATAGACGTTCTTAATTAACTTTATCTATTTGAATATTTTGATCTGAAATAAGTTCGAACTAATTTTACCATAAACACAGGTTACGTACCTATGTTTTTGATACAGTCTAATGTTTATATTTTACTGACCTCTCAAAAATCACTTTTTATACATTTATATATTTTGGGAGAATTATAATCGTCTTAAAAAAGGAACAGTCTTCATTGTGTATGAACTGATAATCTTAGTCCCCTAAGAATTTTTAATGAAATAGTAAGACAGCATTCAGACTACCACAGACCATTATATATACTCTTTATTGCCCTCTCTCGAGCGTAGTGCAGTGCCGTTCAAGATTTTGCTTGGCAAAGTTCTGGGTGCCTCTGAAACTTATGTTAGATACAAAGATCTTAAGTATCTTTGAGCTGGCGCCAACTTTCTGTCAGTTGCCAAACTAGTGTATGTAACAACTTTAATTAAAATTACAGTTACTTTTTGTTGTATCGGTGGTGTCGATAATACCTACTTGTTGCTTTACGTTGCTCCATATCTCCCGACTTATTTCTAAAGACATGACGTAAAAGTATTGCTGAAATTCAGTTGACCCAATAACATGATCGTGATTTCAATATAGACGAATTCTTTAGTGATCTAAAAAACTATTTCACATTATACTTGCTTCGGTCTCCGTGGCGAATGATGAGCCGACTGCGAGACGTGAGGTTGTGATTCGATTCCCGCGCACTTTTGCCTTAGGCCTTGGTACAGCCCCAAAAAGCAGCTTGCTTGGGTTGAAAGATCGGATGAGAAACTTAATGAAATATGTTAATAAAATTACCATGTGTTTGTTTACATTGTTACCCTCTTCAAAGCTTTTTTAAGGGTTAAGCAGCTTGTTTATATCACCGAGAATTTTCTATGACGGGCGTATTTGCGATACACTGGTAGAGTGTTAATGGAGTTTCCTTTTCCCGTGCGAGTTTCAGGCATGAGTTACCACTTGAAAGGGAAATATCCTTTTTCAAACTCAAACCATAATTAGATAAGTAATAATCTACAAATAAAAAAACAATAGAAGGGCAAGGGAATAAGTCAAAATAATTATCATCTTATATTTTAATTAATTTTTTTGTTTTTCTCTATGTCTGAGATTGTTTTTGACTTGTAAAAGTACAATATTTTTGCCTAATTACAATAAACAATTTGAGTTCTGAGTTTTAACCGGACGAGCAAGTCACTCAAGTGATGGTAAGTCCACTATACAGTTGCAGTGCCACTCTCATCTTTTCTTTGCATAATCTTACACAGCACTGACCCTGACAAATATGCTCAGTAATTTCGATAGAAACAGTACCCTTCAAACCGGAACACAGTAAAGAAACTGTTGCTTCACGGATGAATTAGTACTTATACGAAAAAGGCGTAGTATGTTCGTTATGTTAAGGCGTAGTCGAAAAATGTTTTTTACTGTCCATCCAAAGGTTGTCTGGAAGAAATCGCTTTCAGCGATAAGTCCACCCATTGTACTACCCTTGTTTACCTATTGTAATTCTTCTGTACTGTGTTTATTTTTGTTTCTGGTGTACAATAAAGAGTTTTTCTATTCTATTCTATTCTATTCTATACTTCTCTTAGCGAACTCATGCAAAAGAGTATTTTTATTGTATAATAGGGAAGCATTTGACCGAAGTCTCATCTGGTGGTAAGTGTCGACACGGTCGATGATGGAGCGTGCTTGCCTAGAAGATACCTATTCCCTCTCGACTTGAAGACTTTCAGACAATCCAAATTCTGGAATCTAGGTACCTAAACATTGTTTCGCCTCACGTCTACGCCTCCATCTGTCCAATGTCTCTCAACCAAACCATGTCATCCAAATGCAATTCTCGAGTAGTTTTTTAAAGAACTGAATAGTTCTCGACGTTGATGAAATATTTGCTCTCGGGTACCACGGAGGCCTCTGTTGGTAGAGCAATGTTTATTCTAATGTATGATTGCTTCAGCAGTTTTCAATGCCACTGAGTATAAGTTAAGTACACTTCTTAAGTGATTGCCTTCGTGGCGTAAGTTGGCGATGGGCCAACTGCGAAGCATGAGGGTTTGATTCCCGCGTAGGTCCACAGGTAGGTGTAGGCCTGTAGTTTGGATGTTGTGAACATTGTCCTCTTGGTTCCTGATTCTCTAGATACAGAGAATCCAAGAGAGGTCTGAATCTATGTTGGTGATCATCCGTGATTGGTATAGCAATATAATGGTTTGATGTGTAATGCTTTCGAATACCAGAGAATTTACAGCTTTTCATAGATACCCACGCATTAACTGAGGTTACACATAAAATTAATCTTTCGCGGTTACAACTTCGCTCGACGATTTTCAGCTTTAATCTATGAACGCGAAGATAAAAAAGTTTGACGTTAAAAAACCTTCAAGAAGGAAGGATTCAAAAGGATGTTTTTTTAAATTTTGGGTTTTCTTGTAGATATGACTAAGTATCTAACGTAACAACCAGTACTAATTATAAACAGAACGTGGTTAGCCACCATATATCTACGAGGTATAATTGTATATTTATGCTTAGAAATAATAGCTTACTCGTGTAGTATATTACTAGCTGCGCCCCGCGGTTTCACTCTTAACTCTACTAAAAAAACTTTGCCGCCTAGAAAATAGTACGAATATTTTTTTTATTTATTAGACACAATAAGAAAAGTGCTATTGGACATAATCTTATCTAAGGACAATAAAAAAGTTGGTTGACATTAAATTACTTATTTATTAGTCATATTCAAGGCTAGATTGTAATAAGAGATTGCACCTTTATAATTTACTCGAGGAAAAAGGTGTGTTCATTTCAGAAAAATAATCGCAGCTCAGGTACGACGAATGAAGTTATTGTGTTTGTAACCAAATAAATATATCCAACTAGCTGTACCCTGCCACGCTTCGCTGTGGCACATTCGCACATTCGCTGATATGTCACTGATAAAAAAAAATAGATAAAAACAATCCTTGATGCGGATTATATATCATGCTAAAATTTCAGCTCGATCGGTGCAGAACTTTTTGAGTTTTTGAAGCGTACACAAACCAACATAACATTTATATATAATTATATAGATACACAAAAGCGTCTATAACTGAACTACTTTCTACGACTAGTAGTACAGAATAAATAATAAGTAAGTATACATACTAGATACAGACCATTGACTACAGGACTGTCGCTAATAGGACATCATTGAACCAGCTATGCACGTCGGCGTCGGCTGTTAATCAAACAAACACATTGCTTTAATAAACTAGAACACCCGAGTTTAATTCGTATCACAAGTACTTTTGTTATATTTTGGCCTCGCACGGTTGGTTCGTTTAGCCAGTTTTGCCTGTGATATATATATATTTGAAGTGAAACTTCTAATGCGACTTCCAACAAGGTTGCGTTAAACGTTTAACGCTACCACGGAGGGGTTATGAAAGCACTGTTGCGTTTGAAAAATGATTATTAAAAGATGCGATCAATTGTGAATTGTTAGCAATGTTAATAAAGTTTGTCTTAAAGAAACAATATGATTTCACTAAAAATCAATTTCTACCCCTTCCTATTTTCATGTCCAGATTACGAAGTTTCACTTCTTCCGCGCGGAGGGACTCCACGGACCATTTTTTTTTATTTGACTGGGTGACGAGACGAGCAAGTCGTTCACCTTATGGTAAGCGCTACTCCTGCCCATAACAGTCTCAGCACCACCTAGGACACTGTATTGCATAATCCTGCGCGCCACTGCACTGCGCTCGTCACCCTAAGACATCGGCTGGAATGTCTCATAATATGCCCACCAATTTTGCTGGAAGCATATCCTGCAAACCGTAACACAATAATGTTTGCACACTACTGCTTTGCGGATGAATATCAAGCTGTAGTAGAGTTCCTGTTAGTCAGTCCAGTAACTTCAGTAGGTGGTCTAAGTCAAAGTCACGAGTTTATATCACAGTCAACGTCGTGTTTCGTTGAAGTGGTAGATATGATTTACTAAAATTTCCTGGATAGTATTTTAGGTTGAGAGTCACTCATTATCATTATGCACCTAAACGGTTTTGGACAGAATATGAAACGACATAATATCTTCTACCAATCGTCCACAGACAAGAGTATGTTTAAGGGGCAGTATAAGTTTCGTACGTATAAATGTATGTTATTTGGATTTTCATACACAAGATAATATAATTCTGAAGAGTGTAGAAACCACATGCGTACATGTATATACCTAAATAGTATGAATGCACAAAGGGGGGTAGGCGTAAAGCCCCGACTGGGAATAAAAAGCGTCCAAGATTGGCTCTTTATTTAGTCATATAAATGCAGGCGGAAACCTCAATTATTTCATCTACACTTCTGACAGCAAAGCCTCGTTGAACTCATTTTAGTTTTGTTAGCAGTCGTTTTTTTTATTACAATAATTCATTTATAAGTGTCTGTACCATTTACCTACATTCGTGCGTGCAAGTTAACGAATACTTGATGGTTTATATTCCACTTATATTATAAGAAGCACAATTTTAGGAAAAAAATACAATTTCAAGCACGTCACTGTTTCGGTTTCGCCCCAAAAACTACAATTTATGTAAACGTATTAGATTACCTATTCAAGAATAGTTGATATCTATCTACTTTATCGAGAGCCAGTTTTTTGTTTATAAATATTGTCAATCTGGTTGGATACAAGTTTTGTAAGCGTTACTGATCTGTCCATTTTCCATCAAAACATCATTTTGAAATGAGGCGTTGAAAAAGGAGCGCTTGAAGGACCACAATTTCATTAGTATCAGATATTCATCCGCCAAGCTGTAGTGTGCAAACATTACTGTGTTCCGGTTTGAAGGGCATTGTTTTCAGCGAAATTACTGGGCATATGAGCCTTTAGAGCCGATGTCTGAGGGTGACGGGCACGCACGATTATGCAATGCAGGGTTTTGGGTGATCCTGTGACTGTTATGGGCAGGCGTAGCGCTTACCATCAGACGAACGACTTGCTGGTCTCGTCACTCAGTCAAAAAAAAAGTACCTACTCTAGTTTTATCTGGCCACCATAAAGCTTATCTATGATATTAAAGCATTTGAGACCGAAGTGAAAGCTAAAAAAACAAACGAAATGTGTGCAAAGACACATATTAGAAGTAAAACTTGAACTAAAAATATTTAAAAAAAAATCATAAAAGATATTTAAAAAATATACGAAACGTACTCATTCTATCTTCTTTAACTTATGTCTCCCTCTCAACTTCCGTTCGCCTCACCCAATCACACATTTCGTAACGCATTCACCAGCTTACTCCCCAAGTCAAGCGTGCGTAAAGGAGATTTACTTCAAAAAGAATACAAGTACCAGCCACAATTTGCGCAGTTGATTTAGCTGACTAATAATATAAAATGTGAATCACATATTTGCAGGAACTGAACTTTGGCACGGATATGATTACACTGTTTTAAATAATTACACATAATGGGACAGTAACAAAAATAGGTCAAGGCCCGATGATAAGAGAACGTATGAGCAAACTAATTAACAATTAGGTTTGTAGTTATTGAGGACTGGGGCGGCATAAATGCATTTACTTTTTGTCTAGTTCCTGTTTATTTATGTCGAATACCAGTTGGGGATTCTTAGAAGTATTTATTATTGTCATTATCCGCGAAGACAATCGTAATGGGACATTGAAATGAGGACTTCACAGGCAGGAAACACTTTACATTATTATTATTAAAAATAAATTTGCGAACAACGTCAATCGCTTTATAAAGCTAGGTTCACATTTGTCTGACGTGTCGTGTCGTGATGCATCAGACAGGTATCGGTTTCATACACTTAACACAAGCCGTCACAACACACTGCATCAGAGAAATGTGAACGCTACCTTAATAAATGTATGAAACCGATTCCTTTCTGATGCATCACGACACGACACGTCAGACAAATGTGAACCTAGCTGGAATAATTTTCAATATTGAGGTGGTTACATGTGAATACTTCATAATATAATGAGGTCTTCCGGTGGTACCTAACACGTAAGTTTTTATTAATAATCTTTACATTTTTTGTGTTGGCAAAATAAATGAGGGGAGGAAAAAAATCGCCTTTTCTTGTGTCGATTACGCATGTTAAGGTCTGTAACTTAGCAACTTAATGTAAGTAATAAATAATAGAAGTACTTTTTTACTTACGTACTGTAATTCGTTATTCAAGCGCTTTATATCGTTTTACGCACAGAGGTTTTACTTCATTGACATGTAAGCAATAAAACCACGGAGTGGAGTAATGAGATCGTGGACGTTTTTTAATAAAAAATGAACTAAATAAAATAACACAAGGGAATACTTTTTAAAACGTAAAAAATAACGGTTTCTATGGGATAATAGTTAATGTGAGTGGAACCACAAGAAGCTGCTAGTAACGACATAAAAAAAAAAACATGCGGGGCGGCCTTTGGGGACAGCCGATAGAAGTGAAAAAAGTAACCTGGGAATTGTATCGTCGAGCTTATTATATGATTATTTTCGTATCGTATTATTTTCGGTTTTTAAAGAAGTCTTTGTGATCTAGGATTAATAAACACTGTGGGCAACCTTTTCTAATGAGGTTTAATTTATAAGAAGAACTTTTTGTTAAACACTTTTTTTTCTATTTTTCTTTGTTCACCCAAAAAGTACACATTTATGCACAGTGTACCTATAGCTCATGGAAAGCGTTCGGTGACGATGACGCGAGTTTCATGATTTTTGTCCACCCAAAAAGTGCTCAATAAAGTTTTCACTTCAAAGAACTAGCTAGTAAAAGCTAGCCTTTAAAATAGAAATCACAACTACGTTAGTTAGTTTGGCTAGTACCTACAATGTTCCAAAAATAACAAGCCCGCTTTCACTATTGTTTTGGCCAAATCTGACAGAACGAAGTGCAAGGCCATACATTTAACAAGAACCCACATATACATACTAGTTGTTTGCAGGCGGTCTACGTTGCCTTGACCGACACGAGGCGAGACCGTGTCATTAGTGTCAACGAACTCTCCCGTACGCGGTAGAACTTGGCAGCTGATGTGTACCTTCCGCCTAGATGCAATGCGAAATGCGAATAGGGTACATGAGTACATTCGCAAATTATCTTACACTAACCGTTACCGTGGCCTTCGCTCAGGTGGTATTTTTTAAAATATCTATATTATACGATAGTTTCACTCCAAAGCTGTTAGGGAGATGCGGCGCGTCGTAATGTGCACATGTATATCGGACATTGGCACAGTACACCTAATAGTTCTTGTATACACATACTTACTATAATTACAGTCACGCCTATTTCCTGTTGGGGTAAGTGAATACCATAATATATTTCCACATGGTACGGTCCTGAACTCCTCATTCGCTTCTTCCACATAGGGCTAATTATGCCTTTTTTAGAGGCCCATCAGTCTACAGTCTACACTAACATATGAATGTATTACTATTTATCAATAACCTGGTTTCAACTTGGATATTATACTATAATTATATAGAATAGAATAGAAAAATCAGCATTGTATACCAAAAATAAACACAGTACAGAAAAATCACAGATGCCATCTCACAAATATTATAAATGCGAAAGTTGGTGTTTGTGTGTTCGTCCTCTGTTCACGCCGAAACGGCAGAACGGAATTTGATGAAATTTTGTTAATAAATATTACAGAATATTTAATAGCATAGATATGTTAATTGATTAACATATTACAAATATTACCCACCTACAATAAGGTTTATTTATGGCTTAAATCGTAGTTATAATACAAATACAACGCCGCGATGTGACTTTTGTCCTTTTAATGAAAGTGTATCATTCCGAAAATAAACCCGGCATTGTAGACCGTGCCGTATGGAATTGGGGTCATAACGACATGCGAAGTATTCCAAACGTTCATGCATTTATTTAGTCTGTCTTGTATACAATATTGTCTTTGCCCTTGAATTACACATACGCCCTAGATACGGTAGATATAAAAAACGGATCAACCGAGCTTTAGTATTGGGGCGTTTCGCAACACTGTGCGAACTGTTCAACTTACGCCGATAGTTGGTAAGGACTATTATGTTATCTGTGCTGATATTCAGGGACGATTCATTTAAAGAAAGATAATTCGGTACGCATGCTGTTTAAGTCATTTAAAGTTCTTGCTATAAAAATGAGTTAATCTGGAAAGCGTAAGTGATTGTTTGTTTTTTTCCGACCATACATTCATGTTTTTTTCGTAAACTTATTTATTATATTGCATTTTATTTTACGCAAATTTTGTTTTTATTAATAGAATCTTTATCATTATCACCTTAACGTGACTGTGTTGCCCTGACATCATTGCAAAGACAGTAAATATTTTGAAACGTTAAATATTTTGACGTTATATTTCCTGATAGTGAATTTGGATTATGGTCACGTAGCTAAAAAGTCAAACACAATTATTTTTTACTTGTAGACACGGGGTTCAACGGTTCAAAAACACGATTATTATGTAGATGTGAATAATAGCAAGAGCGGATTTCCGGACAATGACCGTTCGAAATTGATTTGCTACAATAAATCATTTTTTGTATTTTAAAGGTGGACTTTTTTGTATCGTCAAGTATACAATCAATGTTTTGCAAAACAGCATCGATTTATTTTCCGGTACGATGCACCCACATCGGCACAAGTTATTGCTAATTTGAACAACTTGTTAAAGTATTTTCGATTATGACTTAACATAAATAAACTTATCTTTACCTATAATAAGACCGTTTTAGAACCATGTGTCTGTCTGTCTGTCCAAATGTTTGTCTCAAATTGGCTCCGAAACGGAAGTTCGCCTAATGGTACGAAAACAACTGTTTTCGTCTGCTCTGTAACTCAGTGCCAAAAAACACTAAATATATCCAATATACCTGTCTAGAGGAACCAGATAGGAAGATGTGACTGTATTTAAAAATAAATACACACATTTTAACTGCGAAAGTATGTGTATAAGTTTGTAAGTGGTGGCACCTTGCACTCAGCTCCGTATGGCTGAACGGATTTCGATGTATTTTAGATACTTTAGGCACCGAAATAACACATAGGTAAATTTTCTTTCGCGACTGAAACCGCGGACTGCTGCTAGTGTTACCTAAGTAAAGTTGAGTCCCATAATAATATGTTTTCGTGCGTATACCTTATGCATACATACTGTCACGCCTTGATCCCGTTGCCATAAGCAGAGACTACAGCTTTCCACATGTTACGCTCCCAGCAGAAAGCAGTACACCAACTCCCTGACACCCTCTACTGGTTTCTGGATCACTAGACTTAGGTCTAGAGATCCAGAAACCAGTAGAGGGTGTCAGGGAGTAAGGATTAGGGATATTAGGGATAAGGTTAGCCTTATACCTAATATATTATAATTTTTCCATGCCTGATTTCTGCATGATTTCGGTTTCTGACGATATTGGGCGTGACCTTGCTTTAAATAAACTATAAAGTTAGGTATAAACATTTTTTTAAAGTCTCAAAGTTCACTGACTGACTACATCAGTTGATAATGAGTGGATACAGGTCACGCAAGAGCTAGGTTGTCTTAATGATATCGTTTGACTTTTGAGCTAAATACCTATATAATTTGAAACTGTATGAAATATGGTCGTTTTTGCTTGATTAACTTGTACAACCATCATAGACAAGGTTGCCTTTGCCATTGTAATGTTATGATGTTTTGTAATAATTTCATCATCAACCCATAACGTCCCACTGCTGGGCACGGGTCTCTCCTCATTTTCGTGAGGAGTGTAAGGCTATAATCCACCACGGGGGCCCAGTTCGGATTGGTGGATAACATACCTACCTCCGAAATAATTCTCGGGTAGGTATGTGAGTTTCCTCACGATGTTTTCCTTCACCGAAAAGCGAGTGATAATTACGTACATATGTTTTACAAGAAACTCATTGGTACGTGCCTGCACTGGCATTTGAACTCACGACCTTCTGATTGGAAGGCGGATGTTCTCCCACTAGGCTACCACCGCTTAATAATGTAATAATTTAATTTAATATTTTTTTTATTGGTAATTCATTAGATTAATTATTATTATAATAATAATAAGAGGTTCCTCTATCTCTGCAGCTCTATCCATCGGTAGCCTGGGCCTTACCCCGCTACCGGGCGGCGCGCGGCGCGGCGGCACCTTAGGTTCACGTTTGTTTTCATATTTCTATTGTATGCTCGCAATGCACAAACAGTTGGTACATAATTTAGTATTAAGATACAGTTTTGCAATATATTATAATTATATTCTAATCTATTAAATAAAATAACATTCAATCCAATGTGTGTGATAGGGTAGAGTAAAGCGAACAGTCGCATTATTATTGCATTCATAGATTCCCCTCAAATATATTATGCCCCTACAATCAATCAAATCAACCGCTGAGCACTGGTCTCGCCTCACTTTCATGTGGAGGATTACGCCTTCATCCACCACGGGGCCCCGTTTCGGATTGGTGGATAATATACCTGCCTCCAAAATAATTTTCGGGTAGTTATGTGGGTTTCCTCACGCTGTTTTCCTTCACCGAAATGTGAGTGATAATTACGTACATATGTTTTACAAGAAACTCATTGGTACATGCCTATTCACCTACCCATAATAATTGTAATGAATGCAACTCCTAGCTAGATAGTCAATACGATAAGACGTGCGTAACAGCACCTTCAATAGCTATAGCTGGTTTTGTACAGTTTTTATTTACAATCAATAATTACATATACAGATTAGTCACACACACCAACACAGCACAGCAATTATTTAACCATATCTAATTGGTTACAGCTTACATCGGCAAAAAATTACAAAACGTAAAATTGCTAAACTCGAAGCAATAGGACCTTCGAATTACAGCGGCCTTGGTTTTTATTGGAAATTAATATAAAGCAAGCTTTGTAGCCATTCTTCTACTTATATATTGCTCAATTGCTGTGCAAGACGAGTGTATAGGGAATGCTGAATGAGTCTACGTACAAGCCGTGAACGTGAAGTACTCAAAAATATAATGTGAAGGTAAAAATCATTCACTCGCGTATCTGCAGAACTTCGCGGCCTGAATAGCGCTGACTGTTATTTTGCTGCTTTTTAGGCTTTGTTTATCTTTGTAAGCGGTGGTAGCCTAGTGGAAGAACGTCCGCCTTCCAATCAGAAGGTCGTGAGTTCAAATCCCAGTGCGGGTACGTACCAATGTGTTTCTGTAAAAGATATGTACGTATTATCACTCGCTTTTCGGTGAAGGAAAACATCGTGAGGAAACCCACATAACTACCCGAGAATTATTTCGGAGGTAGGTATGTTATCCACCAATCCGGACTTGGCCCCCGTGGTGGAATATGGCCTAACCCTCCTAACGAAAGTGAGGAGAGACCCGTGCCCAGCAGTGGGACGTTATGGGTTGATGATGATGATGATATCTTTGTAAAAGCTTTTCTATGCTGTACAATGCACGCACCTACGACATACGGATATAATGTTTTCATGTGGTAAAAATAAAACGTTTGGGATAAGCAGTGAGTTTTCTTCGATCATATAGCCCGTAAAAATGCCGCCAACCTGGAAAGATTGTCAGTAACTGGCAAAATTGAATCCAAAAGACTGCTGAAGCCTGATACGTTGGTCTGACCAGGTGTCACAACCCTTAGAGTGGCGCAAAGCTAAAGATCGGAGTAGGTGGAGACAATTATTGGAGGTAGTTGGAAGGCGTTGCGATCCTCAACAATGAAAGTACGATTGAGGACTAGGAAGCGAGAGTAGGGAGAAAAGTCGAGATGTTTGCCTCCCAAAACGGAGGACCTATTATTATCTAAAAAAAGATTAAATATAACGTTTAAAGAAGCCCTCTTGAGACCGGATTTTATAATTAGGTAAACGTTAAAGATTATAAATGGAACTACAAGTTGGCAGAATAACTGTAAACTTAAATAAAACTTGTTTATGTTCTAAGCCTGTATGGATATTTAATAGAGCAGTGACCCAAAATGTGGTTGGGCAAGATCCGATACGGAAAATTTTTAGTTCCGCCGATCTTGTGCCTGCGCAACTTCCACTCGGATTTATGTATTGGGAAATTCGCTCAAGCATTCGCCATATAAAGCACCTTGGCCTGATGTTAACGAATTGATTAGCATGGATTTAGCTGACCACTTTTGACTAACTAACTTAACTGATTTTAAAATCTTACGTTCGTTTGTCGAAGGTTTTGTACGGCAATACTGTCAAACAATCATGTCACTGCAGTGCCACTTGGAAATTGTTTGGCAACTGGAAGCCACGTGTAAGGAAGGGGCTTGTTACGGCGTAGGGACGCAGGGCATTGCACTGGTAATGAACTGTATTGCACTACGATGGGTTCGATACCCTTTAACGGAAACTGTATGCTAGTTACATTTGAGGATGCAGATTGCAGAGGGATTCTAGTTCAGATATTTTAGTATAAAGCGAAAGTAATGCCATCTGTTTTTGTGCCTTTTTGTTCGCTTTTTACGCCTAAACGGCTGAACCGATCTTGATGATATCGCCAATGAAAACTTATTTGTAGTGGGTCCCATCCACCACCACTTCCACCTAGGCAGGTCAGGAGGTTATTACTATCTTCCTATTAGTAGTGATAATTACCAACAAGTTATCGTAGGTACTGCAAGAACAAGACACGTGTAAATAAAATATGAACTGTCGAATTATGTATTCACATGACATTTGACTTGAAGAAGCAAAGTGGTGAATTCCTAAATATGAATACTGTTTGCGGATATCATCAAATGTCATTTTTTGTGTTTATCCTTACATAATTATATTATAAATGCGAAAGTAACTATGTCTGTCTGTTACGCTTTCAATCCTAAACTACTGAACCGATTAAAATGAAATTTGGTACAGAGATAGTCTAACAAAGAACATAGGCTACTTTTTAATACGAACATAGTGTTATAAGAGGTCGAAATAGGGGATGAAACTTTGTATAGAAATATGTAAAGTTTCGGCTAAACCACATACAAATTCTTTCACTATTGGAAAGCAAGTAACATCGGCTATATTTTATCCCCGTATTCCCACAGGAACGGGAACTACGCGGGTGAAACCGCGGGGCGCAGCTAGTATTATATAATTGCGCAATCGGGAAATTATAACTATGTATGAAAATATAAACTGACGTTTAAATTAAACTGATAAGGATTATGACATGAATTGGCGGTTGAACCGTAATACTGGAACGGATTAATAGAGATCAATGTTGATGTATTGTCACAGGTAATGTAACAAGTATTAGTACTAGGAGGCCTCTTCTGCAAGAGACCGCCTGGGGATATTCATCCGCCAAGCATTAGTGTGCAAACATTACTGTGTTCCGGTTTGAAGGGCACTGTTTCCAGCGGTATTACTGGGCATATGAGACCTTAGAGCCGATGTCTCAGGGTGACGATAGCAGTGCAGTGCCGCGCAAGATTATGCAATGCGAAGTTCTGGGTGGCACTGTAACTGTTATGGGCTGGCTACCATCAGTTGAATGACTTGCTCGTCTCATCACTCAGTCACATAAAAAAAAGCTATTTCCTTCCGCGGGGGATTATTGATTATGATTACAGAACCTTGATCGAAGTTACAGAAGGTTTGAATTGTTACCACTTCGGTAGCTAAAACAATGGGCCCATTGATTGGCAGATTTTTTATACAAGTAACTATACCTTGTTTTGTGAGAATTTTATCAACAACCACTGCGGTGATTTGTAATGTTTATAGGTGCCTGGGAGCATTAAGTAAATTCCACAGAACAATAGTAAGTGAACAGAGCAGTAATACGTAAACTCATTTGCTCGTTGTTGTGTGCAGTTGTGTCAGAATTAAAGTTTTCTTTCTTTCTGTCTTCTTTTTTTTTATTTGACTGAGGGACGTGACAAGCAAGTCGTTGACCTGACGGTAAGAGCTACGCCTGCCCATAACAGTCACAGCATCACCCAGAATCCTGCATTGCATAATATTGCGCGGCACTGTACTGCGCTCGGCACCCTTAGACATCGGCTCTAAAGTCTCATATGCCCAGTAATTTTGTTGGAAACTATTCCCTTCCTTTCTTTCTTTCATTTGTTAAACATAATTCGTCATATAATATCCCGACTTTTGAAATTAAGACATAAAAATTCAGACCATAATAGCCGCTTAGCGCTTTGGGAAGAATAGAAAATTGAAAAAATTACATGCCGTAGAGTTTATTGGTGTTATCTTCTCTGATGGGCGCATTTCCGAAGCACAGGTAGAGTAAACAGAGTTCCCTTTTCCTGTGCGACGAACCACCACTTGAAAGGGAAATTTCCTTTTTCAATCTCAATCACCATCATCATCATCAACCCATATCGTCCCACTGCTGAGCACGGTTCTCACCCCACTTTCATGAGGTAGGTTAGGCCATAATCCACCACGGGGGCCCGGTCCGGATTGGTGGATCACATACACTACCTCCGACATAATTCTCGGGTGGGTTTCCTCACGATATTTTCCTTCACCGAATAGCGAGCGATAATTTATAATACATACATATGCTTTTTACATAAGCACATTGGTACGTGCCCTGCGCACTGGGATTTGAACTCACAACCTTCTCCTGGGAAGGCAGACGTTCGCCCACTAGGCTACCACCGCTTAAACTGAAGCCATAATTTTTTACTCAATAGTTCTGTTGATCATATTTGATTATTCTCTATGTTCATTGTGAGACTTAAGTGTTTGATTCGTAAAATTGCATTGTTTTTGCCTATTTGCAATTGCGGTGCACCAGGAAGTTCATACATCACACAATAACTAATGTATATTCAATACC
Organism: Campaea margaritaria; assembly: GCA_912999815.1. Taxonomy (NCBI): domain Eukaryota; kingdom Metazoa; phylum Arthropoda; class Insecta; order Lepidoptera; family Geometridae; genus Campaea; species Campaea margaritaria. The sequence goes on from OU538801.1 coordinate 7,339,140, forward strand.
GCACTTAAAATATAGGTACATTAAGTAAACATGAAAATCTATATAAATAAGTCAACTATAGTATTGGAGTTTCATTTTCTAAATATTATCCTGCCAGTCTTGACGTTTTGACACGAAATTCATATGGAATTAAAATTTGTGATTTATGATACAGCTAGGTATATAGTTACTATCGTGATTACAGTGTTAAAGTTTTAATTTGTGGTTGGTTATAGAACCGAAATCTGTAAAGCTATTATTACAGCAGTAAGTGCGTATATACTTTTTGCAAGTCTGTACGTTTTTCGTAACAAAACCGACATACCTTGAACTTGGATTTGAACTTGCTCGTATTTCCTTTTAATACGTATTTTTGTATACTGTGCTTTTATATAATTTCTATAAGTATTTGAAATTCAAATCTAGAATGCTCTCCCTAATGTTGGGCAAAAATCAGAAGAAAAACTGATTTCTATTGGGATATTTTAGGGACCCCTTTTCGTCCTAATTTTACACAAAAATTTCACATGTATTTTTTTTTAATATGTAATTTTAATTAATTAGTTATCTTTCTAGTTTTTGGTTCGGCTTGATATTAAAGCGAGTTTTTTTTTCTGACGCATTTTTTTTATACATGTGAATTTTAATTAATATATTTTTTTAAATCTATTATTGTTTCGTCATCGGTTCTTCATTAGTGTGCATCGTTTCAAATTAATCAGACGCTTTGAAAGAGGTGATAACGTTCAAAGATTCCGTTACATACATAAGTAGATACATACATACACAAGTTAATAAAAGCGTGTTAAAAACTAAAGATTTTAGACGCGTGTAGCTCAACTGTTCAAAGTAATCGTACGTACGCTGCAATATCTTTCGAACTACCTTTCACTTGTATGATCATCTTACTTCAACATTTCATCGTAGTTTCTTCCAATTGTTTTTAATATTCATTAGGTGGTATCATCAGCATCATCAACCCATAACGTCCCACTGCTGGGCACGAGTCTCTTCTCACTTTCGTGAGGAGGGTAAGGCCATAATCCACCACGGGGGCCCAGTCCGGATTGGTGGATGACATACCTACCTCCGAAATAATTCTCGGGTATAATTCTGTGGGTTTCCTCACGATGTTTTCCTTCACCGAAAAGCGAGTGATAATAGGTGGTATACTAATAATTAATTTCTTTTGTTTCAGCTGTTCCAAAATGGATTTGGAGTTTCGTGACTTGACTTACACCGTGCACAGTCGAATACCAGGATGTAAGTGTCTTTGCCATCGATATCGATACATTTTTGAAGTAAAACTTCTTTACGCGTGGTTGACTTGGGGAGTAAGCGGGCGAATGAGTTACGACAAATGTCATCGGGCGAGCCAAACGGAACATGAGAGGGAGATATAAGTTGGTGAAGATAGAAAGGGAGAAAGTTACGTTTCGTATTTTTTTTTAAATATTTTTTACTACCTTTTTTGTATTAATTTTTTTAAATATAATTATTAGTTGAAGTTTTACTTATACAAAGTGTCTTAGTACATTTAGTTATTCGCGCCTGCCTACGTATCTACGTTTATGATAAAATTGTATTTTGCGCGTTTTTTGAGCTATTCAGAAGGAATCTTTTCGTAAAATTCATAGTTGCAGCGCGCACATTATTTCGGGTCTCTTCACAGTACTCCCAAAGTTGTGCCTCATGCCTCCGGGCTCTAAGCACCCGGTCCAAAATATGATATAGATATCAAATCTAGAAATTAGATATAGAAAGACTAAAAAAAAAACCTACCCGGAACGCCTGGTATACCTATGTGAAACATAGAAACTATTTTGTTTATACAATACTCACGAAAAGATGTTTTTATTTCGGTTAATTTTTTTAAATCAAAAACATCTTATTGACTCTGGCCGAATGCAAAAACTCGCCACGTCAACAGGCGGTCTGTCCCACCGCATTATATGTTTCACATTAAAATATGGCACTAAGTACCTAGCTACTGTTGATCATTCATTAAACATAATTAGCTAAGTCTGTTGGTAAAGGCATCAAATAGGTAGCTAGACCCGTATAATTGAACTGAAAACTATTTTAAGCGCATTGAGCACTTTTTGGGTGAACAAATATCATGGATCTCGTGTCATCGTCACCGCACGCTTCACATGAGCTATAAGCATACTATGTAAAGAAGTAAATGATAATGTAATCTATCTATCTATATATATATATATATATATAAAAATGTTATGTTGGTTTGTGTACGCTTCAAAAACTCAAAAAGTTCTGCACCGATCGAGCTGAAATTTTAGCATGATATATAATCCGCATCAAGGATTGTTTATATCTATTTTTTTCATCAGTGACATATCAGCGAATGTGCGAATGTGCCACAGCGAAGCGTGGCAGGGCACAGCTAGTAGCTAATAATTATTGTTTTTAAATTACTTTTGGTCTATAAAGAAGGGTTAATGAACATTGTTATTATTATTCAATATATTTATTTAACTTCTTAAATTTAAATTTCTTTTACAATGCTTTACAAAACTAATAAAAATACAGTCTAACTAGTAAAAATATTATAAAAGAAACTTAAACCTAGGATACCACCGGTAGCGGAGCAAGGCCTAGGCTACCGATGGTTAGGGCTGCAGAGAGAGGAACCTCCTGACAATACGCGCCGTGTCGAGGAGTACTGCCTTCTGCATCCGACCCTTAATCCAGCCGTCTTGCGAAAGCCTCTTAAGGTGTTGTTCGAGGCTCTTCGCTACAAGGCCATTCGCCGAAACAACTATCGGGAAAATGATCGTTGAGTCAACGTCCCACATGGCGGTCACCTCGTGAGCCAAGTCAAGGTACTTGCTGAGCTTGTCTTTCTCGGCCTTCACGAGGTTCTCATCATGGGGGACGGTTATATCAACGAGCACTGCCCGGCGTTGGGACCGGTCTACCAGCACGATATCAGGTTTATTGGCTACAATAGTCCTGTCCGTGATGACAGAGCGGTCCCAATAGAGCAACGCACGACCATTTTCGAGAACTGGTGCTGGTGCGTACTTATAGTACGGCACTTCTAACTCGACAAGGCCATATTGAAGGGCAAGTTGCTGGTGGACAATCCTGGCTACCTGGTTGTGCCTGTGCAAGTACTCTCCGTTAGCAAGATGAGAACAACCGGAAATTATATGCCTGAGGGACTCCCCGGGACGGCGGCATGCCCGACAAATGTCGACCGTACCGTCCTTCATAATATATTTCCGATAGTTATTCGTCTTGATAACTTCGTCCGCAATTGCACAGACAATACCCTCAGTTTCCCCAAAGAGGTCACCGAAACGTAGCCAGTTCACCGACGCGAGCATGTCCACATCAGGTCCTGTTAAGGCCCGATAGAACCGCCCGTGCAGCTCCTTTCCCTTCCATACGTCCTTGCGGTCATCGGTGCTCAACACTGATGGTTTTCGCCAGTTTTCGTTTGCCAAGGAGAGCGGTGTGAGGGTCTTATCAACAACCACCACATCACGATGCATCCCACACTCGGTGTTATTATTATTATTTATTTCTTCAATAATTCAAAAATAATAATCTAATAGCTCGATGATAAAATTAACAAGTTACTTAGTTTTCACTTATATCGGCAGTCTCCAAAGACCGCCCCGCATATTATTTTTTTCAATGAGACAACATCCGTTATTTGCTCCGACGACCCCCTTTCAGCTGCTATGATGATTGTGCTCGGAAGTCATACACTTTTACGTACTGCCGTGAAAGTTTTATCACCTTTCGCAAACAAGCGATGAATCTACGGCACACTTTCCAAATAAACATTCATCTCTAACCTCCATCATAACGTGCACTTATTGACACACATACCTACAACATAGTAAAACACGATAAATTATGAATCTTACGACCTGGTATTACAATTGAAAATAACTTGTTAGTAATTGATTCAGTGACATAAAAAGTAATAAAAACCATCATTGTTGTGGTTGTATTGCATTGAAACGTTTGTGGGTTAGTGAATTTATCTAGCGGTAAATTCTATATTTTAAAATAAGTAAGTACCAAACCCACGTACCTACCCGAGAATTATTTCGGAGGTGGGTATGTTATACACTAATCTGGATCAGCGGGGTATGCAGCACGGTGCGGATCAACTCGAGTTCGTTTCATTTTGACGTTTGATTGTCACGGGACTCGTCATTTCAATACGAATGCCTCCGTGGTGGATTATGGCCTAAACCTCCTCACGAAAGTGACGGGAGACACGTGCTCAGAAGTGGGACGATATGGGTTTTTGATGATGATGGTAATGAATTTAATATTTAAAATTTCTAAAGATCCATGCATGTTTTGTTTTTTTTTTAAATTCTTGTGATAACTATTTTCCATTTGAATGACACATAGACTCATCAATGCCAAGAAGTATTTATTTACTTACATGGGTTTATACTCTACCATCGGATAATCTGACAAACTGAATCAATTAGCAACTCATTATGGTTTGAATTTGCAAAGGACCTTTACCTTTCTTGTGATCTCGAACAGTATAACAATTTGTATCTCTACTAATGCTTCAAAATTACGCTTTTTGCAAACCATATTATAATTACCAAGTTTTTGGTACATACAGCATGTTTTAATTTATTTCAAAAAAAATTACATGTTCATGCCCTTTCATTTTTTGTTACCAACTCTTTTCTGTGGCTTTACAACAATAAAAAAAAGTCGTTGCGCCTTTTCAGGAGACCATTGGTATGATAAAAATAAATAATAAAGTAGATTTATGGTGACCGTAGGTACTTACGAGTACCAAGCTATCAAGGCAATCAACTTTCGCCGCAAGGTGCAGTATTAAAATACTCGAAAGTTATTCTTTACAAACTTTTTTAAAGTTTTGAGGCCATTTTTATGTAGGACACTGTATGTATATACCTACTTACATAGGTAGGCATCTTATTCAATTTATAATGCTGTTTTTGCGTGTTTAAATTGCATAGTGACCGAAATGTCCTAACCCTTTATATTTAAATATGTCGAGTATATCGCGCAATTAGATGAGAATGGATAAATGGATTTTGATTAAATTTGGTACATATACCTTTCACGGCGTTTCGGACATAGGAGTGCATTGACACAATTATATTTCTTTACGACATAGGTAATAAAGCTTGATTGACCACGATAATCACCTAATGAGCAATTTAAAAAAATGCATCTGAGGAAATATACTTTTAAATGCAATTACGTTGTAGGGTATTTTAATGAGCTTCTGGTAAATAAAATTCTCAAAATTTTAATTTATTTTTCTGTTTAGTTAGCTACTTCATTTAGCCAGTGTCAAGTGTTTATAAATTTCAAGTTTTTAAAATTTGTAAATATATCATTTGTGAACTACTGACATTTTGACTATTCACTATAATTCACTAGAAAGTCAAAGTCACGATTCAGTAAAGTGGTGGGGGCTTTAGAAATTGCTTTTGTGGTTCTTGAAAGAACACGAAATGGCACGTTATTTAGGGTTTGCATCGTTTACCCACACCCGTACACGTTAACGAACACTTAATGGATACTTTTCTACCAATATTTCCTACAAATATACAGCAAAACACAAATTTGAGAAAAGTATACGAAACTATAACGCCACATTTCAGTTTCCTGCCTTAAATCTATGTTCTCATTACATTGTCCTACTAATATACAACTAAACACAAATTTGTGAAAAAAATCAAAAATTTCGGTTTCCCTCCTTAAATCTAAGTTCTCATAACAGTATGTAGGTACACGTTCAGACGAAGTGATCGAAGGTGGCAAACACACCAAGCCACATAACACTTAATACATTAACCCTAGAACACCAAGGGTCTCAAGGACTAAGGACTTATGACAGAACACCCGAAAGGGGTCTAACTGTGCGTTTTTGTCCACCACAAATACCACATAATTATCTAGCCGCACCTAAATGGGGTATGGTGATTTAGGTGATACTAGTGGCTTTGTGGTCTTGTTATGCCACCATCATTACCTTGACACGCCATCACCATTATGATTTTATCAAACAAACACACACACATTTTATATCCATATCTTCGGGTTCAGTAATCTGTGAATAATCGATCCCAATTAGTTTTGCATTATCATTGTGGATCAGAGTTATTAAAATGATATTAAGGAAGATCAGGTAGGTACCTATTTAAGGCTTATGTCCTTGCCCTCGCTAAGCCTCCAAAAACCTAAAGGAGCAGCTAAACTTAAATTAGTTGCTAAGCTAATATACTAAGGTACATTTACCTCGCGTAATTACATTTTTATAATAATTAGCATTGGGTATAATTACATCCCACCATAGATACCTGTAAAAAGTAATCCGAACAAAAAGCAACGAGATTATTTACGATCTTGAAACTTGAATAAGATTTGAAACTGGCTATTTTATTTTATTCGATAAAAAAAGAAACTGTTGAATAAGGCCCAGGTTTTATTCAGTGAGGTAATTCAATTGTAATTTTTGTCGTAATTACCTAATCGATAAGTAAGTCGGTGGGAAGGGCTAATTCTTTTGATGAAAACTGAAGGTACCTAGTTTTAGCAATCGTACAAAAGACATTTCAATAAAGATAATTATTATAGTTATGTCAAGTTTTGGGATACTTGCAAAAAAATATGCATTTCTTGTTTTTCCGAAGGAGGGACGAGTTCGATTTACGCTAATTTGCAAAATGGAAACAGACAATTATCAATTTTTTACGGAATACTATAAAGTCATTTTCAAATTGCAGTAGGTATACGGCTGGAGTTACAATAACATTTTATTGTTGAAATTTTAGTGTTACCCACTAAACCATAGCAAGAACCATTAAAATAAATTAAGTATACCTAACTTATCCACGAAGGTTTTTATTGAAAAACAGATAATTATCTCAAAATAATAAAATTGCCATAGTCTCATTTAAAAAATACGTTAGTAAGTATTCTACAAGCTGATCAAACGGGGTCCAATTCTGTACTACTTCTACTATAATCTGCGCACTGTTGTCTTCATCCATCCCTAACGTCAGAACAGCTGGCTGATTGAAACTCGACAGTCTTATAAACTACTTAAGCGGTGGTAGCCTAGTGGGAGAACGTCCGCCTTCCAATCAGAAGGTCGTGAGTTCAAATCCCGGTGCGGGCACGTACCAATGTGTTTCTGTTAAAACATATGTACGTAATTATCACTCGCTTCTCGGTGAAGGAAAACATTGTGAGGAAACCCACATACCTACCAGAGAATTATTTCGGAGGTAGGTATGCTATCCACCAATCCGGACTGGCCCCCGTGGTGGATCATGGCCTAACCCTCCTCACAAAAGTGAGGAGAGACCTGTGCCCAACAGTGCGAAGTTATGGGTTGATGATGATGATGATGATAAAATACTTATGAGACTTTAGAGCCGATGTCTCCGGGTGACGAACGCAGTGCAGTGCCGCGCAGGATTATGCAATGCAGGGTTCTAGGTGCTGCCGTGACTGTTAAGGGCAGGCGTAACGCTTACCATCAGGTAAACTTCCAGCTCGTCTCGTCACTCAGTCAAATAAAAAGGTCTTTTAAAGCTTCAAATCAATTAAAAATAAAAATTGAATCAAAAGTGATTTGCCAGATTTGACTTAAATAACCATCCATACTAATAGCACAGTATTAAATATTTTATTAATTAAAGTCATCATCATCAACCCACATCCGCCCACTGCTGAGCACGGGTTCACTTTCGCGAGAAGGGTTAGGCCATAATCCACCACGGGTGTCCCGTCCGGATTGGTGAATCCATACCTCCGTAGTCATTTCTGGCATGTGATGTTTTTCTTCATCGAATACCTATAGTATAATACTCATTGATAAATTATTTAGTAACTAGCCTTTATTTTAATTTAACAACATAATTATATCTATTAATCAATTGTGATCTCGTCTATGTAACACTATGTAACACACAACAAAACACTAAAAAAATAATTTACAATAGATACAATAAGACTACTAAAACTACTTATATAATCCATCTAATCATCATTAATTAACACCAATAATTATTCATAAAATACACAGAACCGGTACAAAATACACGTTTATTAATATAATAATGGAAACGAGACGAGATTATATACCAGTAACGAGTACTTCTGCGAACAGTAGACCTCGCGAAAACAAACTTTTTTGCAAGCATTAACATTAATTAATTAATATTAATAGACACATACATACTTAGGTAATAATTGTGTGATTTAGATCATTTTTATTGTAAAATTTTTAAAGGACCGTTTCCACTGGTACAAATCTAAAAATGTGCTCATTTAAGCAATGTAGGTACTGCATTTTGAGGAGCTATTCTGCTCATAACGCCAAATATCCTCATCAGTGATATTCACCAAATAATTATGAGAAAAATAAGAATCATCGAAATCGGATTTCATAATACGAAGATATCCAGTAGCCCCCCTTTTATTAGGTAAACGATTTACGTGTAATAATTAATTAATTATGCGACCGACCATGGCCATCAGTCCTAGGATTTTAATATGACTCCTGCCTGTCATTGATAAATACATTCCGATAAGAAATGTGGGTCAGTGCTAGAAGCAATAGGCAGACCTATAACGTAACCTATACTTGCATTATTTGTGTCATATCAGTTATCTTTATAGCTAGATTTTTAAATCGAAAGACTCTTCTAGCATAGCGATATTTTGACCTCTCTCGAGAAAGCGTTTTATCAATAAAAGCTCAGAATAAAATTACGTAACCACGTGGCGTGTGACTTTGCGACTTTACTATCGATTCGGTAAACTGGTGGATGCTCTAGCTGAGAACTCACGCCGCGGTTTCCTTCCGCACCCATGTGCGGTTACTGCGCCCACCGCAAAAAAACTAGAATTTCAAAATGTATGGAAATCGAACATTCCACGGCAGCCGCCGCAACGGTCCCGCGCGCACTGCGGTCGGAAACAAAACATTATGGTGGTGGCTGTTATTCGGCATGACCAACTAGACTCGTAACGCGCTCGTTTTGAATTGTAAATTGATCTGTCAAAATAACGTGCGGGAAGCTAGCGCGTTTCGAGAAGTTTTGAAGTTCAAAATAAGTTTAAAGCGCGCTATGACAACGCGCGTTTTGGCATACATTGTCATGTGGTAAGCAAATAAGGGTCCAAGCTGTATAGAAAAAGTGAAAATGCGCGAGATAACCGCGGCGTGAGTTTGCGCTCTTACTAAACATTTCTAGCAGTTTTGGAAAGATCGTGAAAAGAGTGGTTTTTGTGTTCCACAGGCACACTTTTCACTTTTATAATATTACCTAGTAGGATAGTACTACGAGTTTTAAAGGTATCTCTTGACTCTAAGCAATCGAGAGAAACGTGCGTCTATGACGCTTGTTGTAACGTGTGCCTATGTTTTATTTCGAAATACCGCACACGACCATGAATGTATGAAGGGATTGATGGGTATGTCAAGAATTGCAAGATGTGTACTCTGATTTTAAAGTCTGTTTGCGATAAGAATTCTATTTACGTATTGACATCCGTTTGTTTGTTAAACTGATTGAGTATTTATTTCATTACCATATTGTGTTCGATTGTTAATGATAGAAACAAAACAACTCGTTATTTACAGTGCAGATAGCATCGCGTCACGACTAATAAGTTAATAGTTATACGTAGATACTGACTAAGATTCCCTATGTCTAGCAAACACGGAGGCCGGGCTTCAAGGACCGGGGTTCCGTCACACAAATATTTGTACCTTAAGGGTGAAAAAAATATTAGGAATCAAACCCGGAGTTCGATTCTACAGTTCATAGTCGGCTCATCATCAAAGTAAAATTCATATGAAAACACGACACACATTTTCCACTTTTCACACTAGATACGTCTTAGACTGGTCCAGTCGTTCCAGTGATTAGCTGGAACAAACAGACAGACAGACAGACAGACAGAAAAAAATTGTAAAAATGTTTTTTTTGGTATAATTATGTACATTCATATGCATGTAGCAAAAATCGGTTATTTTAAGATTACAAACAGACACATCAATTTTATTTATTTGTATAGATTAGAGATAGATGAATCAATCATGTCTTGTTGTACTACGATTGCCGACCATGCTTTTATAATTCTCATTTATCAAGGCCTCTTATGAAATGCATAAGTGCTATTAACTTTATTATGACAGTTGATAAATATTATGTCAAATAGCGGTAAGTTGTAATGAAATTACAAATTGCTATTTATAGTGTTATCGTTATGACATTGGAGTCATATTTCTTTACCGACGGATGTTGTGTTATGCACCTACTGGCAGCAATTGAGGTAATGAAAAGGTATTACTGACCTGCCTTAATAGACAACTAAATGGAATAGGTAGGACTTGTAAAAATTTTGTTAGAGATTAATTAATAAAACTCAAAAAACTCAAATAATTTATTGTAAATTGGCAAAATATTGCACTTTTACACGTCAAAAATAATATCTTATAATAAGTATAGAAACACAAAAAAAAAAGTCAAAATATTATGATCTACGAAACTAATGATTATTATCTAATTATGCTTATTAATTTATTTAATTTAATAATATGGATACTTTTTATGTCACTCAACTCAACAATCGAACGTAAACGAAATAGGATCCGATTCTGATTATTATTCATCCGATTCCGATTATTCATCAATTTATGTTGAGCAATATATTTATTTATTTTAAAACTTTTTTGACTTAAGAGACTTACCTAACCTGTTTCCAAAATTTAAAGTTACATCATCACATTAGAGATAGTTAAAAAGCTTTCTAAATACATTTATTTTTAAATAATGGTGACAAATTATAATGAGGTGAAGACCTAGCTGTACTTCTTCCAAAAAGTTAGTCCGACGAATGAAAAGTACGAGGAAAGCGTAGTAATTAATCCTTTAGTCGACCAACCCCTACCTAGCTCACAGAAACCTTAGCGCTACCTACACCTGGTTAGTGCAAACTAACCCCTACGTGAAGTTATACGAAACCCTAGTGGTAGTTTCCTACCATTTACTTTTTATTGTGTGACTGGGTACCGATTCGTACCAGGTGGTGACCTGATGGTAAGCGCTACGCCTGCCCGTAACAGTTACAGTGCCACCCAGAACTTCGAAATGCATAATCTTGCGCGGCACTGCATTGCGCTAGTCACCCTGAGACATTGGTTGTAAAGGCTCATATGCCCAGTAATTTCGCTGGAAACAGCGCCCTTCAAATCGGAACACAGTATTGTTTTCACACTACTGCTTTGCGGGTGAATATCTGGTACTTCCCCAGGCGTTATCTTGCAGAAGAGGCCTAAATATGCCTATTGGTTCGTATTACTAACTTCGAGGCGGAAGTAAAGCAACTTAATTAACATTTTCATTAGTTTTAATCAATTAACGCCAGAGCTTGCTGATTAATAAATTATGTTTAGTAGTAAAATAGGAAGACCTTGCGAAACAATGTTACATGCTTTACGATGAGTTAGCTATAGATATATTTTTTCGACCACCTATTCCACCTAACACATATAACCATAAAAATAACATAAAATCTCCGATAAAATTTTATGAATAAGACCGTTGTTAGCATCGTTTATAAAATTATATTTTCGATAAAAATACTGAATCATCACAACTAAGGATACTAAAAATATTATTATATTACTGAGGATTTGCATAAAGACTTGAGGATTTCAAATTGAGTGACAAGACGACAGCTACACGATGGTCGAGTGGTTTATCTTAAAGGAAACTGCAAGTAAGTATGCTGCAGGTGAATCGTGATTCGTGATCGAGTAGGTAAATAATGAGGAAAATGATCACTATTTTGCTGCATAAGTTGATTATGATATCTGCAGCTATTGTTTTATGTCGAACCATAGAATTGATTTGTGGCTGCAAAAAATAAGTAATTGTAGATATTTCTCAAGTTTGTGCTTAATTGTTGGCCTCTGTGGCGTAAGCTGTAGTTTTTTTTCTATTTGACTGAGTGACGACACGATCAAGTCATTCACCTGATGGTAAGCGCTACGCCTGCGCATTACAGTTACAGTGCCACTCAGAACTTTGCTTTGCGCGGCACTGTACTGCGCTTTGCCCAGTAATTTCGCTGGAAACAGTGCCCTTCAAACCGGAACACAGTAATGTTTGCACACTATACTGCTCGGCGGATGGATATCTGACAAAGGTTTGGTACTTCATCCTTCCGGCCACTTGCAGAAGAGGCCTCTCACTATGGAAAAAATAAGCCAGGAAGCGGCACAGGCAAGATATTTGCATCAACCACAGCCGTTTGCTCTAGGTGTTTGTGGGAGCATGGTCACCGTAGTACCTGAATCCGTAGATACAAGGAATTCTAGTTAAGGGTCAAGATGATGTATGTAATCATGACGCGTTTTTACCTATATAAGTAACCGACATAGCTCAAAGGATTAGCAAGCCGAAGTGGCAATGGGCTGGTCACATCTCTAGAAGAACCGACAACCGTTGTAGAGTGGAGACCGCGTTTAGGCACACGTAGTGTAGGACGCCGGCCGGTAAGGTGGAGTGACGACTTGCGGAAGACGGCTGGCACGGACTGGATGAGGAAAGCCGAATATCGGGCTCAGTGGCGTTTATTGGGAGCGGCCTACGTCCAGCAGTGGACGAGTGTGGGCTGATGGATGATGACCTATATTAAGGTGATACCAGTCCCCAAATTAGCAACTCAGCGCGGCTCAGCACAAATATCGCGCGATATGGTACTTACTATTGAAATAAAGTCCAAGTCAGCGCGCACTTCAACGTGGCTGCTACTCATATCTGCCTACCCACCTTCTTACACTGTTGGGTCACGTTCGAGTGAGTTTGAATTATATTTAAGTACCTTTCTGTACGTCATTGGATTGGAAAACTTGGACTTGGAACAGTTTCAATTCCATTTTAGATAAGTAGGTGTAAATACATTGTTTTAATTCGCTGGCAAAGGCACTTGCTATCGCAATGTTTTGATAGTACCTAGGTACAGGGTATCGAATTCGTGTCAAGCGAATACCTACAACCACAAAATAAAACTTCATGGTTCACCGACGCTAGTGATAACTGCCCTTCTTTGTCTCTCATTGGTGGGAAGAGGTTAAAATTCGACCATGCTTTTCGTCATCCATTTTGTTGATCCACTTTTGGGGTCATGGTCGTCATTGCGGTTCAAATAGCGTGGATTCCGAGTACATCAAACTATTCGAAAAAAATACAGGTCTAACGATCGTTGGCTCCAACCATCGATTTGGGATGTTAGGTCTGCGGCTCCAACATTATTGCTGGCAGTCTGATGTCTTTGGCATTTTTATTTTGATGGTTAGATTACAACAGTATTTTGTAATCATAATTTACTAAACTAAAACATAACATACTTTTGGGCAGTCGGGTAAAAACGGGTCTAATTCGCGCGCAGATATTCTGAAAAATAATACCATTTTGACGAACCTCGACGTTTCGATCAAATTACGTTGACCGTGGTCACGTAAAGAATTGCAATATTTAAATGTGTGTTAATGGACTGTATGTGTGTGTTGGTATTTTTAACAATATAATTTGGATCCGTACGTAAAATCCATAAATCATAAGAATAATGCGAATGCGTATGTTTGATCTGCAAGCAAGATAATGAAAACAAAGGAACGGTGCAGCACTGCTTCTCGGTGGCTTCTTACAATTGATATTACGATCATGATACGACCTTCGTCTTCATGACGCATCAGGGAATATGACGCACAATGATTCAGTGACTATGGAACTTAACAAATCAAATCATTCAAGTGAAATGTTCGCACGTCGCTCTGATTCTACGGAGAGATCAGGTATTCATCTCACATAATCGTTGTCATGTAGGAATGACTAATGTATTTTTATGTATAGTAGGTACTTATAATAATGCAGTAAGAATAATAAATCTGTTCATTAAAGATATCATCATCATAGACATCAACCCATGTCTGAAGATACGAGAGTTAAAAGGATATATTCGAGGGACTAAGAATGAGCTTCTAAGCTTGAAAAATATTTCTAACCTCTTTGGTAATATAGCGCCTGTCTGTTTTCGAATCACGTTAAAATAACTGAACCTATTGCAATGCGGTTTTCACTGTTTAGAATATGACTTGTCCTACGAGTATTATTAACATCACACCTAAATCCAAACCCCCTTATTCATAAAAAGTTATGTGACGTTTCATAAAATCGCGCACTACAAATTTGTACTGCGCAGTACTAAGTGACGTTCGATAACTTTTTATAAATAAGGGGGAAAGAGTATAGAGCAATTGATAAAATATAAAAATATCGATATTTAAAAAATACTTATCGACAATATCATTATCAGCCGGAAAATATAATTAGTATTAGGGAGGCCTATGGGCCTCCGCATAGAACGCCACAAAAATACTATACCATGAACAAAGTCACGGGTAACATCTAGTGCTACTAGGTATTGGAAACTATTCGAATTAGTATTTCTAAGCGATTATTGGAAACTATATTATTTATATTTACCAGTCAAGTATAATGCGAAACTATGTTTTTCTAGGCGCTTCTGAATTGATATGTTATGGATATCGAATTTCAGATGTGTCATATTTTATGGTTAGGTATATTCTAAAACAGGAAAATGGATATTATCTTTTGGTCGGATATGAAATTCTTTTCATTCGAATAATACGTGTTACTAAGCACTACTACTTATTTATTTTTCTTAATAATTATCTTTTTCTTTCTGTTTTCTTTGTTATTTTTAGGTTTCCTTAACCTGAGAAGGAAAAGGAAACCCTTACAGGATCACTTTGTTGTCGGTCATTCTGTCTGTCTATCTGCTTGTCCCTCTGATTTATTTTCAATTTGTTTTTAAAATTCTATTTGGATATTTTTAATTTTTTTTTGTTATAATCATTGGCTTGCGCAGTCTAGTAAAACCGGCTACTAGCTAATCTGTGCCGTTAGAGAAACGGTTGGTACGATTTCACGCAGAGGCTATTAGGCAAATAACTTTGAACACTAGGTTTTGAACCTTTCAGGATATAAACCAGATTGTTTATTTCGGCAATGAGAGCTATTTTTAGAACAAATTAGTTGGAGCTTTGGCCTTGATGCTTTTCGAAGCACCTTTAGGTAAGATCCACCGAGTTGAATGAACAGGTACTTACAAGTC
The DNA here is from genome assembly GCA_912999815.1 of Campaea margaritaria. NCBI lineage: Eukaryota > Metazoa > Arthropoda > Insecta > Lepidoptera > Geometridae > Campaea > Campaea margaritaria. The sequence goes on from OU538801.1 coordinate 7,354,326, forward strand.
AAAAGTAGGTACCTATTTAAATTTGAAAACCTTAATAACATTAGTGATAGAGGTGCGTCGGGGCAAAGCGCTCATACGCCACCTGACGACTCCCTTCCACAGCACCTAATTAGTTTTAACGAAAAGATATGATTGATGTTAACATAACATACACAAACAAAAAAGTAATATTTATTGGAGCCTAATTAAGTAACATTGCATTATACAGTACCTACACGCTCAAAATATAACCTCACTAACGAATGGCCTGCATCGATGTGGGTGGATCTAGACCATACAGGCAACGGTAGTTTGGCTTCGGAGGCCCTGCAGTGCCGGATTAAGCAAGCACGAGGCCCTTAGCAAATTCTTTCAAAGAGCCCTTGATGATACTATGGGTTCTTAAGTATAAAGTGGTAAAAAAAAAACAATTGTCTTAGTAGGAAAAGTTGTAATGTTTCACGTTTATGTGACATAAGTAAATTTAATATACCACACCTTAATACGAGTAACTTTCACTCAAAAAAATTAGGCTCAGGCTGAGATGAGTGGGGGTGTGGGCCAGGTTACCTCCACGAGTGCCCGGCTGTTGTTCGTCCCCCTTGATGCGTTGCATCCGGAGGGAAGGGCAGCAGCTGGGACGGTGCACCCTGGGGTTCGGTAAGCAATTCTCCTAGGGGAATTGGTGGCCGTAGCAAATAACCTGGCGAGAGGAGGTCCTTCCCTCTGATCAGCAGAGGGCACAGCGAGGGACCAATAACGGGGACTTTTGGGCCGCGGATCGGGGGGTCCAACGCCCAAGTCTAGAAGTCCCGAGCTGAGGTGCGGCCCGTGTGTTCCGGGACGCACCCAGCGGAGTAAGAGGCCCAAGCCTCACGTGGCGAGCCCGGCAGGGCGCCTGCAGAGGTGGTTACGTGGTTAATCCGGCACAGGCCCTGTCAATGCGTTAAAGAGAATAATGAAGGAATGAATGAATGATCAATAAAACACACAATGAGATTGTAATATCATTGACAACACTACGTAGGTAAAAGAACGCATTTATCTTTCAAGTATATTTATCATCATCATCAACCCATAACGTCCCACTGCTGGGCACGGGTCTCTCCTCACCTTCGTGAGGAGGGTTAGGCCATAATCAACCACAGGGGCCCAGTCCGGATTGGTGGATAACATACCTACCTCCGAAATAATTCTCGGGTAGGTATGTGGGTTTCCTCACGATGTTTTTCTTCACCGAAAAGCGAGTGATAATTACGTACATATGTTTTACAGAAACACATTGGTACGTGCCTGCACTGGGATTTGAACTCACGACCTTCTGATTGGAAGGCGGACGTTCTACCACTAGGCTACCACCGCTTATTGTAAAGTAAAGTATCTTAAGTTGCGTTTTTTTAACCTGGTAGGTATGTATTCAAGATATAATCATTGATAGCATTCGTGTTGTAAATTGGTAAACAGCCGACAGCGAAGCGTGAAGATGCGGATCCGATCCTTGCACTGGGCAAATAGGTATTTGAATCAACCTCGTGTAAGTATTTGATCCGCATCTGGGTTTTTCTAGAACCATAGTTCTCTTAATGTCTACTTCCCTAGACACAGGGAATAGTAAGTAGTAAATTAGTCCATATCTGTCCACTGCTGGATGAATGCCTTACCCACTGAACGCCACTGAATTCGATCTTCGGCTCTTCTTATCGCGGCTATGCCAGCCGTTTTCTGCAAGTCGTCACCGCACCTTGGCGACGGGCGTCCTGCGTTTGCCTATTATTATAATACACAAACGAAAATGAAACTGTTTCATTTGTTATTTTAGTTTGGGCAACATGTCAAATGAATCCGATTTTCATTTTCATTTGTGTTATCTATGTATAATAGGCACGGCAGCTGGTCTGGATCTGAATAGTTTCATTTTTCAAAACCAATTGTCAATTTTGGAAAATTATCAATGCCTAGGTAGCCTAGGCGGTGATAGCCTAGTGGGTAGGTGATCCACCGATCCGGATCTGGCCCCCGTGGTGGATTATGGCCTAACCCTTCTCACGAAAGTGAGGGGAGACCCGTGCTCAGCATTGGGACGATATGGGGTTGATGATGATGATGATGATGATGAGGTAGTGAAAGCGGGCATTATCTGCATGAAACACGATGGCATGACTCGCCAACCAGTTTATTAACCTAAAAGTATAGACAACAACAAATCTATGATATGATTTTGTGCGTTGTTCGTGTTACACAGTTACAAAGTAACTAGTGATCTATTTATGTTCTGGATAACCATCTTCAGTCGCACATTAGCGCAACAAAGCAATGTCGACATAAAGATTACAAAAGTAGCCATTATTTGGTTCGAAAAGATTTATTATCTACTAATCTAATTCGAAGGTTGCATGCAAATTGATGAATGGTGCATTATTAGTAATTTATTAGGTATGTACATACCTACGTATACGATTATTTGCGTGTTTCACAATATGTAGGCATGTGTTGTGGAGCATTTGAACATTCGGTTGTAATTAAATTTTAAATTTCCACTAGCAATAAATATAAAGAAGGTAGAAAGTGGAGATTTTTGGAGGAAATCATTGGACAGTCGTTGTGGTTTGTACAAAAGAACTAAATAACTAGGATGACGTAACGACCAAAAATATGTCTTAACCTTCGATATTAAAAGCGAAAAAAAAAACAATAGAGCATAATAAAAGAAGTGGACAAAAGCGCGACGCATAATTTTAGGGGTTTCATAATAGTATCACAGTGTAATGACCCCTTTATTATTAGGCTGTGATATCATGTTTCCCATTCGTGTTTGTTAATAATTATTCCACCAATACGAAGACAAGAAAAACAAAGTCAACGGTTTCCCGCCACACTCTGCTAAAATATATTTTTTTCCTTTCCGTCCTGTCTCTAACTTTTTGTCAGTGAACGGCCGGGCGGCGGGCGGCCTAATGACAAAATGGGCGCATTTAGAAAATCAGGTAAAAATATGTAATGAAAAAAATCGTGTTTTTTATTGCGATCAGATTTTTGAGTTGATTTTTCACCAACAAAGTCGACTGCGAAGAAAATTGAATAGAAGTAAAAATGCTTTAGATTTTTGATTTAATAATGCAAAATGGAGACTGGCATCGAAGTCAAAACCTGGATTGAGATGCTTGATTCCACTGAATCAAAAAAAAAAAATTAAAAATTAATTAATTAATTTAAAATTTTCTTTCATGTCTAAATCGCTCAAAACCTTCTAAAAATATACAATTTCTTTGAGAATAATGTACTACAAAACGTTGGTAGATAAAACATTATTATTGAAACATAAATCACAAGCAGTTAACTAGACATTTTATTTACTTAAGAAATGCTAATTATTACCATAAATGTTATTATCTAATAAAACAGATACACAATGATTTATTGAACACTATAACAACTATAAATAAAACATACCCACAATATGCTCGTACCGACTTAACTATGTACCTATCTATTAATAAATATGTCGTAAATACAAACTTTGAATTTCTTATGTCATATTTATTATAACTTTCATAAATAAATAAGAAAGAAAAGAATTTATTTTGTTATTTCGTAACAAAAATGTCAGTGCTTCTATAGAAATCAATCAGCTCTACTCTGTATTTTGTTGCACGATTAGAACAACGTCAACATCAGCGTTCACAGCTGAGACACAGTCGACACAGACGAACTATGAGGAGGATTTCAGGAATCTGTTTTCCGGAAATCTCCTTCGAGGTAGCAAGATTTGATTAGGGAAACGTCCGGAATAATCCTCCAATAGCTCTAGATGTCACATAGCTCTTCGCTTTACCTTCTCTCTTTTGTTTTGTTTCAGTATCCAAAAAGGTAGTGGTGAAAAGTGTGAATGGCAGATTCTTGTCAGGCCAGTTGATAGCCATCATGGGACCATCTGGCGCTGGGAAGAGCTCCCTCCTCAACCTTATATCTGGATACAGGTGAGAATCACGTCAGATATTTCAATGATCAGTTCACAAAACCTTTTTTTCCTAATTTGTTTGTACTAAGGCTATACCTAGGTAGTTATTGCAATCTCTAGGATGTGTCGTCTGACATTGTGGCTTTCATTCCGTTGTAACTTTTGCCGACCTTAAGTAACTTAATTTTCCAGGTCCGCAGGCGTAACAGGCGAGCTCCTAATAAACGGGCAACCACGAGATGAGCACCTCTTTCAGAGATTATCCTGTTACATCACTCAAGAAGACCTGCTCCAGCCACTACTAACAGTAAGAGAAGCAATGGATGTGGCAGCCAGACTGAAGCTTCCAAAAGGCTCGAAGACCCCTTCACAGGAAATCCTTCAGGAGTTGGGTCTGTTGGAACATCAAGATACCAGAACGGATTCACTTTCTGGTGGACAGAAAAAGCGGTGATTTTTAAGTTTTTATTTAATCTGCGGATAATATAATCTAGTGCGTCAGCTCTTAGCCGCTGGACGGTCACTTTGAGAACACCTGTCATAATAATTATTTATCAGAGTGAAGGATACAGTTGGGAGGAAGGTATTGGTTTTTTGCATTTGCAACATACGGAAAATGAATGTGTTTATTTCCCTTCACAGATTATCTATAGCTCTAGAGATGGTGAACAATCCCCCAGTATTTTTCCTGGACGAGCCTACGAGTGGTCTGGACAACGTGACGATGACCCAGTGCGTCAAGTTGCTGAAACAGTTAGCGAGACAAGGCAGGACTGTCGTGTGCACAATACATCAGCCTCCAGCGTCGCTTTTGGAGATCTTTGATCAGGTAACTAGTAACTAGTAACTACTTAACTACACTGAAACAGTCAAAACTCTGACCATTTTTTTTATTTCACTGAGTGACGAGTTGAGCAAGTCTTTCAAATGATGATAAGCGCTACGCCTGCCCATAACAGTTACAGTGCCACCCAGAACTTTGCATTGCATAATCCTGCACGGCACCGCACTGTGCTCGTCACCCTGAGACATCGGCTCTAAAGTCTCATATGCCCAGTAATTTCACTGGAAACAATGCCCTTCAAACCGGAACACATTAACGGATGAATATCTGGCAAAGGTTGAAGCTATATTCAGGTTAGCCCTGATCAAAGGGGAGTTTAAACGGATGACTGCCAAGAGTGACACCAGAAAAAGAAAAAAAAAATACAAATAGGGAATGGTAAAACTCGGCCACAAAGCAGGATTTCAACCTCCGACCATGAGAACCCAAGGCAGAACTGTACCCAGGTATAACTCCATTCGCCAGCTTCCCTATCAGAGATCTTACGTATGATAAACAATAAGTATAAGTGCGATACAAGTAAGATATGATAAACGTGTACCTACTTAATTTTATAATCGTTTTTTATACTTATTAAATTACGAGTAAGTACTCGCAATTAAACTGAACCGACATTCGATCGTACTTCCTAGTAAAGTTTTAAGAGCCGTGTGACCCTTAATTCTTCGGGGAGACCTACTCTTCGGAACCCTTTAGACTACCTCCGTTCATCAGGGGGATTATTATGTATAACATATTATCATTACATTGAAGGTTTTTCTTTCGCAGTAGTCGCATAATTTACTAATCGAAGAAACGTGTAAATGCGGGACTTGTCGGTGTGATTTCTTAGAATACCTAGGTAAAGGTTACACGAGAACCGATAAATTCACAAATTTTTATTAAAGATTATCGTCAATATTTTCTATAAGCTCAAGTTTCGAGATCGTGTAATTTATTATTATAGTTATGATAGTTTTGTTGTTAATGTATAATATAGATACTGTGAATACATTTTCGGGGTCCTTTTGAATAAGTCCTTTTACTTGCCGAAGAATCCTATAAATTCTAGACCCACGCTGTTCGTCACAAAGAAACCACTTAGTTCTTAGAATAGGTGTGTCAAAATAACTTAAAATCCTATAAAATTTTCTTGAAAGTCATATCGTCGTTATTACCAATTGAAATCTTGGCCCTAGTTTTAAGAGCGTAGAGTTTTGTTCGGTTTGCTTTTACAGGTGCATACCGTGCATAATATAAGCATGTCCAATGCAAATATGTATGTATTGGCATAGCAAGTGTTTGTTTTGACTGCACCATTAAATATCAGAAAACCGACTGTTCTAACTACCTATTATAATTTCTAAAGTGTTTGTTAGTTTGTCGTTCTTTCATGCATTTTCATTGGATGTGCGAAATATTGTGCGTCGAGATGAAAAGGACTAGGCAGCGATTATTGATTATTGATGATTATTTCGGTGGTAGGTATGTTATCCACCAATCCGGACTGGGCCCCCGTGGTGGATTATGCCCTCCTCACGAAACTGAGGGGAGACCCGTGCTCAGCAGTGGGACGTTTTGGGTTGATGATGATGATGACGATGAGCGATTTCTGAATCTCTTCGGGTGATAAATTTCACAAAAAATTACAATTTCTTTAAATAACTGTTGCGAATCGGGTATTTTGTCAGCGAATCAGATTTAAAAATCGGCGCCTTGGAAAATTACATTATACTCATTAGCCTAGAAAATTTGTGGTTTCTGTGGGATAATAAAAAAATATTATAATTTTTTTTTTTTTATAAATAAATAAATAAATAGCCAGAAGTAAGATAATTAGTGAACGCGAGTGAAACCGCATGGCGGAACTAGTTCTTATACAGTGCTATTTATTACAATATCCTACATTATTATTGTTTTATTGACAGGTATTACGTGTTCATTCATCATGTTTGCAATTTAATTGAACTTGAGTAATATTTATTGACGGTACCACAAATACAATTGTAGTTTTAATCATTGTAATGTTATTTTTATATCATGATATTATTACTCTCTGTATGTCTGTTATAGACTGATCAACTTATCTGTAAAATTAAAAAAGTACACTAATGAGAACGGAAAAAAATCACTTCACAAAATATTGTAAGGAAAAAGTTGATCGACCTTTAATTAATAAATTAAATACTTACCTGTTACGAACCTTTTATTTTTACATATCATAATAATTTAAGTTGCTTATAATTTTTTTTTAACTTCAACCTTGGGAGACAACAGACAACATAATTTTATAATAAAGTCTAAACTCACAGGCTGACACATCATGAAATAAAATCTCCAAATCTACCTACTTTTCTGTGAGTGTCTTTATTCTTCTTTTTTATTTTTTTTTAAATTTTCGGTTATAAAATGTGTATAATTTATGACTAAAATATGGTAAATGCGAAAATATGAGTGTAATAAAATCAGGATATATTAGTATTCTGTGCCAATAGGCAATAATAATATTGGCATATCGCGTGGTTGTTGCCACTCGGATCCGAAACGGCCGAACAGATTTTGATGAAACTTAGTAAGTATGTAGGTAGAGTACCTAGAATGATTAACAAAACACGTATTCGGAGTTGCAAGCTGATCGACATCCAAACAACAAACTCTATCAATCTATTATTACTTATTACTTACTTATCACTGGGAGTCCCGTTGTCTACCTTTCGTCTCTATCATCAGACCAGCTCGCTGTCTCTATAATGCATTGTTAATTGTCAGTGTAACTTGTCATGCTAAATTTCAACTTCCAACAACGGGAACTGGGTCGAAATCAGCTTTAGCTGGGTTAAAAAGCTTTATACAACACCAACAAAGAAACACTTCAGAAATACAACGAAATCTAATCGTAAGGTAGTCAATGGGCGGTCTTATCGCTCAATGTACCGATGTCATAATACACATCTAGGCATCGATGTTTGAATCTAAATCGGTGACAAAATGGCAGATTCTCACCGATTTCTTAGAAATCGGCCATTTTGGTGAAATTTGTCACTCGCAGAGATTCAAAAAGAGGTGTCTAGATTACCGAAATGCGATAGATTTGGCCGCGGACTAACTCAGAATACTTTTTGTGCGCACGATACGTTAGAAGCTAGTAATTTGTTTTATTTTAATTGAGATAAGTAAATTAAAACGTGATGGAAAATTATTACAGAAACATCCTGCATATTGTAGTTATGGCGCAAATTTATTCGGTACAGATAGCCGGCTTCATAGTAAGCGCGTTAAACGGTCACGTGGGCCGCGTAAAGGAAACCCCAGCGGGTCTCAGAGGAGTGTTATGACGCGCGGAAGCGACACTTTGTCCTAGTCTACCTACTTGGAAGTCACGAAATGATGCCAAAACGAAACTGTTATAATTGCTATGTATCAGAGTGCCTAAATACTACCATAAAAAAGGTAAAATTATGGTTTTCTCATTAGGTAGGTACCTAATAAAATGTGATAACGAATATATTTGGTAATATTTCAATGAGCAAAGTACCTATGTACCCAGAATTTCTATTTCGTTTTTTTTTAAACGTATAATACGAAATTACGAACATGTAACGCTAGGTACCCTACAAAATCCAAGTTAATTAAGTAGGTACAACTTGACATATTGGTAGAACCATCAAAATTTGTGGAAGCTGTCTCTGTATTCTTTTATAAAAATATTAGGGGATGTTTCTAGTTTTAGCTATTAGTGTTTCTCTATTCAATGCTATATCCAAATTTCCAAATGTTGTTGGGTAGATATTAAGCGAGATTCGCCATGGAACTCCCCAAAATCACGTAGGTACCGTTATCGTGATTAAGATAGAAACAAAATCTAATAATAATTTATTAATAAGGAATATAATAATACAAAAGTTACGAAAGTTGAAACTGCCAACCCTGCCACTGCTGCCAAGCGTTGAATTACTACAAGTTTGCCTTCTGTACCTAGTATGTGGTATAGTCTCGTACTTTTTCATATCGGTGAGACAAAAACTAAGTAAATTAAATATCGAGGTAGCATTTAATTTAATAATAAGGAAAAACAAACTAGCTTATTGTGCAATTTTTTTTTTATGATTTTGAGCTTAGTCCAAGACCAGTGGCGTGCACAGAGTTTTTAGGCAGGGTAGACAGAAAATTATAAAAACGTTTACCAAAAACACTGCATAATTGGGTTTGGTTCGTCGTCTTGTCCATTAAATACTGATAAAGGTTATTGCCACCTCAAAAATAGCGCTAATAGATGCTAACAATGCTACTTTTTAAAATAGTTACATAGCCAAATTCGGTTCGGAAAACTTCGGTAAGTGTCGTAATTTTTCAGAATGTAAAAATAATATTAGATATGGTCATCAGAACAAAATAACAAATATTTATCTGGGTTGGGTGAGATAGGTTACTTAGGCAGTGTCTTTCTGTTTTTATGGAACGCACAAACCAACTTCACAAACCAGAAATTAAAAACGACGTAGTCTACTACTTTGCCTACTAATTACTAAATTACCGAATGTAGAGTTCCGTATTGATACAAGGCCGAAAAATTATTTCAAAATCTGTTTTCATCCACTTCTATTTATTTTTATTCAACGTTGATCCTTTATAGGTAAAATAGTGCCCGTGGCACGCGGCATTCGTTAGTATGAAATTGACACCTTTCATTTGAAAACAAACAGGGCGTCGATTTTGTAATCTTACCGGGTGACAAAATTTCACCAAAAGGGAAATCTCACCGATTTCACATAAAAAATCGGCCATTTTGGTGAAATTTGTCACGCGATGAGATTTAAAATATCGTTTTTTTATTAATAATTTTTTACCATTTGTTAATAGTTGACTGACTCTTTCCAACCTCAGTTAAAGTAGGTATAACCTAGTAAATAAGGTTCGTGTTGTTCAGCACCGGCAATTGTGCATTGTGTACAAAGTACCTACATTGTTTCCATGAAATTGATAAATAATGATAATAATTACTGTCTGCATTGAAATTATTCAAATACCTACAGACGTAAGTATAAATCTACTTTGTGGTGGCCTTTTCTGTCCTTGACCTCAACAACAGTGCACTATATTTATGTTAGAACGCAAACAAATGATAAATTGCAAAACATTCATTCAATTTTATTCTACAACTTTCAAGGACCTTATTATTTCATACGTGGATTATAATTTAGCTCATCAATGATTATAATATAGTTTGATTTAAATCATTAAATTCTTGACCTCGGCTGAGTGACACTATACTATATTCACCCGATTCTTGATAAATAAATCGAACAAACGTGTTGATAGTCATTAGCAATTTTAATTTCGAGGGTACCATAATATTAACACGCTTGTGCGTTTCCGCTGCGCAACGAAAATGTGTGTAGCTACTTTTTTATATTACCTAGTAACGAAACAAGCAAGTCGTTCACCCGATGGTAAGCGCTACGCCTGCCCATAACAGTTACAGTGCCACCCAGAACTTTTCATTAGAAAATCCTGCGCGACACTGGACTGCGCTCGTCACCCAGACATCGGTTCTAAAGTCTCATAATGCCCAGTAATTACGCTGCAAACAGCGAACATCATTTTCATAAAGTTTTAGGAACAGTTGGCATTTTGGAGTTACAAATTCGCATCGCGGTGATAATTTTCCATTAAATAAAAAATACAAAAAACCCGTATGCAAACAATACTGAAACATAAAGCAGTCATAGGCATTACAATCAAAAGTTGAAATGAAATTGGTGACGCCTCCGACTAAAATAAACATTTCAGAATTTTTCGTTTTTTTTTTTTCAATATTTTTCTTTGTTATATTGATTTCAGGTGTACGTGATGGCAGACGGGCGATGCATCTACCAAGGCGATACCGGCGCTATGGTTCCTTACCTCCAAAGTGTAGGGCTGCCATGCCCTAGACATCATAACCCTGCTGATTTCAGTAAGTCTTCACAATACTCCGAACAGACTCGCAACCAAATTAAAACAGTGATGCGAACTGGGAATAGTCGTATTCGAGTTTAAATACTTTTTTTTGAAGTGATACTTAGCCACCGAAAAAAAAAAATAGTAAGCATCAACTTAAAAAGAAAACATCAATACTTATCACCTCAGTTGAACATACGAGAAATTAATAGAGAAAACCTCTTTATTTTTTTTTACTAAGAACTAACAGTAACCGTATTGTTGCCGTTGTTTAATCACGCCATTATAGTTTTACGACCCATAATTTATTTTCCCGTAGTAATTATAATCAAGATCCAGTTTACCTATTTTAATGTGTTCCTGTTTTTCCGGTAATACCCGACAAGCAGGTGTTTGGTATTCTAATAACAATCAGACTTTTATCAATTCTTACTTGTGTGTGAGATAATAGAATAGATTAGATATTTTTTTTAGTAGACGTGAAGGTTTTATTACGTACCATGGTCCTTACTAAAACCTTCACGTCTGCTACAATATGGGTTGATGATGATGATGATGATGAATCTCATTGACTGCCATTCATAATTGAAGTCACACAATATACCTATCGTGCTAGTTTATGCCTACAAAGTCGCAGGCAAAAGCTAGTTAGATCATAATATTAATTACACTTTGACACTGACTGTTGTGACTTTACATTATAATATGACTCTGTTGTAATACAAGTGTCATAATGACACTAACATTGTAAAGTCACAACAGTCAGTGTCAAAGTGTAAATTATATCATAGTCTAACTAGCGTTTGCCCGCGACTTTGTAGGCATAAACTAGCACGATATAATTATGTATTGTGCGACTTCATTTATGGATGGCAGTCAATGATTCCACATCAGCATCAACCCATATTGTCCCACTGCTGAGCACGGGTCTCCCCTCACTTTCGTGAGGGCCATAATCCACCACAAGGGCCTGGTCCGGGTTGGTGGATAACAGACCTACCTCTGAAATAATTCCCGGGTCCATGATATGATGTGTTCTTTAAACATTGCTTGCAGTACAGTTTTAGGACCTCCAATCGCCGATGCACCTAACTAACTTACTGTCTCTGTTTCAGTTTGTCTCAAAATATAGTATCTACTTACTTATTAATTTTTATTTTTCTTTTCCAGTAATTGAACTAACAGAAAACCCGGCTTACATCACACTGTTAGCTAACGAAATTCTCAACGGTAAATTGTACAAGTCGGCAAACTTGGAGAGTTCACCTAGCGAGCCAGTGAACAACATGGAGCTGAAGATCTGCTACCAGACCGACGACAACGACATAGAGACGGAAATCATGTTATCCAATGAAAAATGCACGTACAAAGTCCCACAGTATAAGGAATCCAGTGTCTCGCTCAGTTCGCTCTCAAGTCACGTCTCGCAAGCCAACTCGTCGATGACATGGATGAAGGTCCAAACTTTAGGCGACTCCTGCGGTTATCCCACGTCCTTTTTTGAGCAGTTCTCGATACTATTATTTAGAATGATCACGCAAATATCGAGAAATCGACAAGGTAAGACAACGAGTTCTTTTATATTAACTATCTGTAGAGCTAATTTGGGCGGCGCAGTCAGATAATTTTGTCGTCTTTTATTTATTGCTATTTATATAAGAAGCTTCTATATTATTTACCTATTATTGAACAGTACAGATTAAAATTAAATAGCTAGTACAAAAGGGCGGACTTAATGCTAAGAGAATTTTGTACCAATCAACCAAATATGCTAGAAGTAAAGGGGTGTACATATGTGCATGGTGGCTCAAAATACATATAGGATTATGGAAAAAAATATAAGATACTTTCCATCCGCGGAGATTAATTATAAACCCAATTTCATAATATGTATAATTCTACACTTCCCTTCATGAAACATTCTAGACGGTTATTTTTCGCATTTCCGTCTATCAATGGTACGTATTGTTAATAAGACAATGCTTAGTGCATTATCATACAATACGTATGTAATAGATGCCGCAGGTGCTGATCACCGGCTCTGAATATAGACATATTGTTGTTTTAGGTGAGCAAATAGCTTACGGAGTCGGTAGACCGTCTGCTTATTTGGCAAGGTTACACAGAACGAATTAGGAACTAATTTAGATCTTTGCTGGAGTTGTTTCGAACTATGTTTACTATTTTTGGATATAGTCCAAAATTGGTTTGCCTTTGATCTACTCTGTTATTTGTTTAAAACTTTTGGTGGAGGCGTCTAATGAACAAAACGCTGGCTTTTATGGCAAAAAAATTGTAGTTTTTTTCCTTTTAATAAAAATACTTACATCATTCAATTCCGATGTGTGTTCTACTTTTTAGCAATAATATTCCAGAATGATTTTAACTTGCCTACATTTCCAGGTCTCTGGATCCAGCTCATCCACCACGTATTGTGTGCAGTGCTCATAGGCATATGTTTCTTCAACATGGCCAACGATGGCACTCAGATGTTTAACCATTTGAAACTGTGCGTCGGTCTCGTAATATTCTTTACTTACACGCAGCTCATGGTGCCTGTACTAGTTTGTAAGTATTTTTGACATTTAAAAAAAAGTTATAAAAAGTTTTCACATTCAAAAAAGTTTTGTGTTTAAGAGTTTTGAGTTTTTTCTTTCTTTTTTTTGTTACGGTTTTACAGTAAAATAAAATTAAAAATTATGATATAGGTACTTTGTCAGAATTTTCTTGATTTTTTTAATTTCCAATGATACCAGTACTAAACCCAAACGTCATGTAATTTCTTTGATTTGATTTGATGTGTTGTCCAAAGCTCTTAGAAAGTTTCCATAAAGCATCTACCACTTTACTAGGGGTTCCTATTTCTGTTTGAGGTAGGTACGGAACCCTAAAAAGATGTCTTGCATCTCTGTAATACTTTTGTTTATCACATTTCAGATCCACAGGAAGTGAAGCTAGTTAAAAAGGAGCACTTCAACTGTTGGTACAGTCTCACCCCTTACTACGCCGCCCTCACGATTTCGAAGCTCCCAGTACAAGTGACGCTGAACACAGTGTTCTGTTCCATCGTGTACTTCATGACAGGTGTCCCCTTTACACCAGCGAGGTTCGCAGTGTTCTGTATAGTGGGCAACACAGTGTCGTTAGCAGCCGAGGGCGTGGGCTTGGCGATTGGATCTGTTTTTAACGTCCGGGTGAGTATTAGGATACTGTTTCGCACAATTTTCGCACGTTCAACAACTGTTTTCTTTTTTTCAATTTTCGTGGTGTTTTTCTGGAAAGATGAATGTTTCTTTCCAGAAAAACACCGCGAAAGTGCTTAGCACGTTTATCGTTTATCATGCGGATACCCGATACTTTATGTCTTTCGAACCTTGGAAGATATAGAAATGGAACATACATGCACATTTAAGTTAGAACTCCTGTTTTAAGCCTTAGAATTGTCATTAAAATTCAGCGAGCCGTTTCTGACTCTATTCCAGACAAACTTTCAGACAGACAGGCTGACAGGAATTCTGAAAATGGTAATTAATGACTAGGCATCGTACAGTAGAAGTTTCTACTTACATTTTAGCATTTACTTTGAAATCACAGATAGAGGACACGAATTTTATTATTGCTTTAATTTGAAAAATAATAAAAAAAACTTGTAGGGCGTTACAGTATGAGATATTGATAACGGAGCACCCAGAGTATTTCTAATAAACAAAATACTTTGTTACAGAATGGCTGTGCCATCGGCCCAGCGTCCATCGCACCTTTCCTCGGCCTCGGTATCTACGGCTTCGATTTCGCGCACCAAATTCCCCTCTTCATGAACCTCCTAATGAAAACTTCGTTCATCCGCTGCGGAATCGTGGCCATGGTCTTAACCATGTTCGGCTTTAACAGAAGCCCTCTTGACTGTAAAGATGTGTACTGCCACTTCGCCAAACCCGAAGTCTTAGTCAAATACTTAGATATTGAAACCAGTTCAGTCTGGTACGAAATTCTCACCATGATCGGAATCATGTTGGTGTTCAGATCGGCATGCTATATAGGTCTCAGGTGGAGGTTCGCTACGTGATTTAACTGCACTGTGGTGTTCTTTATACAATGTGATATTTAAATGTGTAGTCTACGAGATACCTTTTTGATGGGATGTGATAATTTAAAATTGTTTAAGGCCTACTGCGTAGCTTTATGAACGGTTTGTGATGGGCTATTATATTATCTTAGATAGACTAGCTAGCGCTACCGGCGATTATCGATTCGCCGTGGCAAGTGACATCTCCAGCGGCGTTACTTCACGGAGACGCCTGATGCCGCTTACGGTTGACAGTTCAGTTTGCCGCCAAAAAAGAAGAAGTTTTGCCGCGTACAATAAAAGTGTGCTATAAAGTATTTTCATGTTCATCATTCTCCTTTTAACACTAGATAGAATAAATTGTCAATAATAGATTAGTTTTAGCGAATACTTTGTAGTAGTAGATACGGTTATCTCGCCAAATATTTTTTGACTTGCGATACTAGCGCCGGGTACTCATTACGAGCCTGTGGTCACATTTGGGACTTTTGTAAAGTCCATTCTAGCATACCTATCTAGCTTAGCTTAGTTTGCTACTCACAGAAATGACACAATTGTGTTGGATTAGGTATAGTAATTAGTGATTCTAATCACTATCTGCTATCCAAATAGTTTCAACTCAAAAAGCTTTCTTTTAGCTATTTTTACTTAGCAGATAAACTTAGGATGGCTCTAATTTAAACTTTTTATTAAGTTAGATTTAATTATAATAACATGAATGGTTTCTTATTACTTATAGGATAATTGTAATCTCAGTTAACAATTATTTGTGAAAAAGTACTAGAAAATATAATGTAAAGAAGCTTGAAATGTTATAAAATTTGTGGAACTGAATTAATGTACTTATTTGTTTCTTTTTTAAATATTGTTTCATTAATTATACCTCTTTTTAGAATACTGCTATTAAAACAAAGCAACATTGAAAAATGGTCACAATATTATCACAGTACTTTTTTCCGAAAGTAATTAGCTGTGGTTTAAAAATATTGTTCAACAATTAGAATATTATAAAAAACATATTGTTTTTGGAATAATGTTTTTTTATGCTGTGCAATCTGTGGAATCCCACCACTTAGAGACTGGTGATGGCCTAGGCTGGTCAAAACGAAAAATTAAAATTGACCGTAAAGCCTAGTGCGCAAGGTCTAGTAAATTATAAACTACTAGAGCTAAATTGGCAACACGGTAAATAACCAACTGACAATCGCAATTGACCGTCTCGGCGACCTTTAACAGATTCAAGGCCCCGTTCTGCCGACATTGGTCTGTCAATAGTTCATATGAGTTACTGACTGATGCCGTGGCATTGCCTTTTTTAAGAATTTATAATTGTAGTTTTCTTGCCGAATTGTATTGTTAATATTTTAAGACATTCTAAGTTATAAATGTACTTATAAAATGTTTTATGCGGTGATAGAACATACTTATGTATGATTTTTGTATTTTATAAAAGTAAAGCCTACTAATAATGGTGAATAATTATTATGTATGTAATCGAAGGTGTTTTGACTCATGTATTTATATTCTATGATTTATACTGATTTTTATTTGTTTATTCAATTTAAAAGAAGAAAATGAAAATTAAGTTAACAGTGTATGTATAGCCCAACTAAGTAAGTACATTAAAATTTGTAGCATCAACAATTGATCAACCTTTGTTTAGTTGTGAATTTTTTTACAAAAGTATGTCACTAGTATAAGTGATAATTTTTTATATATTACTTATTAATATAAATACTCAAAACTTTTAGTTTGATAGATTTATCAGCATTGTATGGGAAATACGTGGTGATCATCGTGGTAGTCTGTAAAGATTTTTAAGTCGGCTCAGGTTTTCTAAGTTTAAATAAAAACGTGAGTTGAACAGAATAAAATTGTTTTATTAATAGTGTTATACTTATTTACAGATGTAAATATTTATTTATATAAATCACACCTTGAAAACCTTTTCTATGGTTTTTGGAGACAAGTTTTGGTTTTGCAATTGTTTTGATCACGAGTAGCAACATTCAATGAAATTTGTAACTAACTGTGAACATCTAAGCCCCAATAGACGATCTGAACATGGCCATAGACTCTTTGCTGCCTTTTGTAGTATTTAATAAAAGTATACTTATTTTTTCCCAGTGCCCTTGTCCCTCCTCTTCTTGACGTGTTTCGGAGTTTTCGTTTTCCTCCTTTCTGCTTTACCTTCTTTGACGGCCTTCTTTCGCGCCTTTTTGCTGTTAGGCGATTCGTCGCGAAGTCTGCCACTTGGTTTAAACTTAGATTCTGTAATGAGCAAAGAGATAAGGTTTTATTTTCATGGTCACTAACAATTTAGTATTATTATTATAATTACAGCTCCTCACCTCACCTCACTTTTGTGAGGAGGATTGGGCTGCAATCCATCACAAGGGACCGGTCTGGATTACTGGACCTCCGTAACAATTCTCAAGCATCTAGGTTTTGTCATAATGTTTCCCTTCACTAAAAAGCGAGTGATAACTACATACAGATGTTTTAGGAGCGTCACATGCTCTCCGAAATCGTGGTCTGGTAGTGTACCAGAAATAATATTATAATAATAACAAAGTTTTCCAAGGCGACTTCAGCTGGCAGCTGGTCTTACAATACTTACTATCGCCATCTTCTCCTTCTTCGTCAGAACTGTTTCCTGACACACTGTCGGAAACCTCATCTTCCTGCAAGATGTCTGGTTTTTGAGCAGTGCCCGTTAAGTCTTCATTGAAGCCAGCAATCTTCTTATAAGCCAGGTCCTCTGTGTTGCCAGTCTTAGCCTTGCTTATGTCTCGTTCGTAGTTGATAACCTGAGATTTGGGAAATTTAGTGTGACCTTTCAATTTGGACTGTGACTTAAAAAAATATTTTAAAGTTTAAAATATTGTTTAAATACAAATCAAAGTATTTTTACAACTATCTGTGGCTTCATTCACAAGATTAATGAAAATCTGCTTATGCAATATTCTATCTAAAGTTATATTCTATCTATTCCATCAAATTTTACCAAACCCAAAAAACAAATTATAAATAGTAATTTCTGCAACTGTGGTGTTAGCTGTATCGAAAAACACAATAGTGTGTGCGGATCCGTACCCGTGTATAGACAAGAAAATCGGCTCAGCAGTCAGTGTTAAAAGTTATCTATCTAGTATTTGTACAAATCATAGGAAAAAACATTACCTCTGTGAGTCTTTTAGGGATGTAGATACTTTTGAATGCCTCCTCTTCGATCTGTTCCTGTGCTGTCATTTCTTCAAAATCCCTTTCCGCAACTTTATCTGAAAGCTTTTCCAGGCATTCTTCTAAGTTGTTCTCATTGATTGTTGCATCAGTAATGAAATCAAACAGTTCCTTCACCGTTAAAGTTGCAACGCCTTTTTTTCGGAAGAAATCTGATATGTTCGTGCAGTCTTTCCTCAGAAATTCAAAGGCGTGTGGGTGATCATGTTCTACTGACTGGGACACGTCAATGACAACCACATTTCCTTGGTGATACAGCAAGTTAAACTCCGACAAGTCTGCGTGAACTAGCTTGCAGATATTAAACATTTTCCACATCATAACCACACACTCTCGGTACAAAGTTCTCGCTGTAGACTGAGATATATCAACGTCTTTTAGTTTCGGCGATGGCCAGCCCTGATCGCCCATAAATGACATTACTAGCACATGACTGCGGAGGATAATAGGCTCCGGTACATTCAGCTTAGCATTATACATTCGTACAAGATTCCTCATCTCTTTCTCAGCCCAAGTGCGGACCATTTTGCGGGGATTTGATCTACAATATCCATTTCGGAACCTGTACTCTCCTGACACATACTTGTCTCTGTCTTTGAATACGAGGATAGATGTTTTGAAAATTTTTATGGCATAATCTTTTCCATCTTTGGATGTGGCGTGATATACATTCGCTTCTTTACCTGTGGATATGCAGCCGTTGATTTCATTTATGATACTTCGGTTCAAAAGTTTGAACAGAATCATTTTAGTGCGCGGATCCATTACCTGTTCAACAGTAGCTCTGTCATGTTTATCCTTTATTCTTACTCTTTCATTGTCGTGTTTCCTGTCATTTTGATCAAGAAACTTTTGTGTGCTGCGCGACATTGGCTCATATTGATCAACGTTGATTTTGTTAACATACTTTTTGAAGAGCTTTTCTGTAGGTTGATAAGCGTTGAGTTTGCTTGAAGGAGCTTGCGTGTTGACATGATGTTTTCTACTGGAGTCTTGTGGGTCATCAGAGTTATAGAAGTATTCGTCAGAATCCATCGCATCGTCTTCATCATCAGTGTCAATACTGTTTATTTCTGCAAACTGAGTAAAAAAAATTATCAACACTAGTCAAAACTCGGAACATGGAAGGAAGCACATAGAAAATTGGTATATTATGAATGTTAAACAAAATTATGATAATGTGGGATAATATAGTAGGATTAAAGTTGTTGGAATTATTATTGACGGTCTTAACCTTTTTCGAGAGATCTTTCTCGTCATCATGTAATTGACCCCACATATTTTACACTATTTCGTCGCGAGTTCTCTTTCAATACTTGTAGAGTTGTCCTGCCTTGCTTCGATAGTTATTGAAGAAATATTAAGTAACACAATAATACAACCACTGCACTACATCGACCAATTTTCGGCCAACCATGCGGTAGCCACTACGACGATTTGTTTTGACGTTTTGTTTTTTTTCGCATACGCTTTACTTGTCAGTGTGGCCAGATCACCACGGAAAAATTCTAATATAAATAGAATTCATCAGATATATGAATTTAACATATATACGAGTATCTCGTTTTTATGTGCGAGATGTCCTGATTATTTTGTGAAATATTATAATGAAAGCTTAAGCTTTAGTATAACTATGCTGCCAGACAGAAATTACACTTTTACCTCAATAATGCCTAATAGAAACATTATGAAAGACATCAAAATACCAATGTGTTTTAATAAGATTCGATATAACCATCCAGCTCATAATCATCATTAGGTCCTTTAAAACAATGAATATTGAAAAATAACGTGAAAATACATAAAGGTACTTTTTAAAATAATAACCTGGCCCCATTTTCCTTTTCCTGTCTTTTTGACTTTGACTTTCAATGAGATTTTGACAATAGCATCCTACGACAAATTAACAGTTGTAGTTTTTTTTTAGATCCTATATATTTTAACTTCGCATGATTTATTTATGCACCTAGCCAGTAAGGCCATTAAAATACGAAGTCAAAACAATCAACAACTTCGGGAAGTTTTATAATTTCTACGTAAAATTAGGTTGGTTTGGTATTTCCTTAGCTTTATGAACTAAATTTATTAAGTTTTAGTTTTAGCCCACTAGAAGAATGCGACACAAAATGACTACCATTTTGCTAAGCTCTAGTTGGTACTGCAGGTGTTACGCTTACCATCAGGTGAACGGTCTGGTCGTCTCGTTACTCCATTAAACCTACCTACTTACTTACCTCTTAAAAAGTTAAACAGTAAGTCATGCAGATATTCAATTATTTGAGGAAAGTCTGGCATATTGGGACTGTGGTTCCTATTACCTATGCCTAACCCATTCAAACGTTTACAAGAAAACAAAATATTACTCACACAAGAACAATATCTGTCTGCCTACTTATAATAATGATAAACACGAGACCGATTAAGTAAAGAGTTTTTCCCAAAATTGTTATAGCAATAACAGTAGGACCTTTATGGTAGATTAGATAATAGCCTAAAGTGTATATTAAAGTTTGTTATTGGTTTGATATCGTAAGTACTTCTATCTACGTAATCTACATAGGTAGTTATTTAATAAATTATCATCCACTGAGTAACCCAAAAATAACATCTTCCTAATGCAGATTCCAATAATAATTATGGTACCTTAGAAATCTCTCGCATGCGACTTTTACAGAAAAAAATGATTTTGAATTGTTTTCTGGACGCATCTGTGACTACGCAGCCTACAAGTTCATGAGGAACTATAATCTAAACTACTTAAGTGGTGGCTGAGACAACGGAGACGAAGCCGGTCGTCCAGCAGCACGATATTGGACCAACGATATTTCTAAGATTGTGGGTCAAACTTGAAACCGATTGGCACAGCACCGAGGCAAATGACATGGTAACGGATAGGCCTGTATACCCAGCAGTGGGAGTATAAAGGCTGATGATGAACAAAACTGGTCCACAGACCATTGAAGTCGAAAAAACTTTCATAATACGCCTGTTCCAGGAAAACCAAAATAATTTTGATTAAAATAAAGTACATATAGTTCTGAGCATTATTTATTACTAGCTGCGCCCGCGGTTTCACCCGCGTAGTTCCCGTTCCCGCAGGAATATGGGGATAAAAATAGCCTATGTTACTCGCTGTCAATGTAGCTTTCCATTAGTGAAATAATTTTACAAATCGGGGCAGTGGTTTAGCCGAAACCGTACACATTTCCATACAAACTTTCATCCCCTATTTTTACTTTACCCCATCAAAGGTAAAAATTTTACAAACTTCGAATGACATATTTATTTATATTTAATTAAAAGTCTAAAAAATAAGTTTAAAGCTTCTAGTTTAAAAAATGACGAAACTTCCATACAAACTTTCATCCCCTATTTCAACCCTTTACAATGCTTTTTTCGCATTAGAAAGTACCCTATGTCCTTTCTCAGGCTCTAGACTATCTCTGTACCAAATTTAATTTCAATCGGTTCAGTAGTTTAGGCGTGAAAGAGCAACAGACAGACGGAGTTACTTTCGCATTTATAATATAAGTAGGGATTCTAGAAGGTCATGGTGATGATGTAATCCTTGATGAATCTGTCAACGGCAAATCTTGTTTACGTACTTACAAAATAGATTGCAGAAACTTCAATACCTATAGACAATTTGACATTGCATTTCAGCACCGCTAATGACCGCTATGCTAGAACGTAGGCAGTACAATTTACTACCCGAGACAATTAACGAGTTAAACAGTTTGGTACTTGAACGTTGAATAGCAGTGGGGTGAATTGATTGATCCAATCATGCAATTCAATGTCAATTGAAAAAATTGCGATCGGTAGTTTGTTTTGTTAATAATTCACGGAAGCAAGCGTTTAACGACGACCGCAGTTAAAATAGAGAGGTACAATTGATTTCGAGAGCGGGATTTGGATTCGTAAAAACGTATTAATTAAAAAAATACGTCCTCACCGACTTAAAGGTGATTTATTAATGGCAGTATTACTCGGCGCAGATACATCCGCTAGCACAGAGACAGTTGTGTCTGCAAAAAGCTATAAACAATAATTCTTGGTACTTTCCGTGCAAGCAAATCTCAACTTAAGCAGGACTAGGGGGCTAGGTATAAACATAACTAGGTAGTGAAGCAGTAAAGTAGAGAATACACTATCAGTGTCATACAAACAGCTTATTCGACTATCTGCAGAGCATAAGCCTCCTCCCTCTTACGCCATTCAATCCGGCTTTGAGCCAATCTATTGCAGGTCTTCCCATAGAGTAGAGTATGGGTAGAGTAAATAGTAGAGTCAACTAGCTTACCTCTCTATCTGTTCGGCTACTCTTCTAGTTTTAATAGAGTAACTGTGTGTACATGTAATCGTAAGTAAATTTGAGCGACGTATGAGTATTCTGGCATAATATCTAACTTACGTCCAAATGAGTTATAGTTTTTGTTAATAAGGTAAGCTTTTTTAAAAGGAAGGCGCTCTAAGTTTAGTGATCAGCCTGCCGCCTTGGGCCTTGGCCCTTTTGACTCTAAGGCAAAGTCAAGCATACTATACATGATTTCTACTGTAGTGAACCTGACTCACGTCCTGAGTCTCAAGCTATTAACATGACTTCATGCCTTCAGTTTTGCTTCTTCATTAACCATTATCACTGGTGTCAAGCAGTCTACTAAAGCTCTACATAACTCTACCATTCATTTTCCTCCTCTAAACTTATGCGGGTTTTTTAGTCATGCAGACTTGAGTAATTAGTTTTGAGGAAAACAGTAGACATCGTATCACATCATTAAATCGCAGGATGGATAGATAAATTGCACTGTTTTTTGAGTCCATACAGTAACTTTTATATTTCGTCTATGGTTAGGTAAGTGTCTATTTACTCGACTTAATTTCTCTATTAATGTATGAGATAGCTCATTCGCTGGCGCCTGAAGTATGTTCGGAAATTTATCCATACTAAAAAGCAGTAAAAGAAAATTTATACATTGATCATTGTGTAGATTGAAAAATAGTCCGTGATTTAAAAAAAAAAAAAAACATTCGAATTGAGAACCTCCACCTTTTTTGAACTCGGCTAAAAAAAAAGATGAATAATGAAAAATGATAGGAGAATTAGTACATGGGTACTTATATCATTCCCAGGTTGGGCGGTAGGTACCTATGCACTGAATTCAAACAACTTCACTTTTTTATCATTCATCAGCATTATCAAGACGCACGTAGGAAAATTTCAAAAATTGTATATGAGTAGGTACTCGTTTATTTATCTAAGTACTCACAAATGCAAGAAAAAAGCGGTCAAGTGCAAGTCTGACACCTCACTCGCAAAATGAGTGTTTCGTACCACGGCACTAACTGATTGTGGATAAAAAAATCGGCCAAGAATTAATTGTAATCCAGAAACCGATATTATGACCTCCCCTTTTCTAAGAAATTGTACGTCATCGCGGTTCAGTTTATATTTAATTCTAAAACAATGTTTCGTGTTTTTGTGTTTCACGTGTGTGTATTTTTTTCTAAAACAATGTATTTTTTTGCTCTGTGGTGTTTCAATAAAGAGTTTATCTATCTATCTTGAGGTCCTTACAGATACGAAAGTGTAAATTTTTGTATCCCTTGTATCGGCCTCGTAGATATTTGACCATGAAAAATAAGGGTTCGAGTCCCGCACACGACAAAGATTTGTGTGAAACAGGTTTTTTTTTTGTATATTTATAAGGTACTAGCTGTACCCTGGCACGCTTCGCTGTGGCACATTCGCACATTCACTGATATGTCACTGATGAAAATAATAGATAAAAACAATCCTTGATGCGAATTGTATATCATGCTAAAATTTCAGCTCGATCGGTGCAGAACTTTTTGAGTTTTTGAAGCGTACACAAACCAACATAACATTTTTATATATATAGATAGATTTATTTGCTCTTAGTCTGAACGTTTGTGGGACCATAGTTCATATATTTTCCTATTCCCTAGACACATGATCAATGTATGTGATAGTTATGATTTATTAATCTATATTGATTTTAACTCTAGCCATAATAATCTACTCATAATTAGCCTTTAGAGCCGATGTCTCAGGGCCTCAGTGTAGTGCCGCGCATGATTGTGCAATGCAGGGTTCTAGGTGGTGCTGCGTCTGTTATAGGCAAGCGTAGCGCTTACCATCAGGTGAACGACTGGCTCGTCCCGTCACTCAGTCAAATAAAAAAAAACTATAATTATTTAGCTTCGGCAGACTGTGACATACAAAACCAGACTAAACGTAACAAAAAGAGTTCCGTATTACTTCTGTATCGGTATACGAAGTCATTAATAGGGCGGAGCATCATTATCGTAGATGTTAATCAAACTTCTACGTGTTTCATTAACGATTAGCTACTTGGAAATGGCAAATTGCTTCTTAGTAGTATACTGGGTAGGTACAATTACAAAATTATGGGGAATACCTTTATTGGAGACGGCTGACGGTAGCTGTATTTATTATCCCTCTATAATTTCCTTAACACTTAATTTCCTTTAATTTCCTTTTCACTGCTGACCCGATTTGCTTGTCTAGTCACGGGTGCGGCTCTGCACACTCCATAGTGTTTTCCCATACAACAAACACAACAGTTGTGTTTTTCCGTACTCGCGGCAAGTTATGAAAAACACGACAGTTAAGGTTTCCTCAGTGAAGGTGTTACGCCATGTAATTAAAAAAATAGTTAATTGCAAGAACAAATTTTAATATCCATATTATAATTATATATTTTTTTTTATTTTAGTTAGTTTTCTTTTTTATATTTATATTGTTCTTTAAGTTGTGTCAATAAATATCATCCTATTATCCACGATTTATCTATGTTTTTATAGTAGAAACAATCACAAATATTTAAATATAAATTTATAGATTTTGATAATATTTTATAATTATATTCAATTATTTAGAAAGATTTATAACATAATTACAAGAAACACCAATGCGATGTCATGCATGGCTAATACATATTTTTTGTATATTTGGAGTGAATTTTTACCTGCACTTATGATTTGTGTTCAAATATTATAATTATTACCTAAATATAATGCAATACCCGGAAAAATAAAGTTATATCCAAATAAACAATTTATGACAACAGTGATATTGTGATTAAAAGCTAAGAACATCCATTAACGACTTGTGTATGACGAAATGTTACATAAGGTGTCATTTCGTATGACGAAATAGATTAAAGTACATAAGATTATTTAAACCCGTCATTGTATTGCGTGGGTACTCAAATTTCAGCGAATAAATTTATCTTCTACGGTTTTTCGTTCAAGATTTAATGAAGAACAATAATTAGTTGTTTTAATTGGGACCTTCAGAATTGTTCTACTTTCAGGCCGCGGGAGAAAAAGTAAATCACTAACCTGGAAATTAATTGTTTGCTAATAAACACAAAGTACCACACACAAAGTACCGCAGTTTAAGTATCATACTTTTTATGAATCAATTAGGTAACTATTACTTTGATAGTGACAGCTGTGACCACTGCCCACGCAGTTACTGAAATTACTGGGCATAATGAGACTTTTGAGCCGGTGTCTCTGGGCGCCGAGCGCAGTGCAGTGCCGCGCAAGATTATGCAATGCAAAGTTCCCGGTGGCACCGTAACTGTTATGAGCATCTGTGGCACAGAATCAGAATCAGAATCAGAATCAGAATATTTTATTGTTCAAATTGTGTACATTATGCTGTTGTTATTACAATAAAAAGTTTCAACAATTACATGGCACTTACCATCAGGTGAAAACTTTCTCATCTCGTCACTAAGTCAAATAAAAAAAAAAGTTAGAAATTGGCTACATGATTGATGAATACAGATTCGATAGGTAATAATATCGTAAAGGGCTATTTTTTCTGTCTGGGTCGTACCATGGGCGGTTAATCGTTATGATCACCTAAATTCGTAACACGCTCGTTTTGAACTGTCAATTGAACCGTCAAAATAACGCACGGGAAGCTAGCGCGTTTCGAAAAGATTTGAGGTTCAAAATATGTTGAAAGCGCGTTATGAAATCAAGCGTTTTCGGCAAGGCATTTCATGTGGCATTGTGAATAAGGGCCCAATGCACGTATTTCCTCGAATAGAAGGAGTTTGAAGACAGGCTGGACTAGATCAAAACATTATTTAAGCTTTAATTTGTAATCGAGATTATTAGGCCAGAGTCTTGACAGATTCTGATGGAAAATTAGAGAAAACGTTTATCAATAATTATTATTATACTTACTGAAATCCTATGCTTTTGGTCTGACTCCAAAAATTTGGTAAACCCATAGCTGGTCAGCTTTGGAAACGCTCTATAAAAATAATAAATATTGTTCTAGAGATCATGATACAATCTGGACACCTGGGAGAAATTTTTGGAGAGGACAATGGAGAAAGGCAATTTTAACTTCAACGTTTATTAAATTTTACATAGATTATCCTCAGCTGATTTAATAAATAACTATACTTAAATACCTGCTATACAGTTCCATCGATATTTTATCTACCAACCGCCGTTTTATAGAGCGTTATTCAATTAATATCCTTTTTATAGATTATGGTATCGTCAGTCAGACTATAGTCATTGAGCAATAAATCTTCTAATCCCTTATTGTCATTATCAATATTGGTTTAATCGGATAAAACAAAACAATTTTTTGTAAGCATTTCTCAGTTGATTAGCCAAGTATAATAAAGGTCGGTACTTCGGTTCTGACCTCCACACCGTGTTAATTAGGCTCGGTACACAAAAAGTAACCGTCAAGGTAAATAATAAAGGAAATATCAGTGAAATTACGGAATTGAACCGTGTAAATAACCCGTTATTTAAATGATTCCTTGTCTAACTAATGCTTCCTAAAGTTAAAAGTCCCTTAACTTACTTTTTTTTAAGTCGGTTATTCGAAGCGCTACTTTTCTAGAGTTATGGCAAATTGGTATTTTTTCTATGGTACAGGCTAGTGTTTGACCACTAATCTGATGGTAGATGATGATACGGTCGAAGGTGATGAACATACTAAGTCTAGAATGCGTCTGTCTCTCAAGGTCTGCTTCTGGAACAACCCTATACATTTACTTTCTGCTTGAAAATGTCGCTATGCAGGGGGACACCGTAAACACTGCCTTAGCGAACTTTTTGTCTTTTACTTTTTTATTATTAGTAATAATAATAAAAGTCAAAAAATAAAATTAAGAATAGATTTACCTAAAGTGAATAATAATATTGCGTCACTATCACATTCATAGATTCTGACCCTTACCTAGGATTCCCTATAAATATAAATCAGGAGCCACGAGGACCATGATCCCACAAACACCCAGACTCAGAGCCTGTGGTTCGCACAAATCTTTGCACTGTGCGGGAATCGATCCCGCAAACTCACAGTTCGCAGTCGCCTCATCACCCACTATGCTACGGAGGCTGTGAAATGTAAGACAAGATATAGATAGGCGGGTGGATAAAGGATATTGTGGACTACCCTATCTAAAAGAAATGCCGTACCTAAAGATAAATTCAATAAAGTAAGTACCTAGTAGGTAGTAATCTACAAGGTAATACTGGTAATCAAGTAGGCAGACTGATAGGTATAGAAAAAATAGGTTTTCTTTGCTATCAGACTGAAAATGTCCTTTTTTTTCTACATCAACCTAATTTCGCAATATTGCTTAACATTACGAAACGTCAATGTTAATTGATATTGATTTACCTTTCGATGGTAAAACCGAAGTGATAAACCTTATCACTTCGGTTTCTTTACTGGTATTGTTCAGATCGATCCTGTTTTATTACACATCTATCGAGACAATCTTGAAATTATCACCTCTTGACTCCGATTTTTTGCATTCTAAGCCAGATTTAACTAGTTTCTTATAATCCATAGTCATTTCTAATAACAAATTTAATTATAGTTTAAACAGCTTAATTCACCGGATAAAACGATTTATTTGTTTATATGTTAATAGAATGGTTCACAACATAACCTTACGAAGTGAACTGACATCGAGCGTAGTATTTAAGAAGGCTACGCAGCGATTGGCGAGCCACAACATTGCACCAGATCTCGCGGCCGGCCGCAGCTGCCTTCCAATAAACTAATTCAATGAAAGTTTGTTTTCTTTGAAAAAAAGTGAATATACAGACATGCCTGCTGATTCAGATCTTATAATGCCAGGAGGCGAAGACATAGGGGTAGACAAGACCCTTTTCAAAAGTCTCCTGGAGAGATCGAAGCATGAGGAGTTCTTGAGGCGAGCTGTGGATTTATTGGTCGAACGAGTGGTGTTTGGAAGATCACAGAGATCAGCAAAGGTGGTGGAATGGGCAGCTCCAGAGGAAATCCAGAAGGCCATTGACTTGAAGCCTCGGGATGGACCCGTTTCACACGATCAGCTATTGGGACTTATGGCAGATGTAAGTGTTCTTTTGTTTTCTTTCTATTAATCTGATTCATGTGCTTGTAGTCCAAACAAAAAACTATTAATTTTTATTTATTGGGTGGTTAAATTTGTGTTACAGTATAATGTGATTAAACTACCCCCGTATCATGTTTAAAGTTAGTATTTTTAAATAATCTTAATTTGTTTCTTAAGGTGATTTATATAAATAAGTAATTTAATTATTAAGATGTCCGAAAATGTTAAACAGCTAATTTAACAACACCTGCAAATGCTCTATGTCCTTTTAAATGGATATAGAATAGACTGGTGGGAGACCACTTTACATCTGGTTGGTATGTACCAACCAGATGTAAAATGATTAATTGAAATTATCCACCACATGGCCGAAGCTGCTAAACGTGCTAAGTTAAGATGGGGTTAGCTCAAGCACTAATGCTAGAACATCCAATTAAGGGCCTAGTAATTGGGTCATGGTGTAAATGAATAAATTTGTAATTGTTTCTCTAGGTAGCTCGATACTCAGTCAACACAGCACATCCCTACTTCGTGAACCAACTATTTTCATCAGTAGACCCTTACGGTCTGGTCGGGCAATGGCTGACTGACGCGCTCAACCCTAGCGTCTACACTTTCGAAGTAGCTCCTGTCTTTACGCTGATGGAAGAAGAAGTTCTGCGAGAGATGAGAGCCATAGTTGGATGGCCGAATGGGGAAGGCGATGGCATATTCTGCCCTGGTGGATCTATCGCTAATGGATACGCTATTAGCTGCGCGAGGTACTACTACTACCCGGACATTAAGGTGAGTGGAAACTCTCGACTTCTCTTATGAATCGAAATAGGAAAAAGTGTATTTGACATATAACACATATAGCTACCTCATCTACTAAGATATGAGCAACTTAAATAACAATGATTAAATAGAAAACTAAATAAAACTAAAACTTAAAAATCTAACAAAAGGGGGGTGTCCATGAGGCATGGTGCCAAGAACACTGGCTGCATTTCCACGTTGAATAGCAATAGCTATTCTCTGTGCGAGAATTGAGCCTACTTTTTTTGTACAATAACTCACAACTCCTGCAATAATCCAATTTTAAATATGATAAAATAAAAATATGTTTCATTAGAGTTATTTGAAAAATAGGACGATATTTTGCAAGCGACTCATACTCGTACAATGTGTCAATAAATTCAATTTTATTTCTCCCATTATGATATCATTAAATAAATAGTAATGAAATACATCAGGAATCAAAATAAATTTCTGTGACTTTAAAAACAACTATACTTTGCACGTGAAGCTATTAAAGGTGCGCTATTTCCGCAATACAACGAACGCTTCCGCTTAAATAATTAATAACATATTTTATTTATACAATAAATTAACATATTTTTAATATACACTTAATTCGCGTACCTACTACAAAACCCTATTTTACGAGGTGACTTCAAAATGGTGGATTCTTAATTCCACTGATTTCAATGTAACCGTATTCTCATATCCAGGATTTCTGAATCGACGTAGATTTTTAAAAATTTAAATGACAGACTTTCGTAATAGGCCCTATATAACTAAAATTGATGAAAAAATACAAATAATTATTATTATTCGATAAAGTAATGACTATAAAATATCTTAAATTAGCGTAAGTATAGTTGGACGACTGCTTCTAACGGTTAATAAATTGCAGCTAGATGAGCGGGTACTTAAATAATAATTTAGGTACACGTAGCTACCTAAATAACTAATCTTAGCAAAGCTAGCTATTAAGATAGATTGCTAGTTCTGTAGGAAGACATTGTGCGGCGTTTGCCTTCACCCCGTTTTTCTTATAATTATTGCGTGTTGCGATTTATGAACCTTGCTTTGAGAATTTTATATAAAACAGAGTTTTGTTTTTCGTCATGTTTTATGAATGTTTTAGTTAAGGCTGTCATGGTCTAATTGTCATGCATAGGTTACATCGGTAACGGGTTATTACAATGGTTATTAAATATAATGTACATAGCGAGCAGGAGTTTTTGGATTAATCCGTATTTACTCACCATTTAATACCACCCGGCGCACAATGATATTGCGTCGTTGCAGTCAATGCAGTACTAATCCCATCATAATATTTCAACTAAAACTGCTAATGTTGGTTGAAACATTGTCTCCTATGTTTGTTTGAAGTTATTGATATCTCGGCACCGTGCGTGTAGGCGCCATAATCACGTTGAGGTTATTGAGGATGGAAAGCTATCAATACATCTGCCTTAAAAACCCATTAAACTGTTATACGTAAAATATAATGCATGTTAAAAAAATAAACAAAAAAAAATTGCATTTTAAATAAACTTAAAATTGTTTCTGAATTCTCGAAGAAGTGAAGTAACAGCACGAAAAAAGTGGTCTAATTAAGAACTCACTCAATTCTAAAGTTTGTTAAAAGTAACAAAAAGTGCCGAATTAATATATTTTACTTAATTATTTACGAGTACAAAAAAAATACTAAAAAAAAGGAAGTAGTAGTAGTTAAAAATAATAAAATAAAAGTAATTTATGCAATCTCTTATAAATCTTGATAAAACAGGATTTGTAACATATTGTAAATATTACAAAACAACGGGTTATCAAATTAAAATGTTAATAATTGTCCACTTAAAATTAATATAAAAGACCATGCTAGTGACCTTGACCTAGATAAATAAACATTATTTCGCAATAAAGTTTAGTTATTATACATTTAAAATATTCTTCTACTGTGTACAATGATACGTTATATCCTACCTATGCGTTAGCTAGTGAAAATTCAGTAAAGTTATTTCCCAAGGCGACGACGAACACATGTGATATAATTTCTCTGAGCAAAAGCAACAATATTTTTTTTTCTCTTTTCATTAGACATAACCTCTCTCCATCGAGCAACGGTTATGCTAGGCCCTGCTCTGCAAGTCCTAAATTCCCAATAATATATATAAAAGTATCCAAAAATTCATCAAAATCCGTTCAGCCGGTACGAATTTATACCTGTGCAACGAATTTATTATTATTTACATGCATAAATTCATAATAACAGAACAGAATCCACATCTGAATGATTAAAACTTGAATGGTCTTTAAAACTTACCATGTTTTCAAAATTTTGAGGACGATACATTTTTATTTGAGACTTGTGGAGACAGGCATAGAAGTAAAAGACTGGTCCATTCTCTAGTTACAATCTTTATTGTTAGGAAATGTATCGGTTGTCAAAAAAAAAATATAACCGCTACATACGTAGTTCAAAGTAGTGGTTTTCAATGCCGCCGCGTCTACCTGCATGGACCTTTCAAATACTTTTCAGTTTGTAAAGGGACGGTTGAGTGAACGGAAAGTCTAGTTCGCAAGCCTTGTTATACGAGTCTAAGGTTATTGTATCTAGCTCGTAATAATTAACTTCGCTATTGTTATATTAATTGGAAGCATTGACCTGCTCATGCTGTTTAAGTATTTACCTATTATTCTTGGTATTCTATTAGTTACAGCAGTAACCACCCATATTGTCATTGACATAGGTACCTGAATGGTAAAATAAACAAGATCGATCTTCCAATATGTGCCTTATGTACTTAGCCCCAAAAATATTGTATTTTGTATCCTTGGAACTAGGGATTTTAACAAAATTAATTAATTATAAGCTACCTATACTTACCCACAAGAAGTTTGACTATAATTTCTTATATGTCTACAGTTTTATATTATACTCGCTGCGCCCCGCGGTTTCACCCGCTTTGTCCCACGGGGACATATTATCGGGATAAAAAGTACCCTATTACTCAAGCCTGGTTATAAACTATCTGTGTTCCAAATTTCATTCGAATCCGTTGAGTAGTTTTTGCGTGAAAGAGGAACAAACATCCATACATTCTTACAAACTTTCGCATTTATAATGTTAGTAGGATTATTTGTAATTAAATCAGGTGAACGACATTGTTATAAAGATACTATTATAATAGAAAGCTTAATTCGTTATTTCCTCTTCATATTAATACTTCTAAATACAGAATATTCATTCTGAATGTTGTCCACCCTCCGAAGTGGAACCTCGAAAAGAAGAACAATTAGTCGAGTTTGACTTCCCAAAGACACTTGACGATGCTCTTTCTAATGGTTTTACCTATAGCTGTGACTCTAAAAATGTTAAAGCTTAAATTTATTCGTTCCAGACCAAAGGCGTGTATGCAGTTCCTAAGCTCCTTCTGTTCACATCAGAGCTCGCTCACTACTCAACCAAGAAAATGGCTGCTTTCATGGGTATCGGCAGTGACAACTGCATTCTAGTGAAAGCCGATAATGTTGGCAGAATGGATGTCCAAGACCTGGAAGCGAAGATAAACGAGGCGTTAGATGACGGCGCGACACCATTCTTGGTGACAGCTACAGCTGGGACCACAGTGTATGGCGCCTTCGACCCTCTAGTGCCAATATCTACTCTCTGCAAGAAATATAATCTTTGGTTACACGTTGACGCAGCGTGGGGCGGCGGAGCTTTGATGTCAAAGAAACATAGGCATCTCTTGAGCGGCATTGAGCTGTGAGTACCTACCTATCCCCCCCACCTTGTTTTGAGTATTTTCTCGCTTTTGCCTCGGATACGGATGCGGACCAATTAGTTTGATTTGCGAGGGGAGCTGTAATTGTGGTTAGGTAACGAATGTAATTGTGAATTATGAAGTCTACTTCATTTTGAAGTGGAGCTGAGATGAAAGCTTCGCGACGATTATACTCTTTTTAACATGAGTAGGTATGTGCCTCAGTTCTAACAAAATAATGAATTTGAACTACAATTTGCTATGTAGCCTGTAGGACATTTGTTATATTATGCTTAGAATTTGGTAGGATTTTTCTAAAAAATATCTCAATTATAGATATAAAAATAATTTTAGAAAAATTTTACTAACAACATTTTATTTGCTTATAATAGGCAGTGTTCTCAATAATTGTCCTAACTTTTACAACATACTTTCTTCGTAATCATACATGTTTTCAAAATTTAATTTTTATCTGTGACTTTACTCGTCTCTATATTTATGTTCACATTCATCCAATTAACGCTCTGTTTCCCTAACCGCGTGAATAAACCTCATACGAACGTTAACGAGTGTATCCTTCCAGGGCCGACTCCGTGACGTGGAACCCTCACAAGCTCTTGGCGGCGCCGCAACAATGCTCCACCTTCTTAATTAGGTACAAGAACATTCTCAAAGAAGGACACTCCTCCAACGCAAAGTACCTCTTCCAGAAGGACAAATTCTACGACACGAAATACGACACGGGGGACAAGCATATCCAATGCGGGCGCAGAGCGGACGTCCTCAAATTCTGGTTCATGTGGAAAGCCAAAGGAAGCGAGGGGTTCGAACAGCACATCGACACTGTCTTCGATAACGCCAAATACTTCCTCGAGCTGATCAGAAAACGGGAAGGTTTTCAGCTAGTTATCGAGGAACCGGAATGTACCAACATCATGTTCTGGTATGTGCCCTTGTGTTTGCGCGGCTGTGAGAATGAGCCAAATTACAATGAAAGATTGGATAAGGTCGCGCCGAAAATAAAGGAGCGTATGATAAAGGAAGGAAGCATGATGGTCACGTACCAGCCTCAAGGTGACCTCGCCAATTTCTTCCGCATCGTTTTCCAAAACTCTGCTTTGGATCATAAAGATATGGTTTACTTTGCAAACGAGTTTGATCGACTCGGCAGGGACATTATTGTTTGAGTTCCAGTTTCACTATCTTTGAATAAGTTTTAACTGAAGGATAGCGATAAAAATATCTATGTATTAACAGAGACAATTAGTTGAGTTATAGTATAGATACAATAAGAATGGTTTGTCTATCATCTCAACATAAATCGAAATTTAACCAAAGCCATTTTTGACAAACGCTTAGATTTTTATATGGAGGAGATTTTATCATCATAGTCTTTATCGGTAGTAAGCAGTAGCAATATTGGTACTTTACAAAATATTATTAAGAATCATTGTTTTTTTTTTCAATTAGGTTTGAACCATATTGGTAATTCAATAATTTTTGAAGTTAATAAATTTTTATATTTATCCAACAGTTTATTCTTGCCAAAAGATTGTGAAACCGGCAGTGAATGTTATTAATTAATACCGCACGTGTAAGTTTGTACAAAATATTGCATCATAAACAACCTGTGATTATGTTAAATATTTTATTCGTATATTAATTTTATTAATTACTTTTACGAATTTATAGATTTATTGTAATGGAAAGTAAATTATTTATGTAAGTTTTATTAATATGCTGTTTTCATTGCCATTTGGTATCGCTCTTATTTATTTGATTTTTTTTGTGTTTCTTTTTCTAGTGACTTTATGTAGATGTCTTATGTCTCATGTTGTACTTAACTTGAACTATATGCATATGAATATATGTTAGTTCAAGTTAAATACAACATGGTGAATTGTATTTGTTTTTGTGTATTTACACAAATACAATATACAAATATTTGCTCTGAGTCTGGGTATTTGTAGGACCATGGTCCTCGTAGTTCCTGATTCACTATATACATGGAATCCTAGTTTGGGGTCAGGTTCGATGATGGGATCGTGACATGTTATTATATTATAATATATTATAATTATTATGACCTGAGAAAACTTTTCATCGTATCAATATCGTTCAAACGCTCTTAGCAGCTCTCTTTGCTAGAAAAATACTGGCAGATAATAACTATAATCAGATATACTTACTTAAATCTGATCGAAAATAGAACTTTTCTACTACTCTACTTTTCTACTATTGTACTTTGAATGGTACCGAAGACTTTTGTAAATCGCTTTAGGTATTTAAGGCTTGTCTGAACCGGCCTAGACAAATTGTTTTAAAGTTAAACTCTTCCTCGCTTGTAGGCAATAAATGCTATAATTTACATTTTGCTGACGTGTGCACTGACAGATGGTTCCCAAGCCACCGCGAAATGGTTCGAATAACCCCATATATCGAATCTCATATCTTTTATCACATTAACTAGCTATTTGGATGATATATTAACTGTCATTAGCCTTAATATTTAGTTCCAGCATTAGCTTACAATTACAAGCTGCTCAAATTGCAGCTAATCTCTAGTTTACTGTTTTTAAGGTAGCTTGAAATAGCCCTTTTTTTAGGCAATGGGGTACGATAAGATGAGAAAATAACTCTCTATTGCATTTCTGAAGTGCTCCGTGACTTGGCTGCGATTCGTGAGGTGGATATTTTTACAATTATATATCTATGAATAAAACACCGAAGAGGCACACATTTTTACTAATGAAACTAGTAATTATACTCTTAACTTAATTTAATTTACTTTTAGGTTAATTTAATTAATAAAGTAAGGAAGTCAGATCAATTTATCACATCATCTTCGTCTACGTCTTCAAGCGGTAGTTCTTGAATGTCGAGCTGAAACAGAACACAAAAGAAAGTCAAAGAAAAGGTACTTAAAACGTTAACTGCTGAAAACACACACGTTTGTGTTTTTATAATGTTACGGCAAGCGAAAAAACACCTGGCGTGCGAACCCGCACTGCTGTATTGACAGCAGTTGTATACAGCAGCTGATTGAGTTTAGTTACGACGCAACGCCAGTAAACAGTTGTGTGAAGATTCGCTAAAGAACCAAAAAAAAAAAACGGTTCAGCAGTGAACGTGTTAAAATGTTGAGAATGACCTGTCTAAATGTACAAACAAATCAAGGCGGTGGTGAGTGGTGTGGGGTTCCGTGGCAATACAAATAGGTAAGAGGAGATTCTCATCTTACGCTGGTTTATACCGATTAGGTAAGTAGGCACTAGGTACCTGATCAAAAAAAAAGCGCCAAGGATTTGAATGTTTCAATTTTAGAATTAGTTCAATTTAGTTTTTTTTTGTTACTTTTTTTCTAAATTGGTTGAGGTGATATTTAAAATCATGTGGAGTGGACTTGCTTATTTCAAGTTATTAGGTACCTACGTAAGGTTCTTTATCATATTAATATTATAGATCTACAACTTGCCTACGTCATAATGTACACATGCTACCGATGCATGTCTCCATTTATAATTTAATTCACAGATATATGAGGAATAGATATTGCAAGCTAATCGTCAATGTATTGTTATGTCTTTATTCAAATACAAAATTCGACCACACACTATAAATACAATGGTTATTAAAATCATTAATGATCATTATTTATTAGGTTGTCTGGCCAAGATCGCTTTAACACGTCCCCTGCTGAAAACACAACTGTTGTGTTTGTTGTATGGGAAAACACTATGGCACGCGCAGAGCCGCAGCCGTGGCTAGACTAGCAAATCGGCTCAGCAGTCAAAGTGTATTTTTTGATCTCTGTGTTTTGTATATTTTTGTGTCAATGGAGAGTTATCTATCTATCTATCTATTAATGAAACACCACAGAAAAAAGAAAACTTAAAACAAGAACAGAAAATAAACTTGACCAAACTTAGTTCAGCTGTTTTTACGTATTGTGAAGAAAAACAGACAACGTTTTCAAATATTACATCTACATAAAACATTTGACGTAGGTACTCGTAGATTCTATACCGATGGTTTTCATCTCTAAACTGACTCGTGACATAATCAATATACCTACCGTCTATGTCAATGTATTGT
This sequence comes from Campaea margaritaria, assembly GCA_912999815.1. NCBI lineage: Eukaryota > Metazoa > Arthropoda > Insecta > Lepidoptera > Geometridae > Campaea > Campaea margaritaria. The sequence continues at coordinate 7,391,392 of OU538801.1, forward strand.
CTACGGACGATGGTATTATATCTGATGAAATATAGCGATATCTGTTCTCTATAAATCTGTGTATTGAAACACTATGTCTGGTAATAAATCAACCAACAGATAATGCATCCTACCCTGGGTGAGTTAATGGATTTTCCATAGATTAATGTAACTTTACATTCAACACATAATCTAGAAGCTATGGTACATTAATATACCTCATCATCAACCCATATCGGCCCACTACTGAGCATGTTTCTCCCTTCACTTTCGTATGCGGGTTAGGCCATAATCCACCATGAGGGCCCGATTCAGATTGGTGAATAACCTACCTCCGAAATTATTCTCGGGCAGGTATGTGGGTTCCTCAACGAGAAGCGAGTGATGACTGTGTAAATTTGTTTTGACAAGAAACACAATGGTACACGAGTGCCCAGGGACTTGATCTCACGCCCTTACCTTGGAATGCGGCAGATCTCTCACTAGGCTACCACTGCCTTTTTTATTTAAATGTACCTACGTCTAATGAAAATACAGATTATAATTGTTTTTTTATTTTGTTTTAATTTACTACGCGTAAACTATTTCCATACCAAATTTTATCAACAGCCAATTGCGATTTTAGCGAGAGAAATAAAAAAGTGAGAGTTACTTTTGCTTTTAGAATAAGTAAGATGTGACTTACCAAAGTTTCATCGTCAGGAACTCTTGAAAGTAGGTCCAGGAGTTCATTGTTTGGTACTCTGTTTGGTCGCAATATTTTCCTTGTAAATTTGTGGACGCCTAAAATGTAAATATCTATAATTAAAATGATCGATCTATAGCTGAAACTATATGTAAATTACCGGAATATTTCATGCAATATGTGTTTAAGGATAAATTCACATAAGTTGTGAACAAATTTAAGGTGAGTAGCAAATTTAAATTTAAATTTTATTTTTAATTCCTTGCTACACTTACAAATTAAAATATGTGAATTTATTGGCAAGGAAATTAAAATATAATTTCTTACTCGTATGTTTTGAGATTTTCATAGTAATTATCTATATCTATACTAATATATAAAGCTGAAGAGTTTGTTTGTTTGAACGCTACAATCTCAGGAACTACTTAATTAATTGAACAGTTCTTTTTGTGTTGAACAGTTCATTTATCGAAGAAGGCTATAGACTATATTTTATCTCCGTATTCCCACGGGAACGGGAACTACGTGGGTAAAACCGCGAGGCGCAGCTAGTTATTAATAAAAACGTAGGTAAGGTAACTATCCTAATTTTATAGAATCATTACTTTTACTATGAATTTAATATTTAATTTTATGATTTTTTATTATTGTTAATGCTTGCTTGTTTAAGGCTAGCCAACGACATTTTCATTCTAAAGTATTTTTTTACATTTTTATTATAATATTAAAATTTTACTAACTAGCGCAAAGCCGGCGCTAGTCGCTAGTTCCAACTAAGCTAAGTTTAACCTTAAAGCAAATAGAAAAGTTAAGTCTGAGTTCCAAGTTTCAGTTAAGTTAACTTACCCCAAACCATAAATATGTACTGTACCGGAATCAAGTACATAACAAAAGATATTACTGAGATTATGATGATCCCCAAGCAGCTCAAAAACGGCACGGTGAAGTTGAAAAGACTGAAACAGGAATGTTAAAATGTCATTATCTAATTAGTTTTGGCTTAATTAAGTATTGTGATTATTTTATAGACGAAACAATGCGATAAGGTGCAATCTTGCTTGTCATTATTTAAAAATTAAAAGTGATTCATCACTTTCGTCAGGCACGTAAAAACAGTAAAGGAATCATGTTCAATATCATGTCCGGGACGCGTGCCATTGAATGATGGAGCTCCCAACCAGCGTCCTTGTTTCCAGCTATGACTTTATACAGAAAGTTTTCAAATTAAGAGTGAATGGGTGTGTTATAGGTATCTTCTAGGTAGCATGCTTCACCATCGACGGCGCTGTTGATGGGAAAACATTGCTTTGTGAGTCACATTTTGATATTCCCAGTAATTTTAATGGAAACAGTGCCTTTAAAACCGTGATAATGTGTGAGCTACTTCCTATCGGGCAAAAGTGCTTTCGCAGACGGGTTCTTACAGAAGAGCCATGCCACAACAAGAGACTGCTGTCATTTGTTTTTTGAAGTAAAACTTCTTTACGCACGCTTGACTTGGGGAGTAAGCTGGTGAATGCGTTACGAAAAATGTGATCGGGCGAGGCGAACGGAAGTTGGAAGGGAGATATAAGTTATAGAAGAAAGAAAGAGAGAGAGAGAGAGAGTTACGTTTCGTATATTTTTAAAAATACCTTTATAGAACGTTTTTTTTTTTAATAAGTTTTTTTATAATAATTTTTTAATTGATCTTTTACTTCTATTATGTATCCCAGCACACATATCGTTTTTTTTTTCTTTGTACATATCTCCAACCGCTTACATGCATAAATACTGGCCCATACCTAGGATTCCCTATATTATGTAGGGAATCAGGAGGATCGTAGACCCAGACTCAGAGCAAATTGGCAATTGGCACACTGCACACATTGCACTCTCCGCGCTTGCTATCGCTCTGCTCTTAAAACTTTTGCATAATTTTACAGCTTACTTTTTTACACTTTCGCCGTAACTTGCGAACTGTCCGATGAAGTTTTGCACCGACTGAACCATATCTGTCAAGCTGTTCAGTTTCTGCCTTAGTGAAGTCTTCATTTCCTGAAAGAAATAGGAAAAAGTTTCATAGCAGCTAGTGTTGCTGTAAATCAGCTCTAAATTTTATAAACGTACACACGCATTTTCCCTTTTTGTATGGGTTTGTAGGATAGTTCTTGTTACAAGCTTTGGAAAGGTTTGCTTAGATCAAATCTTGCAAGTCAATTTTGATTCAGTTTCCGTGGTTCAATCGAGTTGAAATTTGAATGTTGTGAGTTAAAAGTTGAAAAATGAAAGTCCGGGACGACAAACAGCAAAATGACCCCATGATTGATACGCTAAGCAGATATCGGAAGTTAAATTGCAGTAAATTGATGCGTTTTAAGCTCATTTTGATCAAATTGCTGTACAGAAATTTAATAAAACTCTAACAGGATTTTCTTTCAGCAAAAACTAGTCAGCTTGTTTTTTTTAAAAAAAGAGGAATTCTATTTTAGTCCGGAAAACACAAATATTTGAGGAATAAACAATGTAGCATAGAGTTCCTATCGAGAAAACTTTGTGTTATAGGACCTTACCTTTTCTTTTTTTGGATCTTCGTAAATTTCAAGCGCTAATTCTTCGTGAATGTATTTTTTCCCTGAAAAATATCACGAAATGATTGATTAAAATGTGTTTTGTAAACAAAATTGTTTTCATGTATGATTAGATAAATAATCAATAATTTTCTTAGAGCGAGATAGACAATTATGTTAAATCAGACGTTTATCGAATGGATGTACGTTTTAAACGCGACTAACTTTTCATTTTGGGCATAACTTTTGGCATTATTATTTGGACAAAAACCTAATTACAGCTTTAGCGCTTAACTGAAATGTGACCACTTACAGTTAAGAAAGACGTACTTCTGAGGCCTGTACCATATGAATGGTACAATGAAGAGTAAGGGTACCATCCACATCCGGAAAAACCAGCAGAACAGCAACCACAACATAAGCGCTATCACATTTAACTTTCGGGATTCCCATTCGAAAAGGGTCCTGGAAAACACATGAATTAACATAACTGTCAATATAATTTAACTGTCAATTTCCTCTCAGAGAACTCCTTTACTAATAATGGCAAAGCCGTTTCGGTTTATGCTAATACAACTTGTGTGTAAATTGACACAATGTCGAGCGAGACACAGTACGTTGTGTGTTGTTTCTCTGACATTTATTCCTATTTCAATTTCATTATGACAATAGTCATTTGTTTAATTCAATTTCGATGTGAGGTTGGTATATCGTTACCAATGAGTTCGTACGCTCGTATTATTATCAAAGAAAATAAAATACATCTCCAAAAATTACGGCATCTATTTGTTTTGCGTCAGTTCCACCGGATTTTATTATTCATGTCATGATTATTCTAGACCCTGTTTTTGGGATATCATTGTTGTTTATGGTAAATATAGATTATTAAAAATAACGTACTTAACAACTCGAAATGCGTTCATGATCCAGTTGACCACAGATTTGGCTCGCGACAGGTTGCGAGCAAATATGTGCCGCTGCAGCTTATCTTCCGTCTCCAAGTAGTTCACTTCTTTAAGATTTATCACGCGCAGGGATGCTCGCAGCTGCAACGAGATAAGCAGTATGGAACACGAGATGATACCTCCATGTATTCTATGCTATCCTAGTACTTCTGGTATAAATATGCAAGATTTATTAGTTCCAAAACACAGTCAGACTGCACAGCACGATAAGCAAGGGCTCCTTGTGTTGACTGGCTTTAGCCAGTTTTAAATGAAATTATGGTTAATACTTTTTGACTATCAAAACTGTTTAAACTCTGTTTAAACCCTCTGTCTCTCTCTCTTGATATTACTCACGATATTCCAAGTGACTCTCATTTCTAGAAGAATCCTTGGGTTGTTCCCTTTCGCTCTGTCCCGCTGCGTAACATCTTTGAGGGCATACCATTTCTTCTCGCCATTTTTAATGTCGAGTAGAGGTATGGAGACTTTCCCGATGTCTTCCGACTTTTTCTCGTCATGGACTGTGACGCTCAAGATAGAGGTGATGTCGTTCACTCTACTGTAATAAAGGACATGGAAGAGTTTATTAGTTTCACTGTATATTATGATAACTGCGAAAATAACTCTACATGTCTCTTTGACACTCTGTCTGTTTGGTCCCTTTTTACGACTAAATGGGTGTACCGATATCAATGAAATTTGGTATGCAGATAGTTTGATTCCTGTATAAGAACGGCCGATGGATAAAAGCAGTGACGGAGTGATGGCCGAGAGAAGGGTGCAGATCGGTAGGCAGACCACCAGCCCGCTGGTCGAACGACCTTGTCAAGTTAGTCGGAAAGCAGCGGATACGTCTCGCACAGGACCGGAATAAGTGGCGTGAAGGAGAGGAGGCCTATACCCAACAGTGGTTTATACGGGCTGAGATGATGATAATGATGATAACAACAAGTAATGCTTTCAATCATTCTCACTGTGGCTTATTTGTTTTCGAGTAGACAAAGTCGCGGGCAAAAGCTAAAAGCCTACAATGCGATGAAAGAATTTGTGTTCTTATTTATACTTAAAAGGCAGTGGACGACATTAACCATTTGCATGTGGCACATAATAAAAATTTATAACTGCTTACAATGTAAATATCTTCATCCAATTAGGATCACTAGTTTTGGATTCCGTTTGAGTTTGTAGCCTATTGTTTCCAAGCTCTAGTATACAGTAAGTTTCGTTGCTAGTGAGACCCTTTGCTCCAAAAACTATTACAGACAGCCACCCCACGTCTCCTGTATCGTTTTTGACGTGGTACCAGGCCTGAAAATGAATAATTTCGATGAAATATTATACCACGTCATTTTGATGTATCATATACACGAAAACCGGCGCCGATGTGTTGTTTTCTCACGACCAAAATTTGTTTGATCAAGGCCACACGCGACCAAAATGCCGGTTCTTATTGCATTGCCATACACCGTGGTAATGCAGCCAGCATTATGGTAACGTTGTCCATTGGTAGAGGCTTGTTAGATTAGGTTTAGTTATAAGAAATATTATTGAAGAAAAAAAGTAACAGCTAAATATAAATCAACTAACGTATTTTTTTCTCACACTGGAAAGTCGTCTCTTTGTTTCTTCGTAGTCATCAAGATCCACGAGAGTATTAACAAGGGAGGTTCCAGTAATAGTCAGTAAAATGAAAATCTCCGCTTTTCCTACGTCACATTCCAAGTTGATTCGCAATTTGTGTGTATTCTCTTTCTCTAGTTCGGACAAATCTATTATGCTCCTGAAATGAGATGAGATTCGTCATTCACACTATAAACAGTAGGGAAATTTTTGGGAGATGAGTCATCATTCTAATTCGGGCATATTTTTGGGTATATCGACCGGCCGAAATAGTCACTAGCATTTTTCTTTCTTCGCCAGAAGACGTTCTCACGTTCGTTTGTCCTTGCCGGCACCTTACTAGCTAAACGTCGATGGACGAACCATCGACGTTTAGATAGTAAGGTGCCAGTCCACCCACTCAGGTAAGTACGAACTCTAAACGAGTTTACACAATAAGATGAGTATTCGATGTCCAAACACTACACTTTAAAGACCAAAATCTACAGATAATGAGGTATATATAGCATGGCGTTATTTAGCTTACTGTTTATATGGTGCACGAATGCCGCTATAAAGACGAAGAATAAAATTTTCATTTGAACATTTCACTGATATGATGCTCTCGCTTCATTCGAAAGAAACCCTGAAATGCGAGACAACAATTCTCAAGTACCTGCCGACGAAGGAATCTTTATCCCAAAGTGACATTTCCAGCATATGTTCGTCGTACATGTTGAGATTAAACAATTCCTGCCATTTCGCGACAGTCGCTTGGTTTTTGGTTAATTTGGATTTGTATTTCTCTCCACCCAACCTGAAAAAAATGTTATGTCATACGAATACACCTTACAAATGTTATATAACAAAAAGGATTGTTCACGAAAGCTTTTACCTTATTTCTGCGTTAAATTATAGCTATTTACCCTAGTTCTGTATGTAAAGAAAGTGATTTCAAGTCATCATAATAGCTATCGTTGTTATTCACAAAAGCTTCATCATTTGATTCTCTTGTTACAAAAGCAAATTATCTATAACTCAAATGAATTCATCCCCATCGTCCATTCAATTTTATTCGTAACTGAAGAGAAAAACTTGAAAAGTTACCTAAAACGACAAAACAAGAAGCGGGGCTTTTCTTCGAAAATTTCGGTTTCCAAACCAGTGGCTTCTATAAGAGCGATGGTCACTGTCGCCTCACGTTTGGTGCGCTTCTGAATTTTGTAAACGTCTTGTTTTTTTGTATTGCTCAGAATAAACTGAAATAAGAACATTACATTTTTATAGTTTTTTTTAATTCTTTATTATTTGACTGAGTGACAAGACGAGCGAGTCGTTCACCTCATAATAAGCGCTACGCCTGCCCATAAAAGTTTCAGTGCCACCCAGAGCTTTGCATTACATAATCTTACGCGGCACTGCACTGCGCTCGTCACCCTGAGACACGGCTCTAAAGTCTCTTATGTATAGTAGTTATGCTGGTAACATTGCCTTTTTAAACCGGAACACAGTAAGATTTGCACACTAGTGCTTAGCGGATTAATATCTGGCAAAGGAGCGTCTCGAGCAGTACCGGTATCAGTTGAACTTATCGAGGTTACTCGACAATCCTTGTATGAGGGAATATCGGCGGGGAGTAGAGTATTCGGCATCATCATACACTTCCAAGAGGTTCTCTTCATCCCTAATATACCTTCGTGATGGGTAATTGTATACACTGTTATTATAAGAGTATTTAAAAATTCTTCAAAACTGTTTTCTCAAGCCATTTTACACGAATAATTGTAGACGTGGGTTCGAGGAATCTTCAAGGTAGATCGCGGGATACCTTGACATGACAGTTTGTTTCTCTCGTATGAGAATTTTGTGAAGGGAAATGCCGAGTGGAGGAAATTTTAACGACGAAATGGAGCCAAAATCTGGAGTAACAACTAATGACGGGGGTTCGTCTAGATCTAGAGTCTACTTTTCAATCGACTTCAAAAAAGGAGGAGGTTATCAATTCGTCTGTATTTTTTTTAATCTTCACTGATCAAATACAAACAAAAGAATAAACGATAAAAGGAAATCACTTATGTAAACATTTAAAAAGAGCTTTGGAGACTCGGACTTACAACGAAAGTGGCTTTAAATGTAAATATAAAAGTACCTTTTCGACATTTTCACGGTCTTTCTTTTTTTCCTTGACATTTTCCTTTTCTTTTTTCCCCTCTCGTCTTTTTTCTTTGGCGGCTGATAGTTTAGAGCTGATTCTATCTCGAATGGATAATTTCGTTGATGGTGTGGATGGAATAGACTCATCGCTGTCAGGGCTTACTTCATTTAGTCTGTAATTACAAAAGGATATAATATTAGATCATAGATAAAAAAGAGTTTTAGCTATGAAAAGCTATTAAGCAATGTTACAGGGAACGTTGCACAAAATGTTTATCGCAATGGCGTAGACAGACACCCACATCAGTTTCTCTGTTAGAAGATTACCAGACTGAGTAACAGTTGCTCGTTTGCATATTTTCTTTTTTAAAGTGTTGGTTGGAAGATAACTATTTTATGGGTTAAACTCGACGTTATAGATCTATTCTCTAATGTATTTACTGTAAATGTGCTTTATGTATATAATTATCATCTTCTATACTTAAAAAAGGTATAGGTATCAAAGTTGTATACTGAAGAACACCATTACGACAAAGCAGTGGTAGCCTAGTGGGAGAACGTTTGCCTTTTAAGGAGAAGGTCATGAGTTCAGATCCTACTGCGGGCATACACCAATGTGTTTCTGTAAAACATATGTACGCAATTATCACTGGCTTTTCGGTAAAGGGAAACATTATTATTATTATTTAATACTTTATTGCACAGATTAACTAACTAGTACAAATAGCGGACTTAACGCTAAGAGCAAAACGTCGTGGGGAAACCCGCATACATACCCGATAATTATTTCGGAGGTAGGTGTGTTATCCACCAATCCGGACCGGGCCCCCGTGGTGGTTTATGACCTACCCAACCCTCCTCACGAAAGTGAGGGGAGACCCGTGCTCAGCAGTGGGACAATATGGGTTGATGATGACAATGATAATGATTACAACAATGTTTTCTATGAGACTTAATAGAAGACTGAGTAATGAAGATGAATCTTCTTCTGTTGACTAACATAATGACAGTTATTGTATAAATGAACTTACGATTCAAGGCTTATCCGTGTAAAGTCGTTTCCAAAGAACTTTTCATTATTTTCAACATCGTCTCTCTCAATAACCATGAAGTCTTCACTCAGTTCAGAAATTCTTGCTTCTCTTTTAATATCTTTATAAGTGGCATTTCTAAGCGTCACTTCTTCTATTATAACCGATGGTGTTAAAGACTGCCTTTCGCTTTCAGTTTCATCTGATTCTCTGAGATCATATGTACTGCAATGTTTTGGTTCTTTATAGTCATAATCGTCGCTTATATTTGATAGGGCATCGACGGATTTGGACTTCGCCATCTTTTTTTGCATTGCTTCATACTTGTGTTGGATTTTTTCGTGGAATTTGAGGAAAGGTCTCTTTTTTAGATCTACAGCTTCAATTTTGTTAGGTTGCATTATTTTTCACACCATAGACTTGTGATATGTTGGTTGGTCTAGCGATAAGGTAACACTGAAAATCATTGTTCACTATACTTGTCTGCGCTGATACCGTTATCGGCTCTTATTGATTATTTTAACTAATCTGTTATCTTTTGCGTTGTTTTTAGTTATCTTTGCAGATATGCTTGTGCTTTATGCAATATTCGTTTCGCGCGTGTAAGACATATTTACGGGATTTGTATTTTTAAATAACGTTATGTTATCTTTTTCAAAGAAAATTATGACTATCCGCGCTTTTTTACCATAAAATTAAATAATGTTTCTACTTTAGTTCGGAGCATGTTTTTTAGTTTTTTTTTTTATTTACAAACATAATATAGCTCTACTTGATACTCATATATGACTCATATTACAATTAGTAAGTTTAATATAGCACTGCGAATGATTGATTAAAAATCAAATTTACCTTTGATTGAAAGTCCCTATGTTTGAAACGTATCTCAGCGTATCTCCTTAGATATTTGTTTTTACCATGCGAAGATCTTGAAAAGTTTAAAAAAACTAGGTTATTTACTTCCTTAAGTATTAATATTTTATTATTCAGTTATTGATACAAATTTTAAAAGTAAGAAAATACTATGTCTTTCTGGACGCAAAGTACAAAGGAAAAAGACCGTATTTAGGTGTTTGTTCCGTCAAATATTGTATTGTTGGTATACCATATAGGTTCAGCCTAAATTATGTACCTATTAATAAATGTTCATCATACTGAGCAATTTATTTATCCTCGTAACTATCCTTAAAACTCAAAACTCAAACAACAAATAGAAGCTGTAATTATTTTTTTATTATTATACAAACTGTACCTACTCGAAATGCTTGGAACTGCTTAAATTTGATAGATTTATAGTCAACAGCATCTTACAGCAACATTTCTTAAATCAAAATTTTCTTAATTCGAAATGCTGTGATAAACTCAGCTTAATTTCAAAACAGATGTCGTATAAGATGTTAAGCTACGTTCAATCCTAAGCACAGTTTAAATAGGGTTCATTCTAGATTCAATGAGTTCCTGCAAGCCAGCCTTAACCAAGTAGGTACATTTTCCTCAAAATATAACAAAGTGCATCAGAAGCCGCGCGGTTTGTCATGCGGACGTAAGTTATGAGGCGCGGCGTGCAGCCACTTGAGTAATGACACCGCTCACTTGGAGGAAACAAGCTGCACGGCCGTTTAGAGATATTTCAAACGGAGGTGCTTGAACCTTTTGGGAGAAGATTTTGCAAGACTGGACTAGAATTTCTTAGACTTTGAGTTTTAAAAAGCAATAGGTACCTACCTACAATACAGACCTCCTTATCTAAGTACCTATCTCACTTTTCACTAATATTATAGATGCCTCTCTACGGATTTTGATAAAAATTAGTATACATATACTTTAAGTCGTGGAATATAATATAGGATACTTTTACCCGTAAACGTTAAGGATTCTTATGCGCTAATAGTTAGCGCGGGTGGAATCGCGGGGCGCAGCTATTATTAGAAATGCGAAAGTTTGTTTGTTTGTACGTTGTGTGTTTGTCCTCTCTTCACGCCTTAACGGCTGAACGGATATTGATAAAATTTAGTATACAGATACTTTACGTCCTAGAATAGAACATCTGATTCTTTTTAACCCGTTAATATTCACGGTTCTCGTGGGATATTTCATATCACTTAACTAGCGCTTAGCGCGAGGAGCTGCTAGTTTTTTTTTTAATTTTTTATTTGACTAAGTGACGAGACGAGCAATTCGTTCACCTAGTGGTAAGCGCTATGCCTCCCATTAACAATTACAGTGCCACCCAGAACGTTGCATTGCAAAGTAACGTAATACTTCGTCAGTCAGTTTGATTTACGATCTAAATTCTACCTTTCAATACCTACATAATTATCATTAGGCGAGTTAATTATAAACCTACATGGACGTCAGTCAACCATGATGATGTGTTGGTCATGTGAATCATTCAACTGCTGCTACATATTAGTAAAAATAATTGTTTTACTGGTAAGCTGATGTCTCAGGGTGTGCAGGATGAGCAGTGCCGCGACAGATTCTGGGTGGCTCTGTAGCTGTTATGGGGAGGCGTGGCGCTTACCACCAGGTGAACGGCTTGCTTGTCTCGTCACTCAGACTAATAACAACAATAATGTTTTGCAATAAAACTAAAGTTGTCTTTTAAACATCTGTTTCCTGCGTAATTACTGGGTACATGAGACTTTAGGACCGATGTCTCTGGGTGACGAGCGCAGTACAGTGCTGCGCGTTGGGTGGTGCTGTAACTGTTATGGGCAGGCGTAGCGCTTGCTATCAGGTGAACGACTTGCTCGTCTCGTCACTCTTTCAAATAAAAAAAAAAAACTAAAATTTAATAATATTTATCTCAGTCCTGTGGCCAGAGATTAAGTTTGTTTTTTTTGTGTTATTCAACTATGACGCAAAACTGTAACAAATATCTTATCTAGCGCCAGAAATAGTTGTATGATTCACCGATATAGGCATTAGGGCTTGATTATTAGCGAGGTGTCCTAGTAGGTAATTGAACGTTATGTAATACGTTGTAAACGTGACATAATGAATTATGTCTGATATTCATACGAGTACAACTTACGACTAACAAATCTCAGTACGGGAGCGTACAAATGTGTTCCTGTAAAGTATATGTACGTAATTATCACTCGCTTTTCGGTGAAGGAAAATATCGTAAGGAAACCCACATACCTACCCGAGTATTATTTCAGAGGTAGGTATGAGATCCACCGATCCGGAACGGGCCCCGTAGTGGATTATAGCCCAATCCTTCTCAAGAAAGTGTGGTGGAACCCGTGCTCAGCAGTGGGCCGATATGGGTTGACGATGATGATTGATGACCCAGTTCATTTCGACAGATGTACTTTTAGGTTAAATCTTGCATTACAATTTTGATCCACATGTCATTGTTTAATTGAGTTGATATTTGCGTGTCTGTCAAACGGCAATACAATATTATGGTGACAGCACATAAGCCTGATCTGAGAACAGGTACTAAAGGTAGACAGCAGAACTCTCCTTACTTATAGTCCCAGCTCACATTGAAACACTTTACTCTGAGTTGAGTCGGTAGCTTATAACTTTTTTTTTCTCCACTAAGGTAGTGTATGGTGTCTGAAGGTATTTCTGAAAACATCGGCTCTTGGTGATAACGCCTGAGCGGACACACCACAATAAGGTATTACTAGATAACAAATTTCAGTCGTATCAAAGCTGCGGGTTACAACTTTGAAACACACAACACTGGCAGCATTAAAAGTTTCCTTCTCTCAAACAAAATATCTCGGTCGAAATCCAGATGAATTGCGAATTAAATCATTGAATTCATAAACTAGATTTTGCCGACAGGTTTGCTCGCGTATGGCCTGAAATATACCTTTTATTCACAAATCCACAAATGCCAAATCACGGGCATCGTTTGGTTATTAACAATGAAGGGGGGAGTTTTCAAACTATTCTTATCGATAAAATTACTCTCTTACAATGGCCTACATCACCCCCCCCCCCCCCCCCCTCCTCGCATCCCTTCAAATGGCAGCCATTAGATAGATAGACAGATAAACTCTTTATTGAAACACCACAGAACAAAGAAAACTTAAAACTAGAACAAAACAAATTTTACAATTAGTGTCACAATGGGCGGTCTTATCGCTCAGAGCGATCTCTACTGCCATTTTTACTTTCTGATCTATTAACGAAAAGGACAATAACTAAATAGGACCTAATTACGTAACAGACCTAGGAAAACGAAATTGGTGCTATAACATTGAAATAACATTTCTAGCGAACGTCATACAAATTTGATTAACACTAATGGCATTCAAATTCAATTAGACACCATTGGCAAAACAATGAAAAATGAAATGAAATTCTTTACAGAAATAATTTGTTTTTTTGTACTACTACACCTAGTTCTGATCTGTCAGCATTAAACTTTTTTACGTTTGACTCTCGGCAATAAGGATTGATGGTTTTTTTTTCAGATTGAACGCTTAGGTCTGCGTTACAGATGCCCATTCCCATTTTAGCTACACAGTAGCAATATCGGTGGCGATGCGGTTTCAACAGCACAACTTCGGAGTAAAGAGTGAAGTTCCATCGAACTTGGCCATTCGCAGATCCGAGAAACTTTGCTGGAACTTATGCTGTGAATATAATTTAAAAATGACAGTCCCTCTTGGATTCAGGATGGGCTTTGATAGTGAAATGAGTTCAGAGCACAGTGGGACTTGCTCGAGCACATCTTGGAGTGATTCCATTGTACTACCCTTGTTTACCTATTGTAATTTTTCTGTACTGTGTTTAATTTTGTTTCTGGTGTACAATAAAGAGTTTTCTATTTCTATTTCTATTTCTATTCTAATACGGACACTGGTAAAAAGTTGACAGTTCTACAAGACACTAGGCATATTATGAGACTTTAGAGCCGATGTGTGAGGGTGACGAGCGCAGTGCAGGATTATGCAATGCCAAGTTCTGGGTGGCACTGTAACTGCTATGGGCAGGCCTAGCGCTTACTACCGGGTGAACGACTTGCTCGTCTCGTCACTCAGTCCAATAAAAAAAAACTTGGCCTGCATGGAAGTAGCAAGAATATTCAGTTTTTGTTTTAGCAGGAAATAACAAAAACAGAACAGATTATCGGGAACGGCACTCTAGAGAAGTACCACACATTTGCCAGAATCCGTAAATCTGATGGAAGTAGCTATTGCAAAAATCCTAGCAAAGTGCCAATATCCAGTTTTCATAATCTTGCCTCAAAACGGTCTGCTTTGACCAGACCAACCGGAACTAAGCTTAGCTTTTACGGTGCCATAAAAATTAACCCTTAAGTGTACACAGGTGTGCACCCATTTCTGTACATGGTCCATAAAAAATGTAATAAAATAAGGTATCTTTAATTCAATCAATACAAATAACTCTTTTGCGTCCCTCCATTTATCTGGACAGGCTTTGTGGGGCGCTCATAAAAATTCTTCTCGCGGAGTACTGATCACAATTTGATTGCGAAGGTTTCTTGAGTCCCGTGACACAGTGGAGTCGGCAGGAAAGTATGTCGTTACCTTTAATTTTATATAGGTATCTGTTGCGTATCCAAATCTTGAGGTTCTGTAAAGTTGAGGCCACCACCAATATTCTTTGGAGATTATGGCATGTGACCATGTTCGTGTTTGTGGTCATTTTCTGGGTTAGTTTAACTTGATTTTGTAACAATTATCTTTCTTGACCCATACACTCATCACATCCACCGGCCACACTCCTCATACATCACACTGTCACCCGGCTGAGAGATGTACTCTTTTTCTCTTCGAGTCAACCCTCTAAGCTTATAGAACTTTAGCTAGAAATGTAGAGCATGATAAGAGATGAGGCATTGTTTGTTTTGGGGCTCTACGGTGGCATAGCCTGTATTTGCCTGCTCCAGGACAATAAGCATTAAGTAATGAGTTTTACTTATTCAGGTTCTGCAGCTATTTGTGAAGTGTCGCTCCATTTAGTCAGTGGATCTTCGTTCAAAATACGGTTGCCAAAAAAGACAGTATATTCTCTTGATGATTACTCATTCAGCTTCCTAATGTTTTGAGCTATGTCGGAGACTTAAGCTGTTTTTTAGACATAACCTCAAAACTCTGAGCGTGGATGCGCTGATAAAGTACAATCTTGTAGACTAGATAACAAGATGCTAATGGCTCCATAGTCGATAATTGTTGCATGCATTAAAAACTATTAAACTATTATACTATCGCTTTTCGGTGAAGGAAAACATCGTGAGGAAACCCACATACCTACCCGAGAATTATTTCGGAGATAGGTATGTTATCCACCAATCCGGACTTGGCCCCCGTGGTGGAATATGGCCTAACCCTCTTCACAAAAGTGAGGAGAGACCCGTGCCCAGCAGTGGGACGTTATGGGTTGATGATGATGATGATACTATCACAGAATGAATAATTGTAGCCACAATTGTAATGAAATAAACGTTAACAACAATACCCGTTACCTATTTGATTGTGTGGATGTCAACCAATTCATGTCTTGATTGATTGCGAAAAGTCGAGTAGTCGAGATTTATCTATGTTAAGAAGAAATATAACATTATAATATGTTATCTACTAGGACGGGTCATCATTATCTTAATGTTCATTAATTGTAGTAGAACCATGCACACAAAAAATGTTGAATTGAACATTGTCATAGAGGCACTTTCGACTGCTAAAAAATAGGGTAGGTAAAAAATATATTTTCTGTGTCTCTGAATCGGTGCTGGGACTTACGTACGCACCCCAAAATTTACGACCCCTATCTACTTTTATTACGGATTGGACGAAAGAGTACAGATGTCCCTCTGATATATATTTTTGTACGCGTGAATGGAAGGAAGTTCCTTTATGATATTTAAGGATAGGGTCTCAATCGATTGATTCTGTAAGCGGTACTTCCACTTTGTGCATTATTATTGAACTTAGAAAATAAGGCTTCTTTTTATAAGATTTGAAATGGATACTAATAGTTTAGTTATTTAATTATTTTTTCATTAAGGTTTGGGCTCTAAATACGAAGCCTAAGAGCAAATAGCAAGTTGAGCAAACAAACAGCCATCTTCGATGTACCTAAATAAAAGGACAAAACATTCAAGACTTGCTCTTTAGATAGATTTTACCCTTAGTTTCCATACGGGAGTCTTGTCTAAATGTTTCCAAGTTCTGGAATTTCCAGATGGATGTCCTCTCCAAGAATAATGACAACAAGTGCCTTGTCTGATTTCTTTTTCAATCATGGTTTGTCTCTAAATGTTTAATACCGCTGAAACTGTTCGCTAAAGGTATATCTTGTGCCAAATAAACGTTAACTTTCTCTGTTAATGTACTGAAGAACTTCCTGGATGAGCTGTAGGTAGGTACCACCACTGATTGCTGCATTATGTCTCAAAAGGCTCATGTAATAAAACCGAAAGATTTTTCCCAACGGCGGCGAAGGTTGGCAGGTAAAATGTCTCCCTCAGCGATTGCTTTTTGATTACACATCGGTTCGGCTTAGGATATTCGATTAAGAAATTCGGTTTACTTTCATATCGTTCAAAGCTTTCGATATCAAAGAAATAACAGTCACATCAAACATCGCTCGGGGGAGTAGATGGGATCATTTTGCTGTTATCTGGGGTCGTGCGAGGTCATACAGCACCACGTAGCCACGTTTTTACACGAGTAGGAAGGTGATATAAAATAGCATCATTTTATTCCTATATCATATACTCGTACTTATCTACTATTATAGTTTACATATTCTATACAGTTATACGTGAGATAATACGTTCTTGTCGCAATATTTGATATCAATTTTGAATTACCTTATTGATATAAATGTCTTCGTCTTGTCTCGTGTCGCCGTTTAAACCCTTTTCCATTATATAAACTATTTTGCTAAGCACACCTTATATGAGGTTTGAAACTGAATTTTTATCATATAAAACTTGCGATGGTAGCCTAGTGGGAGAACGTCCGCCTTCGAATCAGAAGGTCGTGAGTTCAAATCCCAGTGCAGGCAACGTACCAATGTGTTTCTGTAAAACATATGTACGTAATTATCACTCGCTTTTCGGTGAAGGAAAACATCGTGAGGAAACCCACATATCTACCCGAGAATTATTTCGGAGGTAAGTATGTTATCCACCAATCCGGACTGGGTCCCCATGGTGGATTATGGCCTAATCCTCTTCACGAATGACGAGAGACCCGAGCCTAGCAGTGGGACGTTATGGGTCGATGATGAAAACTTAAATTTTCAATGAAAAATAAATTTGCAGACTACTTGTACAAGTTGGTACTAAAAACTTAAATCTAATAAGCTATTGTTAGTTACTGAGGAGATCCGTTGTCTACCTTCCGTCTCTACTCGTATCAGTTTGCTGTCACCGTAACATTGTTTTGTCAACGAAACTTGTCAGGCATGAACCATGGAAACTGGGTCAACATTAATTTGCAATGTTGTGCCTAAACATATATTCCATCTCCACTTACACAGATAGTACAAAATCATTACAAAGAAAAGTTGTACGGGTGATACTTATGTACTAATTTACATACATACATTCGCGAATTTCCCCGTTGGGGTAAAAAGAGATTAGAAACATCTTTCCACTTGCTTAGATCCCGAGGCACCTCTTTCGCTTCTTCCGCTTTCATGAGTCTCTTCAAACATGCTCGTCGGCAATAGTTATTTTGAAGTAAAATTTCTTTACGCACGCTTGACTTGGGGAGTAGGCTGGTGAATGCGTTACGAAAAGTGTGATCGAGCGAGGCGATCGGAAGTTGAGAGGGAGATATAAGTTAGTGAAGATAGAAAGAGAAGTTTCGTATAGTTTTAAAAATTTCTTTTTTGAAATATTTTTTTATAAAATATTTTTTAGCTGAACTTTTACTTCTACTAGGTATGTGTCCTAGCACGCATTTCGTTTTTAATTTATTTGACTTGGTCTTTTTTAGATAGATACTTATTTATAATCGAATTTATACGAAGCAAAGGCATTGGGGAGAACGAAAGTAATAAGTATTATGTAGTCGCAATCCGAACTCGCTATAATTCCTAATTTAATTTGGCCTGATTGAGCAATCAAGTGTCGTCAGAAATTAATCTTTATAAAACCCGGATGCCAAACCACCAGTCGTGATGGTAGACTTTCTAAATCTCTTGTTATCTGGGTCTAGTTACGTTTCCGAGTATTAACGTCTTATCGATATCAATAGGTTAATTACGGCTCTATACGTGGGCCTTTACTCAGATACACAAAATAAACAAAAATACAGATATGCATCTTTAACTTTATTGGTAGATAAAAACACTTGACGCATGAATCATAGCTAAGAAGACTTCCGGCCAAGTCGCCCTTTCAAACAAAAAACAAACTAAATCAAAATCAGTCCATCCCTATGGAGCAGCGATGCCATTATGCCACAGACACACAGATTCACATAAGTATACACACCTAAACTTAAACTTAACCTAAACATAAATTTATAACACCTTAAAAGCGTTTTTATGAGAAATAAATATCTTAAATAAAAAAAACTAAATTTAATAACCAAGCCTATTTCTGACAGTCCAAATAAGTATTTTTATATTTCTATTCGATATTGTAAACGTTTATTTAAAGACAACACCAACTAACCATAGTTAGATCAGTGATCAAAAACAAATGTAAAACACAATTTAAATAATTAAAACAAACGGCATGTTGGCAAGTGATGCCATAATTACCATCATATAACAACCAAAACCAAAACTAGACATACCATGCAATTATATTATAATTACATGAAATCTACCCCAAAGAAATCTCAAATTCCCTTTCAAATAACTTCAATAACAGTTAGGGATCATATTTTGGTGTTGCCACGAGGTAATTTAGCCTAAATAGAGGATTTCCTTTAATACGGAGGCTTTGGGTCTAAATTGAAACGTCTCGAGTTCCCTTTCTTGGATATAAAGTTAGGCAATGAAGTTTAATTTTTAGGGTGAAAGTAATCAGGGTTATATTACGCTTGCAAAAGGTGAACCTAGAATCTTAGATCTCTTTTATGGAAGGCGATTCACAATTTTGTGATAACTTGATAAGAAACCGAACCGATTCTATTCGATATCATCTCGTATCGATTCAATTTTCGAGCTGTTTAGGACAATCGACACGCGGATTCGATTCGATTTTGACTATTGGAAGTGTGCGATGGAGTTGCACGATTTGTGTTTTATTATTTGACGAGACGAGCAAGTCATTCACCTGATGGTAAGCGCTGTGCCTGCCCATAACATTTACGGTACCACTCAGGACTTAGCATTGCATAATCTTGCGCGGCACTGCACTGCGCTCGTCACCCTAAGACATCCGTTCTAGTCTCATATTATGCCCAGTTATTACGCTGAAAACAGTGCCCTTCAAACCGGAACACAATATTGTTTTCACACTGCTGCTTGGCGGATGAATATCTGGCAAAGGTAAGGTATAATTTATTATAACTGTAATAAAAATTACATTGATTAATTAACGTTATCAGTTCTTGTAATAATTTTATCTATATCTTGAACATAGATATCAGCTAAGAAGCATGTTTATTTATATCTGTTAAGTGTATTTAGAAGCATGTCTATGGAACTATGAACTCTTGAAATATAGGTGTCCATTGGAGATGGTAACGCTTTCTTTCAGGCGAGCCCACTGCTTGTTTGTTAAATTTAGGAATGCATGGTTATGAAACTGGAAAAACGGAGCAACATTCCAAAAAATATTTTTTATAAAGGGGACATACAATAAAAAAAAAAACCATCAAACAAGGCTCCCTATTCGAATATTCAAAAAATGTTCTAGTCGCATCGCGGCAGTGTTTTAACGATGTTTCCATATCGGCAGGTACACTTTACAAACACGTCGAACAAATTCATCCCGAATTTTGGGGACACTTGCGTTGGCGGCGCGCAAAAAAAACAAACAATTTAATAGTTCTGTTGGGAAATTTCGCAGACGCAAAATGAAATAGAGAGAACGAAAACAACGCAAGGCTGTATGACAAGGTAATACTGCGGGTGAACATGACAATATACATGCGACGGGAGTAAGTCAGCAGTGGAACTTTTGTTTTATTTTAAAATTGACAATAAGGTCGTGTTTGACCACGATCGTTAGACGTATCTCGATACGTTGAGATTATGAGATCTATAATGGTGTACAATTGTTTAGAAGTAACCTATTCACTCGTGACTTGCAGACTCCCAGGTTGTATTATATCTATTTGGAAACAAAGACTCAGGTAAGGGGGAACTTTTGGTTATTGTCCTAAATTGAATTTTATCTGGGAATATATGCATAAAAAGCGCCTATTAAGTATGGTACCCAGCTACGCTCTCCGCAGTGAAATTTATTCATAGAGGATAGGGCAAAAAATTAATAAAAACATGTTTGTACTTATATATTTTTTTATTGAAAAGCAATTTTTCCTGGGTAACTTTTATAAAATACTAAACGTGCTATTAAAAAAAACTACCGCTACTAGATGGTATTCGTAGATATAGTAGCTTGATTCTTCGGTAAGCCACGAGTAACTCCGTTGCTTACCTTCCGTCTCTACCATCAGATCAGCTTGCTGTCACAAATTGTAATGTCAGCCATGCGAAATTTCTTATTTTTCCTTTTCAACCTTTTTCGGAAAATGGATTTAAATATAAAATATGTATCCATCTATCTGTTGTATACTAAGAAAGCGAGTTCGTTTAAAAGCTTACATAGATCTTTCTAAACTTCGAGCAACTAAAACACAATATTGTTACAGTGTACATAATATTGTTACATTACTATGATTTTCACGACATATTTTTTTTGGCCACCGAGCTAAAACTAAATTAAAACATTTTGTATAAAGTTAACTAACCGCATTTAGTTTTATATTATGCAGGACTGCACAATAAAACATGACGCCGGTTGTAAAACGGACCGACACCGGAGAATGCTCGAGGGAATAGTTCGTTTAATATTTTTAAAATCCCGCGATAAATATGGGAAAATGGATGTTGTTTTAAAAACAGGTTAACGTGTGACAGTATTTGACATTTTATAAATTGAGTCAATGTGTAGCATGGGATTAATGTATCTCCTACGTACGTAGTAAATGTCTATATTACTTGCACGGCATAGTATTTGTTAATAATTGTTATGTTGCCTCCGTGGGGTAACCTTTTTTCACCAAACTCCGCGAGGTTTAGCTTTGATTAGCTATTTATATTGACATAATATTATAGATAAATTTTAATTTTAATTTTTTTTTCGTAGTGGGAGGCCTCTTCTTCAAGAGGCCGCCTGGAGAGGTACACACTTTTGCCAGATATTCATCCGCCAAGCAGTATTGTGCAAACATTACTGTGTTTCGGTTTAAAGGGCATTGTTTCCAATGAAATTACTGGGCATATGAGACTTTAGAGCCGATGTCTCAGGGTGACGAGCGCAGTGTAATTCCGCGCAGAATTATGCAATGCAGAGTTCTGGATGGTGTTGTGAGTGTTATGGGCAGGCGTAGCGCTTACCACCAGGTGAACGACTTGCTCGTCTCGTCACTTATTAAAACAAAAATAAATAGATTTACCGGATTAGATTCCTAAGTTACGTATTGATAAATAATCATTCCGAAACTATCATAACTGACATCATGAAACAATCGTCGGAGGGGAATCCTTTACAAGATGCACTTTACTCTAGACCACTTTACTTTAGTGTGTTTTATATTTATTATAAAATAAACATAATTAAGTGGAGTATTTCCACAGAATAATAAAGTACTTACACACAATCTTTACACGTGACGCGCTATAAAAATGCAAAGAGAAAAATATAAAGCGAATATTTTGTTTCATTAAGTTTAAGCCGTGCACGCGACACTTAGCGGATTAAGTAACAAGTCACCACTTGACATTATGTAATTTAATTTACGGCATCCCTCAGCGAATGCACCGGAGACTAAACGGGCCACATTCTATCTTTAAGCCGCAGCCAATCCGAAGTTAATTGAAACTGAAATCCCCTAGCTTCAACTCGGTTTCTGACCACCCGCTAGGGGGCGCTTCTTTGAAAATTAGAGGTCCTAGGAAGTGAAATTGGAATTTCACTTCCACTAGAAACCATTCAATTAACTTACATTTTGCAGTTTAATGATGGGATCAAGTTAAGATCTTGATTTGGAGTTGAGTGAGTTTGTTTGAAGGTTAACTTAACTAATCTAGTTAAGTATAGTCATTAGTCAGTTTAGTCCAGTAGGTATTAATTTGTGTATACTTTTATATTAAGTATAATAGTGAGTAGTTAAGGCCTATGCACTCAGAGATAATGTAGCTCCGTGTAACTAAAACAATTTTAGAATGGGTTTATCACAGACTGACAAACTAACAAACAATCTAGTCAAGTTTATTGGGAGCTTTTTGAAAACACTTTTAAACTTTAAAAAGTATTTAATCAGAAAAGTGATATTCTATTATAACTAATTACAAATGAGAAGTCCGAACAGAGTTATATGCTCGAAACGACTGCTTAATAATAATCTTAGTACTAAAAAACATCGCACGACATCCCACGCGCTCACCGGAGGGCCGGAGACGGCCCAGACGCTACGATAGCATTCTAGTTAGGGCTGACTGTTATCAAGCGCCCAGGTGCGCGCATAACTCCTCCCTCATCAAGTGCGAAATTATCGGGTTCCGTTGAGATCTGGATCGGGTTCCGATGATTTCGCATAAACATATTTTTAAAACGATAAATGATAAAACTAATGAAACCTATGGCTACAAACACATATAACTAATGCTTTTTGTGTCAATTCCACTGAAATTCACTATTTCACTTTCACCATAATGCCCTTCACTATACACTTCACTTTCTTTTAATTTTAGAATACGCGAAAAATGTCTCATTTCTTCCAAATTGATGTTCTTGATATTGATTGAAGTTGAAGGAGGCGAATTAGTAGTTTTCAATTCAGGTAGGGCTATAATTGGCGTAACTTTGTATTGGAGATTTTCAGCAAACGTGCGTTGATATGATAATTTCAATTCATTCAGGTAAACTACACAATTTTCAGTAGTTGAGACAATATAAGTACCACATAGGGACTCCTTCATATTATCCTCCTCACATTTTTCTGCTATTATAGTCGGTTTTCGTGCAAATACAATCCAGCTGTCCAAACTGATCCGCTGGACCTTGATGTCTTCCACTTCGACGACATACGGTACGCAAGTAGTCAGATCTGTCTGAAACTCCAGAAGCTGTTCTGCAGAGGTCGGTGTTTTGAACTGTATTACGTTATCATCGGTACATAGGAACTTATCAGCATCAATTTTCTCGCATGGCTTTGTGACAGGCAGGTATTTAGAACTTTTCGCCAAAAGGTAAGGGAAGTCGGGAAATATTAAAATAGTTTTGTTAATCGAACCTTGAAAATTTGGTATAGAATAAATTTTAAAATAATTGTATATATTTTTGTCAGTCAACGGTATTTCTAAAATAAATGTTATCTGGCTTTCCTTTACATAAGCTTTTACTTTAATGATTCTCTCGAATTTTAACAAATTGCCTTCACTTACTTCATATATTAAATTATGGATCTGCTCTATGGATTTAAGAATATATAATAGCTCATTCGGGTTTATAATTGATTCATGTAGTACAGAGACCTTAGTAAATGCCAATGCTGTTTCTATCTCATTAAGCGTTATATAAGTAGTCCTAAATGTACTCATAAACGTGTCGAACATATTTAAAATATGTGTGAGATATAAGCAGTTATTTTCTTTATTATTTCCGGACTTTATAATTTCTTCAATTCTTTTCAATCTTTTATCTAATATTAAAATATTGTCATTTGAGGTTTCTGTACTATTAAAAAAGTTATCCAACATTTTAGTTACCAAAGTCATCTTCTTATCCAAATCGTTTTGCCTAGAGCCAATCTGTGAGATTTTTTTATCATAACGAATTGCATCCTCATAATCTAAGTTTCCTGAATTAACACTGCTCTCACTGATTGAATCCGATTGCAAAACTCAAGATAATTTTCTGTCTGTTTAATTTTTAAGCTTTCTAATTGTATAGCTATGCATTCTTCACTTCTTTGTTCGCCAAAATGTTGCATTAGTAATTCTTTAAATTGTGCTCAAGTTTCAATATCCTCCCTTTCACTTATCAAAGCTGCTGCTTCATCTATCAACCTACTTGTTATCGTATGCATAATGTACGCATTCTGCTCTTGATCACCATGATATTTAAGAATCAGATATTCACACTTCCTTAGAAATAAATTTAAGTGACGTTTATCTCCACCAAAAAGCGGGATAAGCTTCAGCATCTCATTAGGTATCAATTGAATAGTAGTCATTTTATAATAATAATTATAATTACTGCACTATTTAAAATAGTCAACTAATAAACTATTTCACTTTTAGTAAAAAACAAAAACTATTTAATTTTTAGTCAACAACAAAAACTATTTAATTTTTGTCAACTAAAAACTATTGTCACAATTGACATTAATTATAATAAAATAACTCATTTTATTTTTCAT
The DNA here is from genome assembly GCA_912999815.1 of Campaea margaritaria. NCBI lineage: Eukaryota > Metazoa > Arthropoda > Insecta > Lepidoptera > Geometridae > Campaea > Campaea margaritaria. The sequence goes on from OU538801.1 coordinate 7,415,884, forward strand.
TTATGTTTTAATAAAGTTAATTAATTTAAAACGGAATTTAATTGTTTCGCTAAAAGGTCAATTTATTTTAAACAAGCTTTACTTTAATTACTTTATAAATTCAATTGATTAATAAACTGAATTTAATTTATTTAGTTAAAACTAACACTTTTATAAAGTCAATTGATTTTAAATTGGCTTTAATTTATTTACTTAAAACTAACATTTTTATAAAGTCAATTGATTTTAAATTGGCTTTAATTTATTTACTTAAAACTAACACTTTTATAAAGTCAATTGATTTTAAATTGGCTTTAATTTATTTACTTAAAACTAACACTTTTACCTATTTTGAGGCAAAACCAGATAAGTTATAATGGACAAGGTTCGATTCCAACTATAACGAAATACGGGAAAGGATAGCGAAAAATTCACTCACCAGCCAATCACCATCATGGTCTCCTTATATCCTTGACGAATTTTTATTTGGTTCGTGTACCGCACACACGCCGAATATCCGCGAATTTAGCGTATTCTTCACACAGTTTTCGCGAAAGACGGCGCAGCAAACGCACGATACTACCGTCTGCGCCAGTCAAGTTTATTGGGAGCTTTTTGAAAACACTTTTAAACTTTAAAAAGTATTTAATCAGAAAAGTGATATTCTATTATAACTAATTACAAATGAGAAGTCCGAACAGAGTTATATGCTCGAAACGACTGCTTAATAATAATCTTAGTACTAAAAAACATCGCACGACATCCCACGCGCTCACCGGAGGGCCGGAGACGGCCCAGACGCTACGATAGCATTCTAGTTAGGGCTGACTGTTATCAAGCGCCCAGGTGCGCGCATAACTATCTTTCATCTCATAGTAATTGTGTACCGATTAGATATCAGATGAGATCTAATCTGAATATTTACCGATAACTCTGAATATCAAACATCGTTCCTACCTCGTTCCGGGAAAATCAGGTCCCACGAGAAGACTATCCTATCCTATATTACTAAATAATAAATGCCGAACATTGAATGTTTATACGTTTTGTTGTAGTTAGTACATGCCAAAACATCTTACATAAAAAAAAACAGAACAAAATGACACAATTTGTATTTATCAACAATTTTTTGTTGTACATTAAAATTTGTTAAAAATAGAGACTATTTTGGGTTTTTTAAGTCTGAGAAACCTAACGACCAAGCCAGTCCCCTGATGCTAAGCGCCGCCATCAGACATTACACCAGAAACTATGCCCTTGGGGTGCGGGCCGGGTAACCTCCACGAGCGCCCGGCTGTTGTTCGTCCCTCTTGATGCGTTGCATCCGGAGGGAAGGGCAGCAGCTGGGACGGTGCACCCTGGGGTTCGGTCAGCAATTCTCCTAGGGGAATTGGTGGCAAATAACCTGGCGAGAAGAGGTCCTTCGCGTGTCCCTCTGATCAGCAGAGGGCACAGCGAGGGACCAATAACGGGGACTTTTGGGCCGCGGATCGGGGGTCCAACGCCCAAGTTAGAAGTCCCGAGGTGAGGTGCGGCCCGTGTGTTCCGGGACGCACCCAGCGGAGAAAGAGGCCCAAGCCTCACGTGGCGATCCCGAAAGGGCGCCCGCAGAGGTGGTCGCGGAAGCGTACCCGTGACCACCTCCATAATGCGGAGAGGAGAACACCCCGGGGTTTTAGTGGATAAGCCCCGTCAGACCGCGTTCTAGCGGGGGAGTCCCACATAACCCCCCCCCCCCCCAGGGCCGGGTGGTATGCCTAATGCATTTCCCCGGGTAAAAAAAAAAAAGAAACTATGCCCTTATTTTTCATTATTTTCTAAAATACGCAATATCGATCAACGAAAATACACACAATACAACATCGTTTTTTAATAATTTTTTAATGTGCATAAAAAGTTTTTTTATATCCCTTGCCAATATTAACACTAATATTATAATATGTTAAATGCGAAATTTTCTATGTGTGTGTTGGTTCCCTCTTTACGCCACAACGGCTCAACGGATTTTGATGTAATTTGGCATACCTTTAAGTCTTGGAATAAAACATAGGAGACTTTTTATGACATCAAAGGGATATTAGCCTATGCGGGTAACACCGCAAACGCTGCAAGTTTATTATATAGTTTCGCACCTTCGTTTGCATCAAAGATTGTATTGTAAACAAGTGACCTGTGGGGCATAGCTATTAAAGCATAAAGCTAGTTATCGGTATTACGAGGCGACGGGGATAGCAATCGAAACTAATTTACAGGATAGTCCAACTCTATCCAAACTTGGATGTTAGCGGCAACAATCTATTGGGCCGGTTAATGCAGTTGGAACTAGCCAAATTCACTTTTCCAAATAAACTTTGTAAATAGCACTTAGCGTTAGCCACAAAACCAAGTTATACTATTCTAAGTTGGCTTTTATAGGCAGGCTTGGCGCTTATCATCAGGTGAACGACTAGTTTATTTTATTTGACTGAATGACGAGACGTGCAGGTCTGTCACCTGATGGTAAGCGCTACGCCTGCTCATAAGAGTTGCAGTGCCACCCCCACACGGTACTACACTTACCGCTAATAAAAGTAACTTACAACATAATTGTCAATCCCCAGTATTGTCAAAATTAAGAAACGTCATCATTACGAATGCTATCGAAACGCAAAAGGGTAAAAAGCCACGAAAATATCTTTGCACTTTGTATAAAAGGGTAACAATCTCATTATATTCGCATTTCCGACGAAACATGAGATAGGGTGACCAGCTTCGTGTTCCGGAAGTCTCTGATTTCGGAAGTCTCGATGATTTTACTTTTATAAATGTTTCAGAGTGAATTTCGAGAGGTTCAACTTGGCCTCGAAATGTGATGCGATTGTAACACTAATTGATATATTAAGTTTTGTTCTAATTCTATGGTGTTTCAATACAGAGTTTATCCATTTTCTATTGTACATCTACTATTTAAAGAATTAAGAAGTCCCGACATTTAAGACCAATAAAGCATACAGCAAATCTTTCACGCAAAAACTACTGAACGGATTCGAATGAAATTTGGAACACAGATAGCTTCTAAACAGGATTGAGTATTAGGGTACTTTTTATCCCGATAGTATGTTCCCGTGGGACAAAACGGGAACTATCCGGGTGAAACCGCGGGGCGCAGCTAGTAATAAATATGGGCAGCCGGATCCAACTCGACAAATACCTATACTTGCATTTTTTAAAATTTTAAGATTTGTATTTTTTTTATTTTGTCATAACGTATGACATTAAAGACCAATAATTGGACGCCCTACTAGTTAATATTTACCTTTCTACGCTCTGTGACCTTTATAAAGTACGCAAACAACATTGAATAAGGTTCTTTTGATCTGTATTTATTTGGAATGTACATTAGAGTGAATTAAGTTGTTGTTTCCTGTCCAGGATTTTAATGTTAAACACCTTAGGTGAAACACCTTAGGTGAAACACCTTAGAATTGAGAGCTGTGGTTTTTCGAAAACCAGTGCTTTTAAATATTGAAGTTCATTGTCATCACCATTATCAACCCATATCGACCACATGCTGGGCACGAGTCTCCCCTAACTTTCGAGAGGAGGTATAGACTGTAATCTTCCAAGGGGGCCCGGTCCGTATATATCTATCTATCATCATCATCATCATCATCAACCCATAACGTCCCACTGCTGGGCACGGGTCTCTCCTCACTTTCGTGAGGAGGGTAAGGCCATAATCCACCACGGGGGCCCAGTCCGGATTGGTGGATAACATACCTACCTCCGAAATAATTCTCGGGTAGGCATGTGGGTTTCCTCACGATGTTTTCCTTCACCGAAAAGCGAGTGATAATTAGGTACATATGTTTTACAGAAACACATTGGTACGTGCCTATACTGGGATTTGAACTCACGACCTTCTGATTGGATTGATCAGCCTTATATAAATATGACTCCCTATTTCCCTTGGTCACGACATCACGCGTGAACGCCTGGTTCGATTTCGCTTATTCTTTTTTTTGTGTATGTTATTATCAGGAGAAAGTTCTTAAATAAAGTATTCAATAAATAAATAAACCGCGGGGCGCGAAGTGAAAGTTATTGTTCTGTCTTCCACCTACGAATTTCGGCTATTAGCTACTATTTATATTATATCTCTCACTTCCCCGAATCGAACAATTAAACGTTATTCGGAAGACACTTTCACGCAGAAATCTTTCCAGTAATATGTACTCAACCTTAATCTTTTTAATTTGGCTGAATTCTTTCGTCAAATGAAACGTTATTAAAAACTCTTAATAAATCCTATCGCTGTAAAAGTAGACGAAAGACCTACCTATTTCAAGTGTACTATCGGATAAATCCGGCTTCGGCTCTCTTCTGTTCAAGGATTTCTGAAGAGGCGTCTTTGATTTTCGTTTTTATCAGAAAACCGGGCAAAATCCGGAGGGTTTTGTATCCTTAGTTAAAGTTACGTTTTAAAATGAATCTGAGGCTGAAGTAGGTACTCTAAAGAATTATTAGGGAATTATTTTCTTTGCTCTCCTAAAATTAAAAAGATATTTACACTTCAAAAAGAAAAGGCCTGTTTTTAAGAACACTAACATTTTTGACATAAAAATAAGCTACAAAATATAATAATATTATTGATGATTCAAATATCGTGATATTATCATCAATAGAATTATCTCAGTAATTTACGTTGAGCTCGTAATGTGCAGGTGTCTTTAGTATGCAAAACCGAAACAAAATAATAGGTTAAAAAACTAAAAACAGTACGCTTTAGAAATAAACCGAACTAAAAAGTAGAAAAATAATGTTTTTAAATCTGTCAATATTATCGCGATACCGTAAATTAAACGAGAAAAACACCACTGGGTGTTTTTCTACCAACTGACTCAAACAATGTGAACAAATTTAAAAAGCTAGCTACCTTCTTGGTGTCAATTTGACTCAGTGAATCACATCACGAGTGTGATTTCCCCTGAGGTGCAATATTCCACTTAGAAGCCCTGTATCATGATTGCTAGAGTATTACAGTACGGTTTCAATAACTTATCCAGATTTTTAATAACCTAATGCGGAAGATAGGGGATTTGAGGAGAATGTGAAATTTTTCAATTTACAAATCATTTCCAGAGATGGCTGCTCTGATTCCACGTCCTCAATTCATGTCGAGTTGCCTGATATAATAGACTGAATATTTCAAAACAGTAAGGAGGTACATTGCTCTAAATTTTCCTTTTGTTGCTATTTTACTCGTGAGCCAGCCCATGCTCGTGACCATGTTTATCACCTTCGACCACATAATCGCTAACCATGTGAGATGCCACATTATTTTTAGATATTTATAGGTACTTACCTATAAATATTTAAAAAGAATCGTATAGATCGACGGGTTACAATCAAAGTTAATGATTATTTTTTATGTATTTTTTCTGAGTCTGGGTGTTTGTAGGACCATGGTTCTCGTAATTCCTGGTTTCCTAGATTCAGGGAACCCTAGTTAGGAGTCAGCATCTATGTGATCGTGACCCGTAATTTATTTTATTTTATTTATTATGGTAAGTATGGTTAACCTAGGTACATTGTAAGCTTTTGAATACTATCTCCCAATCGGTATAGAAGCCAAGAAAGAGCCGTAATATTTATTAAAAACATGAGCCTCTTTTGAAGGCATTTATTAATAATAGTGGGTAGCCTCTTTGAAAAATATATTTATAAACGATAAAGCAATTACCCGTACTTATTATGAGTGCTTTCTTAGAAATAGAGCAGACATTTCCCGGCAAAACTTCGGGAAAAATATAAAGCGAGGTGGCACATTGGACTGGCATTGGAGGGATTACGGTGAAAATAATTTTAGTTCATGTTAAAAGGATGGGATAAAACTTGAAGGTGCAAAATAAAGTTTATTGGAAAAAGATTGATATTGCTCTTGGAGTCGGTAAAAGGCCGAATTGAGAAGTAGAAATAAGATATTGACAAAACTAAATTTCAACCACCTAGTTGTAAACGCCGTCGAACTATTTAGAGAGAGGATTTGTTATAGTTTTAGGCATCAGAAGGATAGTCTCGAAAGGTTCTTTTGAAAAGGCGTATGTTTAACACAGACTGACATTTTAGTTGATATTGTATTGTTGGTGTGTTTAAATTGTACCGCTTTAGAGACCTATTCACTCGTGCCCTGAAGACTTCCAGATTGTAAACATCAGGAAACAGGCTCAGGCAAGGATTTTAGAATAGGTTTCCCTTTCAAAACCAAACCCGCAGTTTACGATTCCCTCAATCAACTTATTCGAAATCGATGCAAACTGAATTCCTAATAAATTCCTAAATACTTTGATCGGTTTGATATTAATGTCTTCTTCTATACCGCTTTGAAGTGGTCAGAATAACGTCAGCTAGACTTGTTGACGGACTTTAGAACAGATTCGAGGACGAACAGGAAAAGCGGTTTAATTTAGACCGTCCAAAGTTGTAAGAGGATTTCGGAACAAAACCGTCCCGAGTTGGAATAATGTTGTATGGGGTTGTAGAGCTGCGGTAAAGTATTTTTGCCGGAAAGAATTATACGATTTTGCGAAACGTTATCGCCAGCAAACATTGGAAACATCGTCGATTGTTGTTCTAAAAATACTTGAAAACAACAGTTTTAGCTTCTTGTTTTGTTGGCTTTGACTTCAATCTGATTTTATCCAACGCTTGATCTGTGAATAATTTTGTTAAATATAGCACAGTATATTTAGTGAGTTTGAATCTTGTGGGTAGTAATTAATAATGTTTAAAATTGTTGTCATTATTTTGTCATGATTTTCTTTGAAAAAAATTTTTTGATATTATTATATAATTTGGGTGCAAATATCGGCCATTTTATCTATATATATTAAAATGTTATGTTGGTTTGTGAACGCTTCAAAAACTCAAAAAGTTCTGCACCGATGGAGCTGAAATTTTAGCACGATATATAATCCGCATCAAGGATTGTTTTTATCAATTTTTTTCATTAGTGACATATCAGCGAATGTGCCACAGCGAAGCGTGGAAGGGTACAGCTACTTTTTTATACTTTTTATATACGAAGTGTCACTTTAACAATTAAGACGAATATAATGACTACTCCTAAGTTAAAATCCATCAAGCCGTTGGGTCTGCAGAGCGTGCCATTGAAATATAGATCGGTACACACATACATAGATACATACACTTGAAAATATAACGCCCTTTTCTTGCGTAATTGGGTAAAAAAGAAACGCAAGAATAAAAACATTTTGTCACAAAAGCATCGCCTTCAAATATAGGGTAAGAAACATTGCATTTCGTAACGCTTTTAAGGAAATTAAAATGTAACAATTTACAAGGCTTCGCTATGGAATATTTTTAGTATTTTATTTTCCTTCTTGTAACTTTAGATGTACAGAACAAAATTGAGTCCATTCGGAATGTATTGGATAGTCTATGGGTTTAAAACAAAAGTTTAACAGAATAGATGAAGTCAATTTAAAAGTATTGGTTTGTGTGTTGGTTTGTTTATTAATCAAGAAGTTCCGGAACAAAAGCTGATAAATCCATTTTGAAACCGATTTTTTCTCGTAGTTATATTTCTTATACCTACGAGTACATAACGTACTCAGATTACAGCAAATCTTGTTAAAGCCGTACTCAAAAAGGCTCTATCCTACTAATATTATAAATGTGAAAGTTTGTGAGTATGGATGGATAGATGTTTGTTCCTCTTTCACGCAAAAACTACTGAACGGATTCAAATGAAATTTGGAACATAGATAGCTTCTAACCAGGTTTGAGTAATAGGGTACTTTTTATCCCGATGGCATGTTCCCGTGGGACAAAACGGGAACTATCCGTGTGAAACCGTGGGGCGCAGCTAGTAATAAATATGGGCAGCCGGATCCAACTCGACAAATACCTATACTGGCATTTGTAAAGTTTTAAGATTTGTATTTTTTTTATTTTGTCATAACGTAGGTAGCATAGCATAGGTAGCGTGGCAAGGTCCAGGCTACCGATGGTTAGGGCTGCAGAGATAGGAACCTTCTAAATTTATTATAATTATTAATACCAAAGGCCCTTACTACCCCATTCGACAAACAAATAACACAACAAACACAAAAATACACCCACAAACTCTACCAAAATTTGATACTAAATATCGTTTTCAGTTACTTATCTGTTACACAACGTAACATTTGAACATACATATTACATACTGTGACGTAACTATATTTTTAACACGCTTTTATTATTATTAGCTTGGGTTGTATCTAACTATGTATGTATGTATGTATGTATGTAACGGAATCTTTGAACTTCATTTTCACCAGTTTCCAGAAGTCTGATTAATTTGAAACTTTGCATACGTATCAAGGACCAATGACAATGTAATAATTTGATAACAGTTTCCCATTATCCTTATTGGGACCGCCAGGATTAATAAATTCTGTTTATAGATCCTCTGTAGTAGAGTAAGAGAGACAGAGCGAGAGCGCGATCTGTATCTGATGAGATTGCGAAATAATTTGTGAGAAATTTCAATACCAAATGTCAACAAATAACTAATTGATAAATCGAACTAAAGAATGAAAAATAAATAATAGTTTAAAAAAAAACTAAAAAACACGCTTTTATAGCTAACCGAACTAAAAATTAGAAAATAATTTTTAATTTCAGAGAGTTTATAATACAGTAGTAGAAGATCGAACAATCAATCAGAATTTATCGCCTCAAAATAAAATTATAATAAAGTTTAAGTTATTAACAAAAGAATTCAATTCAGAGTAAAAAGCGTGGGGTGCATTTTACTACTTTTCATAACTCTCCTCTCATAGATAGTTGCCAATAGAATAGTTGTTACATTTACTTTATCAAGCACCCCACGCTGTTTACTCTGAATTGAATTCTTTTGTTAATAACTTAAACTTTATTATAATTTTATTTTGAGGCGATAAATTCTGATTGATTGTTCGATCTTCTACTACTGTATTATAAACTCTCTGAAATTAAAAATTATTTTCTAATTTTTAGTTCGGTTAGCTATAAAAGCGTGTTTTTTTAGTTTTTTTTTTAAACTAATATTTATTTTTTTCAAGACCTAACCAACGTACATGTGGAAACTGAACAATAAGAGACGGGGATAAATTTAGCAGGTATCAAATCAAAAGTTCTATATAAGTACTTAATACTACCGATATTTCTTTCTCCGGCACGGAAAGCGTACGAAACTGTCATCAGCAGATGCAACATTAATAGGACTACGAGATGGAATGTCCTCCCGGCCTCGTTCCGAGTTTAATAAGAAAACTTTTGTTCGATTGACGAACTTCGTCAACGGGAAAAAATTACTTCTCTGCAGACACCTGGGTTGCGGAATGAAAATTAACCTATAGGTCTCTCGCCTAACTAGTATAAGAGTTGGGAAAATTTAAATATTGGTTGTGGTTCTACACGATTCAACAATTTACGTTAGAGACGGGATTTTACCATGTGTTTTTGTATGTTTTCCATTATATGTTAAACTCAGAGAAATTGTATTCATAATTTATTTTTGCGTTTTTTAATTTCAGCGCAAATCTATTAACTTTTTAATTACTTTTATACACTCCGGGTTATTTCCCGTTAGGATATGATGGGGTAAGATTACATCTTTCACATGCTACGATCCTGACACACCTCTTTCGATTCTTCCACTTTCATAAGTATATACATGCTCGCCGGTTATAGCTACTTTTGAGTTGGCCTTTCTTTAGTACGTCATCGATTTGATTGAGGTACCTTCGCCTTCGTGGCTGGCCAACTCATAGTAGATCCATACATTGTTTTTACAATCTTCCTTCATCCATCCTCTCTAGTCACCCAAATTAGTTATTAGATCTTGATCTTTCGGCACTATTACCATCGTCATGGTCATAGATCAACTAATTACCCAATTTCTATAATTAATTCTTGTCATTGATTATACCGTTTACTTTTTCCCATTTATACTCGGTAGGTAATATTAGAAGCCAAGTCGCGTTCCCGTCTGTACTGGCACCTTTACAGATAGAGCTGCGATTGGCAGACTAATTGATTTCTACTCGGAAGCAGTCAGGTCTCGGGTTCTAGCTGCGAAATGCTGCATTGGTGAAATTGGGATTTCATACTGGGAAATCTAGGCAATCAAGGAAATTAAGGAAAATGCGCTGACTTTTTAAAAGTACCATCCAGACAGCTCTCCGCGGGTTAGACAAAGAAACATATTACTCGATGTGAAAACATTTAATTTGTAATAACTAAACTTTATTATAATTGTATAAATACAGTCATTTTAATATTTATAATACACGGAGTTTTTCGATGTTTAATGCAGTTACTAATGTACACTTATTTGTAGGTAGTAAAATTAATGAAATGCGGGATGGTATGCCAAGTTTACCTTAAATATTCGAACAGTTTTTTTTAATGTTATGTAACGAAACTGGTCATGAGCGCCACGTCAAGTAGCCGAATGGAATATCATAATTTATATCAATTAATTATTTTAATATTTTTTCGTTACTTCGCATAACTTCAATTTGCTAATATGAAATTTAGTAGACCTTTTTGTGCGGCGCTGTCAATTTGATACTATTTGTATGAAAAAGGCTTCGAATGATGCGGCACGCCGCACCTCTTCGGTGTGGCTTTGCGTTTAGATTTCTTCAATATACAATTATTATGTAATAAAATAAACGAAATAACGACTAGTGCACTTATATTAATTGGTAGAAATCACTAACTTACAAAACAAATTAATTATTTCTTAAATAGGTATATTCATTTGAATGTATCAATAGCAAAAATCAGACTTGTAGAGAAAGAGTAAAAAATGTAATAAAAATACATCAATAAATCGAATGGCACAAGTAGGTTCCGATTAAAAAAAACTACTATAAACTAATTAAAATGACTTAATTGATTACTTGAACACAATCTTAGTAAACGATATTGAATTATTGTCAAATTAAATATGTATTTCTACAAAGCTACTTAGACTACAAATATAAATACTTCGATATGAATAAACTTAAAATACTTCAATTTAAGTAAAGGTATTTAAAAATTAATATTTACAGTCTCAAATAATTAAGATCTTGAAATTTAATCACATGACTTAAATTATTTATTAGCATACGAACTAAGCTCACGTCACTCAAATTAAATTGTACAACTCCAGAGAATCAATATACCTATATCAATATTTATAAAGATGTAATGTTAAGTACATACAGAAACCACAATAGCTATTTGGCTGGCCCCGTAAGGATGAATGTTACATAAATTTTAATAAATCTAAGCATAGAAGATAACATAGTAATTCCTATAGAGTGTAGAGAAGAAACGTGAGCAAGGTTCAAAGAAATGGTGCTAATAATAATCATAATTGGTTCCTAAACATCGATTCACATATTTTATTACTTACAGGTCGAACAGCGCAATATAAAGCGCTAAATATATTTTACTAAACATTTAAATGTAAGTCAATTAGTAACTCTTAGTGGCTTAAGCATACACGCTTATTATAATAGGAATCTCGACACCAAGCTTAGCAACTTGAATAATCTCAATTATATTCTGAACATCCAATACTTATTTATCCCATTTTGCACCACTTTCAACCATATTGTAGCAAAATTTGTAATTTTTCTACATGTTCATAGTTGCCGCTGTTTAAACTTTCAATGTTATGACAACTAAAATAATCAGCTTCATTATTATTATAGGTCTTTTTATTTTACCTAATTTTCTCTAAACGCTTGAGCAAATATTTCGTTTAGCAACTGTTGGTATTCTTCGGCGCTATATAAGTAATCTTCATCGTCTATTAAACTCGTCGAATTGAATCTGTAATCATTTAAATATTATAATTTCAATTGATCATGCACTTAACTATAACAACATTTGAAAGAGTGGACCAAAGTCACTACCTTGGGGCATCCCTTTTCCTGCGTATGCTGACACTCGAAGTTGCTTCAATGCAAAGCACTGCGAAGTGATTGTTACAAGAATACCTGTAAAATAAAGCAAAGAATACCATATAAATTTATTACAATAGCATTTTATTGAGCTTATTACAAAAGTAAGTGTTGAATTAAGTGATGCGTTTGATTTCATGAGATTAAATTTTATTACCTTTCTTGCGAGAGAATTTTGTGTGAAAAGAGAGAAGCAGCCATTCCCTTTCTGAGTGGATCGTTGTTTTGCCATTCGTCGCAGAAGGTGTCTAAAGCTCTTTCACCGCTTGCATGCGATCCATGCCAAATTATTTTCTGTGGCCTGATGAAAAACGTTACATTAACTGCTTTTTCTGGTCAAAAATCTTAAGTTTTTGCATACATCTCATTGTTTTTACTCACCAACTTGAATCAGTAAGAATATTCTTGCCATTGAAGCTGTAGATTCTTGGAGTACCAGGCATAACTCCTCCACTACCATCGAACATATCGGAGAATGCCTTAAACAGAACGTCTCCATGAAGGTTCACTACTGGGAGGTGACGGTCTGCAAAGCGTACTGTTGAGTCTAGATTTTGTATTCTGTAACAGAATGAAAGAGAAAAGTTACAAGATGTTCTTTTTCCACCAAGCGTTAGCGCAGGCCGTAGCTGTGGCTGATTTTAAATAAACCACTTGCGTTGGGCCTTTATCTCTCCTGGTGTTAAAACAACGTCGTGGAAAGCGGTGAACACCCTGAATTTAGAATGAGACTGCCTCTCAAGGACCGCTTAAGCTTTTCTTTGGTCTTTCTTATGGTTACTTTATTACCTGCTAGTGAGCAAAGCTCTGAAGGTCCCCCTGAGGCCGGACCGCCTTGCTTGTCTGTAGCAAGAGTAATCAGCTCTGCGAACTCCATGCATGTTGCCGGACAGTGGCTCGTTTAAGGCTGCTAGACGAAGCTGCAAATTTATAATTTTTTTGAAGAATTTGTTTCATTATTCATTTCTTTTATCATCCATCATCAACCCATATCGTCCCACTGCTCAGCATGGCTCTCCCCTCACTTTCGTAAGGAGGTTTAGGCCATAATCCACTACGGTGGCCAGATCCGGATTGGTAGATCACCTAACTACCTTCAAAATAATTCTCGGGTAAGTATTTTTCTGTACTGTGTTTATTTTTGTTTCTCGTGTACAATAAAGAGATTTCTATTCTATTCTATTCTATGTGGGTTTCCTCACGATGTTTTCCTAGATGAGGTATTACGAGATAAACCTATTTTACAGCGTTATTCTTTACAAGTCCAACCCTTTGACATTAAAGATAGATAAACTTAAAATAATAAATGTTTAAAACCAAATTAATTTATAATTTCAAGGTATCTTGTTAGAAAACTCAGAAACTTTATAGAATAGTTCCAGTTTAAAATCAATGTTGTACGGACAACGAATATATAGAATAGAATAGAATAGAAAAACTCTTTATTGTACACCAGAAACAAAAATAAACACAGTACAGAAGAATTACAATAGGTAAACAAGGGTAGTACAATACATACGTGTAAGGGTAATACATTTATGAAATAGAAGGTTTGTGAAAGTTCCTAATAGAGCCTAATGGATTATTTCAAGTTATGGAGTATAAACCCCTAGTCTCTAGTCTTTGTTACTAGCCCCCTATATCTTGTGTGTAAAGTTAAATAGCTAAAAGTATATTAGATGTACTTACACTAGGCCCTGCAGTTATGGCAGGCGAATTTTCAACCAGGTTGGAAATAGGCGCGACATGAACAAGACTGGCGGCTGGCATCGGCGGAGTAGCTGGCAGCGGCGTTGGCGCTGGCACTGAATGGGTGACTAAAGAACCCAGCTATAGAAAATAATGAATTAGACGTAGTGACGGCACTTCACATGGCGTAGCGTGTATTTGGAAAATAAAAGAGGATGTAGCTATGCAAATAAATAGCTAAGCCTCTTTTCTTCTTGCTGAACACGGCCAAAGGTGCTGCTAACACAATAGAACAATCAAAAGACATTATCAAAATACCAAGGCTTAAAACTGTTACCACTGTATTGAGTGGAGGTAGAAAATTATTGCATGTTTGGGTCTGTGAGTCCCTATTAAACCATTTGTATAAGATACCCAATCTGCGGCTACCCTCGATAAAGTTTCACTATCAATGGGTTCATAGTCTTGAACCAATTCGTACTTAGATAATAAAACATAACCCACATTCAATAAATTGCGCAACTATTTTACAAGGCGCTAACAAAGGAATTGCTGCTTAGCACATGAATGTTATCGTGAGTGTCATCATAAACACAAAATGAAAGGAAGGAATACTTCCAAAGTTATCCATATATTTTCATAATAATGTGAAGATAAAAGTGGAACGTTCTTTAACGCCTGTGAGAGAACAGTAAAATGCGCTGCAGTAGGAAATGATGGTCCGATATTAAAAGAAGAACAAAAAATATGTGGCTTACCGATACATACTGCCATCCAGAGTTAACTTTGACGAGTAAAGCTTGTTCTTCTACGATATAAGCCAGAGCGCCCACTGGGCTGCCCGATGCTAACTGTAAAACATAATATAAACCCATTGACAAAGGAATAGAGAAAACGAAAAAATTAATTGTACGTTTCATGAAATAAATCTAAGCTTCTCTAGTAAGATATAAAAATACCTTCAACATTTCTTCAGTAGTTTGGAATACAGCCGCCCCAGGTACCGTTGATTTGGCAGCACTGGAATCTTCCGAATGTTCAGTGTGTGCGTGTACGTGTGATGGTGGCCCTATAAATATATATGTGAAATCATATCCAAAAATTTAAATTAAATATATTGAAACAGCGCAGTCACCCAAAGGTATTGGTCAACATAGCTATTAAAAATGTATTAATTAACTCAATGTAAAAAAAACGGAATTTAAAATAATATTTTTTAAATAATGTTTAATTTTATTCAAACTTTATTATGCCATGTTATGTCTTATGCCATTATGTCTTTGCCACATTATGGCAGAGACAGAGAACAGTGCATTTCCTCGGTATTAAAAATACCCTAAATTAAAAAATACTTTTCATATAATTAAAATTAATTTAAAGCGTCATAGAAGTGCAACTTACTTGGTATTATATTTATTCGTGAACATAACATACCTTCAATGCATGTGAGATTTCTTATAAAAAAAATAAAAATATTAGCAGCGACTTGCCTTTACTTAGGTAGAACTTTCCCTACAGCGAATAACAACAGAATCAGACACACCCACTTTGACAGGTCTCAATAATAAAAAAAATACCTACACAACATTTTCAAGTGCCAAGGCAAAGAGAAAAAAAAACATCCTAAACTCTTACCGTGTCTCTCTCGTTCCCTGTCTTTAAGATCTTTCAGCTCCCTCAGAGCTTTGAGCTCGTCAAGAGGGCTTTTTGCGACTGTCATTTGGCAGCGTGAAAAAAATAAGTACAGAATTACCAACATGGCTTTTAGTGACAAAGGCAATGACGTAACACCATTACAGCCTTATTAAAGGAACGGTTTTCGCATAAAAGCGCTGTTTCTTACGACCACTATAGAACAGCTGTATTATCTTCGCATTTTTTTAAAGAAATATTAATTATGCAGCTATTTTGGAAATACAATCAATATTTCGTCGTCAATTTACATGGTTTGAATTGCTTTTATGTTGCCAGTATTTATGCGCCATGCTTCTTAAAGAATAATCGAAAATAGAATAACATGCAGTTTTTATGCATCTGCGTTGAAAAGTTGATAACTATTGTGATATGATAATTGTTATGTGTATTTCGAATCCGATAATACGAAAACATGTAATGTGTTTATTCTTTACATTATCACATTGCGAATATATCAATTCACATATCGCGTCAGTGTGAAATCGGTATATTATTGTCAGAGTTATGCCCGAACCAAATAAATTTCTTATCGGATAAACCATACTTTTCTAGACAAGCATTTAGTAAATGTAATTTATCTGTTCAAACACCATCAATCTATGCAATTTGATACATTCTTAGCAATTTAATGATTGACCAAAGAAGATGAAAGATCAATGGAGGAATTAATGCTAGAATCACCTTCTTGGTGATGAAATGGATTGGATGATGATAAAAAATGATCTTACCAGGTCTACTCGGCCTGAACTTAGTACTGCCATGAACTAGATGCTCATCATAATGGCTAACTCCCGGTTCCCCTTTAGGTCCCACTATAGAGACCCCTGGGGGGCCAGGGGGTCCTGGAGGCCCGGGGGGTCCAGGTAGATATTGAACCGCGTCGGAGTCGCTAGGTGGCCCTGGTGGTCCCGCCGGTCCTTGGGGACCTTGCAAACCGGGGATCCCGTCGAAACCCCTGTCCCCTTTGTCTCCTTTGAACTAGGGAACAGAAATTAAAAAGTAAATTATCAATACTTTGTAATTCTTCCTTAATTTTAATAGGCACAGTCTTAATTTTTTTTTTTGAATTCTTACCTAAATTAAAAGTAGCATACAAGTAATTCATAACAAAATAAGCGCATAATGCTCAACAATACTGCGCACTACAATATTGTACTGCGCAGTACTTAGAATATTGTAGTTGAACAGGGCTTAGTTGATTTTCTATGAATATAATCCATAGTCATTAAACCTTGCGGTAAACAGGACTTAAACACGAATCTCTAGTAATTTTAATCCAGCAAAGAGTAAAGTTGCGCTTGTGTGGGTTGCGAAATCTTTTACTTTATGAAATCTCAGACGAGAAAGTTTGTTTTATGAAGGGATTCCCTTTGGACGTTCCGCTATAAAAACCCTGGACATAAGGGTTAAAATGTTGGAAACTACCATACCCTTTACTTACAAACTTTAAAGTTGTACGAAGCTGAGTAAGAAGGTAGAGATATTTCTTTTCTTAGTAGATAACGTTCGTTAACAAAGTAACCGCAACAAGGTAAGTTATTTAAATTAGTACCTCTTTCTATTTTGAATCTCAATTTTAAGAAAGCGATTTTGTTATTTGAGGCACTAAACTACATATTATGTGTAAATTTCATGTCTCTGTCATTAAGCGATTAAGTTTCAAGATAGACATGCATATACAGTGTTGCCGGAACAATAGAGTTTTATAAAAATAAATGTAACTCTGTCACTAGAAATTAAAGTAATTATAACTAGGACGATGGCGCAGCTATTTTAAATGAGTCTTTCTTAGCCTCCAATACTGAAACTTTTCTCTGTCCTGCGTAACTTTTTACACTGGAAATATAACAGGGTGATACAGGGTGATAAAATATCTGCTAGAAGATAAGTAAAAATATCTATTAAGCCGATAAAATATCTACTTATAATGATAACGCTGCAGAATATTGCACCTCTATATGCATTACAGGAAAATAATTTGGCGAAATCTATTATTGTTTTATTACCTGACTAAAGTATTAGAATACATAATACTCGTAATTATTACGATGGAATATTCGACAAATTATTAAACTTATAAAAGCTATATATATATATATATATATATATATATAGGAATGCAGAATAATCTGATAAAAATATGATTTAATTCTAATAATTCTGAGCGATAAGACCGCCCATTGTGACACTAATTGTAAAATTTGTTTTGTTCTAGTTTTAAGTTTTCTTTGTTTTGTGGTGTTTCAATAAAGAGTTTATCTATCTATCTATCTATCTTTAATTATTAGTACGTAGTTATCAGTTCTTGATTAGGTACTACTCGTATAATCCGATAAAACGTTGTAAAGAAAGAAATCACTAGCGCTACACGTAATTGACGAATGACGGACCGTATAGCGTTCGGCATAAGTAGATAAATGTATATTGTAGTAAAGTAGTTCGCGCCCCGGCCTCGTCGCATCAGGTTGCGTGTCTATAGTGTAGTGTGTGAAAAAATGTATTTATATTTGGCAGCAGTTGCGATCGCACTTTTCTACTGGTACGGGACAAAATCGTACAGTTACTGGAAGAAAAAAGGCATCAAACATGACGACCCACTTCCCTTCCTCGGTACCAATATCAAGCAATTCTTCCAGAAAGCCAGCATATGTACAATGGCCACCGAAATGTACGAAAAATACCCAAACGAAAAGGTCGTAGGCTTTTACAGAGGCACCAGCTCTGAATTGGTTATTAGAGACCCGGATATAATAAAGAGGATTCTTGTCACGGACTTCCAATATTTCTATGCGAGGGGACTTAATCCGCACAAAACTGTTATAGAGCCATTGTTGAAAAATTTGTTTTTCGCGGACGGAGACTTATGGAAGCTTATCCGTCAAAGATTCACTCCGGCCTTCAGCACTGGGAAACTGAAAGCTATGTTTCCTCTTATCACGGAGCGGGCAGAAAAATTACAAATAATAACAGAAGACGTAACTAAACGAGAACATTACGATGTTCGAGAACTGATGGCGAGATACACCACTGATTTCATCGGAGCATGCGGCTTCGGTATCAAAATGGAATCACTGAATGACGAGAACTCCGAATTCAGAAGATTAGGTAAAAGAATATTTGAAAGGAGTATCCGGGATGCCATTTCGGGTGCCTTAAAATTTATATTCCCGGAACTATGTAAGAACATGACTTTCTTAACGCCAGAATTGGAAACAACGATGCATCAGTTGGTGCAAAGCGTGATCAAAGAAAGGGACTATAAGCCTTCCGGAAGAAACGATTTTATTGACTTGCTTTTGGAGCTGAAGCAAAAAGGCAAAATTATCGGTGAATCTATTGAGATGAAAAACCCTGATGGTGCTCCTAAAGTTGTCGAAATGGAACTGAGCGATATGATAATGACTGCTCAAGTGTTTGTGTTTTTCGGAGCTGGGTTTGAAACGTCATCGACTGCATCAAGTTACACTTTGCACCAACTAGCGTTCAACCCCGAATGCCAAGAGAAAGTACAGAAGGAAATAGACACAGTACTAGCTCGCCACAATGGAAAATTAACCTACGATGCAGTACAAGAAATGAACTACTTGGAGATGGCCTTTTATGAATCCATGAGAATGTATCCCTCAGTCGGTTATTTGATAAGGATGTGTACGGTACCGGAGTATACTATACCGGAGATCAATCTGACTATCAATGAGGGGGTGAAAGTGATTATACCGATTCAGGCGATTCACAGGGATCCCAAATACTTTCGGGATCCGGAAAAGTTTGATCCTGAAAGATTCAGTGATGGCGCAGCGAAGGAGAACATTAGAAATTACGTGTTCCTGCCTTTTGGAGCAGGGCCAAGGGCATGTGTGGGTAAGCACTCTCTTCTACAGCATTTGATCCACACCCGAATAATAATTACCCGAGTTTATAACTTTTGTCTGGTTGTTCCGATTTTGACGTAATTTGATAACTAATTATAATATTTGTTTACATCATTAAGAGATGCTCAGTTTCCATCATAACTGCGTAAGGATGAATATGCGCGTAAGGATGAATATAGTTTTTTTTTGTAGCCATTAAGTAAATTTTTGCTGGTCCGCTTAATAAACCACGAGTCATTCATATTTATTTTAGGAATGATGACCTTGTCTCAGGTTTCTTCGTCTTATAGACGATATAACACCGCATAGTTTTCAATAATTATGTTACTGTTTCCTTATATAGAAACAACTTGTTTTATTTTAGGCAACGTAATATAATAATTATGTATACTATTATATACCAGTATTGTTAGGTACCATTAGAAGCACGATTGCCTTGACTACACAATTTTCGTTTTTTTGAAGACATCGCTTATTTTAATAATTTATACCGTGGCGAGTTTTGATCATGAATTAATATAATGATTTAGGATAGATAGTTGTCAAATTGTTTTTTAAATTTACCAGGAAAATATGCTCGTAGCTTTTAAAATTAGGCGAACAGCTTGCTCTATGTTATGGATTATTTGAGAATTGTCCATTTTCAGAGTCAAATAATGAACGTTTGAGATTTGAAATTTTACGCCTAACCCATATTTTTATTAATTTACTCTTGAAACTTTAACTCTTTTCTTTTTTTTTTCCTCATGGACACCCTCTTTTGTTAGATTTTTAAGTTTTTAGTTTTAGTTAGTTTTCCTTTTATTTATTTTGTTATTTAAGTTCTGTCAATTTTCACTTTAAAAATAATAAAACTTTAAAAAAATCACATTAGTAGATTTTTTTGTTCAACAGAGTAACAAGACAAGTTGCAAACGTTTATATTTTGTAATTATTATGTTGATTAAGTGCACGTAAGTATAAATTTTTTTTTTCTAATTTTTACTTGATTGTTTCAGGTGAAAGATTGGGTCAAATGCAGAGTATGGCCGGATTGGCAGCAGTACTTCAGAAGTATACCGTGGAACCTGCCTCATGCAGTCTCAGGAACCCACTACCCGAGCCTACGGGTATAGTCTCCGAGGGTTTCATTGGAGGTCTTCCACTTAGGATAAAGAGGCGAGAAGTGATAACGTGAAATGTTACCATTGTTATACTAGATCTAACTTTGTTTCTGTTCTAAGAATTGTTTATGTGCTGTACACTATGGAGTTCGAGTTAGACTACGGCATAGCCAAATTTAAGAGTTATTTAAAAAAAGTAAGAGAAATGTTTTACTGTTTAACTGGCCAATTTTAAATTTGGACATTCTAAAGCAGCTTAATTTTACGAGAGACTATTTACAATACAGAATAAGTTTTTATAAACATAGAACTAAAAAAAAAGACAATGCTACCAACATTATGGCCAGTTTTTTAGACGGATTTTTAGACTAAGTTAGTTTTTATTGATTTTATAACGTTAGTTTTAGAATTCCCAAGCCTTTACTTACCACAGAAACGTCCAAAATGTTAACGCCTGGGTCCCCCTTTTCACCTTTTGGACCCACGAGGCCAGGAATGCCCGGTGGCCCCAAAGTTCCTGGACGTCCCTATATAATAAGTTAGTTTATATATTTGAAAGACCAACAGTAAGCCTTAACTAATAACAACGGAAAGCCATTTAGAGGTCCTCAAGGCTAAAAATAACTACATTCAATTAACAGCATTTAATATCTATGATAGTTGTATAATTTTAATTATAATATTTACCTTTGAATTCTGTACAGTTTGCAGGAAACAAAAACATAATAATGTAAATACTAAGGAGGAATACAGTTTTAGTCGTTTTATAGTATTTGGTAACTAGATTTTGTAAACCGCTATTGTTGTATAGATAAGTCGTTAGGTTGATATATTTAGATAAAATTTACTGTAATTAAGTTACGTACCATCCATCCTGGTAACCCTATATCACCTTTGTCACCAGTCTTGCCTGTTTGGCCTGGAAGGCCTTGGGGGCCTCTGGGTCCTTGGGGTCCTGGTCTGCCCCGTCTACCCCTTAATCCTGCATCGCCTTTATCACCCTGTTGAACAGTCGGTTTTTTATAATAGCGTTATTAGAAAGGGTGTAAGTTTAATAAACTATTATTACATTTACTTAATTTTATTTCTTGTTATTCATAAAT
The DNA here is from genome assembly GCA_912999815.1 of Campaea margaritaria. Lineage (NCBI taxonomy): Eukaryota > Metazoa > Arthropoda > Insecta > Lepidoptera > Geometridae > Campaea > Campaea margaritaria. Next base: position 7,437,315 of record OU538801.1, read on the forward strand.
GAACGTCCCTATTGATTATGTTATTAAGTCACGAGTCGTTGTTCTGATGCTACGCGCCACGCCTGCTCATAACAGTTACAGTGCCACCCAAAATCTGTTGCGGCACTGCACTGCGCTCGTCACCCTGAGACATGGTTCTAAAGTCTCATATGCCCAGTAAATTCGCTAGAAAGGAATACAATACTCTATACTCTTCAAACCGGAATACAATAACGTTTTCACACTACGGCTTGGCGGATGAATATTTGGCAAAGGTGCTTCCCGTGGCGGATTCTTGCAGAAGAGACCTACAACTATAATACATCAAAAAAATGTACACAAGACTTCTACGACATCATGTAACAATATTAAAAAAAATATATATATTACAAAACCTAGAGCTACACTTGAAGAAAAACAATTAATCTGTGACCCCATATCAAGTCAACAGTTATCCAAACAACGTTAATTAACCTGATAACTGATATTTATGAGAGCGATTCACGTTCGTATAAGACTAAAATAAATAGTATTATCCAATAATAATAAATGCAGAAACGAGTTGTTACTCAACATTTACGTAATGTTACAAAGTATGTCATTGTCAATTATACTAATGATACGCATTACCGCCGCCGATAATGACATATAATACGACTACTGATCACAATGACAAACAAATAATATTTTCAATGTCAAATTAAATTGATCTCCAGATTCCCACCGTCCATTTATACGACGCTACAACTAGAACAGGTATCATCAAAGGGAGTAGCCAGAATTATTACCTTAACAGTAAATATTTCAGATCCAGAAGACGTGACGCTGATGGGGCCAGGGGGGCCCCTCTCTCCCCGCTCTCCTTTGACGCCAGTGGGCCCCGGTGGTCCAGCTATACCCGGCATGCCTGAGGGGCCAATGTCCCCACGCTCCCCTCCCTTGCCATCTTTGCCTGGAAACCCTGGAGAACCGTCCATGCCACGAGTGCCCTTTTCACCCTGTATTTGGAACATAATTTTATGTTTAAAATGCTATGCCGATGAGCACATAATAAGGTATGCAGGAACATAATAAAATCATATTTAGCTTATCAACTAATGTAATGGACGTGAAAGTTTTGATGTTTGTTTTTTACGTACTGAATAACGCAAAAACGCCTAAACGCATATTTTGTGTGGTAAATTATATTTGAAGTTTTAACATAAAGAACTATTTTTCCAAAAAACTACCTCTAAAAGGGTGAAATGGGGTATCAAAGTTTCAAAACCGTGAGTGAAAACACGGGGCGCGGCGAGTATTTCATATTTTATTTCATATCTTATTTAATATTTACCTTTTCACCTTTATCGCCTTTGGAACCAGCGACTGCTACTTGACCTGTACAAAATAAAGTTGTTGTAGAATATTAACATCTGTATAAACGTAAGAACAAACCAAACCGTCCGCGTAAGTGATATGGTTGTAACATTGACATAAGAAGAAACGTAATTTATCATATTCATCTACCTGAAGCGGCAAAGTCAGGATCATCTGAATTGTAAATACCCGTAGCTGGTGGACCTGGCGGTCCTGGATTTCCTTGTTCACCTACAATGTAAAAACCAATTGAATTTATCACAAATCTATACTAATTTATAAAGCTGAAGAGTTTGTTTGTTTGTTTGTTTGTTTGAACGCTAGGATCTCAGGAACTACTGGTTGGAATTGAAAAAATATTTTTGTTTTGAATAGTCCATTTATCGAGGAAGGTTATAGGCTATATAACATCACGCTACGACCAATAGGAGGATCGGAGCATCAATGAAGAATGTGGCAAAAACGGGGAAAATATATTGCTTTAAAGAGTTACTGCGGGAAAACTTGAATTATGCGGGTGAAACCGCGCGGCGCAGCTATTAAAAATGATGTCATAGATCGCTAACTAGGATTATCTAGAAAATCAGGAACTACGATGATCCATGCTCCGACAAACATAACAAACATAGAAATATGACAGAACGATGAAGTTTAGTCTAACAATAATTTTGACTGCCCAATAATTTGATCGTGACACAAATGGTTCTAATTAAATTTCTCAAGAGATGGGTTACCTTTCTCTCCCTTTTCTGCTGGTCTTCCATTAGCTCCAGGCAGGCCAGGCCTACCATCATTACCAGAGGCTCCACGATCACCTTTAATACCTCTGTCTCCTTGAGGTCCCAGATGTCCCTAAAAATTTCAGTCCTTAGAATATTTTTCCATAACATAATTATCATTACTACCACGATACTACGTACTATTGTATTGGGTAAGGTAGGAAATAATTAGTATTAGTTAATAACTATTATGCTGTTATGTTTTCAAAGACCGGTTTTCCAACAGATTGTAAAACGTAAACGAAATAAATAAAATATCAATATTGTACTTACCCGATCTCCTTTAGTTCCGATTTGCCCCACTTGACCTCGTTCGCCCTTTGGTCCTGGGAAACCCCTTTCCCCTTGAGGTCCCACTGGACCCGACTGGCCCACATCGCCCTTAGGACCAGGAGCCCCTGGTCTCCCGATGGCCCCTCCATACGAACCCAGGAGGGATTCCTAGGTATTCGAAAAATGTATATTACTTTCCAATCTTAGAAACTATGATAATGATAAGGTAAATATTGTTTTTATCTTGGACTTCAAGTGATACACTGATAATGCAAAAATGTGTAGGTTATTTTGTGTATAATGTAATCATTTTGAGTGTTTCTTTACTTACACTATATATTTTTTATACCTATATAAATAGTTATCTAATTTATGATTTATGTAAATTAGGCTCTTATATATTTTTTTTTATTGCAACATAGGCAAACATTTGACCGCAGTCTCACCTGCTGGTAATGTATTCTCTTAGATGTGTTGTAATATTCGTAAACTTAAATTTTGCCATTTTTTTATCATGACAGTACGGAATGCTACATGATAGCATGAAGTCCTCCTTGTATTATATATTATGCTTGTATGCTAAAATACAAACACAAAAAGTATACAGAAGCAATAATTAATTATTGAAGAACATCTAAGTTAGTATTCGTGTATCAAATATTTGTTTACTTTTTGGAAGTTTTTGTGTGTCACAAAGTTTTGGTGTCTGATTTCAAAGTTATATTAGCGTTTTATAATCAACTGCTATCGTCTCAAAGCAATCGTAAACTTTATCGCTTTCTGTTCAAAGTTTCAAAAGTACGTAATAATCTGAACACAACTAATTCAAATTCAAATTACGCATTTCAAGTACAATACACAAGAGAGGAACTTTTGGAAAAGCTCTGAATGAATTCCCTTATCTGGCCGTGTCATCGATATAAATCAGTGTTGAACGAGCCACTTTCACACTTTTGTCATGATACGTCTATCATAACAGTATCCCAACTCATGCCTTCATAGGGCCTGTGCCTTCTTAAATACATTCTTCTACAGCACTCAGCGTCAAAATTTCGAAACATGTCTAAATTTAGTTTCCATAGTATAAATTGAGATCTCTTTCAGTAGCACTTTTTAAAGCCATGGTTTTCTACCTATATAATCCTATTATGGTATCTACTTATACTCGTACTACGATTTTTTGACGTTACAAAAAGATTTGGTGGTTTTTTCGACAAAATATTCGATAGTTAAATAAAGTTTGAAAAGCCGGGGGCCAATTTTTGAGTCTCATCCGAAAGAAAACGGCCATTTTGATTAAATTTGTTATCGATACAACATTAAAGAAATAAATAAAAATTAACACCCGGAGCCGAATTCCTTGTTCGTCCCGTCACTCATTCAAATAAAAAAAAAATCTCATTCGTAGACAAGGTGGTCGATTCTCACTTATTTCGTATATAAAATCGGCCATTTTGATTAAATTCATCATGCGATAAGATTCAAAAATTGGTGCCCAGATATGTACTAAGGTCTTCTCAGTGTGAAAAGAGCAAAGTTAGAGTACTGCACGTTTTATATACTGATACTTTTGGCGAAGTTACCAGAGTGGTTTGTTTGTTAACGGGACGCAGTTGCCTCGGAAAGGCTATTCGTTTCAGTCACAAACAAAGTGACTTGACAATGAAAAGGTAATCGGGAACTGATCGATTCTTCCCTGGAATTCCGTCATTGACACTTTATATAATAGATCTTTTGTACTGAAGCTTTTGGCGCTAGCTGTTATGTGTGAGTGAATGTTAAGGAACGTTAACTCCAAACACGAAAATGATTTCAAAGTTTAATTAATTATTAGTTTTTGAGAAGTATCTTGCATGCTGATAAATGCGTAACTTATGTCGCTGTGGCCATTATTGGCAAGGACATGTAGTGTACCATAAGACATGATAACGATTTTACACACACACACACACACACACACACATATACGCACATTACGCTTTTAAAACATTCAAAAATAAATAAATATGGTTTCATTTGATACAGTTCAAACAAATTTGACTCATTTGAAACAAACAAGTGAAATTTGATTTGTTTGAAAAGCGCTATCCATTGAATGCGAATTGATAGCTCTCAAATAAAATCAGTTTTTTTTCTTTTGATAACTGTTTATCACAGGCATAAGTCACGCAATAAGGCTAACAAGAAATTAAGTATTTTTAGTATTTGGTACGAATTAAGACTGAAATCATGTAAGGATTTGAAGCAAACACCAAATGCTTACCTTATAAATCTGTCTAGGCTTCCAGTTCGACTAAATAAAAAGAAATGAATGGCATGAAAATGATTATTAGACATAAAAGCTGTAATACTAATTAACCCTTGACTAACTACCCTTAATTTTAATCACGTAACCCACCAACCATCTCTAACTAACATCAGAAACCAAAACCCTTTGATTAAAACAAATTGCGTGAAAAATGTATCTATAATTAAATGTAAATAATACTAAATATCAATCAAAACATAAGCTACTAAGAAAGTCAATCACAATTCTTTGATAATTATTTAATCATCAAAATCTAAGTAGCAGATAAGTTTTTAACACGTAGTTACTATTTTTGATAAAAATAAGATCGAAAAAAATAGTGATTACTATTCGAGACGTTATTAGAATTTAGTAATAAACTAACGAAAAAGATTTGAATAACTATATAAAATAAACAATATCAAGAGAATTCAAAGTGGTGGCAATCGAAGTTAAATTTTTACGTCAGATTACATTGTTTTATCCACTAAATCAAACATGGGAGGACGTTAACTCTACAACCTCGACTACAGTCGCAAAAGACGTAATATTAGAGGAAAGGTACAGACAGACGCTCCGAGTGTAAAATGCGTACGCGCTGAAAAATTGACAGTGGTTAAGTCACTGACGTCTGAGAGACGGGTGATAGGTAGTCAAGGGTTAACATAAAAACTACTTTGTAAGCCGCTTAATTTTCTATTGAATATTATTTGATTTATAGAGCCAAGATAATTTATATTGACACAGCGTTCTATTACTGTGCAGAGGGTTCAAATTGCAATATTGTCTTAAGCTTTTACTCAAGTTTACTGCATATATATCTAAAAATAATGTAAGTACTACTTACACAAACACACAACTCAGTAAATACAGTTTTTTTTTTTACATATTTTCCATATTATATTTTCACGTGATATCATCTGAATTTTTCTACAATTAAAAACTTACATCGAAATTGGTGTAGTCAGAAGTTCCAGGTGGACCCGGCGGGCCAGGTGGACCTGAATTTCCAGGTCGTCCGTCTACTCCAGCTTCTCCTTTAGGACCTGGTAGACCTTCAAATCCCCTGGGACCAGCGTCTCCTCTGTCACCTTTCTCCCCACGTGGACCTACCGGCCCTCGATCTCCAGGCATTCCAGGTTGACCCTGTAAATTTTAATGCTCTATGAGTGTAATTAAGGTTTTATATATTTAAAAAATCACTTTGGCCGTTGAACTGCTTTATTTTTTGGCACTTTTGCAAATCTTCACTCAACGTGTGTGTCTGGCGGTAATAACGCAATCATTTAGTTTCAACTAAACTCAATCAGCTATTATGATAAAATTGACAATATAACAGTGCCGGTTCACACGCCAGGCATGTTTTCTCAAAACTTGAAACTCAAATCATTTATTGCAATTAGGCAAAAATATTGCACTCTCACAAGTTAAAAACTTAAGGCTCTTAAACATAGAGAAAGATAAAAAAATAAGTCAGAATTTGATATAATAAACTAATGAATATCTAATTATGGTTTGAGTTTGAAAAAGGAAATTTCCCTTTGAAGTGGTGACTCATGCCTGAATCTCGCATAGGAAAGTGAAACTCCATTAACTCTACCAGTGCCAGTACCGGAAATATGACCGTCAGAGAAGATAGCACCAAGAAACTCTGCGGGGATGTCGCTTGCGTAATTATCCTAAAAAACACAGATATGTGTGTTTTCCACAGTGAACTAGTTGTAATTTCAATATTATAGTTCAAGCTAGTTTTAGTTTCAATAATATAAATCACCAAGTTTAATAATGTAGGTATGTTATGTGTTTGAGTACCGACAGCATAATAATTATTGTGTGTAGTTTTGGTTAATTATCTATCTAGAAAATTCTAATTTAATGAGCGTTGGTATTATTAAGCGCGACGGATGCGTTGTCTTGATAATGTATCTTCGTATAGGTATGTTCTTGGATTACCAAACATAAATTTATTGAATACAAAATTCATATAATATTTTTACTAAATTTTGGAATGATTTGTTTGTAAAAACTAGGTTCCACTTGTGCTTCGGCCTCTCGAGCTGGGGGACCATGGCATTTTGCCCTTTCTGACACCCTATACTTACGCCACTGATCTTACATATTACAATATGTTTAATTGTGAGTTACAATGGAAAACATGTCACATAATTTCTTTTTGTCCATTAATTTGTCTATGGTGACTAACAATACCAGACTCAGAAGGAAAGAAGAATTGTGTTCCAGCAGTGGGATCGAAATAGGGTGGAAATGTACTTCAGAATGGGACCATCCAAGCTTTAAGCTGATCTGATAAGACTAAGAGCGCTGATTCCCTCCTATGAAGAAATTTTGAAGTTAGACACATTTGCTCACCACCATGCCAGGAGCACCAGTTCTTCCGTCAGCACCTGTCAAGCCGGGGGGGCCGGGAGGACCCCTCAACTCAGGAGCTGACTGCAGAAGCGCCTTTATTATGCTGGAGTTGCACCCACATTGCCCAAGGGACGCGTAGTTTTCACCGTAGACCTGCTATAAAAAAGTTACAAAAAATAGATAACTATTTCATTTTTAAATAGAATGTTATCTTTTTTCATGATAATATTGGTTATTCTATAATAACTAAATAAGTAATCATACGCCATACTTTGAGCTATTTTATCTGAAACGACCCACACAGAGTTTTTCCTAAAATTTAATATTCCTGATAGCGTAAGATCCCCAAAACGCCTACAGATTGATATTACAATTCACTGGCTAGAAGGTAGCCGGGAAGGAGTGGAACTCCTCGCCTGAGCCAGAATATCCCGATATTTATAACCTGGGAATCTTCAAGTCTTCAAACGAATAGGTTACTTCTAGGTAATTGTGCATCAAAGTAGACACGATCTTAGGTGATAATATTATTATAGTAGACTACTCAAACGCGAATCTATTCACATATAAATGAAAAAGGCAACATTACTGAGAATTCTTTTTGAAGGACTAAAGGGTAGTTGAGTAGAGGTTGACCTACATTGAAAGTACAGTGATAATGTCACAGCCTAATAAATTAGTCTATGGTAATAAATTATTGGGTAACGAGAGTTTCATTCTATATCGAGCATCGCTCGTCTTATTAATATCCGATGCTTTGTATACTAACCTTAACCGCATACTTCTTTGGGAAAACCAGCAGCACAAACAAAAAGAAACCTTTATTAACTACAATACCAATCTTGCTGATTTATTAAACAAAGCTTGCTGATCTGATACTGTAATCAGATTCATTTTATAACTTTTCCTTGAACAATGATGAAGATAGGTAGATTTGTCAGTTACAGAGTTGCACGTAAAAAGTATCCACACAGTCCTTATTTTCGCAGTCAAACGGTTCGTACACTGAAGCTAATAACAATCTAGCTAGTTACCCCACGAACCGTGAAAAAGGTAAGAAGTGGCTAATCAATTGAATTTCAAACAGACCATGGAAAGCTTGTAGACTGCAAATTCAATTTCGACGACCGTCTTTATCGCGAAACTGGATAAGAGGAAACAAAAAGCGACGGAAAATATAGTTGAATCAGCTGAATTAGATTACTCAACACCGTTACGGCGACGAGTCTACTCAAAAACCTTCCCTAGTGCGAATCAATTGAATCGATATCGAGGAAACCTTCCTGAGACTACAGAAGACATAATAGTACAACTTACAGAATAGACACTTTTCTCCGCACTTCTACTCTCATTCCGGGGGGAAATTAGGAGGCCGTCTTTTTTTTTGAGTTACAGACGAGACGAGCTAGTCGTTCACCTGGTGGTAGGCACTACGCCTGCCCATAACAGAACAGAACTGCCCAGAACTTTGCATTACATAATCCTGCGCCGCACTGCACTGCGCTCGTCACCCTGAGATCTCGGCTCTAAAGTCTCATGTGCCCAGTAATTTCGCTGAAAACAGTGCTCTTCAAACCGGAACACAGTAATGTCTATTTTACACGCCCAAATGTAATAGATAAACAGGTAATCATGAACCTCCACACTCGCGGATTGTCTTTTGTTTTGGTCGCGTAGCATGATTGAATATTTACACACATGAACATTGCGCGTGTACAAACGTCCTATTATTATATGTGTGAGATTTTGTATGAAGTGTCCGGGGTGTGCCGAGATGAATCAATCGAATCGATCGCGGAATCGAATGTAGGGTTGGCGATGCTGTAATAAACTTTGTTACAAACCTGACCGTGTTGACTTTGGCACTCAACTAAAAGTTATTGGTTGTAGGAAGACCCTTACAGAACTCTTCAAGGACTGTATTTCTTGAACTAAAAGACGTTATTTTCAAAGCTGGCTATTTTGAAAGTGAAGTGTTTTGCTAAACGAATGATTTAGGCTTTGTAGTAACTTGGTAAATCACGCAATTTACCAGAGCACGGTGCAAGCTACGGATAAAAATTCAATTAAAAGAATCTATCGACAAACATGTCAACTGTCTTAGAAATGTTTTAAAGACTTATAAGCTAATAAACAGCTTATTAACGATAGATTGTTTTATAACGTTGGAACATAATGCTCTCATTGTTTCATTGAAATACTACAGCTTATTAAAAATCTTCCCTGAACCTACGAAAAACATTGTCGCAATGTCAAAATATCACTTTTTATTGTATAATCCTTCTATTGTCTATCTGAAATGACCGCGTACAGCGCAAAAAGTTATATTTCAATGGGCTATTCAAGTCTATGATTATCCTACAAGTATACGCGTTGTAGCCCACTACACGCAGCGAGATAGTGCCATTATGTTGGTTTTGTTTGGTACAAGCTTTAAGAAAAAGCGACTTATGCGTTTTAGTTATTTTCTCAGTCAGTCTATATGAATGTGGCCAATCCCTATTTCCTTAATAATAATGTAAATGCTTATAATATAAAAATAGGGGATGAAAGTTTGTATGTATGGAAATATGTAAAGTTTGGGCTAACCCACTGCACCGATTTTAAAAATTCTTTCACTAATGGAAAGCAACATTATGAGCGAGTAACATAGGCTAAATTTTATCCCCGCATTCTCTCAGGAACGGGAACCACGCGGGTGTAATCGCGAGACGCAGCTAGTGAATAAATAAATGATTGTAAAAACACAAATCCAACTGCCAACACAAACGGGCAAACAAACTAACATATACCTAGATTTTTGATTTAGGACTGTAAATTGCAGTTATATTATGCTGCGCTCGAAGCCTTCGACTGCTTAAGTGTCAACAAGCCTTTATAGGTATACAGGTTTAGCTCTTCTAAATATCTATTAGAAGTCTATTGCAAGTCACCTTTGCTTGAGAGTAAGAAAATCCAAAGAAACCTCATTAGAATTTATCAAAATCCGTCAAGCCGTTAAGGGGTAGCCCGGTCAAATCATTCTTAATTTATTAAATACTTAACAGGATACGATATGAATTTTATCTTAATGATTAACAAGCAACAAACAAGTTAAGTACTTAAGTTATAAGTAGATTACGTAGGATATATAATTATATACTTATTTGATAAACGATAAAAATTTATCTATGACGACAATAGTTTTATAATTGATTTGTCATTTATCGGTGTCAATATTATCTTGGATTATCGATCGAAGAAATCTACTTATGTAACTATCGTCAGCTAAATTGTAAACATGAATTTTAATGATTAATATAATATATAATATGTATGCGAATTGTTTTTATTGTTTTCCTACTTCTCAGAGGTCTGCAAAGGCCACAGGATGGAATTATTTGTGGAAATGGACATAGACCATTTTTCATCATACTTCACTTGCGTAAAATTAAGTTTTAATGATATTAATCATGTCAATTTCAACCGGTTGAATATGAACATAGAAAATTCTGTCAGCAGAGTGCTTCAGTTATATATTTTTTATTAATTTTAATAACCGCCGTTAAACCGCTGCGCTGGTTCAATAAAAGACACAAAAAAATATTTTTTGGAATATAAAATCGCTTTCGCTCATAGCTTGGGCCTTAATAAAAGGTGTGTCTGCTTACCAGAGAGGCAAGAAAAGCCCACAGGTTAAATGAGAACCTTGCGGTCTAGACTTTGCTAAGCGCAGATCGTTATGCTACTATTCGTATGCGTACATGAGGGGTGTGTGCGATTAGACTGGACAGGACTGGTTAGTTTTGAACATTACATTATGACGTAAAACGGAAACTAATAAAATAATGTACCACTACTTCTTTGAGGCAATTACAGAGACATTGACTTGTATGTATTTAACCGACTTCAAAAAAGGAGGAGGCTCTCAACTCGACTGTTTTTTTATGTTTGTTACCTCATAACTTTCGACTGGGTGAAACGATTTTTTCAGATTTAATTTCGATGACTATATAGTCTTCACACCGAGTTCCTTATTGGCCACGCTTTTGGTATAAAAAAAGGGCCTTGACAGACAGACAGACAGTCAGAAAAACAGACGGACAACAATGTGATGCTATAAGGGTTTCTTTTTCCTTTTGAGGTAAGGAACCCTAAATAAACATAAAAATAAATTCGTATTAAAATTCCTGAACAACCCGTAAGAGGGCTGGCGACCCAAAACTACAACGCAGCATTCAGAATCAGACCTTCAGGTCAGAATAGGTACTTACATCATCGCCTGATCCAATAATTTCGGTAACAGCTCCTGTTCCAGGTGTTCCAGCTGGTCCAGGGGGTCCAGGTGGACCAGGAGGACCCCTTATAGACTCTCCAGGTAGACCCTGCATTTAAAAGTATGCGTCATAAATGTTATCGTAATGGTTTATAAAGTTTAAGTTACTCATATAAGTAAGTATAGAATATTTCCCATATGTGACAATTTACTTGTTACATTTGGTATTCCGAATCACAAGAACTTGTTAACCCTAAATGGGACACAGTCAAGTTATTTGTGAAAATTATGAATATGGTACAATAGAACATTAATGAACAATTTCGCAGTTATAATTCCATCAGATTATTTAATTTTCACAAATAGTTTGATAAAAATATACTTACAAATAGTTCCACACTAATTCTGGTAGTAAATTAAGGTTATCTATTTGTTTACTAAGTGCGCAAATTCATGAACCATTTAATAATTCAGCCTTGCTTTTGTAACAGTTGAAGAAAAAGGTATTTAAATGCAAATTGGACGTTTTCACGGGTCCTTGTTTAGGTAAACAAGTTGGTTTTTGAGACAAAACACCTTTATTAACTTGCGTCCGCAGTAAATTTGGTTACTTGAAACAAATTTGCTTTTGTTTAAAATAAATTGCTCAAGTCCAACTTTTGATCGCTGTTCTTTCTCATGAATAAGTAATATTAAATCTGGGAATCAGTACATAAAAATAGCTTGACCAAACTATTAGTCGTTTACAAATAACAAAGCTATTGGTAAAAATCAGGAGAAGGACTGGATACCGGATAATCTTCTTCATCTGTACTTACAACACATAGACAACCAAAGTTGACCAAAATGTTTTATCAGCACAAATCCATCACACGATATTCTCCCTTATTCTCTTGATTATAACTACCAAAACTTTCTCAATCAACCGGGGTAGGCCCCATCTACGAATTACAATGTATTCACATTAATCTGACGTACCTTCATACACCTTCACTTTAGTTTGACGATCAGCCTTTACAAGTGTGATTATATAGTCCATAACACACAAGAATTGCTGATGACAGCCCCATACTATAGTTGCGTTGTATGGGGGTCGAGCCACGATCAGCAAACACAGTGTTAAGTGCGAATTAATGGCTTTATATCACGGTGACAGTGTGTTCATAGGATCATTAAGTGTTTGGGACCAAAACTACAAACTAATAGAACTGTGATGTATGTAACTAAAAGTTGAGCAGAACAGCCTATTCAGCATGTTTGAAACACGGGTTTTCTCTTACAAAAATGAATTACTGAATTATTATTTACAAGTTTATTAATTACTCTTGCAGTTTTTTTAATCATTGATTCATAATCAATTTGTCTGCGATATGGAGCAAAGAAATAGTCGTTTGATTGCTAGGAAATGATTATTATAGTTCGCCTAATCTCATATAGTAAGTTTTGAAAACTGCTTGTACTCGTATTTTCACAGATAATAATTCACTCCTGCTCTTCGAGCAAGGCGTATTTGGTGGGGCCTCCTTGTGTCCTATGCTAGCCTAGTACTTCTGGTATAAATATTATATTAGTAGGTCCAAAATACCGCCGTTACACGAAATAAAATAAATCCTACGTCGAACATTTTTGTTCTTATAGATTTTATAAAAAAAGAGACGAACCAAAGAATAAATTTAAAAATTTTCAAATTCAGTGATTTGTCCCATTGGAATGAAAGGTTCGTGGAACGAAACACTGAGGTTAGGTTTTTTGACGGGAACATGAAAATGTGACGTTGTTGTTGTTGTATCTTTTTCTCAACATTGTGTTTCTTTATGAGTAATATTGCTGAAATATCCTATATCTTTAAATTTATCCATTAAGTGTTATTACGTATATATAAGTTTGAGCAAACGATACAAACCCAAAAAACCTGCCATTTCGCCAATTAACTACGGTATAACTTAAAAAACGGGAAATATTTATAGACTTGATACTGGCTTCACTAAACGTGCAGAGTCAAAACCAAAAAAATAACACTCAACTAGCCTACGGAAAAATCAGCTGTAGTCATGTCAGTTTTGGTGTTATAGCTAGTCGCCTATTTGTTTCTAGTTTGCAGTGTGTCAGCTCCCGAAAGGGGGTGGTGGCCGGCCAATAAATTGAATGGCGAAACAATGCCTACACGACCATCCTTTGTATTGGAAAACTGCGAGTTACGCGTCCGATCACCACTTTTGTAGTATTGTTTTATATCGAAATACAGCGTATTAACGACACTCGTAGTTATGAATGGATGTTTTGCACAATTGTTTTAAAATATTTGAAAATATTCGTTTGAAGAGTCAAAAGCTTCTGAAATGTTCAAATGGGCAGAGAGCTTGTTAAAGTTGAAGGATCATCGAAACGCATTAATCTCAAACTTGTGACAATCGGTTTTTCAAACTACTCTATTTATGCTTCTTGGATTTTAGATTCTTGTGTATCCTTATCCTTATAGTGTCCTTGAAACCTGTAGGATTTAATTCTAAATGAAAACTTTTTTATTTAATATTTAAATGATTTCTTGCCCTCGGTCCTCGTTCGCCTTTCTCGCCGCGAAGTCGTAGTGGATAACCTGAAATAAAAAAGTTACAAAAAATAATTGTTTAAAACATTTTAGTCACTGTTTTGTTCATATTTAAAAAAGTTATGATATCTAATAAATAAAACAACTGACAATACGTTATTAGAGAAAGCCAATGACGTAACTTCTACTGCCAAAAAAATCAATCAATTGAATGTAAGCCTCATTGTCAAAACGCAGAAACTACACGGAATAGGTATGTATGGAATAACAAATAAATAAAAGGAAAACTAACTAAAACTAAAACTTAAAATCTAACAAAAGAGGGTGGGTGTCCATGAGGCATGGTGCCAAGAACACTGGCTGCATTTCCACGTTGAATAGCAATAGCTATTCTTTGTGCGAGAAATGAGCCAGCCCTCTTGTCACCAAGGTATGGTAGATTTTAATTGAAATCTATTGCAGAATATATACTTTACGGCTCCACTAATCTACTTCATATCTTAAACCTCATAAACATAGAAGTTGTAAGATTCTAAACTCTATTTTTTAACCCCTAATAATATACGCGTAGAAATGGAACAATAAATAAATATGAAAAAGAAATAATAAAATAACCTTCCAAACTGTAATACAGATGTGAAATTGTTAAAGTTTTATCTTTATAAAATGTTATTAATAATCATGCATTTTTCTCAACCATTCGTTAACAACAATTAAAAACCTAATTCTAGAAACTAATGATAAAATACGACTTCTAATTTAATTAGCCGTTCGTCTAACGAACATTATTTGTGGATGAGATCTAATAATATTGAAAGTAATAATTTTTTCTTGATCAAAACACATTTCAGACATCTTCAACGGATTTAAATGTTGCTCTTTGCTTAATCAAAGCTTTGTACCGAGATAAAGCTTGTTGAGTCAAAACAAAACAATGTAAGACGTCGACTATAATGAACATTTCTAACAAAAAACTTTATTAGTGCAAATATTTTACAAAAGAGCTTTCCATTTTAGCGTAAATGTAGTATTATTTAGTATTTAAGGTGTAGTCATCCACATTCAATTATTACATAATACAATGATTTGCAAAATTTGACTATGCTACTGCTACTACCTAAATTCTATTCATTTCACGAGATATGATCCTGAGGCTTAAAGGTCAAAGGCGTGGTCCAGACAATCCCAACCCCCCAAAATTTAGGGCCGTTAATTTTCACATGCACAAAATTATATTAACCATAAATTAACATTAATATACCGTCTAATCCTGGCGGCGGTGGCGGGAACGGCGGAATGGTTCCGTACCTCCCGGACCCCTCTCCGTCCCCCTCTTCCTGGTCCACCTGTGTTTAACAATTAATTATACAGAGGCAACCCTAAACACGTTGAAATATTCACACGCGCCCAAGGGTTAGTGTTCACTGAAGCGAGAGAAGAGAGATGCGCAAGATGACCTGCGGCAAGCGAAAGTGACCCAATGAATGATTATGATGAATGAATGAATGAATGATAATATTATATTGTTGAGAACGCTGAGGTTATTTCGTTAGTTGAAGCAAAAGCGTCATTATTTTCCACTGTTTGGTACCTAGCACTGATGAGCTATAGTAGTCACTGTATTCGTCAAATTTCCATCAATAATGTTGAAAGTTTTTTGTATAATTTTGATACATTTACACTATGTAAACATTTTAACAAAGATCGAGTATTGAAACATTATATGTACTGATTTTACTTTCTGTCTCCCTTCCTCTCTTTGACTCTGTCATTTGAATCATTTTGCTATCTCTCCATATCTCTGCTTCAGTGAACGCTAGTCCTTACCATTTACACGCATCCCGCAATTAGCGACGGTACCAGCGAGCAAACATGATACGGATTTGTCTTTTGAATTATACTGGATTAACGAGGATAGGTTGAACACTCGCTCTTACGCAATTTGAGAGTGATACTTACATTGTGGTGGTTTGCATCACATAGTAAGTATCATTTTCTTCATGTCACAACATGTCACGTCATAAGCTATGTCAGTCCTATGACGTAGAGAACTTCCCGAACATACTTAGTGAGTCACAGAAAAAGTTAATTGTAAAGCCAACAAATTTATAAAAGTAATCGTGTGTATTTTTAATACTAACTTATCGATGCTTTAATATTAAAATACTATTTGTCTATGTCAAAAACATCTAACAAAATAGACAAATAATATACGAAAATTTTTAGTTATATCAATATTTGTTTTTGATTTTAGTTTAAGATGCAGATTTTGAAGATATTCAAAAATATCTCCAGACATAAATCGTTATTCACATTAATAAAAGTTATTATTGATAAAAAGTTTAGATTGAAAATGTAGCGAAATACAATTGGGATACCAAATTCCAAGATCCGGCGTAACCAGTAAAATTACCCCAACAAAGTTAGTAGCAGTTCAACCAAACAGTTTGTGTTTGATACTACAGTTAAACTTACACAATGTTATTTGGGTTGTGTGGCACTACAGTCCACTTGTGAACTCCGAACTTGTCCTAATGCAGTTGGTAACTGCAATGCAGTGTTATGCATGCGGTAGGTGAACTGTTTTGTAAACTTATGGGGAAAACTTGACGCACTGAAAATTGTATCTACTGTAAAATTATTCTTTGACACAAAAACCGACTCGAAATAGATTTATAAAAAAAGTTAAAATTTGAAATGAATCGCTCTGGGGTTTTCCTTTCGGAAATAAAAATAGAATCATCCAAATTGGCTCAAAAATTTCGTAGAAAAAAGTACTGTCGAATTCGAAATTGGTTGTGTAGTTTTTTAAATGGATTTTTAGTTCGATTGCCTTGACTTTTTGTCTCGATTTACTAACTTACTGTTTGAATTTATGTTACGGTATCTTACGTGACTAAAAGCATTGACCAATCATAATCATTATTTTTGATTAGTTAGCAGATGCAGGATAATGTTATGAGAACAATACATTGGAATTACGGAAGTAATTTTTTAATCGATTAGATTAGACATTCTTTTTTGGTTGAGACGTTCGTAAATGATATAATTTTAATCACGTATAAGAAATTTTTGAACTTTGGTTGAAAAATCTAACATGTTCATGCATATGAGGTAGGTAAATGAGGATAACCCACGACAACTAGATATTTCATCTATTTAAAGTTTTAGAACGATTCAATAACATTTACTCGAAATATAAAACTATTCTTTCAGTTTTATTGCACTAGAATTATTTTTATATCCATACGTCATAAGCATATTTTAGATGTGAAAAATAATACATTTACTATTGTTATTTTTCGCTTTCTGAAGTAAAATAAAACTATATCCAAGCCATCGACACACAAATAAACACAATACATTCCTTTGCGTCGCTCAGTCGGGTAAAAAAATCCTTCTTTCTTATTTAATAAATTAATAAATTATCATTCCAGTAGAAAACCTTCTAAAAGCTCATAGAAAGGGAAAGATACGTGAAATGGTCCATTTCTCTTACAGCCAGTACCTGCAAACAACAGAGTCGTTAGTGTATGATAGCAACCAAGTGTTTACTTGCGCTGCGCCGGCATCAAAATATAGATCGTAAAGACAGTCCACTAGTTACATACAAACGGATGGTGTTATCCCTCGCACTCCCTCATTCTAATTTCCCCTTTCCACCTCGGCCAAAACATACACTGGGAAGTTTAATTTTCACGCGCGGCACATCGGTTATATCGCAGACGCCATTCGAACTTCACTCGCATTGATGGTGGCGCCGCGGCGCAGGAGGCGGCGACACGGTGTAACTAGCTGTCCGCAGTGATCTAGTTGCGCGCGCGATTCAAACTTCCCGGTGTATGTTTTGGCTGAGGTGGAAAGGGGAAATTAGGATGAGGGAGTGCAAGCGATAACATACCCCCCCACTTTAAATCTCCTAAGGGATTTCATGAAGAAGTGTCACATTAAAGAAAATGCGAATGCATTGAAAATAGGTATTACGGTTATATTTGGGTTCGACAAAACAGTTATGTGCCGCATTAGACATTCCTTATCTTAGCTTACTTAGTAAGTAACACACACTAATGCAAAAGTTTACGCGAATATGAGGCACGGTTCTTTCAGGAGTCACAGTCAGTAGCATAAATTAACTGACTTGTACTTTGTTATCTTGCATAGAACAATGCTAGAGGTAAAAGACAAGAGGGCTTGATATTGACCAATATTGGAACTGATTCGATTTTGGACTTGTAATGTTTCATACTGAGTAGTCAACAGACAGAACGTCAAAATCGGAATAAGACTGGAATTATATTTTTTTGTACATTCAAATTTTTCGTTGGCCAAGATAATTAAAGCCTACTTAAACAGTGTGGTGATATGCTATGCTGCGTAAATTGCTTAATAATACTAAGGAAATAGTTTGAACGAGAACGCGAAAGCTTTGAACAAACATTTTGAAACACGCACTTACACGGCACTTGCGAGAAAGTTTCGCATGCAACGTTCGCGGCGACGGATAAATTATAGAACTGATATGAACTGTGATACTGCTGATTCTATTACATTGCAAGACGAGGAGCATATCCTTATGTTTAGTTATATTGTTTGCATTTGGAGTCAAAGCGCGAAGTTATCAACTAACAAGAGAGGCATTTTGACGTATGATGAGGGAAATGCTCTGTTTGTTTTTGCAACAGTACCAATTTAGCCTTAGTTAGTATATTTGTAGACTTTTTACAGGCGACTGAATAGTTTAATGGTCTCGAATTTTGAGAAAATAACCAATTTACCCGTTTTTATTCTAGAAGACATAACATTCGAATTGAGATGTGTCTGTATTATTTTTCTGGAAAACTTTATATTATGTTGTTACAAGATTGATAGCGCTAGTCAGTCTTCTATATTCTGGGGTGCTTAAAGCAGTTTGATTTTGCATATGAAATATTATAGTACCTAGCTAAGAAACTATTATTGTGCTTAGAAATTTGGGTTATTTAATACTTTTCTCTTATAGTGCTTTGTTATAGAGATCGTTGTTGCATCTATTTCGGCGTAACCTTAGCAAATACTCAAAACATGAAGGAAGAATGAAAATTCAGAATCTATATGTAAACCTAATACAGGATTTGACACACTATTTAGAGTTAGTAACTCATTTATGATAGGCAAATACCATGGCCACTTGACGATCTCACACCAATCCTGCATCTCAGTGGCCTAAGGTAATGGAGGTAGCGATTTTAAAAACGATAATGCAATGTAACGGTTTTTGTTCTTTTTTATTAAGAGATTAGTGATAAGCAATTGTTTTTGCAATTATGAACACATTTTTTTGGTCACCGATTCGAGAAAAACTTTTATTATCATATAATTGTCATGTATGAGTTAGTGCGTTCTTTTAATTTTGATTCTGCGATTTATTTCATTTTGTCAGGTAAGGGGTTCATTTATTTACAACAATACTAACACAGTTATCATTATTTTCAATAGTTTTAAATTTTTGTTTGGCAATAGAAAATAAAAATTAGTCCACGTCGCATTTAATTTATGAGAATTTCAATACAATATTTGCGATTATTGCAAATCAACCGCCGATAAATCATACTACTGATGGTTGATTTTCTGTAACTGCAAAATAAATTTATCATAGTAAATTTTATCCATTCAAAAGGTTTCTCGGAGTATTTACCATAGACCATACTCCATGTGATTGCAATCCGATGTTGTGCTACCTACTCTGTTTACAGTGACCGAGACCTGACACTGTTTGCTTTGAATGTCAACTTGCGGGTAAACATTTCTCCGACTGGTTAATAATTGATTTTTAAGAAACTAGAGTACATGGACACTGAATTATCTCTATATAATATGTGAATTAATATCCTATGTCCGGTCTGCAATGTAGAGAAATGTTATCGACATCATTATAACTATTAAAGTAGAATTTTCTCGTTTGTCTCATTTTCAACCACAATATATTTTTATTATTGTCTGGCAGGATCCTTGACAAAACATATACCTACTGCGTTATCCGTACCTATGGTTATTATTGGTCAAAGTTGATAATTGGCATGATAATTACAAAAAAATAAATCTATACTAATATATAAAGCTGAAGAGTTTGTTTGTTTGTTTGAACGCTAGGATCTCAGGAATTACTGGTTGGAATTGAAAAATTATTTTTGTGTTGAAAAGTCCATTTATCGAGGAAGGTTATAGGCTATATAACATCACGCTACGACCAATAGGAGCAGAACATCAATGAAGAATTTGGCAAAAACGTGGAAAATATATTGCTTTTAAGAGAGTTATTGCGGGAAAACTTGAATTATGCGGGTGAAACCGCGGGGCGCAGCTAGTCATTAATAAATTAGGCACTATAAGAGTTCCTTATACCACAGTCCCGGAATGCCACGGCCGAAAGAATAATGTAAATGACCTACGAGGATTCATTTGCTTGGACAGTCAAAATTTAAATTTTAAATGCGTCCGGTTATTAAGCATCTTTACAACGTGGCAAGCGAGAAACCACCATTTGTTGGAAGCAAAAGAAGTATTTTACGAAAGAAAACATCGATTCATTCTACCAGCAAACAAACTTAACTCAGGTTTAGCATACATATCTTGAATAATGCAGAAATGGCAGCTGCATTCAAAATGTCTCAATTCGTCGACCCGGTTGACATGAATTATGCGAAAGAAGCAGCAAATTTTATTCCGGAATACAGAATTCTTTGGACTTGTATAAGACAGGATTGAAGCTTCGATAAATTCTTAAGCAGATGGGATGGAACATAATGTTGATCACAACAAGAATTCTTTGTTAAATATGAAAGTATGATTATGCAAGTATGCAGATAGTCTTCATGAATGAGTCGACTGATTATTCGAAACAGAGTAAGTTCCAGACCAGCTTTTATAAAAAAAAAATGGGTGTGTGTAAACACATGTAAGAAGTGAAACTATTTCTTCTTATTTGTCTCTCTTTTCCACCCGTCAATGTTTTATCTCGAGGCATAATGAAAGTAGAAAAAAATTCATGAAATACTCTTTTGATTATGGTTAAAGTCTGTGGTCAAACTGAGAACTGAGAAGAGATGTTAAAAACCTTTTTAAACTTTCGTATACTTTATTAAGACCTCTTACTTCCGAACTCTTTGTCTTATATCAAACTTCTATCAACAAACCTTCATGATAAAATGTCAACTGTTAGGTGACGGTCACGCAATGCAAAAAAGTGTGACAATTGCTATAAAATTTCTCCCGTGCGTCTACAAAAAGTTTCGCAACAAATAGGTACGCGTCGAAATCTATCGTGAATAAATAAAAAAAAAATATTCGGTACTGCAAACAGCTACCGTTGTCTACCTTACATCCCTATCATCCTGCGTCGATTTATATTGACAGCTGAACTTGACGCTCATGCAAAATTTCAATTAATTGAACAACACTAATTGAATCAAAATTGACCTGCAAGATTTGACCCAGCCGAACAGAGTAACATTCGAATATACTCACGCTAAGTTAACAATAATTTAAATAAAAAATCGTGTAAAAATTTAAATTAGTAATTTATTATAATTCATTAAAAATGTAGAGATATTTTATTAAAAGTAAAGGAGAACATCATCGGCCGCAAACAAAGTCCCCTGGTAACAACTAAAAGGTTTACAAACACAAAGTTTTGTCAGGTTATTTGAATAATTAGAAATACTTAACTCGATGTAACTGAAAACAGTCCTCCTTTCCAATCTATGTCTCTACAATGAAATAAACTTGTACCGTCAGCGACAAAATGTCGACATCTTTAATGATAAATTCAGAACCACTGTTGCGAATTAGGATGTATTAGGATGTATGACATTTCCTAAAATAGTTAGCGTTTTGAATATTACTGTAAGCTTACTATTTTTTACTGTTAATAAATAAATAAAAGTATCTGGGCTTATTGAAATATATTAGTCAATTTTGATTTATTAAAACCAAATAAACTGAATAAACGAAAAGTTTGAAACGATAAGCGACTGTTGTTGTTGAATGTACCTAATAAAGTAACATTTTGTTAAGGCTTGTAATAAAATTAAAACACAAGAAAATGCAAGCAATATCTGCTTTTATAAGACCCTACCAAGCAATATAGGACCTTAAAGTCTAGCACAGGCCTCCTAAAACACGATCATAAAAATGCCAATTTCACTTCACCAATTAAAGCTAACGAAGTTCTTTTTATTTCTGTAGAGTTTTATTGCGGCATTGTAATCTTGAGGAAGTTGTTGGCTCGGTCCTTGGTACTAAAGATTACTGGCATAGTGTCGATGGCTTGAAGATAGGATAACTGCGTATCTCCGTTTATTATTGAGAGCGGTCAGTGCACTTTCCAGACTACTTGTTAAGATTTATCAGCTTACAGCAGTGTTTGCGGCTTTGTCCGCGGATTAATAGCGAGCGATTGGCACATGCGGTGGTAGCCTAGTGGAAGAACGTTTGCCTTTCAAGGAGAAGGTCATGAGTTCTAATGCCAGTGAAAATATCGTGAGCAAACCTACATACCTACCCGAGAAATATTTCGGAGGTCGGTATGTTATCCACAAAATCGGACCGGGCCCCCGTGGAGGATTATGTCGTAGTGCACCTCGCGAAAGTGCGAGGAGACCCGTGCTTAATAGTGGGACGATATGGGTTGTAGACGATGATGATGTGGTATTTAAAGACCCAAAGTATCTGTATAGCAATTTTCATCAAAACCCGCTCTCCCTTTATGGAGGAGCGTGGCCACAAACACTCCTGTAAACTTGCATTCGTTTGGTGGTTGGAATTAGAGTTGTTATTTCTAAGCCTTTATTTGACACAGTTTACAAAGGCGATGGAGTTAATGTAGCAGTTTGACGTAATATTTGAACAAATTACACTAAACAGAATGAGAAAGCCTTACTTGCAAGTGCAATGTACTTTGATTATGTAGTCAAAGTTAGTTTAAAGAATTTCCAATTCACTTTCTATTTTATGTATTTCTTATGTAAGATGTATTATAATTATAATTATATACTTTAGTAGCATTATAATCATCATCATCATCATCATCATCATCATTGACCCAGATCATCCCCCTGTTGAGTACTGGTCTCATGTCAATTCTCATTTTCTTTCTCTCTCATTCTCTGCAGTCTATTTTTGAGTGACGTCACGTCACGTTTGTCATGTCATTTATGAGTGTGTGGTGCCAATCTAGGCCGTTCAGTTTAAGGCCCTAAAATGAACTGCATGTTATAGAAATAAGTACGAGGTGACCCCCCAGGACCCACAAACCTAGGTGCTAACATTTGAATTTCTACATCAGTTAAATAGACCGGTTTGTTTGTTATACCCATTATGTCTGTAAACCTTATCGTGCTCCATTATATTGAACATACAATGGGAATGCAGATGACAGGACAATTGACAATACAGACCTTTGCGTAAGATTATTGTGTGTCAAACACTTAAGTGTCCGAATAACACACATGAAGGCGAAGTTGTTTAGAAGATAGTAACGCTCTGTTCACGCTTAAAGCTTCGCGTCAATTTTATAATTTCTAAGCTTTTCTAATATGATTTTTATTTCTTTGAAGTATCGGTATCATTTTTTAATACTAATTTCTTTTTTGAATTGAAAGTACAAAACAAACGAAGGAATTGGTACAATTCAATTTAATTATTCATATATCTATTTCAACCCATTAATCTTAGGGACTTCGTAGATCTACAGCTTTAGTCATATATAAACATAAATGTGATTATTTATTACTAGCGTTATGCAATAATTAGGCTGCAGACTTACTGTTTTCTAATAAATATTACAAATCCATATAAATTGCAAAAAGCTACAAGTTATCTTACATCTCTAATTGTTAGGACATACACAAAATGCTTTGTTATTTGCTGAAGAAGCGACGTCACAATGTGAGGTATGTTTTTTTTAGGCATATTAATTATTATTGGTGATTTATATTTATGTTTATATTTGTCGTGTTAGTGAAAGCGACGAGTGATCTTTTGTTCGGCGGATGCAGTAAGAGATATAATTGTTGACTACTTGAATTAAAGTTTTTTTAGAATTAAAATTAAAAAATGTTTTTGAAAAAAAAAGCAGCATAATATAAATAATGTGGCTCAGACTATTTTGTATTTTTTTTATTTAGAAATATTTGTTTAGACAGTCAATAAAACAAATTAATGTACCTATGTAACAGCTTGAATCTTAACCCCAGTGGGGCTATGCAGCACGGTGCGGATTAGCTCGAGTTCGTTTCATTTTGACGTTTAATTGCCACTGGACTCGTCATTCGTATTGAAATTCCGAGTCATGTGGCAATCAAATGTCAAAACGAAACG
Organism: Campaea margaritaria; assembly: GCA_912999815.1. Taxonomy (NCBI): domain Eukaryota; kingdom Metazoa; phylum Arthropoda; class Insecta; order Lepidoptera; family Geometridae; genus Campaea; species Campaea margaritaria. The sequence goes on from OU538801.1 coordinate 7,461,518, forward strand.
AACTCGAGCTGATCCGCACCGTGCTGCACAGCCCCGCTGGTGATCTTACTTATTTTTTATAACGGGATTTCTTTGCCACATGGAAAAAATACAATTAGGTCCTATGGGTACAGTAAATAATTATGTCCTTTAAAAATTCTCTAGTTGTTTCCGCCAAACAAAAGGGTTGTCAGTGAGTAGCGAACATAAAAATAAAAATGACAGTGTAATCACCAAGAAATTGTCAATGTCAATCTCGTCCCCGTCGCTGCCTTTACCAATTTCCTGTCAAAACGTTGAAAATTGTACACTTCTGTGGAACAGACAATGTTTTCTGATTCAGTCCATTGTCTTTTAATAGCTTTGGCAGCCCTATTAGAGAACCTCACAGTATTTTTAAGATTGCGAAAAGGAAATTGAGTTAGCAAAATTAGAATTACTCGAAACGAAAACATTAAAACGCCGTAAAGAGGCATTCAAAATGTAATTTATCTGTTAGGGTTTCAACGTGATTTTAATACAAATAATGTCCTCTTTGCTATTCCAAGAACCGACAACAAAGAAAGTTGGATGAAAAACACTGGACAGGGTTCTTGTTTCAAGTTAAATCAATTATTCGGTCCCTTAATACTTATAAGGTTATTTCAAACAGACTAATTGTGTAACTTTGAGTCAAAATGTCTATGACTTCACTTTGGCAAATCTTATATGAAATTCAGATCTTATAATAAAAAAAATCGTGCAAGCGGCTGTAATAGATAGACCGAAGTAGCAGATCTTGTTATCGAAGGCGAAGACTTATTTTAGTTCATTGTGCCTTTAATTTTTTTTTTATTGGATTCATTTGAAATCAATGTCTTTTTTTTAAGAGGCAGTTCGTGATGCCATTAAAATTCAAATTACAAGTTTCTTGGACTGTCCGATAACTGTTGTTGGACAAATTGGAGACTTAGTGACAAGGATCCAACCCTAATTAAGGAAACTGACAGTCCGAAAGGGTTTCTTTTTCCAGATAATAACAGACAGGAACTGAAACTGAAACTTTTCTGATAATAAAATTAATTTAAAAGTGAAATTATAAAAACATAAAAAGTACAGTATGATTTTTTTATATATCCATAGAAAAAAATACGGACCATATCATTAGTGGTGGATTCTGTTTACTAAGCTATTTTTTAAGGAAATTAACTTACCTCGAAAGTGTTGACGCATTGCATCTCCGCCTGCGTAGATGATCCATACAGCTTCAGTTCTTGAAACGCACCCTGTATCACAATTATTGTTATCACACGAATCGACGTTTTCATATCGACTGACAAGTTTTCGACCAATTTTCATTCACTAAAATGTACGTCCAAAAGTGATTACTTTCGGTTTTAATCAACTTCAACTGTCTGGTTTTTCACAAATAAAAAAAGTCACTGTATTCATAGAAAGTCCGATTTGAAAATTTTCACCAATCAATTGCACAAAAAGTGGTCGAATGGTGAACCAGTATAACAATATTTTTTAACTCTTTGTGCATATTTCCGTATGCTGTAAATAAACCGGATATTTTGATCAATTCTTTAACAAATTAAAATATTGAACACCATTCGTTAATTTTTTTTTTTTATATTCATAACATTTCTATCCTGTGGCGTAGATAATATGTTTGCTAGTATTATGAAAAACTTTATTTTTTTTAACTTAAATTAAGGACCAATAACTTAAGTCTCATTTTTACACTTTTGCAACTTTTATAAAATTATTCACGTTCTCTATGTGCGCGTAAAAGTTAACAAGCCACAATTTATATAAAAAGAACGAAGCCTGTGTATGAGAAAGACGCATGCGCACGCGCAGCACCGACATCAATCTGCGGATGCACCGACTTGAACTAAAATACGACTCCAGAATAGCAGTGACCACTATTTAAAGATACCCGGTCGTCTTTTATTTCCTCAATAATGGAGACTTAGATATGCTGGTTACCAAATACAAATGCAAGTATAGGTGAAGACCAAGATTATACGACCCCTTAAAGTCATTGAATTCGTTTTAAGTTTAGGGTCTGCATATACTGGAGTTAAGCAAACTCTATAGACACTTGAAAATTTCTGTTTTATTAGCTAACTGTAGGTAGCTTGGGTCAAGTCATTTACAGTATTTACGAATTTTTATCTTACCTTTACCTTTACCTTATTTTTACCTTTCTGCCTTACCTTTTTTCTGTTTTAACACTCATAATCTTATCAATAAACCATAATAAGGATTGAAAATGTCAACCTTTTACAAAATTGCCTATCATGATGCTGTTACAGCAAACAGTTCCGCACAAACGCGTTTTCGACGCTTCAGCCATGCGATGCGATAAAGGGCCACCAAATTTCGATTCTCCGAAATGTTTTTAATTAAAATTACGACCGGGTAAACTGAGTTTGTTTTGTCCCATCTCGATTTTCGTGACACTGTAAGCCTGGGCTAAAAGTGATTCCGCCATTGCGGCCATTTTAGTTTACATTGTTGAGACGCCATAGTTTTTGCTTTGAGATTTAACGCGTCACAACCGAATAAGTATAATTCCAGGGCCCTAACTAGGAAGCCCTGTAGGTAACTTGATAATTAGAATGTACATGGCCTTCTAATACCTAGACCCATAGCAAAACCACAGGTTCAGTTTATTTGAGTTATTGGTTTATCAATTTAAAAAATTACATTGCCATAGAGTTTCTTGGTGCTATCTTCTCTAACGGGCGTATTTCCGAAGCACTGGTAGAGTCAATGGAGTTTTCCTTTTCCTGTGCGAGACTCAGGCATGAGTCACCACTTGAAAGGGAAATATCCTTTTTTTAACTCAAACCATAATTAGATAATAATCATTAGTTTCGTAGATCATAATATTTTGACTTATTGTTTTGTATTTCTATACTTATGTAAAAGATATTATTTTTTTTTACGTGTAAAAGTGCAATATTTTCTTATTTACACTAAATGATTTAAGTTTTGAGTTTTTGACATAACTTAATTTTGTATGGTACCTACTCGTACATTTTTATTTCTGTCAATAGAAAGAAATCGCAATTTTGTCAATGCACTTTTTAGCGCAACTCCGTTGTACACTTTACTGCAACTGGTTACAAAGTTAACTTATATATTTTTATCGGAAAACTAATCCGCTCAAGTTTAAAACGCGGGTAACATCGGCTGTAACCCAGTTTGATCCTGTAAGTGGGTTGAGTGTCGAATCTCGTCAATTCTATTTTATGGAAGCTTAGTGGGAGACTTCCTGGCATTTGTCGTCCAGTATCGGTACCTCGTTCGCTATAAACGGTATGCGATACCTACAGTACTTATTTTGGCAGTCCTTGTAGAGAACCTTTGCAGATTTGTACATTTTATACTCAAAGCAATGGAAGAAGTTTGCAGCTCTGTCTTTTATAACACTTTTGCAAACAAAGAAGTCTTTAGAATAGTTTTTCAGGGAACGACACGCTCGTCTCGTCAATCAATCAAATAAAAAAAAAATACAGCGGCAGGTATTTTTTCGTGGCCATAATGAAAATCGCTGTTTCTGAACAGCACATTATGTGGGACCACAGAAATCCTATAAACTAAGGAAAAGAAAAGTTTATTATATCCTTAACATTATTTATTAAAATACAACCTTACCACTATTACAGTATCTATACACCTATGTGATGTTACGGTGACCGTAAAATATTAGTAACTAAATTACAATTGTATTGCGATACTGCATTCTACAACATCAACCAGTAGTGATCTCTCTACTACCTAAGTTTCTATTTATCTCAAATAGTTTTAGTATCATCTGAGATAAAGATTTCAGGAACGCACCATATTTCCTCAAAAAATGTTAGGTGTTAACAAATATTCTTTGCCAACCGATCGCTTAACTGAAATATCGTTAACTCACCCACCTGCAAACCAGTTTGCCGGGGCGTTGGAAGCTTAATGAAAAACGACCCAGGCGTGGTCGTTCAAGCCCGCGATAAATAGAAACCGTAACGACAACTGACCCTAAAAGCCTCCTGAAAGCTAACCGACAAAATAAAGCTAATTTTTCTGCAGATGATTTATACGGAGCTGAGCGGATTTTGGACGCAGGATAAAGTCATCACAAAGGGGTTGTGTAAATAGAATTGATGGCTCGGATTTTTGAGCTTGAATATGATTTAGGTGGAATTTTAAATTATTCGGATGTGTGACTAAAAATTTAACAGACTTTTGGTTTTAGTGCTGACCACAAAATAGTATTCTACGTCCAAAGTCCAAACCCACTTCTTTTTATTATTGTTTTTTTTATTTTATTTTGGACGCGAATGTCCGTTTCTCTATCTATCTATAGACTCAAGGGCTTCATATTCTTGTTTGCTTATTATTTTTACATTATTTGCTATTCCAAACTCATATAACATCATTCAAAACCATCGAAGTCATTCATAGGTACTCTTTCTAGCCAACCGCTTTGTCCTACCATTTTGGGGAAAAGGGAAAAATAAAAAATTTATGCCATTTCTTCGTACAACGGAATAAATCATTTGGCGGTTGGGAGAAAAAGATTGAAGGTGTTTCTCAAGCTTGAATATAGGTGATAGTTTAAATAAAATAACAGATGCTGGACTAACATACAGGTGCAAGTGTCAAAGATGGCACAAATATCTAGAAATAGATAACCCGAGTCGTACAGTCTACGACTTAAATCGTAAACTTGTCTTTATTCAAGCCTTACCTACCTACGTAGGGAAAATGTACAGAACTGACTTTTGTAGCCGATTGAACCTTCAGAATAAAAAAGTTTGCATAAGGTTTAGCAGAAGGTGTTAAACGAGGAAGTGAATTTGAATATCTCTAATTGTGTCCTTCTCAAAAATTACTTTTTTTTTGTTTAATGCCTGACTTTATCGTCAGTATAAGTCAGGTCGCCGAAGGGCGCAAAAGATCGAACGGCGAACCTACTGTCGTTGAAATGCAAAGCGCAGAAGCTATCACACGGCCAGCACCTCTCGTCACGTATAATGATATTATTATAACACCGGTGACCAATTTCTTTATCTCATTCCGTAAATAAATCACACAGCCTGGAGTAACCTATAGATTTCAGAACCATTAAATCTTTTACGACCCTCGATCCCGTGAGTCCTCGAAAAATCCCCACTTTACGACTCCCTGTTATCATAACCCAAACACTACAAGCAATAACAATTTACCGAAAAGTGGAGGACACATAAGAGGTCACATAGAACAAACTACACCACTGTTAACCGAATGGCCGCTCGTTGTGAGTGCGTTAGGACTCCCTAAGGTCCTGGAGGGATCCGATACAGATAGTTTTGAGGTGATAATCTGAGAGGTTTCGTGTTTTTTTGCTGCGTACGACCGAATTTTAGGTTTCGTTTTAGTATAAGTGTGTAGGGAGTCTCGGAGAAAAGATCCAATCATGCCATCCATTCTATATTTTGAAGTGGCATTTTACGTCTATTGGTTTACAGTTTGGACACCACTGATGTCTTCAAGTAATCAGACAAAGTGATCTGAACCCTTATAGTAATATAATATTGTAAATCCGAATGTATCTGTCTATTTGTTAAATCTTATCGAGTAGCTTACAAAAATAAATTAAACTATTTTTTATTATATCAAAGTTATCCAGAGAAAAAAGACGTAATTCTTATAGCAACACGTAATAAAACATTCTGATTAACTTTAAAGAATGCCCCAGCTTTACACAGTCGCAGTAAGCTTGGTACATGCCATTCCACAGACACGAGATTCCCATTATAATTTTATAGGTCATATAGACTTCTTCTGTGGTACTGCCGTCCAATAGAAATTGAGCCATTCTTCTTCCATCGGGCAATTGTGAAGAAGGTCAGAGTAATTTGGCGCGGAGTAATAAGACAGTAACTTTTAAGGATGGTCGTTTTAGTAGGAAAACTACCGTTTTATTATTGTAGACGCTTTTGCATCGTTAAGTCATTTTGAACAGTTCTACCTGTTACTTGATGGTCTGTTAATGGTGGTTGTTTACATATTTGAACATTTATTCACGACTTCGTTGGAAGGTACAAAGTATTTTGATGAAAATTTTATAGAACTGAAGAAAATTATGTTACACAGAATAATAGGTCCAAGATAAACAGGCAAGAAATAGTCTGCCTGGAACAAATTTCATATATTCCCCGCAAACTTATGCTTAGTAAATTGCAATAAAACGTTAAATGCAAGCCACAAAAGCTTCGTCCAATACCTGTTTCTTCAACAACTTTCTTAACATCTACCAGAAATCATACTAGAAACGACAAACGATCTGAAAGAACAAGTTCAGAAAAAATAACACATTATTTTCCCTGTTTCAGTCTTCCGCAACCACTTACATTAACAGTTTGAGGAGCTGACTTCTCCTGGCTATGGGTGTACTTCTCCGCTGTTCCCACAGGGTGATGCTCGTAAATATCGAAGAATCCCAGCGTAGATAGCACAGCAAGACATATCCCCAGCAGTACCAGGAGCAGTAGCGAACACACACACACTTTAGACTTCCTCGATACCACCATCGCCATCTTGCTCGCACCACTTGTGATTTATGTTCAAGATTGATACCACTGTGCACTTATTTTTAGTACAGTCTTTCGGTTTATGCGTTACAGTTTAGTTCATTCAATGTTAGTCTATTTCCAGAAGTAGCACTGTTTCAGTCACTTTTTGTTCGTTCGAATGTTGCTTTTAGGAGTTTTGGTAGGTGCATGTGTTTAGACGCTACATGTTTTGGGGAATTTATTTTCTGAGAATTTGGTGTGCTCTAGATAAGACTAGGGTTTTAAAAGTACGCATAAAAATAAAATTATACGATTATTTGGGTCTGTCTGTGTGGAACCACTTTTATTTTTGGATTGGGCACTAATAGTAACTAAGTATGTGCCTTAAAATGATTATTGTAATTACGCGTGACGGCTAAATAACGACATAGGTCGTGAGTCCTGGAGGCATACTATGACCTCTTATAGCGATTCAATTGAAGACCTAAACTGAACCGCGTCGCATAATCGTACCGTGACGTCTTATTTTTTATGTCGCTGCCATTTTCAACATAAACTGGATCCAGTTAAGGTTGAAAATGGCAGCAACCAAAATTGAGTCGCTAATAAGCAACATAAAAAATAAGACATTACGGTACGGTTATGCGACGCGGTTCAGTTTAGGTCTTCAATTGAATCGCTATAAGATGTCATGGTAGGCCTCCTGGACCCTTGAATAAGATTCCCTGTATTGTGTGGCTGTGAGCCACAGTTCTATAAACACTCAGATTCAGGGAAAATACTCGTGGTTCACATTTGTCCTGTGCGGGACTCAAACTCCCGATTTCACATTTACAAGACATAAGCTGGTCTTATTCGCGTACATATTAACCTTACGTTTGGCAGTAGGCTCATCACTGTATAGCGGCAGGGATGCCGTCTAAAAGTAACGAGAAAACATCTTAAACCCAACCACTTCAGAATATTTAAAAATCCACCCGATATATAAATCCAGCAAATCTGCTGTACGATAAATGATAGCTTCTAAAGCTAAGTAACTTGACCATTCGAGTATTATAGGTTTTGGCTAAGCTTTATGGAATACTCTACATTCCTAGCCGATAAGAGCTTGGTGCTGGGGTTTATCAGCTATTCTAGGTATTTTATGGGGTCGGTCTAAAAGGGCTGAATTTAAACATTTAAAAGCATTTTAGAGTGGTGATATATTTTTTTAATTTTTTTTTTGAGGTTCTAAGTGTTAGAGTTTAAAACAAATAGAACATTTTGCAAACATTTCTTCATAGATACATATGTTTTTATTTTTTGTGATTTCCATTAATTTAATGCCCAATAAATATAATATAACTAGATTTAATCTGCGGTCAAAGTTAACAAACGTTCCCACGCGCATGCATTATAAATTCTTGCGTATATGTCAAGTTTGTCATATCGAAGTATTTTTATTAGATTATTTACAAACCAAAGTATATTAAAAATTCTTTCAACCTTACTTTGTTAAGGAATGTTTTCATAATCAAAATAACAACGAAGAGTAAATATTCCAGCGGACACTCGCCTAAGCTCACCCCATTTTTTCAAAGCACAATACCTACATCTAGCTGTCCTTCACAAAGACGGCTATTCATCTGTTGTCAACAACAAGTACAGATAGCGGTCTAGAAACTAGACCTGCTGTGATAGGTCTCTGTTGGGTTTAGTTTAGCTGTCTCGCCTGCAGCAACTTTGAGAGCAACACGCCGTCTGTTATTGCTATGGTAATTTGGTAGGCGCTACTGAAATGTTAAACATAAATTGAATTCTATGAAGACCGTTCGGCCAGGTGGTATTGAATTATGCTGATAGAACCCGAGCTTACGCACACTAAGACAAAGATCATGTACCTGCCTACACGTGTGAGAAGCATGTTACAGAAGAATTACAATAAATCAGCAATTTACTACTGGTTAATAAATCATTGAATGTCCATTTAATGGACAAAATTCCAGTGTTATAATACGTAATTTGTATGATTTATTTGCAACGAAAAATTGATCATCATAAATTAGCATTTATTCGTCCAATATTGGCCTACTTTCAATCTTTCATGTCATCGGACCATTCGGGTTTTCTACTGCCGTGGTGTTTGCTTATTCTTCATTTCTACCATAACGTTTTCCATTGTGAAAACTAGACGGCTCATTCTTCTCAAGGCCTGGTAACCTTGCCAAGAATTACGTTACGATGCTTCATTTTTCCCCCTTGGATCCCTGTAATTCACAATTCCATGGAGGTAATTCCCGATTTCGCGGGTGTTATTTCCATTCTCCGAGCATTATTCCCAATTCCTCGGGTGTTAGCGACGGGAATCACAAAAGAGTCAACGCAAAATGCGGAGACCGGTGATGGATTAACTCGGAATCGATTCTGAGTGTCTCGACTATTCTCCGACTTTTTCGTTGTGTCCAATCTCGTATTTTTCATGTTATGTCAGAATTAATTTCGGGGTAAATTCGGAACGTTAGAGCTTTTATATACCTACTAGTTTGTAATTTGTTAGCAAATGAATATTCAAATAAAAAAAAAACATTTGGACCGTAAAAGCGGTGGCAGTAATAAAAAAAAATTTAGTCTCTATATACAGTAACTAATTAAGTGACGATGGCTTTTTGACTTGAAATTGACACGAAGCGAATAAAAATCTGCATTTAATGTCTACTCAAGTTAATTGATTGGTTTGGGGCCGAGACTTGAACCCAGTGCTCTAAGTCACATAACGCCCAGATTAGTATCATTCAGCTATCCCTACCCCCAATGCTAGTGGGCTTATCCGATTGTTTTTCCTATAATTAAACAGGGTGTACAGATTGGTTGTAAAGCCAATTTTCCCGAATTTTCCCAAAACATTTAATCGAAAACACGCATTTGCATAGTCACCTGCATATAAAACGCCAGTTTTTAGTATAAAGCCGCAGATATTGCACATTTTATCTATTTTGATCCCACTCACGCCATACATTTTGTAACAGTAAGGAATATGGCAAGATTTTCAAGTTTCAATATACCTCCTGGCCAACCGCTAAGACAAAATAATTGTGCACGACAGTTTTGTTTACATCTTCTACCTCAAATAAAAAAATATATAAAAAACTTCATGTATTTTTAAGCATCTTTACAAAGCAAATGATATGCGTGAAGATTGTACAATGACTTTATTTTATGTGTAAGTAGATCTCCTAGATCCAGATATTTGATATTCTGTTACACAAGGGACGCCTAGCTATCTATACTAAATTTCAACCATGTACCTACTCGTAAAAAATCATTGAGAAACATTTAAAAATGCATTTTCTTTTGGCCACGGACCTGTAAAAATCTTTTGATCTCCACGGGAAAAATATCCTTACTGCTAATACATATAACTGCAGTATTTCCTCTGACGTGATTGGATTTTGGTCGGACGCGATTCCGATCGGTCGTTCAAATGTGCTGTCGATCATAAGGGCTTTACCAGATTAGGCGTATTTTCAGCAACTATAAACTCGTACAACTGTGCAGTTGTAAACGTGCCCATTGCGGCGTGCAGTACTTATCCAAGGTTCTTATTCGCTATAAGTACTACATGAGATTCCTTGCTGAAAACGCGCGATGTCGTAACGCGTTTTAAACTGATTTTTTACCTCAAAAATTCTAAAAACGAGCTAGCTTCCAGTAAATTATTTTGACAGTTCAAAATAACTGCGCGTAAAATCACGTTCAGTTGTTACAAAGTACGCATGTAAAGGCGTATCACACGTGCGTGAAAAACGAGCTCATACGTAAGAATATCCCCAATCTGTAAAGGCCCTTACAGAAATTATCCCCTATAATTTTCAAAGGAAAAACGGTTAGGTAATATTCTTAGTTAAGAACTTTTTAGTAAATAGTAGATACCTATACTAACATTATAGAATTTGTTTTGAAAAATGTGGTAACAACATTTGCATACAGCTGAAAATCTGGAATATTATAATTTTATTTCTCGTCATTATATCAATTCGAGCGATTAAGTTGAGTGGAATACCTATAATATTATTAACTTTTCTTAATTAGTAGTAATAAGGGAACTTCCGTTCTATGGAAACCAAGTCGGTGGTTACTAGTTAAGAGAGTCTATTGCAAAGGTTATTGAGTAAATAGGCGTAGAAAAGTGTTCATCCTAAAATAGAACAATTAAGGTTTTGAATTACAGCAGACTAGACTTTAGAGGCCGCATTTAATTCACTAAGTAGATACTTTAGTATCATCTCTAGACTGTTAAAGATCTTCTGTACCAACTGTTCCCCGTCCCCCGCGCCTTTCTTATCTGCCTGGATAGCTCACTTTCTACATGTGGGTGGAAAATTTGGGTAGAAAGCGAATGACACCTATACCCGTGTAAATCCTAGGTACCTACACATTAATACAAATAAATATAATTAATCACTGCAAAATGCAACTCTAATAATATCAAATGAAAAACTAAATCGCAGGTAATCTTCCTTGAGTACCTACTCGTAATTAACATAATCGATTTTTTTAAATGCAGATTAATAAAATAAAACCTTTACCAAAAGAGGTTCACTACGCACACTATAGAGTTTGTACTAAAGTAGTATTTGCTACCACAGATTATAAGAACAAAATGTCACTGTCAATTCGTTTCGCGGGTAAAAATGGCGCGTTACACTGCACGCGATGCTCTCTCGAAGCCAACTAAAATCTTGGCCATCAGCTGTTCAGCTCAGTCGATACCTCTGGCGACGTCTAGTCTCCGGATCTGACCCCGTTGTCGGCAACCCCACTAGGGGTAAGAAGAGAGGTCGATACTATGGGCAAAATGGGATGGAATGAGTGAATGGGGAGAAAAACTCGATTAGGTAATAAAATCGATTGAGTCCACGGTGGAGGTGTTAATAATTATAGTCTTTTACCTAGTTATTGACTTAATTACAAAAATATTAATCATGGAAAAAATCTTGCCAGAATATTTGGTAGATCAATTTACAGATAGGTACAAAAATCTGCATATAAAGATTTGGGACAGTCAAAACAGTTTTTTGTTAAATTTATTTTTTAAGGTAGCTAGAATGTAATATAAAAAAAAAAAAACAAAAAACATAACATAGTCTCATATTACCCAGAAAAATTACTCGTGGACCGCATAATACAAAAAAACAATAAATATGAATTAATGATTAATATGAAAAGGTAACGCAACGTAGCAGTTTTTATAAATAAAACCGAATAACAGCCAATTTCGAAATTTATAGACTGTAAGTATATTTACTAGGTTTTTTTGCACTGGCTTGCTATGGGCGCCACCCAGTCTGCAGCGTTGGCGTCCTTTTATCGTAAGTAACCTATCAAAAGCTCTGTTTCATAATGTCTTTCCAAAAATATATAAAGTCTACGTTTTTACTACCGTAGAAATTCATTCAAGTCACTATTGTTTGTGATTGCACAAGACTCTGAAGCTAGCATTTGTATTTCCTTAACTGTAGCAGTTATTTTCAATAATGTGCAATGTATTTTTTTATTTTATTAATAGGCAAGTAAGTAAAAAAACATTGTCGCAGCTTTGCCCTAGTTCTTTCATCAAATTATGTCTTTGTGTTCTTTGTACAATAGTTATTGGAGATATATAATATGTTATTTGGACAAGGCTAAAAATCACCCTCGTGGCATTGAAATCATCAAGTATGTAGGATTTCATAGCTGAGGCACAGTAATTCGTCATCTTGATCACAATACGCTATAGTTTTTGAGAGAGGTAAATGCTAACATTTAAACCATTTTTTAACCTCTAAAGGTTTGGTACTCTCGCATGCTTTTCCTAGTCAATTCAAAGCGCACCCACACAATCTTCCCTTCCTAGAATTGCTAGCTTTGACTTCATATAGGTACCTAACAACTACGCCGCATACAGCGCTAATTATCAAAGTGAACAGGAGGCCTACCATGACGTCTTATAGCGATTCAGTTTAGGACCTAAACTGAACTGCGTCGCATAATCGTACCATGACGTCTTATTAGCGACTCAGTTTAGGTTTCCGCCATTTTGAACCTAAACTGGATCGCAAGTCATGATATCGTTCATTCTTTTCGTACCATGAGCTATATTTAAAACCTATTTGAACCTATACTGATCCTATTAGCTGTCAAAATTAGCGTCTCAATAAAAGTTAATATTTTCACAACCAAAGTTGAGCCTTTTTGGTTATATATCTTAATAGCGGCGACCCCGCGGTTTCACCCGCGTAGTTCCTCTTCCAGTGGAAATACGGGTATAAAATATAGCCTTTATTACTCGCTCATAATGTAGTTTTCCATTAGATAAATAATTTTAAAAATCGGTGCAGTGGTTTAGCCGAAACCTTATATATTTCCATACAAACTTTCTTCCCCTATTGCTATTTTACCTTGTGGATAATTTTTTTACAAAATTTGAATGACACTTTTATTTATATCTAATCAAAAGCACAAAAATAAGTTTCCAGCTTCTAGCTTAAAATATGAAGAAACTTCCATACCTTTTTTCATCCCCCTATTTCAACACTTTACAACCCTTTTCTCGCATTAAAAAGTAGCTTATGTCCTTTCTCAGGCTCTAGAGACTAGGCTGTACCAAATTTTATTTAAATCAGTTCAATAATTTAGGCGTGAAAGCGTAGCAGACAGACAAAACGACGGACAGTTACTTTCGCATTTATAATATAAGTAGGTAAGTAGGGATTATTTTGATTTCAGTGTAAAAATCATAATAATTAAGTGTGTGTATTTGTGTATGCACTGTCGCCTTGGGAGTTTAAACTTAGGGCTACTGATTCCCACAGCCGGCGAGAGTATTCCCTGGCTTGCGTGATTTTATTATAGCACGTTGCAATCTCGTTGTGCCTATTTATGAAATCCCAAAGGTGTTTAAGTTGCTCGTAGCTTACTCGTTGACGAGAAGTTTCACTGTATAATATAAAGAAAACCACTTAAAATAGCCGCTAACACTTGAGACGTAAGCTTGGGAATTTTGGAGTATAGATTCATGCGTATAAGTACCTACTTAAGAAATAAGGTTTTTATATAATATGCAAAATATTAGTCAGAATTACTGACGCCATTGTAGTGAATTTATAAACCACATAAAAAGAAATCGAAAATAGTATTTTATAAAAAACAGCACAAAAGCGCGCGTATTTTCAATATACGAACTCTTTCGTCCTGTATTTTCTAATTAGAGTCGAAGAACATTCATCCGTCCGTCACTCATTAATCAAATGTCAAATGTCGAAAATATAAAAGGAACGTTCTAAAAAGATATCAATTCTAGGACCACAATATTTTACTCGTAATTTAATTTAAAAATGATCTTAAATAAATAATAAATCAATAAACATTATTGATACATACATCTAAATACTTAATTAAATTACTTAGGTGTTGTGTCTTCACACAAATGACAAAATATGCAACATGAAAATAAGCGTAATTTTCCGAAACATTTTTTGTTTTTTTTTTCTGAACGCAACCAAAAGAAAGAAACACGGCTAAACGAAGTTAGCAAAGGATGTTGATATAGTGTTGTCTCTTTCCAACAGAGTGACGTCATAGTAGACGTGAGAAACTATCGTTCATTCATTCTTATTGTTAACGATCCAATAACGATTTTGTTTAGGTGTAGGTCATGGTACGAAATTATGCGGTGCAGTTTAGGAACCTAAGTTGAACTGAGCCTAAACTGAGCCGCTAACTAATAGGTTAGAGTAGGCCCCCAGAGCACGGAAACAGTGAGACAGCTCGGCGTCACTCTGTTGAACTTTCCCGCAACGTGGTGTGCGTACGTGAAAGCTGCGCTTGCGTGTGTGTGTTTCAAAACATCAAAGCTTCCACAGTGCTAGGTAATAAATAGGTATTTAATTATAATCTGTACCAGGTAATTAAGTCCCGCTCGGTTCGCACATTCGGGAAAGTGTTGTGTGTCCCAGGCGCTAGCCAGGCGGCGTCGCCCAGTCTGCGATGCTGACCTCGTTATCTCTGCCGCATTGACTTGGCTTCGGAACGTTTTTACGTCTCTAATAGTGTGGGAGCCAGCTCTCATGCTCGAACTATGCTATAGCGGTTTTAAGTCGTTATTTGGGAATTCAGTAGGATCTGTGATAATGGCATGGGGCTTTAGGAGCCCTTCTTCTTTTATTATAATAAATGAAGTAGTTTTTAGTAAATTTTTAGCTTTTTTGTATGATTCTATTATGTCAATATAAAAACGTATTTTTTTAGCCAGCTTCAAAAAGAAGGTTCTGAATTCGTTTGTAATTTTTATTATTATTGTTAAGTACCTCATAGCACCATCGTTAATAAACCAATTTAAAAAAATAATTCGAATGGATATACTTTGGGATTGGTTTCATAGATATTCCATCAAATTTGGTTCAGTAGTGTAGTTTTTAGTAAATCTATTTCAAGTTGGATTTTTCTTTCAAGGAATTATTTTTTCTTTTCATTATGTACAATAGATCATTGTCTATTCTATTATACTTTTAAAATTAGTATAATAATTAATAAGTAAAAGAATAATTTTAACCTAGAAATTCATTAAAAACCTTTAATAAAAACGACTGCTGCTCTCCCTCTATAAAAATATTGAGTCTTATTTATCTACTTCGAATTAAAAATTTGCCGAGCAGCGATTCGGTTTTTTTATTGCTCACGGAATTAGCGGAGAATCGGATTTAATTTGTAACGGTTGTAAATCGTGTAGTTTATCTAAAGCCGCACATTCTACCCGTTGTAGAGCGTGTATATTTGCGTGGCGTTCTGCTGAGCGTGTAGAGTTCTGTGTGTAGAAATATCTCCCGCGCGGTTGATTTTGAGTAAAACTTCTGATATACAGACTATATGAGGTGACGGTTGAAGCGTGAAACAAATTAAAATCGCTTTTAAAACTTGTCGTGAAGTTTTAACTATGGCATATACTCTTTTTATCTCATTACCTACGTGCTAACTAAATCCTTATTTATGAGTACGTCGTAAAAATTATTATTACGCAGTTCGTTTTCAATTTGAGTTCAACGCTTGTCGTAATTGCGGTTTAATTAGCGGTTTAAAAATCTCTAACGCGCTTTTGTATCTACGCTTTCATACATTTAATATAGTAGCGTTCACATTTCTCCGATGCAGTGTATTGTGACGGCTTGTGTTGAATGTATGAAAACGACACCTTCCCGATGCATCACGACACAACACGTCAGACAAATGTGAATCTAGCCATATTCTCTGTTTTCTGCACACCCATCTACGAATTGAAAAAGAAACATTCTGTTTTAAATGCACACCCTTAGCATTTCGCGTGAATGTAGAAAGTATTTGAATGAATAATTGAATCAGTTAACAGCGCATGCGCTTTAGGTATGTTGCCGTTAAATCTTTTCACACCTACCTACAGATTCAAAACTAAAAATGAATGTATAATCGGATTTTGTTTTTTAGATCGATCCGTTGAGATGGTGGGTGATATCATTAGTTTTTTAATAGTTATCATGATTTTCGTGAAATTCAAAATCCAATAAAAATTCTTTATAGTTTAAAAAAGAAATAGGGACTTGTAGTTTTTTTAAAGTTAAAACGACATAATTAACCGCATTGTTATGTCATTGCTGTCTACGGAAATAAATCCATTTTTTTGTGGTTATCTACGAATATTCATACTATATTTATAAAACAGGATGTTTAATAATATCAATACAACCTTAAATAGAGAAAGGTCTTAACATTAGCCTTCAAAGAAATCAATAAATATGATATCAAATAAAAAAATACCTTTGATAGGATTTGAAAGGTTGGATCAAAGAAATTTGCAAAGGGCTTCCGAAGCTATATTTTTGACCGAAAATAGTATCAGACACGTGCAGGAGATAAACGTTAAAGTGTCGATAACAAACTGAACCTCAAGAACCTATTTGAAATATCTTCCGCCTTATCAACATCTAAACGTAAACAAACTGCTATGTACTCATCTCATATTAGACCTTATCGTTAAACACTTACGGTACATATTGAAACACGCTTAAAATTTTATAACCTACAAATGAGATCACAATACACCTTTTTCAATCTTCACCACTGTATTGCAAGGTAATAAAATAGCCATGGTTTATAATTTAGTAAAGAACATTGAATAATAGACCGTTTACCCGAAAAACGTACAACCAAAATTAAAAAAAAAAATTGAGAAAAAGTATCATGGAGTCACAATACGTAGCAATATTCAAATTCCAATATTTAACATGTAACATAGCTTCAACGTCACTCATCAGGTTAGCATAAAGCACGCTCGTAGCTTCGTAGCGCGCATCGTAGCGGCTCTACGGTATAGGTTAACAACATATTGTCACGTCACTCTATGTTAACATCAACACGTGTCAATATGTCACTATGTCACTGCACTGTACTATAGTAACTATTTTATAGCTATGACGTGCGGTCCGCGCAACCGGCCGATCTAGACTGAGATGTAGTTCACCCCAAACTTGCCAAAATATTCTATGAGGATAAAAACACCATTGTATCACAAATAAGGTGAATTAGATTACAAGGTTGGACGAAGATCGAGGACTAAAGGCACTAAGCCGTAGGTACTGGGCGGAATTTGTAATCTTTGTGACGCGGCTTAAAAATAGCGTCGGAAAGGCTCGCCGCCAAGAATCTTTATGGATTTTTCGTAACATAATTTGGGATGTAAGAATAAAATTAGTTTTCTTTTTATATTATAAATTCAAAATTTGGGATACAGAAAGAGACTACTGATTGTTTACTGTAAAATAAGGTAAGGCATTTAAAAAAAAAAAATTTAAACATCGCAAGCTATTTTAACAAATGTGGTATTTGTTGGAATGGTACTGACGCATAAAACAAGTTAATCACAACATCGTAAAATAAACACGAGTCCATTTTCCTAATGAATGATGGCAGATAGTACAAATACGAAGGGTTTGAAAAATCGGGAAAAATAGTAAAAGATCAAAGACCTGTAAACATAGATTTGTGTTACAGACAGCGTGAACGCGTCAAGCAGTTTACCACAGAAGCGTTCCATCACTCAGAATTGAATATACAACGAGGTTCGAACTGGAATCACAGAAGATATATAGTATACAGTATCACATACTATAATGATTAAAGTATAAAGCGCATCAACACGCGGGATAGTGATGGGAAAATGAAGCCTTGGTGTGTTCATATCACTTCTGATGATGATGATGACGATTGAATTTGAGCTTTATCACAACGAAATTCTGATATTATTTTATGCGAATAAATACCGCTTTAAACTAAATTATTCAGTTCAATTCGTCGTATGAACTGTCTGACAGGATTATAAGCCGCACTTCAGTTCATCGTTGATCACTCTAATCATAGGAAATCGTTAAAATGCAATTAATGGAGTAAGAAAGTAGTAGCTGTAATAGTAGTTTAATAAAGTATTTTTTATTCTATTCATAAATTTCAAACCGAATTCGACGAGTTAAAAACATTATTGCGTTTCATTTAAGATGGTGTGATAAGCGATCACCCTTCAATTCTGACTGAAGACGTGGCGACCTACTTCGATTTTCCGGCTCGGTTTTTTATCGGTTACATCGCGATGGTCACATTCAAAATGGGTCCTTATCAAAAGATCCATCTTGAATAAACCGACAAACTAGTGAAAGTAGTGAAACGTTCAGTAGGTAAAGTGTCATAGTTTTTGTCGAATGAGATAGTGCCAATATCTAGCGTTAGGATTGGTCAGAGCACCCGAGGGCTTTTGACTTGGCTTAGCAACTACTGTCAATCGATAACAACCCGGAATTTTAAGTCCCTTCGCCAGGAGCGATGAAAATCAACACATAACTGACCAGAAGTAATTAGTATGGACCGAGTATTGAACTAAGTAAGTACCTACCAGAAAACAGAAAACACAGGAGACAGAGGAGGCCTATACCCAGCAGTGGGTAGATACGGGCTGCATAGATAGAAGTACCTACCTACCAGCAAATCTAGTTTGCTTAATGTCAATATCAATTATGGAAAATAATGGCATCGTCATGGCTGGAGAATTTATTATTAGTCTGTCACGGCATTGAGACTGGCCAACTTTTGCCAAAGATAAGGCTAATGCTTGTCAGTGACCAAGGCTTCAATTAATATATTCCATAATAATGCCTATGTGTTGTTTGTCGAATGAGGTAATGCTGGCCTTTGGTTTAAGAGTTGAAAGGTGGATCAAGGGTCTTTTACATAGTTTAACGTATGCTATCAATTGGACCAGGCCCTCGTGGTGGATTATGGCTTAACCCCCCTCACGAAAGTGCTCCCGTGCTCAGCAGTGGGACGTTTTTGGTTGATGATGATGATTATTAGCTTTATTGATTGAGTTACAAAAGGTGTGGGTCGTGCTCCGATACTTAGCGAAAGTATCTTTGGGCACGTGTTTACTGGTCGATGCTCTTGTCGAAAAAGAAAGTAATACTAAGTGATGAGACGAGCAAGTTATTCACCCGATGGTAAGCGCTACGCCTGCCCATAACAATTACAGTGCCATCCAGAGCTTTACATTGCATAATCGGTACTGCACTGCGCTCGTCACCCTGAGACAACGGCTCTAAATTCTCATGTGCCTAGTGATTTCAATTCTAAGATATTTTTGTCTTGCACTCTAACTAGAACCATAGTTTTTAATTCATATCTTGATTTTTTCTTTACGTTATCCTAAAGTTTTTTCATTCCCAGACCGAGACTAATGGCGCATAAAATTTGAGCACACCCCCATTCTTCTTCTAAAAGGACTCAAAATGCTGATTGTGAGCTGAAATTTTCATAATATTCTTGCCGGGAGCTTTTGTCCATACTAGCTTGTTTGTTTTCGTCTCGTTTTATCTGGCGTAGAAAAAACCCAACCGGTTAAATCAAAATAAGTAAATTGTTTCGGATAACTATGCTAACCGGTTTGTATGATATCTATTAATTAATAAAAAAATAACAGTATAAAATCATCATTTAAATGTAGAAAAATAAGACACTTCATTTCTAAGATTCCTATCTAAATAATTACAAACTAGGTTCCTTTTAGAATAAAAATGTGACCCGAACAAAAAAGCAGACTAAAAGATATCGCTTCATTAGTCAGCAAAGAGTGTAACTGACAAATAAAATAAAAAACCAAACCTTAATCTTTGAAATACACAATAAGCGCTGTTCTTTGTTTGCAATAGTCTGTGACTTATGTACTTTTTATGGAGGGCGACGACTTGTCGCGATATCTAGTCGCGATCCTGGCGCCTGTCTGTCTCTCCCAGGGAACACAAAAATATATCATGCTCAACTCAAGCAAAGATGTAAAAACATCGTTATGTTTAGTGGCGATTATGTAACGTTGCCGGTAGCATCCTTCTGTTTGCCCACCCCTCGAAGATTTTATTAAAGCTCCGTGTATCTTATGAAAAAAAGCTATGTTGTTTTTTTCTTTAATGATACGAATTTCTTCGTAATCGCCAGTTTCAAGGGTGAATAAGATAACAGTATCAGATTCTCTTTTTTTTACTATACCATACTGTCCCACTGTTGGGCAAAGGTCCCCCATCTCCTTCCACATGTCGCGATTGTTCACCACATCGGACCTATTACTCTGGTCATATATGTCGAGATCTTCATGTCAGCATTTTCTTGGCCTGCCTCGGCGTCTTCGCCTTCAGATTCTCTTCATATTTTTTTTTGGTGTGGAACTTTCGTCATTTAAGTTACTCATGTTTATTTATCATTATTTTATTTGATAAATCTCGTTTTCAACATAAATCAAAATATTTGAAAACTCTTCTCCAACGTCGAGACGTTGATACTACTTAAACGAGTTTAAAAGTATTGGTTTTACGAGTAAGTTCCAATTCCTCGTAGATAAAATCAGTTTTTTACATCTGGTTTATACCGATACAGAGTGGTTAGCACCGATTGAAAACACTAAACAAATAGCGCACCGACCCTCGTGAATACAGACAAGTTTTAACGCTACACTCATCATTTCAACAGCTCTTTAGATGCTCACAAACATAGCTAGGTCGCTGAAGCTTAGGAATAAAACTTTTAAGCCAACGGAATAGGGATCAAAATAATATTTTTGAAAAGTAAAAATGGTTGCTTTTGGGAGTTGTCATTATGTGGAGTATGGAGTGCGTCTGAGTACGTTTGAAATATAACACCGGGTCCTGTAGTGTATTGAATGGTATCCAAAGTTCGAATTTAACGAAGTAAGAGTACACTCTGGCATGGTGTTAAAAAGGTCTTCAAGTACCCACGTAGGGAAAGAGTGAAGCAGATTTTTAGGATCAAGTGGGGCAAAGTGTTTGAATGGTTTCGAGGATAGAATACGTCTGATTGTAAAATATATCCGGTTGCCGGAATATTTAACAGCAGCAAAGTATTTCGGTTCGGCGTTTATTGTACTTTGAAATGAGAAATTTATGGATATGTAGCATTTTATATTTTTCTATGTCTGAACTGTGTAAATTTATTAAAGGTATTTTACCGCAAATTGTAATTAATGTGTTAAATTGTGTTGTTCGTCTTAAGATCTAAAATAAACTATCTTGGAAAATCTATAAGCGTAGGTAACCAATTTAATACACTTCGATCACGAATATATTACTGGAGAGCTGAACATCAATTTGTTTGCTAATAATTAAAAAAATAAAATTAGCCACTATGAGCGAGCTTATAAAAGAAGCCCATCCCATGAGCCACGATGAAGTGGCTATGAGCGAGCTTATAAAAGAAGCCCATCCCATGAGCCACGATGAAGTGGCTATGAGCGAGCAAATACAAAAAGCCCATTCCATGAGCGCACAATGTAGTGGCTATGAGCGAGCAAATACAAGAAGCCCATCCCATGAGCGCACAATGTAGTGCCTATGAGCGAGTCAATATAATATGCCCATCCCATGAGCGCACGATGTTAATAAAAGTAGGTTATGAACGCCGAAGAATACGGAAATTAGCTGGCAGCCTTAGGCCACTCAGTCACTGTAGTATGAGCTGTATGAAACTGAAAAGATTTTTAGGGATCAGAAGCTTTTGAATGGAAGAGTGATTGATTAACAGTTAATAAAGTGGAATTCATAGTAAATACATTTTTAAAGTTTTGATTTTTTTACAACAGACAATCAAAGAGACCTAATCAATTTATAGCCGTTAAGGTCGGCATCAATTTTTGTTTTGTCGAATGAGGTTATAATAATGTCCTCTGCTGTCAGAGTTTTTTAGACCGCCAAAGGGCTTCTAACATGACTACAAAAGAAAGCTCATGTAAAACATAAATTTTTTTCGTGGTCGAAATACATACTTTTCGCATATTAAATAAAGCCTTCGAAACACTACGCGGGTGCATTCATTCGAAATAAAAGCAGCACAAGCGTGCTTCAAAAGTCATCCAATGGACGCCGAAGAGTCTAATTTTCCACCTTATTTCCGGGTGATAAGGTTCAATTGGTGAGGTGAGTTTATGTTCTTCGAGTTAACGTCCAGTTGAAGGGGACTCTATGTGCATTGAATTAATTTTTGAAAGGATTTTTGAGAACTACTTTCGGCGTATTCGTAAAGTTTTGTGTGGTATGTGTAGTAGGTAAATATTTATGTAGCCACGATGGTTCTCAATTGATAGTGGCGTTCTATGGTGTCAAAGATTTTCAGCCTGCCTAAGGAGTGTGTTTTCGTTGTGGAAGGCCTCTTCTGCAAGAGACTACCTGGGGAAGTCTTTGCCAGATATTCATCCGCCAAGCAGTAGTGTGCAAACATTACTGTGTTCCGGTTTGAAGGGCATTATTCCCAGCGAAATTACAGGGCATTATGAGGTCTCAGGGTGACGAGCGCAGGGCAGTGCCGCACAGGGTTATGCAACGCAGGGTTCTGGGTGGTGCTGTGACCGGAATCGGCAGGCGTAGCGCTTATCATCAAATGAACGACTTGCTCGTGTCGTCACTCAGTCAAATAAAAAAAAAAGAAAACAAGGATCAATAGCTTAACAAGCCCTTCGAAAAATGGAAACGCTAAACGTTCGTCGGCTCTGACCCCGGACACGGCTCGATTTGTAAGCCATTTTATTTTTGAAGTCGACTTAAAACAAACTTGCCGTAGAAATAAATCAAATGACAAAATGGTTAGATCAAAAAATGTCGCCAAATCAAAATTTGTGAACGTAACTAATAGCAATGTCTCTTTCTCGCACACGCACACACACATACTGATTTATAATGAACAATTACTCTGAACATTATTTCCATCTATCTTTCACAGAAACTCTAAAACGAGCCAGAACAAAAGTAAACACAGCATTTCAGTATTCAGAATTTGAAATGTTACCTATTTCCATACTGAAAACTATTGAATAAATATATGAAGTTAGTGAAGCGGTTTGTTTTACTGATATAATATTTTAGATGTGTTTTTAATGAAAACGCATTTAAATTTCGCTAAAGTTAAGTAGTACATCTAGTTGCAAATTCTATGAAAATTCAATTGAAATGGAGGAATGAAAACTCTGTTCAAATTGGTGGTGTCAATGTGAACTAAAGAGATGTGCGACTGCAAAACTCTACAAGATATTTAGGATTAAGCATAAAAATATATGATTAAGAATAGACATATCAACATGGCTGTTATTGGTAGTACACATAACAATTGTCTATTTAGTCACGGGTTATAAAATTAACTATTCCATTTTATGGCACATTTTTAATTAACAGTTAGGTACAAAATTTTACTATTCTCTCTTTGTTTGAATTATACCCGTTTGCATAGCACGAGCTGCTGCTCAAAGAGGGACAGCTACTCGCATTGCGTACTCATAATATGTCAGCAGCTCAGTTGCCTCAGTTGTTTACCTGATGCGAGTAGCCGACACCGGCCTTACTTGACACATTGTGGTGAGTGAGTTGATTGTTGAATGAAGCGCTTGGAGCTCTGACTTGCGCGCTACTGACGATGCGAGTGACATGCTACTGAGGTGCGAAGGAAGTAGCGGGCAATGAGAAAAAACGTATGTTACTGGCATGTAACTCGGTCCATGAATTAAAAAAATATGTAAAAAATAATTTTAGCTGACACTCATGAAAGTTCACTGACTCTACCGCCGAGTTCAGAATACATACTTCCAAACGAGAAGAACCCGCAAGAAACTCCATGTTTTTTTTTTTTAATGTGTTTTCTTAATGTCTAATAAATAATACATTGATATTACTAAAACTAAGTACACACATCCGGATAAGTATTGAAAATTTAGAGAACCAAAAATACTTTAATTATAACCGACTGTTTATCAAAATCATTTGAATATCCGCGTACAAAATCCAAGCTGAATTTTCATATTCCTAACAACCCTAATTCTGATATGCAAGCCCGACCGCGCATTGCAAAGTTTTCCAAAACTTTACTCCGATTTTACCCGGAAACAACGAAGCTACGAGGTCAAGA
This sequence comes from Campaea margaritaria, assembly GCA_912999815.1. Taxonomy (NCBI): domain Eukaryota; kingdom Metazoa; phylum Arthropoda; class Insecta; order Lepidoptera; family Geometridae; genus Campaea; species Campaea margaritaria. The sequence goes on from OU538801.1 coordinate 7,485,520, forward strand.
CGAATCCAGGGGTAGGTAACATGATTCAACTTTCGAAGTTTGTTGTTTTTGTTTGGGTTCCAAGTAAAGGTGTGGCAACTCAAAAGTGGAAAGGTTGACGCCACCTCGGAGACTTCTTGAATAGGTAATGGTTTGCACTTTTGAGGAAACAACGAGTTAAATAAATTTATTTGGAATAATATTCTGATTCTTAAATATACGACATGTTATATTAACAATATGACTGTGGTTCGTGCTCGATACGTTAACGAAAGTTTTTTTTCATGACAAGCGCCGTAACTGTTAACCAACTATGAGTGTATTATGGGACATAAAATTATTATGTAGTATATAAAACATTTGAACAAGCTATATTAGGATAAGTCATCAGCATTTAAAGCGCTTAAGTAGCACAGGAGGCCTAACATGACATCTTATAGCGATTCAATTGAAGACCTAAATTGAACCGCGTCCCATAATCGTACCGTGACGTTTTATTTTTTATGTTGCTGCCATTTTCAACCTAAACTGGATCTAGTTTAGGTTAATTGAATCGCTATAAGATGTCATGGTATGCCTCCTGGTGTTTTTAAGTTACCTATATTTTTGTTAAATATGTCATTGATATTTTTGAGTCAAATACAACGCCGTCTCTTTTCAGTATACGAATACTGGCACTAGTGGTAAACCATATTTTACGTTTGTGAATTTGTAAAACGATTTTCTATATGTACCTATAATTCCATTTCGGATTGCCAATCAATAATTGCAGGTAGCTTTTAGTATTATTAATACGCATTGAAAACAGCACGAAAGCATTACCAACAAAAAAATAGTACCACAAAAATATAGCTAGCGAAATTTCTCAAATATTTGGAAAACGCAAATATTTTGCGCGCATGATAAATTGTCCCTATTAGTTGCTATGCCAATTATGTGGCCTTATTGTTCCTGAAAATTAATTGTCTTCAGCATCTTTTGTGTTTTAAACAGTATATATTGAAAGACCCGAGAGATAAAATACAATTAGACAAAGGACAAAACGTTTGAAGTTGACTAATGGTTTTAAGCTAGATACCATCAAGTTACATAAAGTTAGAAGGTTGGTAATATATTTTTAGGGGAAGTTTGATTCTCTAAGTTAAAAACTAAGTATTCTTTCTTCTCTTGAGGTTCCTATTTCCACAACTAAAGGTGGACTGTAAAAAACTGTGAAAGGCTTAGTAAGCTTCTCTGTCTGGTTTGATGTCAAATCTAAAATAAGGTATTATTAGACTTAACTTAGAAATTCATAGTTAAATCGATAAACTCTTCAATAAAACACCACAGAACAAAGAAAACATAAAATTTAGAACGAAACAAGTTTAACGATTAGTTATTTTATGTACTTTTAATTGTAGAGCGATGATTTTCTTTCATCTAAGGGGTCAAATTTATAGTCCAGGCATTATTAGCTTAGTGAATCTGGATTAAGAAGTAAAAAAATCTAAAACTGTGTTAAGCAAACATTCAACTAAGTTGTACTATTCCTGCAACTAATAACTTAGCGTCTTAAGAAGGACAGATACCTTCTAAGTTTGTCTAAGTTCCTTTATTAAAAGTTGTAAACTTGTAAATGTTATAAGATAGTCTAACTTGTGTTCTGTTTAGTTTTGAAAGTTGTTGTTATACTTGCTTTAGTAGTTAAGTAATAATTGCATTTTAAAGTGTTTAAATACGTCCTTTCTTTTGTTTTCACCAGTGACTTTAAATATTTGCTTCGGTTTTTTAAATATGAATCTGATAAACGATCGAAAAATTGTCAGCCGTTAATTTAACACACACACATCTTACATCTATCTGTGTCGATCAATAAATAAACTTACTGAGAATTTTATTTTTTGAGTAACTATTGAAATTTCGAAAATATACTTTTATCGTGGAATAAAGTAAATAGGACGTACTGATATAGATAAGTACTTACGTGAAAGGCGCCTGTGATCAGCGGACCAGCCTGCCCCACATACAGCGTGGATGCCGAATCGAACACCAACTCCAGCGGGTTCCTCTTCACCACCACCGTGTCAAACTCATGGCAGTTCAAGAACAGCGTCACATTTTCTTGTGTCACCCTCAACGCAAACCTGCTCCATTTCTTCGCAAAGGATGGTACTACGAACGACGCAATTGTTTGCGAAAGAGCGTACACATTCGGATCGGTGTACAGCAAAGATATGTTCATCAACCCAGGTCCAGAAGGTATCAGCTGCACGCCTAATTGCACAACAGTTTCCAAAGGGTTGACAACTGAGAAAAGGAAACCGCCTTCCTTGTTTGCAGGTCGTACGGTCGCAGTGATCGAGAAATCGTCGTAGAGCTTTTCGGGCATGAAGAGTCGGTATGGAGACTTGATGTCGGAGCCTGGCATTAAACCGTAGGCTGGGAAGCCGTCGAGGCCTTCGTCGAAGTACTGCGTCTTCGGATTGCTGAAGGGAACCCCAATGGCGTGGAGAAGGTCGTATTCGGGAATATCTGAAAGTGAAATAGTAGAGGATTTTCATTTCTTTAATTGACTTATGCTGAATATTTGAGTAGTAAAGCAGATCAAACAAGTTTTCCATTTTTTTAAACTGAGCTATGCTCAAAGCTTGTCTGCAATAAGTTCTTAGTTTTATTCCTAAAAGGCACAACCTGAACCTTAGCGAGTGGAACTTCATAAGCATTAGCAAACAATAAACGCATCTCAAAGCTCTCAGTCTGCTATCGAAAGTTTAGCAATAAAATCATTTAGAACTGAAATAGCAGCAAAATAACAGGAAACAAAAAGAACCAGTCAAAAACACGCGGCAGGATAGTCTTTACGTTGATGCGGAAGTCATCAGATTTTATATTTTTGCTGTTTATTGCTTTTCGGTTGAACTATTTCCGCTTTGTGAAACATATATAGAACACAACAGTAAGGAACACCATGCTTTTTTGGCAAACACTTATTTTTAACCGATCCCAGAACAGGAAGAGATTCTCAATTCGACAGTATGTTTTTTTTAATGTTTTGTTAACTCAGAACTCCTTCATTTGTAAACCGATTTGGAAAATTATTATTTTATTTGAAAGGATATACTTTCAGGTCTAATAGAAGTTTAATCAAATTCAGTGCAGTAGTTTGTTTGTCCAATTGAAGTCATTTTTATATATGGATTAAGGAGAACGTTCTAATATAAGTGGTTAAGTCTTGCATAATGCAAGATTCAATAAAGGACATGTTTCTTCAAGGGCCAATGTGATGTTTATGTTCTGAACGTATAAAATAACTTTGAATAGAAATTAATGGAAAGTTACTATACTGTTTTTTATGGTGAAAACAATATTATTTTTTCTTTTAATGCAGTAGCGTATAAAACTCACTAGAGAGCGGGCGCTCAGGATTTAAAGTCTACGATTAAACATTTTGCAGTAAACATCTGTTATGGTATAATGCCTTGCTTTTAATAGAATAGTAGACAATGGTAATAAGTATTAGAGTTTTAACTCTACCCACATTTCAATCTATTTTATAGACGTTTAGTAGAGTGGTATTTAAGTGTGGTGGTCAATAACAAGATGCACAAGAACTTGGTGACATGCTTTGCAATGTGAAGCTGCTAAGGTTCCAAAGATTTAATTTTAAATTTTGTTTTTGACGTTTGTTGACTTTTGATTGATTACTAAAAAGTTTAATAATCTTATGACACTGGCTGAAATGAAAAAAGGAAACATGACTGTATCTGTGTTCCTCTAACTCGTCAGGTAACCTATTTGTGTCCCGCTTACGCATAAATCAGCATGAAGTTGGTTTCTTCGAGGTTGCATGCATTGGAATAAAACTTCAACTAACTATTTGCCTGCTATCCGCTGTATGAAAAATAGAAACAAACTATTCATATTATAAAAGAGCCTTATAACTTATTCGTTCAACAGTTATTTAACAGTTTATCTGAGCAATAAAAAAATGTCTCAGCAAATAAATAGTTGACTTCACGAAGTACCTACTGTTTACTAAACGGCCTTAAACAGTCCATTAATGTCTTACACTAAATTGCAACCTTTTCGACCGTGTACCATACATCTCCGCAAGTCCCACACCACTAAGTCCCGTCCCTATTCTGGAAATTGTACCGCAATCGCTTTAACAACGCTATTTAGTACCGCGTGGAAAACCGTTGGGCGTTAATTGTCTCTCAGTTGCAAGCTATCTGTATGAAAAGTGCTGTTGGGATGGGCGGTCGTTTGTTCCGGCTATGAACATGTACTAAACCCACTTGCGCTGCTTAACTTAATGGTGGCTAGAATTGGATAAAAAATAGAACTGATTTCCACCCTGAAGGGAAGAAACATACGTGCGTTCAGGTATTGCCAAGGCTCGCCTAGTGTGTGAAAATCTAGGTGTCACATAAATTAAAAAAAAAAGTGTGATTGGCCTAGGTCGGTCTAATTACTATACTCGTATAATAACATACACAAAAAAATAACAAAAAAAAACTTTTCATATTTACACACACTTACGTGGTTTCTGTATAAACGGTACCGTTCATGGTTTACTAATGTATGGCAGTTTTGAGAGCTTTCACAAGCAACCTGTCACAGGACTGTTTAAACGGCAACCGTGTTTAGCTACTCCGTCTTATAAAATGCTAAAACTTACCATTTTGATATTTAGAAGTGCCAAAAAGTCCATCGTTCGCTGAGGATGTCGATAAACCTAACAGCAATATCAGCAGCCAGCGCGGTCTGAAAAGAAAGAAAAAAAAACATTTAACTAAGTTATTTTGCTTTTAGAAAAGTATATTCAGTTTGGATAAGATTAGCAATTAAATTCTAACGAACGGCATGTCGGTAGAGTCCTCGCACACGACACAAAAATTAATTAGTTTTTTTGTGGAAACACATTTTCCGGACTTTTCATAAAATAAGTATGTATATATATATAGTATATTTGAGCTGAACAGAATCAGCTCAAATATTATCAATTTATTGTTAGTACTCATTGAGGAGTTTCCTTGTCTACTTTTCAACTCTGTATCAGATTGACTCGCTGACACCTTATTAATAGTTAATTATCGAATTTGTGGAAGACCTTACTCACTATAACCATAATAATTTCCAATTAAAATTAGAACTGGACAGAGCCGAAATATCACAGACAAATATTTAACACTGACAACGAACACGAAACAACTTTTATCCTAAATCCGTCCCACTGAGTATTCATAGGTGAGAATCCGGTTTTAAATCTGCCGGATATAGTTCCCGACCAATGAGCCGGTTCCATCCGGTTCCCGTCAAAAGGACCAATCCGGATAAACTAGGACATGAAACCCCGAATTATTAACGGAGAGAGTTAGCAAACTTGTGGGGAAACCTAACAGTACGAGTGCTATTTGGTTGCAGGGATAAGGTTGCTTAGCTTTTAGGACGTAATGTTTGGTGAGTGCTAGTAGAGACATGTAAGGATTCTTTACAAAGGAGCTATAGAATAGAATAGAAAATACTTTATTGTACACTAGTTCAAAAATACACAAGGCACATAAGGAATACAGAGGATAACAAAGGCATGGTCAGGTCACTTGCCACGTCAATTAGGTCAGTTCTCGGCCTATGATCAAAGTCAACATAGGCAGATGCAATAAACATACCACGCTACCTATGTTTGTGTGTGCGTGTGCCTGGATCTGACCCGACAGCTTGTGAACACGAGTCCTGACCATACACCCACTCAATTCGGGAGCAGCTGAATTTCCAATTAGACCCATTTAGAAAGATGTACGGATGAAAAGAAAAAGTATCAATTTGCAATTCAGATCGTGTTTGAAACGTTTCCCCTGAAGAGCGCTTTAATTGATACGAATATTGGCGTTTGGAAGTGCGGAACACGGTTAACACTCTTGAATTTTGCTTTGGAATCAATTATTTTTGAGTTTTTGGGTTGGTGTACTGCTTTCCGCTGGGATCGTAGCACGTGGAAAGCTGTAGTCTCTGCCTATTCCAATGGGAAAAAGATGTGACCCTTACTAAAGCAACGCTTATTACCTGGGATATTATTTTATAGCTTTTTGATACGTGTCATGTTACAGCGAATCTTGTGTACTTATGTGAATTACAAACGCTTTGTTGTTCTCGTTTGTCGAAGCCTATTATATTAAATTTCCTTTTTATCTCCTGGATTGAAGTGCTGAGAATTTTTTGCTAGCGTTGCATGCTCGTATTATATTGTAAGGAGTTTACAAGCACAATGTTTTGCTATTTACTTTCACGGATTGCTTTTTTTACAATTTATAAATTTATTTATTTATGACCTAAAGTAATTATACAGTCTCCTTTTTAAATCTATAAAACTCATAGTCGGAGATTCGACCGCTATTTTTGTAAGTATCAATTATGAAATGATTAACTTAGATGAACTATCGAGGACCTACAAAGTCCAGTTTACAAAACAAATACCTCATTGAATTTTTCCGTTTTCAGATTCAGCGAGTTCAAACGGAACCTTATTCCTAACAAACAGCGGTAAGTAATATATTATATAATACATTGTACTATCCAAATTCAAAGGTTAAACTTCTCACAGAATAATATTATTAGATAATTGGTTAACAATAACTCCAATAACTCGTAGCAATGTAGGCGTAATCAATTATTACGTATACTAAAGCTGTTATTAGGAACGTGTGAACGATTGAATGATTATGCACGTTTTATTCGCGAGATGCGTGGGCATCGTACCAAGTTTCATAATGGCTGTTAAGACGCCGGCATATTTTCTTACAAAGGGAAATAGCGACTGAAGAAAATGAAACGAATGAAGCGAAGAACTTACCCGAATCTGAGTTAACTGTAAGACAAAAATCCACAGAACCCACAGCATGTTAAGTAGTACATAATACTGTAGGGACTACTGAAAGTAAGATAATGATGTGGCGGCTAATAACAAAGCAACTTAATCTAATAATGCAATTTTCATTAGCAGAGACGATCTTAACGACGAACGGCGACTTTGATAATTATTGTCAATACTATAGATTTTTATTAATTGCTAATTTATTCTCGTAAGCACGCCCAGTTGTTATCGATTGATAGCAGATGATAGGCCATGTCAAAGGCCCATTGCCTTACAAACTGTTCAGAGGCCAGCAGTATTCTATTCGACAAACAAGGAATGGGAGTTCCCCTACCTGAGGCTGTTTTACCTGCTGTGTACCTGAGTGAATTCGTTACTTCTAGGTAAGCGTGTACCATTAGTGGTCAAACCTGAACATATCCACAGATAAAAAAATACAAATACTTAGCACGTTCAGTGCTGAGAACAAAACTGTCGTGTTTTTCATAGCTTGCCGCGAGTGCGGGAAAACACAACTGGTGTGTTTGTTGTATGGGAAAACACTATGGAGAGTGCAGAGCCGCACCCGTGGCAAGCAAATTGGCGCAGCAGTGAAAGTGTTAATAAACCTTTTAATGCTATCAAAGCATTAATTATTATTTTATATTATAAAACGTGCACACCGCCTTAACAATTTACCACAATAAGCTTCAATCGGTATTAATAACTGTAGACAGGTGATAATTTCAACTGATTAATCGTTGTTTAATATTATGTACCTACCTAATTAAAATATTATCTTACAAATTGGACATTAATTTTACGACATTTTCATAAAAAAATGGTAAATCTCCAAGATTAATTACAGATTAGTTGGTAACTGCTTGTTAATGATTTATAATGTTTTAATGAGTACCTACCTTGTAAAATTAATTCTAAATGCAGTTACGAAGTGATTAAATATATAATTGCTAATTAGTTATTATAATTTAGAAATCTGTGCATGGCTATTTAAGGATGATACTTTTTTTTATTGCAGAATGGGCAAGCATTTGATCGCAGTCTCACCTAGTGGTAAGTGTCGACACGGTCGATGATGGAGCATGCTTGCCTATTCACCTTCGACTAGAAGACTTTTAGATTATAGTTTTCGGGAACATAGACGCTGGTAAGGTCCATTCCTTCGCTGTCCTTTGCAGGTTCGATTCCCGCACAGGGCAAAAATTTGTGCGAAGCACAAGTATTTGCTCTAAGTCTAGGTATTTGTGGTACCATGGTCCTCGTAGTTCTTGGTTCCCTAATAGATACAGGCAATCCTACAGCGCCCGGGCGTAACCACAGTTTCCAGTTTTCTAACTACAAAATGTTCAAAATAGAACCCTACTTCAGCTCTGGTCACCCTACACCAGGGTGAATGGAACACGAATGACACCCATGAAATTAATTGTGAGATGAACAAAAGTCCTTCCCATCCAATCCATCAAAGTGTACGTTGAAGGAGGTCGGACATTGGACAATGGACAACGGTCCGGTCCGTCACTTTGGCATTTCCTATTTGGTTGGTGTAGGGTATTAATTGTCACGTTGTAAACATGGTATTTGTGATTCGGGGCTTAGAATTGGGTGTGAAGTTTTGAATGATGAGGACCATTTTGATACCCTGTTATTATAGGTTAGATCGCTTAAGATTATGAGTGACATTCGAATGGGATTAGTTTTCACAAGACTAAGTTACAAAATAGACGAAGAAAAAAATATAAAGGCAGCATTAATTCCGCTTAGTGTTTAAGCTGAATTAAAGCTATATATTAGTGTCTATTTATCTGTGAAAGAAGGTCTGCAAATTATAAACATAATAATCAATTTATCGCCTATCTTCTAACGCTTTTAATGAACCTTACATATCCATTCATAAATTAAAATTCTCCATTTATCTTTCCGTTAACTCGTGTCCTAATTAAATTCACAAAAAAATAAATGCCAATGCATCCAACTTCTTAAAACAATTCTTCGAATTCCAACCAGTGCTATTTCAATCAACCGAAATACATCAATGTAAAAAAGTAGAAAGCATTCGAAACAACACCAGTAAATCGAATTAGAGAATTTACAACGAACGAAATGTATCGTTGGAACAATTTATTGCATTCTTCGGAATAAACTTGGTCATATATCATGCAGATAAGGGCAGTTTAATTAATTTATTGATATGAGAAGGTCTAAGGTCCGTCGGATACTCGTTTATATGAGAGCAGTGATAGTGACTCGATAGTATCAATTGTCGTCTCGATTTCTTTTTGGGTCAGATGGAAAACAGTACGCGATGTTCAACACGTATACTAGAACTATAGGAATACGTGTTGACTTCTAAAACGGGTTTTAAAATGCAAAGGGTTGCTTGCCGCAGTGGAAATTGGAATGGAGGGTAGTCTGCAATTTGATGCTGGTAAAATAATTAAAACTGTGTTTGTAGTCAGGTATTGTTTGTTGAATTAAATCTAAAAACAATCGCTTGTTTGTTTGTTTGGTGATAGGATTTGTCAGCTCTGTCAAAGACCTCTGACGACTGCTATAAATCGACAAAAAACAGAAGCATGGATGGATGCGAGGAAGTTCTGTAATATAAATGCGATATTATCGCAAATTACAAAACTTATGAAATTGAGGCATTGGCAGAGGTTTCGAACCGCACATATTTTTACATACCGCTTGGAAATTATAAACAAATAGTAGGTAAAGAAAGAGATTTGACCTTTATGGTCTTCTTTATCTTCATGTTCATTTTTGCATTCAGACTCGACAGAGAGTACGGACTGTATTTTTCTTATTTCGGAACAATGTAGGTATTGTGGGATAATTGACAAGGCAGGTCAACCCGCGGGGCGTATAACTCCACAACTCCAACTCGCGGTTTGCCTCCACATTTATTATGCGTACCGCAAAGGAGTGGAACTCCTTGCCAGAGTCTGTGTTTCCCGGTGGTTACAACCTGGGAGTCTTCAAGTCACGAGTGAATAGGTTACTTCTAGGTAAGCGTGCACCATCGTAGACAGCATTGTCACTTACCATCAGGTGAGATAGTGGGCAAACGCAAACCTTATGATTAATAAAAAAAACCTTTTTAAAAGAAACTAGTCAAACACAAATTAAATAGTTAAACTCTAAATAGAAGCAGTGTTAAACTGTGTTTTATGCAATTAAAACTGAAATTAAAGCAGTAGTTCCCCAGTTTCCACTAATATAAACAATATTATTATGCGAAATTAGGTAGCTCCCAGTGCTAATACGCTCTAGCAACGGAATTTCAATAGAATTATTATAGCTCTCAGCTCAAGCTCGGGGTATTGTATTTATCAACTGAGTTAATATTATTGAAACAGTGTTTCCAGATATAATGAACCATACAGCTCCTTCAGGACTTAAATTCCTTTTACCAAGCCTGTATAAATTCTTAGTGTCGAAATAGTATTTTTTGCGGGAAAAACCAATGATTATGAAGGATAACATCGTGAGGAAACCCACACCCACAGGAAACCTACCCGATAATTATTTCGGAAGTAGATATGTAATCCATCAATCCGGAGCTGGCCCCCATAGTGGATTATGGCCTAATCCTCCTCACGAAAGTAAGGGGAGACCTATGCTCGGCAGTAGGCCGATATGGGTTGATGATAAACCAATGATTTGCTAATGAGGAGCTTGAAGCAAACAAAAGTAACGAGACGAGTAGGTCTTTCACCTGATGGTAAGCGCCTGCCCATAACAGTAGCTTTATTACCCAGAATTTTGCACTGCAAATTTGGCACTGCACTGCGCTCGTCACCGTTTCCCCATAATGTCCTTGGAAATATAGTTTATCATATCGCTCAAGGGCGTTTGACGTGACTTAATGGCTGCTATTAATTAATAACTACCAAAACCAATGCTTTAACGTGCACTCCAAAGCAAAAATCCGAACATAATTTATGAAAACAAGTGACTGGTAGTCGAGGTTTCGAACCCGGTGACAATTTGTTGCAAAGCGCATAATATATTACCGCTCGACCACTTCAGTTCAACGTTATTCACGTTCAAATGTAACGTGTTTTTAACACAAGACAGCAAGGAAATGCACTTCCATTTAATTTCAACGCTTTAAATTTCCTTGAAAAAATCTACACATGATTTTTGGAATCACAATGAAAGCCTGGGAAATCATTTTACAAAATTCAGACCAATACTGTTATTTATCTGCGAAAGAAATCCAATAGGTATTGTGCCTATCAGCTATTGTTGTATCAGACTGCTCCATACAGAACGAATCTTGTTTCAATTAAAATCATCAAGGGTTGATATCAGGGTTACAGGATACGTACCCGTATTTTGCTGAATTGGAAATTCTATACGCACGCTGCGATGCCTGCCGGCAACACATGTTGTTGGATCCAGTCCGTATTTTAACCTGCCTGTTACATTAACAGACATGGTGAGTGAGGGCCCTATGACAGCTCACACAAGAAAACAGCCCCTGGCGTTGTAATAACATAGGCCTTTATTCGCTATGCCACATCAGATTCCTTGCCGAAAACGCGCGAGGTCAAAATGCGCTTCAAACTTATTTGCTAGCTTATTTTGACAGTTCAAAATGAGCTTATTACGAATCTAGGTGACCAATTGACCACAGCAAATAGCGGCCAAGAACGTATACGGCTTAGAATACAATAGAAAATACTGTAATGTACACCAGTTCGGAAATACAGAAGGTACATAAAGGTTTAGTACTGAATTCGGCAATGGCAGAGTAATTTGTGGACAACCAAAATACACAAAATTAATGTCGTGCCAGCTATTAAACATTGCTGTTCCGATTTGAAGCGAATTGCCGCCAGCGAAATTACTGGGCATATGAGACTTAAGAGCCGATGTCTCAGGGTGACGAGCGCAGTGGCGTGCCGCGCAGGATTATGCAATGCAGTGTTCTGGGTAGTGCTGTGACTGTTATGGGCAGGCGTAGCGCTTACCATCAGATAAAGGACTTGCTCGTCTCGTCACTCAGTCAAATAAAAAAAAAACTAGATTCTACATTAAGGGGAGTTCCTAATCAGGTTAGTTCTAGATTTAATGAGTTGGTGTAAGCCAGCCTTAACTATATTATAGTTCCACTATAGTTCCTGCAACATGGATGAACAATTATCTGAATATTACTTGAGGTATACTCCCACAGTGGTTAACTGCTTTAGACGTAAACAATAGGATCACAGCTGTTGGTTAATGTGGTAAAGTGGGAGTTAGCTTAGTGGGAGAACGTCCGCCTTCCAAGTAGAGGGTTGCAAGTTCAAATCCTAGTACAGGCACGTACTAATATGTGTCATAATTTCATAAGTTGTGTACAGATTTTTAGCGCTTTGTGCTTCGGAAGCAGGCAGTTCGATTGTTAGCAGTCATTGAACTCGAATATCACCATATCAAAATATGACGCAGTATTTTCAGTTCGACCAATTTGATTTTTTTTTCTCACAGATATGTATCACATTATAACCGTATTTATAACATTAAATTCGAAGAATTACGGACCTTAGGAGAAAGTTCACATATTTCCCTTGACTTATATCGTTGCTTTGTATTTTTGTATTTATGTTTATGATGTTATTTACGATTACTGACCACAGACCATTGTCGATAATGACCCTAATCCCTTTTGACCCTTGACATATGCATAATTAAGAATCGGCTGAGGAAAGGAATAAGGTTTCTTTTTCCTTCAAGACCCGTCGCGCGTAGCACATAATAATGGATTTTTTATTTTCTTTTGTTTAAGAAGGCCGTGAAGACGCTTGGGAAGTTAATGGTTTCCATAATGCAGTTCTCTAACTTATTGCGAAGATGTTTGATAAATATTTATTAAAATGTTATTCAAAAGACCATAACATTAAACGTAGATCGCGGTCTAAATAAACGAAACTAAAGCGATTGGAGACCTTGTATATAAATTTTGATTAAAGGGTAATAAATAAATTCAATAGTTCATAAATAGACATAGTTTCACGTTAAAGGTTGTAAAAATAATTGATCGGACAGATATCACCGGAAAGAATGCTATTTATCATTCTGCCACGAAAAATTCCCCACTTCTTTCCAACTTAACATACGTGATCGATAAATTTAACATATTTGAGATATTTAACATTGCCGGGTGATAACTCTCAATAGGCATATTGGAAAAACAATGCTCTAACTATAATAAAAACCCACGCAAGATATTTGATATGAATGCTAATCCAACAGCTTATGGTACAAAAGAAACATACTAAACATAACTTAGATTCTACAACTCTCTACATAAATCTTTCGTATTAACATAGGATTGTAATGCTCTAATCTATATAACTGATCGTATTAAGTTTCGACTATTTTCGCAACCAGTTCTACCCATTCAAAACTGACTGGTAGGAATTGCTTTGAGAGATAAGATCGACCTATATGATTGAGTCCATTGAGAGATATTCTATTCGGCTGCCTTATTATGAAACTCAGGAGATTGCGAGAGACGTGAATGTCACGATATTTGTTGTCAAACGACATAATTTGCTTTCAATTGTTTCTGTCTATTACAGTTCTGTCGCTAGTTGCGCTTGTAAACTAACTAATAGTAATTGTTATGCTTATTTTGTTCTAGTTTTTAAGTTTTCTTTGTTCTGTGGTGTTTCAATAAAGAGTTTATGTATCTATCTATCTCATAAGCCAAAGTGAATTTTGCAACAGGCGGGACATTAGGCTGGCGGTCGGTGTCCGCAATATGGTTTCTAGTGTCATTTGCGACCAATCGCGAATTGATTGCTGTCGCTTTGCTATTGCTAAGTTTTACGTAATCAAGCACCTACAGATTCTATCTCGCAGTCCTAGGAACATTATTCCGATCACGATCGCAGGCGGTAGGGGCTTTCATTACTACGTATTTGCAAAACGTTTTTTCTATGCACGTGCTTCAAATGCAGCGGCGCTTTGTGGTTTTATATGAAACGCAGCGTTTGTTTCATTTTTAAACTTGCAGACGAAGACTTGATTTGTGTGGGTTTTATTATGAGTCTGACGTTTTCCCAAAGGTTCACCTGCAGAGGCTGGCCTCAACGGTTACAAATAATGGTTTTTCATTCGATGTACGCATTTTTTTTATTTGTCTCAGTAACGAGATGAGCAAGTCGTTCACCTGACGGTAAGCGCTACGTCTGTCCATAACAGTCACAGCACTATCCAGAACACTGCATTACATAATCCTGCGCGACACTGCACTGCCCTCGTCACCATGAGACATGGGCTCTAAAGTCTCACACGCCCAGTAATTTCGCTGGAAACAATGCCCTTCAAACCGGAACACAGTAATGTTTGCACACTACTGCTTGGCGGTTGAATATCTGGTAAAGGTCTCTTGCAGAAGAGGCCTCCCACTACCGAATCATAATTATATTATTTAGTGCCGTCGAAATATGAATTTGAATACGTTTACCATTACAATATGTATAAGTGATCTAGGGGCTGATCATTTCACCGTTTATTCTTCTATATTTAAAAAATAAACAACTCAAGTAGCCGTACGTATTATAATGAAGTATTTTACTGAAAATTTGAAGACGCAGGCTTAGTATCTGCCTACCTACTATATAAGTTATAAGATAGGTAAACTCTGAAACACC